>OY770155.1:5192496-7659480 GCA_963669345.1 Gortyna flavago | reverse complement strand
AAAAAAAAAAATTTCTGATCGCGGATTTGTATTGTTCTACTTTGACTCCCCATTTACAGGACCGAGGCTGAGCAATACAGGACGCGACGAAATATAGGGTCATTATATTATTTTATTATCTATTTTATTTTATTATCTATTTTATTTTATTTAGTTATTTTAAGCTATTTTTACCTGACTTCGTTGACGTGAATTTTCCCCGTTCCCTTCACTGTGCCTTTACACACAAGTGAAGGAAGAAATCACAAGCAGATATAAGAATGGTGCTAGGACACACCCCTGCAAGAGGAAAAGGGCCAGGAGCAGGTGCCAGCGGACCTCAAGAGTCGACGTCGACGCCATCGTCCTCGTCGGCGGGGACCTCTGGCACTATCGCCCCCACTCGCACCCCCAGTCCAGTAAGACCGTCTGGACAGGCGCTGGACGCCGCCAGGACCTTCATCCGGAGGCCGGAGCGAAAGAGGAGATCCGTAGACAATATGGAGATCTACAAAACGCGGACCGACACCTATGCCGCCATGACAAACGACAAGCTTCTCCAGGAGGTCATGAGGACTTTTGAAGAAATCCCAGATAAAGTCAAGGAGTACCCTCAAATGAGGAAGGACATAAAGACCTTCCTGGAGATGAAGTCGGACAATTGTCTACGGACCCTATTCGAGCTCAGCAAACGGATGAAGGATCTGGAACTTGCGTCTAAAGCAGTCCCATCCGCCAAAACTAACACCATGCCTACGCCACCCGAATCATTGTCGGAGTACTTAATAGAGAGGCTAGAAAAGGCGGAGACGAATCTCAAGGCACAGATTAGAGACCTCGAAACAAAGGTGGCAAATGGTTTCAAGGAGATGGAGAGCTATGTCTCTGACAGCGGCGCCGACATCGTTGAAAAGGTCTTCGAGGTCGGTGACAAGATCGACGAGGTCAGTAAGACCCTGAGTCACGTGACCGACGGGGTAACGCACAACAGTCGCGCTGTGGTCGACCTCGAGGGCAAGATCGGCGAAGTCGCCGGCGGAATCGCCGCCAACACCGATTCCATAAAGGAGGCCCTGAGGCAGGTGGCCAGCGAGCCAAAAACCAGCCCAGAAACATACGCCAGTGCTGCGGCAGCCAAACCTGTGCACCGACCGGCACTTCACTCGATGGCGGTCACCTACGAGAGCGGTCTGGATACCGCCGACGAGGTGCTCGCCAGAGTGAAGAAGGCGGTCGATGCCAGGGGAGCTGGCCTGAAAATTAACAAATGCCGCAAAGCCAAAAACCAGACGGTAATACTGGGCTGTGACTCGGAAGCAGAACTCAGAAAGGTGAGAGAAAGAATAGAGAGCCGGGGGACAGGGCTGATTGTGGCGTCTATGAAGAACAAAAACCCACTCGTCGTCCTAAAAGACGTCTTCCTAGACGGCGATGACGACGAGATGGTGCAGGCGCTACACACCCAAAACGAGTGTATATTCAGGGACATGAGCAAAGAGGAGATAAATATAATAATTAAGTATAAAAAAAGGACCAGGAACCCTAACACAGCACACGTCGTCCTCCAGGTCAGTCCCCGAGTATGGCAGAGGATGACGGAGGCCGGAGCCCTCTACCTAGACATGCAAAGGGTCAGGGTAGAGGATCAGTCACCGCTCATCCAATGCACGAAATGCTTAGCATTTGGGCATGGCCGGAAATTCTGCACGGAGAGTGTGGACAGGTGCAGCCACTGTGGAGGACCGCACCTCCGCGAAAAGTGCGCGGAGTTTGTGGCGGGCAATGAACCGCAGTGCTGCAACTGTCTGCACTCGAAGCTCCAGAGGACAGAGCACAACGCCTTCAGTGCGGAGTGCCCGGTCCGCAAGAAATGGGACTACCTGGCTCGGACGACAACGGCTTACACCTAAACAACCCCCTAAACAACCCCCCCCCCCCCCTAGATATACAATTATATAATAAATATATAAAAACATATCGCACGATCCAAAGCCCCCTAAAAAACTTCAGAACAAATAAGTAAGACCAAGAAAGGCGAATAAATATTAATATTTAAGTATTATATATATTATTGCCGCAAAAGTTGAATATAAATAAAGCAACAACAAGATAGGAACTTACCCCCCTCCTCATCCCCCCTCCCCTCCTCCCATCCCCCCCTTTACCCCTCCCCCCCTTCCCTTGCTTAGGAACAAGTATCAGTAAGAAGGTCCAAAAAATTTTAGCCATAAAACCGCAAATGAGCATGTACAAGCACCCAGAAATCTAAAAACATAAGTGTAATGGTAGTATTCAAATATTGTATTAAGTATAGTAATATACATTTTGAAGTAGAATAAACATAGTTAATATCATAAGTACAGTAGGATATATAGAATAAAATAGACATGTAAAAAGCTAATGTAAGAACCAGAATAAAGTAGAAAATAAATAATGTTAGTAAATAAGGTGTAAAAATATAACTAGAAAGTAAAGGTATTAAAATTGGAAAATGTAGAACCAATATAGTTATAAAAGAAATTGTCATGTGAATAGGTAAATAAAATAAATAATGTTAGTAAATAAGGTGTAAAAATATAACTAGAAAGTAAAGGTATTAAAATTAGAAAATGTAGAACCAACATAGTTATAAAAGAAATTGTCATGTGAGTAGGTAAATAAAATTAAAAATGTTAGTAAATAAGGTGTAAAAATATATATCTAAAAAGTAAATGTATTAAAACTGGAAAAATGTAAAATCAACGTAGCTATAAGAAAAATTGTCATATTAACATGAGAATAAAATAAAGTGTGTAGAGATAGAACCCAAAATCCCTTGAGAAACAAAAATAAAAAGTAGAGAATAGTTTGGATAGCGGGAGTCCCACCCGGCAAAGAATATAAGAGACGAGTAAAAGAAAGACAAAGTATGAAGCATAAAAGTGCGAGAGGCATAAATGCGAGAAATTGAATGAATGAGAAAGTTAGAGTAGTAAGGTCCTGTTCCACCATGAACGGGGAAAAGCAAAAAAAAAAAAAAAAAAAAAAAAAAAAAAAAAAAAAAAAAAAAAAAAAAAAAAAAAAAAAAAAAAAAACCTAACCTAACCTAACCTAACCTAACCTAACCTAACCTAACCTAACCTAACCTAACCTAACCTAACCTAACCTAACCTAACCTAACCTAACCTAACCTAACCTAACCTAACCTAACCTAACCTAACCTAACCTAACCTAACCTAACCTAACCTAACCTAACCTAACCTAACCTAACCTAACCTAACCTAACCTAACCTAACCTAACCTAACCTAACCTAACCTAACCTAACCTAACCTAACCTAACCTAACCTAACCTAACCTAACCTAACCTAACCTAACCTAACCTAACCTAACCTAACCTAACCTAACCTAACCTAACCTAACCTAACCTAACCTAACCTAACCTAACCTAACCTAACCTAACCTAACCTAACCTAACCTAACCTAACCTAACCTAACCTAACCTAACCTAACCTAACCTAACCTAACCTAACCTAACCTAACCTAACCTAACCTAACCTAACCTAACCTAACCTAACCTAACCTAACCTAACCTAACCTAACCTAACCTAACCTAACCTAACCTAACCTAACCTAACCTAACCTAACCTAACCTAACCTAACCTAACCTAACCTAACCTAACCTAACCTAACCTAACCTAACCTAACCTAACCTAACCTAACCTAACCTAACCTAACCTAACCTAACCTAACCTAACCTAACCTAACCTAACCTAACCTAACCTAACCTAACCTAACCTAACCTAACCTTTTTTTTTTTTTTTTTTTTTTTTTTTTTTTTTTGTCGCTGAGAAATGACATTACGCATCTCCGCTCGTCGGGGGACGAGACGGAGTATGTGGGACTCCCTGCCAGGGTGGCAGTATACCCACTAAAACTCAGCGGTGTTCCCTCATCGCCTTGGTGAGGGGGTCATGGGAATCTGGCTCAGCCTTTGCGTCCACAACCCCCCCGGCGCATGCCCGCCTAGCTGGCGGGCCCCGCATGTCCCCCCGTCTGGAGGGCTACGGGAATGGCCGGGAACACCTGGCCATTCCCGTCCTGCACTGGTAGAAGCCTGTGCAATACAGGCGAGGGTGCCCCCGCACCCGTCGCCTGCTGGCCTCCACCTGGGAGGAGTCGGAGATGACCGTCATACTGACGTCTTCTCCGACCCCTCCTCCGCCTTCGGAGCGGCGCCGCGAGAGGGTCTTCCTCCCGCGCGCGCTCCGCCGCCTCCTTCTGGGACATGACATGTTCGCAGAAGGAGGCGACTGCCGCCCAGGACCCCTCGTCCCTCAGCATGGCGTTGACCACGCCGGGGAGCGAGAGGTCCGTTCCGATCGCCGCCGTGAGACTGCGGCGCGGCCCGGACCACGACGGGCACACCGCGAGAGTGTGCTGCGCCGTGTCCTCCGCCGCACCACAGTCGTGGCACGACGGCGTCTCCTCCCGCCCGATACGGTGCAGGTACGATCCGAAGCAACCGTGCCCGGACAGCACCTGCACCAGACGGAAGGAGAGGAACCCGTGCGACCGCTCGAGCCAGTCTCGCAGGACCGGCCCAATCGCGTCGAGGGTTCGGCGGCCGAAGGCTGCGGCGGCGAGGTCCCGCGTCCAGTGGACGACTATGGCGTCCTTCGCCTCCCGCCGGACGGCCTCCCGCTCTTCCGGGGCGGGGCGTTCTCCTCTCGCCCTCCGCCCCGCTGTCCATTCGTGCACTCTGGCGAGCACCCACGCCTCGAGTTCCCAAGGCGGGGTGCCGGCCAGAGCACACGCCGCGGAGAAGCCGACCGTGCGGTAGGACCTCGCCACCCGCTGGGCTATGGCCCTTTGGGGGGCCCGCAATGCAGCGGCGTTCTCCCTCCTGCGGAGGGAGTCCTCCCAAATAGGGGCCCCGTAAAGGGCCATACTCCTCAAGATGCCGGCATAGAGTTGCCGGCATCTCGCACTGGGCCCCCCCAAGTTGGGGAGCAGCCACGAGAGGGCGCCCGCAGTCTTCAGCAGGCGCGTCGACAGCCCGCTAAAATGCGGGCCGAAACGCCACCTGCTGTCGAGTACCAGGCCCAGATATTTCATCTGGGCCTTTACCTCAATGCGGACGCCCTCCACAAAGATGTGGGCATCCTGTGGCTGGCGCTGCCGAGGCCCGTGGAAGAACACGGCCTCGGTCTTGTGCAGCGCCACCGTCAATCCCAGTCGGCGGATCCTCCCTGCGACCAAGGATCCGCCCGCCGATGCCAAGTTGGCCGCCTCCCTGAAACTCTCCCCCCGGGCGGTGAGGAGAGTGTCGTCCGCGTAGCAGACGACCCTCGTGCCCCGGAGGAGAGTTCCCCGCAAGAGCCAGTCGTAGCCGACGTTCCAGAGGGGAGGTCCCAAGACTGACCCCTGTGGAACGCCGGCCCCGACTGCGTACCGCCGGACTTGGCCAGCCTTGTTTACGAGGACGATCGAACGATCCTCCAGGTAGCTGGCCAGTAGACGCCGCAAGTATAGAGGCACCCCGTGGAAACGGAGCGCCTCCAGGATGGTGCTGTGGGGAACAGAATTGAAGGCGTTGGCAATGTCGAATGACACCGCCAACAATCCGTCCCCCACCTCCATCGCCTCCTTGACCTGGCCCTTAAGGCGGGCCAGCGCGTCTACCGTCGAACGCTCAGCCCGAAAACCGAACTGAGCGTCCGACAAGTCCGGCCCCACATTCCGCAGGTGGCTCTTTAGGCGGGCAGCGATTATCCCCTCGAACATCTTGCCGACCTCATCGAGCAGGACGATGGGTCGGTATGCCGAGGGGGAGTCTGCCGGACGGCCCTCCTTGCGAAGGAGGCACAACTGCCCCTCCTTCCACGGTTTCGGGAACCTCCCAGACGCAAGACATGCGCTAAAGAGGTCCCGAAACCGCTCCTCCATCTGGGTGGCGGTAATTGCCACCACCCTTGCCGGGACACCGTCGGGGCCCGGAGCCGTCTTCTTGGCGCGGATATGCACAATCGCCGCGCTGAGTTCCGACTCCGTGACCGGAGGGGCTTCCTCGTCCTCCTCGGCTGGCGGAGCTGTCCCCCCTGGAGGGTCCATCACTGGTGGGGTGAAGTTGTCCCTGCACGGAAACAGGGACTGAACCACCCCATCCAGAAATGAGGGCTCCAGGGTCTCGACCACCGGGGGGCCAAAGGGGCGCAGCTTGTTGCGCGCCGCCTTGTATGGCCTCCCGTAGGGATCCCTGTCGAGACCCTCCAGCATCTCCGCTCTCGCCGAGTCCCTGGCGTCAGCGATAGCCCGCCCGAGTACCAGTTTAGCCTCCATGTACACCGCATAGAGGTGGTCGTCGTGGGCGTGGTCTCGACGACGCCGCCGCCGGCTGCGCGCGTAGGCCCTCCTGGCCCCCACGCACGCCGCTCGGAGCCCCTCCAGCTCCACCGACCACCAGTACACCGCCCGATTGGGCAGTGGTCGGCCAGACCGAGGCATGCTAGCATTGCACACCTCGGTCAGAGACTCCCTCAGGTGTCCCGCCACCGTGTCTACGTCCGAGTCAGCGGAAGGCGGCGAAAGCCAGTCCTGGACAAACGCCGCCTCTGCCGCCGCCTCCCTGTCCAGGCGGGTGACAGCCCACCGTGGGAACGCTGGCCGCCCCGAGGGGGGCCGCGTCCCTCCGGGGACACCGGTGGAGATGTCGAACCGCACGTAGCGGTGGTCCGACATGGTCTCCACCAGATCCACCCGCCAGTTCAGCACGCGCGCGGCCAACGCAGGGGTGGCAAAAGTGACGTCCACTATCGAGCCACCCTGCCGCCGCACGCATGTCTGGACGTTCCCTCTGTTGAGGAGGGAGAGCCCAGAGGAGGCTGCCCACAGCTCCACTGCCCGCCCGCGATGGTCGGTGGCCGGGTTGCCCCAGGTCACGGACTTGGCATTCAGGTCTCCCAATACGGAGACCTGACGCGGCGCCACCCTGCCGACCACGGCGGCCAGGACTCCGAGATAGTTCTCGAAGTCCTGGAGAGGGCGGTTTGGGGAGAAGTAGACGCCCACGAGGGCTACCTCTCCCCACGCGGCGGCCACGTATCCCGGTCCCCTCTCTAATAGCGAGAGGGGAGGGGAGTCTGTGGAAGACCGCGCCGCTATTGCCACCAAGCCGTCCTCGTCACCCAGCCAGCTGCCGGGGATCGAGTAGGGCTCGGCGACCACCGCTACGTTCACCAACCACTCAGCCATGGCCTGCACCAGTAGGTCCTGGGCCGCCCTGCAGTGGTTGGTGTTCGCCTGGAGGATGCGGTGATTGGAAATTATTCCGACATCGCACCCCCCTCCTCAGCTGCCGCCGCTTGAGCTGTAGTTACAGCAGCGGCGACAGCGGCGGTGGCGGCGACAGGGCGAACCTGCGCCGGCACTATGCCCTTCCTCGCGGGGGGCTGGCAGCTCCTGCCCCCCATCCTGTGCCCCGCGGGGCGGCCGCTGGCAGCACACGCCGGGCAGTGTGGCGTGGCGGCGCTGCACGTGGCACTCCTGTGTCCCTCCTGTCCGCACCGGAAGCAAGACTCTCCCCAGTCGGACTTGGAGGGACACGTGGATCGGGTGTGGCCCGGCGCGAAGCACTTGAAACAACGCGCAGGCTTGTCCTCAAGCGCCCGGACCACAGCCGAGCCGAAGCCCACGAGCAGCCGTCCCTTGGTCGCCTTAAGTGCGGCCACCGCCGCGGCGACTGGGCACTCGACGCGGATGGCGCCCATGCCGCGGCGGCCGGGCTTGATGGCTCCCCCTCTCACCGCGCTGGCGCTGCAGCCTCCGGCAGCGGCAACGGCCGCCACCACATCCTCTTTGGTGACCGAATCGTCCATGTCGATCACCTCCAAAGATGCGGTCCTGACGGGTCTGGCGACCGTCGCCACATCCGCGATGACCTCTTGCAACTTTGTTGCAAAGAGGTCCGCGTTTGCGCCGCGCTGCTCCCCCCCGAACTCAAAAATTCGGGCTCCGGCCTGGGTGCGGCGGCACGTGATGTTGCCGATCCCCAGCCGGGAGGGGTCCGCGTTAGCACGAGCCCGTCTTAGGACGGACTCGTACGTCTCACCCCGCTCCGCGGCCTCCGGGGTGATGGTCACCACGACCGCCGCAGTTTTGGGAGGAACCAACTTCCTCCCAGCCGCCGGAGCCTTCTGGGCTGCCGAAGCAGTCGCAGCGGACTTCCCTTTCCCTCCCTTCCCTTTTCCTCTCCTGACCACTTCCGTCCACGACTGGTTGGACGGGGTGGTGGAGGGAAGAAGGGCGTCCTCCTCCCGCGAGCTCTGGGGGGCCGCTGGAGTGGCAGTCGACCCAGACGCTCCCTCCGCGCCTGTGGTGGGGGGGGTTTGAGGAGCCACCTTGGTCCTCTTGCCCTTGCCTTTGCCCTTGGAGGGCTTCGGGGCCTGGGGCTGCACATCCTGGGTGGGCCGCGCAGGTACAGGCACCGGCTCCGTCGGTGGCGGACTCTTATCCGCCGCTAACGGCGGGCGGAGCCGCTTTTCCGGCAGGAGCCGGTCCTCTATGCCCGCGATGCAGGCCCTGATGAAGGCCCTCTCCTCCATGACAACCCCGCGGATTATTTCCACGAGGCTGCCAGGGGAGGAGGAGCCTCCCTCCGCCGGACCAGGGGCAGCCTGAGCAGGCGCAGGCGCAGGCGCAGGCGCAGGCGCAGGCGCAGGTTGGGCGTGCCGGGCCGTGGCCTCAGCCAGCTTCTGGTGCAGCTGGCTGACCTCCAGCTGCAGGCGATCCACTTTCGCCTGCAGCTGCCGCGTCTCGTCAGTAGCCGTGCGCTGCACCAGCTCGGTGACGATGCCGTGTAAACTGACGGCCCGGCATTTGAGGGCCTTTTGGAAGGTCCCCTTCAAATTGGAGGACTTTGAGGCGACCTCCATTACCTCCGCCTTGTCCTGGAGCGCCATGCGCTCCAGCTCCGCCAGGGAGTGGTCGGCGTACAGCACTGTACTTGTGCCATAGCCAGCCCTCGACCTGGCGGCCTGCGCCTGCTGCTCCCTGGCAGCAACCTTCTCCTCGAGGTCCTGCTGCAGTTGCTCCCTCTTCGCCAGGCCCAACTGACGCACGGCGTCAACCAGGCCCACGACGTGGGAGGGAGTCGAAGAAGAAGCCGAAGCCTTTTTGGACTTCGGCCTCTTCCTCGCCTTGTCCACCGACTCCGAGGAGCCCTCGGACCCGTGCCTCAGGTAGGCCCGCTTCCGCTGGAGGCGGTCATTTTCGGCCGCTGATGTGTCCATGACGGACTCGTCGGAGTCCGAAGACTCCGCCCGCAGACTGGACAAGCTGGCCGCGGATGGTGCGCGGTCAGCTTCGGAGTGGCCCTGAGAAGGGCCTTTTGGTTGGCCCTGAGAAGGGCCTTTTTGTTTTAAAAACCGCCCGTAGGCATCACGCGTGGGTTTTGATGACATGATTAAAATATTTCCCGCAGGTTCGCAGACAACCAGGCAATAAAATTCGCTGCGAAGGCACAGTGCACTTTGGCCGTACCCAGTCTGCCACTCCGTTACGGTGGTCAGAACTGGGCCGTTTCCAGGGGACGCGACGTGGACGCAAGCACTGTGGGGTGGTCCCCCAACCTAACCTTTTTTTTTTTTTTTTTTTTTTTTTTTTTGTCGCTGAGAAATGACATTACGCATCTCCGCTCGTCGGGGGACGAGACGGAGTATGTGGGACTCCCTGCCAGAGTGGCAGTATACCCACTAAAACTCAGCGGTGTTCCCTCGGCGCCGTGATGGGAGGGTCATGGGAAACCGGCTCAGCCTTTACTTCCACGACCCTCCCGGCGCATGCCCGCCTAGCTGGCGGGCCCCGCGTGCCCCCCGAGCGGGAGCTGGGGGGCGACGGGAATGGCCGAGAACACCTGGCCATTCCCGTCCGACACTGGTGGAGGCGCGTGCGATGCAAGCGAGGGTGCCCCCGCACCCGTCGCCTGCTGGCCTCCACCTGGGAGGAGTCGGAGATGACCGTCATACTGACGTCTTCTCCGACCCCTCCTCCGCCTTCGGAGCGGCGCCGCGAGAGGGTCTTCCTCCCGCGCGCGCTCCGCCGCCTCCTTCTCAGACATGACGTGTTCGCAGAAGGAGGCGACTGCCGCCCAGGACCCCTCGTCCCTCAGCATGGCGTTGACCACGCCGGGGAGCGAGAGGTCCGTTCCGATCGCCGCCGTGAGACTGCGGCGCGGCTCGGACCACGACGGGCACACCGCGAGAGTGTGCTGCGCCGTGTCCTCCGCCGCGCCACAGCCGTGACACGACGGCGTCTCCTCCCGTCCGATCCGGTGCAGGTACGATCCGAAACAGCCGTGCCCGGACAGCACCTGCACCAGACGGAACGAGAGGAACCCGTGCCGCCGCTCGAGCCAGTCCCGCAGGACCGGCCCGAGCGCGTCGAGGGTTCGGCGGCCGAAGGCTGCGGTGGCGAGGTCCGCCGTCCAATGGACGACGATGGCGTCCCTCGCCTCCCGCCGGACGGCCTCCCGCTCTTCCGGGGCGGGGCGTTCTCCTCTCGCCCTCCGCCCCGCCGTCCATTCGTGCACTCTGGCGAGCACCCACGCCTCGAGCTCCCAAGGCGGGGTGCCGGCCAGAGCGCACGCCGCTGCACAGCCGACCGTGCGGTAGGCCCGCGCAACCCGCTGAGCAATGGCCCTCTGGGGCGCCCGCAACGCGGCGGCGTTCTCCCTCCGTCGGAGGGAGTCCTCCCAGATGGGGGCCCCGTACAGGGCCATGCTCTTCAGGATGCCGGCGTAGAGTTGCCGGCATCGTGCGCTGGGCCCCCCCAAATTGGGGAGAAGCCACGACAGCGCCCCCGCTGTCTTCAGCAGGCGCGCCGACAGCCCGCTAAAATGCGGGCCGAAGCGCCACCTGCTGTTGATCTCGATCCTGACGCCCTCCACGAAGATGTGGGCGTCAGGCGGGGGGCGCTGCCGAGGCCCGTGAAACCACACGGCCTCGGTCTTGTGCAGCGCCACCTTCAGACCTAGGCGGCGGATCCTCGCTGCGACCAAGGATCCGCCCGCCGAGGCCAGGTTGGCCGCCTCCCTGAAACTCTCCCCCCGGGCGGTGAGGAGAGTGTCGTCCGCGTAACAGATGACACTCGTGCCTCGGAGGAGAGTTCCCCGCAAGAGCCAATCGAAGCCGACGTTCCAGAGGAGAGGTCCTAAGACTGACCCCTGCGGAACGCCGGCCTCGGCGGGATATCGCCGGACCTGGCCAGTTCTGTCCACCAGGAGGATCGCCCGGTCCTCCAGGTAGCTGGCCAGCAGACTGCGCAGGTATGGAGGCACTCCGTGGAACCGGAGCGCCTCTAGGATGGTGGAGTGGGGAACAGAGTTGAAGGCGTTGGCAATGTCGAATGACACCGCCAACACTCCGTCCCCCGCCTCCATCGCCCCCTGCACCTGGCCCTTGAGGCAGGCCAGCGCGTCCACCGTCGAACGCTCAGCCCGAAAGCCGAACTGAGCGTCCGACAAGTCCGGCCCGACATCCCGCAGATGGCTCTTGACTCGAGCAGCTATTATCCCCTCGAACATTTTCCCGACCTCATCGAGGAGAACGATGGGCCGGTATGCCGAGGGGGAGTCTGCTGGGCGGCCTTCCTTGCGGAGGAGGCACAGCTGCCCCTCCTTCCACGGTTTCGGGAACCTCCCAGACGCAAGGCATGCGCTGAACAGGTCCCGAAACCGCTCCTCCATCAGAGTGGCGGCGATCGCCACCACCCTGGCGGGGACGCCGTCGGGTCCCGGAGCCGTCTTCTTGGCGCGGACGTGGAAAACCGCCGCGCCAAGTTCCGACTCCGTGACCGGAGGGGCCTCCTCTGCCTCCTCGTCCTCCAGCGGGGCTCCGCGCATCTCTGGCGGGGTGAAGCTGTCCCCGCGCGGGAACAGGGACCGAACCACCCCGTCCAGAAACGAGGGCTCCAGGGTCTCGGCAACCGGGGGGCCAAAGGGGCGCAGCTTGTTGCGCGCCGCCTTATATGGCCTCCCGTAGGGGTCGTTGTCGAGACCCTCCAGCAGCTCGGCTCTCGCCGAGTCTCTGGCGGCGGCGATGGCCCGATCGAGGACCAGCCTCGCCTCCGAGTACACCTCGTAGAGGTGGTCCTCGTCGGCCAGGTCCCGTCGACGCCGCCGTCGACTCCGCGTGTAGGCCCTCCTTGCAAGCTGCTCGGAGCCCCGCCAGCTCCGCCGACCACCAGTACACGGCGCGTCCGTCTGGCGGCCGGCCAGACCGAGGCATGCTGGAGTTGCATACCTCGGTCAGAGACTGGCGCAGCTGCCCCGCTGCGGCGTCCACATCCAGGCCGGCTGTAGGCGGCGACAGCCAGTCCTGGATGAACGCCGCCTCCCCCGCTGCCTCCCTGTCCAGGCGGGTCAGGGCCCACCGCGGAAACGGCGATCGCCCCGAGAGGGGCCGCCTCCCGCCGGGGCCACCGGCGGAGATGTCGAACCGCACGTAGCGGTGGTCCGACATGGTCTCCACCGGGTCCACCCGCCAGTTCAGCACGCGCGCGGCCAACGCAGGGGTGGCGAAAGTGACATCCACTATCGAGCCACCCTGCCGCCGCACGCATGTCTGGACGCTCCCCCTGTTCAAGAGGGAGAGTCCAGAGGAGGCTGCCCACATCTCGACCGCTCGCCCGCGGGCGTCGGTGGCCGGGTTACCCCAGGTCACCGACTTGGCATTCAGGTCTCCCAGCACGGAGACCTGACGCGGAACCGCCCTGCCGACCACTGCGGCCAGGACTCCGAGAAAATTCTCAAAGTCCTGGAGAGGACGGTTTGGGGAGAAGTAGACGCCCACGAGCGCCACCTCTCCCCACGCGGCGGCCACGTATCCCGGTCCCCTCTCTAATAGCGAGAGGGGAGGGGAGTCCGTGGAAGACCGCGCCGCTAGTGCCACCGAGCCGTCCTCGTCACCCAGCCAGGTGCTGGGGATCGAGTACGGCTCGGCGACCACCGCTACGTTCACCAACCACTCGGCCATGACCTGCACTGCCAGGTCCTGGGCCGCTCTGCAGTGGTTGGTGTTCGCCTGGAGGATGTGGTAGTCGGAGCACATTACTCCGACATCGCACGATCCTCCTCGGCTGCCGCCGCTGGAGCTGCAGCGGCGGCGACGACGGCAGCGGTGGTGGCGACAGGGCGAACCTGCGCCGGCACTATGCCCTTTTTGACGGGGGGCTTGCAGCCCCTGCCCGCCATCCTATGGTCCGCGGGGCGGCCGCTTGCGGCGCACGCCTTGCAGTGAGGCGTGGTGGCGCTGCAAGCGGCACTCTTGTGCCCCTCCTGTCCGCATCGGTAGCACGAGGCTCCCCAATCGGACTTGGAGGGACACGTAGCTCGGGTGTGGCCGAAGGCGCAGCACTTGAAGCAGCGCATAGGCTGGTCTTCAAGCGCTCGGACCACAGCCGAGCTGAGCCCCACGAGCAGCCGTCCCTTGGTCGCAGCAAGGACGGCCGCAGCCGCGGCAACAGGGCACTCGACGCGGACGATGCCCATGCCGCGGCGACCAACCCCGATGGCTCCGGCCCTCACTGCGACAGCGACGCAGCCTCCAGCCGTGGCGACAGCCGCCACCACATCCTCCTTGGTGACCGAGTCGTCCAGCTCGGTCACCTCCAGGGATGCGGTCTTGACGGGCTTGACGACCGTCGCCACATCCGCGATGACCTCTTGCAACTTTGTTGCGAAGAGGTCCGCGTTAGCGCCGCGCTTCTCCCCCGAGAACTCGAAAATTCGAGCTCCGGCCTGGGTTCGGCGGCACGTAATGCCGCCGATCCCCAGCCGGGAGGGATCAGCATTCGTACGAGCCCGTCTTAGGACGGACTCGTACGTCTCGCCGCGCTCCGCGGCCTCCGGGGTGATGGTCACCACGACGGCCGCGGTTTTGGGAGGAATTAACTTCCTCCCGCCGGCTTTGGCTGGAGCCGCTTTCGCTGCCGCTGCAGGCGCAGTCGCAGCAGGCTTGGGGGCCGCCTTTCCCCCTGCCTTCTTCCTTCCCCTCCTGACCACTTCCGACCACGACATGTTGGCCGGGGTGGTGGAGGGAAGGAGGACGTCCTCCGCCTGCGAGGTCTGGGGGGCTGCTGCTGGAGGAGCAGCCGACGCAGCCGCCCCAGACGCACCCTCCGTGCCCGTGGTGGGGGGGGTTTGAGGAGCCGCCTTGCTCCTCTTGCCCTTCCCCTTGCCCTTGGAGGGCTTCTGGGCCTGGGGCTGCGCCCCCGATGCCGGGCCTGCCACAGGCGCAGGTTCCGGCTCCCGCGGTGGCGGCTTATCCGCCGCTAGCGGCGGGCGAAGCCGCCTTTCCGGCAAGAGCCGGTCCTCAATGCCTGCGAAACAGGCTCTGGTGAAGGCTCTCTCCTCCATTACGACCTTTCGGAATAATTCCTCAAGGTCGGAACGGGAAGAGGAGCCTCCTACCACCGGCACCGGGGCAGGCTGGGCAGGCTGGGCAGGCTGGGCAGGCTGGGCAGACTGGACAGGCCGAGCCGTGGCCTCAGCCAGCTTCTGGTGAAGCTGGCTGACCTCCGCCTGCAGGCGATCCTCGACCTGGCGGCCCGCGCCTGCTGCTCCTTCGCAGCGACCCGCTCCTCCAGGTCCTGCTGCAGCTGCTCCCTCCTCGCCAGGCCCAACTGACGCTCGGCGTCCACCAGGCCCACATCGTGGGTGGAAGCCGAAGCAGAAGTCGAAGCCTTCTTAGGCCTCGACTTCTTCTTCGCCTTGTTTGACTCCGAGGAGCCCCCGGACCCGAGCCTCAGGTAGGCCCGCTTCCTGTTGAGTCGGTCCGTCTCGGCCGCCGACGTATCGACGACCGAGCTGTCGGAGTCCGACACTAACTCCGGCGCACCGAACAAGCTGGCCGCAGACGGTGCACGGTCAGCCTCCGACGCCGAGGCGTCACCGGCGTGGCCCTGAGAAGGGCCGTTCGAATCGCCCTGGGAAGAGCGATTCAGGGTTAAAATGGAATTCGGGTTAAAAGAACTAAAACGCCCGGAGGCGTCACGCGTTGGTTTTTTCGACATCTTAATCGCAGAGCGCATCGATGTCTGCGAGTCACAGTGCACTTTGGCCGTACCCAGTCTGCCACTCCGTTACGGTGGTCAGAACTGGGCCGTTTCCAGGGGACGCGACGTGGACGCAAGCACTGTGGGGTGGTCCCCCAACCTAACCTAACCTAACCTTTTTTTTTTTTTTTTTTTTTTTTTTGTCGCTGAGAAATGACATTACGCATCTCCGCTCGTCGGGGGACGAGACGGAGTATGTGGGACTCCCTGCCAGAGTGGCAGTATACCCACTAAAACTCAGCGGTGTTCCCTCGGCGCCGTGATGGGAGGGTCATGGGAAACCGGCTCAGCCTTTACTTCCACGACCCTCCCGGCGCATGCCCGCCTAGCTGGCGGGCCCCGCGTGCCCCCCGAGCGGGAGCTGGGGGGCGACGGGAATGGCCGAGAACACCTGGCCATTCCCGTCCGACACTGGTGGAGGCGCGTGCGATGCAAGCGAGGGTGCCCCCGCACCCGTCGCCTGCTGGCCTCCACCTGGGAGGAGTCGGAGATGACCGTCATACTGACGTCTTCTCCGACCCCTCCTCCGCCTTCGGAGCGGCGCCGCGAGAGGGTCTTCCTCCCGCGCGCGCTCCGCCGCCTCCTTCTGGGACATGACGTGTTCGCAGAAGGAGGCGACTGCCGCCCAGGACCCCTCGTCCCTCAGCATGGCGTTGACCACGCCGGGGAGCGAGAGGTCCGTTCCGATCGCCGCCGTGAGACTGCGGCGCGGCTCGGACCACGACGGGCACACCGCGAGAGTGTGCTGCGCCGTGTCCTCCGCCGCGCCACAGTCGTGACACGACGGCGTCTCCTCCCGTCCGATCCGGTGCAGGTACGATCCGAAACAGCCGTGCCCGGACAGCACCTGCACCAGACGGAACGAGAGGAACCCGTGCCGCCGCTCGAGCCAGTCCCGCAGGACCGGCCCGAGCGCGTCGAGGGTTCGGCGGCCGAAGGCTGCGGTGGCGAGGTCCGCCGTCCAATGGACGACGATGGCGTCCCTCGCCTCCCGCCGGACGGCCTCCCGCTCTTCCGGGGCGGGGCGTTCTCCTCTCGCCCTCCGCCCCGCCGTCCATTCGTGCACTCTGGCGAGCACCCACGCCTCGAGCTCCCAAGGCGGGGTGCCGGCCAGAGCGCACGCCGCTGCACAGCCGACCGTGCGGTAGGCCCGCGCAACCCGCTGAGCAATGGCCCTCTGGGGCGCCCGCAACGCGGCGGCGTTCTCCCTCCGTCGGAGGGAGTCCTCCCAGATGGGGGCCCCGTACAGGGCCATGCTCTTCAGGATGCCGGCGTAGAGTTGCCGGCATCGTGCGCTGGGCCCCCCCAAATTGGGGAGAAGCCACGACAGCGCCCCCGCTGTCTTCAGCAGGCGCGCCGACAGCCCGCTAAAATGCGGGCCGAAGCGCCACCTGCTGTCGATCACGAGGCCCAGATATTTCATCTGGGCCTTGATCTCGATCCTGACGCCCTCCACGAAGATGTGGGCGTCAGGCGGGGGGCGCTGCCGAGGCCCGTGGAACCACACGGCCTCGGTCTTGTGCAGCGCCACCTTCAGACCTAGGCGGCGGATCCTCGCTGCGACCAAGGATCCGCCCGCCGAGGCCAGGTTGGCCGCCTCCCTGAAACTCTCCCCCCGGGCGGTGAGGAGAGTGTCGTCCGCGTAGCAGACGACACTCGTGCCTCGGAGGAGAGTTCCCCGCAAGAGCCAATCGAAGCCGACGTTCCAGAGGAGAGGTCCTAAGACTGACCCCTGTGGAACGCCGGCCTCGGCGGGATATCGCCGGACCTGGCCAGTTCTGTCCACCAGGAGGATCGCCCGGTCCTCCAGGTAGCTGGCCAGCAGACTGCGCAGGTATCGAGGCACTCCGTGGAACCGGAGCGCCTCTAGGATGGTGGAGTGAGGAACAGAGTTGAAGGCGTTGGCGATGTCGAACGACACCGCCAACACTCCGTCCCCCGCCTCCATCGCCCCCTGCACCTGCCCCTTGAGGCAGGCCAGCGCGTCCACCGTCGAACGCTCAGCCCGAAAGCCGAACTGAGCGTCCGACAAGTCCGGCCCGACATCCCGCAGATGGCTCTTCACGCGAGCAGCTATTATCCCCTCGAACATCTTTCCGACCTCATCGAGGAGAACGATGGGCCGGTATGCCGAGGGGGAGTCTGCTGGGCGGCCCTCCTTACGGAGGAGGCACAGCTGCCCCTCCTTCCACGGTTTCGGGAACCTCCCAGACGCAAGGCATGCGCTGAAGAGGTCCCGAAACCGCTCCTCCATCAGAGTGGCGGCGATCGCCACCACCCTGGCGGGGACGCCGTCGGGTCCCGGAGCCGTCTTCTTGGCGCGGACGTGGAAAACCGCCGCGCCAAGTTCCGACTCCGTGACCGACGGAGGGGCCTCCTCTGCCTCCTCTTCCTCCAGCGGGGCTCCGCGCATCTCTGGCGGGGTGAAGCTGTCCCTGCGCGGGAACAGGGACCGAACCACCCCGTCCAGAAACGAGGGCTCCAGGGTCTCGGCAACCGGGGGGCCAAAGGGGCGCAGCTTGTTGCGCGCCGCCTTATATGGCCTCCCGTAGGGGTCGTTGTCGAGACCCTCCAGCAGCTCGGCTCTCGCCGAGTCTCTGGCGGCGGCGATGGCCCGATCGAGGACCAGCCTCGCCTCCGAGTACACCTCGTAGAGGTGGTCCTCGTCGGCCAGGTCCCGTCGACGCCGCCGTCGACTCCGCGTGTAGGCCCTCCTTGCCTCCACGCAAGCTGCTCGGAGCCCCGCCAGCTCCGCCGACCACCAGTACACGGCGCGTCCGTCTGGCGGCCGGCCAGACCGAGGCATGCTGGAGTTGCATACCTCGGTCAGAGACTGGCGCAGCTGCCCCGCTGCGGCGTCCACATCCAGGCCGGCTGTAGGCGGCGACAGCCAGTCCTGGATGAACGCCGCCTCCCCCGCTGCCTCCCTGTCCAGGCGGGTCAGGGCCCACCGCGGAAACGGCGATCGCCCCGAGAGGGGCCGCCTCCCGCCGGGGCCACCGGCGGAGATGTCGAACCGCACGTAGCGGTGGTCCGACATGGTCTCCACCGGGTCCACCCGCCAAGCTTCTGGTGAAGCTGGCTGACCTCCGCCTGCAGGCGATCCTCGACCTGGCGGCCCGCGCCTGCTGCTCCTTCGCAGCGACCCGCTCCTCCAGGTCCTGCTGCAGCTGCTCCCTCCTCGCCAGGCCCAACTGACGCTCGGCGTCCACCAGGCCCACATCGTGGGTGGAAGCCGAAGCAGAAGTCGAAGCCTTCTTAGGCCTCGACTTCTTCTTCGCCTTGTTTGACTCCGAGGAGCCCCCGGACCCGAGCCTCAGGTAGGCCCGCTTCCTGTTGAGTCGGTCCGTCTCGGCCGCCGACGTATCGACGACCGAGCTGTCGGAGTCCGACACTAACTCCGGCGCACCGAACAAGCTGGCCGCAGACGGTGCACGGTCAGCCTCCGACGCCGAGGCGTCACCGGCGTGGCCCTGAGAAGGGCCGTTCGAATCGCCCTGGGAAGAGCGATTCAGGGTTAAAATGGAATTCGGGTTAAAAGAACTAAAACGCCCGGAGGCGTCACGCGTTGGTTTTTTCGACATCTTAATCGCAGAGCGCATCGATGTCTGCGAGTCACAGTGCACTTTGGCCGTACCCAGTCTGCCACTCCGTTACGGTGGTCAGAACTGGGCCGTTTCCAGGGGACGCGACGTGGACGCAAGCACTGTGGGGTGGTCCCCCAACCTAACCTAACCTAACCTTTTTTTTTTTTTTTTTTTTTTTTTTGTCGCTGAGAAATGACATTACGCATCTCCGCTCGTCGGGGGACGAGACGGAGTATGTGGGACTCCCTGCCAGAGTGGCAGTATACCCACTAAAACTCAGCGGTGTTCCCTCGGCGCCGTGATGGGAGGGTCATGGGAAACCGGCTCAGCCTTTACTTCCACGACCCTCCCGGCGCATGCCCGCCTAGCTGGCGGGCCCCGCGTGCCCCCCGAGCGGGAGCTGGGGGGCGACGGGAATGGCCGAGAACACCTGGCCATTCCCGTCCGACACTGGTGGAGGCGCGTGCGATGCAAGCGAGGGTGCCCCCGCACCCGTCGCCTGCTGGCCTCCACCTGGGAGGAGTCGGAGATGACCGTCATACTGACGTCTTCTCCGACCCCTCCTCCGCCTTCGGAGCGGCGCCGCGAGAGGGTCTTCCTCCCGCGCGCGCTCCGCCGCCTCCTTCTGGGACATGACGTGTTCGCAGAAGGAGGCGACTGCCGCCCAGGACCCCTCGTCCCTCAGCATGGCGTTGACCACGCCGGGGAGCGAGAGGTCCGTTCCGATCGCCGCCGTGAGACTGCGGCGCGGCTCGGACCACGACGGGCACACCGCGAGAGTGTGCTGCGCCGTGTCCTCCGCCGCGCCACAGTCGTGACACGACGGCGTCTCCTCCCGTCCGATCCGGTGCAGGTACGATCCGAAACAGCCGTGCCCGGACAGCACCTGCACCAGACGGAACGAGAGGAACCCGTGCCGCCGCTCGAGCCAGTCCCGCAGGACCGGCCCGAGCGCGTCGAGGGTTCGGCGGCCGAAGGCTGCGGTGGCGAGGTCCGCCGTCCAATGGACGACGATGGCGTCCCTCGCCTCCCGCCGGACGGCCTCCCGCTCTTCCGGGGCGGGGCGTTCTCCTCTCGCCCTCCGCCCCGCCGTCCATTCGTGCACTCTGGCGAGCACCCACGCCTCGAGCTCCCAAGGCGGGGTGCCGGCCAGAGCGCACGCCGCTGCACAGCCGACCGTGCGGTAGGCCCGCGCAACCCGCTGAGCAATGGCCCTCTGGGGCGCCCGCAACGCGGCGGCGTTCTCCCTCCGTCGGAGGGAGTCCTCCCAGATGGGGGCCCCGTACAGGGCCATGCTCTTCAGGATGCCGGCGTAGAGTTGCCGGCATCGTGCGCTGGGCCCCCCCAAATTGGGGAGAAGCCACGACAGCGCCCCCGCTGTCTTCAGCAGGCGCGCCGACAGCCCGCTAAAATGCGGGCCGAAGCGCCACCTGCTGTCGATCACGAGGCCCAGATATTTCATCTGGGCCTTGATCTCGATCCTGACGCCCTCCACGAAGATGTGGGCGTCAGGCGGGGGGCGCTGCCGAGGCCCGTGGAACCACACGGCCTCGGTCTTGTGCAGCGCCACCTTCAGACCTAGGCGGCGGATCCTCGCTGCGACCAAGGATCCGCCCGCCGAGGCCAGGTTGGCCGCCTCCCTGAAACTCTCCCCCCGGGCGGTGAGGAGAGTGTCGTCCGCGTAGCAGACGACACTCGTGCCTCGGAGGAGAGTTCCCCGCAAGAGCCAATCGAAGCCGACGTTCCAGAGGAGAGGTCCTAAGACTGACCCCTGTGGAACGCCGGCCTCGGCGGGATATCGCCGGACCTGGCCAGTTCTGTCCACCAGGAGGATCGCCCGGTCCTCCAGGTAGCTGGCCAGCAGACTGCGCAGGTATCGAGGCACTCCGTGGAACCGGAGCGCCTCTAGGATGGTGGAGTGAGGAACAGAGTTGAAGGCGTTGGCGATGTCGAACGACACCGCCAACACTCCGTCCCCCGCCTCCATCGCCCCCTGCACCTGCCCCTTGAGGCAGGCCAGCGCGTCCACCGTCGAACGCTCAGCCCGAAAGCCGAACTGAGCGTCCGACAAGTCCGGCCCGACATCCCGCAGATGGCTCTTCACGCGAGCAGCTATTATCCCCTCGAACATCTTTCCGACCTCATCGAGGAGAACGATGGGCCGGTATGCCGAGGGGGAGTCTGCTGGGCGGCCCTCCTTACGGAGGAGGCACAGCTGCCCCTCCTTCCACGGTTTCGGGAACCTCCCAGACGCAAGGCATGCGCTGAAGAGGTCCCGAAACCGCTCCTCCATCAGAGTGGCGGCGATCGCCACCACCCTGGCGGGGACGCCGTCGGGTCCCGGAGCCGTCTTCTTGGCGCGGACGTGGAAAACCGCCGCGCCAAGTTCCGACTCCGTGACCGACGGAGGGGCCTCCTCTGCCTCCTCTTCCTCCAGCGGGGCTCCGCGCATCTCTGGCGGGGTGAAGCTGTCCCTGCGCGGGAACAGGGACCGAACCACCCCGTCCAGAAACGAGGGCTCCAGGGTCTCGGCAACCGGGGGGCCAAAGGGGCGCAGCTTGTTGCGCGCCGCCTTATATGGCCTCCCGTAGGGGTCGTTGTCGAGACCCTCCAGCAGCTCGGCTCTCGCCGAGTCTCTGGCGGCGGCGATGGCCCGATCGAGGACCAGCCTCGCCTCCGAGTACACCTCGTAGAGGTGGTCCTCGTCGGCCAGGTCCCGTCGACGCCGCCGTCGACTCCGCGTGTAGGCCCTCCTTGCCTCCACGCAAGCTGCTCGGAGCCCCGCCAGCTCCGCCGACCACCAGTACACGGCGCGTCCGTCTGGCGGCCGGCCAGACCGAGGCATGCTGGAGTTGCATACCTCGGTCAGAGACTGGCGCAGCTGCCCCGCTGCGGCGTCCACATCCAGGCCGGCTGTAGGCGGCGACAGCCAGTCCTGGATGAACGCCGCCTCCCCCGCTGCCTCCCTGTCCAGGCGGGTCAGGGCCCACCGCGGAAACGGCGATCGCCCCGAGAGGGGCCGCCTCCCGCCGGGGCCACCGGCGGAGATGTCGAACCGCACGTAGCGGTGGTCCGACATGGTCTCCACCGGGTCCACCCGCCAGTTCAGCACGCGCGCGGCCAACGCAGGGGTGGCGAAAGTGACGTCCACTATCGAGCCACCCTGCCGCCGCACGCATGTCTGGACGCTCCCCCTGTTCAAGAGGGAGAGTCCAGAGGAGGCTGCCCACATCTCGACCGCCCGCCCGCGGGCGTCGGTGGCCGGGTTGCCCCAGGTCACCGACTTGGCATTCAGGTCTCCCAGCACGGAGACCTGACGCGGAACCGCCCTGCCGACCACTGCGGCCAGGACTCCGAGAAAATTCTCAAAGTCCTGGAGAGGACGGTTTGGGGAGAAGTAGACGCCCACGAGCGCCACCTCACCCCACGCGGCGGCCACGTATCCCGGTCCCCTCTCTAATAGCGAGAGGGGAGGGGAGTCCGTGGAAGACCGCGCCGCTAGTGCCACCGAGCCGTCCTCGTCACCCAGCCAGGTGCTGGGGATCGAGTACGGCTCGGCGACCACCGCTACGTTCACCAACCACTCGGCCATGACCTGCACTGCCAGGTCCTGGGCCGCTCTGCAGTGGTTGGTGTTCGCCTGGAGGATGTGGTATTCGGAGCCCATTACTCCGACATCGCACGATCCTCCTCGGCTGCCGCCGCTGGAGCTGCAGCGGCGGCGACAACCTAACCTAACCTTTTTTTTTTTTTTTTGTCGCTGAGAAATGACATTACGCATCTCCGCTCGTCGGGGGACGAGACGGAGTATGTGGGACTCCCTGCCAGAGTGGCAGTATACCCACTAAAACTCAGCGGTGTTCCCTCGGCGCCGTGATGGGAGGGTCATGGGAAACCGGCTCAGCCTTTACTTCCACGACCCTCCCGGCGCATGCCCGCCTAGCTGGCGGGCCCCGCGTGCCCCCCGAGCGGGAGCTGGGGGGCGACGGGAATGGCCGAGAACACCTGGCCATTCCCGTCCGACACTGGTGGAGGCGCGTGCGATGCAAGCGAGGGTGCCCCCGCACCCGTCGCCTGCTGGCCTCCACCTGGGAGGAGTCGGAGATGACCGTCATACTGACGTCTTCTCCGACCCCTCCTCCGCCTTCGGAGCGGCGCCGCGAGAGGGTCTTCCTCCCGCGCGCGCTCCGCCGCCTCCTTCTGGGACATGACGTGTTCGCAGAAGGAGGCGACTGCCGCCCAGGACCCCTCGTCCCTCAGCATGGCGTTGACCACGCCGGGGAGCGAGAGGTCCGTTCCGATCGCCGCCGTGAGACTGCGGCGCGGCTCGGACCACGACGGGCACACCGCGAGAGTGTGCTGCGCCGTGTCCTCCGCCGCGCCACAGTCGTGACACGACGGCGTCTCCTCCCGTCCGATCCGGTGCAGGTACGATCCGAAACAGCCGTGCCCGGACAGCACCTGCACCAGACGGAACGAGAGGAACCCGTGCCGCCGCTCGAGCCAGTCCCGCAGGACCGGCCCGAGCGCGTCGAGGGTTCGGCGGCCGAAGGCTGCGGTGGCGAGGTCCGCCGTCCAATGGACGACGATGGCGTCCCTCGCCTCCCGCCGGACGGCCTCCCGCTCTTCCGGGGCGGGGCGTTCTCCTCTCGCCCTCCGCCCCGCCGTCCATTCGTGCACTCTGGCGAGCACCCACGCCTCGAGCTCCCAAGGCGGGGTGCCGGCCAGAGCGCACGCCGCTGCACAGCCGACCGTGCGGTAGGCCCGCGCAACCCGCTGAGCAATGGCCCTCTGGGGCGCCCGCAACGCGGCGGCGTTCTCCCTCCGTCGGAGGGAGTCCTCCCAGATGGGGGCCCCGTACAGGGCCATGCTCTTCAGGATGCCGGCGTAGAGTTGCCGGCATCGTGCGCTGGGCCCCCCCAAATTGGGGAGAAGCCACGACAGCGCCCCCGCTGTCTTCAGCAGGCGCGCCGACAGCCCGCTAAAATGCGGGCCGAAGCGCCACCTGCTGTCGATCACGAGGCCCAGATATTTCATCTGGGCCTTGATCTCGATCCTGACGCCCTCCACGAAGATGTGGGCGTCAGGCGGGGGGCGCTGCCGAGGCCCGTGGAACCACACGGCCTCGGTCTTGTGCAGCGCCACCTTCAGACCTAGGCGGCGGATCCTCGCTGCGACCAAGGATCCGCCCGCCGAGGCCAGGTTGGCCGCCTCCCTGAAACTCTCCCCCCGGGCGGTGAGGAGAGTGTCGTCCGCGTAGCAGACGACACTCGTGCCTCGGAGGAGAGTTCCCCGCAAGAGCCAATCGAAGCCGACGTTCCAGAGGAGAGGTCCTAAGACTGACCCCTGTGGAACGCCGGCCTCGGCGGGATATCGCCGGACCTGGCCAGTTCTGTCCACCAGGAGGATCGCCCGGTCCTCCAGGTAGCTGGCCAGCAGACTGCGCAGGTATCGAGGCACTCCGTGGAACCGGAGCGCCTCTAGGATGGTGGAGTGAGGAACAGAGTTGAAGGCGTTGGCGATGTCGAACGACACCGCCAACACTCCGTCCCCCGCCTCCATCGCCCCCTGCACCTGCCCCTTGAGGCAGGCCAGCGCGTCCACCGTCGAACGCTCAGCCCGAAAGCCGAACTGAGCGTCCGACAAGTCCGGCCCGACATCCCGCAGATGGCTCTTCACGCGAGCAGCTATTATCCCCTCGAACATCTTTCCGACCTCATCGAGGAGAACGATGGGCCGGTATGCCGAGGGGGAGTCTGCTGGGCGGCCCTCCTTACGGAGGAGGCACAGCTGCCCCTCCTTCCACGGTTTCGGGAACCTCCCAGACGCAAGGCATGCGCTGAAGAGGTCCCGAAACCGCTCCTCCATCAGAGTGGCGGCGATCGCCACTACCCTGGCGGGGACGCCGTCGGGTCCCGGAGCCGTCTTCTTGGCGCGGACGTGGAAAACCGCCGCGCCAAGTTCCGACTCCGTGACCGGAGGGGCCTCCTCAGCCTCCTCGTCCTCCAGCGGGGCTCCGCGCATCTCTGGCGGGGTGAAGCTGTCCCTGCGCGGGAACAGGGACCGAACCACCCCGTCCAGAAACGAGGGCTCCAGGGTCTCGGCAACCGGGGGGCCAAAGGGGCGCAGCTTGTTGCGCGCCGCCTTATATGGCCTCCCGTAGGGGTCGTTGTCGAGACCCTCCAGCAGCTCGGCTCTCGCCGAGTCTCTGGCGGCGGCGATGGCCCGATCGAGGACCAGTCTCGCCTCCGAGTACACCTCGTAGAGGTGGTCCTCGTTGGCCGGGTCCCGTCGACGCCGCCGTCGACTCCGCGTGTAGGCCCTCCTTGCCTCCACGCAAGCTGCTCGGAGCCCCGCCAGCTCCGCCGACCACCAGTACACGGCGCGTCCGTCTGGCGGCCGGCCAGACCGAGGCATGCTGGAGTTGCATACCTCGGTCAGAGACTGGCGCAGCTGTCCCGCTGCGGCATCCACATCCAGGCCGGCTGTAGGCGACGACAGCCAGTCCTGGATGAACGCCGCCTCCCCCGCTGCCTCCCTGTCCAGGCGGGTCAGGGCCCACCGCGGAAACGGCGATCGCCCCGAGAGGGGCCGCCTCCCGCCGGGGCCACCGGCGGAGATGTCGAACCGCACGTAGCGGTGGTCCGACATGGTCTCCACCGGGTCCACCCGCCAGTTCAGCACGCGCGCGGCCAACGCAGGGGTGGCGAAAGTGACGTCCACTATCGAGCCACCCTGCCGCCGCACGCATGTCTGGACGCTCCCCCTGTTCAAGAGGGAGAGTCAGGGGCAGGCTGGGCAGGCTGGGCAGGCTGGGCAGGCTGGGCAGACTGGACAGGCCGAGCCGTGGCCTCAGCCAGCTTCTGGTGAAGCTGGCTGACTTCCGCCTGCAGGCGATCCACCCTCGCCTGCAGCTGCCGCGTCTCGTCGCTGGCCGTCCGCCGCACCAGCTCCAGGACAATGCCGTGCATGCTGGCTGCACGGCATTTGAGGGCCTTCTGGAAGGTCCCCTTCAAGTTGGAGGACTTGGAGGCGACCTCCAGAACTTCCTCCTTGTCCTGGAGCGCCATGCGCTCCAGCTCCGCCAGGGAGTGGTCGGCGTACAGCACGGTGGACGTGCCGTAGCCAGCCCTCGACCTGGCGGCCCGCGCCTGCTGCTCCTTCGCAGCGACCCGCTCCTCCAGGTCCTGCTGGAGCTGCTCCCTCCTCGCCAGGCCCAACTGACGCTCGGCGTCCACCAGGCCCACATCGTGAGTGGGAGCCGGAGCAGAAGTCGAGGCCCTTTTAGACTTCGGCTTCTTCCCCGACTTGCCCACCGATCCGGAGGAGCCCCCGGACCCGAGCCTCAGGTAGGCCCGCTTTCGATTGAGCCGGTCTGTCTCGGCCGCCGACGTGTCGACGACGGAGCTGTCGGTGTCCGACAGCAAGTCCGGCGTGCCGAACAGGCTGGCCGCAGAGGGTGCGCGGTCAGCCTCCGACGCCGAAACGTCGCCGGCGAGGCCCTGAGAAGGGCCTTTGGATTGGCCCTGAGAAGGGCCGTTTGAATCGCCCTGGGAGGGGCGATGGGTTAAAAACCGCCCGGAGGCGTCACGTCTTGGCTTATGCATCTTTCTATCTCTCTTGCAGACGTCCGCGTTAGCCTGCAAGCACAGCGCACTTTAGCCGCCGGTCTGCCACTCCGTTACGGTGGTCAGACACGGCGTTGCCCGGGGGAAACTACGTGGAAGTATGCGCTGTGGGGGTTCCCCCAACCCAAGCTTTTTTTTTTTTTTTTTTTTTTTTTTTTGTCGCTGAGAAATGACATTACGCATCTCCGCTCGTCGGGGGACGAGACGGAGTATGTGGGACTCCCTGCCAGAGTGGCAGTATACCCACTAAAACTCAGCGGTGTTCCCTCGGCGCCGTGATGGGAGGGTCATGGGAAACCGGCTCAGCCTTTACTTCCACGACCCTCCCGGCGCATGCCCGCCTAGCTGGCGGGCCCCGCGTGCCCCCCGAGCGGGAGCTGGGGGGTGACGGGAATGGCCGAGAACACCTGGCCATTCCCGTCCGACACTGGTGGAGGCGCGTGCGATGCAAGCGAGGGTGCCCCCGCACCCGTCGCCTGCTGGCCTCCACCTGGAAGGAGTCGGAGATGACCGTCATACTGACGTCTTCTCCGACCCCTCCTCCGCCTTCGGAGCGGCGCCGCGAGAGGGTCTTCCTCCCGCGCCCGCTCCGCCGCCTCCTTCTGGGACATGACATGTTCGCAGAAGGAGGCGACTGCCGCCCAGGACCCCTCGTCCCTCAGCATGGCGTTGACCACGCCGGGGAGCGAGAGGTCCGTTCCGATCGCCGCCGTGAGACTGCGGCGCGGCTCGGACCACGACGGGCACACCGCGAGAGTGTGCTGCGCCGTGTCCTCCGCCGCGCCACAGTCGTGACACGACGGCGTCTCCTCCCGTCCGATCCGGTGCAGGTACGATCCGAAACAGCCGTGCCCGGACAGCACCTGCACCAGACGGAACGAGAGGAACCCGTGCCGCCGCTCGAGCCAGTCCCGCAGGACCGGCCCGAGCGCGTCGAGGGTTCGGCGGCCGAAGGCTGCGGTGGCGAGGTCCGCCGTCCAATGGACGACGATGGCGTCCCTCGCCTCCCGCCGGACGGCCTCCCGCTCTTCCGGGGCGGGGCGTTCTCCTCTCGCCCTCCGCCCCGCCGTCCATTCGTGCACTCTGGCGAGCACCCACGCCTCGAGCTCCCAAGGCGGGGTGCCGGCCAGAGCGCACGCCGCTGCACAGCCGACCGTGCGGTAGGCCCGCGCAACCCGCTGAGCAATGGCCCTCTGGGGCGCCCGCAACGCGGCGGCGTTCTCCCTCCGTCGGAGGGAGTCCTCCCAGATGGGGGCCCCGTACAGGGCTATGCTCTTCAGGATGCCGGCGTAGAGTTGCCGGCATCGTGCGCTGGGCCCCCCCAAATTGGGGAGAAGCCACGACAGCGCCCCCGCTGTCTTCAGCAGGCGCGCCGACAGCCCGCTAAAATGCGGGCCGAAGCGCCACCTGCTGTCGATCACGAGGCCCAGATATTTCATCTGGGCCTTGATCTCGATCCTGACGCCCTCCACGAAGATGTGGGCGTCAGGCGGGGGGCGCTGCCGAGGCCCGTGGAACCACACGGCCTCGGTCTTGTGCAGCGCCACCTTCAGACCTAGGCGGCGGATCCTCGCTGCGACCAAGGATCCGCCCGCCGAGGCCAGGTTGGCCGCCTCCCTGAAACTCTCCCCCCGGGCGGTGAGGAGAGTGTCGTCCGCGTAGCAGACGACACTCGTGCCTCGGAGGAGAGTTCCCCGCAAGAGCCAATCGAAGCCGACGTTCCAGAGGAGAGGTCCTAAGACTGACCCCTGTGGAACGCCGGCCTCGGCGGGATATCGCCGGACCTGGCCAGTTCTGTCCACCAGGAGGATCGCCCGGTCCTCCAGGTAGCTGGCCAGCAGACTGCGCAGGTATCGAGGCACTCCGTGGAACCGGAGCGCCTCTAGGATGGTGGAGTGAGGAACAGAGTTGAAGGCGTTGGCGATGTCGAACGACACCGCCAACACTCCGTCCCCCGCCTCCATCGCCCCCTGCACCTGCCCCTTGAGGCAGGCCAGCGCGTCCACCGTCGAACGCTCAGCCCGAAAGCCGAACTGAGCGTCCGACAAGTCCGGCCCGACATCCCGCAGATGGCTCTTCACGCGAGCAGCTATTATCCCCTCGAACATCTTTCCGACCTCATCGAGGAGAACGATGGGCCGGTATGCCGAGGGGGAGTCTGCTGGGCGGCCCTCCTTACGGAGGAGGCACAGCTGCCCCTCCTTCCACGGTTTCGGGAACCTCCCAGACGCAAGGCATGCGCTGAAGAGGTCCCGAAACCGCTCCTCCATCAGAGTGGCGGCGATCGCCACCACCCTGGCGGGGACGCCGTCGGGTCCCGGAGCCGTCTTCTTGGCGCGGACGTGGAAAACCGCCGCGCCAAGTTCCGACTCCGTGACCGGAGGGGCCTCCTCTGCCTCCTCGTCCTCCAGCGGGGCTCCGCGCATCTCTGGCGGGGTGAAGCTGTCCCTGCGCGGGAACAGGGACCGAACCACCCCGTCCAGAAACGAGGGCTCCAGGGTCTCGGCAACCGGGGGGCCAAAGGGGCGCAGCTTGTTGCGCGCCGCCTTATATGGCCTCCCGTAGGGGTCGTTGTCGAGACCCTCCAGCAGCTCGGCTCTCGCCGAGTCTCTGGCGGCGGCGATGGCCCGATCGAGGACCAGCCTCGCCTCCGAGTACACCTCGTAGAGGTGGTCCTCGTCGGCCAGGTCCCGTCGACGCCGCCGTCGACTCCGCGTGTAGGCCCTCCTTGCCTCCACGCAAGCTGCTCGGAGCCCCGCCAGCTCCGCCGACCACCAGTACACGGCGCGTCCGTCTGGCGGCCGGCCAGACCGAGGCATGCTGGAGTTGCATACCTCGGTCAGAGACTGGCGCAGCTGCCCCGCTGCGGCGTCCACATCCAGGCCGGCTGTAGGCGGCGACAGCCAGTCCTGGATGAACGCCGCCTCCCCCGCTGCCTCCCTGTCCAGGCGGGTCAGGGCCCACCGCGGAAACGGCGATCGCCCCGAGAGGGGCCGCCTCCCGCCGGGGCCACCGGCGGAGATGTCGAACCGCACGTAGCGGTGGTCCGACATGGTCTCCACCGGGTCCACCCGCCAGTTCAGCACGCGCGCGGCCAACGCAGGGGTGGCGAAAGTGACGTCCACTATCGAGCCACCCTGCCGCCGCACGCATGTCTGGACGCTCCCCCTGTTCAAGAGGGAGAGTCCAGAGGAGGCTGCCCACATCTCGACCGCCCGCCCGCGGGCGTCGGTGGCCGGGTTGCCCCAGGTCACCGACTTGGCATTCAGGTCTCCCAGCACGGAGACCTGACGCGGAACCGCCCTGCCGACCACTGCGGCCAGGACTCCGAGAAAATTCTCAAAGTCCTGGAGAGGACGGTTTGGGGAGAAGTAGACGCCCACGAGCGCCACCTCTCCCCACGCGGCGGCCACGTATCCCGGTCCCCTCTCTAATAGCGAGAGGGGAGGGGAGTCCGTGGAAGACCGCGCCGCTAGTGCCACCGAGCCGTCCTCGTCACCCAGCCAGGTGCTGGGGATCGAGTACGGCTCGGCGACCACCGCTACGTTCACCAACCACTCGGCCATGACCTGCACTGCCAGGTCCTGGGCCGCTCTGCAGTGGTTGGTGTTCGCCTGGAGGATGTGGTATTCGGAGCCCATTACTCCGACATCGCACGATCCTCCTCGGCTGCCGCCGCTGGAGCTGCAGCGGCGGCGACGACGGCAGCGGTGGTGGCGACAGGGCGAACCTGCGCCGGCACTATGCCCTTTTTGACGGGGGGCTTGCAGCCCCTGCCCGCCATCCTATGGTCCGCAGGGCGGCCGCTTGCGGCGCACGCCTTGCAGTGAGGCGTGGTGGCGCTGCAAGCGGCACTCTTGTGCCCCTCCTGTCCGCATCGGTAGCACGAGGCTCCCCAATCGGACTTGGAGGGACACGTAGCTCGGGTGTGGCCGAAGGCGCAGCACTTGAAGCAGCGCATAGGCTGGTCTTCAAGCGCTCGGACCACAGCCGAGCTGAGCCCCACGAGCAGCCGTCCCTTGGTCGCAGCAAGGACGGCCGCAGCCGCGGCAACAGGGCACTCGACGCGGACGATGCCCATGCCGCGGCGACCAACCCCGATGGCTCCGGCCCTCACTGCGGCAGCGACGCAGCCTCCAGCCGTGGCGACAGCCGCCACCACATCCTCCTTGGTGACCGAGTCGTCCAGCTCGGTCACCTCCAGGGATGCGGTTTTGACGGGCTTGACGACCGTCGCCACATCCGCGATGACCTCTTGCAACTTTGTTGCGAAGAGGTCCGCGTTAGCGCCGCGCTTCTCCCCCGAGAACTCGAAAATTCGAGCTCCGGCCTGGGTTCGGCGGCACGTAATGCCGCCGATCCCCAGCCGGGAGGGATCAGCATTCGTACGAGCCCGTCTTAGGACGGACTCGTACGTCTCGCCGCGCTCCGCGGCCTCCGGGGTGATGGTCACCACGACGGCCGCGGTTTTGGGAGGAATTAACTTCCTCCCGCCGGCTTTGGCTGGAGCCGCTTTCGCTGCCGCTGCAGGCGCAGTCGCAGCAGGCTTGGGGGCCGCCTTTCCCCCTGCCTTCTTCCTTCCCCTCCTGACCACTTCCGACCACGACATGTTGGCCGGGGTGGTGGAGGGAAGGAGGACGTCCTCCGCCTGCGAGGTCTGGGGGGCTGCTGCTGGAGGAGCAGCCGACGCAGCCGCCCCAGACGCACCCTCCGTGCCCGTGGTGGGGGGGGTTTGAGGAGCCGCCTTGCTCCTCTTGCCCTTCCCCTTGCCCTTGGAGGGCTTCTGGGCCTGGGGCTGCGCCCCCGATGCCGGGCCTGCCACAGGCGCAGGTTCCGGCTCCCGCGGTGGCGGCTTATCCGCCGCTAGCGGCGGGCGAAGCCGCCTTTCCGGCAAGAGCCGGTCCTCAATGCCTGCGAAACAGGCTCTGGTGAAGGCCCTCTCCTCCATTACGACCTTTCGGAATAATTCCTCAAGGTCGGAACGGGAAGAGGAGCCTCCTACCACCGACACCGGGGCAGGCTGGGCAGGCTGGGCAGGCTGGGCAGGCTGGGCAGACTGGACAGGCCGAGCCGTGGCCTCAGCCAGCTTCTGGTGAAGCTGGCTGACTTCCGCCTGCAGGCGATCCACCCTCGCCTGCAGCTGCCGCGTCTCGTCGCTGGCCGTCCGCCGCACCAGCTCCAGGACAATGCCGTGCATGCTGGCTGCACGGCATTTGAGGGCCTTCTGGAAGGTCCCCTTCAAGTTGGAGGACTTGGAGGCGACCTCCAGAACTTCCTCCTTGTCCTGGAGCGCCATGCGCTCCAGCTCCGCCAGGGAGTGGTCGGCGTACAGCACGGTGGACGTGCCGTAGCCAGCCCTCGACCTGGCGGCCCGCGCCTGCTGCTCCTTCGCAGCGACCCGCTCCTCCAGGTCCTGCTGGAGCTGCTCCCTCCTCGCCAGGCCCAACTGACGCTCGGCGTCCACCAGGCCCACATCGTGAGTGGGAGCCGGAGCAGAAGTCGAGGCCCTTTTAGACTTCGGCTTCTTCCCCGACTTGCCCACCGATCCGGAGGAGCCCCCGGACCCGAGCCTCAGGTAGGCCCGCTTTCGATTGAGCCGGTCTGTCTCGGCCGCCGACGTGTCGACGACGGAGCTGTCGGTGTCCGACAGCAAGTCCGGCGTGCCGAACAGGCTGGCCGCAGAGGGTGCGCGGTCAGCCTCCGACGCCGAAACGTCGCCGGCGAAGCCCTGAGAAGGGCCTTTGGATTGGCCCTGAGAAGGGCCGTTTGAATCGCCCTGGGAGGGGCGATGGGTTAAAAACCGCCCGGAGGCGTCACGTCTTGGCTTATGCATCTTTCTATCTCTCTTGCAGACGTCCGCGTTAGCCTGCAAGCACAGCGCACTTTAGCCGCCGGTCTGCCACTCCGTTACGGTGGTCAGACACGGCGTTGCCCGGGGGAAACTACGTGGAAGTATGCGCTGTGGGGGTTCCCCCAACCCAAGCTAACCTAACCCGAGCTAACCTAACCCGAGCTAACCTAACCCGAGCCCACTGTGGCGGCCCACATCTCAGGGCAGACTGCCCAGATACACAAGTTGGCGAGGCAGCGGCATGCGTCAACTGTACAATTTTTTTTTTTTTTTTTTTTTTTTTTTTTTTTTTTTTTTTTTTTTTTTTTTTTTTTTTTTTTTTTTTTTGGCATGACCCACCGTTTACCCGTAGCGAGTTTAGTAGATCTATGATGTCGTTCAATCCAAAAAAGGCACCGGGAGCCGACGGCTTCACGGCCGAAATCTGCTCTCAGGCCATAAACTGTGACCCTGACTACTTCCTGGCACTGTTGAATAAGTGCCTGGCGCACCACTACTTCCCGAAGACCTGGAAGGAAGCTACAGTGGTTGTGCTCAGAAAGCCGGGCAAAGACTCGTACACCGTACCAAAGTCGTACAGGCCGATTGGGCTTTTGCCTGTCCTTCGGAAAGTGTACGAAAAGATGCTGGTTGCTCGTCTCAGATTTTACTTGCTACCCAGGATTAGTACTCGCCAATACGGTTTTATGCCCCAAAAAAGCACTGAAGACTCCCTCGTCACGCTCGTGCAGTACATCCGTGAAAAGCTGGCACAGAAGAAAATAGTCACGCTCGTGTCACTAGATATCGAGGGAGCTTTCGACAGCGCGTGGTGGCCTGCTATCAAAATACGATTGGCTGAGGAAAAGTGTCCTGTGAATCTGAGACGGGTAGTCAGCAGCTACCTCAGTGACAGGGTGGTCACCGTGAGGTATGCCGGGGAGGAGAGCAGAAGACAAACCAGCAAAGGTTGCGTGCAGGGATCTATAGGAGGGCCCCTTCTCTGGAATCTGCTGCTTGACCCGCTCCTGAAACAGCTGGAGAGTAGGGGTGACTACTGCCAGGCATTTGCCGATGACGTGGTGTTAGTTTTTGACGGGGATACAGCACAAGAAATCGAGGGACAGGCCAATGCTGCTCTTGAACATGTTCGAGCGTGGGGTGTCAGAAATCGGCTGAAATTCGCGCCGCACAAAACCTGTGCGATGGTGCTAACGCGGAGGCTCAAGTATGACACGCCGCGCTTGAGCATGGGGGGGATAGGCATTGGAATGTCCCAAGATGTTAAAATATTAGGGCTTGTTATAGACGCCAAGCTGACCTTCAACAAACATATAGCTGTCGCCTGTAAGAAGGCGATAGCTATCTACAAGCAGCTAGCTAGAGCGGCTCGGGTCAGTTGGGGTCTGCACCCAGAAGTAATAAGGGCCATCTACACCGCAGCGGTGGAACCGACCGTGCTGTACGCCGCAAGCGCATGGGCACCGGCTGCAAACAAGTTGGGGATTAGAAAGCAGCTAAACACCATCCAAAGAGGGTTTGCTCAGAAGTTGTGCAGAGCCTACCGCACGGTCTCCCTAAACTCGGCACTAGTTCTGGCTGGGATACTCCCGCTCGACCTCCGTATCCGGGAGGTGGCTGCGCTCTACGGAGCCAAGAGGGGGGTGCCCCAGCCCGCACTAGGAGACCGGGAAGTGGAACAGATGGCCCCAGCGCTGAAGGCCCCACACCCCGCGGAACAAATGAGTCTGGAGTTTGGAAGCCTGGTAGACGAGGAACAATACCACAACCACAGCAATTTCGCTGTGCGCATATTCACTGACGGCAGCAAGATTGAGGGCAAAGTCGGAGCGGCGCTATCCTTGTGGGATAGTTCAACCGAAATAAAGGCCCTCAAGCTTGCCCTGCCGTCCTACTGCACCGTCTACCAGGCTGAACTCGTGGCTCTACAAAGAGCGTCAAGGGAGGTGCTCAGGCGCAGTGAAACAACGTTCGGCATCTTCAGCGACTCTAGGGCGGCTCTCCAGTCGGTGATCAATGCAAGTTCCCCTCACCCCTTAGCCGTGGAAACCAGAGACACCCTGCGACGCTGTAAGCTCCAGAACAAGAGTGTCTCCTTGTTCTGGATCAAGGCCCACGCAGGGTTGGAGGGAAATGAGAGAGCCGACCAGCTCGCGAAGGAGGCCGCCCTGGGCTCGAAGAAGAAGCCGGACTACGATCTGTGTCCCATATCATTCGTCAAGCGAAGGATCCGGTCGGAAACGCTGGACGAATGGAATGGGAGATATAGATCTGGTGACACAGCTTCGGGCACCAAAATCTTCTTCCCGGACGCGGTGATGGCGTACGGTGTGGTGCGCAGAATGGCTCCCACGAGCATTACCACGCAAATCTTAACGGGGCACGGTGGGTTCTCTGCATACCTGAAACGCTTCAGGTGTAAAGAGAACCCATCGTGTGCCTGTGAGCCCGGCGTGGAGGAGACTGTTCTGCACATATTGCTGGAGTGTCCAATCACCGCGAACACCCGTTACGACATGGAGCAGAAACTTGAGGTCGAACTACACACATCAAAAGTGTCTAGGGATCAAGCATTTTTATGCGGATTTCTTGAGATTGAGATGTGGCTTTGTAATAAATTTATGATTTTATAAATTTATATGGATCCTTTTTGGTGCATTTCATAATTTGAATCAGGAACTGTGAATCAAATTCGAGTAAAAGATGAAAATCAGCTGTCAATATTTTCCCTATAAAAACATACAACGCATTGAAGACATTATTAGTGCTACTGTTTCCCTACTACTGATTAAAACCAACGTTATTATGGAGCGGCGACGTCATTTAAGCAGGGAAGAAATGCTCAGAGCCGTGGGAATCTGTGGAATGATAGAAGCTGGTTCCCGGCAACGTACTGTGGCTTTAGCTCTGAATACAAGTCAGAGTGTTATCAGTCGACTTTGGACACGTTACCGAAGCACTGGTACCGTGGCTGAGCGCCATGGAGGACGGTATCGCTGCACCACACGGAGACAAGACCGATACATTCAAATCTTAACTCGAAGAGCTCCAACAATAACCGCCATGATGTTAGCCGTGAGGCTTCATCACTCTTCAGGGAACTTAATTAGCAACCAAACAGTCAGAAACCGCTTGCATGAAGTGAACCTTCATTCCCGAAGACCGCTACGGGTACCACCTATAGCAATGCACAATCGTAGGATTCGATATCAATGGGCTCTTGAACACAGAAATTGGGCAGAAGAACAATGGCGTTTCGTGTGCTTTTCTGATGAGTCTCGTTTTGGTATGAGACCGGATACAAGACGTATACGACACTGGAGAACCCCTGGACGCCAACAGCGATTAAAATCCTGCCAGGAAGTCCATCCTTATAGTGGTGGAACCATCATGGTATGGGCGGGTATTTGGATCGGCGGAAGAACTGAGTTGATTTGGATCAGAGGCAACCTCAACGCTCAAATTTATGCTGAGACGATTGTATCAGACGTCATCGTTCCTCTACAAGTGCAAATCGGTCCCTTATTTCAGTTAATGCATGATAATGCACGACCGCACACCGCAAGAGTTGTAAGACAGACTCTCGCCGCAGCTAACATCAATGTCCTGCCCTGGCCTGCTCAGTCGCCAGACTTGAACCCGATTGAGCATGCATGGGATATGCTACAGAGAAGAGCTCTGCCGAATATGGAGGGTATCCAGTCGCAAGAAGACCTTTTTTTGTTGTTGCAACGAACATGGGCGGCCATTTCACAGCGTGATTTGGATGAACTCATTTTGAGTATGCCAAACCGATGTTCTTGTGTTGTTAGTGTTCGCGGTAGAAACACGGATTATTAATTGTTTAAGTTACCCAATAAAATTTTAAAGAAAACTGTTATTTCAGTCTTTTTTTCGAACTTTTGTGTTAGTGGTTCAAATGTCAAAAATCCCTTTATTAGGAAAATGGCAAATTTCTTTATTAATGCAAAGGTGACTTGGTTTATCGTTACTGTGACAAACGAAAACACTTTATTTGATGAATCCTTAAAGAAAATTTTAATTAATATCAATCAGGAGAAAAGTTATTGCAAAAATATATGTTGATCCCTAGACACTTTTGATGTGTGTAGTTGCCCATAATATACCAGAATTGATGACAGGAAAGAAGAGAAAATTGTTTTTAAAATACTGTTCTGAAATAGCATCCCTAGTAATTAAAAGAAATAAGGTAGCATAAGAAAACTTGATATATAATATATATCGTAAGAATATAGTTAATGTATCATATAAATTAAAGTAAAAATAAAAATAAAGTAACGTCGTATAGTAAGTTTAGATAAAATTTTTTGATGATTTAGTTGTTTTATGTAATAGTTGTCATATCCCAGATTCTTCTCCTAGTATTTATTATTGTCAAATGTATTATTTATTGTCAAATGTATGTTAAAATTATCTTAAAGCCGAATAAGGTCTCTGATCATGTCAGAGGGACACTGCAAGGCAGGAGTGTGGTTTTAGCCGGTAAGAGTCCGGCACTGCCCAGACTGCCTCACCAGTGAGACAGTCTGGGCGTCCATGAGGATTTCCCACTCCTGCCAAAAAAAAAAAAAAAATAAAAAAAAAAAAAAACCTAACCCGAGCTAACCTAACCCGAGCTAACCTAACCCCAGCTAATCTAATATATAAAATTCTCGTGTCACAGTTTTCGTTGCATACTAATCCGAAACGGCTTGACCGATTTTGATAAAAAATTATGTGCTTATCCGGTATCTATGAGAATCGGCCAACATCTATTTTTCATACCCCTAAATCGAAACTTACGCGGGTGAAACCGCGGGGCGCAGCTAGTTATTTTATAAATAATTATTATTTTATCTTGTTTTACAATGATTTCAAAAGATTTAAATTTCAATGCCCAAAAGCAACAAGTTTCAGGGAACACAGACAGAGCCAGTAAGATATTTTAAAGATCTATGCAAGTATGGCCGGCACTTTGCGAGTGCGGCCAGAGACACGTCGCGTCCAGTTATTTTACTCCTTGGTCGCGTCGCACCAGTTGCAGTGCGGTGCACGGTGCCCACAGAACAATAGTACCCTAACGGGACGGTGCCGCGGTGTCGAGATCACAGAGTACTTTTATATCTATGGGTCGAGATTCTCGCTCGAAGCGGGGCGCATGCAGGGAAAATTATTGATTGGCGCGTGATTGGTCATTGGATGTTACTAACAGTACGGCCAACATCACAGGCCAACATTATCGTTACCCTATGGTCGTAGGGTTGCCGTGCTAAAACATTTTTTTTTTTTTTTTTTTTCAGCACCTGTATTCACAAACATACGATTCACTATCGTATCGACAATGACACTTGTTCGATAACCTGATTTCTGAACCGAAGGAACGGCAAAACGCTATTCACAAATCCGTAAGGTTTTTTTTTTAGGTGTGTTTACGGGGAACGCTACAAAATGGTAGTAAATATCAATCGAATATCTATTCGTGGTAGAAAATTTTAAGTGGTACATAAATGATTTTTGTTGAGTATTTCACTATGGGCAACTATAGATTATGCATTCAGTAACTATTAACAAATAAAAAACAGTAAGCAATGATTTTATTAATATATTAAATTTACTGATTTCTATTAAACTTGCTTTGTAAACTTCAACTTTCTGTCAAACCTGGAAATCTGGAATAATTATTTTTCTGAATCTTGTTTTGAGCTATAGAGATAATTGAGAACTACGCGGAAGATAAGGCGGTATGGTCGAAAGACTATAACCTGCCCTTTGGGCGAATTAAAAAAAAAAAAAAATTGAGGAGGGAAAAATTAGTTTTTTTTTAACAGAAAAATGGTTGTATGTATTTTATCGGTATTTAAACAAATTACTATTTGCTCATTTTCATTTTATAAAACGTGGTACCTAATATTGAAAATGCATATTTTCAGAAAAGAGTGTCATTGTAGCAGCGGCAGATGCTCTTTGCATTTATACAAGGGCATGAGGACCTTGCCCGGAGCCGTGTTTTAACACTTATTGCTTAGATTACTCTTTTTTAGACAATATTTTATTATTCGATAACACTTCCGACAGCAAATACCTGTCGGAAGAATTTATGTCTTCATACCGTATATGAACTGTCAAAATTATAGGATTTCGTCGATAACATTGACATTCGATACGGTACCAAACCGTGTCGTAGCTTTGTGAATAGCTATGCTGGAGTGTTTAACAAGAAGTTTAGTGACACCATCATTTTCACTGACCTCTATTAATCAATTCAGTGCAGATGTAATGGCAATGGTGTTCGTTGTAGGGCGATGGATGGAAATAAATTATATGTTTCCCCAATAAAAGAATATAATATTAGTTTAACATAAAAAAATCGTAGAAAACAAAGATGACATTCTTCAAGTCAAAAAAATCAAAGGTAATGTGAAAAACTAAAGAGGGCGCGCATGTCGTATGCGCGCCTCGTTTGCGCAGACTTCTAGAATCTTCTAGACGTCATACGTCGTTTGCGTATGTGTGTGTGTATGCACTTTCACACATTATGCAAGGCGTTAACAGCAGAGAACAAAATTTATTTTCGTTCACTGTCACTGTCACTGTCATTTTTAATTGATTTGAATAGTGTTTTAATAATATTAATAATTTCTCATATCACATCTGACATTGGCAGAATTGTCGACATCGGCACCATTGCCATAAAGAAAAATAGAATAGAATAGAATATTAATAATAATGAAAATTTCAACCCCGTTTATAAAATCTGCAAATCCATATAACTCAACACGTAGGCAATATTTTTTTAAAAGTGAAAAATTCCATAAAATAAAAAAGACGCCGAGGATTTTATTTTTATTTAATTTTTTATTTTTATTTAATTTTTTATTTTATTAAATAGGAACAACAAACAGCTACATTATGCAATATTATAAACAAAAAAGAACATACATTGCTTAAGTAATAATGTAACCCACATTTACAGTATTTTAGTATCTATGTTCTATACTAAGGGTTTGGTTTCCGCACATATGTCCTTCAGTGGACCATTGTGCGTGGGCCATGGCGGCCGTCAGTGGTTATTTCAACCAGCCCACCCCCCTCCAGAAGCTGATTAGATCTCAGTGACTACTCCTCTATTAGCCTTGTGTGGGATCACACGTCTCACATAATATTAGTAAACACACCTTCCAATATAAAAATAAAAGGATTAAAACAGGACAAACAGAACAGGAACAGGAGGAATAAAGCATTTTATTGAAATCCTTAGAACGGTATTTCCTTTGGTGTTCCTCCATTAACCCTAACAGGCTGGTCTTTTGAGAACATCTGTGTACGATTTCGGTGTCCCGAGGGTTTGTGACCTAATCTGGGTGACGCCTGTGCACTCGAAGAGCACATGCGCAATGGTTTCATCAGCCTCGATGCAAGCTCTGCATAGGGGGCTGTCCGTTATGCCTATTGTGTGGAAGTGTTTGTTTAGCGAGCAGTGTCCCGTGATGGTCCCCGTCACCAGGCGCAGGCCTTTCCTGTCCAATCTCAGTAAGCGACTGGTTAGCTTGCCGTCCAGTGATGGCATAGCTTCCTTGGACTGCCTGCAGCCTGGTGACGACGTCCACCGTCCGTTATTTTAATATCTCTAACTATTGTAATAGTAATAATTACATCTAAGTTAAAAAAAAAAACATCTATGTATTCGACTGACAGACTTGTATCTATGGTCATGAATAAAAAAAAAATCTGTCACTGTCAACGTCAAGCCGTCAAGCGCCAAGCGTCAAGTGAAGTTAATAAAATTAATTGTAAAAAATCGGTTGTTATTGTTCTTTTTTTCGGCGTTTTACAGGTCTCAATAAGGCCGCCTTCCGAATTTGCTAATATCGCTCACAGCACTCAAATCGTCTCACATGCGTTCCATAATGGATATCACGATTATGACAGCTGAGAGCTGTCAACAATTCGGAACACTCGTTACAGCGCTCACAGTGCTTACTCGGTGTCAAAAAGATATTACAGCAGTATTTCTTCATAAAAACACCACACGTTTCTTCCTTTTCTTTGTTTAGGTGGCGACTGTCAGCCAGAAGCACAATTTCGAAAATGCCACGTTATCTATACTTATAATAAATCTGTAGAGAGGTCAATTCTGTACATGATATATATTTTCAAAATAACTATCAGGGGGTAATTAGTGATCGATACTGATGCCAAAAATGCAATCAGTAAAATTTTTGTCTGTCTGTCTGTCTGTCTGTCTGTCTGTATGTTCCTTATAGAAACAAAAACTACTCGACGGATTTTAACGAAACTTGGTACAATTATTCTTCATACTCCTGGGGAGGTTATAGTATACTTTTCATCACGCTAGAATAAATAGGAGCAGAGCAGTGAAAAGAAATGTTGGGAAAACGGGAGAAGTTGCTCCATTTTTTAAGCTTCCGTCGCGTGTGCAGCCTTAATGGTTAAAGCTACATAGAAATCATTTATGACGGAAATGTTCTACATAAAATTATCTAAAAAATATCCCACAACAGCATATGTCTATCTTTTATGGTTGACTCACAATAACACGTGTAAGTCCCGATAGATTAGCAGTTCGGAGCTTTCTGATTATATTTGTTTACTCTTACGTTTATAATACTCTCACTCATCCCTAATTAAAAGAAGTTAATATTATTACCTATTCAATAAAAAAATAATCATAGTAATCGGTATAGAAACACCAAACTTATACATGAAATACGCTAATAAGCCATCGCGCCGTCGCGCGTGAATACTGAATCATGCCATAAGGATTATTTTTGTGTAACGGTTGCCATAAGGATTATTTTTGTGTAACGGTGTAACGGACGCGGGTCGCGGCGGTAGGGTAAGGGAGGTCCGAGCGCGAGCTTCATTCAATATTTGGCTGTTGATGCGTTCAGAGCGTTCGACCTTATTGACAGACGATAATTGATATTAACAAACCGTGCTTATCAGCGCGACTTTTAGTCTTTAAATAGTTTATTTGAATTTATTTTGTTGTTTTTTATAAAATAGGTATTAGTTGTTGTGTTATTAGACCGACACAGAACCCAAAAATGTGATTTAAAAAAAAATCTGTCTGTCTGTCTGTTTGTTCAGGCATCACGCAAAAACTACCGGTTCGATTACGATGACACTTGGTATAATTATTCTTTAATATCCTGGGCACCACACTGGGTACTTTTTATCCCGGAAAAAAATATACAATAAAAAACAAACTTAATTTTGCGGTTCGATCCCTAGACCCGATTACTGTACCAACCGCAAATAATAAGTTTGTCGTAGTACACGACGAAGATAATAATAATAGGCGAGCGTTCGTTCATATTAGCATTCTATAAATTGTATGTTTTAACTGCTACTTGCAATTCCAAAACGTGCTTTTCAGTGCGACCTTTTTATTCCTTTTAGTTTTTACTAAGTACAGTTTAAGGTAGACTTATTTAGGTTTATTTTTATAAGTCGTTTTTATAAGTAAGTATAGATTTTAATTTTAAAGTATGGGTAGTATATTTGATAGTGTACGTAGTGACCGTAGGTTATTTTATAAAACTGTTAGGTAGGATTAGTCATTCGTATAGATATTAGTTTTTAGGGATTTTGCTTATTTATTGAGTTTAGATTAGTTCATCATCTGCCTCATCTGCCTAGCCTTTTCCCAACTATGTTGGGGTTGGCTTCCAGTCTAACCGGATGCAGCTGAATACCAGTATTTTACATGGAGCGACTGCCTATCTGACCTCCACAACCCAGTTACTGGGTAATACGATACCCCTTGGTAAGACTGGTTGTCAGACTTTCGGGCTTCTGACTACCCGTAACGACTGTCAAAGATCCACGAATGACAGCCGGGACCAACGGCTTAACGTGCTTTCCGAGGCACGGAGGGGTCTCCATATGTAAAGATGGTCACCCATCCACAGACCAACCGCGGCAAGCGTAGCTTAACCTGATCGATCGACCTGTGCGGCTGTTATTATTTAGCCACGTATCATCAGAAATAGGTTTATTTAGGTAGGTAGGTATTTTATTTTCTGTTATTGAGTTTTTTTTTTATTAGGTAGGTACTTAGGTTTACTTTTATAATCTAATATAAAATTCAAAGTCCTGTGATCCTGTCTGACTGATTATATCAATGCACAGCCTAAACCGCTGGTCATAGAGACATAAAATTTGGAGTGTGTTCTTTGTGAAGTGTATATAGGTATCCACTAAGAAAGGGTTTTTTGAAATTCCACTCCTAAGAGGGTGAAATTTCACGCGGACGAAGTCGCGGGCAGAAGCTAGTTAAAAATATATGCCACGTTATTTTGAGCTGCATGCTCAAAGTCAAAATAAAACACACACTAACACATCCTCATCCTCACACACACACACACACACACACACTGTCATTTTTGACAGCGCTCACGGTGATATTAGTACGAGGCATGGTCGGCGTTATCGCAAGATAGCGTCATCGGTCATCTATGACGATTCACGGGATATCGTTATCGCGCTCACGCCAATTCGGCTTAAGCACGCTCAAATCGATTACATCGATTATTTCCTCAATTCGGAACGCGCCCTAAAAGTACTCTGTGGTCTCAAATTATTTATTCTGAATGTCATATACAAAGAGTACTTTGTATATACGGGTCATATAGAAGTAGTGGAAGAAATCAAGAAATACAACAATACGAATCACGTATGAAGCGCTGCGCCGCTGCCACTTGCAGCTGCTCTAGAGAGTATTTGTGAACAGTCTCGGTCAATATTTACAGCCGCGTGTTTTGTTATGTTATTGTAAAGAAATGGATCATAACTTCACAGATTTCACCAAAAACGGTGAGTTTATTTCATAATTATAAAGTTGTATTTGTGCAGCGTGATTAATAAACAAAATATTTTTCACAATAACCTAATAATTTGTTTATGTCTGCAGCTGCGGACTATTTATATACAAATTTTGCATGCTTTCTTGTTTAGAACTGGGCTTTCTTCTATTTTGGTAATTTAGAAGGCAACTAGAAAATGAGTAGGTCCCTACTCTGTAGCTGCGAGGAAGGATCATGTTATTCTAATAATTAATTTATACAAACATTTAAGACGCCAGTCAGCGTGCCTCCTTGGGGTCACACAACCACACAAGACATAGTAACTGCTGATAGATTACTTATATTAATAATCCCAAATTATAATGAGTGTTGATCAGAATGCAGCCAGGTCGACAGCACTAGCAAATTCAGTTAATCAAGCATGTAATTGTTTTGTCAACATGAATGTTTCTTAAGAGAGAGGGGCTTGTGGTTGAATGATAACGGCCACGTAGTGTTATCACAAGTTAAGCTATTATTGCTGCCATCAGGTTGTGGATGGGTGACCATGCATTGCATATCCAGATGCCTCAATAAGAAATTAAGCAGTTGGTCCCCGCTGTATTCTTTGACAGTCATTATGGGTATTCCGAAGCCCAAGTCTGACAACCTGTCTGTCTTACCAATGGGTATTGTGTTACTCACTTCTGGGCTGTGGAGATCTGATATCTATGACTGGAAGTCGACCCAACACAGTTGGGAACTGGCAAATGGCAAATGGCCAGGGCGATTTGAATTTTTCTTAAAAATATGTTTTATGATTTTTCAGAATTTTTTTAAAGCTGTTTTATGTTCATATTATTAGTATGTATGAAGTTGTTGGTTAATGTTTGTCAGTGTGGCTGTACATCTGACAAGCGTGTGATAGAAATGAGCAATGTGTTCTTAATGCTGATTGTGTATGTTTGTATGTTTCAGATACATTCAGCACATGGGTGAGTGGCATCAGTAGAGGGCTATGCAGTCATGAGGCATGAGGGCTACAACACTTACGCAGTTGTTGGTTGTTGCAGACATGTTGCGGTTACTATTGTAATGATAACTATCTACTATTTGTGGTTACCGTTTATACCTAAAACAAGTTGTAGAGACATCACATGTCTTCGACAGCTATGGTCGCGACGTCGTATTGTATGTGTTTTGGCCCTAAGTCCTCTTGGCCCATATTACTAAATCATTTGAAGCAAGGATCCCACTCGTTAAGTGTTGAAGCTGCACTTACATGGCCAATGATTGTGGGCAACAGTTGCCGGAGGTAGTGAAGCAATTTAATTATAAGTAGTTTGTTCCAAAAGTGTCTTATAAAAGTGTTAACAAACCCTGGCGAAGTGAAATGCTTATGTATGCACCCACTACAGGGAGTTACCAACACATTCATCTGTATTCAGAAGGTTTCTACTTTCTCACCATGTTGTCAACAAATGTTGTTTGTTTATTATGAAATTATAATTGTAAAATCATCAACACCAAAATTGAGGTAGGTTAATAATCTCATTTGTGAAATGGTAACCAACTTTATGGGTGATTTAGTGATTTATAATAAATCTGAATAGGTATTGGGTTAAAATATTAATCAAATAAAAGCACTTGCTTAAAAAACGCACTATGGATGGCAGTTTGTAGTGCCATAGCACTATGAACTGGCATCCATAGTATGTTTTCTGATTCATTGCTTTCATTATCATCAGATTCTTTAGGAACAGACACAGACAGATTTTTTTTAATGAATTTGTTTGTACAGACGCCAGCACATCAACCTACCCGAAACTGTCAAATTTTCCCAATCAACTTTGAATCTTATACTTTAGCGATAAAGTTGAAAATCTATCAAAGAAATTTGACAGATTGTAGTAGCTTGATGTGCTGGCGTCTGTACATAACTTGGTGGTGTGCTATAATATTGAGTTCATTTGGCCGTGTAAGCGCAGTTGCCACGGGTGACGTGCGAGACGAGTGTGACGTGTACGTGGCGTGTCCGCAGACGTCGAGCGGCGACATCAGCTCCAGCACGGACCGCGTGGAGCGCGTGCACAAGAGGCCGCACTATGAAAGCTACTGTGAGTACCGCCTGAGCGCCTGCCACCTCCTTCACTGCATACAGAATGTCGGTAGCTCGCGAAATTGTAATTTTTTTTACGTTTTTGCAATGTGCAGCTCAATTTAACAATTCTGCGGGCTACCTTAGCTCATAAGACATTCCATGACAGACAACGCTCAGCGTACACCGCTACGCGCTGGTTCTACTAGACGCATGACATTTTGCACAAGAGTTTCTTTTATAACGAAAGTGAGCACTGAGGAAGGAAATTCTTTTCTTAAATGGGCAAAATATTGGAAGGTTTGTTTGTGTAGGACTTTGTCATATTACATTTACCGACAGGAAATCTCATTGTGCGCTGATCACGGCTCGTCTTAGATAATTATCAAATTTCGCAACCAGTAGCTTACAAAGTTAAAATTCCATTGAAACCATTTATTAAAGTAATTTTTATTACACACTAACTGACCGGCACACGTCCTGTCCAAAGGACATCATTCAATTCGTAACCAAAAATTAAAGTGTAAGCCAGAAAAAGGAGTATTAACTGTATTCTTATGGGAGTTAAATGTTTTTTTTGTTATATTCGTTCTCAAATAGCAGCCAGGAGGTTAACTTTAGACTTTCGCTGTAATAGTAAAAAATGCTCAAGATGTTATTTTCCATAAGAAAATAGTACTTTTTCTTTCTGGCCGGCACTTAAATTTTTGGGTATAAAAGGTTCGACACTTGAATGATGTCCTTTCAATAATGTATATGGTAGGGGAGCCTAGAGGGTTTGTGAGCAAACATTAATGCAGGGCGAGAAGGTGACAGCCGAGTAGGTGCGGCGTGATGAGAGAACACCAGTTCTGACAGGAGCCCCGTGGTCCGGAGTCCACTTTCAGTTTCTGACAGGAGCTCCGTGATCAGGAGTCCACTTTCAGATTTATAAAAAAGGACAATAATAAAGTTTTCTTCAGAGTCGGTGATTTAGGTATGATCGTATGCGGCCTAACCTATAGCAACTTAAGTAGGCAAATCTGATGAAGAAATTGTCCAAATCTGAGTTTTTCAAAGTTTTCAGATTTAAGGACAACTTTCAAATTTGGACAATTTGAAATAGCCAAATCGGTCCAGCCGTTCTGAAGTGATGCGCTTACCAACGAACAGTATTACATTTTTATTTATATGTGTAGTTAGTCACTTAGAAATCAAACGAGTAGAGCGCGAGCGCTGTCTCTGTCGTACTTGCTTAGATGTTCACGCGCCGTCACAATCACAAAAAATATGCGACGGGCATTGCTCATCACTACGGCTGGGTTGTGGAGGTCAGATAGGCAGTTGCTGCGTGTACAATGCTGGCATTCAGCTGCATCCGGTTAGACTGGAAGCCGAACACAGATGACACTTTCAAAAGATAATATTGTAATGTTAGAATGTCTGTTATGATCGGTTGACAGGGCGGCATTCAGTGACCGCCTGACCGGACTGAGCCGTGACCTATGCTGTGAGAGTCTCTTGTGTTACAAAGTAGACCTCTGTTGCCTCGACACTTCAAATACTCGCGAAACACATTTCAGTCAAAGTGTAGTAACATTCTTCTGCCCGCGACTTCGTTCGCGTGAAAGTCGCAAGATACACAATATACTAAGTCTCCTTTGCCCGCCCGCGCTGTAACATAGTTCTCGCTTAGACTTTTTTTTTCTGCTCGGCTACTAGGGGTCGTTAACCTTCCTCAAGCATTCGCATTGGGCTATCAAATGCGAAAAGATTTGAATAGAAGATACGACTGGTAGTTGCAGAAATGAAATGGACGTCATACAAGAGACTACGACTTGTGCCACTAACTGTGGGTACTCGTGAAATGTCGAGTGACGTTCAATATGTCGGTGAGCGCTGAGCGCGCGGCACGTAGTCAGCTCGTGTTCAGCAGTTACCGGCAGTCGGGCAGTGTTTGTGTCAGTTGATGTATGAGCCAGTCGTGATGGTGCGCGCAGAGGACGCAGGTAATGTTACGGTTTACTACATTTTGTGAATATTACACACGAGTCGGCACACGACCTGTCGGGAATGCGAGTGCTCTCACCAACACTCCTCACAACGGACCGATAACTCGCTCATTTGGAGAAACATCGACGTCACGCGTCACTGCTACTTTTTTGTTTTTTACGTCTGTTTCCTGACGTAAATGCGCTTTCTAACCACCATTTCAGACACCAATCTACATGGTCTTCATTATCATGATCTGACCAAGATTATGTGTGGACTTTAAAAGAGACTGTGACCTCTGAGCTTGTTGCGGCCTTTCTTCAGAGTAGTCAGTAACCAAACGCCGACCTCATCTCGTTTTAAAAAATATGATTGACGTGTAAAAGTGCTTGTACAAACCTACTTACAGAAATCAATCATTTATCATTTAAGTGCTTTATCATATTTAACATTTTTTTTTTTGAAAAAATACGTTTTCATCGATGTTTCTCAAAATGAGCGAAATATGTTAGCATTATAATCAGAATAAATATTTTGTAAAACGTGTCAATCCGGCTAAAGTGCACGTCCTTCAGGATACAGGAGCTTCCTAGCATGAAGGACAGGGTCTTACTTATTTATGTATGAATAGCCATATGCCATGCCTTTTATAAAAAAACCCTGATGAAGGCTGTTTTTTGGTAAATAAATATATTTTAATACATAACATTTAATGTTAACTTGGTTAAATTCACAGTTAAATCATTTACTTTGTGCAACTCTCTGTCTCTGTTAGTTGTTATAGCGGCAACAAAAATACACATTCTGTGAAAATTTCAACTGTCTAGCTATCACGGTTCATGAGATACAGCTTGGGGACAGACAGACAGACGGAGAGTGCAGTCTTAGTAATAGAGTATTATATTATCTGTGGTAATAGGGTCCCGTTTTTACCCTATGGGTAGGGAACAATAAAAATAATCTGTTCGACAGTGTATAAAAGGCAATAAATGTTGTTAAATTGTCGAAATGAAAGGCATTGTATAAGTATTGTCAGTGTGTTACGCAATGACCCCGCTGCTCGTTCTCGAGGACGACTGTAGCCGATGTCAATAGCCGCCATGTATAAGACAAGCTACTGCCCGCGACTTCGTCCGCGTGAAATGTTTTGTTCCCTCGACCCACCCCGTCGCATCGCATCGCCTGCCTGCACTATTACTTCGTTTTTGCTTAGCGAAAACTTCTGACTTTTTTTTTCATTTTGCTCAACTCCTGAGGGTCCTAGCGTGATTTTTAACAGCCTATAGCCTTCCTCAAGAATTGGGCTAAGTATCAAATGCAAAAAGATGTTTATAAATCCGACCGATACTTCCAGAGATAAGAGCTTTCAAACAAACAAACTCTTCTGCTTTTTAAACCTTTGACCGCCACTGACGTATTTTGTATGTATACAAAAATACGTCCGTGGCGGAAAAAAAATCAGCTGTTTCCTACATTTATGTTCGCATAACTCGTCAAAATGTAGGCAACAGCTGTTTTTTTTTCGCGATTTCAGGTTTGGTCCCATAGTAAAAGTTGTTCATAATGATGAGTACAATCTCCCATTTCGATTTGTCGCAAGTATTCAATTTCATCCTGTATATTGAACTGTAAAAAAAAGTGTTATTTTTGACGTACCATGCCGTGGGAAGCGTCGTGTGCACGTTTTAATTTGACGTCCATAGACGTCCGTGGCGTTCAAAGGGTTCATATAAGAATAGATTATTATTGATATTATAAAAAAAAACAACCGTCTTCAGGAAGTTATCATCATCACGCATAACCTCCTTCTTCTATTCTATTCTATTTTTCTTTATGGCAAACCTCCTTCTTGTTTAAAGTCGGGAATGAAGGTGTGATGTGTGTTACAGACGGCGAGCCGCCGGCCAAGCGCGCCGCGCCCTCCATCCGCGTCGGCAGCGGCTTCAAGTGGAACCTGCAGGTACTACTTATCCTTACTTACAAGCGCGCCGCGCCCTCCATCCGCGTCGGCAGCGGCTTCAAGTGGAACCTGCAGGTACTACTTATCCTTACTTACAAGCGCGCCGCGCCCTCCATCCGCGTCGGCAGCGGCTTCAAGTGGAACCTGCAGGTACTACTTATCCTTACTTACAAGCGCGCCGCGCCCTCCATCCGCGTCGGCAGCGGCTTCAAGTGGAACCTACAGGTACTACTTATCCTTACTTACAAGCGCGCCGCGCCCTCCATCCACGTCGGCAGCGGCTTCAAGTGGAACCTGCAGGTACTACTTATCCTTACTTACAAGCGCGCCGCGCCCTCCATCCACGTCGGCAGCGGCTTCAAGTGGAACCTGCAGGTACTACTTATCCTTACTTACAAGCGCGCCGCGCCCTCCATCCGCGTCGGCAGCGGCTTCAAGTGAAACCTGCAGGTACTACTCTTCGCCGACGACACTGCCATTTACTGTTCGGGTGCCAACCAGTCATCCATAGCTCCAAACCTCCAAACCTCTGCAAGCGCCTTGAGCGATTGGTTCCGGAAATGGAGAATCGAGGTCAACCCCGATAAGAGAGGCGGTCATCTTCTCGAGACCGCGCAAACCCCCCCCCCCCTTCCCCCCCGCGCCCGATCTCTATGTATGGCAAGCCGATCCCCTGGGCAAAAGCGAGCCAAATACTTAGGTGTCATCCTAGACCACAACCTCACCTTCAACGAGCACATAAAGACGGCGCGTTCGCGCGCCTCTTTCGCTCTCGGTAGGCTCCACTCCATGATAACTGCCCGCAGCAAATTGTCACTCAAGTGCAAATTGCGCCTCTACACCGCGGTCATCCGTCCCATCATGACCTATGCTTGCGTAGTCTTCGCAAACGCCAAGCCGCGACTTCTGCATAAAATGCAAACCCTCCAGAACCGTTTCCTCCGAAAGGTCACGGGAGCCCCCTTCTATGTCCGAAATGTGAATCTGCATCTAGATCTCAGAATCCCCACCATCCAGCAGTTCATGAAACGCCTCTCCAAGCGCTTCTTTGACTCTGCCATCAAGCACCCCAATCCCCTGATTGCGGCGGCCTCCCGATACACTCCCTCCCGCATAAGTAGGATTCGCCGACCAAGGCATGCCCTCACTATCCCCGACGACGCCACTACCCTCCTCCAGGAGAGCAGTAAGGTCACGAGTACTGTCAGACGACAACACAAACACAAGCTCAGACATCCGTCCTTCGCCGAGGCCCGTTGCGACGTCCCGCACCATCACCGTGCCCGCCCCGACCCTTGCTCGAGCCAGCCCGCGCAGCTGAGCCTGTAGTTTTAAATTCGCCCCAAAACACTAATAATAATACCGATCCAGCCTGTCCCTTGCTGTCCTCTTCCAGCGACGCCCTGAGCCGAGGTCCGAACCCCCGCAGGGGGGTTCCCTTAGCGCTGTCGCTTAGTTTTTAAGTTTATTGTTTGCCCTGGCTGGAGGCCTTAATTCGAGGCATCCACAGGAAAGTCCGGTTAAGCAGTAGCCATCCTCATAAAGGATGAACTGCGAGATGCCATTGTTAAAAAAAAAAAGAACCTTAGGAGTTGAGCAAAAGAAAAAAATTCTGAAGTTTTCGCTAGGCGAAAACGAAGTAATAGCGCAGGCAGGCGATGCGATGCGACGGGGTGGGTCGGGGGAACAAAAAATTTCAGGCGTACGAAGTCGCGGGCAGAAGCTGATGATGATGGGACTCCCTTTTCCGCACTTAGACTCCCATTGGGTCCATTGTGCGTGGGGATTCTGGCTAACAGAGCCAGCTTAGCTCCGCCCAAAAGTACAGAAGCTTCTTGGGAGCTTCACAGGCTTCGCGGAGCGACCTCATTGTTCCGAGGATTTCTGCACATTGAGAAGCCACGGCCTCGCATTCCAGGATGACGTGGGCGGCTGATTCCTCGGCGTCAAGGCAGCCCCTGCAAAGGGGGCTGTCTGTGGCGCCTATGTTAAAAATATGTTTGTTAAGGGGGTTATTGCCCGTAATTGTTCCTATTATTATTCTAAGGTTAGGTATTTCTACTCAGGCTGAGAAGTTTTTTGGTCGCGGGTGTACCATTGGTAAAGCCAATTTTGACTGTCTACAGTCTGTTGGCGGGCAGAAGCTATAAATTATAAAGATCGTAAACATTAATTTTCTAAAACTAACACTCAAGGGGAGGTGGAGGGGGTGTTATTTTTTTTTTAGGAAAGTACGATACCCAGGCGGACCAAGTCGCGGGCAAAGTGCTAGTTTGAAATATAACTGCGCACGTCGACGTTGACTGACGCTCGGCAATGTAGTTTAGTTCGTGTATACCCGAACAAGGTTATTTTGGCACGTTTCCAAAATCGGGACTAACGCCGCCATCTTGAATTTTGAAAACATTTCATGAAACAATTGCACAAATGTTTAGCAACGGCGCCCTCCTGTCAACGCATTCGAGCGCCAAAAGATCCTGGTAGAAGTGTATGGCAGTGTTTGTTGGCGTGTATTATTATAACAGTATGGAGGTGCATTGTGTGTGCAGACGCTGGCAGCAGCCGCCGACGCGGTGGAGTCGGGCGGCAAGTCGCCGGTGTCCGCGCTCAACGAGCTTGGCGTGCGCGTCGCCTATAGCGTGCTGCGCCAGGGCGGCCCGGCGCACTGCCCCAGCTTCCACGTGGCCGTCACTGTGAGTACACACACTACGCACCACCTTGTGTCACATAGTACATGCCTACACCTACAGCGTGTTGCGCCAGGGCGGCCCGGTGTCCCCCCGTTGGGTTCCCGCATTGTCGAGGCGGGGAGGCTCAGTAGTCGTGGCTTGGCCAGCCACGGTGAACGTATGAACAATTCCAAAGTGCAAGATATAGAAATAACATTCAGACTGCACCCTGCCGAACTAATTGAATGGGTTCCAGTGTTTATAAATTGCCATGTTGTATAAGAGACATTGACAACTTGCACATATTTAAAGGAATTTCTAACTGATAAAGCGTATTACAGTGTAAACGAGTATCTAAAAGGGAATCCTTATGGCCAATAATATTAATCAGATATTCAATGATAGAAATGACATGTGCGCCATGTAATAGGGGGCGAGCCTACTGCCATCAACCGGGCACAAATCTAGACTCCGGGCTGCTACTGAGACATTCTAGATAAAAAAAAAACCAATAACATATTTCCCGAGCCGTGAATCAAACTCAAGACCTCATGCTCGGCAGTAGCGCTTGCGACTACTGCACTAAAGAGCCAGCCAATTATAACGAACCAGGTGCTTACTCTCTAATATAATTCCGATTGATCGACATTGGAATCGTCAGTCAAACGTCAGGGATTGGCTGGACTCACTGAGTCTAGCCAATACCTGACGTTTAACTCGACCAACTGACGTTTGACCAATTTCGATCTATCGGAATTATATTCGAGAGTAAGCCAGCTGACCCGGCGAACTTTGTACCGTCCCGCCAGCCGCACTGCCCCCGCTTTTTAAATCTTTGATATCTTCTAAGTCTAAGATATTAATTTTAATGATATGCTGTAAGTGTAAAGGGTAATTTTGATCTACATGAAATGCACAACGTATCTAATGTATTTAATTGGATAAGGAATAATAATGTATTCTTTAAAAACTCTGGCTCTCGGAAATCATTTGGTAAAGTGGAGCTTAATGTTGACTATCTAAAGTGTCTTTCAATGGCGTACTTGAAATAAGTGATTTGATTTGCTGAGATGACTGTCACTTACCCAAGACGTCTACGAAGTTTCGCCAAGTAATTAAAAATAACCCTGTAGAACTGCGATGACCTGTTCCGTAGGTGGCAGACATGCTCTTCGAGGGCTGGGGCCACAGCAAGCGCGAGGCGCGCGCGTCGGCCGCCCGCGCCTGCCTGGCCGCGCTGCTGGCGCGCGCCGGCCGCGTGCTGCCCGCGCCCTCGCCGCACCAGGACTTCACCAGCGACGAGCCGCATAGGTTCCCGGGTGAGTGGACAACATTACAGTGCTACAAGCGCAGGCGCGCGCGTCGGCCGCCCGCGCCTGCCTGGCCGCGCTGCTGGCGCGCGCCGGCCGCGTGCTGCCCGCGCCCTCGCCGCACCAGGACTTCACCAGCGACGAGCCGCATAGGTTCCCGGGTGAGTGGACAACATTACAGTGCTACAAGCGCAGGCGCGCGCGTCGGCCGCCCGCGCCTGCCTGGCCGCGCTGCTGGCGCGCGCCGGCCGCGTGCTGCCCGCGCCCTCGCCGCACCAGGACTTCACCAGCGACGAGCCGCATAGGTTCCCGGGTGAGTGGACAACATTACAGTGCTACAAGCGCAGGCGCGCGCGTCGGCCGCCCGCGCCTGCCTGGCCGCGCTGCTGGCGCGCGCCGGCCGCGTGCTGCCCGCGCCCTCGCCGCACCAGGACTTCACCAGCGACGAGCCGCATAGGTTCCCGGGTGAGTGGACAACATTACAGTGCTACAAGCGCAGGCGCGCGCGTCGGCCGCCCGCGCCTGCCTGGCCGCGCTGCTGGCGCGCGCCGGCCGCGTGCTGCCCGCGCCCTCGCCGCACCAGGACTTCACCAGCGACGAGCCGCATAGGTTCCCGGGTGAGTGGACAACATTACAGTGCTACAAGCGCAGGCGCGCGCGTCGGCCGCCCGCGCCTGCCTGGCCGCGCTGCTGGCGCGCGCCGGCCGCGTGCTGCCCGCGCCCTCGCCGCACCAGGACTTCACCAGCGACGAGCCGCATAGGTTCCCGGGTGAGTGGACAACATTACAGTGCTACAAGCGCAGGCGCGCGCGTCGGCCGCCCGCGCCTGCCTGGCCGCGCTGCTGGCGCGCGCCGGCCGCGTGCTGCCCGCGCCCTCGCCGCACCAGGACTTCACCAGCGACGAGCCGCATAGGTTCCCGGGTGAGTGGACAACATTACAGTGCTACAAGCGCAGGCGCGCGCGTCGGCCGCCCGCGCCTGCCTGGCCGCGCTGCTGGCGCGCGCCGGCCGCGTGCTGCCCGCGCCCTCGCCGCACCAGGACTTCACCAGCGACGAGCCGCATAGGTTCCCGGGTGAGTGGACAACATTACAGTGCTACAAGCGCAGGCGCGCGCGTCGGCCGCCCGCGCCTGCCTGGCCGCGCTGCTGGCGCGCGCCGGCCGCGTGCTGCCCGCGCCCTCGCCGCACCAGGACTTCACCAGCGACGAGCCGCATAGGTTCCCGGGTGAGTGGACAACATTACAGTGCTACAAGCGCAGGCGCGCGCGTCGGCCGCCCGCGCCTGCCTGGCCGCGCTGCTGGCGCGCGCCGGCCGCGTGCTGCCCGCGCCCTCGCCGCACCAGGACTTCACCAGCGACGAGCCGCATAGGTTCCCGGGTGAGTGGACAACATTACAGTGCTACAAGCGCAGGCGCGCGCGTCGGCCGCCCGCGCCTGCCTGGCCGCGCTGCTGGCGCGCGCCGGCCGCGTGCTGCCCGCGCCCTCGCCGCACCAGGACTTCACCAGCGACGAGCCGCATAGGTTCCCGGGTGAGTGGACAACATTACAGTGCTACAAGCGCAGGCGCGCGCGTCGGCCGCCCGCGCCTGCCTGGCCGCGCTGCTGGCGCGCGCCGGCCGCGTGCTGCCCGCGCCCTCGCCGCACCAGGACTTCACCAGCGACGAGCCGCATAGGTTCCCGGGTGAGTGGACAACATTACAGTGCTACAAGCGCAGGCGCGCGCGTCGGCCGCCCGCGCCGGCCGCGTGCTGCCCGCGCCCTCGCCGCACCAGGACTTCACCAGCGACGAGCCGCATAGGTTCCCGGGTGAGTGGACAACATTACAGTGCTACAAGCGCAGGCGCGCGCGTCGGCCGCCCGCGCCTGCCTGGCCGCGCTGCTGGCGCGCGCCGGCCGCGTGCTGCCCGCGCCCTCGCCGCACCAGGACTTCACCAGCGACGAGCCGCATAGGTTCCCGGGTGAGTGGACAACATTACAGTGCTACAAGCGCAGGCGCGCGCGTCGGCCGCCCGCGCCTGCCTGGCCGCGCTGCTGGCGCGCGCCGGCCGCGTGCTGCCCGCGCCCTCGCCGCACCAGGACTTCACCAGCGACGAGCCGCATAGGTTCCCGGGTGAGTGGACAACATTACAGTGCTACAAGCGCAGGCGCGCGCGTCGGCCGCCCGCGCCTGCCTGGCCGCGCTGCTGGCGCGCGCCGGCCGCGTGCTGCCCGCGCCCTCGCCGCACCAGGACTTCACCAGCGACGAGCCGCATAGGTTCCCGGGTGAGTGGACAACATTACAGTGCTACAAGCGCAGGCGCGCGCGTCGGCCGCCCGCGCCTGCCTGGCCGCGCTGCTGGCGCGCGCCGGCCGCGTGCTGCCCGCGCCCTCGCCGCACCAGGACTTCACCAGCGACGAGCCGCATAGGTTCCCGGGTGAGTGGACAACATTACAGTGCTACAAGCGCAGGCGCGCGCGTCGGCCGCCCGCGCCTGCCTGGCCGCGCTGCTGGCGCGCGCCGGCCGCGTGCTGCCCGCGCCCTCGCCGCACCAGGACTTCACCAGCGACGAGCCGCATAGGTTCCCGGGTGAGTGGACAACATTACAGTGCTACAAGCGCAGGCGCGCGCGTCGGCCGCCCGCGCCTGCCTGGCCGCGCTGCTGGCGCGCGCCGGCCGCGTGCTGCCCGCGCCCTCGCCGCACCAGGACTTCACCAGCGACGAGCCGCATAGGTTCCCGGGTGAGTGGACAACATTACAGTGCTACAAGCGCAGGCGCGCGCGTCGGCCGCCCGCGCCCTCGCCGCACCAGACTACGGGTGTCTAACCTAACAACAGACATCCAAAACATCGGTGCAGTGCAATTTTTGCGATCTACGATGTCTTAAACGACTGGACTATTAACATTTTTTTTATCAAAAGCAGAGTCCACGTTTGTGGCATGTCGAAGGATCGCATCGCTCCAACGCAACATCGGCGAGCACCTCCTCCACCCGCTTGTTGCCAACGCCCGCGCTGGCGTTTCTTCGCCGGGGAGCGGGCTGCTCGCTTGAAGCACGCGGCCGGCGCGACATGTGACAGCTGTTCACTATTCTGTATTGTCATCGCAAAATTAACTTGAATGAAATTAATTGAATCCTGTATGTATGTGTTGTTCAGTATCAGAGTTCCAATGCCTGGAGCCGAAGGTGAAGGCGCAGGCGCCCCCCGCGCCCCCCGCGCCCGCGCCCCCGCCCGCGCCCGCCAGGACTGACGTCGCCAACGGAAAGGAAGGTAACTTGTACTTGTTTAGTGCGAGCTCGCGCAGTTCTTCTCCAGACGCAATATGAAGCTATTTGCCTACCTACTACTATGTGTATTTCTGAGTGACCGACTCCTTGAGAGTTCTAAAGTGCCTGTAAATGGTTGAATTTAGCGAAACGGATCGTACAAAACGAGATAAGTAGAGAACGATCGTAGAATACATTGCATTCAACTGGTGCTCGACGTCCTCCCTGCCTAGCCGCGCCGCCTTCACGTTCATGTAGCTCTACAGCGGACTGTCGCTCGTAAAAAAACGCTTCGCGAACCCGAAAGTGTACCGGACATTTCTTTATACTAAATTCTGAATAACTTCCAAACGAGGTACGGAACCCTAAAAATCACAACTTTCCCTACAAAGGACGTCATTCAAGTGTCGAACATTTTATACCCAAAAATGTAAGTGCTGGCCAGAAAGAAAAAGTACTATTTTCTTGTGGGAAATAACATCTTGATTATTTTTTACTATTACAGCGAAAGTCTACAATTAAGCCCAGGCTGCTATTTGAGATTGAAAATGCCAAACAGCACATTTTATAACAAGCGTTTTATGCATACCATTTAAAAAATACCAACATATTATATATCTACAATTAACCCCCTGACTGCTATTTGAAATTGAAAATGTAATAGTAGTATTCAAAATATTATTTCCCATAAGAAACCAGTAAGTTGGATTGTAATTACTATCCACTACTAATATTATCACTTATAAAACTTTAACAGACTCACGACTCAATACGTTCTTGTAAAAGTGCGCTCACAGCGAACCACCCACTACTTGCGCCCTAGTGCACAGATAGGGTCTCGTCGCCGACATCACCTGGGAACCTTCTGGTTGCGGCGCGGCGGCTAGGTCAGGTTTAAGTACTACCACGAGCCCTGTACCATCCCCATGTTCTGCGTGCCTTTCATTGCGCGCGATGAGCTCTGTTCCGCCACGCTCTAGCTCGTCGCTGCCGGCAGGTCCGTCGCCGCCCACAGACAGCAGCTCGCCGGTGCCGTCGCTGTTCGGCGCGGCGCGCTCGCCGGCGTCGCACAAGAGCCCCATCAACGTGCTGTACGAGAACTACTCGGGGCTCGCCTTCACCTGCACCTTCGGCGACGGGTCGCCGCTCACCGAGACGCAAGGTAACTGTCGTGTCAGTAGCGCGGTCTATTCACAGCCGCAGCGCAACTTGTTCACACTAAAACATGTTGTATAGCTACTATTATAAAAATATGTCGGCCTACAGGCTCAACTTAAATTAGAAATAATCTGTTTTAGCCGCCAAAATAAATCTAGCTACTTCTGGCTACTTTTTAGATTTACCTTTACCTTTTATGACTGCTACAAGTCTACCGACTAATATTAAAGAAAAATAACTGTAATTTCCGAAGTCGGTGTGGAACCAAGGAACCCGAACCCGCATCAAAATCCGTTGCGTAGTTTAGAAGAACAACGCGGTCACGGACAGACACAAAACGCGACTTGAGTTCTGAATATGCTTAGAAGATTCCAGTTGTCGATGTCGTGTCACACTTGCGCAGACTGCAGTGCGACTAACGAGTGGGTTGTTGCAGCGCCGCTGCAGCTGAGCCACAGCATGCGCTTCAAGGTGATCTGCCAGATCAAGGACAGCAAGTTCGAGGGCTACGGTGAGTTACAGGTTGTTCGCCACAATCGCCACCCTTTACCCCGAGGAGACACCTTCTGCTACAGTAGAAAAGCTATTCGATTATAATAACTTTTTTGCTGTAAAAGTTTCCGTGGGAATTTTTTGTTGAGATTCCAAATTCATATCAAATTATTGACCAGCAGGTTATAATGACATTCAGTACAATGTTACTGTAGGTTAACATTGTATGACTTATAATTTGACATTGTCGAGCAGGTGGTGTGAAAACGAGTTGTTTGTTGACAGGTGCATGCCCTATCGCTGTAGCTAATTATATTCTTGGTTATATCTATACAGAATGAAATTGAAATAACAGTTGCAGTAACTGTTACATAATCATTATAAATTGACATTTACCAAATCTACATTCTTGCAAACTAAGTTATCGCCTTCAAGTCGACAAGAATGGTCGTCGTTCAAGTACTATAACTAAGCAGAATCCGAGCGCGCGCCCGATAAGCAATCGCAGACGTCACAACACCAAGCAAGTGAACTAGCGGTATTTACTTAATACTGACCGTTCGACGACGTTGTCAAGTCATCATCCTGTGTATTTAAGTTATAAAAATGTGATGAATGTGACTTACATTAGGTGCATTGTCTTCTGACCGAATTATTTGCGCATTCTCATTCGTCGACGGGAAATACAAGGTCAAATTACAGTCGAAATGTTTCAATAGGGTCGAGTAAGAAGCTGGCCAAGCTGGCGGCCGCGCGCTCGGCGCTGGCGGCGCTGGAGCAGGGCGGCGCGTGCGCCGGGCCCGCGCCCGACGCGCCGCACGCCGCGCTGCACCAGACGCTGGCCGACCACATCGGCAAGTACGTACTGCTCTACGACATTGTCATTCTCCTGCCGTTATCTCAGTTTACTTGGGTTCCATACTTCTCTATCAGTCGTCATCTCAGTAGTGACCCCCGGCTAACCATATCGACGGTTAAGAGGAAATGGGGTATAAGTGACAAAAAATTAAATGTTCAGGAGAGCCATTCAAAGTTTTAAATTTTAGAAAAACTGTCATTTATGATTTTTTTTGATAGGGCCATATACGCCTTAAAAGTCATCGTAGAGCCATGGGAGTAAGCGCATTCGAAAGAGCGGTATATTTTACGTAGGATGGCATATATAACTCATTTTTGACCAAAATGTCGCTTATGCCCTACTTCCTTTTATCGTCGATATCATCTTCCACACAGGCCATCCATCGTTTCTTTGGTCTTCCCCTACTCTTATAACCATCCACACTCATACTCAAAACTTCCCTCACGACATAACACAACAGACACCGTGTTCGGTTTGCCTGCACAGTGCACAATGTTGGATAAGTAATTCTTTTGTATGAAAGAAAATTAGAAAAAAAACTGCACCCGTGCGAACTGGGGCGGGCCGCTAGTCTACACTAATATTATAAAGAGGAAAAACTGCACCCGTGCGAACTGGGGCGGGCCGCTAGTCTACACTAATATTATAAAGAGGAAAAACTGCACCCGTGCGAACTGGGGCGGGCCGCTAGTCTACACTAATATTATAAAGAGGAAAAACTGCACCCGTGCGAACTGGGGCGGGCCGCTAGTCTACACTAATATTATAAAGAGGAAAAACTGCACCCGTGCGAACTGGGGCGGGCCGCTAGTCTACACTAATATTATAAAGAGGAAAAACTGCACCCGTGCGAACTGGGGCGGGCCGCTAGTCTACACTAATATTATAAAGAGGAAAAACTGCACCCGTGCGAACTGGGGCGGGCCGCTAGTCTACACTAATATTATAAAGAGGAAAAACTGCACCCGTGCGAACTGGGGCGGGCCGCTAGTCTACACTAATATTATAAAGAGGAAAAACTGCACCCGTGCGAACTGGGGCGGGCCGCTAGTCTACACTAATATTATAAAGAGGAAAAACTGCACCCGTGCGAACTGGGGCGGGCCGCTAGTCTACACTAATATTATAAAGAGGAAAAACTGCACCCGTGCGAACTGGGGCGGGCCGCTAGTCTACACTAATATTATAAAGAGGAAAAACTGCACCCGTGCGAACTGGGGCGGGCCGCTAGTCTACACTAATATTATAAAGAGGAAAAACTGCACCCGTGCGAACTGGGGCGGGCCGCTAGTCTACACTAATATTATAAAGAGGAAAAACTGCACCCGTGCGAACTGGGGCGGGCCGCTAGTCTACACTAATATTATAAAGAGGAAAAACTGCACCCGTGCGAACTGGGGCGGGCCGCTAGTCTACACTAATATTATAAAGAGGAAAAACTGCACCCGTGCGAACTGGGGCGGGCCGCTAGTCTACACTAATATTATAAAGAGGAAAAACTGCACCCGTGCGAACTGGGGCGGGCCGCTAGTCTACACTAATATTATAAAGAGGAAAAACTGCACCCGTGCGAACTGGGGCGGGCCGCTAGTCTACACTAATATTATAAAGAGGAAAAACTGCACCCGTGCGAACTGGGGCGGGCCGCTAGTCTACACTAATATTATAAAGAGGAAAAACTGCACCCGTGCGAACTGGGGCGGGCCGCTAGTGTACACTAATATTATAAAGAGGAAAAACTGCACCCGTGCGAACTGGGGCGGGCCGCTAGTCTACACTAATATTATAAAGAGGAAAATCTGCACCCGTGCGAACTGGGGCGGGCCGCTAGTCTACACTAATATTATAAAGAGGAAAAACTGCACCCGTGCGAACTGGGGCGGGCCGCTAGTCTACACTAATATTATAAAGAGGAAAAACTGCACCCGTGCGAACTGGGGCGGGCCGCTAGTCTACACTAATATTATAAAGAGGAAAAACTGCACCCGTGCGAACTGGGGCGGGCCGCTAGTCTACACTAATATTATAAAGAGGAAAAACTGCACCCGTGCGAACTGGGGCGGGCCGCTAGTCTACACTAATATTATAAAGAGGAAAAACTGCACCCGTGCGAACTGGGGCGGGCCGCTAGTCTACACTAATATTATAAAGAGGAAAAACTTGTTCAAATTCAGTCATTGGATTTCTTCAGTTATGACTTTAATTGAATTAGATTTATAAGGTTATTTTACAGCGCTCTCTCCTCAGACTGGTGAACGAGAAGTTCAACGAGCTGATGAAGAACGACCTGGTGCACTCGAAGCGCAAGGTGCTGGCCGGCATCGTCATCACCACGCACAACCGCATCGACGACGCGCGGGTGAGTCGCTAGCGACGTCCAGGTGACCAGTACACGCCGCGGAACTTACTGCCGTCACAAACATCCATCCTGTAAAACGGATATCGATATGTCGTACTTGTAATTGCACACCCACACCCACGATTTAAATATAATATTTGGAGTGTAAACGTGTTGTAGGTGATAGCGGTGACGACGGGCACCAAGTGCGTGTCGGGCGAGCACATGTCCGTCACCGGCCGCGCCGTCAACGACTGCCACGCCGAGGTACGTGCCGCGCACGTCATAGCTGTACCAGGATCTATTGGCGTGTGGCCTAAATCAAAACGAATGCCGCCATTTTGTTGTTTTAATACATTTCACAATCGCACAAATGTTTCCCCACAGCGCCGCCTATGAACGTCATTCGAGCCCCAATCGACTTATTCACATAACAGTGTACTGCCCGAAGTTGTTGACATTGCAGTACATTACCTGAAGTGTTTCACTTTATAATACTTTACCCGAACTTTTTGACGCTACAATAATAATAAATTAATTTAGATCAGGTTAGTAATAACACCCATTGCCAAACATAAATTGACAGAAATCATTTCAAATTACAAAACCCTGAAGCCCTGAAGTTTTCTAACCTGAAGTTTTTGACATTATAATACTAGCAGCGCCCCGCGGTTTCACCCGCATAAGTCTCGATCCCGTAGCAATATCGTGATAAAAAGTATCCTATGTCCTAATCCAGGTCATGGTCTACCTTGGTGCCTAAATCGGTTCAGCGGTTATTGATTTCCCATACTAACTTCCACCCCCATAAAGGATGATTCCTGGGATTAACACTGTCCTATGTCCTATCCCGGGACTCAAACTATCTCTATACCAAATTTCATCTAAATCGGTTCAGCGGTTTAAGCGTGAAGAGGTAAGTAACATACAGACACACTTTCGCATTTATAATATTACTAGCTGCACCCCGCGGTTTCACCCGCATAAGTTTCGATCCCGTAGGAATATCGGGATAAAAAGTATCCTATGTGTCAATCCGGGTTATAAATTATCTGTGTACCAAATTTCATCCAAATCCGTTTAGTAGTTTTTGCGTGAAAGAGTAACAAACACAAACTTTCGCATTTATAATATTAGTAAGAAGTAGGATAGTAGGAAGTAGGATATAGTAGGAAGTAGGAAGTAGGATTAGTAGGATAGTAGGAAGTAGGATAGTAGGAAGTAGGATAGTAGGAAGTAGGATAGTAGGATATAGTAGGAAGTAGGAAGTAGGAAGTAGGATAGTAGGATATAGTAGGAAGTAGGAAGTAGGATTAGTAGGCATCAGATGACATCAGATAATACTGACATTGATAAATATATAACTGACATAAATAATACAATTGAATCGATAATAACATGGCTTGACGAAAATAATCTACGTGTAAACCTCACAAAAACTAATTTCATGCAATTTAGTACATATGGACGAGAAAATAAAACTTTAGACATCAATTATAGAGGAATTAAATTGAAAAAAGTAGACGAAACGACATTTCTCGGTATAAAAATCGATAAACACTGTAACTGGAAGGCTCACCTCAGTAAAGTATGCAACAAAATAAATAAATTCGTGTACGTTCTATACGAACTTGCAAAAACATCAGCGCTAGAAACCGTTCTGTCTGCATACTATGGATACGTTGATTCTGTGCTGAGATATGGTCTGATCACCTGGGGTTACTCAACAGACAGGCAGAGAGCGTTCATCGCGCAGAAAAAATGCATCCGCGCAATAGCGGGAATACGCCCAAGGGAATCTTGCAAACCCTTCTTCAAAAAATTCAAGATACTAACGCTTCCAAGTCTGTATATCTTTGAATGCGCTAAATTTGTTAAAATGCATCCGGAGTTATTTAAAAAAGCCCATGAAATATTTCCAAAAAGTAATAGGCACAGGAATAGAATAGTTTTGCCCATAATTCCAAGGACAGCATTGTATAGTAAGAATAGCTATGCAATGTGTTGTCGAATATTTAATGCTATACCTGATAGTTTTAAAAGCTTACCAGTTAATAGGTTTGCAGGGTGCCTTAAATTATGGTTAAGGGAAAACAACTTCTACTCAGTAAATGAATTATTTGATAAAAGACTTAAGAAATAATAATAATAATAATTTTAATAATCATCTAAGTACCCTCTGACATCATATTTTTAATTCTGCTTTTATTGTTTAGTTTTTATGTTGAGAATGTATTTAATATTATATCTAAATCAATAAGGAATTTTAGTTATATTTCGATCGTAAAATTATTGATAAATGATTAACACAAATGTTTGCATGTCACAAAATTATGACTAAGTGTTATGGATCTGTAATATAGTTAAGACCTAAATTGTACCAACACTTATGGCAAATAAATTGAATTGAATAGTATAGTAGGAAGTAGGATAGTAGGAATAGAAGGAATTAGTAGGAAGTAGGACTAGTAGGACTAGTATGATTATGGATTACCTGACGTTTTGACTACTGTTTTTACATTACCTACTCTTTTTTACCATGGCACAAAAATCATGGCAAATGAACAGGCTCTGAAGCGAAGCAGTCAGTCGACCGATATCAGCTCGCTGAGTGAACCGTGTGTGTGTGCAGGTGGCGGCGCGACGCTGTCTGCAGCGCCACCTGTACGCGCAGCTGCTCATGTACGCCAACCAGCCAGGTGAGTCTTACCGACACAATGACACACACCAAGTGTACACAGGCTGAGGCGTGCGCTGGACACTTGATGAAGACCAGAAGCACAAATGTGGACATACCAATTCACATGTACGGTCATCTGCACGTCAGTGGTAGCACTAACGCTACGAAATTAAGACATGAGGCGCTGGCAATGTTAACTAGTACTCAATCGTAACGTGCAGTTGACTGTAAAGTAAGGTCTGTTCCAAAAGTGTCTGATGACGATGTAAACAAATGGCGCAGAAAACGTACCTGCGGCCTGCGGATGCCAACTTGTAGTGTCACTTATAAATTGAGTGCTTCCATTTGAACCCGATTTTTTTTTTCCTTTGACAATATAGGTTCATTTAAAACCTCAATTTTCGTTGATGATTTGTCAGTTACGATCCGATGTAACGATATTATAATTGTTGGACAAAGGGAGGAGATTATGATGAATGTGTTAGATACCAATTCCTTGTGGTGAGTGTTATGTGCGTACGGCTGTAGCCTGCAACAAGCTCATGAGCTGACCAACATTATTTGTTTTGACCTCTGAGTTGGTTTCGGTGTTTCTTCTCGAGAGTATTCAAATAAACGAACGCCGAACTCGTCTGGTTTTTGAAATATCATAAAAAGTAGAATAAATGCTGTGGAAATGCGTTCCTTGCCAGACATGTGTGGAGTAACTATGGACGATAGGCTGACGAATAATGGGATAAGGCAACGTTAAAAGAGTATGCTTGTATGTTGAGAGGCTGAGAGGCTGAGTGAAGCGACTAGCAAACAGATGTGAGGGACGCCCGAGAAGGACATTTGTACAGCGCCCTCACTGCCGATGCTCCTCAGGAAGGTCAGGCGCAGTGCGGTAGTGCGTGTGTGACCAGATGTATGAACGTAAGCGAAGCAAAGCAGTATGTAACGCAGCAGGCGGCGCTCCGGAGTTGCTGCCTGCTCCCAGGACAGAAGGCGTGCGTAAAGAGCTGTGTGAAACTATAATGTATGAGTGTTCAGACCCCAGCCAGACCATAGAAGAGAACGACCTAGAACCGCTCCTCGGCGGAGGCTACCAGCTGAAGCCCTCTCGCCAGGTGCACCTGTACGTGAGCACGGCGCCGTGCGGCGACGGCCGCATCTTCTCCCCGCACGAGCACCACCACGCCGAGCCCGACAAGCATCCCAACAGGTGGGTGTTTCTGTGCTCACACGAGACAGGCGAGCGACATTGTACTCACACGAGGACATGCAAGTCAACACTCGGTTAGAATTGCCCTCAAATATCATGGTTTCCTGAAATAGTCATTCAATAGGGTAACTTAAATTTGAACTTAGAGAGTTGTATTGGTGATTAAAATTATTATAATTGTATAAATACATAGTCGTTACGCCCGCGAGCCATACTTTGGTCAACATAAAACCTGATATTGACAATTTGAATCTCGCGGGCACCCTGCACGGGCTCGCGCTCGCCGGTAATGCACTACGCATAGACTCCGGTACATTGATAAACATTTCGGCTACAGACTGGCGCGCGGCCAGCTGCGCACTAAGATCGAGTCGGGCGAGGGCACCATCCCCGTCAAGAACTGCAACAACGTGCTGCAGACGTGGGACGGCGTCATGCAGGTAACTACACGACACATTCAATTAGCGAGCGCGACTCCGCAGTCATTATGGGTACTTATTTATTTAGGTGTAAAAAACATGCGTTTAAAACTAGAAACAGTGAACAATTATTTATAGGTATACACTACATGACACACATGACCAACATTAAATTATGTTAACTGTGACTTTTATAAATTTGATTATTTACTTTATCCTTTTCATGGATTCTAATTTTGTAAATGTGAGGACTTTGTAGGCCTTTTAGACTTTAGATCTGTATATGGTTTTTTATATTATCAAGTACCTGGTACTTGTTGACAGGCCTATGCAGTCCTCCCATACCTATTGTAACTTGAAAACATTGTAAAAACGCAAACATTTTTAAAAGAGTAACCATGGAGTTTCTTGCCGGTTCTTCTCCATAGGAAACGACCAATTGGAACCGTGCACCTAGCTTCTGACGTTTCATAAGTGCCCATGTAGGTTTATGTGAAACTAGCTTCTGCCCGCGACTTCGTCCGCGTGAAATTTCACCCTCCCCCCATTCACCTTCTTTTGAGTGGAATTTCGAAAAACCCTTTCTTAGTGGATACACTTCACAAAGAACACACTCTCCAAAAATGTCAGAGAGGATCACAGGACTTTGAATTTTATATTAGATTATAAAAGTAAATCTAAGTAGGTAACCTACCTAATTAAAAAAAAAACTCAATAACAGAAAATAAAATACCTAACTACCTAAATAAAAATATTTCTGATGATAACTAATCTAAACTCAATAAATAAGCAAAATCCCTAAAAACTAATATCTAAACGAATGACTAATCCTACCTAACAGTTTTATAAAATAACCTACGGTCACTACGTACACTATCAAATATACTAAGTACCCATACTTTAAAAGTTTAAAATTAAAATCTATACCTACGACTTATAAAAATAAACCTAAATAACTCTACCTTAAACTGTACTTAGTAAAAACTAAAAGGAATAAAAAGGTCGCACTGAAAAGCACGGTTTAGAAATGCAAGTAGCAGTTAAAACATACAATTTATAGAATGCTAATAAGAACGAACGCTCGCCACTCGATATGTCCGTTCAAATCAAAGTTCAAAAAGTGTAAGCCAAATTCAACCTTCAGCACTACATTTACAGTGCGGGTGACGTAACCTACGACAAACTTATTATTTGCGGTTAGTACAGTAATCGGGTCTAGGGATCGAACCGCAAAATTAAGTTTGTTTTTTATTGTATATACTTTTCCGGGATAAAAAGTACCCAGTGTGGTGCCCAGGATATTAAAGAATAATTATACCAAGTTTCATCGTAATCGGACCGGTACGTTTTGCGTGATGCCTGAACAACCAGACAGACAGACATACAGACAGACAGACAGATAGACAGACAGACAGACAGACAAAATTTTTTTTATCACATTTTTGGGTTCGGTGTCGGTCTCGTAACAGCCCTGCCATTTATTTTTTTGATATTTTCAATGTACGAATATTTAAACACTACCAAAACAACTAATACCTATTTTATAAAATAACAACAACAAACACTATTTAAAGACTAAAAGTCGCGCTGATAAGCACGGTTTGTTAATATCAATTATTGTCTGTCAATACGGTCGGACGCTTTTTTTTTTGACATGACCACTCGCAGTTGCAACTCGCTAAGGTTGCCCGGACCTCCCGCCTTTTTATTATACCCTACCGCCACGACCCGCGTGGAGCGCGGCAACCGTTACACAAAAATAATCCTTATGGCATGATTCAGTATTCACGCGCGACGGCGCGATGGCTTATTAGCGTATTTCATGTATAAGTTTGGTGTTTCTATACCGATTACTATGATTATTTTTTTATTGAATAGGTAATAATATTAACTTCTTTTAATTAGGGATGAGTGAGAGTATTATAAACGTAAGAGTAAACAAATATAATCAGAAAGCTCCGAACTGCTAATCTATCGGGACTTACACGTGTTATTGTGAGTCAACCATAAAAGATAGACATATGCTGTTGTGGGATATTTTTTAGATAATTTTATGTAGAACATTTCCGTCATAAATGATTTCTATGTAGCTTTAACCATTAAGGCTGCACACGCGACGGAAGCTTAAAAAATGGAGCAACTTCTCCCGTTTTCCCAACATTTCTTTTCACTGCTCTGCTCCTATTTATTCTAGCGTGATGAAAAGTATACTATAACCTCCCCAGGAGTATGAAGAATAATTGTACCAAGTTTCGTTAAAATCCGTCGAGTAGTTTTTGTTTCTATAAGGAACATACAGACAGACAGACAGACAGACAGACAGACAAAAATTTTACTGATTGCATTTTTGGCATCAGTATCGATCACTAATTACCCCCTGATAGTTATTTTGAAAATATATATCATGTACAGAATTGACCTCTCTACAGATTTATTATAAGTATAGATAAAATATTTTGATTTTGATTTTATGACTTGGATAAAAAGATATGTCTCGTTTTTTTTGGGTCAACGGCTGCTGGTAGTGTGGTGGGCACTTAAAAGATCAGTTGAGAAAATCAGTTTTTTTTTGGTTTTCGTGTTTAGCTATAATTACCTACCCGTCATATTATCTGTCAAGTTAGCATATTTTTTTTTATTAATTAATATTTCAATTAGCTACACAAACTGCGGTCGATGACCCCAAAAAACATTTGTTTTACAGTAGTGTTTAGATATCGATACCCATCACGTCTGCGGAGTTTCTCTAACTAATTTAATTTTACACTAGATATATTTTCATGATAGTAGCTTTACAAAATTCCACGGGAACGTACTACCGGGATTAAAAGTACCCTATGTGTTAATCCAGGTTATCTTATTATTATTAAAATCTTATCCAAATCCGTGCAGCCGTTTTAGCGCCAATCCGAAACATACATTCACAAACGAAACGGAAAAAAATCCAAAAACTATATTTTCGGCATCAGACTCGTTCACACACCTCGTAGCTATAATTTTTTCAAAAATAATGAATAGTTTTGACTTCGTTACTATTTTGTTGTACAGGGTGTTAACCAAACAAGGGGGGTTCGTAGGTAGACCTGTTTAGGTAATACATATATAATTTGAAGGCCCTAAAGGCTCACAAGTTTTTTATATCATCATTTTTGTAGTTTTTTCAAGAATTTCCAAAATGTGTCCTGTTTTTTTTTTGTGTTATGATGCATCTTTGGTCTAGCAAAGGCAATGGTAGATGCAAATAAGAACTGAGCTCTTAAATTAAAAGGAACGAGAAAAAAAACCAATAAGCCCAACATTAAATAACAAAAAAAAGAGGGATCTTCAAAGTAAATATTGTTACGAGCTTAGGGTTCGTGACGATAAAAACTGCCTATTTAATAACCAAAAAATATACACTTTAATTAACAACACCAATTACAACGTTAAACACATGATAACAAACACAATTGCACTAAGTCGCCCTTGAAGATCACTTCTGATGTATGCGCTTGTATCGCTTATCCAATTACTTACCCGGATCGCCTCATATAGGGCCTCAGATATTTACAGAACCTTCTACTGTAGAAACATCTAGAATGTTCGAGTATATACCGGCCCCGACTGACCAGATGTAGATAGTTCTAGAAAGTTCTGACATCGAAATTTCTAGGAGGATCTTGACTCTACTAGTTCTGCTACTCGATACTAGATGGCGCTAGTGGTAACTGATGTCGCCATGTAACAGGCATCAATTGTGGCGCGCAACAATATGTATTTCCTATGACTTTGACTTTACGCAATATACAATGCTGAGTCGGTGAAGCAGACTCTATTGTGCAACGAGGGGGCAAAACATGATTTGGTTGTGTCTGCACACACGCGGAGTACTCTGTACTCACGAGCACAACCGACGCGTGTGTACTCAACACTCAATCATTAATTGCTAATATTCCCCTTAAAAAGCGCTGGTGAGGAATTTAAAGCTTCAGTAGTTTTCTACTGAAGCTTTAAATTCCTCACCAGCGCTTTCTGCTGCCTTAGAAAAATTGTTAAGGCATGCCTTTTGGAGTTTGGGTTTCAACATACAAACCCCCCCAGGCTGTAAAAAAGCTTTTAAATATCTTACAATTAAATCAACAGAACATCTCTGGCGAATGTCTGTAAAAGTCAGTAAATCTATCATCGAAACCATTGCGCCCTATTTCGCTTTCATATTTAACATCAGTGTAGACCAAGGATTAATTCTGGATCTCATGAAACTCAGTGCCTTTATTCAAATCCGGTGATAATAAAGAAGCCAACAAGGTGCCTGTGTCAATTCTGCTTGTTCTCAGTAAAGTGTTTAAAAAATTGATGCTCAATTTTTACGTCACTTTAATAAAAATTCCATTTTTCACCAAAGAGCCTTGTACCACTGACGCCGGTAATACTTGGGAAGATTTGATGTCTCTAAAGCGTTTGATTGCGTAAACCATGAGACACTTCTGCTGAAACTATAGTAATACGGGGTTACGAATATAGCTCTTTGAAGCATGTTGTCAGATTTCAATGTTGCACTGCTACATTTACTAATTCGCAGTTACATAATGACGTATGAAATTGGGTCATTAGTAACAGTATAAATACATTGTAATGCATTAGACATTGGCTTTGCTATGGAGACTAGTGAAATATAAAATATTAATTCGAGAGCTCCTCTGTCAACCTATTACATCTTGATTTACTAATATCGCACAAGTTAGTTTGTTATTAACAAGAAAACCATAAAAGCGCTCTTCCTCTCTTACTTATTTAGAACTAGCTGCACCCCGCGGTTTCACCCGCATAAGTTTCGATCCCGTAGGAATATCGGGATAAAAAGTATCCTATGTGTCAATCCGGGTTATAAATTATCTGTGTACCAAATTTCATCCAAATCCGTTCAGTAGTTTTTGCGTGAAAGAGTGACAAACATCCATCCTCACAAACTTTCGCATTTATAATATTAGTAGGAAGTAAGATAGTAGGATAGTAGGACTAGTAGGATAGTAGGATAGCAGGATAGTAGGAAGTAGGATATTAGTAGGATAGTAGGACTAGTAGGATAGTAGGATAGTAGGATAGCAGGATAGTAGGAAGTAGGATAGTAGGATATTAGTAGGATAGTAGGACTAGTAGGATAGTAGGATAGCAGGATAGTAGGAAGTAGGATTAGTAGGAAGTAGGATTAATAGGATAGTAGGAAGTACGATAGTAGGATAGTAGGATAGTAGGAAGTAGGATAGTAGGATTTAGCTGTACCCGACAGGGCCCATAATTGATTCTATTGTACTTACCACCTGTAGGTATACATTATGGATGCAATAAAGATTGAATTCAATTGAAATGAAGTTCAAGTAATTGGCGTAAACTCATTAGGGTCTGAAATGGCAATGGGCGTTCCTCAAGGTTCGATATTGGGTCCATTCCTCTTTTTAGTTTACATTAATGATTTACCCCAATTACTTCAAAATCAACCGAAGATGGTGTTATTTGCAGATGACACATCATTGATAAAGAAATTGAGTATTGAGTATTGATCTTTAAAACAGACCGACGATCACAAAATCTTGACGACGTGAATAACTCTGTTCTTCAGGTCCAAGATTAGTTTACGGTAAATAACTAATATTATTTGGTTCAGGTTGTGATGCTGTTGTTGGACTTGTTACTTTATGTTGTTGGGTGGTCCTCAGGGCGAGCGCCTGCTGACCATGTCGTGCTCGGACAAGGTGGCTCGCTGGTGCGTGTGCGGCCTGCAAGGGGCGCTACTGTCGCGCCTGCTGCGGCCCGTGTATCTGCAGTCGCTGGTGCTGGGCTCGCTGCTGCACCCGCACCACATGTACAGGTCAGTGCGCCGCTAGATTTAAATGACGCTTATCAAAGACAAGCTGTGCTCCAGTTGGATTTCCCATTGGCAAAAATTACGAACTTCCATACGAACTTGCGGTAGGAGTTGACTGGTAAAATGGTTACGTAACGACAAAGCGTTATGCCCCTTGCATGCTACTTTCGATAGTTTTCATGATTTTCGACTGTGCTAAAGCCAATAGTGAGGCCAAAATGAAAATCCACACATACTAGGGTGATTATGATTTGATGCAGTGATATAAATAAAACAACAGTGAATATTTAACAAGACCTATATTAACAAGTACAGTCTACTCGATGGAGAAGGGCGCGGCGCGGTGCGTGAGCAGGTAGTACGTGCCTCGGGCCCTGCGGACACAATGTAATATCGTCACATCGTTCACACGTCACTGATCCCTACCCAGCACCTACAGTCAGGGACCCGTATAGTTGAACTAGATATAGAAACACAACTGTTAAGCTGTGGTTGTGTTCCAGCATTATTATAACGGCCATCACGAAACTCTTGTGTGACCATGGGAAACCCGTACAAGCCCTGAATGTAAACCGATGGATGTTCTCGAATAAAATTTATTTTTATTAATAGAAAACAAACAGCTCTTTTATCAAATTAACATCCATCGGTTTCTTACTAAATTCAACTATATCCGACGATCCTGCATACTTATCTCTTTTGTTGACTGTACATCTAAAATCAACCGGTAGTAGGATAATAATCTCATGGGTGATACGGGCTTCAACTAGACGACTGCAAGCTGCTTATTTTAAATACAACGATATAGGGAACTTTACTGTGGTGCGGAACTGGCTTGATGACCGATGACTGACAAACAAAGAAGGAATCTATATCTATACTAATATTATAAAGAGGTAAAGTTTGTGAGGTTGTCTTCGATCCCGAAAATTCTTTCACTAATGAGAACCTACATTATCCCTGAGTGTCATAGGCTATGTTTATGTTAAAACGAGAAACCTCACGCGAACGAAATCGCGGGCAGAAGCTAGTGTATGATAAATTGACAAATATAAATACCACCCCGGAACTTTTGTGAAAACCAAAACAAACACATGCATTGCGTTTTTGTTCAGATACACCAATTTGAGCAAGTTTGTATGAGTGGCTCATCCAACTATACACCTCACCCAGAAGCGTTTCTGTATGCCTACCGTAACCCCCGTCACCCGCTGCCGATAGTAAGCCGGTCTCCCTTGGGGGCGAGTCCGAACAGCCGCTTCACGAACGCCATGAGCTTGGACTCGTCGCCGAGCTCCAGCGAGTACGTGACGGGGGCGAGCTGCGGCGGCGCGATCCCGACGTAGTTGTTCCTCTCCTTGCTGACGTGGCTCAGCTCTCCGTTGCCACTCTTGACGAGGGTGTTGATATCTCTGACCACGCTTATGATCGGGACCACGCTCTTCCGGTTCTTGACTAGAAAGTTGAGCGCTCGGAAGAGGAAGTTGTCTTCGCTGTCTGATCGGCTGAACAGCTGTAGGAATCGTTTCTGTCGTTTGTTCGCGTGTCTGTCCGTGTGTTTGTGCGCCTCAGTTGTAGTTTTCTTCCCATGATTGTGGGTTGTCTTTCCGTTGTTTGCATAAAACCAACTGTTCGGTGGTTTAATCTTCTCTATGTCATCTTTGACTAGCTTTCCATTATGTCCGATTTGATCGTGAGGATGTGTTCCGTTATCTGTCACTCGTGTAGTCGTTTCATCATTATTTTCATTTACAACAAGTGTCCGTTGATCGCTAGTTTCCGTGTCATCAATAGCTGTGTGTATGTTGAGATGTTGTTCGCCTTTCTTCGACACTTGGTGGGTGTCAGCGACCAGTGCCTTAACATTTCGTTTGACGCGTTTCTTACGTGGATTGTTGTTACTAGGCGTGAAGTATCTCACATTGTGTGTACTGTATATATCTACTTTTGAATGTATTTTTGATTTCTTTTCTAAGGATTTGGGTTGTCGAATATGTTCCGTCACATGATTTCTGTCAAATTCTTTTGTATATACTCTAGTTGGGTCCAGTTTTATCCTCTTGGATCCGGGTTGAAGAGGTTTAATCTGGTTCAAATCGGAATAGTCCTTGCTATCATGGGGATGATTCTTGTGTGACGTTAAGTAGTAAGAGTAGAAGCCTCGGGTCTGCTCCGTGCCGTCACCTGCAAGCGTGGAGTATTCATACAGTAATGTGCGTTAAGCATGTGACGCTACAGTGCAAAATTGTGCGAGATGGTGATGTCATATTTATATGTGTGGAAAGGTGGAAAATCGTGGGAAGCTGGTGGTTTGCCAATACTTAATATACATTATGTTATATAAAACATCGAATAAAACTATCATGTCTTCACAACTGAATGCAAGATCCTGAAATGTGCATGATTCATCTTTGCAACTACCTTGAAGCATCAACCGACCTTTGAAAACTCGTAAAAGATACAAGTGCGACAAAGGTTCACAAACCAACCTTGAAGTCAAGCGGCACCAGCGCACAGTGCAACGCATTTTCATACAAACAAGTGCGATTCAGCCTGTAGATTTCGGACATTTTCTTTGAACCAGCGCGCTGGTTCAAAGAAAATGTCCGAAAGTGATGAAGGATGATTTTTGCAATGCGCGAGCCTTAAAACCTAAATATGCAACCTCTCGCTCCCTCCCACGCCCGACAGCCTTCATGCCTGTCTTACTTGTGGTTGAGCCCAGCGCCCATACGCACAGTCGGCCCGTGCGCACAGCGGCCCCGCGAGAACTCCTTCCAAGACCGACAGGCGGTGGAGACGAACCCGCGCGGCCGCAGCACCGACTCCGCGTAGAACATGTACGAGCGCCAGTGGCTGCAGAAGACTGCGGGGAGCGGGCACGGAAAGGGGCAGTTAGTATAACTTGTTAGAGGAGTTTGTTTTTTTTTGTCACGATGTGATTGATTGTTGGTCTGTTAGATCATTCGTCTTCTCGCGAGCAGTGATTGAGATTGTCGCACCCCACCTCGGATCGGTTGGCAATAAAATATAGTAGACAACAATAGGCTGGTTGACAGTATTAGAGCAAACAATAACCATGTTCCTCGTGGTTAATTTTTTCTCAAAATATAAATAAAACTATGTCTGGTGGAGGCTTCTGCGCCTCCAGGGACATTCACTTGAATGATTGAGTAGGGTACTCACACTTGTTGAGCAGCAACTGTTGCGGTATGACCACCTCGAGCTCGCAGCCCGGCTGCGGGCTCTTCCCGCCGTTCGGGAAGAAGTCTGCGTGCCCGATGGGCTCCTTGTACCCTGGGAAACAATCAATCTTAGAATGAGGTCTACAGGGCCAAATTAAATTACTAAGCGAAACTCCGCAGACGTGAGGAGTATCAATATCTAAACAACATAAATAAAAATTGTTTAGATAAATAATATCAGCTGCACAGGTCGATCGATCAGGTTAAGCTGCGCTTGCCGCGGTTGGTCTGTGGATGGGTGACCATCTTTACATACCGAGACCCCTCCGTGCCTCTGAAAGCACGTTAAGCCGTTGGTCCCTGCTGTCATTCGTGGATCTTTGACAGTCGTTACGGGTAGTCAGACAGAAGCCCGAAAGTCTGACAACCAGTCTTACCAAGGGGTATCGTATTACCCATGTAACTGGGTTATGGAGGTCAGATGGCAGTCGCTCCATGTAAAATACTGGTATTCAGCTGCATCCGGTTAGACTGGAAGCCGACCCCAACTTAGTTGGGAAAAGCTTAGGCAGATAGTATACATTTACTTTCCCATTCCGTCTAAAATCAAAAATCAAAATCAAAAGTCATTTATTCAAACTAGGCTGAGAATCAGCACTTTTCGAACGTCAAAATTACAAAAGACAGTCCCCCAAAACGCCTGCCCTTCACCACTTCCTAGTGCTTTCTGTCACGTTAAAACTTAACATTTCAAGTAACTACACCGTCAATGGTCGCTGATGCCAAAGCAAATAATAATCAAATCATGTTTTTTTTTGTTTTAACAATTTTAGTTATCGATACCTACCACGTCGGCCGAGTTTCGCTAGTTAATTTAGTTTGGCCTAGTACAAACGTTACTTAGGGCGTACTTAGGCTAAGCGTTATTCCTGTCATTGTCACACTAAAAGGGCGAGACAGAGACCAGACATGTCTAAGGCAGAGCAAGGCCTAGAGCTAGTCTGCTGGGACTCAGACCCGTCTGTGAGAGGGACTGGGCGTTGTGTAATTTTGGCGCCCAAAAGGTGCTGATTCTCGCCACTAAAGGCCTATTAAACTCAAAAGAGTTTAAGTATTGAGTTTTTTAATCCACCACGCGGGCCTCGCAATGTTCTAGGACATGCAGGTTCCCTCGCAATGTTTTCCTACACCATTTTGGTAGCAGCAGGGATTATATAAGCTGCCTGACAGTCTGGGTTCGCCTCGGGCTCGTTGTCACTGGGCCCCTAGTGCACGACCACGTATGTATCTGGTAGACTCAAACTAGAAGCATTTATTTCAATAAAACCAATTACAGGCATTTTTGAACTGAAAGATGAAGCTAATTGCCCATTCCAAAGCTGGTGGTGCCTAAGGAGAAGAACGGACAATAGAAACTCCAGAGAGAATGTATACTGAATGCATGTACTCGTATGTAACGTATCTAGAGAAGTCAATGTTTGGGATGCGTGTGTAGCTGGTGCTTACCGAAGATCCCGGCGTCCGTGTGTATGACGTCCACGAACTGCGCGTCAGTGGTATCCAGTCGCTGCTCCAGCGGTAGGCCGCTGAACAAGGGCAGCGCGGGGTCCAGCCCGGTGATGCGCGACACGCGACCTGACGGGGAGTTAGTACACACTCAGTGGATCATTTGCAAGTAACTAGTTGTTGTGACTGCCCCTTTGGTCTCGTGGTTGCAAACGCAACTGCTGAGCGTGGGCTTCGATTCCCAGGTCGGGCAAAGTGTAGTTGGGTTATTCCATTACGAATTTCTTAGTAACAGCTTGGAGTTCCTCGGTACACACGTTAAGCCGTTGGTCCTGCGCCTGATCTCTCTCCGACCGTGTCGGATTGCGTGATGCAGTGCGTGCTGTTCAGCTGCAGGCCCCTGTAGTATATCATGATCGTGTCGTACCTGTGGCGAGCGCGCTGCCCGCCACGCCGGCCGCCTGCGCGCCCAGGCTGTGCCCCACGAAGTGCGTGCTGTTCAGCTGCAGGCCCCTGTGTAGTAACGTGGCATTACTCATACGGTGTAAACCGTCATATTAGCTTCTATAAATACTATGAAACAAAGTCGCTTTTCACCAAAATCTGTTTAGTAGCTTTTGCGTGAAAGAGTTATAAACATTCGCGTGAGTATACTGAAGCTGTTGGTTACCGGGAGACCATGTAGTCGACGAAGGCGGCGGCGAAGCGGCCGATGTACCAGGTGTTCTGCGCCGCCGTGGAGTACCAGGGGCCCGCCTCCAGCCGGTGCGCGTCCACCATGATCACGTTGGTGTCGCCGCGCTGCATGTACGCTGCGCAAACAAACGTTGCACATCTGAACACGCATTACGTCAAGCGAGGCCCTCAATAACATTTGGAACATCCCTCGCTGCACTCAGCAGGAGCACCAGCGTCCTTCCCTACTCTCGGGATAGAATACAGCGCCCGTGACTAAAGATACTGCTTTATCCCCTTAGTGAATGAATAATCTACTTTTATTAAGTAGTCTAGCTTCTGCCTGTGACTTCGTCTCCCGAGCCACCGCGTCGCATCGCATCGCATCGCCCGCTCTATTACTTCGTTTTCGCTTAGCATTCCTTCTGCCTCGGCTCCTGAGGGTCGTAGCGTGGTGTTGATAGCCTAACCTTCCTCAAAAATAGGTACTCACAGAGATTAGCGCTACAAACTCTTTATAATCAGTACAGATGTAGTGTTACCTTCTCGGAGCATGATGCCGCTGCCGTCGTCGGGCTGCTCCATGAAGGCGTGGAAGTAGAAGACGGTGGGCGCGCCGAAGTCCATGTTGGACGCGAACAGGCGCTCGTCGTCGCCCGCCACCAGCTCCTGGTACACGGTCGGGTTGTGTCTGCAACACACGAGCGACGGACCGAGCAGGGAATCAAATATCGGCTCGCGATTGGCTATTCGAGATCTCCAAAGTGCCGCCGGGCTTCCCTTTTGACCATCGTGCACTAAGAGAACTTACTTTGTAGAGTTATGAAAAGAAAAACTCGTTACAGCGGGCCTTAGCCTTTCTAATCTTAATGAGTATGAACGGGGAGCCCAAATTCCCGAGTTTGCTTGGCTCGCTCTTGCATCCTGGATTCTCTATTTTTGCAACAGGTTTGTGGCGCCAAGTATTTGTAACCCTGTGTGCTTAGTGTCGCTACTAGAGAAGTGTGGCTCACCTGGTGAACAGCTGGAAGCCGATGTCGCTGGAGTCCTTCACGAAGGGGCACTTGGACTTGTCCACCGGCGCGATCTGCAGCAGCGCGTTCTCGTACTGCACCCCCGGCGGGCCTGCGGGCCACGGCAACATCAAAATATTTTATTTCACATAAACCTGCATGGGCACTTATGAAACGTCAGAAGCTAGGTGCACGGCTCATGAGGGCTATCGTTTTGTGCTCATCGGTTGGCGCCACTGTCGAGTAAGGTCCTGGAGTAGTACATGTAGCTCTCAAAGTTTGTTATGACGGGCGTCGATTCTATTTTTACATTTAAATAATATTTAACCTCTCAAGATCCGCTAATGAGACACTTTTTTTTTATCGTATCACATAGGATACGGATACGGATCTTGAGACAGAGAGGTTGAACAGAGAAAAATATGTTTGTAAACAGTAAACAAACTGCTGTAATTAGCTGTTCTCTTAGTCGGCTTCATTTTGCACCTCTTGTTCTTAGCTCCGCTTTTAAAGCACTGACATTCATTGACCCGTAATTCATATTTGCCGTAATTAATCTCAGGTAAGTATTGCAAAATATTCACATGATTCTAATCTATCTACACTAAAATATTATAAAGAGAAAGATTTGTTTGTTTGTTTGAATTGAATAGGCTCCGAAACTACTGGACCGATTTGAAAAATTCTTTCACCATTAAAATTCCACATTATCCCCGATGAACATAGGTGTAGAATATTTTCAAAAAAGTTAGGAATCCGTATGAAAACTTCGATAATGTAACACAAGGTGTGAAAAAAATTACAAAAAAAAAATCTTATATCGCGTACGCTGCGGAAACTATTACAATAGTGCAAAGTGATGTACTACAGTTTTATGGAGAACATCAATATCTACAAAAAAGTCAGCGACAGCATATTATGTCTAATCTTTTAAGGTTGACTCACTATAACTTTTATTTTATGGTAAACATATTTGTTCTAAAATAATGCATTTTTTGCGAAGTTGTTTTTATAAAATACGTTATTCATCACAAGTATAAAATTTTCAGTAAAATTGCCCTTGACATCACTTGATTTCAATGAATACTTGTCTTAGGAGATGTCGTCCGCACGGCCGCCGCGCGCCGGTAGCTCTGCGAGGATTACTATATTCCTCTCTTACTGATCATGGCGTGATGTACCTAAAATAGCTCCTAGAGTAATTTACTAAGAAATAAACCCGCGTAGCCCAGCCCACCCACAAACAGTGACATGGAGACCTCACGCTACACTAGCGCGGCCGGCGCCTCTAGCGGTGAATTTATACGCGACAGCCCTCATTGATCTGGAGAAGAACGTCCAAAATCGTTAAAAAATAATTGGTTTTTACAATGTTTTCTAATTACAGTGTTGGTATCTGAGGACTGTGTAGTGTGTAGGCCTAGACTCTGAGCCGATTCCCGGCCAGCGCAGGCGCGGGCTGGCGGACGGCGAGCAATGGGCAGCTCGCCGTCCGGTAAGGACCAGCAATGCTATTCTGTAAAAATATCACCGTGAAAACTTAGGTGAAGTGAGTTGTCAATAGTGTCAATGCCTATCTACAGTATCAGATGCTATGCACACAGCTCACTTCACTCAAGTGTTCACGGTGACATTTGTACAGAATAGACCAGCTGGCCCTGCTCGACGGCGCGTTGTGTTCCACGCGCGCCTCACAGATGTCAGCCTGCCAGGGTCGCGGGTTGCTGCCCGGCACGGGCAGCTGAAGGAACACGTGACACGCCGCTCCGCCCAGAGCGGGAGCAGTTGATTGATGATTTCCAAACCGAGGCCTACGACGTTCTCACATTTACATACTCCTAAATAAAACAAAGTATAACTCGACAACGGCTGGACCGATTTTTATGATCTTTGATTTGTTGGATTTGTGCCCATTCCGAATAGCAGAATAACTATTACATGAAAAAAAATATGGAAGATAATTCATTTTCTCATACATTTTGTAGTGATTTATTCTGAGGCGGTACGAAGTTCGCCGGGGTCAGCCAGTAAACGATAAATAAAATAATGTGCGAGCAGTTCATAAACATGTCAGCACGCGGTCACCGCAAACTGCAGTATTTCCACACATCTAAACGACTACTGAGACCATCACTACAAATCATTCGAAGGCAAGCTGAGCACAGTGTCACTTGTAATGGAAAATCAACTATATGCCACTGTGTTAAGGTTCATAATTTGAAAGCACTAGCGTCCCATATTCATATAAGTTTAAAATGTCAAAACCGCGAGATTTCGTACAAACGTGCGGTGACTCGGTGAGCACTGACGCTTCGCAGGAGAACATTACAGGTGGCGCTAGACGCGCTCGTCCATTACATAACGCGCATGTCGCAGGGGCAGTGCCTCGCGGAGGTTACTTCATGTACACGTCATGTATACTCTCCATCTATCTATCTATTCTTCTATATCTATCTATCTATACATATAATAAATCTGTAGACGAGACGTTTCTGTACATTGAAAATATTTCCAAAAAAAATAGTTGGGGTGTTAAAGGATAACCAACAGATGCCATTTCATCAATTTTTGGAATTTTTGTCTGTTTGTCGGTTTGTCTGTTTGTCGGTTTGTCTGTTTGGATGTGACAGATTATTGATTTGAACAGGGTCAACGTAAAAAGTACCAAACCAATACGGTTACTTTTTATACTCAAATATGGTTTAGAACTCGGAGCAGTGATTAGTTTTTATTTCATCGCACTCGGTTCACTCTATCAAAAGATATAATCAATTTAATGTATCCTAGAACAACTTTTTACGTTTTTTAATAACACGTAACGACATCTATTGGCGCGATATAGTACATACTAACGAAAACATATTGTTGTTGTTATGTAAATAATCACGTCCTATTAGTTTATGCTTACTTAAATGACGAAATAACACAGATACCTACTTATGTCTATGTTATTTTAAAAAGTAATGATAATGATTATAATATTAAACAAAATCGCTTTCCATTGATGGATTATTTAGTGGCGCCTGTGGCGCTAAAATAATTTTAAGCAAAAAGTGAGGATAATGTAAGATAATAATAATTAATGTGGTGTTCTGAGCGATAAAGAAGTTAGATAATTATAGATATAGAAAGTTGAGTAACGCAGAGCGTTTTTTAACGAAGTTCTTATGTGGAGCTTGCGGTAGGAGTTCTAAGGGAGAAATCGTCAAATAACGAAAAAGCGTTATGCCTCATTTTTCAAAGTAATAGGTAGATAGAGACACACACACACACAGAGAGAGAGAGAGAGCTATTTTTCATGGTTTCCGAGGATCCTGACCCCGGTAAGTGAGGTCAAAAAGAAAATCAAAGATGGCGGTTGCCTAAATTTTTAACTTTTTCGTCATGGGTGTCGTTTTCATGGTTTTTGAGGGTGCTGAAGTCGATAGTCAGGTCAAAATGAAAATCCAAGATGGTGGCTGCAATTTTTTTTTTGTCATGTTTGTCGTTTTCATGGTTTTTGAGGGTGCTGAAGTCGATAGTCAGGTCAAAATGAAAACCCAAGATGGCGGCTCCATTTTTTTTAAATGTTTTGTCATGGGTGTCGTTTTGATAGTTTTCGAGGGTGCTGAAGCCGATAGTCAGGTCAAAATGAAAATCCAAGACGTAGGTTGCAATTTTTTTTTATGGGTTTCGTTTTTTTGGTTTTTGAGAGTGCTGAAACCAATAGTGAGGTTAAAATGAAACTGTAACGGCTTACCCACCGTCGATTGGCCCATGAACCGTTGGTGAACATTATCTTTAAACCATTAACTTTTTTCCAAAGGACTTTTCACCCACGAACGTTTTGCCAACATAACTCTACGTCAGTGAATGCTTTACCCACAGAATGTTTTGACCAATAACTTTTCACCCAAAGAACAAGGCCAACAGACGCTGGGAAAGGTGAAAGTAAAATAATAATAAGACGTAGTCCTTTATTTCTGTGAAAAGGGTATAAAGTAACCTAACCAAGCCTAACCTCGGGGTGCCCTTCGCTCGCTTTGCTCGCTCTCTTGAGCCGCCATCATCCCTTCGAACCCTACCTGTCCGAGTCGGGGTGCCCCAAGTCCCGAGCTCGCTTCGCTCGCCCTTGCATCCTTAGTTCTATTTGACATGGGTCAAATGTTCTTTGGGTGAAAAGTTATTGGTCAAAACATTCTGTTGGTTAAGCATTCACTGACGTAGAGTTCTGTTAGGGAAACGTTCGTGGGTCACAAGTCCTTTGGATGAAAAGTTAATGGTGTTGACCAACGGTTCATGGACCAATCGACTGTTGGTAAACCGTTTCAGTACTGGTTAAAATGAAAGTCCAAGATGGCAGCTGCAAATCAAATTCGTAGTGTGTGTCGTTTTCATGGTTTTCGAGAGTGCTGAAGCCGATTGTGACGTCAAAATGAAAACCGAAGATGGCGGCTGCAATTTTCTTTTTTTATCATGTGTGTCGTTTTCATGGTTTTCAATATAAACTTACACGACTTTGTGTGAAATAAAATAAAATACAACCGACTTAAAAACACACTTCAAAGTGCAATAGACCTTTGGTTTCAGAGGTCTGTAATTTCTTGCCAACGCGCAACGTCTTCCCAAACTAAGGTTATTTTGCACTTTGTAGGGTTTTTTTTATGGAAGTCGGTTATATTTTTTTGTAATTATCTTTACAATTTTTTTTCTGGTTTTCGGCAGTATAAGGTCTAAATCAAAATCATGTCTAAAGTTTTCATGGGTTTCATCTTAGTAGTTTAAATGGCGGCCGGTGTCAAATATAACCAAAGTTTAATGGGTTGCTTTTTACACGGGCAACTTTATGTAGAAGCTCTTACCATTAATGTATTCTTCCTTTTATCATCTAGATATCTCGATGCTTTATAAGGCATAATATTGGTAGGTATATATGATATCTTCAATACCAAGTTAAGAAATTCTAAATTTACCACAGAGAAGAAACCAAGACTTAGAAAAACTAACTTCAAACTTCACCTACTAATCTCAGATATACTTTAGATAAAATGGTGATATGATTTTACAAGTTGGTATTCTAAGACAGACGCAAAATAAAATGGACATAATTATGGCTGTTTGGTTAGATAATCAGCCTCGAGCAGGCGCTTTTATTTTAATTTATTCTCAAAAATCAAAGTGACACTTCGTCACATTGTCATTATGAACCATGAAGACGCAGTGATTGCAGTCGAAAGGGCCGTGGTAGCGAACCCTAGGTAAGGAAAGCGTTACCAGGCAAGATCTGATGATTCTTCCTTTTCAATGAAGGAGTGGCAATTACACCTTTCCTAAGCGACACATTACCTATTGTTTTCCGACATCCACGCGAACGAAGTCGCGGGCACAGCTAGTATCATAATAAAGCAGAAGACTTTGTGTTTGTGTGTGAACGCGCTATTTCTGGAACTACCTGCAGTCGGACTTGAATAATATATTAGCATTTGATAGCCCAATCCGTCAATGTCTTGTCTATGTGATCGCGTTGTTTTACACGTGAAAAACATAACCCTATCGCTGCGCAATACCAGTTTGCCCGAGTTGGGAATCAAACCCAGGAGCCCACACTCGGCAGCCGCGCTTGCGATCACAAGACCAACGCGGCACTACGACACCGATAAGTAACGTAACGTAAGTGCGCCGGCGCCACTGGAAGGCTTATCCAACCGCTGCAGTCCGGCAGCTCGTAACGAGCGCTACATGATCCGGCCGGCGCCGGGACCCGCTTTTCCACATTTTCATAACAGCCCGTTCGGCCGGTTCTCTTATTGCACAATTTTACATATTTGCGTGGGTCGGTAAAAGCGATTTCCTTATTAGGACGCGTGTTACTAATAGGCGAACTCTGAAGCGTTGTCTGGATTGCCGGAGCATGGCCAGACCGCCAGGCCGCCAGGCCGCCAGGCCCTACCAGGGGAGGCCAAACGTCGTCGCTGCTAGTACACATGCGACGTACATATTTGTTACATGTAGTGAAGACACGTCAGTGATACATCCGTAACTAGAGTACCACCAGGATCTTTTGGCGCCTAAATGTCATTGATAGTAAACATTTGTGAAATTGTCACAGAAATTGGATTGACAAAACAAGATGGCGGCATTAGTTCCGAGTTTGGCCGCGCGACAAAAGAACCCTATAGCCTTGTAAATAGTATAAAACGAAGTCTGCGTCAACGCGTTGTTCTTCTAAAGTAAACTGTGGATTTTTGTGTGATTATCAGTATCATAACCAGCCTATAACGTTCCCTCTGCTGTGTCGCACACAGGCCTCCTCTCTGTGAGAGGGAGTGGGCCGTACTCCGGCACGCGAGCCCAGTGCGGGTTGGTAGACGTCACATGCCTTCGAATTCTTGGTTCTAGGACTGTATGTATGTGTACCGCTCCATTACATTGTCAACTAATTCTCTATCTGCAAACAACATTTACGTATTAAATCACAATAACATTAGTTTTGCCCCACCTGTATATCCAATCGGTAATGCTACCTTACCTCTGCGGAAGACAAACGGTATGATCCCGGTGCGCGTTCTATTGTAATAGTAAAAAAGGTTGAGGGTGTTGTTTCCCATTAGAAATCCGTTGTGTCGCTGTACCTGCCTGTAACAAGACACGGATGTGGTGCTCGGTGGCGTGACGTATTATGTATTGCTGGGATTGTGGCCAACGCAACATTGAGTAACGGGTTCAACCGTGCGTCGCCACTTCCTCCTCGTGTGAAACTAACAAAGATTGTCTCATCTCAATGTGTTGAGATCTGTCATGTTGTAGGCACCTCCTCAGAACAGTTCGTGGTCACCCGCTTTCAATTTATATCATCTTTCTCATCATTATTCCATCGTGTCAGCGAGCTAGGGAGAGTCGACATTTCCTATCTGACGACTACCTGAGAAGAAACTGCGAAACAAACTCAGGCGTCATCGTCAGTGTCTTTAGAAGTCCTCACATAATGTTGAGGACCATGCAGATTGACGTCTCAGATGATATTTTGATGAAAGAACCACACAGATTTGAATGGACCTGTCCAGTCAGTGTAATCATTACTTATCAGTAATCGTGCAGCTCGACTAAGGACTCAACGAGCTCAACGACTCGACGAACAATACCAAGGAAAGGATATTTAGGTAGGCCGCATAAAGTACTCAAGCTGTCAGAGCAAGTGTCAATGCTTGCGACAGTGCGTCATTGGAGCGTGACAATCAGCTCAGCATGTAACATATTACACTATCGGTAATTAGCGCGTTACTGAACCGCGAGTCTTCGTGCCGAATGCCTGCCTTTCGGGGCGTGACCTCATCTGTTGCACGCGCTGCGGTTGCGCACGGCTGCGGTAGTTACAAGTGGCTTGTGATTGATACTGAACTATGTAATGTAGCAGCCAGTGGAGCGCCTGCGCATTTGTTACCAACTAACAATGTTGTTGTTGTGGCGTCTGCTGTAGTAATAAATGTGGTAATGTGCGAAATGATAGAAAGATTAGGATACAAGAACATAAGCAGTATGTAAGGATTGTAGCAGGCGGCGCTCTGTAGTGTCTGCGCACCCTCTTGTTGTAGGCAGTTCATCACCCCCTGCCCCTGTCCCTGTGTGTGGTCGGCGCAACATGTCTTTTCCTTCCACACTTCTCTATCAGTCGTCATCTCGGCAGTCACCCCCTTTCTAGCCATATTATCATTCATACATTTGTTATGTAGCATACCACAGCACCATACCAGAATATCCAGTCAGAGTCGGTTGGTGAGCAGACAGTATCATAGCAAGCAACTTCCGCGACGTTCGCACCCGAGTTGCGCAATGCGCTTTCCTTATGCATTGCTACATAGCTTTGAAAAATTGCTCTGCTCAACAACGTAAATAACGCAATGAACGTGACTATGACGATTATAGGAGCCATAAGGCCTGGTCCACACTAGTATCATTTTGATGTATCAGAATTAGAAACGATACGAGATCATGTGAGTCATTTTGTGAACAAAATAGCGATAATGATGCAAGGCGATGCCACTGATGGCCAATTCCCGTAATTTAAAACGAACGTTCAAAATCTAGTCACACTAATCTAACTCGGCGACAATCTATGTCAAAAATGTTTCATTGACAGGTTGAGTCAGATTACACACAGCCTCCAGACCTACAGACCGATGTTATAGTACAGGCGTGTATGCATTCTCTCTCCTCTCACTCTCATAGTCCGATGGGAAGGCACGTAATCCGACACGGCCGGAGGGAGATCAGGTGCAGCAATCACTTGGTACACGGGGTATCACTCCGCCAACTTCCAAACTCCGGGCTGTTACTAAGAATTCCTAATGGAAAAACCCAATAACACGTTGCTCGGTCTGAGAATCGAACTCAGGACCCCACGCTCGGCAGTCGCGCTTGCGACCACGACAATCGTATGTGATACACCAAAATGATACAAGTGTGGTGTGTGTGTCTTAGGCGATTCACGCAGCGGTGTGCGGGAAACGGAGCCAAATTCCACGCGCGTGAGTGCGTTATCTGCGTGATGCGGTGCAGTGTGCGAATCGCCTTATGCAAGTAGGTAGCAATGATGATGTACTCACGGATGATGGAGAGGAAGCAGGCGAGCGGCACCATGGACTGCATGCTGCCACTTGATACACTAAGGACTATATTCAATTAAACTAGTAATATCGAAACTGTCTTTATAGCAACGCTAACGGAATTAGTCTAAAAATAATTAAGTTAAATTACAAAGGTAAACATGTTTACTAAAATAAAATAAAGCTTCGGTGAAATATTATTGCAAATGTATGTATATCGAGATAGCTCGGTGCACAGTCTGGGCCCGAGCGCACGGGCGCGACCCTTCTCGCCCGCCGCGCCGCCGCGCCGGTAGCTACCGCAGCCGTAGGGGGGCGCGAGCTGGAGGTGAATAACACTCATGTATCAAATGTATTTCAGAAAACACAACAAAATACGTTTAATTGCGGTAAACATGACACAGGAGTGAACAAAAACAAAAAAGTCTGGAGAAAATATGCGTCATCAACGCAAAACGGTCATCGTTTAGCATAATGAAAAACATCTAAAAATGTAATCTACATATAGTTGTATTAGCTCTTCCCCGCGGCGTGGCCCGCGTGGAGGCAATTATCCCACGGGCACGAACTACCGGGCTAAGAAGGCAAACCCAGGTCAGGCTCCACCTACCTGTGTGCCATCGAGGTCCGTTGAGCCGCTAAGGCGTCTTGTTCTTGTAGATGTGTGGTGTTACACGAGCTGATAGAATAAAAGGAAGTCTGAAAGCGGCACCGGTAACTGAAAAGTTATGTGCTTATGAGTCGTCATGGTATAGACAGGAATGAGGAGATGCAGGAATGAGGAAAATGTCGCGAGGAAAGTCGCGTAAATCAGTCCAGTAATCACTGAGAAATCCGTGTAAGTATCATACACGGTAAGTATCATACACGGTAAGTATCATACACGGTAAGTATCATACACGGTAAGTATCATACACGGTAAGTATCATACACGGTAAGTATCATACACGGTAAGTATCATACACGGTAAGTATCATACACGGTAAGTATCATACACGGTAAGTATCATACACGGTAAGTATCATACACGGTAAGTATCATACACGGAAAAAGAAAAACTCGTCGATTGCATAATCTCCTCCTTTTTTGAAGTCGGTTAACGTTGAAGGCCCCGAAACGATTAATCGCAATTGTAAATATTTACGTGATTGATTTCTATTGATGCGAAAATTGATCGTCTACCAAATGCAATTGAAGTGATTGACAATTGATTGCAAGGAGCGTATGAACTCGCTGCTAGAGGCGCTAATGTGGCGTGAGGTCTAAATGTCACTGTTTGTGGGTGGGCTACGCGGGTGTATTTTTAATTAGAATCACGTTGTGAATATTTTGCAATACCTGAGATTAATTATGGCATATTATATGAGTTACGGGTCAATGAATGTCAGTCCTTTAAAAGCGGAGCTAAAAAAAAAAGAGGTAAGTACAAAATTAAGCGTACTGAGAGAACAGCTAATTCAGAGGTTAATTTGTTTACTGTTTACAAACATATTTTTGTTTGTTTTAACATGGAGAGCTATAGTTCAGGAGCAGGACCTTAATCGACAGTGGCGCCTACTGGTGAGCACAAAAACGGTAGCCCTCATAGATTGTTTCGCGGTCCCTTCAGTTTCAGACACTTTAACATATCCTTGAAATATCTGAATCGAGACCCTTCTCACCAGTGAAGTAGTACAAGTGAACGTCCCGCAGTGCCGCGGAGCAATCACTAGAACTGGTCGGCGACGGAAAGTGTCGCAACCTGCCTATACTTGGAAAACTTGCTATTTAATGAAGTTATGCACATTTAGCTCGTTTTAGTTAAGTGGGTGAGTGGGCCTGCATGTATATCCTACTGCGCACTTTCCTTTCCTTATGCGCATGTTCTAGAATATAAAAAAACTATAATACTTGTAAAAATATAAATACCATAATAGCAAATGCAACGATGTAGCAAATTTAATTTAATATTTATTGTTTTCTTAACAACAAGAGCCTTCTTCCTGTCTCCAAAACAAATTAAGTTTGCTGTGCCCGACAGGGTCTATAATTGATTCACTGTTATACATATGTACACATTATGGAAAGCAATAAACTCTTGAGTATCATTCTTGTTGTCAAGCATTCTAAACATGTGCGGCTAAGTATATAAATACCCTCCCTGTGTGAAACTGACCGCGTCACATCACATCTGTTATGACACGGCTGTCATCATCTGCCTTTTCCCAACTATGGGTTTGGCTTTCAGTCTAACCGGATGTAGCTGAATGCAGAATGATGCAAAATTATACGTAGAGCGACTGCCTATTTCACCTCCATAACCCAGTTACTGGATATCCCTTGGTAAGACTGGTTGTCAGACTTTCTGCTTCTCAAATTGTCGTATTACAGGGTTAGTTAGCCGCGTGGCCAAATACAGAACTAACACCGCCATCTTGTTTTTTGCATACATTTCAAGTGCACAAAACTATTTCACAAATGTTTATCAACGACGCCCCCCCTCAATGACACTCAGGCGCCAACAGATCCTTGCAGCACTACATCGTTGTAGGTAAATCTGCAGAACAATCAAGTTGCCATGTGTACACGATGTGGTTGGTGTTCCGTTCCAGGGCGATCTGCGGCCGCATTGAGGCGTACATCTCGTCGCTGCCGCCGCCCTTCCACCTGCAGCGCCCGCTGCTGTCGCGCGCCGCCAGCACGGAGGCGCGCACGCCGGCGCGGGCGCCCAGCTTCAGCGTCTGCTGGTGCTCCACGCAACAGGTGATCGTCATATGTTATCTCTTCACAGGTGGCAGGATATCGATCGCAACCTGTGACCATGGATTCCGCATGTGATCCCGAACCCCCAGGTGTTGAAATTGTTCGTATGTTTTAAAAAAAAAAAATAGTAGTTTCACATTTTGTGCCACATTTTGACCGCGTAGGTATTGCACTTTTCTATGAAACAGCAGACGTTTTTATTCGATAACCGACGAATAGTTTCTTCGCCAGGGACCTAGAACCATGTGCTGAATGAATACTTACAGTTTGCACGTCGATGAAACCGATATGATTATGCTCATTCAAGTCTTCTGGACACGTTTCCGAATGATAGCGATGCGGAATTCGACGCCTTAGTGTATTTTTGTTTTTAACCGACGAAAAAACGAAGGAGGTTCTCAATTCGACGCGTATATATATTTTTATTTTTTTTATTTATTACCTCGCATAACTTTTTACAGCGTAGTCCGATTTTTGTAATTATTTTTTTATTGGAAAGGGTATACCCCGAAGTTGGTCCCATACAAATTTGAAAAATAAATTCCAACCAAACAACAACAAAAAGGTAGGAAAACAGGGGATGATTGATTGTTCACTCACTGATTGTAATTTATGACCACGCATAATTTTTTACACAGTAGTCCGCTTTTGATAATTCTTTTTTTATTGGTTAGGGTATACCTTGAAGTTGGTCCCATATAAATTTGGAAATAAATCCTACCCTAAGGGTGGGAAAATAGGGGTGATTTATTGTTCACTCACAGATTTTAATGCTGAGTTGTGAATTACACTTAATTAAAAAAAAAAGACGATGAATGAGTTAATTAGTAAATAAAGTCAGAACAAATAATAAAATAAAAACTTTTTAACAAAAAATTTAACCGCCGAAAAAACAGAAAAACAAAAAATTATGAACCTTTTGCAAGTATACTTAAGTAATTTTGACCGACTTCTTGACAATTCAAAAGTGCCTGTAAATGGTTTAATTGAAATAAATGCTTTGAGTTTGAGTTAGAAAGGTTTATAATTTTTTGCTTTTCAGTTTTTTCGGCGGTTTAATTTTTTGGTTAATAATATTTTTTTGGATTTATTTGTATAGTTAATCGGTTAGTCATTTCATTTAGTACCTAGTGTAAATAGTTAGTTATCTGTACGTACAATAGAGTGTGAAGTGTAGAGTGTGTGTGAAGAGTGTGTTTAGGTTAGTTTAGTCTAATTTTACGTTTCCCTGAGCACCGTTTTGCAAACTGTGTCTAGTGTCTAAGGCTCTCAAACAACTCGTCTATCTCAGGTCTACTGAAACAAAATCTAGTAAAAGAAGCACCACATTTGTGCTCCTCTTTCTTTATGTGTTTCTCCTCAAAGTGTTTTGTGTGTACATAAACAAATTGAAATAAGTCCGACTGGACCCACCATCCAGTACAAGACAGAATAACGATAATGTAGATAAAATAATGAGGTAGCAGACAAAGGAAAGGTACAGATACTCGTATAATAAAGCGCTTAGGCCTTACGTACTGTAGTTATAACCGAACAGAGGACACATAAGTATTTATAGTTTGGAGATGCATGATACATGTCTTCCGAGCCGGATCCATAGATCACTGATTTAGATCCGGCTCGAAGGACCAGTGTTTGAGTAGCGGAAATTCTTCTAAGTAACTAGCTTCCGCCCGCGGCTTCGCCTGCGAGGTATGTCGATAAAAACTATCCTATGTCCTTCCCCGGGATGCAATCTATCTCCCTGGAAAATTTTATCGAAATCCGTTCAGTGGTTTAGACGTGAAAAGGTAACATACAGACAGACACAGTTACTTTCGAATTTATAATATTAGTATGGATGTGGAAGAAAACACCGATGTCTGTTCACATTCACACCGTGCAGGTTTACGTATGTGTGATCTACGATGTCAGCATGCGATTCTCGAGCGTGCTCAATCAATCAATATCAAGAGGATATTTTGCAGTAGCAGATCTTTTTCAAAGTAAAAAGCCCACAGTGGCACATTTATTATATTAGAGTACCGCTTAATATTTTATGGAAATGGAAACCGGGAATTATTTGGGGTTTGATTAAGTACATGGCCGTTGCAACAAATGGGAGTCGTGAATGCAACTTGACTGGTTTGAGTCGTGCTTCCAGCTGCCCGAGGTGATCAACGCGACGACGGGCAAGCTGGAGAGTGGCCAGCCCTCGCTGCTGTGCAAGCAAAGCATGTTCGCGCGCTGGCACTACCTCGTTAGCAGGCTGCCACTGCTGCCGCAGGTACACTGCACGCACTCACACGCAGACCCCCCCCCCCCCCCCCCCCCCAAACACAAACACACCACATGGGTACAGTCACGAGCGTAGCTTACAAATACGCAACAATTCTCTCGTGAAATAATGATTTGCAGCTTGCAGAAAATACCTATTTCATCACAGTATGATTTTGGAAATAATATGTTCGTAACGCATTTTTTCTATGAAAGCTTTAAACGGATATCGCTTTTTAATCTTGCGTAAGTGTGACTTGTGACTATACACACACACCACACACCCTCACCGCTCCTGCAGAGGATGCAACTTGACCTGTCATAGCAGCCTTCTCAGGCACCAATGAAAGGTCAGAGTGCATGGTTTAAATTAATATTGAACAGAAATCAACAAGCTACGCACTACAAGTACAGTTTTATAGAAGAATGTCTATCACAAATAAAATACACGCCTTCACAGTATTTGACGAGGACTACCTACTAACATAACGTAAATAGACAAGTTTCAGATAATTCAGTGTGCCAAGTCACCAATCACTTGGCTCCATGCAAAACGTTCCTGAGCGACTACAAAAATGGTATTTCAACATCTCATCCAATCTTTGTACTAAACATTTACAACTGCTACCTATACCCGTGACGTTATAATTTACACTTTTAGCCACTTTGAAATTAATCGTAGTTACTATGTCTTCCATGTAAACTCGTTATAAACCCTAAATCCTACCTTAATGATGACCATCAACTCCAAATTGACATATGTAAGCAGCAGCAGTATTTGAGGGACGTTATCCTAAGTAGAATCAATTAAAAGTTGCTTCAAATGGCATCATCATCAAGTAATGGCATCTGATGATAAGCCGTGACCAAATCCACTTGAATACACGATAATTGTATAGATAGTTCAGAGAGATATTAACTGGCGTGCCGCGCGGGTGACTGGCACTCTGCCCACAGGACGTGGAGCCCGACAGCGCGGTCCCGGAGATGCCAGAGAAACCAGACACGCTGCTGTACAACGAGGCCAAGCAGATGTGTCCCACATACCAGGTACTGTACGAACATAGCTCATCTTGTGCGAGTGCCCCAGTCACATCCCTGTTTCTCCCACGAGGACGAGGTGACCTGACTCGTGTGAAAGCTTTGTACAGGAAAGAAATCCGACCTGGCTTGTTATTTGTTATTAGTAATGTATTGATTTCCCGTCACGACAGCTCGCCAAGCAGCGTCTCATAGACGCGTTCGAGAAAGCCAAACTGGGCCGCTGGATCAAACGTCCTTTAGAACAAGACCAGTTCGTGTGTGAGATAACGGACGCCGAGCCTTCCCTCCTGTTCGCTTAGGCGGGCCCGCATCCCGCCGCGTGTGGCGTCGCGAGACCCGCCGCGGGCGCGTCCGCCTGGGGAGAGAGTGAATGTGTCCCGCGACCCGCCGCGGGCGCGTCCGCCCGTGGAGAGAGTGCCGAGAGTGAATGTGTCGAGCGACCCGCCGCGGGCGCATCCACCCGGGGAGAGAGTGAATGTGTCGCGCGACCCGCCGCGGGCGCGTCCGCCTGGGGAGAGAGTGAATGTGTCGCGCGACCCGCCGCGGGCGCGTCCGCCCGTGGCGAGAGTGCCGAGAGTGAATGTCTCGAGCGACCCGCCGCGGGCGCATCCACCCGGGGAGAGAGTGAATGTGTCGCGCGACCCGCCGCGGGCGCGTCCGCCTGGGGAGAGAGTGAATGTGTCGCGCGACCCGCCGCGGGCGCGTCCGCCCGTGGCGAGAGTGCCGAGAGTGAATGTGTCGAGCGACCCGCCGCGGGCGCATCCACCCGGGGAGAGAGTGAATGTGTCGCGCGACCCGCCGCGGGCGCGTCCGCCTGGGGAGAGAGTGAATGTGTCGCGCGACCCGCCGCGGGCGCGTCCGCCCGTGGCGAGAGTGCCGAGAGTGAATGTGTCGAGCGACCCGCCGCGGGCGCATCCACCCGGGGAGAGAGTGAATGTGTCGCGCGACCCGCCGCGGGCGCGTCCGCCTGGGGAGAGAGTGAATGTGTCGCGCGACCCGCCGCGGGCGCGTCCGCCCGTGGCGAGAGTGCCGAGAGTGAATGTGTCGAGCGACCCGCCGCGGGCGCATCCACCCGGGGAGAGAGTGAATGTGTCGCGCGACCCGCCGCGGGCGCGTCCCCCCGGGGAGAGAGTGAATGTGTCGCAAGTGCAAGTGTAGCCAACAACGGTAACCACGGTAACGTAGGCACTAGATCTCTTTCGTATTTCAACTACCGCAACAGTAAGGCTTGCGGTATTAGTCGTAATAATAAGATTCATTTACCAAAAAATAATAATTCTAGAATTAGTAGTCGTTTGGTTCAAGCTAGGCTTAATGATAATAACGTAGGTCGTAATAGATCAGTTGCAGATCGTAATCATGCTAGTTGTAGTGTTGATGATCATCATTGTTCGACGAAGGGACTTCATACTGGGGACAGTAGCAGTAGTCGCGGGCGATCGGGTAATGATGGAGAGTGGGATGATGATCCAGGCAGTACACAGCTGGTACACGAGGGTGTGAAGAGTGCTCTCCTCCTTAGGAGGCTTCGCATCTACGAGAAAATCTGCACGAAGTACAAGTGACGAGCACTGACCGACACCTGTGTTCTGTAACGTGTCGCTGCAACACTGTGGCACTTCGAGTGGTCTCGTGTCTGACCAAATATCGTCAAGTCGCGGAGTATATTTTTCTTTTGTTTTTCTTTCATTTATGTCATCGACAGCAGTGACACATGAGCTACTGTCCTCGGTTATCGACAGCAGTGTCACATGAGCTACTGTCCTCGGTTATCGACAGCAGTGACACATGAGCTACTGTCCTCGGTTATCGACAGCAGTGACACATGAGCCACTGTCCTCGGTTATCGACAGCAGTGACACATGAGCTACTGTCCTCGGTTATCGACAGCAGTGACACATGAGCTACTGTCCTCGGTTATCGACAGCAGTGACACATGAGCTACTGTCCTCGGTTATCGACAGCAGTGACACATGAGCCACTGTCCTCGGTTATCGACAGCAGTGATACATGAGCTACTGTCCTCGGTTATCGACAGCAGTGACACATGAGCTACTGTCCTCGGTTATCGACAGCAGTGACACATGAGCTACTGTCCTCGGTTATCGAATGCGCTGTGGGGTCTTCTACCTGGATACCTATTTGCTTCTATGTTGATGGACTCATCTTTTCATTGATTTGTAATAGTTCAAACTATTTTTCTTAACGAGAGTTATTTCGACATTTCGTAATGTCTTGGTACAGAGGCCAGCACATCAAGCTACCAAAATCTGTTAAATTTCTTTGATAGATTTTCAACTTTACTACGAAGGAATAAGGTTCATATTCAATTGGGAAAGTTTGACAGATTGGGGTAGCTTGATGTGGGCCTCTGTACAAAAATATCTATATTGATTCATTCACTATATTGTCCATACCTCAGTACCGAGTGTAGGTTGTGTTCGATCTTATAATCAATACATTCTACATTATTTTATTCGATAAATCGGTACCAATACTTTCAATTATAAATTCCAATCTAAGAAATCTAACTAAACGTAGATTTTTCCACTTTTCTACTTAGATCTCTTACGGGCTCACACTGTTAATTCATAGTTGTAATCACGATGCAAATTTAGACCTTAAGACCCAGTACCGTGCGTGTGAGAATGGATGAGCATGTATGTATGATGTACGAGTGTGCAGCCGGACGTTCTCGCGGCACTCTTGCCGACAGTGATATCTACCAAAGCGATGTTACACAGTTTGCATATAGTTCAGATACGTTGAGATGTATCTTACAAGCACTCCCTTGCGGAACGGACCAAGTCTGTCAGCGTTCCACGGCAGGACAAAGAGAGGTAACACGAACATTGATCACCTCGCTTGCTAACTGCAACTTCACGATTTCAGACCTTTAGAGGACTTCTCAATATTTTTTTAGTATTTCTTGACCAAGCAATGATTTGTTTTCTTTTTGAAGCTAGATTTTTACAATCGTTGCTCTGTCATTCTATCTCGATTTTAGCAATTCTTCCTTATTCCCTCAACCCATCGCCAAAAGTATTAAACAAGGCATGAGATGGGTCTTATCTCGTATTAAACTAAACCTTCTATAAAATAGTTCCCTGCCGTGGTGTCCCGCAAGGGCGTGCGTTGTGGCCGAGCGTGGCCCAGTGTGCGCCAGTGTGTACAGTCAGAGAACAAGGGCCGGCCCAAACCTGACGAAGCGCCGCGTAGAGGGTTTTACTGCCAAGCAAATATAAACATTGTGACTCTTAAAATAAAGTCAAAAATAAATAGCCCGGTACCAACCTCAGACGCGTTTCACTGCCCGTTTTCTAACAAAGAGCGTTACTACTACTACGACTAAAAGAAGTTTATCTATTTTCAACTTTATTTGTACAAGAACAAGGTCGATATTTGGTTGGCAGTGAACACTATTCTGCGCTGCGCTACGCCAGGTCTGCGCCGGCGCTAAAAGGTTAGGCACCCTCAGGCCAACTGCACCGCGCATGACACAGTATGACTCCGACTACTGCCCGCAGATGCCTGTCGGAATGTTTAAAGTTGCTTAACGTTTCTGTCGCGCTACTGCACACCGCGCACAAGCTTTGGTAGTGTATCACGAGTCCGACGCCACGCGCGGGCGGTGTCGACCCACCTTGGAAGCAGTGCACGACCGACACGACAGGCCATGTGTCGCCAATGTTATGTCAAATTCAATTCAGAATCTTACATAATATACATTCACTGCCACTCGCTCAACTGTCGACCGTAGCGTTATGTAGTCCAAGTCGATTTTTGAGTGACCGTTTAAAAGGCCCTAAATTATAGTTGCAATGGCATTTAAACCTTGTCATATCTAACATTGAGCATCAAGTTCCGGGACTTGATAATCGTCTAAGATTCTGAATTGTAGTTTAGTCACACGGAGTTACCTTCAACCGTAGCCTGTAGGTAGATGATTACAATGTAAGCGCACATCATAGATATAACAATCAAGTACTTATATGATTAATTTGTGTTGGACCAATGAATAATGATAAGAATAGCTAATACCAATGATTGTTAGCGTTCCTTGTGTTATGTATTAAAGTTTAAACATTAAATGGTAAAGCTAGTGAATACGTTGTCAATAGACTCGGGCGTTCGACTTACTGCACGTTTTTGACAATGTATTCACTTTACAACTGAATACATAAATAATTAAACACATAATGCAAGTTTAGCAACTAAGGGGCCAGTTTCTCGAAGGAAAATGTTCTCAAAATGAGTGTGACAAGTTGTGAAACGCGCGCAAACTGTTGCGATTGGCTAACCAATTACCAATCACAACACTTCGCGCGCTTGACAATTTGTCACACTCATTTTGCGAACATTTTTTCGAGAATCTGGTCATAAAATAAGTACAAGCCTGGCGAAATGTTGGTGATCCCTTTGTTTGTTTCGCTTGTACGCCAAGGAGGGGTTGACAGAGCTGTTTGTACAGCTGTGTCAACTCCTTCTTGGCGAACAAGCGTGACGTTATGTAGCACAAGTATTTTTGTATTGCTTAAACTAAGTTTAGGTTGTGTCCCTCTGCCGGTAGATCATGGAACTAGAAGCGTCCTTCAACATTCATTGTCAACTTCCATTTTACTTGAAAATGTAGTTTCGTTTAATTTTTTCAAACAATTTTGTAATATGTGGTTTACTCTAGAACCTCTATATACTATCTAAATGACGAAGCACAGAATTCTCTGCCAACAAAAACAAAGTGCACGTAAAACGAAAACAATTGAGAGTTTAGGTATCGATTTCAACTTTATTTCAACACGCGCAACGTCTATATTGCGCTGCGCTAAGCCAGAATCATGTTCGTCGGCCTTTGAACCGCTGCGCGCTGTTAGTTCCACGAGCTGCCGACAGAGGCGCCACTGTGTCACAGTTGTTTGTTAATGTCTATTTGTAAGTTACTGGTGTGCAGATGTTAATCATATTATTTTTCAATGAAAGCTTTCAACCGTACGTGTAAGAGTAATAAATAATGTCTTTGTATTTTGCTGTATTATTGTGAGACCGCCCATTGTCTCACCCTTTGTAAAATTTCTACATTTATATCTGTAACTAGCGGCCCGCCCCAGCTTCGCACGGGTGCAATTTTTTTTCTCTCCGCTCCGTAAGAACCATCCTCGTCCTTCAAGGAATATTATAAAAAAAGAATTAGGGAAATTGCTCCAGCCGTTCTCGAGATTTGCGCTTAGCAACACATTTAGCGATTCATTTTTATAATACAATAAGAAGATGATGGTGAATAATGAATACCATATGATTATGGTATTCATAATGTTCCCACTGCTGGATCCTGGCCTCCTTTGTGTGAGGGAATGAGCCGTAATCCACCACGCGGGCCCAGTGAGGGTTCGTAGATGTCACAATGTCTTCGAATTTTTGTTTTAAGACGCCGCGGCCGGTTTCCATACGACCGCGACGGCGACGTTTTCCTTCGCCGTTTTGAGAGCTTATTTTTGCATTGCTAAAACTGATATGTTTGGTACACAGTATGACTCTTGGACAGTTTAAGAGCACATACAGCGGAACGGGAACAGCAGAGAACGGTGTATGTGTCGCAGCCAACTGTTTAAATTAGCCGTTCAGTTAACTGCCTGGCCTTTAGAAGTAGTGCTCGCCTTGCTTCGCTCTCTCGCCTCGCACGCGGTTGATCACAGTTCTAATCTAACGTAACCCATTTGGTTGGGGTGCCTGGCTTAGTTACTGCAATCAATTCGGCTCGCGCGTGATTGGTTACAGACTTCAAACCTAAACTGTAATTGAATATTATTTAGGCCGTTAGTTGAACGGCCGCCGTTTAGTTAAAAGGCTAGGCGGTTAACTGAACGGCTAATTTAACCAGTTGGCTGCGACATATGCACGTGGCTGTTGGACGGAGGTTCCTCCTTTAGCCCGAGCTCGTATCTGGTTTGTAGAGAATGAACCTGAAGGTTTACGTGTAGGTATAACACAGGGCCCTCGTGTTCAATAAAACAAGGAACGTTGGCACAGTTCATATCATTTATTTATTGATACAATGAACGTTTAGTTTCGCTACAACATCACGCTGCGCGCGGAATGCCGAGGCCAGCAGACGTCTTACTACGACTTTGTCTTTTGCAAATGATTCTTAACTAAATTAATCTTCAGTGCATCTGTCAGGGCATAGGTACGTGGACGTGGATATTTAAGATGGTAGCCAAACCATTTCCTTCACTATGGTAAAGACTTTTGATAAATGATAAATGATTTATTTTCTGTAAGTACCTAGGTTTGTACAAACACTTTTACACGTCAATCATATTTTTTTAAACTAGATGAGGTCGGCGTTTCCTATCTGACTATTCTGAGAAGAAAGGCCGAAACAAACTCAGAGGTCACAGTCTCTTTTAAAGTCCAGACATAATCTTGGTCAGATCATGTGAAGACCATGTAGATTGGTGTCTGAAATGGTCTTTTGAGGAAAGAACCACACAGATTGAGCGGACCTGTCCAGTCAGTGCACGCATTTGTCAAAATCGTGCAGCTCAACTCAGAAGTTGAGGAGCTCAACGATTCGACGAACAATACCAAAGAAAGGACATTTGGGTAGGCCGCGTAATGTACTCAAACTGCCAGATCATGATTAAAACTAACTATGAAGGAAAACAGTAAAAAAAGAAAAGAAAGTTTTAACATCTTATATCGATCTCATTGGCTTCGTCAACTACAAGAAACACTCCATGGCACTGGCACGGCCGCCCGCTTCGTAACAGACAACCCTTCTCACTTTGTTGGGAACACGACATTATCTGCTGTTCTCTTCTTTCGCATCAGCGCGAACTCCTCGGTAATATTCGCAAGTGGGCCGAGCATGGCCGAACAGCCCTTTCCATAGATTTAGTATACGCTAATAGTAAAAAAGGGTCAAATTAAATTATTACTTGAAGTGCGAGTTGATAAAATATGTTTTATCGTGCACCACTTTTGTGAAGTTTACACAAAAAATAACTGATATTTTAAGTGACTACATATTGTTTTACTATCGGCGGTTGAAGACCCCAAAGAAAAAACATTATCACATTAATTTATTTTTAGGGTTCCGTACCAAAATGGTAAAAAGGATCCATTATGGTGCGACTGTCTGTCTGTCTGTCTGTCACAGCTGGATATTTCAAGAACTACCAATGCTTGAAATACAAAACTTGGAAATAGTTTTAAATGATGCTTGCCCAACTATTTTGCAAATAAGAAAGAAATATATATAATAAAATATAATTGTAACCGGGACTGAAAGGGGGTCTTAAAAATTCGACTAGGGGGGAATATGTCGGGTATCATATGAAATGAAAGAGCGCTGTTTGCACATTCTCAAACATTGTTTCTTTTTGTTTTAGGCCGCATAGTTTTCGACTTGATGAAAAATTTTGAAAAAAATACCGTTCCCCCCTTATCTCCGAAGTTTGCATAGAGAAAAATCTGAAATTACTTATTCTATGTGATAGAAGTGTATGTAAAGAATACAGGAAAAATAAAACGATATCGATACCCATCACGTCTGCGGAGTTTCGCTAGCTAATTTAATTTGACCCCGTATACTACATCTATGGTCCTTTCAGTCATATTACCTCTGACAGCAGCAACCCAACCCAACAGCAACCTTATTCTAACGAAAATAAAGATGACTCATTTTGACACTGACAATAATGCTAAATCAGAGGTAAAATTACCGTGGATGGCAATGATGTTATAATACTCTCATTGTTGGAAGGACATGAAAGACAAGCGGCCGCTCCATGTAAAATACTGGTATCCAACTGCATCCGGTAAGACTGGAAGCCGACCCCGTTAGGATCACGCAGGCAGGCAGCAAGGAGTTCTAGTGACAGCGACACTTGTCGAGCGCGCCCTGTATGAGGCGCGTGAGCTCGGTGTACAGCAGACAGGCGCGGCCGGACGGCTTGCAGATCTCGCGATGGTCCACCGACACGCCGTGCAGCACGCCCACGCCCGCGTCTGGGGACACAACACACATTTTCTTAATCTATATTCTATCTTCTTATATGCAAGGTGTAACATAATAATTATGCAAGTCTTGAAAGTAGTTTGTCCATAATTGTCTATTGTCTACTGAATCGATTTCAATAAATTTGACAACCGCGACTCCGTGTGGAAAAAAATCCGCAAACAAGTACTTAGTAGTTGTTTGCCTTACCTACCCCGTGTTTTTTTTTTGAGCCGGAGGCGCGCATGGAGTAACCTTATTTTTGCGATAGACACCGTTTTCGAGATATATGTATAAGCAAAAGAAAAGAAAAAAAATATAAAGTAGGTAATGATTTTGCACCTGAAGACGAGGTGTTCATGCCAACTAATCATATTCCACACCTTTTTAGTCGCGATTAAAATAATAATAAATAAGTTTATTAACACATAAAACCTTAATATACAAAGCTCATACAATATACATAGGAACATTAAACTTTGGAAAACAAAGGTTGCATGAATAGTGAAAACCCTGCTTCCTAAACTAGGGGGGACCCTGTGACTTAGGAGTCAGTATTCTACTGTAACTTCGTGTACAAAAAAATCCTTTATCAATGTGTGATAGCATTATGATCCTATACTGAACTACAGCTATATGTAGGTATGTGTGTTAAAGGAGGGAGATGTGGTTGCGTGGTGTGGTGTGTTGTGGTGTGGTATGTTATGTTGTGTTGTGGTTGTGTGGTGTATGAAAAGGGAGGGGGGTTAGTAAAGTTAGTAAAAATAGTCAGATTTTGTTAAAAAATCTAAATTTTAAGCGAAAAACGTCAAATTCAGAATATAAAATTACCATTTTCAGTAAACTAATAACTCAGTGCCGTAGGTACTTAGTGCTGCCAAACTAAAATATAGTTAGGTTGTGTCACTTATGTCAATTTCAGAATGAGAAATCGTCGTTTGACAGGAAAAACGAAATGTTGGTGATTTTTAGTCTAGTAAGTATAAAGACGCATTTATGACAAGAGAATCGGCTCCATTAGTTGAAACGGGCCATTCTGTCATGGCGGCTCAAGTGACTTCTAACCTTTCATTCTGTCATGGCGGCACAAGTGACTTCTAACCTTTCATTCTGTCATGGCGGCTCAAGTGACTTCTAACCTTTCATTCTGTCATGGCGGCACAAGTGACTTGTAACCTTTCATTCTGTCATGGCGGCTCAAATGACTTCTAACCTTTCACTCTGTTATGGCGGCACAAGTGACTTCTAACCTTTCACTCTGTCATGGCGGCACAAGTGACTTCTAACCTTTCATTCTGTCATGGCGGCACAAGTGACTTCTAACATTTCATTCTGTCATGGCGGCTCGAGTGACTTCTAAACTTTCATTCTGTCATGGCGGCACAAGTGACTTCTAACCTTTCATTCTGTCATGGCGGCTCAAGTGACTTCTAACCTTTCATTCTGTTATGGTGGCTCAAGTGACTTCTAACCTTTCACTCTGTCGTGGCGGCACAAGTGACTTCTAACCTTTCACTCTGTCATGGCGGCACAAGTGACTTCTAACCTTTCATTCTGTCATGGCGGCACAAGTGACTTCTAACCTTTCACTCTGTCAAGGCGGCTCAAGTGACTTCTAACCTTTCATTCTGTCATGGCGGCTCAAGTGACTTCTAACCTTTCATTCTGTCATGGCGGCACAAGTGACTTCTAACCTTTCATTCTGTTATGGCGGCTCAAGTGACTTCTAACCTTTCACTCTGTCATGGCGGCACAAGTGACTTCTAACCTTTCACTCTGTCATGGCGGCACAAGTGACTTCTAACCTTTCATTCTGTCATGGCGGCACAAGTGACTTCTAACCTTTCATTCTGTTAAAATAAAATAGCGAGTGTTTATTTTTTGGATTTTCAGCTGGTTCGATTCCCGGTTTAGGTAATCTTGTCGACAAATCTGTGAATGCAGTTTTGTTTCTTTTTAAGAATAAAGGAATGTTTCCTTTAAGTAAAGTAATCTATCTTAAGGGTTAAAAGCGGTTTCCCTTCAGAGCCCATTTATTTCCTGACTGACAGATATATCAACGCACAGCCTAAACCGCTGCCTAGAGACATGACATTTGGAATGTCACTCAGGCTGGCTGGACAAATCTTCAAAATAACTCGCATTTAACTAGGTCAATAGGGCATTTTATGTGACGGCTAAACACCCTTATTTCAGAATTTGTGACGCAACAGAATCTTAGATAATCGATCGAAAACGTGTCCAGCCATCTTGATAAACCACTTTTCGCTGGTCTCTCAATCTCGGTAACGGAAGTGATTTTGACGACATTTTGCTTATCAACGGGCGTCACATAAATTTGTGACAGGCATCGAGCTAAAAGTTTTGTGATACGTACAGCGGTTTAGTAGAAAAATGCAAAAATCTGTGTCCAGCCATCTTGATTTTACGTATAAAACTTTTGGCTGGCACTTCCGAATCTCAATAACGGGAGCGTTTTCGAATATGGTTCCTTTACTAACATTTGTGACAGTAATAACGTTTGATTTATGGCGTCACATATAAGGGTTTACGAGAAATCAATAAAAACTTAATGTCCAGCCAGCCTGAGCTCAAGCTGGCTGGACACATGTATCTCCGCTGCGTGATGATCTACGGCCTTCGAAATATGTTCAAATTTTTGTGACGGAGACGATAATGATTTACTGAATTTGTGACGGAGAAACTTTGAGTAGTTTCAAAGATATTGATCATTTAAGTTTTCCCATACAAACATCCATTAATATTGTGAGGTGACCATAATTTTTACATAAATAAAGGATTTTTTTTAATTGACTAATCGGCCGGTAGCAGCCACGCCTGCTTTGTATTTGATTTTCATAGATGGCGCTGAGAACGAAAAATCGATGCGGCCATTTATTTATTTTCAACTACAGATAACTTATTAGAATCGTGGATTCTTATTGGTTTTTTGGCATAAAAATACCACAGCCAATTACTCTACTAAAGAAAATAGAATGACAGCGATAATCCCATTGACAAAATTACTAAAAATAAAATTGTGCGGACCGTACCGCGCTCGCTGTCACCGTTTATATATTTGATTAAAATGACGACCACCGACCAGTGAACGAAGTTTATTTTCGTTCACTGCCATCGACTTCATTTGCGCTTCAAACAGGGCGGCGGTAAAAACAACGTTGTGGTACAAGGCGGGGGTTACTGAAGCGCAAATGGAGTTGATTGTCGTCATTTTCATCATTTGAAACGCTCAATAAAAAGTACAAATAAATAAATGTGGTTTTATTTACAGCAAACATTATTTTTTCATTTAAATACCTTCGAGCATTAGTTATCCTGACACAATATCTACCTATGTACTTACCATGAAAAACACCAATACCTACCTACTAAAAAGAGTAGGTATCTGCACGTAAATAATCAATAACATCAAAAAATGACCCCTCCCCCCCTTCCTCACTTCTACATGTTTGTCTTCTATCGATTTAAGGCGAAAGCGCCAGGGTAGCCCGCGAAATTCAATTTTTTTTACGTTTTCTGGAATTTGCTGGTCAGTATTAAGTTGTACGATGATTAAAATATGATTCGCGGCCGTAACAAACATGTATTTACAGAATTATAATCTATAATTCATCAACACAACTCTCTAAGACCAAGTAATCCCCAAGAATGACTATTTCATGAAATCATCACATTTGGGGATTATACTAAGTTAACAAGTTGTATTACTGATTGTAATGATTACAATTCTGTAAATACATATTTGTTACGACCGCGAATCATATTTTAATCAATGTACCACTTAATACTGACCAGCAAATTGCAAAAAACGTAAGAAAATTTGAATTTCGCGGGCTACTTTAGCGCTTCCTCCTTAAATACCTAGTTGTTCGTATTAATATCACCAAAACACTGATTTTCATCCATTAAAGAAAACACCTTAAAATATACTTAGTCCTACATAAAACCTACATTATTGGTAACCCTACTGCAGTGTTCGTATGGGAAGATTTAAATGATCAATATCTTTGAAACTACTCAAAGTTTCTCCGTCACAAATTCAGTAAATCATTATCGTCTCCGTCACAAAAATTTGAACATATTTCGAAGGCCGTAGATCATCACGCAGTGGAGATACATGTGTCCAGCCAGCTTGAGCTCAAGCTGGCTGGACATTAAGTTTTTATTGATTTCTCGTAAACCCTTATATGTGACGCCAAAAATCAAACGTTATTACTGTCACAAATTGCGTCACTAAATGTTAGTAAAGGAACCATATTCGAAAACGCTCCCGTTATTGAGATTCGGAAGTGCCAGCCAAAAGTTTTATACGTAAAATCAAGATGGCTGGACACAGATTTTTGCATTTTTCTACTAAACCGCTGTACGTATCACAAAACTTTTAGCTCGATGCCTGTCACAAATTTATGTGACGCCCGTTGATAAGCAAAATGTCGTCAAAATCACTTCCGTTACCGAGATTGAGAGACCAGCGAAAAGTGGTTTATCAAGATGGCTGGACACGTTTTCGATCGATTATCTAAGATTCTGTTGCGTCACAAATTCTGAAATAAGGGTGTTTAGCCGTCACATAAAATGCCCTATTGACCTAGTTAAATGCGAGTTATTTTGAAGATTTGTCCAGCCAGCCTGAGTGACATCATTTGGAGGGTGTGTTCTTTGTGAAGAGTAGGTATCCACTAAGAAAGGGTTTTTAAAATTCCACCCCTAAGAGGGTGAATGGGGGAGGGTGAAATTTTACGAGGACAAAGTCGCGGGCGGAAGCTAGTCAAGCTAGTACATTTCCAGTAAATAAGCTAACGTCTCTGTACGAAAAGCCTATGCGATGCGAGGTCAGCTAAAACTGGAAATGTTTAGCTTGATACGTCGCCGTGTGTAGGTACTGCAATAAATTTAATAACGTTACCAAAACGGTATTGTTGTAAATAAAAAAATCATTGCTATTTAAAATTCACGTTTTTAGTATAAAAAATTACCCTAATCATTATAAAGTTTAACAGAGGTCATAAGAGCTCAGAGCGGTCATTGCGCAACACACTAACAGTGCCAACGGCTTTCATTTTGACAGTCCAACAACATTCATTGCGTTATAGCTACGTTGTTGAGTAGACATTCGAACTTTATGCAGCAATGGATTAGCAATATCCTTCAAAATGATTCAGATTGTGATTGATAGTGTGTTTTACGCAATTAGGCGCAGGTATCTATTATCCCCATTTTGAAAAATGTGGGGTTGTTTTTAATTTTCTCTGAAAGCGGCCACTATAGACCCATAGCACGAAACGTCACAACACGCGCACGGCTCGGACAGGGTTGTAGCTGTGTCGGTCGCAGTGGCTCACCGGCGGAGTCCTCGCTGACGATGCGCAGCCACAGCACGGACATGAGCGTGCGACCCGTCTCCACCAGGCTGCGCACGCGCGGCCGCGCGCACCGCGCTGCCGCCAGCCAGCGCGCCTGCAGCGCCAGCACCAGCGGGCAGTCTGCCACGAGATGTAACGATACAGTGACATTCTTAAACTTTACTTTTGTCCCATTCGTTCCCACAGCCAAACTGTAGAATCGGTGTTGTGCGTTGTGGGGCACAAGATACAAGAACAAGAATACAAGCCAGCGCCTGAATAATTACACGTTTTCTGTAAACTCTTCATAAATAAATAATAATAATCCGAAACCACACGAGTTAAGATGCCACTCTTCTTTACATCAGCATAATCAGCCACTAATGTTCCCACTGCCAGTGCTCAGGCCTCCTCTTGCAGTGAGAGGGAAAGGGCCCATGAGGGCGAGTTAGTGGGTGTCACGTTTTCGATTTTTTTGGTTCTAGGACATGCCGGTTTCCTCACGATGTTTGCCTTCACCGTTCTTGAGAACAGTGGTGAAGAAGTTATAATCAAGCAAAAAAAATAAAATGGTCTTAGGTATCTAGTGGACATGTTACCTTTAGCGATCTCCTGCAGCTCCACGCTGCGGCTCGTCAGCGGCGTCTTGATGTCTGCGAGGGGGGAGCCACGGTGCGGCACGGAGTAGAACATGAACCCACTGCTGGCTGACCAGACGGACGCTCGCGCCAACAGCAGCGCTCTGTCTTCTGCGGGAACGACGAGGAACTTGTAACACCTTAAGACTCTGGTCGGGGAACGTCACCGATTTTAACCATTTCTGTTGGCCCGTATTGTGGTGTGGTGCATCGTCTTCACATATATAATTATACAGGCTCAAATTAAATTAGCTAGCGAAACTCCGCAGACGTGATGAGTAACCATATCTACGAGGGGCGTTCAATATATTCTCGCTATCAGGGTGATTTACTAATGATGTGGGTAATTTGATTAATTAATTAATTAATGACATTCTCTAAGGGTATAAAGGTAAAATTTTATATAGTTGTGATCATTGGTTTGCTAGTTATCCTTAGTCAACGACAACTGGAATGGCTAACGTAACAATGTTAAAGAAAATCGAGCACCGCGCTGTTATAAAATTCCTTACCAAACAAGGAAAAAGTCAAAAAACTATTCACGAAGAGATGGTGGCTGTTTACCAAGATTCTGAACCTTTGTTATCTACGGTTCAAAAGTGGTCAAGTGAATTTAAAAGGGGCAGAGAGAGTATTGAAGACGACACTCGCGCGGGCGGCCCGGTTACTGCCTCTACGGAAGAAAACGTGAATAAAGTTGAGAAGCTTATACTGGAGGATGCCCGAATGAAGATCAAAGATGACCCACCTCTCTGTTGGTTCCGTGCACAGTAATTCTTCATGACCTTCTATACCTTTCAAAAGTCAGTGAAAGATGGGTGCCGCGAAAGCTTACGGCGCCTCAATAGCAAGTGCGAATCGAGTGCTGTAGAGAGTTTTTAGAACTCTGTGGTGAAGTTCCATCAATTATTTTCGAAAAAGACCTTCTTGGGAAACGATTTTCCAATGATGAAGAGCTCAAGGCGGCAATAAATGGGCATTTTTTAGAGAAAGAGGAAAGTTATTTTTTATAGGGTATTGAAAAGTTAATTTCGAGATGTAATAAATACATTGGGCGGTAATTGGGGATTACATTAAAAATAAAAATTATTTTTATTGAATTTACGTCTTTTTTCATGCCAATACCGAGAATACATTGAACGCCCCTCGTAAACATGATAAAATAAAAAGCAATGAGTTGAGAAAATCTGTTTTGTCGTATTTGGATATAGATATACTATTTACTTTAACAATGACATGTACATTTACTGAATAAAGTATTATATTATTTTAATTATTGTGAATGTGAGGACTATAATTATAGGTCATTATTTCCGTTTTAATCATGGTCTGGCAGTTTGAGTAGTTTACGCGGCCTTCTTTGGTATTGCTCGTAGAATCGTTGAGCTGCACGATGTTTGACAAATACGTGCATTGACTGGACAGGTCCGCTCAATCTGTGTGGTTCTTTCCTCAAAAGGCCATTTCAGACCCAATCTACATGGTCTTCACATGATCTGACCAAGATTTTGTCTGGACTTTAAAAGAGACTGTGACCTCTGAGTTTGTTTCGGCCTGTCTTCTCAGAATAGTCAGATAGGAAACGCCGACCTCTACTAGTTAAAAAAAATATGATTGACGTGTAAAAGTGTTTGGACAAACCTAAGTACTTACAGAAAATAAATCATTTATCATTTGATACCCATCACGTCTGCGGAGTTTCGCTAGCTAATTCAATTTGACCCTGTATACAATAAAGTAAAAACATCATTGGATCAAATTTGAGAGAGACAACTACTGGCTGCACATTCGCTCTCGTACTTTTCGGTCTGTTTTCACTGCACAACTGAACACGGAACGCTCAGACCATTCTCTACGTCTATGGTGAAAATACACTCTTATAGCAGCGCCCTAGTCGCGTAACACAGTATCAATAACAATCTGCATCACTTTGATGCATATTGCTAATCCATTACTTCATATGTTCGAAGAAATTATCGGCACACAACGTAAATTACGCAATGCATGTAGTTGAACTGTCACAATGAAAGCCATTGCTGCTGATAGTGTGTCACGCATTACCCGCTGCACGCTGCACGCTGGTCAATATCGAACAAACAATACGTGTCAACCCAGTGTGGGAGGTCACGAGATATAACAATGATACGTACCTTCATTATTTGAAGACAGGACTTCAGTTTCCTCTCTCGTCACATCATTGTCTCCTACATTCCTATATTGTTCATCTTTTCTCACGCTAACATCTATATACCCTGAGCTCTTGTTATATCTATTGTCTACAACATCATTGTGAGTGCAGTCATACATTCCATCGGCGTCATGTTCGATGTTGTAGTTTATATCTAAATCAGTATTGTTGGCATCATCTTCGTTAAAACTACTGTTCCCGGAGTTATTATTGTTCCTGATCTCATTCATTTCGTCTATGCTTCGTAGCTTCGTTCCACCGTGTGCGGTGCAGCTGGCATTGTTGTGTTCTTTTATAAAATTGTTCAGTAACTTGTTACAATCAGCGCTACTTTGATCTTTGCTCCTACGAACTTCCTCGTTGCCATTATATATATTATACTTATTACCTACACTATGAACATTATTATTTATATTATATTCTTTATCACTTTGGTCTTGGGAATTATTATTTATCATACTTTGTTGCTGAACTGCACCTTTTTCCATTTTCAAGTGAGCTTCGTAAGCTGAAACACAGAAGACATGTTCTTTAGATGTAGATCCACTTCCTAAGACCAGCACGAATCTGTGATACTCTTCTATATCATTCCATATCTCTGTTTACTTAGAGCTACAATATTTTTATCTCACGAAGCGACGCGCGCTTTACTTGTGGTAAACAAGTGTACAAACACAGTGAATGTGTGTGTGAGCACAGGAGCTCTCGGTAGCGTCCGTGACAATGGCGAAGTCGAATGGTGTGTGTGCCTTATGTGCTGACGGTACTCGTCTTCACGCACACATTCACAGTGTTTGTACACTTAGTAACCACAAGTAAAGCGCGCGTCGCTTCGTGAGATAAACATATTATACCGTATAATTATGTATAAGAGTGGATTTACAAAGATTTTTCATAAGAAAGCCGGTGTCTAGTCCATAACGAAACATGCGCAGGAGCAACCGCGGTCATCAACACCCGTGCCTTCTTTATTGTCATCTAACTAACGATTGTATAGTTTGTTCAGCCACCCTGGCTCACGACACGTACCTTCGCAGTAGATCTGCTTGATGAACAGTCCTCCCTTGGAGTGCCCCACCCACACGATGGGTCTCTGCCCAACGCCCAGTGCCAGCAGCTGTTCCATCATCTGGTCCGCTCGCTCATGCAGGCGGAGTCTGGACACAAACATTAGATCTATATCATCATCATCATCATCTGCCTGCCGTTTCCCAACAATTTTCGGGTCGGCTTCCAGTTTTACCGGACTGCAACTGATAGCAGTTTTTTTTGTTTCACATGTAGCGTCTGCCTATCTGACTTCCACCACCCAATTACTGGGTAACACGATACACTGATAGTCCGATTTTATTTAGGTATTGATGTCACAGCCGGATTGCTGAATCCGCTGTTTTACAACCGCTACACAGAGTACTTTTTGATAGAACCGCTAGCCGTTTTATGAAACAGCTCCGTCATCTAAAACAGCTGAATGACGTTTAGCGGTTTTCCATTTCCATAATTACTGAACTTTAACACGCAGAATTGCATAAACGTTTTGCGTTTATCAATGCAGCGGGTCAACGATTACAGGTTTCGTAAAACAGCGTGAAATGAAACGTCAGATTTTAGTTTTAGTTCTAGTTTGACGGATACATTGATGGTATTCATTGACACACGTGTTTGTTTCGGGATTGTCCAATTTCAGCCAATTTGTTTCGGCGCGTCACGAGTTGACCTGGCGACCTCGCGATAACATTCTATATAGGCTCCACCCAAAGACATTAAATTATTTACAATAGACGGGACATAGCGAACAAAATCGTGGTCCAAAACTTTTGTCCTAGTGGTCAAAAGTCTCTCAATCTAGTGTGGTACGCCTGCGTGTCAACACGTGTCAAGTCGCATTCGTCTCCACCAAAAGAAAAATATTTGCTAAGAAAATATGCCGAGTTGCGCATTACGATTTTGCAAATCTCGTTATCGTCAAACGACTGGACCTAACTTCGGTTTATTTTCGTTTGAATTATTTATATTTACTCAGTAATTACTGAATTAAATAATTTTCCTAATTAGATCTAGAAAATTTGCAAATTTTGTAATAAACGCCCTCTATGGTCGAGTAGCTTTACTACTGCCGTGCAGAGATGTGATGTTGTTTATCGATTTTGTTATCGATAATATTTATTACTAGCTGTGCCCCGCGGTTTCACCCGATTTAATTTGAGACATAACATGGAACACAGAAAGCCATGATTTCTGTATGTAGTCGTATCGTACAAGCGTGTTTCTATCTTAGGTTCCACACTCGAGAAAAGCATCTCACCTCTTAGTCCTCTTGACCCACAGCGGCCTCCAGAGGTAGGGGTCGCTCGTGTAGTTGATGGAGATGACCCTCGCGCCCGGGAAGTCCTCCTTGATCCAGTCCCTGGGCCAGCAGTGCGAGTAGCAGTCGTCGCACACGCAGCCGCAGCCCGCCTCGCACCCCCCCTTCGACCCCTTCCGCACGTCCAACTTACACTTACACACCTCATTTAAATTACATTTACAATTTACACAATCACATTTGGAACTGTCTCCGTCTTCGAAGCTACATTTGAACCCGTTTCGGTCGTAGTTACATTTAAATGTATTTACATCACAGTTAGTATCACAGTCGTTTTTAAATAGTTCTGTCACGAATTTCGCTTGGGTGTCGTAGTTATCCACGTCCACTTGCAGGAGAGTGTTGCTGTAGAATGTCTCCGTTATCAAGGAGTTTTCGTTCGGTAGGATTGTCTTGAAGCAGCCGTTGAGTTGTTTGAATGTCACTTTATCATTTAAGTTGGTTTCGTTTATGTTTGTTTCGTATGCGTACATTTCTTGCGTGTGGTCGTACGAGCGTTCTTGCGTGTTGTCGTGCGTGTGTTCTTGCTCGTCTTGCGTGCAGCCGCATGGCTCGGTGGAGTGGTTCCTCAGAGGTACTTTGATGGGATCTAACTTGTACTTGGTGCGCCATTCTCCTTGGCGCCAAGTGTTGCCGAGGGAGCCTGGAATGGAATAATAATAGTTAGTAAACACGGATGTAGGTAAGTATCTAGAAATATAGTAACCGACCGAAGGTTCGGTTTCGGCTAGTTTCGGCCAAAAAGTAGCCCGACCGAAACTGATGTGAGGCGTTCGTGAGCAGAATACGAACGACTTACAAATATACAGACAGTGTAGACTTAGTAATGGGTACCCGTTTTCACCCTTTTTGTACAAAAACAAATAAATAAGTGTTTCCTTATAGTCCTCCAGATCCTTCGGCGCGGGAGATATTATAGTGCACAACAGCACAAGTGTGTTCCCTTATAAATACTTAAAAAAAAGCAAAGAAGACATGTAGGTTTTAGTTTCAGCAAGTAGGGATTTATTTGTTTTCTGAAAGATTGATACAAGCTCTAAGGGCAACAGCAGATGCACTTTAGCGACTGTGTTCAGTGTTCGTTCATAATAGCAAAATCAATAATAAGTTTTGGTTTCAGTTTCGTTCGGCCGAAATTAGAAGAGGAGCCGAAAGTTCGATATCGATTTCGGCTGAAAATCGTGTTTCGGTTCGACACTGAAATAATATATGTATTCAGAAGTCCGAAGTTCCAAGTTTTACAAAATGTCCCCCCCTACAAGTTTTACAAAATGTCGCTTAGATCAATTAGCCTTTCAACCGTCGATATAATTTCATTTTATTTGCATACATTGTTAAGAAAGGAAAGTCCTTCCAAACTTGATGCAGTGGACTCGTTGTGGTATCACTTGCTTGATGTACTAAGTATTACCTCATGATCTGCCTGCCTTTTACCAACTATGTTGGGGTCAGCTTCCAGTCTAACTGGATGCAGCTATGTAGTACCAGTATTTTACACGGAGCGACTGCCTATCTGACCTCCACAATCCAGTTAAGGGTAATACGATACCCCTTACTTATTAGACTGGTTGTCAGACTCGAGCTTCAGACGACCCGTAACAGCTGTCAAAAAGATCCAAGAATGACATCCGGGAGCAACTGCTTAAACTGCTTTCCGAGGGGGATCTCGGTATGCAAAGTTGGTCACCCATCCACGGACCGACCGCGGCAAGCGTTGCTTAACCTGATCGATCGACCCGTGCCTTAGAATATGTTCTCATCCATTAATGATTGTAAGATAAGCACAGTTCCAGGGCGTACAGTACTACGCCTTGCGCCCAAGCCGCTCGGGCGCAGGTGCTCCGAGCCACCCGCCCGGGGAAAGCTACGAGGAGAACATGCTGAGGAGTCTCACCGTACAGTCCGTGCACGAAGATGACGTCCAGCGAGTGCTTTGCAGGCGCGTGCAGCACCACGCACTCCACCAGCGGCTCGGGGTGCAGGTGCTCTGAGCCAGCCGCCCGGGGCTGCGCCACGCGAGCAGGCGGCTTGCCGGCTAAGAAGATTACATCATTATTTTCCGCGATGTTGGCGGTGACTATTATATACATTCTCTGTTCCAAAAGTACCTGATAAAGAACCCACAACTACTTACTGAAAAATCACGCTCTAAAAAGTTTGAAACAAGAAAATAACATATTCTCATCTGAAATTGTAATGTACAAACTATTTAACATTTATCGTCTATTATATACTCGTAAACAACTCACACGTAATATTTTAATCTATTTAGTACATATTGAGGATAGCCGTGGTCGTAAGCCACCTACCCTAACAAAACCCCTAACAAAACAATATTTAATGTGACAACGATAAGTAGTTTTTTTAGAAGTTATGAGGGAACAGATGAACATACATACAACCTACCGGTCAAAATCATCATAACCCTTATTTTTGCTTCGCCGTAGTCGGGTAAAAATGAAAACAAATGGATCAGAAAACCTAACTGTCTGAGGATGCCACTCCGTAGTGCCACTTACAAATTGAGTAGACCGTAGGGACACCTTACACAAGCAACGTTGTTCATTTGACAAGTGAGATTATTTTTAACCGACTTCCAAAAAGGAGGATGTTCGACTTTATGTATGTTTTTTTTTGTATGTTCACCGATTTTTCCGTCAATTGTGGACCCATTCGAATATTATAATTTTTTTGTTTGAAAGGGTATATTCTCGAGGTGGTCCCATTGTCATCAAGTTGGAATCTGATGAGAGGATCCCATGGAAATCGAGGGAAACCCTCAAATTCTATAGGCAAACCTGTAGCGATTTGGGTATTTTTTTATTAAAGTAACTTGAGCATTTGCTCTCGGAAATCATCATTTGGTAAAGTGGAGCTCATGATGAAGACCACAGACGGCCATCAGATATACTCAATGATAAATATTTTACGGGTTGTGATTCAATTACTTTAATATGGTTGCTATAATATATAATTACTTTAATATGGTAGCAATTTATGCTCATCACAATGCGTATGGTAAGTGGTTGTTAAGGAGTTCTCCTGGTTCTTACCAGGAGAACTCCTCAACAATTAACGTCCCCGTAGGTATCGGGAAAAGCAATATTTTGTAAAAGGTGATGAGCAGTGGACATTAGGCTATTGTAACTTAGAAATTACAAACTCTCCCACTAAAAAGTGAAAAATAAAAAAAATATTTTATAACCAAAATTTTCGTTGATTATTTTTCTATTAAATTGGTAAAAAACAATGTAGGTAAGTATTTCTATCAATAAAAAAAAAAGTGGGATATTATGATTTGAAACCTAAATATCAGATGAATGTGTTACTAACTACCCGAATGAGTGAAAACCAGCAGTACCAGCACCCTCGTTGCGTAACACACTATATCTTTCTCAAACTGACGCATTTTGAAGCATATTGCTAATCTGTTGCTTCTTATGTTCGAAAAATTTGTCTGCTCAACAACGTCGTAAAAAGCGTAGGTAATGAATGTTGTTGAACTGTCAAAATGAAAGCCATTGCAGCTAGTGTGTTAGTTTACAATTACCCCGCTGACCAAGGTTAGTTTACAATTACCCCGCTGACCAAGGTTAGTTTACAATTACCCCGCTGACCAAGGTTAGTTTACAATTTCATCAGGTAGTACTTTTGGAGCAGGCTATACGTAATGTTACTCTTGTGGTTGGGTGAGCTCACCGGTGATCTGCGGCAGGCGCGTTAGGGGCGCCGCCAGCAGGCGCTGCAGCAGCACGTTGGCGGTGCTCCACAGGCACGACACGCACCAACGCCTGCGGGGGAAGAGAGGGGGCGGTCAATAACAATTTATGTACCTATTCTGTGTTATGGCAAGCAAAGCCGATGTGGACCATTCTGCAACTCCACGTGTTCCTGAGAAAAAGGGCCTTGTCTGACGGACAGACAAACGGACAACAAAGTGACCATATAAGTGTTCCGTTTTCCTTTTGAGGTACGGAACCCCAAAAACAAGATGGCGGAATTAGTTCCGATTTTGGCCACGCGCTAAATGACGCTTGTAGCGTTGCAGCGCCAATTTTAAGTGATTGAGTAACTAATATACAAACACATAGGCACCTACATTTTCACATTTATTAGCCGACTCCTAGTCCCACTCCCACATGTCAAGATACATCTAGGTAGGTAGGTACTATCATTAGAGACCCCTTATGATCTTAATAAATTCATCCGAAGACGCGAGCGGGGCGCGACATCGAATATATTACGGCTATTCTTAGCACGAGTCCAACGATATGTGTGACGTATTGTGTATGATTTGATAAAAAATATATAAATAATTTTATTTCTTATATATCTCTTTATGGTTTATACCAATATAATACATACGAATTCCATGGTTTACACCAAGCGCCAGGGTAGCCCTCTCTTACGTTTATACCAAGCGCCAGGGTAGCCCTCTCTTACGTTTATACCAAGCGCCAAAATATATTTGATCAAAATATAATTCGCGAGCGTAACAAGTATGTCTTTACAGAATTATAATCATTAAAATCATCAATACAACCAGTGAACGAAACAACCCTATATGTTCATATAAGTTCTATTGATTATTTAATTATCTATACTTGCTTGCTATACTTAGTAAGCATCGCTCAAAAATAAATTCCCAAAAATCAACGGTGTCTTCCTACACAGAGAGGGAACGAGCCGTGATCACCACGCTTGCTTACTGATAACGATTTCAGACTTATTACAAAACAAGGTTTATCTTTAAACCCTCGAGCTAATTTTAAATTACAAACTATAACCAAACAAATAAAAAAAAAAGACGTTATACCGGAGTCTAAGTTGTCAATTTTGCATTAAGAACTTTACGTTTGTCGGAATAAAGTTCAAAATACAGTAACTGGCTCGAAGGTTTAGGGTAGGTCTAAAGTTAGAACTCATGTAAGACGGACAAAACGATTGGACGGTTAGAGTACCTAAAAGCATTTCAAAAGGCGTAAAAAAGCACCCTAAGGTTTTCTTATTCCACTACTGAGTGCGGACCCCTAAGAACACGTATTGTATTATTAGAACAAGAGCACGGTCAGGGTCGGAAGCCCTACATGGCTCCTAGTGCCACCTGGCACCGGCCACCTGCCGGCCACGCGCGAGCCTCCAGCAGTTACCTACGTATACAAGATTCGCTAACAGGATTACCATGAAATAGCACTTCCCCCGCGACTTCGTTCCAATTCCGTGTTTTCTCACAAATTGCAGCACCCTCCTACGCCCTGCCTTCTGTCAGTCGCTCTTCTTCTTGTTGTGATTTCTTTGTTTTCTCTGCGTCATGTTGTCCGCAAATAAAAGTATTTTGTTTCTTTTCTTTTGTTACCTCTATAAAATGATTGTACGTTTCGCCGCATCACCGCCCGCGCTATTAACTACTTCGTTTTCGTTTAGCGTTCATTCTGACTTTGTTTCTTTTAGCTCAGCTCCTGAGGGTCGTAGCGTGATGTTAAAAAGCCTATAACTTTCCTCTAGAATTGGGGTATCAATGCAAAAAGATTCATTCAAATTATACTGATAGTTCCACAGACCCGGAATAAATCAGGGGGTCTACTCCCTAAGTCCGTCCGTCCGTTCGTCGGCCCGTCCGACAGTAGTCCGATACGTCGCGTCGGTGTATAGACTCCCTAACGATATCGGACTCATCAGTGTCAAACGGAATCATCTATCTATCTATATACATATAATAAATCTGTAGACGAGACGTTTCTGTACATTTAAAATAAACAACAGATGCCATTTCATAATTTTTTGGAATTTTTGTCTGTTTGTCTGTCTGTTTGTCGGTTTGTCTGTTTGTCTGTTTGGATGTGACAGATTTTTGATTTGAACAGGGTCAACGTAAAAAATACCAAACCAATACGGTTACTTTTTATACTCAAATATGGTGTAGAACTCGGAGCAGTGATTAGTTTTTGTTTCATCGCAATCGGTTCACTCTATCAAAAGATATAATCAATTTAAAGTATTCTAGAACAACTTTTTAAGTTTTTAGTAACACGTAACGACATGTATTGGCGCGATATAGTACTTACTAACGAAAACATATTGTTGTTGTGATGTGAATAATCACGTCCTATTAGTTTATGCTTACTTAAATGACGAAATAACACAGATTATACCTACTTATGTCTATGTTATTTTAAAAAGTAATGATAATGATATTAATGATATTAAAAAAATCGCTTTTCATTGATGGTTTATTTAGTGGCGCCTGTGGCGCTAAAAGAATTTTAAACAAAAAGTGAGGATAATGTAAGATAATAATAATTAATGTGGTGTTCTGAGCGATAAAGAAGTTAGATAATTATTGATATAGAAAGTTGAGTAACGCAGAGCGTTTTTTAACGAAGTTCTTATATGGAGCTTGCGGTAGGAGTTCTAAGGGAGAAATCGTCAAATTACGAAAAAGCGTTATGCCTCATTTTTCATAGTAATAGATAGATAGAGACACACACACAGAGAGAGAGAGAGAGAGAGCTATTTTTCATGGTTTCCGAGGATCCGGACCCCGGTAAGTGAGGTCAAAAAGAAAATCAAAGATGGCGGTTGCCTAAATTTTTAACTTTTTCGTCATGGGTGTCGTTTTCATGGTTTTTGAGGGTGCTGAAGTCGATAGTCAGGTCAAAATGAAAATCCAAGATGGCGGCTCCATTTTTTTTAAATGTTTTGTCATGGGTGTCGTTTTGATAGTTTTCGAGGGTGCTGAAGCCGATAGTCAGGTCAAAATGAAAATCCAAGATGGCGGCTGCAATGTTGTTTTGATTTTTTGTCATGGATGTCGTTTTCATAGATTTCAAAGGTGCTGAAGCCGATAGGCAGATCAAAACGAAAATCCAAGATGGAGGTTGCAATTTTTTTTTATGGGTTTCTTTTTATTGGTTTTTGGGAGTGCTGAAGCCAATAGTGAGGTTAAAATGAAACTGTAACGGCTTACCCACCGTCGATTGGCCCATGAACCGTTGGTGAATATTATCTTTAAACCATTAACTTTTTTCCAAAGGACTTTTCACACACGAACGTTTTGCCAACATAACTCTACGTCAGTGAATGCTTTATCAACAGAATGTTTTGACCAATAACTTTTCACCCAAAGAACAAGGCCAACAGACGCCGGGAAAGGTGAAAGTAAAATAATAATGAGACGTAGTCCTTTATTTCTGTGAAAAGGGTATAAAGTAACCTAACCAAGCCTAACCTCGGGGTGCCCTTCGCTCGCTTTGCTCGCTCACTTGAGCCGCCGTCATCCCCTCGAACCCTACCTGTCCGAGTCGGGGTGCCCCAAGTCCCGAGCTCGCTTCGCTCGCCCTTGCATCCTTAGTTCTATTTGACATGGGTCAAATGTTCTTTGGGTGAAAAGTTATTGGTCAAAACATTCTGTTGGTTAAGCATTCACTGACGTAGAGTTCTGTTGGGGAAACGTTCGTGGGTCACAAGTCCTTTGGATGAAAAGTTAATGGTGTTGACCAACGGTTCATGGACCAATCGACTGTTGGTAAACCGTTTCAGTACTGGTTAAAATGAAAGTCCAAGATGGCGGCTGCAAATCGAAAAATTCGTAGTGTGTGTCGTTTTCATGGTTTTCGAGAGTGCTGAACCTGATTGTGACGTCAAAATGAAAATAGAAGATGGCGGCTGCAATTTTCTTTTTCTTTTTTATCATGTGTGTCGTTTTCATGGTTTTCAATTTAAATTTACACGACTTTGTGTGAAATAAAATAAAATACAACCGACTTAAAAACACACTTCAAAGTGCAATAGACCTTTGGTTTCAGAAGTCTGTAATTTCTAGCCAACGCGCAACGTCTTCATAAACTAAGGTTATTTTGCACTTTGTAGGGTTTTTTATGGAATTCGGTTATATTTTTTTGTAATTAGCTTTACAAATTTTTTTCTGGTTTTCGGCAGTATAAGGTCTAAATCAAAATCATGTCTAAAGTTTTCATGGGTTTCATCTTCGTAGTTTAAATGGCGGCCGGTGTCAAATATAACCAAAGTTTAATGGGTTGCTTTTTACACGGGCAACTTTATGTAGAAGCTCTTACCATTAATGTATTCTTCCTTTTATCATCTAGATATCTCGATGCTTTATAAGGCATAATATTGGAAGGTATACATGATATCTTCAATACCAAGTTAAGAAATTCTAAATTTACCACAGAGAAGAAACCAAGACTTAGAAAAACTAACTTCAAACTTCACCTACTAATCTCAGATATACTTTAGATAAAATGGTGATATGATTTTACAAGTTGGTATTCTAAGACAGACGCAAAATAAAATGGACATAATTATGGCTGTCGCATTGTCATTATGAACCATGAAGACGCAGTGATTGCAGTCGAAAGGGCCGTGGTAGGGAACCCTTGGTAAGGAAAGCGTTACCAGGCAAGATCTGATGATTCTTCCTTTTCAATGAAGGAGTGGCAATTACACCTTTCCTAAGCGACATATTACCTATTGTTTTCCGACATCCACGCGAACGAAGTCGCGGGCACAGCTAGTAGACAATATTCGTGAACGAACGACGCATGGCAATACAGTTGCACTATTTTACCGGTCGATTACCGGTTTACTTATTTTGTAGTTTTCTAGCTTATTAAACAAAAATTAATACTTTTGTCGTTAGAAAATGACCACATTTAAAAAATATACCTTTTATTATGTCTATAAATATAGAATTGAATTATTTTTGCCATTTTTGTCTGGAAACTGGCATCATCCTGTTATACCTTTGCCTGTTTACTTTTTTGAAGGAAATTTTAAAATGAAATGTCAAAGGCCGCATTCCGAATTTAGTTTGTCTCATCGTCTCACATGCGTTCCGATTTAGTTATTACGATTATGACAGCTAAGAGCTGTCAACAACCTCAACATTTAAAAATAATTTTGACACAACTAAATCGAATTTGACAATCGCGACACCACGTGGAAAATATTTTATTTTGAGCCGGAAGCGCGCAGGGGTAGCCTCGACTTCTTTTATATGGAATTTTTCTCTTTTTGTATGGAAAATATGAAAAATTATTACCTACGTGTTGAGTTTTAGGAGTTTACGGGCTTTATAAAGGGGGTCGAAATTTTCATTATTTTTACGATAGGACACACCGTTTTCGAGATATAAGCAAAAGAAAAGAAAAAAGATACAGTACTGTTTTTATTGGTGTGAATTTTAGTTCATGCCAACAAATTTTATTCCACACCATTTTAGTCGCGATTAAAAATAATCGTTATCGCGCACGCTACACGCTCAAATTCCTGTAAAGCTTCTTTAATATTTAAAAAAGCAGCCATACTTAGTTTGAATTCTTTTAAATTGGTAACTTTCGTCGACAGCACGAGAACTATTTTGATGTCGTATCAACTGACATAAATATCCGTCAAAACCAGTGTCAACTTCAATTGTTCGGACGGGCTAAAACACATCGGGAGTAGGGACAATTATCAAATCGCGTTGTCATTCATTTTTCGCTCGGGCCCCGAACGAATCATCCGTCCGTAGGGCATAGGGAGTAGGAAACGCCCGTAACGAAGGCCGAAAAGATGGACTTCGTGCTTAGGGAGTAGACCCCCAGCAGATTAGCGCGTGACAAACAAAGATGCAAACTCTTCAGCTTAGTTGCATCATAAGCATAATCAGCCAGCTGTTCCCACTGCTGGGTGCTGTGACACGTCTCCTCCGTGGGATAGGGAGTGGTCCGATATCCAGTGCGGGTCGGTAGATGTCACATGTCTTCGAATTTTTGGTTCAAGGATGTGCCGGTTTCATAGATGTTTTTTACATTTCTATGGTCGGTTTCCTCATGAAATAATTTACACAAAGTAAAGCGCCTGTCGGGGTTCGAACTCACGTCCTACATACAACTCCTAAGTCGCAGCTGCCAACACTGAGCCACACTGCTCTTTTATGGCACATCAATTAAAAAAGAAAAAAAACCTACTATAAATTGTTTGTATGTTGTAAAGTAGCGAGTAGACATGCCACTATCGGACTGGACGGACTGATGCATTCGTCGCGAACAGTTATGGTAATTTAATTCCTCATTCGCTAAAATGTGAACGACGAAATTGTTTAAAAATACATTTGGAAGTATTATTGACATTTAAGTTGGAAATAATGTTGAACTATAAAGGTCAGCACATGTGCCCTTGCATAGTACCTAGACAACGCACACTAGGAACGGGAACTCAATTTTTTATTACATATGGAATGCAATAAAAAAAATGGATTTTGAGTCAGTATACGAAGTTTAATTTTTATTGTCGTACTAGCTGGTTCGTTCGTGTGCATCTTTTTTTTATTATTTGCGCGGAGCCCTAAATCTATTTCTAAAACGAAAGTAGGGCCTGTCCTTTTTAGATCTTTGATAGTCTCGATGTCATTGAGCGACTGCCTATCTGACCTCCTCAACCCAGTTCCTAGGTAACATGATACCCCTTGGTAAGGCTTTCAGCAAAGACATTAAATTATTTACAATATCTTAAATCTCTTTGACTTTCAGGCTCCTGACGACCCGTAACGACTGCCTTCATGAATGACAGCTGGGACCAACCGTGCATTTCGAGGCACGAAGGGGTTTTGGTATGTCAAGATGGTCACCCATCCACGGACCAACCGCGGCAAGCATTTATATTTGTTTTGTCGTATTTGGTAATTCGACACCCATCACGCCTGCGGACTTTCACTAGCAAATTTTATTTAACCCTAAATACATCTACATTTACTTATAAGTACATAATACTCGTATAAGTACATACCACAGGACTGTTCTGTGATACAGTACTCATATACACTATACAGTTACCTATATTGATCCAGCTCAATGGATCGACTATAAAAGCGACAAGGACGGTGAAGGCTTTAGTATTATAAAGACCACAGACCTACCAAGTACTAGGCTTGTACAGCTCGACTTGTACAGGCGAATAATAAACGGATAAAAATACTTTGTGTTGAATACTGTGTCGTGTACCTAATTCGTGTATCGAGAGGGCACTGACCTGTATTAATAGAGGTCAGTGATCAAGGACTTCAGAAACAAGAGAACATCTGACAACATATTTGAAACTCGAAGTTTTAAACAAGATTTGAAAGATGGCATCAGCAACTTATGAAATCCCAGTGTTTTCTTTAAAACGAAAATATGCTGAACTGTGCGATGACGGTGAGGAATCCACCACAGTCGCCAGAGGAAGCCCAAATGATTACAGCAATAATCTAAAACTAGTTTCAATGTTTTGCGAAGAACGCGCTTTTAATGAAGACGACGCTATGTTCACACTATTGAAGACGCCTGGAGGGATCGAGCTCCTCATGCAATCAGGAGCGAACGCGCTGGTCAAGAAAACTGTCAAAATTGCCAGAGTGCTCGTGTTTAATGAAACGGTGAGCCAGCGACTTGAAAGATGCAAGAACTATCAACTAAAGCAGAACCCGACCATCAACAAACCAGAAATTATCATCGAGGGATGTGACAAACTAACATCGATATTGGAAAATAATGACATTGATGTGTCAACTTTTGCGCATGTGACATTCAAACATCTGACACGGCAAATCGGCAAACAGAACAACTTGTTATTCTACGGCCCCCCGGCTACCGGCAAGACGATGCTTATGGAAAGTCTAGTAAACTTGAATTACAACTTCGCGCGGCTGGCTGGGATGCCAACGAAGAAGTCGTTTTTCAGGTCACTTTTGCATCACAACGCTTGTTTTCTAAAAGGTACACTCTTACAGTTGAAGAGCAGTTTTGTTCCGCAGTGGTCGTTACTGGCCGCTGGCTCGCCATTGTGTACAGAGGTGGGCAGAGAGCAGGTTGTGAAGAACTGTGCCGTGTACACGTGTGCGAGTGCGCCGGTGCAGGGTGCGCTGGCGGCGCACACGACTGCGTTTTGTTTCAACAAGGAAGTCAGTGAGTACGCGGTGTTTTCAGTGTTCGTGTGGCTCAAATTGTGGAGTGATTTTGGACTAGAGATTTAATTGTTCAATGTATCTGCCGAGCCCTTCCGCAAATATGTTCGGCGGGTAATTGGGTAGCGCACTATCAGTAGCAATGGCTTCCATTTTGATAGTTCAACAACATTCATTACGTTATTTACGTTGTTGGGCAGACAAATTTTTTTGAACATGTGAAGCAATGAGTAAAATTGGTTAATCATATCCTTCCAAATGATTTAGATTGAGAGTTACGGAATAAGGTGCCGGTCGACTTTGGTCGCATGTTCCATATTGTAACAATTTACGATATTTTTTTCTCTTATTAACCTTTTTCTGTAATAATAAAAAAAAGTTGTTTTCCCAAACTTCTTTTTGTTGTGTTCCCCTCTGCTTCACTACCGTCTACCGCACATACACGTATTTTCTTTCTAATTTAATTTCTTAGCATGTAAGTACACACATCAAAAGTGTCTAGGGATCAAGCATTTTTATGCGGATTTCTTGAGATTGAGATGTGGCTTTGTAATAAATTTATGATTTTATAAATTTATATGGATCCTTTTTGGTGCATTTCATAATTTGAATCAGGAACTGTGAATCAAATTCGAGTAAAAGATGAAAATCAGCTGTCAATATTTTCCCTATAAAAACATACAACGCATTGAAGACATTATTAGTGCTACTGTTTCCCTACTACTGATTAAAACCAACGTTATTATGGAGCGGCGACGTCATTTAAGCAGGGAAGAAATGCTCAGAGCCGTGGGAATGATAGAAGCTGGTTCCCGGCAACGTACTGTGGCTTTAGCTCCGAATACAAGTCAGAGTGTTATCAGTCGACTTTGGACACGTTACCGAAGCACTGGTACCGTGGCTGAGCGCCATGGAGGACGGTATCGCTGCACCACACGGAGACAAGACCGATACATTCAAATCTTAACTCGAAGAGCTCCAACAATAACCGCCATGATGTTAGCCGTGAGGCTTCATCACTCTTCAGGGAACTTAATTAGCGACCAAACAGTCAGAAACCGCTTGCATGAAGTGAACCTTCATTCCCGAAGACCGCTACGGGTACCACCTATAGCAATGCAAACTGAATAGTAAGACGGGCCTCCCTGCTTGTGTGAACGGTATCAGCGAACCTAAAGATATAGCTAACATTTTTAAAGAACATTTTGTGGTGGACTCACCTCTGAAAACATGTGAAATGAAAAAGACTGATAATAAGTATAATGTCATACAGCCAATTAGAATTACCAGTAAGGAGGTGGGTAGGGCTATTGGCAGTATGAAACGAGGTAAATCACCAGGGCATGATGGGCTCAGTGTGGAACACCTAAAATTTGCTGGCACTCACATAAATAGATTACTATCGATGTTGTTTACGTTGTGTATAAGACATTCCTACTTGCCATCTGATTTGATTAAAACTGTAGTAGTGCCTCTTGTTAAGAATCGTACGGGAGATATAGCTGATAAGAATAATTACAGGCCCATATCACTCGCAACTATTACAGCAAAAGTACTGGATAGGGTGCTAGACGGACGTCTGAGTGGATGTATACAATTACAGGATTCCCAGTTTGGGTTTCAAGCAGGTTTGTCAACAGAAAGTGCCATTTTGACACTTAAACATACTGTAGACTATTATCTAAAAAGAAAAACACCAATATATGCATGCTTCCTAGATCTATCCAGGGCGTTCGATCTGGTATCCTATGGAGTACTCTGGAATAAATTGGAGGGGGAGGGAGTCTCTTCTGAAATCATAGACATCTTTGCGTACTGGTATAATAATCAGAAAAATGTTGTAAAATGGGCGAATGTGTTTTCGGATGAGTATAAACTGAACTCGGGTGTCAGGCAAGGAGGGTTAACGTCTCCGAGGTTTTTTAATCTATATATGAATCAGCTGATTGAGGGACTGAGCAGCATGCATGTCGGATGCCGCATAGATGGTGTTAGTGTTAACAACATAAGTTATGCGGACGACATGGTGCTGCTGAGTCCATCAATCGGTGGGTTGCGGAAACTATTGGGTATGTGTGAAGCTTATGCTGAGAGGCACGGTTTAAAATATAATACTAGTAAAAGTGAGTATATGGTTTTTGTTGGAAACAACAAAAGGCCAAATAGTGTGCCACCCCTTTATTTAAATGGGGAACAGTTGAACCGTGTTTCCCAGTTCAAGTACCTAGGGCACATTGTGACTGATACCTTGAAGGATGACCATGATGTAGAGAGGGAGCGGAGGGCACTGTCGGTACGAGGGAACATGCTGGCACATAGATTCGCTCGTTGTACGGTAGACGTTAAATTGACGCTATTTAAGGCGTATTGTCAAAGTTTCTACACGAGTGGTCTATGGGTTAAGTACACACAAAAAGCCTACAGTGCCCTCAGAGTGCAATATAACAACATCTTCAGGGCACTGCTGCGGCTCCCGCGCTCTTGTAGTGCGTCAGGTATGTTTGCGGACACGCATATAGATGACTTCTATGCAATTATGCGGAAGAAAATCACGTCAGTCTTGAAAGCCGTCCGGGGGAGTAGCAACGGCATCCTGAAAATGATAGCAGATAGGTTAGACGCGGCCGTGTTCAAGCGGTTCATCAATCTTCATGTGAGAGGTGTGGGTTGATGAATCAACACTATATTTCACTTTTATTTTTGCACCATTTTTGTTTTTGTTTTATTTTTTTATTTTTTGTACCTACTAACATGGTTTTTTAAGATTTTTGTAACTAACATTATGGGCCTGGGTTGTCTGAAAATAAATATTTTTTATTTTTATTTTATTTTATTTAATGCACAATCGTAGGATTCGATATCAATGGGCTCTTGAACACAGAAATTGGGCAGAAGAACAATGGCGTTTCGTGTGCTTTTCTGATGAGTCTCGTTTTGGTATGAGACCGGATACAAGACGTATACGACACTGGAGAACCCCTGGACGCCAACAGCGATTAAAATCCTGCCAGGAAGTCCATCCTTATAGTGGTGGAACCATCATGGTATGGGCGGGTATTTGGATCGGCGGAAGAACTGAGTTGATTTGGATCAGAGGCAACCTCAACGCTCAAATTTATGCTGAGACGATTGTATCAGACGTCATCGTTCCTCTACAAGTGCAAATCGGTCCCTTATTTCAGTTAATGCATGATAATGCACGACCGCACACCGCAAGAGTTGTAAGACAGACTCTCGCCGCAGCTAACATCAATGTCCTGCCCTGGCCTGCTCAGTCGCCAGACTTGAACCCGATTGAGCATGCATGGGATATGCTACAGAGAAGAGCTCTGCCGAATATGGAGGGTATCCAGTCGCAAGAAGACCTTTTTTTGTTGTTGCAACGAACATGGGCGGCCATTCCACAGCGTGATTTGGATGAACTCATTTTGAGTATGCCAAACCGATGTTCTTGTGTTGTTAGTGTTCGCGGTAGAAACACGGATTATTAATTGTTTAAGTTACCCAATAAAATTTTAAAGAAAACTGTTATTTCAGTCTTTTTTTCGAACTTTTGTGTTAGTGGTTCAAATGTCAAAAATCCCTTTATTAGGAAAATGGCAAATTTCTTTATTAATGCAAAGGTGACTTGGTTTATCGTTACTGTGACAAACGAAAACACTTTATTTGATGAATCCTTAAAGAAAATTTTAATTAATATCAATCAGGAGAAAAGTTATTGCAAAAATATATGTTGATCCCTAGACACTTTTGATGTGTGTATGTTAGCTGCGTTTAGTATATGCACCTAACTATTGTGTGTGTTCGTTTTAATTGCAAAAATAAACATTTTTTTTTCTTTGTTTTTTTTTTCTTTTGGTCTGAATTGGTACTTAGCAGAGTAAGTGACAAAATTAAGAAACTTTGACTAGTTATCATTCTTAAACTACTGGTTCAAATTGAATAAAATTTTAAAATAACGTGTTTATACAATGCCTGCTTGGTTACTCAAAATTCAGGCTTCTAGTTTTATCACAACGAAGTTACAGGGGGTCGAAAATGGCCTGAACTGTTTCGAGAAAATGATGGTACGGCCGTGATGCTTTTTGCTCGACTTGGCGAGGGCACTGCCGTGCCCCAGATTTAAAAATATAAAAAAGATCTGTCCACCGTTGTCGGGGCAGGGTCCAAGCTACCGGCGGCGGCGGCGGTTACGGCTCGAGAGACAGGAACCTCCTCACGATGCGAGCCGTACGAGGAGTGAATTTCTTTTCCAAATATGGGACCAAATTATTTATTTATTTATTTATTAGGGACATAAAACAGTTACATGCTACAGGAAATACAAAAAATCCTAAAAACTAAAGATCACAAACATGTAACCCACACCAATATCCACGTTTTAACAAAAGAATAACAGACTGTGGTAAATTTTGGTAGATTTTTACAGAATACAGAGCCTTCTGTGATGGACTGTACTTAATGTATTACCATTTAATTTCATTTATTTATTCCCCTTTTAATTCATTTAAAGTTATCTTAATTTCATTTCATTCAATTAAATACAAATTATTCTAATTCCATTACATAATTGAGGAGAAAAAAAAGAGGAAATTAGGAGAATACCCTTTCCAATAAAAAAAAGAGTGACCAAAATCGGACTACCTACTCTGTAAAAAGATAATATTATGCGTGGTTAGGTATACATAAAATATATATAATATATACTTATACGCGTCGAATTGAGAACCTCCCCCGATTTTTCGTCGGTTAAAAAGTGAAAAATAAAAACTTTTTTACAAATAAAAACAACCGTCTTTGAAAAAAAAAATACAAAGTGAAAAATTACTTTAATTTCGGAACTCGGTGTCAATAAACGAAAATGCGGAACAAACGACACCGACTTCCGAAATTAAAGTTATTTTTTTCACTTTGTAGTTTTTTTTGGAAGTCGTTTTTTTTTACAAGCTATAATTTTTGTAAAAACGTTTTATAGTGAAAGAAGTTAAACGTATTTTTAAGTATCATTTCGATCTACACCCCTACATCTGGTTATGTAAGTAAATGAAGTACATAATGTATGAACACAGTCAATCAGCCGGTTGTTTGGCAGGCCGCCATCTTGCGCGCCATTGTCTGAGGGGAATGACCCGCTCACACGTGTGTACTAAGATGGTGCTAAGCACAGGTGCTAAGTAACAACTGGCTATGTGCACAACTAGTATGTACAGATAACCTGTCCCAGGTGCTGTGTTCATTTATATTATCATAAAAATGATGAAAACAACATAAAATAATTCATATCTTGAAAACCACCGCCTGCGCCGCTCGCCGACAGGGCTCTCTCTCTCTCTTTCCTTCAATTCGCCTACTCTTTGCACGTTAGAAAATTGTAAATAAATAAATAGGCAAGTAAATGCATAGTCAGTATTTAACGTTCAAACTGCTGGAACCCAGGCCTCCTTTCTGTGAGAGGGAGTGGGCTGTAATCCACCACGCGGGCCTGCGGGTTGGTAGATGTCACCACATGTCTTCGAATTTTTGATCCAAGGACAAGCCGGTTTCCTGACGACGGCGACGCTTATCACCGTTTTTGAGAGCAATGGGCAATGGTGATAAAATAAATTACACAAAGTAAAGCGCCTGTCTGAGTTCGAACCCACGACCACACAACTCGTAAGTCGGGGCCGTTATCACTGGACCACCACTGCTCTCAAATTAAAATATGTTCATCAAACGAAAACAAGAAACCGTATTTCTTACGTGTGTTAAATTAATGTCTCCAATAAAATGCTGTTGGTAAGCTCATCAGTTGACCGATATAGCAATTTTTTCTTTTACAATGTTCGTAATATAATTATGTACTTAGTCCGAATTAGGTTTTTATGGAAAGACAAATTGGAAAAGATACCCAATAAATCGGAGAAAGTTAAATTGCGGGAGAAACTGAGCGTCTTGTTTTCTGTGGGATTTTTTTAATGAGATTTGGACAGGACGACGTCTGTTGCACTTATAAGTAGGTACACTCACATTTTGGCAGTTATGTCCCATCTCCTCTATAATAAATTACCTAGCCTGTTGTAGGTCGTGGGTTCGAACCCAGGCAGATGCTTTAGGTACTGTGTAGTTTGTGTAAATCATTTCATCAGCACGTTCTCAAAACGGTGAAGGAAAACATCGGCATCTTGAGGAAACCGGCATGTCCTAAAACCAATTCGAAGGCGTGACAACTAATAGGTAATCGCCGCCGGTGTCCCAGCAGTGGGAACTCTATAGGCTGTGTTGTCCCACTGCAGGGCATAGCCTCCCATTCCTATTTCCATTCTACCTACTATTTAATAAATTATATTATTAATTAAATTTATTATTATTATTAGTTATTTGTTGATCTCAATGATATTCTAGAATATCATTGGTTGATCTCAGTTGATCTAATCAAAGTTGTATTCGCGACGTGGCGTGGCCTGGTAAGTAGGTAACTATATAGATAGAGGAAATAAAAAGCTTGAAATTTTCCTGCTCTTGTGAAACAATCAAATAAAAGTAAAGGAATTCTTATTTTATATATGTCGCAGCCAACTGGTTAAATTAGCCGTTCAGTTACCTGCCTAGCCTTTCAACTAAACGGCGGCCGTTCAACTAACGGCCTGAATGATATTCAATTACAGTTTAGGTTGGAAGTCTGTAACCAATCACGCGCGAGCCGACCCCGACCAAGTGGGTTAGGTTAGGTTAGAACTGTGATCAACCGCGTTCGAGCCGAGGGAGGCAGCGAGGCGAACACTACTTCTAAAGGCCAGGCAGTTAACTGAACGGCTAATTTAACCAGTTGGCTGCGACATATATATCAATGGCCAATTTTGCGTCCATTATTTCTTATTTACCTTACCAGTGAACGAAAATAAATTATTTACTCTTTAAAATTGCCACTGGAATGTGACCTCATGTCGTTCCAGATGCTAATGTAACTGTAGACCATACCTACTGTCATAATGTATTGTATTATTTGTATTCTATTACGAATTCAAAATTAATTCTATTCTAAATTCATATCTAGCAACAGCACGGTGCGGTGGCACACTGACGCTACGCTACGCCACAAACACGGTAATGTCGTGCGCTCGTGCCACAATTAAACGACGATATTTTTATGTGTTATAGCGTTTCGTTTCTAATGAGTAATAATAGGTCGCGTTATCTGTGATTCTGTGCCCGTGGGTGTCGTTTCGTCAAAACGGTTATGAAATCATTAAGTTTCAGATAAATAATATTTGTTTTTATTTAGACGAGGAATATCGGTGCCTTGTAATGTTGGGTGCGTTGACGGACTCACATCAGAGTTCCTGACCCAGCACCCTAACTGCGTAACAATACAAACAATCTGAATGATTTTGAAGAATATTGCTATACCATACTCATCATCATCTGCCTAGCCTTTTCCCAACTATGTTGGGGTCGGCTTCCAGTCTAACCGGATGCAGCTGAATACCAGTATTTTACATGGAGCGACTGCCTATCTGACCTCCACAACCCAGTTACTGGGTAATACGATACCCCTTGGTAAAACTGGTTGTCAGGCTTTCGGGCTTCTGACTACCCGTAACGACCGTACCGCTCCGGCTCCGGCGCTCCGTCGGCCGTATTGCTATACCATACTATGTTTGAAAAAATTGCTTGCTTCAACAACTGCAACGTAAATAACGCAATGAACTGTAAAATTGAAAGCCACCCATCAGGTCGACAGATAAGCCATCCAAATCTATGCAAAATCGAACCTACACCTTTTAGCACACAGAAAGCGACATTCAAACTGATGGTTGTTTACATCGAGTACTTACCTTATATATCAGATTCTATTCGATCTGTCAGAATCAATTGTTAGATAGTGCAAAATTATATTTGATGAATGAACTAACCACAATATTTTTACACTTGTATTAAATATTGATAAGAAATCCTTTGTCCTAATAGTATTTGTAAAACTCCTGCTGCCTGTCGGGTCTAGTAAAGGCTGATGAATTTGATGAAAGAAGACAATTCATTGAATACTAGCAGCGCCCCGTGGTTTCACCCGCATGAGTTTGGTTTCCGTGGGAATATCGGGATAAAAACTATCCTATGTCCTTTCCCGGGACTCAAACCATCTCCATAGCAAATTTCATCTAAGTCAGCTCAGCGGTTTAAGCATGAAGAGGTAACATACAGACAGACACACTTTCGCATTTATAATACTAGCTTCCGCCGGCGAGGTATGTCGATAAAAACTATCCTATGTCCTTCCCCGGTATGCAATCTATCTCTCTGCCAAATTTTATCGAAATCCGTTCAGTGGTTTTTATATGCGTGAAAGGTAACATACAGACAGTTATAATATTGGTATGGATTAGTATGGATTTGGCAGGGCAAAACACACACTAATGCATCATTAGACAGTTGACAGCGCAAGAGAGAGAGAAACATACGATAAAAAGAAAGTGACAGAAGACGATTGCGTTTCGTTTACATTTCTGACACACTCGTCACACTTTTGTAATACTTACCTAAATTGTTTCTAAGATTTATCTAAGACTATCTTTGTTAGTTTGCTAGTGGCGACAGCGATTGTTATGTTTAGCGCAAAAGACAGTTCTATTTTCCATCTACTAATTCTTCTGACATCAATAGTAATATATATTATTGTTTATTTAGTCATTAACAAATTCAGCTACTATTACACTACCCCAATTTGATAAATAAAAAAAGTACTCTGTGGTACTGGCGCACACAACGCGCACGGCGCAGTCTAAACCGCTGGGTCTAGAAGCTTGTTTCACACAAGAGTTCATTTTTAACCGACTTACAAAAAGGAGGAGGTTATAATGTTCGATGTTTTTTTTTTTATCTTCACCGATTTTAATTTCATCAAGTTGGAATCTGATGAGAAGATCCCATGGAAATCGAGGGTAACCCTCTTTTATACGCAAACCTATAGCAAATTTGGGTATTTTTTAAAGTAACTTGACCATTTGCTCTCGGAAATCATCATTTGGTAAAGTGGAGCTGATGATGAAGACCACAGATGGCCATCGGAACTACTCAATGATAATATTATTTTCACGGGTTGCGAATCGATAAATTTAATGGTTGCTAAGCAATTTATGCTCGTCACAATGCGTATGGTGAGTGAATTAACGTCCCAGCATCGGGAAAAGCAATATTTTGTAAAAGGTGATGAGCAGTTGACATTAGGCTATTGTAACTTAGATAAATTACAAACTCTCCCACTAAAGAGTGAAAAATAAAAAACTTTTTTACAAAAAAAAAAACCACCTAAAAAACCGCTACATAGTGATAAATAACTTTAATTTCGGAAGTCAGTTCCGAATTTAAAGTTATTTATCACTTTGCAGTTTTTTTTTTTTTGAAGTAAGTACGTTTTTTTTTTTTTTTTGTAAAAAAGTTTTTCTAATAAAGGTGAACACTAAGAAGGGATTTTTGAAAACATCCCCTAAATGGGTTAAATATGGAGGCGCAGACAGGGAATCTTATCGGGGACACGGCTTGTAATTAAATAATTAACAACGTAACACATTTACTCTTGCGAATGGAAATACTTTTACAATGACTCACGCCCATTTGAAGTGTTTCTGTTTTCTACATACAAGAAGAGGTTGTCTGCACCCTAATTGCGTAATACACTTTCAATCACAATCCGAGAGTTTTGAAAGATATATTATTGCTAATCCATTGCTATAAAGATTTGAAAAATTCGTCTGCTCAACAATGTAAATAAGGCAATTTACGCGGGTGAACTGTCAAAATGAAACCTATTGCGATCAATATTGTAATTTTTTTTTATGTGTGTTACGCAATTAGTCCGCTGTTTTATTATATCTATTATGAAGCGGTGGTCTGTTTTCTTACAAGAATAATGGGATAAAGGTAGGTAGGTAAGTATTACTTTCGATATAAATGAGTTACACCGGCTGGCTGTCCTCTAAACTGCTTGAGATAAGTAGCAGAGGTTGACGCTCGGCCGTGGACTGTACATACCTACGTGTTCTTATCTATACTGACTCATTATGAAATCAAATTAATAAAGTTAAACGGAGTTTTGAGGAAAAATACTCACAAGCCGTTGTCTGAGACTAGAATTAGAACAATTAAGATTCCTTTTAGACGAGGATTGACTTAATATGGTCTGCAGAGTCGTATCTTATAGTTTTACATTATCGAACCTTTCTTACAGATGAAACAATTTTAACTTGTAAGTAAGTAAGTATTAATTTATTTACTAAAAGACAGCCTAGTTGACATCAGTGTTGACATCAGTGTTGTTTCAATAAGGGGTGGGTTCACACAGCAACTCTCGGGTCTTAATCATCAGTAATCTCTCTCTCTGTAGTCAACTACGGAGTTGCATCTGAAGCGGATGATCCGTCTCCACCGGTTTCTGTCCAGCGGATCCCTTACCACCGTGTGTAGAATTTAGAGGACGATGATTCCTTCACCTCATCGGTCCATCGTGTTGGTGAACAGACAATCAGTTTTTCCAAACTTTCATCAACTCTGCGTACTATGTGGCCATAGGAAAGAATGCGTTGTTGACATTATGGTCGACAAGCGGGTTTCTATTCGAAGCTGGGTTTTGATCGATGCATTGGTGCGTTTGGCACTCCACGGTATTCTCAACATTCGTCTCCAGCACCACATCTCAAATGCATCAATACTTTGTCTTTCTCGGGCCAAAATCATCCACGTTTCTACGCCATACAGGAAGATAGGAAATACTAGGGCTCGAATCAATCTCGTCAGTAGGTAATAGTCATCTACATGGATTACTGATGAGTAAGACCGCTGTCCTTCAAGCTAGGACAATCCTGTATCTTGAAGGGAGTGTACTTATAAAATAATTGTGGGGAGTGTTTGTGTGTGTGTGTGTGTGTATTGCTATGGAGAAACTGGTTCGTTGGGGTGTGTGGATGTGATAAACTTAGTAAATACGAGGGTCATTCAATAAATACTTAGCCTACAAAAAGTAAACGAAAATTTTGGAAAAGTGGCAATTTATTTTTCAACATAGTCTCCTTTTAGTTCGATACACTTAGCCCAGCGATGCTCCAACTTTTTTAACCCGTCCGAAAAATAGTTTTTGTCAAACTCTGCAAAATAGGCCTCCGTGGCGGCGATGACCTCCTCATTTGATCCATATCTATTCCCGGCGAGTGATTTTTTCAGATTAGGAAACAGAAAGAAGTCACAAGGGGCCAAATCTGGAGAATACGGTGGATGGGGCAGCCATTCGTAGCGTAATTCGACCAATTTGGCCAGGGCAACGGCAGACGTGTGAACCGGTGCGTTGTCGTGGTGAAACAGCACTTTTTTCTTCGCCAGATGGGGCAGTTTTTTCTTTAATTCGGCGTCGAATCGGCCCAATAAATTGGCATAGTAAAGCCCTGTAATTGTTTTACCCTTCTCGAGGTAATCGATGTAGATCACACCTTGTGAATCCCAGAAAACGGTAGCCATAACTTTTCCGGCCGATTTTACAGTTTTCGCCTTCTTTGGAGCACGTTCCCCGGTCTGGATCCATTGTTTTGATTGCTCCTTGGTCTCTGGTGTGTACCAGTGGATCCAGGTTTCATCGACGGTCACAAAACGACGCAAAAACTCCGCTGGATTCCGCTTAAACAGAGCCAAACACGTCTCCGATGTGGTCTCACGGTTGCGCTTGTTTTCTGGTGTGAGTAAACGCGGCACCCATCGCGACGACAGCTTTCTCATGCCGAGTTCCTCGTGAAGAGTATGATGCACTGTTCCTTCTGAAATGCCTACAGTCTCAGCTAGCTCGCGAACCTTCAATCGGCGATCTGCCAATACGAGATCATGGATTTTTTTAATGTTTTCCTCCGTAGCAGCTGTTTTCGGTGCACCTGGACGTGGTTCATCAAAAACCGACGTACGGCCACGTGCAAACTCGTTGAACCAATTCTTACCGGTGGCCATCGATGGAGAAGAGTCACCGTACACAGCATCCAAGCGCTCTTTTATTTCGATGCGCGTTTTCCCTTCCAAAAATAGGAATCGAATCACCGAACGATATTGCTCTTTTTCCATTTTTGTAAAACCGATCGACACGTTCGCTTCCATAAGTTGTCAAATTAAAACAAATGAAGGGATTGGAATGAAAATTTGAAAAAAGAATTAAAAAAGAAACTCTTTTGAAACTACAGCGCCCTCTGGCGATGAGGCTAGGTACTTATTGAATGCACCTCGTATCTGTCAAGGAAAAAAAAACAGTGGCACTCCGGGAGTGCCGACAGAAATGAAAACAAAACACAAACAGAATACTTAGCCATCACTCACTGACATATCGAATATACAATAAACCGAGTACATCCCAAAGACAGCCGAACACATTCGAAGCGGTGTCGATTACGGTAACAGTGGCACGATTTCAACAGTTTTTTCCCATCTCAAAAATGCCCAACGCGCCTAAAGAAGTTTTCACTTCAAAACTTCGAAATGGTAACTCCAGAAATCATGTCACAAAAATGTGTTAAACGTATTGTCACAATGTAGGTGGTTGAATGATCGGGATGGCTTATAAGGCCACAAGTTAGTGAGTTGGACAGGACACCTGGCAAGGCGCAGTGATGACAGGTGGAGTACCGCTGTGATAGAGTGGCGGCCAAGGACTGGAAGACGAGATGTCGGTCGTCCGGCGGCGGGCGAGATAGGCAGACGACATTGGTAAAATCGCGAGCAAAACCAGGATGAAGCTGGCACAGGAGCGTGGGGATTGGCACAAGAAGAGAGAGCCCGGCAGTGGGGGACGTCGGGCTGTGGATGACATCATTTGCAAGGTAGGCAGTGTGTAGCGTAGGCCAGGTCAAGGTAACATTTCTTCAACAGTTGCCCCACACACGCCACTAAATCTTATGACACTTCACTTTTCTAAAATGTCTTATAGAGGAAAGAGAAAGTTGACCTGTCCCAACCGACGCGACGGGAACAAACAAACATGTGTCATTGGCTCATTGCGTACTTGAACCCTATTTTAGGGAGCTCAACGACCCGATACACGACGCTACCAGGCAGTGAGATATTTGCGTATGCGTAGGCAGTGAGTTGGCATGAGCAGACGGTAATAGCTCATCCCGAGGTAGGTAGATTATTTAGTTAGGTTGGTACGAAGCGTGGTTGATTTCCCAGGGCGCGTGCGTCGCAGAAAGTTAAGTAAGTACATACGTATCTTCATTCGCCACGAATAATAATTATCTAGCATAGGTAGGTATCTAGCCACGAGAAACAAAAAAAAACAGATTTCCTCAACTTATACTTCAATCAAGTAACAATCAGCGGTCGTTGGCCCCGAAAAAAGATCCATCAAATCTTTTTTATTTTAATATATCCCATTTACCCCTTTATTCATAAACAGTATTGATTACCATAAATTTTTGACGTTTGAATGTCACTTAACTTTAATAATCGTTTATAGTGTTTAGATATCGATACACATCACGTCACTAGCTAATTTCATTTGACCCTGTATGATATCTGTAACTTGATACTTCTCAATCACCTCATTAATTATAATCAAAGTTAATCTAATATACAGGTTAAGTCGTGACGCCATTAGTTACATAAAGTATTACGTTGTTGTGGCTCAACTACAAGAGTATCGGCCTTCCTAGCCGAAGGTTACGGCTTCGGGTACCGGCACGGATGTACCGGTTACCGCATTGAGGATTTGAGGCTATACGAGTAGGTACCTACTTACTCGTACGGCCTACTTACATGCTCGAACTATGGGTTTAGTTTAGTGTGCCATTATGTAATTTATCATATGTGACGGACACATATCTATGTATGCTTGTTATGGTTGTAATGTCAAAATAACAGCTTACATGCTTTTGAAGGTGCAATATATACTTATAACAAAAAAAAACAATGATTAAAATATTTGTCTGTCTGTTTGTTCCGGTTAATCTCCGAAACGACTGGAACGATTATCTAACTTAGGCTGTGAGTGCCGTGACTGCTACTTTTATTTTGAGACTGGGGTAAATCTAAAGAATTAGTGTTATATAACCTAATTAAATATAAGCACAAATAAATACACACGAATACACTAAACAAATAGGACAAACAATGAGAAAACATTAGGTACCGTTGTTTTAAGCTTAGAGAAATGTCTAGAAAACAATGATTTATTTCTATTTAAAATCCCAACAATCATTAACAAGTAATTTCCCCTCATCTTTCCAACACGCCGTATTTGCAAACACAGTTTGCAAAATGAGTAAAGTTTGGCAGCATCTTGAATTCATGATAAGTACTAATTAATAAATAAAATCACCGCGAAAATTTTTTCACGTAGCGTATGTCTTTAAATTGGAACGTGTCACCAATGATTTCTACGCTAGTAATCTATATGTCAATGCGTGTCACTATTTTATTTTTAAATTGTCTATGACTTGAGGCGCGTGTAGGGCTGCCTTAGGTACTAAAGTTATTTATTGTAGTCCTACATATAATATACATGTATATGTGAAGTACAACATGTGCAATATTCTTTCCGTTTCAATGTTTCGTTAGAAAGCTGTTAGTAACTACATCGATGTTGCTTATACTACGCGCTGTGGGGTCATTGCGTAACACACTATCAGTAGCAACGGCTTATACTACGCGCTGCGGGGTCATTGCGTAACACACTATCAGTAGCAACGGCTTATACTACGCGCTGCGGGGTCATTACGTAACACACTATCAGTAGCAACGGCTTATACTACGCGCTGCGGGGTCATTGCGTAACACACTATCAGTAGCAACGGCTTATATTACGCGCTGCGGGGTCATTGCGTAATACACTATCAGTAGCAACGGCTTATACTACGCGCTGCGGGGTCATTGCGTAACACACTATCAGTAGCAACGGCTTATACTACGCGCTGCGGGGTCATTGCGTAACACACTATCAGTAGCAACGGCTTATACTACGCGCTGCGGGGTCATTGTGTAACACACTATCAGTAGCAACGGCTTATACTACGCGCTGCGGGGTCATTGCGTAACACACTATCAGTAGCAACGGCTTATACTACGCGCTGCGGGGTCATTGCGTAACACACTATCAGTAGCAACGGCTTATACTACGCGCTGCGGGGTCATTGCGTAACACACTATCAGTAGCAACGGCTTATACTACGCGCTGCGGGGTCAATGCGTAACACACTATCAGTAGCAACGGCTTATACTACGCGCTGCGGGGTCATTGCGTAACACACTATCAGTAGCAACGGCTTATACTACGCGCTGCGGGGTCATTGCGTAACACACTATCAGTAGCAACGGCTTATACTACGCGCTGCGGGGTCATTGCGTAACACACTATCAGTAGCAACGGCTTATACTACGCGCTGCGGGGTCATTGCGTAACACACTATCAGTAGCAACGGCTTATACTACGCGCTGCGGGGTCATTTCGTAACACACTATCAGTAGCAACGGCTTTCGTTTTGACAGTTCAACAACATTCATTGCGTTATTCACGTTTTTTCGAACAGGTGAAGCAATGGATTAGCAAATCCTTCAAAATGATTGAGATTGAGATTGATAGTGTGTTACGCAATTAGGGTGTTGTTTGGGCCCAGTAGGAGGCACATGTTTGGGCCCAGAAGGAGGCATATATATGTTTGGGCCCAGTAGGAGGCATATGTTGGGGCCCAGTAGGAGGCATATATGTTTGGGCCCAGTAGGAGGCATATGTTTGGGCCCAGTAGGAGACATATGTTTGGGCCCAGTAGGAGGCATATGTTTGGGCCCAGTAGGAGGCATATGTTGGGGCCCAGTAGGAGGCATATATTTGGGCCCAGTAGGAGGCACATGTTTGGGCCCAGAAGGAGGCATATATATGTTTGGGCCCAGTAGGAGGCATATGTTTGGGCCCAGTAGGAGGCATATGTTTGGGCCCAGTAGGAGGCATATGTTTGGGCCCAGTAGGAGGCATATGTTGGGGCCCAGTAGGGGGCATATATTTGGGCCCAGTAGGAGGCACATGTTTGGGCCCAGAAGGAGGCATATATATGTTTGGGCCCAGTAGGAGGCATATGTTTGGGCCCAGTAGGAGGCATATGTTTGGCCTAGTAGGAGGCATATGTTTGGGCCCAGTAGGAGGCATATGTTGGGGCCCAGTAGGAGGCATATATTTGGGCCCAGTAGGAGGCATATGCTTTCAAAACGTATTTTTACAGAATTATAATCATTAGAATCAGTAAGTAATACAACTTGTTAAATTAGTAAAAACCGAAAATGTCAACATTTCATGAAATAGTAATAATTCAGTAGGATTACTTGGTCTTACAGAGTTGTGTTGCTGACTAATTCTTTAAATACATGTTTGTTACGGCCGCGAATCGTATTTTAATCAACGAACAACTTAATAATGATCAGCAAATTGCAAAAGACGTACCTATGAATTTCGCGGGCTACCTTAAGTTCGTTTTTTAATCCCAGAGACTAATCTGAAATTTTTAAGTCTTGTGTTTGCGTTTATTTATTATAGAAGTTTGACATTACACCTGTCAGAAATAGCCTCTGAGATTATAAAATGAAGTTTAGGTACGGGCAATCACTTTACTGAACACTCCGTTTCCATGCACCATATAGGCACAGTATTACAATATTTCCTACAGTAGCGCAACGCCTTTGACGTCGCGCGATGCCGCCGCCAGTGTAGGTACTTACGCTGTCACATGCAAATATGCTAGGGTTGTCACCAAATGGGAAATAAAACAATTGTGATTATTACTATTATGATGTAATCATTTATTCATATGTACATTCAAAATAATTGTGATTATTAAATCTAATGTAATTATTTATTCATAAATATATATTTACATAAGTTGCACTGCTAAATATTTACGTGACACTTTATTTTTGGATGTTCTTAATTGTCTATTATTAAATTTTACTACGTAATGTATTCGCATTCGGATGAACAATCAAGAAAAGAATGAGGAAAACATGAACTTGACTGTGATTTAAATTCTTCACAAATGAAAAACCTACCTCTCGGCGCGGGGAAATCTATGAAACTTTAAGTTCTTCTTTGATTTCGATGTCGATTTACATCTATACACAGAACAGTTTGTGCGCACCATTATAGAATATGTAAGTATAGTAAAATTATTACACAAAAAACACGCCCGCGTCTGCCCTTCGCGCTTGGTACCGCAAACTAAGCGTGCTTGCGGTACGCGGCCCGCGCCGCCCGACACCCCGCGAGTTCCCCTCCGTTGCTCTGTGCAAGTACATTCGTCGCACTACTGGTAGGACATATTGTAATACTGTGATATAGGTATGTGTAACATTCCATCAATCACATTCACAATCTCAAATCATTTTGAAGGATATTTGTTGCTTAATAAGGATATTGCCATTGCTTCATATGTTCGAAAAATTTGTCTGCTCAACAACGTAAATAACGCAATGAATGTTATTGAACTGTCAAAATGAAATCCATTGCTACTGTTAGTGTGTTACACAGTTACCCCACTGTTTGTACTTCCTGGTAAACAGCCCCCAAGTATCAGTTGCAGACTTGCAGTACAAGCACAACAACACAGGCTTCCTGGTGAAGCTGCTCTCCTTGTGCCGCCTAATAACCTCGGGGTCTTTCTAAAGGTACTCTATTATACAATTTAAAAGTGGCTCATTAATTACTTTTAAATGCACGAATAAATATTTAGATAAATCAAATTAAAGTGTTTGTAATGTAGGGCACGCCACGATAGCGGCGGTAAGGCCCCTCTTTGAGGAGTGGCTAGAGAGGCGTCACGGCGTCCTCACCTACCGCCTGACGCAGGTCCTCACCGGACACGGATGTTTCGGGAGGTTCCTGCACATCATCAGGCGGGAGGAAACACCCGGGTGTCACCACTGCGAGGATCGCCCAGAGGACACGGTGGAGCACACGGTGGAGGTCTGCCCCGCTTGGGCGGAGCACCGCCGTGTCCTCGTAGAGGCGATCGGCAGCAGCGGCGACCTCTCGCGCCCGGCCCTGGTTCAAACCATGGTCCGGAGCGAGAGGGAGTGGGAGGCAGTCACCTCCTTCTGCGAAGCAGTCATGCTAGCGAAGGAGGTGGCGGGATGGACGAGGGAGAGAGCCGAGAGGGCCGCCCGTCCCAGCCGCCGCGGGAGACGCCCCGGGCGTCGGGAGCCGCGTGACGACTCCCGGCCACCGAAGGCGCGGGCCTGCGGACGGCGAGTAATGGGTAGCTCGCCGTCCGATCAGGCCGGACGGCGCGTATGTGTTCCACGCGCGCCTCAAAGAGATGTCAGCATCAAAGGAGGGGCCCGTTAGGGCCGAAGCCTGCCGGGGCAGCGGGATTGTCCGAAAGGGTTACCGCTACCCCGGAACATAAAGGGCTAAGGAAGGAACACGGATGGGTTTTAGTCAGTAAGAGTCTGACACTCCCTTCCGCTCCACCCAGAGCGGGAGGAGTCATTGGATGATTTCCCATCCTAAAAAAAAAAAAGAAAAGTGTTTGTAATGTCAAAATAACAGCTTTTAACTACCTACATATACGGGACATACAACAACAAAAAATTGGTGTTTCTGTGTGTCTGTTTGTTCGTTCCGGCTAATCTCCGAAATGGCTGGACCGATTTTGACGGGACTTTCACGGGCAGATAGTTGATGTTATAAGAACTAACTTACTAACCTACTTTTATTCTAGAAAAAGAATTAGGGTTCAGTGCAAAAAAAAAAACATGAAATCCAGTTTGTTTTACCCCGCTGGACCGACACCATTTAGTTCACATTTAGATTGCCATCGACACACTAAAAAGATGAAGTAGTAATGAATTAGTAAAGATAAAGGTACTCACACTAAAGTAATGAGATACGGGTGCAGTTTCACGTTTCCCTGGACGCCATCTTGCGAGATGACGTCAGACACGGCCATCTTGTTCTGTAGTTTCCAGTACGCTGAGGGAAAAGAAAATAAAATTATTTACTCACTTACCTTTTAGCCAATGTTTTTATCTTTTTATTATGTTCTTTTTCCTTTATGTATTACCCTTAGTTACACTATGTCAACAATAATAATAAAATTGTAGTAGAAGACTAGTACAGAATAGTGTAACAAATGAAACTTATTTGACATGCATATCTCTAGACGCAGTCCGAAATGAAGTCCTAAGAAATGTCATTTTACTGAGTGCTAAGACACATAAGTACTGTGTACAATTTAATTATAATACCCAATGCAGCAATGTATCCTAACCTAGCTGGGAATGCAGCACCTCACCACCATTTCAGTTGTAGTTTTAGTACACTAATTTGCCAACCCTGTAAATTACCATGTAAGTACTACAATGCTGCCATGCTGTTATGATGAATAAACAATTTATTTATTTCTTTATTTACAAAACTGATTATCTAGTTAAATTATTAATCTTTCTAACTCTAGGGCCATGGGGTGCGAGTGCCCTCTTAGTTTTTCGCGATATTGGCATGCGGTTGGTCACGTGACCAGAGGACCAAAGAATCAGCATTGCCTTTGCCATACGAGTCGAACGAATTATTTGATGCCCTATGATTCTTTCCCCTCCCCTTTTTTATATTCTTGTACATATTATTATTTTAAGACAGTTCGCTTTTAACTTGTAAGTAGTCAGTTCCTAGGTCTGTTAGATTATGCTTGTCAATAAAAAATTAATAAAAAAAAAACTAGCTATATATAGCTAGCTAATATATATAGCTATAGCGAACTAGCTATCACAATAAATACAAAAACAAAAGGACCGCTGTCGTCCGGAAACATGCGCAGAACACGGCAGCATTGAAAAAAACAAATAATAATTTCATGTCTTTGAAAAAACCCAGATATCAGTGTAGTGTGATAGGTGTGTGTCATGGTACCCTGAATCATACTGACAAAAAATAGGTGCCTACTGAACTTATTATGAATTCTCTTTGTTACTTCAAATGCATTTTGTATTTCAGTTACTCTATGCAACTGTGATGCGACATAATCACAAACACATTTATTTTCATATCAGTAGCACGTTTCAATTTTAAACGTTTTGTTTGAAAGTTTCAAACAAAACTCTAGGTTACATACGTACGAGTATACTGTGTAGGTAGACCGCGAAATTCAAATTTTCTTGCGTTTTGCAATTTGCAGGTCAAGTCAAGTCAAGTGTCAGGTTGTATGTTGTAATTCTGCTGTAGTCATATTTGTTACGGTCGCGAATTATATTTTAATCAACAATGTATATTATATTCAATGTTTATTGAGGTAGGTACCTATTTAAAATGTATATTTATTTTTAAGGTCGGGCTTGTAAAGCTGGTGGTGGGCTTGGACAGGTCGTAATTTCACATGGCTGGTTGACACATCCCGTACCTAACTCAAGGGCTGGCTTTTACTTTGGCCAGAGGATAAGTATTGCCATACGACGTGGAAATGCCGTCAGTCTCTACGACACGACAGCGCTGCGGAGGAATACTTCGAGGCCATATTTTAGTTTGTTAGGTAATAGTTTTACTTAGGTTATAGGATAACTTAAGTTATTATATTTTTATTTTAATAATTTTTTAGTTTATGTTTAGTTTAGGTGCTGGGGCAATTACGATAGTTGGCTAACGCCGTTGGATGACAATTTCTACCAAATGCAGCCGCATTTTTATATTAGGAACGTACTGATTGGACGCCATTTTATCGCCCGCTGTCCCTTCCGCTTTTGATAAAGTATAAAAATGCCACAACGAAGTAAAGGCACAGAACACTATTACTCCTAGCGGAGAGTAAAGGTGAGTATCCTAAGAACGTGTTCCTGTAGCTACAATGTTCACAGGTACACGTTTACGTTGATCATGCTGAGTGGAAACCTACTTGACAGTCACGACGCGCGACGTGCAGCTGTTGACTATTTCTGTTTTGTGCTCGTGATTATAGATCTTTATATGTTTTTATTATTTTTCTTATTACTCGAGTTAATTGACAGCGATGAGGACTAATTTTTTGATGCCCTATGATTCCTTTGCTTATTTTTTCATATAAATAAATGTACAGAGGCCAGCACATCAAACTACCCCAATCTTTCAAATTTCTTTGATAGATTTTCAACTTTACCACAAAGGTATAAAGTTCATATTCAATTGGGAAAATTTGACAGGTTGGCGTAGGTTGATGTGCTGGCCTCTGTACATAATTTATAATTTTAGCATATATTATGTAAATACTTATAGGTAATTACTTATCTTTTTGTATGCACGTAATTCTGTGACAAATTATTTCTTTCTTTAGTTCCATACTTCCATCAGTGTCCGACAGACAGCGCCAAAGGATATTTTGGCGCGTAGCCGAAATCGGAACCAACTCCGCCATCTTGTTTTTAACAGCGCCATCTGTCAATGTCAGTTAAGCGCCAAAAGACCCTTGTACAGCCCGATTCAAACTTTACGGCGGCTCTGGGGGCCTAAAAAGGCCACTTTGGCAGAATCATAAAATAATTCATATCACGCAATTCATCTGTTTAACAGTTTCACACCTATTTATCCCTGAAGGGTTAGGCAGAGGTGTACCTACAGTATTTTACGAATCTCCATACAAAACTGTCATACAGATGAAATTGCGTAATATGAATTGTTTTATGATTCTGCCAAAGTGGCCTTTTTAGGCCCCCTGAAGTGTGCTACTCGCTGCGCAGGACCTCCCCTCCCACCCCCGCTGACACGTGAATTTGTTACTGCGCGCAGCAACTCGCCTCATGTTCCGAGCCGCAATAAGTAGCGCTCTATCTATGAATAGTTCACTCTGTAATATTATAGGTCACAAGACGATAGGCCATTGCGAACAACTACTAGTTCGGCCTATGAGTGTCAGTTGATTTACTTGAACAACAATGGAGGCCAATGACCTCTGGGTGACTACCACAACTCCACAAGGCACGTGAATAAATAGGGAATTATATGTATGTTTTTAGAGGTATTTGTTTGTAAGTTTGTATGTAGGGGTAATCTCTGGAACTACAACGCAGATTAAAAAAAAAAAAAAGAAATTGATAGCCTGAATCGGGCAGGTGATGCGATGCGACGGGGTGGATCAAGGGAACAAAAAATTTCACGCGGGCGAAGTCGCGGGCTGCAAGCTAGTATTATTATATGTTTGATGCGACCAGAATGGAACCCGTATCGCTACAAGTGTTCGGTGTTCCTTCGATGCTCTCAGCCACTAAACCTCGGAACATCGTTATCAGTTCGGTATCACTCGCGCTACTTATTACACTCAATAAGTGACTATTAACATTATCAGAATTACTACTAATTACGGTATTATTATTATATTTAACCTCAAGGGGCTCGTGGCTAAGTAATTAGCCTTCAACGTCTCGCGACGCCACGAGTAAGGGGCTTATAATATTAGCTAATAGTGTGATTATAACAGTACTCTAAGGGTAGGTAGTGCTTATTACACCAACGTATGATGAGCCTTTCGCCAAATCGGGCACAAATCCAGACTTTGGGCTACTACTGAAAATTCTTCAAAAAACTCAATACAATAACAATTTTGCCGACCTAGGTATCGAGCTCTGAACTCTCTCTGCAGTCAGCAGTCAACTTTGCGACCACTATACCATCGAGGCAGTAGGTGTACCTAAGTATTATATCATTCATTTCAGCCGATAGGCCTCCACTTCGACCGGTTCTGTGCTTTTCGCACCCAACGGGTTCCTGCGGCCTTCACAAGGTCATCCAACGCTACGTCTTCCGGTACGCGGTCGCTACTCCAGAACCTTTCGGCCCCATCGGCCATCTGTTCAAGCAGCCGTTCTCGAGTGATACGCTTACCAACGAACAGTATTTCATGTTTATTTATCTAATAAATAGATATAGATAGAAGATAATACATGTATGGAAATTATTGGACAAAACTTCAAGGTCGTAATATTGTAACAACAACCAATTGATCGCGAATCACATAATACATTCCAGTTGTTATGTTAAACCAAATTATACCACGCCGCAGTAGTTTAGCGATCACCACGCGGCCACGCCTGGCGATCATACAATTGTGATCGCCTTCCAGTCTAACTGGATGCAGCTGAGTATCAGTATGTTACATGGAGCGACTGCCTGACCCCACAACACGATACCCTTTTGTAAGACTGGTTGTCAGACTTCGGGCTTGTCACGAGTGACGTCCCGTAACGACTGTCAAAGATACGCAAATGACAGCCGAGTTCAACGGCTTAACGTACTTTCAGAGGCATTGAGCGGTCTTGGTATGTACAGATGGTCACTTATCCACGGGCCAAGCTCGGCAAGACTCGTGTGGCTGACTTAACCACAGGCCTTATATAATATCCATATTATATACTCACTAATGTTATAACATAACAACATAATCAGCCTATATATAATGTTCCCACTGCTGGGACACAGCACAGGCCTCCTCTCTGTGAGAGGGAGTGGGCTGTAATCCACCACGCGGCGCGGTTTGGTAGATGTCACATGTCTTCGAACTTTATCTCGTACATGACACATACAAACCCAGAAAAAGTTAACAAATAAATAGGCTATATTAATTTTTTTCAGTTCGGGAATCGAACCCTCGTACCACTCAATCACTGCGCCAACCACGCCGTTCCTTACGTCATCAGTTGCAACAACTTCGTCGCACACGCAATCGTTAGAGCTAGAGCCGTAGGAATAAATGACTAGCTACTAGTAATAATGATACGTTTCCTGCGATTTATGAATATTAGCACAGAGTGGGAATGTATAGACGCGGAACTGCTTCTCCGATCGCATTCGTAAGAAATGCGCGCAAAATAAGGCTCCGCGCGGCCGAAATCGTAAATAATCTTTTTTTTAACAAACTTCTAAAAAGGATGAGGACCTCCTCCTTTTTTTTTTTTTTTAATAAATGCTTTGACTTTAACTTTGACTTTGAAACGTGGAGGAGAAGCGCTGAGTACGACAGGTCGGAATATCATCCATAAGTGTGGCTGGTAATGGTCCGGCGCAGTACGTCTGGTAGTCCGGTGGTAATGGGCGGTTTGCCGCTATCTGGACATTTATGTCAGGTGTCAAGAGAGTGTCCTGTGTTTCGTGGTTTCCAAAGTGAATAATTGGCATCATTATGCCGAAAGTGATTAAAAGTGCTGGCACGGATATAGTCTTGAAGTTAAACGTCGCGCGCAGACTTATCTTTGACGCCAGAATGACATTGAGAGGGGGGCGTTGTTGGTAAAATTTGTGAAATTGTCACAAATATTGTATTGCCACAATAACCCGTAGCTTTGTACGAACAGCGTCCGCTGAAGCGCCAAAAGACCGTTGTACAGTCTCGCTCTGAAGTGCGCTACTCGCTGCGCAGTACATCACCCCTCACCCCCTTTGACACGTGAATTTGTTACTGCGGAGTTCCGAGCCGCCATAAAGTTGAAATCGGACTATAGCTCTCTATCTATTAAGCGCGCCGAATGAATAGTTCACTCTGTAATATAATATATATTATATACTCGGTCACAAGACGATAGGCCATTACGAATAACTACTAGTTCGGCCTATGAGTGCAGTGCAGGGGGAGTTAGCTTTCGTAGCTGCCAATGCCAACAGTGGCAAATGCAAAAACGAGATTGCGCTCTACATAAAGAAAGTGATAGCAAGATCAGTAATGTCACATGCCCGAATGTATAGATATTAGATAAACATCTTTCCGGTAGCTGCGATGATTTTTATGTTCATTAAAATATTTTATAACAACGATTGAAACTAGTTAAAACAGCCAGTGGGTCGTCTTAGAACCCTTATTTTGCATGTGAAAAGAAAGGGAAATGTGAAATGCGCAAAATGTTTACTGAAGAAGCCTCCAAAAAAGTTTTAAAAAGAAAAATAGATTTATTAAACCACGTTTAAAAACTTTTGTTTTATTTGTTTTCTTTTGCAGAGAATTTTCATTTTGCAATTTTTGTCAAAGGACTAGAGTCTGACCAACGAAAGCTGACCAGTTAAAAAGGCGGCAATGTAAAAAAATCAAGAGCTGTTACCCTGGCTATACACTGCGTTAACGCAATTGATACTATTTATTATTCATTGCGAATTTATTGACATTGACAAATTAGAATTGACAGTCCTAAAATGTCTCCATTCTAAAAGTTTAGAAAAATCTTAGAAAATAATTCGTGGTCAGCTTTCGTTGGCCAAACTCTACCTAAGCATTATTATATGTAAATTGTAATGCTTATTCGATAACTAAACAGCAAAATGAAAATTATTTGTCAGTTAATACCTAAAAAACTAAAGAAAATAGTAGGTATAGGTAGGTATGTCCCTCTGTTCATAATTCCCGCGCCTCACGAGTTTCTTATGGCATAAACTGGAGCGGTAGTGTGTCTCGTGTAAGCTTTTTATTTGCATGAAGTTGTCGTTCTTCTCTCGTTAGAGAGTATTGTGTTCTGTGTATGAGTGTCAGTTGATCTACTCAAACTCAAACTCAAAGCATTTATTTCAATTAAACCATTTACAGGCACTTTTGAATTGTCAATAGGTCAGTCAGAAAATATGAAGCTAGTTGCCCATTCCAAAGCGTAGGTACCTATGGAGAAGAACGGGCAAGAAACTCCATGGACACTCTTTTAAATTATATTTTACAAAAATATTAGTTACATCATTAATGTTGAATTTATAATTATATGTGAGAACGATGTAAAAAAAATATACGTACGCGTTAAAGTGTCCAGAGTACAGCAAATAGTACTTAACAAAACAATAATCCAAAAGTAAAATAATTAAAAATAAGCCGAGGCAGCCAAGTGATGACCAGTCCCAACTGACGGCGCCCGTTCACGAACATGACGCATAGATCAGCACCATTCAGCTCAACCATTTTGAAGGGAGCTAAATGATCCAACACACACGCCACCGTTAGCGAGACATTTTAGTGAGCATGACATACAATCAGCCGCCAGGGCACATTCAAGTCAATGAAAGACATTATTATCATTACCCGGTAAATGGTAGCATTACAGTACATAGAACTCACATTTGTGCTATGCAATTATACAATACTAGCTTCTGCCCGCGGCTTCGCCCGCGTGGATATCGGAAATTATCCACGGGACAGTACCGGTGAAGTAGCCCATGTCCTTCCCTGGGATGCTATCTATCTCCTTGCCAAAGATTCTAAACATGCTGTTGACGCTGATCTTGGGACTATTCCGGTGACTCCGCTGCTCTTTGAGACACCACTATACTCAGCATGCTGTTGACGCCGATCTTGGGGCTGTACCGGTGTTTCTGCGGCCCGTTGAGACACCAGATACTAAGCACGCTGTTGACGCTGATCTTGGAACTATTCCGGTGACTCCGCTGCCCTTTGAGACATCAGATACTCAGCATGCTATTGATGCCGATCTTGGAACTATTCCGGTGACTCCGCTGCCCTTTGAGACATCAGATACTCAGCATGCTATTGATGCCGATCTTGGGACTGTTCCGGTGTTTATGCAGCCTGTTGAGACACCAGATGCTCAGCATGCTATTGATGCCGATCTTGGGACTGTTCTGGTGTTCTGCAGCCCGTTGAGACACCAGATACTCAGCATGCCGTTGACGTCTAGGTTGACACTGTTCTGAAGTTTCAGCAGCTCGTTGAAATGCCAGATACTCAGCATGTTGTTGACGACGATCTTGGAACGGTTCTGGTGTCTGTCTCAGTAGCTCTGTGTGCGCCTGACGCACCGCCTGCTCAAACCTTCGCAGCTCAGTTTGTTGAGACGTCTCGTTAAGTCTAGCTTTTTTTATAGCTCGAGCTTTATTAGAGCTTTATGAAATATTAGACTTAAGCTTTCGAGTCATTATTGTAAGTACTATTTAAAAAACAAAAACCATAGTAATTTTCAAACTAACTAAAACAATTCCAATAGCCAATTTTGAGGAAAACGAATCTATGTTCTTCCTACTTACAACACAACCTAAACCTATACGTAAATCTTAAACTAACAAAAAAAAAAAACTATTGTAATAATCTAAGTAATGAAATGTGATATGATTTGATTTGATATTTCTTTTTAAAATATCATCTGCATAGCCTTTTCCCAACTATGTTGGGGTCGGCTTACACTTAACCTTGCTTTCCGAGGCACGGAGGGGTCTCGGTATGTAAAGATGGTCATCCATCCACAGACCAACCGCGGCAAGCGTAGCTTAACCTGACCGATCGACCTGTGCGGCTTTTATTATTTAGCTACGGGCCCCTCGGGCTCTTCTTAAAATATACTACCTAAAAATTATAATTATGCCTACTCATTCATTTCATTTTGGCAGTTCAACAACATTCATTGCGTTATTTATTTACATTGTTGAGCAGACAAATTTTTCGAACATATACAGGTAAAGCAATGGATTAGCGATATCCTTCAAAATGATTCAGATTGAGCGTAGGTATTGTAAAAGTGCTCTGTGCCTCACGCGTCTGCCTGCCCGCGTTCGGGACTTCGGGTCCCCCCCCCCCCCCCCCTTCACCGCTCTGTGCGCCGCCGCGCCGCCAATTCCTATGGCGCTCTACCTCAGGTCAATCTTATCGTGATAACTTTTAAAGAATTTGTCCAAATTGCTTGGTGTAAAAGACAAAGTTTATCTACATTAAATACCGAAAGCGATAAATGTATTAATTTTCATAAGAATTAACTAAGTACTCTAAAACGTGCATTGTAAAAAAAGTATCCGATTTAAATGTATTTATGGATCACTATTTTGGATATAATGGCTTCCACATAAAAGGTAGATATATGCTGTCGCGGACTTTTATTTAGAACTATTTAAGACAAACAGTCCCTCGATCTTCGTGTAGCTGTAACGGTTTAGGCAGCGCACGCCAAGATAGCTCTCAGAGGGCAGGAATTTTTCCGACTTACTTGATACTTATCGTATGGGCAAAAAAAAATTACACAAAATCTTTATAAATTGTAGCCTATGTGTTATTCTGATGTATAAGCTATATTACTGTGAAGTTTCATCGAAATCCGTTCAGTAGTTTTTGCGTGAAAGAGTAACAAACATCCTTACAAACATTCGCGTTTATAATATTAGTAGGATAGTAGGATAAAGGAAATTGACCTACTTGGATAACAATGGAAAGGCTGCTAGGTGGAAAAACGAGATGGAGACGTTAGTTCCGATTTTGGCCACGCGTCAAAAGATCGTTGATAGTTTCCGACGAAGTAAAGTCTACATTAAAGACAGGACACTATACGATGCTTATAGTTAATTTTCGTCCACTTTAGCTCAGTGGTGTGTCAGCCTAGGAGAGGACTCAGGATTCGGTTTTCACTTTGGAGCCGCAGTTGAGCTTGGCGGGGCACGGGGGAGCGGTAGACAAATAAACCACCATTTTCATGTAAAATGTTGCCAAGAAGAGACCATATATGGCTCGCACTGTCAAAAAGTTATCAGATCTCATGTAGAGCCAAGCTTCTAACTCTACACGCCCTAACTCTACAAGCCCTAACATCACAACCTCTACACCTACACCTTAGTCAAAATATACATGTTGATGGACGGAGAGGGAGAGGAAGGTCGAAGAAAAGATGGATAGGTTGTGTGAGGAGTGATATGACAGAGAATCCCAGTGAATGACAGCGTGACAAGTAACTCGGGATGAGGGCAGAAAGAAGAAGTGAATAGATTTTTCACCTTACGCCCATGTGACGGTAGCGAAACGGCGAATTATTATCATCAAAATCATCAATAGATGATTTTCTCATAAAAAAATCTCATATTTTTAGGCTCGCAAATCATATTTAGTTCAACTTACAACCTGACACTGACGCTACCTTAGCGCATCCCGCTTGGAACGTCACGAGATTCGCTTCTGTTCTGTTTTCTTACTCTACACAAACAATTAGACTTGCGTGCAAGAAAGAATTACCTGCTGACCGAGTCTTAATGAGAGGCTAGCAATGTATATGTATGTCCTTGTATGGAACAATTAACATGATGTAAGAAATATAACAATAACAGCCAGTATTGCGCAGAACTTGAACATGAAGTAACTACAACAGGCATAATCAGCCATCAGTGTTCCCACTGCTGCGACACCGGCCTCCTCCCTGTGAGAGGGAGTGGGCCATAAATGACCACAACACCACGCGCGCACAGTGCGAGTTGGTAGATGTCACACATCTCGATTTTTGGTTCTAGGACATGTCGGTTTCCTCACGATGTTTTCCTTCAACACTTTGTAAGGTGGTGATGAAATAATTTACACAAAGTAAAGCGCCAGTCTGGGTTCGAACTGTTACAGGAGGTCACAAAACCTTATTTAAAAAAAACCACTTTAAGTATACTGAAAGAAATAGTTTAATTTGGGGTTTGACCTTCTGGCAGACACAACGATAATAGGAGATGGTTATAGAGGTTCGGCGCTCGAGACGAGACTATTACTCTCCGCGGGAGTGGGAGGCAATGACATGATAATTGCTAGGAAATCTATGTAATCAATTATTATTGATCATTAAGGGTTTTCCTTAGCATTGGGAAACTGTAACAGAACCTAAGACCTACCACTCGTAAGCCCTTCGCTTATCTCAATGTATTAGTGGTCGGAGAGGGGCCCGTGGCTAAATAATAACAGCCGCACAGGTCGATCGATCAGGTTAAGCTACGCTTGCCGCGGTTGGTCTGTGGATGGGTGACCATCTTTACATATCGAGACCCCTCCGTGCCTCGGAAAGCACGTTAAGCCGTTGGTCCCGGCTGTCATTCGTGGATCTTTGACAGTCGTTACGGGTAGTCAGAAGCCCGAAAGTCTGACAACCAGTCTTACCAAGGGGTATCGTATTACCCAGTAACTGGGTTGTGGAGGTCAGATAGGCAGTCGCTTCATGTAAAATACTGGTATTCAGCTGCATCCGGTTAGACTGGAAGCCGACCCCAACATAGTTGGGAAAAGGCTAGGCAGATGATTAGTAGTCGGCGCAACATGTCTTCTTCCATACTTCTGTATTAGTCGTCACCTACTTAGTTTGAATTTGATTGTAAAGTTTAAATCCAATTTGGCTCAGACGCAAGGGTGTCGTGTAAACAACGAAACAATTTTAGAATTTACGGTTTTTCCGAATGATTTCATTTACTTTTCGTATGACAAGGTCGTAGAGAGTCTAGGTAATTGGCAATCAGTGTCATTACATTACCATTGCGTACATACATAGTACATACACTAATGCAGAGGTTGATTTTTTTCACAAATTCGATAGGTATTTAAAATGGTGGTGGAGATTTTGTAATTTTAGACGAAGCCAAAAATAATTCTCATTTCGATGTTGTAGCTAGTGTGTTAGTGAACAATGTTCTGAAAGCCATTAGAAATATCCATAGATATTTGAAAGAAGTTGTTTTTTTACATTTCTATGGAAATATCTCTGATCAGTACCTAAATCTGCTATCAAATGTTATGTTACTGTTGTATCCACGAAGTAAGAAGATTGGGCAGACGACATACTCGTACAACAGCCAACAGCCGTGGATACCAACCTATACCTGTAACCAGCCTATAAAATCCCTACTTCTGGGACACAGGCCTTCTCTCTGTAAAAGGGAGTGGGCCGTAATCCACGCGGGCCCAGTGCGGGTTGCTAGATGTCATGTCTTCAAATTTTTGACGCTAGGACATGCCTATTTCTTCATGACATTTTTCTTCACCGAGTAGAAATAGTTTGTAACAAAATAGATCCTGGGCAAGGTAACAAATAAATAGGTACATACTACCTATGGGCAAGATAACAAATAAATAAGTATTCTAAGTTGCGCGTGGGCACAAATAAATTGACCTTTGCGACATCCTGCGTGGTCAGGAATTATAAGATGGCTAGCATCCATATCGAGAATATGAGCCACCTACGGGCACACACTCGCGTCTCGCACCACAGAACATACCATGAGGAATCTAAGCTCTTAGAAATCGTCACATAACGAAAAAACGTTCTTCCCCCTCCATGCGAATTTCTCTCTCTGTCTCTTTTTATTATATTTTACTAAATTTATTAGACAAAGAGAGAGAGAAAGTGTGAATATAATACGCAATTTTAATGCAGAGCCATATAATAAACGTTTAAATTTTAGAAGCGCTTGTGAAGTTGTCGTCATTATGAAATGAAAATCCAAGATAACTAAGTACGAATGTGTGCGTGCGAGTACCGCGTAAGGTACTACGTTCCTGACGAGGGCCCCTTGACGGCACACGTTTTGTTTGTTTGGCAGTTTTACATCATAGAAGCATCATCATCTGTCTGCCTTTCCCAACATGTTAGGGTCGGCTTCCAGTCTAACCAGCACCCTAATTGCGTAACACACTTTCAATCGGAATCTGAATCATTTTGAAGCAAATTGCTAATGCATTGCTTCGTATGTTCGAAAAATTTGCCTGCTCAACACGTAAATAACGCAATGTATGTTGTTGAACTGTCAAAATGAAACTGACTCCACGGATGCAGCTGCGCACACGGATATCTATGGCTGCGTACAAGTCATTTACATGGAGCGACTGACTACTGATCTGACCTCCACAACCAAGTAACCGAGTAGGTAATAATATAAGGGTGGGCTCTTTGATAAGACTGGTTGCCGCTCTTTTTAACCGACTTCAAAAAAAGGAGGAGGTTATCATTTCGGTTGAATTTTTTTTTTTTTTTTTATGTGTGTTTCTTCAGAAAGTCAGAACTCCGTTACTTATAAGCCGATTTGCAAAATTCTTTTTTAAGTACCTAGGTATCTGAAAGGATATAGTTTCAGATTGGTCCCATTGGCAGGATCTGATGATGGGATCAGGATGGGCTTTTTCTTTCTTTCTTTCCTTCAAATATTATTTATTTATCACAAACACAACAGGCACAACTCTGGCGATTTGGGTATGTTTTACAGTAACTCGTGCATTTGCTCTCGGGAAGCACCATTTGGTGTGTTTTGGTGAAGTGGAACTGATGAAGAAGACCACAGATGGCCACCGGAACTACTCAATAATAAGTATCTCACGGGTTTCGATTTGATTACTTTATGATAAATGGTAAATGATTTATTTTCTGTAAGTAGGTTTGTACAAACACTTTTACACGTCAATCATATTTTTTTAAACTAGATGAGGTCGGCGTTTCCTATCTGACTACTCTGAGAAGAAAGGCCGAAACAAACTCAGAGGTCACAGTCTCTTTTAAAGTCCAGACAAAATCTTGGTCAGATCATGTGAAGACCATGTAGATTGGTGTCTGAAATGGTCTTTTGAGGAAAGAACCACACAGATTGAGCGGACCTGTCCAGTCAGTGCACGCATTTGTCAAAAATCGTGCAGCTCAACTCAGAAGTTGAGGAGCTCAACGATTTAATATGGTTGCTAAGCAATTTATGCTCGTCACAATGCAAATGGTGAAATGGAGCTGATGGTGGAACAGGAGACCACCTCAACAATTAACGTCCCTGCAATAATTTGTAAAAGGCGATGAGCAAGTTGACATTAGGCTTTTGTGACTTAGATAAATTACAATCAGACCCACTCAAAGGGGAGAAATAAAAACTTTTTAACAAAAAAAACGACATCCAAAAAAAACACTACAATGTGAAAAATAACTATAATTTCGAAAGTCGGTGGCAAAAAACTAAAATACAGATCCCAAGACCGACTTCCGAAGTTAAAGTTATTTTGTAGTGTTTTTTGACAATGAACAATGATCAATGATCAACGTGTCATTAAACAATGATACAACAACTCCAGGGCCAACACAATCGTGATTTCCCAACAGGTAGAACACCTACCGAACCTCACCGACAGTTGCACAATTCAACCTTTTTCGATTGATTTCGAAATTTATCGACACAATAGTTTCGTGACCGAGTGGAGGGCGAGGTTAACCCATGGGCCGCGGTCAGCCCTTGGCTGGATGACCGTTCGAAACTCGAGGTCTCTCCGTGATTTGGGAAGCAAGTCAAGCAAGTACGGTCGTTTACGCTTGTTGTATACATGTCTAAACATATTAATTCGTCGACTCTGTCTCTGTCACCTCTGACCTAGACTAGAGTCAAGAGGGAACCCATTTCAAATTAAAAAAAAATATATATTATAAAGAGCTAACAATTTGTACCGGAACCAGAGATGACCCCTCCGCCTACATACAAGCTTACGAATAATCGGATTTGATTGAAATTATTTTAGCATTTGATAGTCCTATTCTTGAGGAATATAGCTAGGCTATTTAACATCTCACTATGACCCTTAGGAGTCGAGCAAGAACTGCAAGATGAAAAAAAGCCATAAAGAACGCTGAGCGAAAACATAGAAGCGCGGGCTAGCAATGCGATACGATGCGACGGCGGCGTGGGCGAGACGAAGTCAATATTCCACCGTTATAAAAAACTATTCCACCAAGAAAACTTAGACAATATTCCACCGTTGTAATAGACTAGTCCCTGATGTAGGATTTTGAGAAAAAAAAACCTGTGCCAATCAACCTTTCAGGAAATCTCCGATGTTCACTAGTATTTACGGTGAAACCGGAAGATGACTATTGTGTAAGGAACGGTCACCTCTATCACTGATCGACCACAATAACCGCAGCTTGTCCTCGTCGTGACCTAGCACAAAGGTCTCTCCACTAAACAACTAAACCCTCTATAATTGTAACTTCTAATATTGCACCTGTAGAGTATAAGTAAACATAAGACAAAAGTGACATGCCATCTATATACAAACAGCAGTACATAATATATATATATATGTATGCATGTGTAATGATAATCCCTCCATGTGAAAAACAAAGCCATTCATTAAAATAATGGGCCGAGAATTGAGCCCTGTGGGATTCCCAATATCAATTTAGTACTGAGAGTTCTGTACTTCTGTCGTCAACTTTCGAAATCCTATTATTTACGTAAACATGAAGTTCAGAGGTCTAGACAAACCTCCTTCCGTATCCCATATTGGTTAAATTTCTAGATTAATTATTTACCAAGAACACACTCAAAAGCCTTGGACAGATCACAAAAAAAAACGAATGAAGCTTCGCATGACTCCCCAAGCATCCATCATGTATGCTTTGGGTACATTTATGATAATATAGACATGCAAATTGTATAAATCTAAGAAAATTTGGGTTTCGCGGGCTATCTGGCGCTGGCGCTTCCTTTTAAATCCCCGGGGACGGGGACTCTGTACCAGGGAATTGTAAACGTTTACTTGGACTGTGCCTATTTATGATTACGTTAAAGTATTTGTGCCTTACCTTATTTGTAGCGCAATTAGAAGCAATCCTTAGGAACATTCTCATTCATAGTAAGTTAATATCAAACAATTCACTGGATTACGTATTTGCACTTAAATAACTCTCAAGCACCATCGTTGACTTCTACTGAACTATTTAATTGCACACAATAAGTCCTTTTGTCGCACTTTATTTATTTAATTAGTGGACAATAAAAGTTTTCTCTCAGAACAACAGCTAATAACTCCGCGCACAACCTACCATATCGCGAGTTCCCGCGCTACTAAATTCCCCATATTATTGTAATTTATCCGAGCACCAATTTAAACAAACATTCAATACGTGACTACTGAACCTTATCGCAACCAGATAAAGTTAAATTTACCTAGTTGTAACAGCAAATAGCGAACGAACACTATCTGACGTTTCCTACACAAAGTTAAACTTGCAGCTGATTTGCGAAAATTTTCCTTTGTGAAGTACTGGCGATATAGTTTCGGGCCCGCAAATGTAAGTTTGTATGTTTCGATGTATTCAAAACCATTGTGCATTGTTGACAATCTTTGTTTTGGCTAGTTTTCTATAGTTACTTTACTTTTTGGCTAGTTGTCTCTCGCGGCCGGTAGGGGGCTACCGTAGTGCTACCGATAAGCGTTCACGACGCTCGGGGCTAGCTGGGCCGAACCAACATGTATGTATACGTACATCCGTGGTGGAGCGACTCAGACTGCCGGGCACTTCTTCTCTTGCAACCGAGCGGGTGGGCAGGTTGCGGATAGCCCAACTCCGGCTGCGGGACCGACTGCAGTCGATCTCGCACCTGGAGCATCTCGAAAGAGATCCCGGACAAGAGAAGTGCCCGAACACCAAGTCCCAGGTTTAGGGTAACCCACTCACCTCATCCCATGTACCAATTAATCCTAATCATTCCAACCCTTCCCTATCCATAAAAATCCCATCAATTCTCCAAATCCCTAGGCCAAATCCCAGACCTAGGGTGACCCCCAATGACCTTTACCCTACCAACAAACATCCTCCCTCCCATCCCTACATCCCATCGGTCCCAGAGGACGGGCAACCTCGATTCCAAAAAAAGCCCACCCCCCTCGTCAATGAAAATGCAGAGAGTGAAAGAAAATACCCAGGTGGGTTCCGGCCAAGCCGGGGAATCCCACACCGCTACGGCGGTCAGCCCCCAACGTATTCTGGGGGGGGCAACTAACTGCGAAACCTTGCCGTGCTTCTCAGCGCGGCCGGCTGCTGATTTAGCGCCCAACACACAGGCAGCGACTAACGCGCCTGCAAACACAACTCCGGCTGCGACCAACGCGCCAAAAACAACAAATACGGCTGCGACCCACGCGCCATTACCCACGACGAAGTGCTTACCTCCCTCGAGCCTCTGGGATCAGAGCATCGTGCGGAACAGCACCACCAACCCAGACTATGACAGGCACGGACAGGGGGTGCTGGGGAAGGCTAACGAACCTCACGACCCTACCACTCTCCCGGTTGATAGAGTACGACTGCTGAAGAAGCGCGGAAAAATCTCAAACCGGGAGAGGAAAGTAGGCGACCGAAAGCGCAGCACCCGCGAAGGCACTAGCCGGCGCGAAGCGCGATCGGACGCCGAAGAGGTAGTACGCGACCAGCCCCGAGACCGCGACGGGGAAACCAGGCGCGAAAAGGGGCCGGACGCGGAAAAAAGAGAACGGCCGCAAGTCCGCGAAGGGGAAACCCAGCGCGAAAAGCGGCTAAACGTGGAAACACGCGACCAGCTGCAAGTCCGCGATGGGGTAACCCAGCGCGAAAAGCAGCCGGACGCGGAACCACGCGTGCAGGGGCAGGTCCGCGAAGGGGCAACCCAGCGCGAAAAGCCCTTGCACACGACAGAGTCTGCCGAGGACGCCAAGCGACCCCAACACTCAAACACAGACGCATCCCGCGACAAATCCCGACCGAGACACCACAGAGGAAGGCGAGGTGGATCCTTGCGCCCTGACGTCACCACCCAGCCTGGCATCTCAACGCCGCAGCCTGGACCGAGCGGTACAGGGCCGGCGAAGAGGGAGCGCCCTGATGACTCGGCTTCACCGAGCACGCTCCAGGGGGACGCCAAGCGTGTAAGGGTCCACTCCGCCCAGGGGGAGCCGAGGACCTACGCGAGGGCCACAAAGGACATTCCTGCGCGGCTCGCCGTAGCAATCTGCTTCCCTCCCCCCTCTAGAGACTTGACGCAAGACGAGGCCGAGCTGGTCAAAGCAGGCCTGGAGGACGCACTAATGGACACGGACTCGACAGCACCACTCCCTGCCTTCCGCGGATACCCACGGGTAGCGGAGGGCACAGTACAAATATGGTGCGAGGACGACCACGCCCTGACCTGGTTGACCAATAATGTACCCCTCCTCAAACTCCCCAACACTGACCTCACACTGACGGTACTGAGACAATCGGACGTGCCCACCCGTGTCAGAGCCTCGCTTTTCGTCCCTCGCTATAGAGGTGACATAAGGAGGCTCCACAGTGTTCTGATTCGTCAGAACACGTGGTATGACATGGCCAGGTGGTCCCTATACAGGGCAACTGCCGTCGGTGGCGACAACTACGGGACTCATTTGACCCTAGGTGTGCCACCGGAGGAAGTGAAAAGGGTCATGGAGCGGGAGCGACGGATATCGTACCTACTAGGTTCGATATACGTGCGCTTCTGGCCCACGACCCAGCCCTCGGACAACACGACGGACCCGACGACGACACCGACAGCGACACAGACGGACGACACAGACATCGCCCAACTGGAGGAGGTCATGGCCCGCGCGGCGATGGCTGATGACGCAGCCAGCATTCCACCCGCATCTCCCGGCTGGTGCGAGCAACTTCTTGCTTCGTCGCCGGGGGATCAGCACGAAGGCCAGTACAGAGAGGAGGCGGCGGGGGTTTTGTCCGATGGATCCACCACCGACTAAACCCTCCCCCTCATCACCGTCACCACCACTCAACGTCATCCAAACAAACCTCCAACATAGCCAGACTGCCACGGCTAGCTTACGCAGGGCACTGGAGGTTTACCCCCGAACAATTGCACTGATCCAAGAGCCGTGGATCAGGAACAACAGAATATGCGGCCTCAGTAACATCGGAGGTAAGCTAATCCTCAACACACACAGCTCAGACAAACCCAGATCCTGTGTCTATATACCCAAAGATATCCCTACCACGCTGCTCACTCAATTCTGTTCCAGAGATCTGACAGCTGTCAGGCTCCACACCGTAGGTGAACTCCCAGATGTTGTACTCGCCTCGGTATACATGCCGGGCGAGGACATAGACTGTCCACCAAAAGAAATGGCCGACCTGGTGCAGCACTGCGAGAGCACCGATCTGGACCTGATCATCTGCACCGACTCAAACGCCCATCACCCGCTCTGGGGTAGCGAGGCATCGAACTCCAGAGGAGAGGTACTATCCACCTATTTATTCTCTACTAACCTAAACATCGTTAACCGAGGCTCTGAACCCACTTGGGTCACAGTCCGAGGACAAACGATCATTGACTTAACTCTTGCTACAGAAAACGCGACTAATCTTATAGCAAACTGGCATGTATCGGACGAACCTTCTTGCTCAGATCATAGAAGGATCCGCTTCACACTAACTACTAACACAAGGAGACCCGAACCGAGACGTAACCCACGGCGCACCGATGTGCCCGGGTACAAGCGCCTCCTAGCCTTTATGCTAGCTAGGCACCTATCACAAATAACCATAACAGAACCGGCACAACTGGAATACACTGTGACAAAGCTGTCAGAATACATAACCGAAGCATACCATGCATGCTGTAAACTAAGAGCACCAAAAACCAACAGTGAGAGAAATCCCTGGTGGAACGCCGAACTTGGTAAGCTCAGAAACACACTACGGAAGCAATTCAATAAAGCCAAAAACACCCGACTCCCGGAAGACTGGGAGCGATACAAAGAAACACAATACACATACAAAAAGCGAATCAGAACTGCCAGAAGGACAGCATGGCGGAAATTCTGCGAATCCATCGAAACCAATAATGAAGCCGCAAGAATAAGGAAGATCCTATCAACAGATCAGGACCGAACCCTTGGCGCGCTGAAAAAACCCGACAACACATACACACTAACGGACCAGGAAACCAGCAAGGTCCTTCTCGAGACTCACTTCCCAGACTGCAAACTCCTAGAGGACAGGACCTGGGAAGCTGTGCCCAATTGGACCCCAACGGAACAGGACTGGTCCAGTGCCCACAGTCTAGTAACACAGGACCGAATAAAGTGGGCTATCAACACCTTCCAGCCTTACAAGTCTGCAGGACTAGATGGCATTTTCCCAGCCCTACTACAATGGGGGGTTGACTATATCACACCATGCCTGGTAGAAATTTATCGGGCCTGCATAGCACTAAGATACGTACCTCTAGCCTGGCGCGAAGTGAAAGTCATCTTCATACCAAAACCGGGAAAAGCGGACTACACACAACCCAAGGCGTACAGACCCATAAGCCTCACATCCTTTCTACTAAAGACCCTAGAGAGACTCTGTGATCGATACATCCGAGACGGACCTCTTCGGGCAAAGCCACTCCACAAACAACAGCATGCGTACTCCACAGGCAAATCAACAGAATCCGCACTGCATAGTGTGATATCCAAAATTGAATGCGCCGTGGACCACAAATGCTCAGCACTGGCTGCCTTCATTGACATCGAGGGCGCCTTTGACAAAACCAGCTTCAAAAGCATCAGCACGGCTCTAGAAAGACACAACATAGACCCGACCCTGAGCGGCTGGATCACCAACATGCTCAAACAGAGGGCAGTACAAGTGACCGTAAACGACATCACAAGGGCCATCGTGGCGAAGGGCTGCCCCCAAGGTGGCGTCCTTTCGCCGCTTCTATGGAACCTGGTCGTGGACAGTCTAATAAAAGATCTCAATGACAAAGGTTACTTTACTGTAGGATACGCCGACGACATAACCATAATAATAAATGGCACCCACGAAAACACACTGTGCAACCTAATGCGCCAGGCCCTGAAAATAATAGAAAATTGGTGTGGTAAACACCAACTATCAGTGAACCCCACAAAAACCGAATTGGTTCTCTTTACAAAAAAGAGGAAACTGACGACACTACAACTACCGCGTTTCTTTGGTACAACCCTAAGCCTATCAACGGAAACCAAATACCTCGGCATATTTTTGGACAAACAGCTGAATTGGGCAAAACACACCAACTACATTACTACGAAAGCCAGCATATCACTGTGGCAATGCAAGCGAATGCTTGGAAAAAATTGGGGGATTAGCCCCAGGGTCACTCACTGGCTATACACCACAGTTATCCGACCAATCATCACATACGGCTCACTAGTCTGGTGGCCCAGAACAGACCTGAGCACAGCCCAAAAAGACCTTGAAAAGCTGCAGCGGTTCGCGTGTGTGGCAATCACCGGCTGCATGAGAACTACACCCACTGCTGCCCTACAGACCATGCTCGGACTACCGCCTCTACACCTTGTAGTGCGGGAAGAAGCGGCCTTGGCTGCCTTCAGGCTCTCTACATCAGGAACCCTGAGCAAAGACTCTAGGGTCAAACACATACGCTTAAAAGAAAATGCGATCAAATGGCAGCCAATGATGGCATCACCCTGCGACAAAGCCCCGAAACAATACTGCTTCCAAAAGCACTACAACATAGTGCTTAAAGAGGAGCAGTACGACTACTCAGGTTCGAAGGAACTGAGAATTTACACTGACGGTTCAAAGACCGACTGCGGAACTGGAGTCGGAGTCTTCTCACACGACCTCAACATAAGAATATCCAAACCGCTGGGAAGGCGCAACACGGTCTACCAGGCGGAGTGTGTGGGCATAACACAAGCGGCTTATGCCATAGCAGCCAGAGGAGTTGCGGACACCCATATTCGCATACTCTCTGACAGCGCCTCAGTCCTCCAATCCTTAGATAAAAAATGCATCACATCGAAACTAATACTAGAATGTCACAATGCGCTTGAACAGGCAACTGTATTGAACCGCAATATAGTGACACTACAATGGATAAAAGGACACAGTGGATCGCTAGGTAACGACGCAGCTGACGAGCTGGCCAGAAGGGCATCGAGCATGCCAGTCTGTGGACCGGAACCTATCGTGCCCATCCCCTTCAACCAACTACGCAGGTGGCTACAGGAGTACACCCACACACAAGCAGAAAGCTGGTGGACGTCGTCACCAGGCTGCAGGCAGTCCAAGGAAGCTATGCCATCACTGGATGGCAAGCTAAGCAGTCGCTTACTACGATTGGACAGGAAAGGCCTGCGCCTGGTGACGGGGACCATCACGGGACACTGCTCGCTAAACAAACACTTTCACACTATAGGCATAACGGACAGCCCCCTGTGCAGAGCTTGCATGGTGGCTGATGAAACCATTGCGCATGTGCTCTTTGAGTGCACAGGCGTCACCCAGATCAGGACACAAACCCTCGGGACACCCAGATCGTACACAGATGTTCTCAAAAGACCAGGAGACCTAATCAGCTTCTGGAGGGAGGTGGGCTGGTTGGAATAACCGCCAACGGCCGCCATGGCCCACGCACAATGGTCCACTGAAGGACTAAGTGCGGAAACCAAACCCATAACATAGAACATAGAACATAGCGTTCACGACGTAGGTACGGCATTTCATACAAACTTTCAAGCCTTTATTTTTCGAAATGAATGAAATTTCGTACACTACGCATAAACAGCATAGAAAGGTCTAAAAAGTTAGTAGACAACATTTTCGAAATTAATGTAATATTAAAATCTCTGTTTCTATGGAAATTTTAAAATCGGTCTAATGTGGCTGTAACACTATTTATCGGAATTAGGCTTAAGATACGAAGTTTCATTAAATATCGGTTCATTCATTTCGAAAACAAAGGGCTTGAAAGTTTGTATGAAATGCCGTACGTCGGGGGAAGATTTATAAAACAATGCTTTGATAAGCCGCAGTGCGACTGTGGAGCCACACCCATTGGCGTATCTAGATAGATAGATAGACAGAATACTCTTTATTATGCACACCATTTAGATTACAGACATAAATAAAGAAACTACAAAGGGTGACAATAGGCGGTCTTATCGCTAAGAGCGGTCTTTTAAAGACAACCTAGGGCCATTAGTAATCTGCTAGGGCTTTTTTCCAGGGGGAGGGCCTGGCCCCTAACCTTTTTTTTTCCTCGGGGTATCCTTGTGGTTGTGGATACCCTCCGTCTGGGAAGAACGGAGGGTTATGTCGGACTCCTACCGACTAAAACCCCACTGTTCCTTCTACTACTAATAGTCGGAGGCCCGGGAGATACTTGACCATGCCGCACCCCCGACTATCAGCCAGCCCCCACCGTGCATCCCAGGACCGATTCTTTTCTTTTAGCACATTCTGCTACTAAAAGAGTTTCGTCAATTTGGAGAATACCCTTAGAATTACCCACAAAATGCTTTCCACTCACCCGCTTGTCACTTCGCACTGTGGCGCGAAAATTAAATGTACCTACCTACCTACTCTAGCTTATTACAATACTTTTCGTATTATGTAACTAAAAGTAACTAAATGGAATGTATTATGTATTATTAAGTAATAATACATTTGTTTAGGTCTTGGTGGTCGATTATTTATTTGATTGCTTTTGTGTGAAGTTATATTAAGTAGGTAAGTATCCAGCTCAGTATTTCGAATAGGTCCCAAGACATTCTGGGGTGGGCACCAGACCATTCTAGGGTGGGCACGGCGCACCCCCAACCATATACGCCAATGGCACACCAAAACTACTCTGTGGACCACAAATGATGCCCCACCTCTTGCCGCACTCTCTCTGTGCAAAAACACCCGCACAATGGAAAACCTTCACGATACCAACGACAACGCTGTTGAAGTAGCTGAATTCTGCACCCTATTTAAGTAACACGCTATCAAAGTATCAAACACAATCTAAAAAATTTGAAGGATTTTCTGTTTTTTACATTTCTATGATATTGTTACCGATTCATTAATTTGTTGGAAGAATTTGTCTGCTCAACGACGAAAATCAATATGTAAGTAAGTACGTGGTCTACGACGAAGAAGAAGGAACTGCAAACGTAAAAGGGCGATAAGTCATTGGCACAGCGAAATGATTTGCGTTTGGGCTATTTACGTGTTGAATGTATAAACATACATAATTAAATCGTAGTCGAACAAAGCGCTTGCCTAACCAGGAGGCTGTAGCGATCCTGTAGTTCAAATGCTCCGTGACACCTGTGTGATTTTAAATTAAATGCCATATTTTATCATGCCTCTAATAATCCCCATTTCGCACTCCTAGCATAATCAGCGTACTTACTGTTCCCACTGCTGGGACACAGGCGAGAGAGTGGGCTGTAGTCACGTACGCGGGCCCAGTGCGGGGTGGTAGATGTCACTTGTTCAAATTGTTGGTTCTAGGATATGTCGGTTTCCTCCAGATGTTTTCTTTCACCGTTTTGAGAGCAGTGCAGGTGATGAAATAATTTACACAAGTAGAGCGCCTGCCTGGGTTCGAACCCACAACCTACAATCTCGTAAGTCGGGGCCGGTACACCCGTTACACCACTGGGCCACCACTGCTTGTAGAGCCCTTCCTATGTTGGGTACGAAAAAATATCGCGGCGGGATTTTTAACTCTCCTTGTTCAGCCGAGCGTTCAGAATCCAACAGAGCGAGCGCATCCCAGCGAGTCAAACAAAAAACACTCTCAACGCCAAACAGTGCGTTGAAAATCCAGTGCGCGAAAAAATAAATCGCCGCGGGAACAACGCGCCCGTACGTCATCATCATCATCTGCCTGACCTTTTCCCAATTATGTTGGGGTCGGCTTCCAGTCTAACCGGATTCAGCTGAATACTAGTACTTTACATGGACTAACTTCCTATCTGACCTCCATAACCCAGTTACTGCGTAAAATGCGGTCCCTTGGTATGACTGGTTGTCAGACTTTCGGGCTTATGAGTATACCCGTAACAAATAAATAATAATTTAATGTCTTTGACCCGTAACGACTGTCAAAGATCCACGAATAACAGCCGGGAACAACATTCATTGCGATAATATTAATATCTATTATTTTAACACCTTTAGAATAATTTAAAAAATCAATTCAATTCAATTAATAATTTTATTATGATAGTTCGAGTAGTAAATAATTCTGAATAAACAAAGTAACTGAAATTTCCCGCAATTTTTGTACAATGCGTTTCGATACAAATAAGTTAAGAATGTTAGCATTCAGGAAAAGTAAGTTAAATTTGTTATAACATTTATTTAAGTTCTATAAAACGTGTTATTAGATAGGTAAATAAAGTTACGTTTTAATTACATTCTTACAATTATGGCAATATTTGTTAAAATTTTACTGTAGGTAGACAAAACTGAAAACAAATGGAACACAAAATTATGATGACCTTGGCAGTTTGACAGATTTGAATAAAGTTGCCAGAAACCGATTCATGCATTAGTTAAGGCAAATTTTAATAATATGAGAATTGCTGTTCTCAGACGCAGAAAAATTATTATGTAAATACCCTATTCAAGAAAGTTAAATAATGAATCAGCCAAGTGTGTGTCGAACAACGATAATTATGAATGCATGCACAGTATTGTTATAACAACCACAAAATATGTTGGCTTTTCATAGTATTTTTCGAAAACTATGAAAAACAACGTTATTTTTGTAGTTGTAACCGGAAAATATATTCACAAAGTATTGAGTTAATAAACATCAGAATATATTTTTTTATTAAAGGATCCAACAATACCCCACACGCTTTTGTGCAGCTCGATCCTCTCTGCCTACCCTGAATAGAAAGCAAAAAATTCTAATATTATTGAATTCATGAGAAGTTTTCATTTTCGGATCCCTAAATATATAAATATTTATTCCATACTCCCACTATTTCGAAAAGACCTATCCCATGACACCACTCACAATAGAATACATTAGTAAAAAAAAACCACCGCTTACCTATAACCCAAGAAAAATCTTTTTTCTAGATTTTATTTCACAATTTTGTCGGCGTAATTAATATTATGTATAACCGTGACAAATTGCATTTGGCGAAAGTATAAGTCTCTTATAATCTCTACTGTGCGTAATGGAATACAGACTTGCACGGCTTAGGAATAGGATTGCTTTGAGAATAAGCTAATAATTTTGTATAATTACTGTTTCAGATATTTTTTTAAACCCCGGTTCGGCATTGTATTATAGTTCAGTAGATATTTTAATTTGATTTTTAGTTATTTTTAATTAAGACCAAGGTTTACTGTCCGTGGTCGTATTGCTACTTGTTCTGACTAGAATGTAAACAAAAGGTATTTACGGAATCCAAAAAAATTTTTAAAGAAATAATGTAAATTAAAATACTAAGTTGGCAACACCGAAATGACGGCCATTAGCAGTTTACCTAGTCACGCGAGAAAAAAAATGTGAATTTACAAATTGAATATTCTTTGTTTTAATTGCCTTATTGAACTTTAAATTGTGTTTTTTAGTGACAATTATAGTGTACACTACACGTACCATAGAATGAACATGTTATTTAAAGAGTTTTGGTGGGAAAACACAATGAATTTCATCGTTAAAAACTAATTTGTGAATCGAATAAAAAAAGTGTTTTTTGTGCTATACAGCTCAACATCAGGTAAGTTTTTTACGTCGAGAGTATCGATTAGTACGTGGAACGACATTCTGTGTGGTTTAAAACATTGTTTCGACTTTCAAAGTGGTGGAAAAACGTATTTCAGTGTAGTGTTTACATATTTTCGATTATACAGGTCCTAAGACACGTTGTTTTGATATATTATTGTCTGCAGCTTCAGGAATGTGGGATGTTCGCGTTATGACGTTTAGATAACACTGTGTTTTATATCTTTGCGTTGTGTGTACATTATAACAGGGTTTTGTACGAATTATATAAAAGTCTTAGGACTTTTTTGAATCTCGAAATAATAAAATTGTATTTTTTAAACAAGAAAAAATTTTGATAAAAACTTTGTTTAAAAAAATAAAAGCCTACTATTGTGCTATAAAGTCAGCTCATAAGAAAGAAGGATTAAAAATATTTTCAAAAATAGATCTTAGCATGGGATAAATGAATGCTGAAAGTCCCTCTATACACCCACTGATACCACTAGCTTGTGAAGGGTCCCTGAAACAATCACTTGTAGAAATATTGTCAAATGCTTCAATTCCATTTTGTTGACAATCAATTGTTGTTACAGTTAAGTCTTGTTTATATTTTAAAGTTTTACTTAATACTGTATTTTTGGTATATTGGCGTGGCTAGCTGATATAGAACAAATAATTTAATTTAACATTCTGTGTCTCGTAATGTTAATTACTTTACATACCTACTATTGTATAGATGCAAGTTTTCCTAACTGAATAGACAGCTGTGCTGCTGGAGTTTGTTGTGTCACTTCTTCTTCCCCGTGCAAGCACTACACTAGGAAGTTGTGAAAGGTGGGAATTACATAAAACAGTTTCTCAAAGCGCCCGCCCTTCACCACTTCTTCAAACTAAAGCACCTGTCTGTGTTCGAACCCACAATCTACAACTCGGTAGTCGGGGCTGTTACCACTGGGCCACTGCTGTCCCTCGCTCTAGCTTACACATTGCATGCTTAATGAAATACTGACTTAACTCAAAACAGACTTGGGATCGCGCAAAGAAGATCTCACTATGAGGACTTATCCTACTTGTTGACGCATAAAATTAAAATTGATTGGATTTGATTAGATTATGGCATTGACTGCCAACACGGTCACCGGTGACCGCGAACAATAGATTTTCTATTGTGTCTGTCGCCTGGCAGCCAAGGTGGTAATTAATCATGAATGCTTGAATTTTGAATGTATGATTAACTATTGATGAGGTCTGAGTAAACAAAAATCCGGAAATAATTCTCCTATCTACTAATGGTCACTGTTCCATTAGGCATGCAACATACCTATTTATTTGTGCCCTGAAGTTACAGCTAATTTTAAATGAATGTTTTCAGGTCAACAATATGAACCACACTGCTGCCACAATACCAGAAAACATGGACATTGATCCGCTGAGCTCTTACGAGTACCCAGCATATGACAGCTTTGCTGCCCAGTCTTACCCGTACCCCAGCAAGCTCCAGCAGTCCATATACCAGGCCTACCAACAAACTAACACAAACTACAGTAACACACAACCTACGCAACCGCAAGGACCATTCACAAATCCACCACCAACATCACAAACTTCAATAGATATTGAAATACCACCTAAGAATGAAGAAACAGACCCAAAACCAATTTTGAAAAAGAGAAGGAAGGAGAAGAATGGCCAGAAGAGTACTTATTGTTCTGAGAAGATAAAGGATGCTACGTTCAAGTTCTACGGTTGTTCCGTCTGTAACATCAGTTACAACGCATTGCACGACCTGGACCAGCACGTTACAGTTCACAAGAACCGAATGACAAGCTATAGACTGCGGTTAAGGAATCAATTTAAAAAGAAACAAATTAAAAAAGAAAAGAAACGGTTAAATAAAAAGATGGTTAAAATTAAGACAGAAAACGTGTTTGACATTGAAATTAAACCAGAAGACGGTTATATTGGTGAAGAGAAAGCTGCAGATGTTAAAAGTAATGGTATTAATCCTGATTCTGAATGTAATGGGAAAGTAGATAATGAAAACAGAGCAATAGAAGCCCAAAATAGTCAAATTAATAGCAATAATGTCACGAATTCTATTAATAACAACCCGCAGAATAATGAAACAAACTCTTTGAGCAATGGGAAAGGTAATAATGAAAATAGTGAATTGGAAAAGGCTAACAGTAAGAACAGTAAAGATAAAGAGAACAGTATGGACGAGGCAGAGTTAAATAATTTAGAGAAAATTTACAAATGTTTTGCGTGTCAGAAGCAATTTACTTTGAGCTATTACTTAAAATTACACGTGAGGTCACATACAGGTGAGACAATAAATATTATATATTGTTGTTAACGGGAAGCGCGCCAGTAGCCCGCGCAATTCAAATTTTCTTACGTTTTTTGCATTTTTCAGGTCAGTGTCAGGTTGTACTTATGTTGAACAAAATATGATTCTCGAGCGGAACAAATTAAGACTTTACAGAATTATAATCATCAATACGATCTTCTAAGTTCCTGCTGTGGTCTCAAGTCCGGTCTCCGAGTGTAGGGTCCTCGGTTCGATCCCCAGGGTAGCCAAAGCATTATTGAGTTCTCTTAGGTAGTACACAGCAGGTCTAACTCTGGATGCGTGTCTTTATTTAATTAAGTGTACATGCACAAAATGATATCTTCTAACTATACCAATAATAAAGCTGATGAGTTTGTTTGTTTATTTGAAGTTAAGTCGCGCAAATCTCTGGAACTACCAGTCTGATTTGAAAAATTATTTTTACATTCGATAGCTCAATTCTTGAGGAAGGCTATAGGCTATTTACCATCACGCTAGGGCCCTTAGGAGCTGAACAAAAAGAAAAGATACAGAAAATACGCTAAGCTAAAATGATGTAATAGCGCGGGCAAGCGATAAAATGCGACGGAATGGGTAAGAAATTTCACGCAGACGAAGCCGTGGGCTGAAGCTAGTCATGTTATAAATGATATATCATTGCCATCAGACGAGAAGCCCTACACGTGCAGCGTGTGCGGCCAGTCCTTCATCACGGCCAGCAAGCTCGGCCGCCACAACAAGCGCATCCATCTCGCCGAGCGCTACCAGTGCCGCATATGCTTCAAGATATACTCCCGGTGAGTACCTCACGCCATACACTCGCCCCGTGACAACTCGCCCCCTGACCGACAACTGTGTTAAGTAGTCCAGCTCAATGTGAAGGAGCTCGGCCGAGGAAGTACTATAGAAAGTAATTATTACTCTCTGCCGGCATCTGTGTTCCCTCCCACATTTAACCCGACTGCCTTCATATCAAGAGTGAACAGGCATCTTCTGGGCACGCTCGTTCCATCATAGACCTCATATATCGCTTCCCGTCAGGCGTGATTGGGGTCAAGAGCGGGCCCATTTAGCAATAAAAAGAAAAACGGCTGGACCGACTGATGATATTTTTGGGCGTGTTTGAATTGGTCCCTTCATGGCTTAGATTCACAATTAGGTAGGTGGCGATGCTCGGGCAGAACAACGTCTGCCAGGTCTGCTACTCATAATATCATAAAATATAACTAATTTAAAGGGACTTTGTATATTGCAGGTTCGAGCTGCTGACCGCTCACTTCGACAAAACGCATCCTGAAGACAAGCTGGAGGGGGAGCCGTATGGTACGTCGATAATATCATCATGCTAGCTTTTGGCCGCAGCTTCGCCTGCATTTGGAGATCCACATGATTGCAAAAAAAAATATCCCACGAGGACATACTACTAGGATAAAAAGTCATACGTTTAGCTGATAAGGGTAGCCTGCGAAAAACTAATTTTCTTACGTTTTTTGCAATTTGTAGGTCAGTGTCAGGTTGTATTTTGAACAAAATATGATCCGCGAGCGTAAAAAGTATGTATTTACAGAATTATAATAATTAAAATCATGCAAATCATCAGATTATACTATTTCATTCATTGAGATCAGTGGTGGCCCAGTGGTAACAGCCGCGACTTACGAGTTGTAGGTTCGAATCCGGACAAGCGCTTTACATTGTGTAAATTATTTCATCACCACAGCTCTCAAAACGGTGAAGGAAAACATCGTGAGAAAACCGACATGTCCTAGAACCAAAAATGCGAAGACGTGACATCTACCAACCCACACTGGGCCCGCGTGGTGGATTACAGCCCACTCCCTCTCACCGGGAGGAGGCCTGTGTCCCAGCAGTGGAAACTTCATTCATCTAACACTGACCTACAAATTGCAAAAATATGAAGAAAATTTTAATTTCGCGGGCTACCTTATTGCGACCGTTTTACGGCTTACACCCTGTTCTATACCTCTATAGGAGTATTTAAGGATCGTATCAGGGCCCCAATTCTGTATTATTCCCCGCGAAATCTTCCCACATGCAAACCACGTCAATATCGTGTCTTGTTAACGGCAAGGAATCGAAGTGTCAACCGTACGGACAACATGTATTTTGACAGTTCAAAGTGTTCAAACCACGCCATTGTGTCATAGAGATTACGTTATCAGCAGATGTTGTGCTTAACTAAGGAATTGACGTGGTTTTGAAGTAAGGAATCGTTAAGTGAACATAGTGAATTCGGGCCCAGGTAGCGTTCTGTAGTGTCTGTATGTATATATTTATGTATTGTAGACTACAACGCGATCCTGCCGTACCTGAAGGAGCTAGAGGAACAGCTACTCGCGCCCGAGCTGGCCGAGCTCGACAACAAGCCTAAATCTGAGGACTTGTTCTGGGAGCAGCACGTGGGCCCGCACCAGCTGGCCGGTCTCGGCACCAAAGCGCCCGCGGATATCAAGGAAGAGGTCAGTACGACAACTTGACGGAAACACAACACGCCCCGTAAAACTCATCCCATGAACTCTCAACTGAACTCGTCCTTATGACAACTTGCTCTCGTAAATCCAATGACAAACCCCGTGACAAATCGATTCTGTGGAAACTAAACCCCGATACCACGAACATATGACAACTCGCCCCCGCGGTAAAGCGACTCTGTGGCAACTGGCTCTTGCGGCAACTCGACTCTGTGGCAACTCACCCCGGGGCAACTCGACTTTGTGGTAACTGGCCCCCGCGACAACTCGACTCTGTAGCAACTCAAGTAAAATTATTGTTATAAATTACGATTTAGTTGTTATTACATCACCGACCTTATCTAAGCGCGCTATGAGCTGTTTTGACATTATTGTATTTATTTTTTTACTTACAGGCCCAAGACGAGGACCAAAAGGAACTGGTGCCGAAACTAGACATACTGATAGAGGAGGTGAAGGTGGACTATGACGTCACGGTCAAGCGCGAACTGTCGGACGACGAGCCGCCGGCAGACACGCCGGACGACGCGGACGACGGGCCGGGCGGGCCGGGCGACGGGCCGGGCGGGCCGGGCGGGCCGGGCGGGCTGGGCGACGGGCCGGGCGGGCCGGGCGGGCCGGGCGGGCCGGGCGGGCTGGGCGACGGGCCGGGCGGGCCGGGCGACGGGCCTGACGTCAAGGATGAAGACAGGTGAGTACAACGCTACAAGGATCTAATGGCGCGTGGCCGAAATCGGAACTAACGCCGCCATCTTGATTTGTCTGTTTAAAATGTTATAATAAAATACCTCCCCACATTCTTCAACTGAATGAGACAAAATTCAAGTCTTGTATAAAACGCACACTATGCAGGCAGGCATATTATAAGTTAGGGGTTGATAAAGATGCCTGGATCAATGCTGGTCCTGCTCCACAACCACAACTAATTGATTAACGCTTGAAAATACTGTTGGAGCTGTTGAAGATTGTAAGACTATCTTTGCATTGTATAAACTCAATTTCCTTTATATTGTATAATTGCATAGCACAAATGTGAGTTCTATGTACTGTAATGCTACCATTTACCGGGTAATGATAATAATGTCTTTCATTGACTTGAATGTGCCCTGGCGGCTGATTGTATGTCATGCTCACTAAAATGTCTCGCTAACGGTGGCGTGTGTGTTGGATCATTTAGCTCCCTTCAAAATGGTTGAGCTGAATGGTGCTGATCTATGCGTCATGTTCGTGAACGGGCGCCGTCAGTTGGGACTGGTCATCACTTGGCTGCCTCGGCTTATTTTTAATTATTTTACTTTTGGATTATTGTTTTGTTAAGTACTATTTGCTGTACTCTGGACACTTTAACGCGTACGTATATTTTTTTTTTTACATCGTTCTCACATATAATTATAAATTCAACATTAATGATGTAACTAATATTTTTGTAAAATATAATTTAAAAGAGTGTCCATGGAGTTTGTTGCCCGTTCATCTCCATAGGTACCTACGCTTTGGAATGGGCAACTAGCTTCATATTTTCTGACTGACCTATTGACAATTCAAAAGTGCCTGTAAATGGTTTAATTGAAATAAATGCTTTGAGTTTGAGTTTGTCAATACAATTTTTTTACCCATGAATATGGACAACTTTCACTATGGGACCAACTGAAATCACGAAAAAAAAATCTGCTGTTTAATACAAAAGTTCAATAAGTACCTATTTTACCAAAATGTATCAAAAATCAGATTTTTTTTCCTGATTTCAGTGTTGGTCCCATAATGAAAGTTGTTCATATTCATGGGTAAAATAATTGTATTGACAAATCAAGATGGCGGCGTTAGATCCGATTTCGGCCAGAACAAAAATGGGTAGAACACCCTGTAAAAATTTGGCGACGGTAAAAAAACATTATGAAATCAAATGAAGACCCTCACATCTTTTCATTTGATATGTCACACGGTACAGGGTGCTTACTCTCGAATATAATTCCGATAGATCGACATTGGTCAAACGTCAGTTGGTTGAGTTAAACGTCAGGGATTGGCTAGATTCAGTAAGTCCAGGCAATCCCTGACGTTTGACTGACAATTTCAATGTCGATCTATCGGAATTATATTCGAGAGTAAGCACCCAGGTTGCTAAACTTTATTTGCGTTAGCTCAGGTCCGCACGGACGCGTTTTTCCCGAAATTTTTTTTTTCGTGCACTGGATATTCAACGCACTGCTTCGCGCCGAGAATTAGAAATCCAACAGTGTGGTTTATTGGTGCGCTGGAATGCGCTTCGTAGGATTCTCAATGTTCGGCTCAACACCGAGAGTTGAAAATCCAGTGCGCGATATTTTTGCATGGACTTACACATCCGTGTATGGCCACATTTGAAGCTATTCGGTCAGTACACTCGTGCGCGATGCTTCCCGCAGCCAGTCGGACGAGGACTACTTCCCTCTCAACACGTGGGCCGCGCCGCACGCGTCGCCGCGCGCGCCCTCGCCCGCGCGCGCCCGCGCATGCGCCGTGTGCCACAAGCGCGTGAGCACGGCGTCGTACCTGCGCGTGCACATGCGCACGCACACGGGCGAGCGGCCCTTCAAGTGCTACACGTGCGGCCGCGGGTTCATCACCAGCAGCAAGATGCACCGCCACGTGCTCACGCACGCGCAAGGTCGGTGGGGAAGGCTACCATGCAGATTTTAAAACTACCAACGAAAATCTATAACTACCATACTAATACAACTATTGACGAAAAGTATCAATAACTAACTACCAGTTAAATCCTAGCATAGTCGATAATACTAGCGTCAACTTTTGGTACTTTCAAACTAAAGTAGCAGCTAGAGCCGCCAGGGGCGCCAGCAGCGCCAGGGGGTTCACTTTAGACTGTCGTTGTAGCATTAAAAATATGCAAGATGTTATTTCCCATAAGAAAACAGCATTTTTATTTCTTGCTCTCTTAATATTTGGGAACGAAATGAATGATGTCCTTTAACACATTGTCTATTGTTGTATTGTTCCACTGTTGCTTTGTAGACAAAGACAATGTCAAGACGGAAGGAGAAGACACCAAACCGGAAGTGGACAATGTGAACGAGGACCAACAGCAAAGAGATGGTGCTAAAAAGTAAGTCGTGAGACAGAGTAACGCGCGTTCGCACTATACATACAGTCTGTGGTCTTTCCATAGTTTTAAGAAACCAGTCCACTGTAGCCGCCCAAATCCATAGTGTAATACCTTTATTTTCATGTCTTGCAATAGTCCTGCAGCAACCGCGGGTTGTCCTTAGGTGTACTTGCATACTGTAAACAGGGATAATCGTCGGTTGGTGATTCATTAATTAATAAAATGGGGCGTGGCTGCGTCATGGACCCACCGTGTGTCGTACGTGAATACGTTGACGTAACGGGGTTGGGCCGCTCGGCCGCATTCATTCTTTTACGTTCCCGGCACTGCTGGACTCGGTCATATGGTGTTTTATTGGTACCATTCGATTGCTCTTGAGAAGCCCTTTCCAACCGTATACGATATCTGTATTTAGATTTGGCTTTTTGACGCGTATAGGGCGACATTATATATTTTTGATATTATTTTTCTTTTTATTTTATCCCATTATATTCACTGTCACTATTTTACACTAATGTTTTGTATACAATCGATAGATTTTGACGAATCTGACGATTGAAACTTAAAAGAACGTTATAGCTTTTCCAAGCCAAAAGTTATACTAAGTGGAAATCTCGATACATAGCAAAATGACCTCAAAATGGCGGTGCTTTCCGTCCACACTTGGCGTAATGAATTCTTTGATCCTTTAGCTATCCAATGGTGTAATTGAATTTAGGATGGAGATGATAGATATGAAGCTGCAACATCAAACAGTATCCTTCGAAATTGTTATCATTTGTTTTTTTGACTTGCCTCCCACTATGGAAGCAATTTTAAAGATGTATTCACGTCAAAACCTGTAACAGGCCTCTGCGAGTTGGCTTCGGCCCCTCGTATCTACCTCCCAAAGGCACGGGACCCCGGCTCCCAAGATATGTCAAAGTCACTTTCAATAATAATGCTATCATTATTTAAGAAACACTCCATACAATTGCAGTAGTAGGTGTCTTTATCTCACGAAGCGACGTGTACTTTACTTGTGGCTACCAAGTGTTACAAACACGCTCTCGGTACCGTACGAGACAATGGCGAAGTCGAAAGTGTGTGTGTTATGTGCTGACGCTACTCATATTCACGCACACATTCAAAGAATGTTTGTACTCTTGGTTACCACAAGTATAGCGCGCGTTACTGATATTTCAAGTGACTGCAGTAACTGCGGTCAATGACCCCACAACAAATTAATAGTTTTTTTGTTTTATCATGTTTAGATATGGATACCCTTGACATCTGCGGAGTTTCGCTAGCTAATTTAATTTGACCCCGTATAAGGAGATCTTGCGCAATATTTGAAGCTTCTAGACCCAGCGGTTTACGCTGTTCGTTGTGTCAGTAAATTCAAGATTTTTAATAAGTAGTTTTTGAACATTTACAGAACAGCGAAGAAAAAATCCAAAATGAAGTCGAAGTCGTCGTCGCTGACGAGTGGCGACGAGAAGCCGCGCCGCAAGCACCAGAAGCGGCCGCACGCCTGCGAGTACTGCAACCAGAAGTCAGTAGCTCTCAAACTAGAAGCATTCCAACCATCTCGCGGGCTACTCTGAGTCTGACGCCTTCGACTTGAATACTACAATCTGAACTGTTACTGCCTGCCTTTTCCCAACTAGGTTAGGGTCGACTTCCAGTCTAACCGGATGCAGCTGAATACTAGTATTTTACATTTAGCGACTGCCCATCTGACCTCCACAACTCAGTTACTGGGTAATACGATACCCTTGGGTAAGACTGGTTGTCAGACTTTCGGGCTTCTGACGTGAAAAAATGTAAGGAAATTAGAGGTGTTTTTGACAGATTGAGACTGAGAACAGACTGAGAACATTCTTAAAATGATGAGAATTGCCCCTCTGGTGTTGGTCATAGGGTGTATAGATGTTTTGGAACAAAACATTTACCTACTTTGGTTCGGAAAAAATTTCATCATGGTTGTTGAGGGTGCTAAAGCCGATAGCGAGATCAAAATACGAGTATAAATCCAAGATGGCGACAACTTCATGAGAGCTTCTTAAACTTATTCAAAACAAATAGTATTAAATTCACGCTTTATTTCTCTCTGTCTCTTTCTATGACATACGAGTGTGTGCGTGCGAGTGCCGCGTAAGGAACGCACACGTTTGTTTTTTCAAAGCCAGTTCGCAATTTAAATAAAATCTTTGATAAGTTACCTCCTTGGTTGTCATGTTTCGAAATAAAAAGTTCGTTCCATATAATCCGCATGAAATTTCTTGATCCCCGCCTCACCCCGTCGCGTCGCATCGCATCACTTGCCCGCGCTATTACTTCGTTTTCACATTGCGTTCTTTTTTCTTTTTGCTCGGCTCCATAAAGTCATAGCGTGATACTAAATAGCTTATAGCGTTCCTCAAGAATTAGGCTATCAAATGCAAAAAAAAAATCTAATCCGACCGGTGGTTCCAGAGATTAGCGCGTTCCAACAGACTCTTCAGGTTTATTATTAGTAATATAGATAACAGATAACTGACGTTGGAACAATCAGCCGTGAGGCTCTCAGTAACCACATCACAACAACCTATAGGTTCCTGCACCTGAACATGCTGGAGGTGCACAAACAGTCGCACGCGGGCGAAGCCCTGGTGCTGCGCTGCCACTACTGCCTGCAGGAGGCGCCCAGCGATACCGCGCTGCGTGCGCACGAGGCGGAGCACCAGGGGGCCAAGCCCTACCTGTGCACCGTGTGCGGGAAGACCTACAAGAAGAGGGAGACTATGGTGAGTGCACCTCACGACTTTATACTATCTCAGCATCTGCCTGCCTTTCCCCAACGTTGGGGTTGGCTTCCAGTCTAACCGGATGCAGCTGACTACTAGTATTTTACATGAAGCGACTGCCTATCTGCATAGCTATTCACAAAGCTACGACACGGTTTGGTACCGTATCGAATGTCAATGTTATCGACGAAATCCTATAATCGCTATTCACAAATCCGAAACCGTACAATTTTGACAGTTCATATACAGTATGAAGACATCAATTCTTCCGACAGGTATTTGCTGTCGGAAGTGTTATCGAATAACAAAATATTGTATAAAAAAGAGTAATCTAAGCAATAAGTGTCAAAACACGGCTCCGGGCAAGGTCCTCATGCCCTTGCATGAATGCAAAGAGCATCTGCCGCTGCTCCAATGACACTCTTTTCTGAAAATATGCATTTTCAATATTAGGTACCACGTTTTATGAAATGAAAATGAGCAAATAGTAATTTGTTTAAATACTGATAAAATACATACAACAATTTTTCTGTAAAAAAAAAAACTAATTTTTCACTTCTCAATTAATTACCTTTATTTTTTTTTAATTCGCCTAAAGGGCAGGCTATATTCTTTCAACCATACCGCCTTGTCTTCCGTGTAGTTCTCAATTATCTATAGCTCAAAACAATATTCAGAAAAATAATTATTCCAGATTTCCAGGTTTGACAGAAAGTTGAAGTTTACAAAGCAAGTTTAATAGAAATCAGGTAAATTTTATTTATTAATGAAATCATTGTTTACTGTTTTTTTTTTGTTAATAGTTACTGAATGCATAATCTGTAGTTGCTCATAATGAAATACTCAATAAAAATCATTTATGTACTTACCACTTAAAATTTTCTACCACGAATATCTATTTACTACCATTTTGTAGCGTTCCCCGTATACACACCAAAAAAAAAATATCCTTCCACACGGATCTGTGAATAGCGTTTTACCGGTCCTTGAGTTCAGAAATCAGGTTATCGAACAAGTGTCATTGTCGATACGATAGTGAATCGTATGTTTGTGAATAGCTATGCTGACCTCCACAGCCCAGTTACTGGGTAATACGATACCCTTAGGTAAGACTGGTTGTTAGACTTTCGGGCTGCAGACGACCCGTAACGACTGTTAAATATTCACGAATGACAGCCTGGAACAACAGCTTGAAGTGCTTTCCGAAGCACGGAGGGGTCTTGGTATGTGAAGATGGTCACCCATCCACGGACCAACCACGACCAGCGTAGCTTAACCTGATCGATGGACCCATGCTGCTGTTATTACTTGCTACCTCCCGACTATCTATTCAATAACAATTATAAAGGCTGTGCGTCGCGTCGTCTGTCGGTGAATGAATACAGGACATCATTCAATTCGTACCCAAGAATTAAAGTGTCAGCCAGAAAAAAAAGCGGTCAAGTGCGAGTCGGACTCGCGCACCGAGGGTTCCGTACAAGTTTGTAGGTATGTAACTGCAAATTTACAGTTTTCGGATTTTTTCCTTTACTTGTGCTACATGACATTGCTTCTTGCCAAATTTCATGATTCTAGGTTAGGATTATAGGTTTTGATTCCCTTGCGAGTGTCGAAATATAAAGAAAGAAAGAAAGAAAATTTATTTGGACACAGTTTGTGAAACACAAAATACCAGATTAACAAAATAAAAATAATTTTTCAAGCAACAAGAGTGTGTGCCTCACGGCTGCGACAAAAAGGTTCATTTCAGCATTAATGCCAGACAGATGCTGTCTGACGCTGGTGTTCTAATGAACCTTTAGGGAAAAGTGACGGGGAGTACACACAGTTTCAACATATCTAATACATACTTTTTATACTTATATATAAATAAATAAACTAGTAATCGAAAACATATAAATACAAAACAAAAAAAAAAAAAATACAAAATATGAGGCATAAACGGAAAAACTAAATAATTAACTAAAATAATACCTTAATTTCAACTTGATAATTCCACGAGTTCATGAAAAAAAGGGCCTTGACAGAAGGACAGACAGACAGACAACGAAGTGATCTTATAAGGGTTCCGTTTTTCCTTTTGAGGTACGGAACTCTAAAAAGTACAATTTTCTTATGGGAAATAACATCTTGTGCATTTTTTACTATTACAGCGAAAGTCTACAATTATTTGAAATTGAAAATGCCATAAATCTTATTTATATAACAAGCGTTTAGAGCATAACATATAAAAAATATCAACTTTTTATTGAACATAACATCCCGAACATGCTTTCAATAAGTCCATTCGCGCAAAAGTCCATACGCGAAAATGTCTTTTCGTGCATTTGTCTTTCGCGGAAATGTCTTTTGTGCAAGTGTCCTGCTACCGTGTCTTAACGCTATTGCTCACAGGACAGATTTGGCCAATCTCCTTTGCTATAATTTGAGCGCAGCCGTAGCTGTGTAGCTCCAATATAACTGGAGATCCAGCACTACAAACATTGAGTATTTTTCCAAAATAGGAATATTAGCCGTCTGCCGAGCCGGATGTCGTTAAAATACTCCAGGGTTTTTTTGTGCGATGGGTCGCACAGTGCGCTGGATTGGAGGGAGTCACTTGGTTCAATGAAAACTCCTTGTTGTTCGAAGACTATTTATTTCCGTGTTGTCTACTAGTCACTGTTAAGATGGACGGTGGATCACGGTGGAAGTACTTGCTTTAATGAAAATACAATTTTTCACTGTCAAAGGTAGCGAGTACTGAGTCTGCTCAGCCTACTGTCTTGTACCAGATCTGAATAGGAACTGACTTTGTTTGGACAAGCAAGGCCCTTTTGTATGCCCCAGTGGCGTCGGTTTCTCTCTACTATTTCCCACGCTATGGGCCTCACAACAGTACTCGCTACGCTATTGTTTATTGAAAGATATCGTAAACACATTTGGTGCGGATAACATTGTCGGCACAAAACTACAAATTACTTACAATTTACTAAAAAGGTTCCTAAGAAATGTCGGATAACAATGTCGGCACGAAACTACAAACTAAAATGTAATAAAGAAAGGTTACTAGAAATGCGTATTTCTATGAATGGTCGCAGGCAATAATGTTTTGTTCACATTCAACTAACAAAACATTAAGCAACTAATAAAACTATAAATTTGACTACGACGCTCGGCAATTACAAATACAATACGTGACCCAAAGTCCCCGAACGCCATAGGGTCTCAAACATCTGGCATCATCTACTTTCTAAAATTGGTTATTCTCTTTATTACGGTACCTATTTGTTGCCCAAAGATAAAAATTAACACGTTCCTATAACAATTTTACTCAAGCTTAACCTATGAGATCGGCTGTCCTGCACATTCCTCCCGCCCGTGCGACGTCCAGTTTTGTAGTACTGGGTGTCGCACCTATTAAAACGGTGTAGGATAGCTGCTCTCGGTCTCGACCGATGACACGATGGTGCATATTGGTTGCTGAAAGGTGTCGGCTTTCGTGCTGATGTCGGCTGTGCGCACGATATCATTTGGACCAAGATAGGTGGCGCAGAAGCATTCTCTGGCCCGCAAGTTGGCTGCCCGGGCACGGTGTTCGGAACAGGCTGCGCAGGCATGAGGTTTGGAGCTGGCTGCGCAAGCATCAGGTTCGGCGCAGGCTTGAGGTTCGGAGCTGGCTGCGCAAGCATCAGGTTCGGCGCAGGCTCGAGGTTCGGAGCTGGATGCGCAAGCTCGAGGTTCGGCGCAGGCTCGAGATTCGGAGCTGGCTGCGCAAGCTCGAGGTTCGGCGCAGGCTCGAGGTTCGGAGCTAGCTGCGCAAGCTTGAGGTTCGGCGGGGGCTCGAGGTTCGGAGCTGGCTGCGCAAGCATCAGGTTCGGCGCAGGCTCGAGGTTCGGAGCTTGATGCGCAAGCTCGAGGTTCGGCGCAGGCTCGAGGTTCGGAGCTGGCTGCGCAAGCATTAGGTTCAGCACAGGCTCGAGGTTCGGAGCTGGCTGCGCAGGCTCGAAGTTCGGAGCTGGATGCGCAAGCTCGAGGTTCGGCGCAGGCTCGAGATTCGGAGCTGGCTGCGCAAGCTCGAGGTTCGGCGCAGGCTCGAGGTTCGGAGCTAGCTGCGCAAGCTTGAGGTTCGTCGGGGGCTCGAGGTTCGGAGCTGGCTGCGCAAGCATCAAGTTCGGCGCAGGCTCGAGGTTCGCAGCTGGCTGTGCAAGCAACAGGTTCGGCGCAGGCTCGAGGTTCGGAGCTGGCTGCGCAGGCTCGAAGTTCGGAGCTGGCTGCGCAAGCTCGAGGTTCGGCGCAGGCTCGAGGTTCGGAGCTGGATGCGCAAGCTCGAGGTTCGGCGGGGGCTCGAGGTTCGGAGCTGGCTGCGCAAACATCAAGTTCGGCGCAGGCTCGAGGTTCGCAGCTGGCTGTGCAAGCAACAGGTTCGGCGCAGGCTCGAGGTTCGGAGCTGGCTGCGCAAGCTCGAGGTTCGGCGCAGGCTCGAGGTTCGGAGCTGGCTGCGCAAGCATCAGGTTCGGCGCAGGCTCGAGGTTCGGAGCTGGATGCGCAAGCTCGAGGTTCGGCGCAGGCTCGAGGTTCGGAGCTAGCTGCGTAAGCATCAGGTTCGGAGCTGGATGCGCAAGCTTGAGGTTCGGCGCAGGCTCGAGGTTCGGAGCTGGATGCGCAAGCTCGAGGTTCGGCGCAGGCTCGAGATTCGGAGCTGGCTGCGCAAGCTCGAGGTTCGGCGCAGGCTCGAGGTTCGGAGCTAGCTGCGCAAGCTTGAGGTTCGGCGCAGGCTCGAGGTTCGGAGCTGGCTGCGCAAGCATCAGGTTCGGCGCAGGCTCGAGGTTCGGAGCTGGCTGCGCAAGCATTAGGTTCAGCACGGGCTCGTGGTTCGGAGCTGGCTGCGCAGGCTCGAAGTTCGGAGCTGGCTGCGCAAGCTCGAGGTTCGGCGCAGGCTCGAGGTTCGGAGCTGGCTGCGCAAGCATCAGGTTCGGCGCAGGCTCGAGGTTCGGAGCTGGCTGCGCAAGCATTAGGTTCAGCACAGGCTCGTGGTTCGGAGCTGGCTGCGCAAGCTCGAGGTTCGGCGCAGGCTCGAGGTTCGGAGCTGGCTGCGCAAGCATTAGGTTCAGCACAGGCTCGAGTTTCGGAGCTGGCTGCGCAGGCTCGAAGTTCGGAGCTGGCTGCGCAAACATCAAGTTCGGCGCAGGCTCGAGGTTCGCAGCTGGCTGTGCAAGCAACAGGTTCGGCGCAGGCTCGAGGTTCGGAGCTAGCTGCGTAAGCATCAGGTTCGGAGCTGGATGCGCAAGCTTGAGGTTCGGCGGGGGCTCGAGGTTCGGAGCTGGCTGCGCAAACATCAAGTTCGGCGCAGGTTGCTCTGACGAGCTGTCTCTGATAAAGTTGACCTTAAGCCCCTGTGTTCTGGTGTGGCTGCCATGTAGGACCCAACCTAGTGGTGTTAGTGAAGCCACTGGTTGGTTCTTCTTTCCTGTTCTGATCTCCTTTGCGATGAGTAGATCCCAGTTATCCTGGCCAATCAGGAGTTTGGGTCTTGCATCTTCAGTTACTAGGTCTCTGGCGATGTCATGAAGATGTTCACAGTCCCTGACTGCTTCTCCAGGGATCTTTTGTGCAGCCAACTCTAGCTGCTTAATTGTTCTTGCGCGTAGCTTGCGTTCAGATGTGTGAAGTCCTTTGATGAAGAAGTTCACTCGTTGAGATGACACGTCGACCGTGGGCTCGCCGTCAAAGGATGCTATTCGAAGTGGTTCGTAGGATCCTTCTGCTCCGATTTGCTTGGCTAGGCTCTCGTCGATTAGAGTTACGGTAGAGCCGTCATCTAGGAGTGCGTAGGTATCTACAGCTCCTGCCGGTCCAGAAAGGTGCACTGGTATTATCTTCAGAAATGATACCCTCGGTGTCCACATTGAATGGACCTTCTCTTGTTCCTCTTTGCAGCAGTTGGTTTCTTCTTTCTTTTCTTTTGCTGCACTAGTGGCGTGTAGCATTTTGTGATGTAAATGCACACAGTCGTCTATTTCGCATTTCTTTGGTTTACAGCTGTGTTGCTTTGTTCGGAATTTGAGGCAACGAAAACACAGGCGATGCTTCTTTGCGATGTTCCATCTTGCATCAGTAGTTGCCTTCTTAAATTGGTCGCATTCCACGATGCTGTGTCCTTGATGTTCACATAAACCACACTTTGGTTTGCTTGCTTCTTGTGTGGCATGTACCCGCTGCTGACGTCGCTGCGTGTTCTGAGTAGTTTGAGTTATTGCAGCGATGCTTTCAGGCAATGCATACGGGCTACAAATCTCTGCTTCGATCTTGATGAATCGGGTAAACTTCAGAAGATCAGGTTCTGTTCTGGGTTGTGCTGCTGAAAACTGGTACCACTGTCTTTTCAAAGTTGGTGTGAGCTTTTCAACAATAGCCTTTGTGACTTCTGGATTGAAGAGATAATGCCCGCAGTTGAGTGCTTGCAAAGTCCCAACAATGTTTTCCACTTTGGTGGCGAAGGTGCAAACATCACGCGGAGATTCTGTGAGGCGTGGTAAGGTCCGTAGTCGCTCCATCTCAGCCATTGCGATGGAGTCTGGTCGTCCAAAGCGTAGCTCGAGCGTCTTCATGACTTCGTTCGGGTCTGCGTTCACCATTAATAGACCTTGTACAGCTTCTTTTGCTGTTCCTCGAAGGCTTCTTCTAAGTCTTGACATGTTTTCCACTGTTGTTAATCGATGCGCTGACTCACAGTAGGCGGCGCGGAACGTGAGCCAATCTTGATGAGCTCCGTTGAAACAGGGTAGTTCAGTGTATTTCATTGGCTGCTGGTATTGTGCAGCGTGCACAGCTTGCGTGATTGCAGCAGCAAGTTCTTGCATATCCGTCCTTGGTTCTTGGACGGCTAGTGTTGTAGGCTGTTGCACGACGTGGGCTGTTGCTGTAGACGGCGGCACCCAGGGCGAGGCGGCAGGCCTCGGAGGGTAGCTGTGATGCGATGCCGTGGTGTAGATCGGTTGACATGATGTGTTCGGTGCCACGTTCGTAGAGTTCTGTGGCCAGGATTCGCTGGAGTTTACCGGTGCTGGCGTCTGTCGCGGCTGTGCAGGCACGTAGTTCTGTTGCCATGATGCGGCTGCGATCTCTGGCGTCGGGTTCGGTTGTGACTGCACAGGCGCGGGGTTCTGTTGCCAGGCGGCGATTACTGGCGGCGGGTTCGGGTGCGGCTGTTCAGTCGCAAGGTTCGGCTGCCAGGAGGCGGGGTTCTGTTGCCAGGCGGCGATTACTGGCGGCGGGTTCGGGTGCGGCTGTTCAGTCGCAAGGTTCGGCTGCCAGGAGGCGGCGGTGCTCACTGGCAGCGTGATGTTCATGGATTCAGGTTCGATGTTCGGGTTCTCAGGTTGCGAGTCCATGTTGCTGACTCCACTGTCACCGGGATGTCCCAGGCTATGGCGGCGGCGGTCACTGGAACTGCTGGTTTGATCGACGACTTCACCTCGGACTGATAAGGTCTATTGGCAATTGCGAGCAGCTGACTTGATTGGAGCCAAGTAGTTACTCGTTGATCATTTCCGGTTTCCGAGGCGACGGAGGATACATCTTCATCCGTAGATTCAGCTTCAATTTCGGCGAGGCGTGCGGCCGCTAACTCTGCTAATCGTTGTGCTAGCTCCGCCTTGGCCTTGGCTATGCGGCGCGCTTTTGAAGTTTTATCGCTCTTCTGTGACGTAGGTTTGCTGCGGCGACCACTCTCTTTGTGTTCAGTTGTGACGTCTTGTTGTGGCGCGACACGTTTAACTGTAGATGAGGTAGTGGATGGTGCTTCTGAAGTCGTTGCTGTGGCCATCTGTGTGGTAGTTGTCGTTCCCGTAGCTTCCGTAGTGCTTGTGTCGGCCGTAGTCTCTGTAGTGGTTTCCGTAGCAGTTTCTGTCCGTTCTGTGGCTGCAGTCGATACCCGGCCACCTCTTTTCCCCGTAGACCTCGTAACTGGCATTGTTTCAATATAAATTCTTCAAGAAGTTCGCTGGAGTCTTCTTAATAGTGATTTTCCTCGAATCCGGCTCGAAGGACCAATTTGTGCGATGGGTCGCACAGTGCGCTGGATTGGAGGGAGTCACTTGGTTCAATGAAAACTCCTTGTTGTTCGAAGACTATTTATTTCCGTGTTGTCTACTAGTCACTGTTAAGATGGACGGTGGATCACGGTGGAAGTACTTGCTTTAATGAAAATACAATTTTTCACTGTCAAAGGTAGCGAGTACTGAGTCTGCTCAGCCTACTGTCTTGTACCAGATCTGAATAGGAACTGACTTTGTTTGGACAAGCAAGGCCCTTTTGTATGCCCCAGTGGCGTCGGTTTCTCTCTACTATTTCCCACGCTATGGGCCTCACAACAGTACTCGCTACGCTATTGTTTATTGAAAGATATCGTAAACACATTTGGTGCGGATAACATTGTCGGCACAAAACTACAAATTACTTACAATTTACTAAAAAGGTTCCTAAGAAATGTCGGATAACAATGTCGGCACGAAACTACAAACTAAAATGTAATAAAGAAAGGTTACTAGAAATGCGTATTTCTATGAATGGTCGCAGGCAATAATGTTTTGTTCACATTCAACTAACAAAACATTAAGCAACTAATAAAACTATAAATTTGACTACGACGCTCGGCAATTACAAATACAATACGTGACCCAAAGTCCCCGAACGCCATAGGGTCTCAAACATCTGGCATCATCTACTTTCTAAAATTGGTTATTCTCTTTATTACGGTACCTATTTGTTGCCCAAAGATAAAAATTAACACGTTCCTATAACAATTTTACTCAAGCTTAACCTATGAGATCGGCTGTCCTGCACAGTTTTTTAATAAACGGACCGGGTCTATTTGAATTGAAATAAAAACATATTAATTGTTTACAATTAGATTATATTTTCTGTTTCTGAAGGCTTACTTTTTGGCATTATGTATGGAACACTATAACATGAAATGACCACCTCGTCTTCGTATCGTAGCGTGAATACGAGAGGTCCAATTTTCCATCGCATTTTGATATAATGACACCTCTAATCATTGATGACGCGTGTGGTGTCTTCGACAGTTCTTGGCTCGCATACACCAGTGACCCAGTGATTTGACATGACCCCAGAAAAAATTATCAAGGGGCGTTAAATCAAATGATCTTGGAGGCCATGTCTTAGTTTCTCGTAACGAATGAAACGTTTGAAGAATTTAACTGCCGTTTTGATACCACGCTTTAATCATTTCAACGCGCTGTTTAACTGTATAACAACTCATCTTGACAAATGTCGAACATTTAAGGCGCAGATATACGACTTCTAATGATTTTAAATTCAACATCACGTCTAATCGACCGGACTGATTTCTTTGAAAAAAATAAATGTTGTATTAGACCATTTGCTTCGTAATTTGATATGTGAATATTTGCAATTATATTTTTTTAACATAGTGTAATTAATTTGTGAAGTAATGTCTACCGCGGACATAAAACGATAATCACGCAAACACTATCGGGTGTATTTTCATAAAACTTTCACCATATAAAAGACAATTCAATTCCCCGAATTTTAGTATACGGTTTTTATTTGTTTGGTGTTTGATAAATCAACAATAGATGATTGTTTCATATTTTGCAATAAATTACCAGCGTTGTGTCATCGCGCATCTCTTTCTTTTCTATGCAGTCCGATAGTGACCGCGCTTTAGGTCATGTAGTCGCCTTAATGCCTCGTCTGACAAAAATTCGCGCCAATAGACAATCTATTATGGCCGCCATCGACTGTCAAAGACACCTTCTCCTAGCCTTCTCCCTATTGAAAAACCCTATACTATAGTCCGCGCGGAACTAGTTGGCCGCGCCTTAGGTATGTGAGCGGTGGGAGGGGCGAGGCGCTTTGTGTGACTCAGTACGTGCGATGCGAACACTACGCAACCCGCCGCCCTCACCCCGCCGCCCTCACCCCGGCGCGGCCAACTAGTTCCGCGCGGACTGTAGGAAAGTCGGATGAAGTTGTTAAGTAAAACTAAAATTTTGAATTTTTTGCGAAAAAAGACCCAATGTTTTTACTATTTTAATAGCTAAGCAATAACTACGTTTTAATTCCAATGGAATTTCCCACGTGCGCGCAGGTGTACCACCGCAAGCGCCACGCGCCCGACAAGGAGTTCGTGTGCGACGTGTGCTCCAAGCGCTTCCCGGCCGCCTGCAAGCTGCACAAGCACCTGCTCACGCACCGGCGCGACGCCTTCGTGCTGCGCTACGAGTGTCCCGTGTGCGCGCACATGTTCCACACGCGCTACCACGTGCACATGCACCTCAGCACGCACCAGAAGGAGGGCCTGTGAGTACTATACATAACATATACAAGTCGCACGAGTGTCCCGTGTGCACATGTACCACGTGCACATGCACCAATCCAATGCATGCGAACACAACCTCAGCAACACGCTGCTCGACACATACACGAGACGCATGGACGCGGCGGCGGGTCGGGCGGGTCATTCATAGAATAGGGATTAAAGGTTTTATACAAAATGTCTGAAGTAGTTTTATGCCGAGTGTGATAATAGTACCACATGAGTGTTTTAATACCTAATTATGTACAGTTACATACAAGACTTTGTCTACACCCATGATATGAATGCTCTATAGATAGTTCTGAAACAGTTTTTTGCAATACCAATATCGAACAAAAATTGCGGCCTGCGGGATATGACGTGAATTCGAATAACCTGTAAGTTCTTTTTTTAAATACGGAGCAGTGGTAGTGAAGCGCGCGTGCATGACAATGTTCTTTTTTTGAAAAGGAATTGCTTATGAAATTTAGTACAATATTATAACACTCGTTTGAATGTATCATGGTTATTTATTTATTTATTTATTTAAGGATTACCAACGAGATACATTACAATTATCTTTAACCATAATAGAATTTGTATAATATACATTATCATGTAACGCACACTCAATTACAGGTAACCACAGCTTACACATTATCGAGTACACATGCTCTGAATACATAATTGCATGAAATATGAAATACAATAAAACAAAACAATTAAAATAATAGGAATCAAATTAAAAATGATAAATTATTTAATTATTAGAATGATAGATCAAATGTCCTCCAACCGAAAGTGCTTATATAGTTTACATTTAAAAGTGTTGAGACTGTCATGATTTATATCTACTTCAGCTTTGCGACATATACCATTGTATAATTTGGTAGCCCTCGTAAGGGGAGAGTTGTCACCTAAATTGGTTTTGTGCAAAGGTTGTTTGAAAAGATTGTAGGTATGTGACCGTGGTAACCTGCGAGGAACATTAAAAGATATTTTGGATAGCAGTTCAGTGTTTAGTTTAGATGTCACTAATTTGTGAAGGAAACAAAGATCTAGAACTTTCCTAGGATTGGTGAGGCTTTGGAGTTTGAAGTGCAGAAGACGCTCTTTATAGGAATTTAATTGTATCGCATTTTTGCTTTGTAAGGATAGATGATACAAGAATCTCTTTTGAACTCGTTCAATACGTTGCTTGTGAACGTTATAACGGGGTGACCATACCTGTGAACAGTATTCCAAATTACTGCGAACCAACGTCTCATATAGAATAATTTTGGTTTTAAAATTGTTGAATGGCTTTGCGGTCCTTAATACAAAACCTAGCATTTTGTTTGCGTTTGATATTATTTTATCTATATGGCCAGTGTAGGTCATTTTGCTATCTATCAAGATTCCCAGGTCCCGGATGGTATTAACTTCGTTGAGTGTCTCGCCCGAAATAGAGTATTTTGTATTAAAAAAATTTTATATGTAAACATTTTTGTAAGTTTAGGCTCATCCTTGCACCACTCAACTAATCTATCCAAGTCAGCTTGCAACAAGTAAGAATCCTCCATGGATTTTATAGGCTACTATGACACTGGTTGTTTTAATGTTGGCAATAAGCTGTTTCAGAAACTTTTATGCGGATTTATAGCATGGGTGTAGATAAAGTTAATAAAACAATACTTTCTCTCAGGATCCTAGAAGAGAATCGCAGCGAGATCCTGGCGATGGTCCTACAGAACGCGCGCAAGATCCCCCGCGCGGGCGCATCCCTGGCGCCGGGCGCGCCCGCTGCGCATGCGCCGGCGCCCGACAGTGCTGCGCCTGCGCATGCGAGTGCTGCGCCTGCGCATGCGCTGCCGCCCGACGAGCGCTCGCGCGTGTGCAACATCTGCGGCGCCGTGTTCTCGCACTTTTTCTACCTGGAGGAGCACCTCAAGAGCCACGGCGAGCGCATCGCCGTCGCCGACCTCGACAAGCCGGAAGATAAGAAATACATCTGTCAGATCTGTAATAAAGGCTTCAAGCTACACTACTACCTCAAACTCCACAGCTTCACGCACTCGAAGGAGAAGCCCTTCATCTGCCAACAGTGCGGGAAAGGATTCATCACGAAAGGTAAACTAAAAAGACATTTGGAGACCCACACGGGGCTGAAGAAGTATCAGTGTCACATCTGCTACAAGTTCTTCACGCGGCCGAGCTACCTGCGCATACACGTGCGCACGATACACGGCACGCAGGACTATAACTTTAGGTTCGACAAGGGCTACGGACTCGGCTCGCTCGCGCCGGCCATGGCGATGTCGGATGTCAGTCAGAATAGTATTTAAAACGGTTTCTTTTCTAAAACGTCTACTGCTGACTTGGGCCCGCTTACACCGCAAGTCACTAAACATACGAGTACTACAAGCATCTTAAGGCACCTGCACACATTGACAAGAGTCACAGAAACTATTGGCAAATCAAGATGGCGGCGTTAATTCCGATTTTGCCCGCGCACCGAAGGAACCTTGTAGCTGTATAAAACATCAATCTGTCGCTGTTAATATCAAACAATTAACAGAAATAGTAAAATATGTAATTCGTTTATCGCTGAAGGGCTTTGTACATCCCTGCCATACCTATCTGTCCGCCAATGTTTCATTTCATTATGTTTTTTCAAAACTGCGGTCTCGCATGATACCCAAATGTAAAATGATTTCTGTTTGCATTGATGTTAGCTATCGATTTAAATAGGATTCATGAAAAAAAAAAAAACTTCAAACCCCTTTAACTAGTGATTTGTGTTGCAAGAGTGCCTTAAACAATGACAATGTTATTTGAATACGCGGACAATTTAAGTCAATCGTGAGTTTCGTGCGACTCGTTGAAACTGTTCGTGATCGTGTCGCATTGCCGAGCGGTGGACGTTACAAGATTATAACACTTATGGTATTAAACAAATAGGTTTCGGGCACAGGAAAGCAATATGTGTGCATAATAATAATTTATTTTATGTAAACATTCAATCAATGAGAAATGCCACGAGAACGCAAAACCCGTGAGACGTCGTGAAGAACATGTCTGCGTTCACACGGAGGTGAACATGTCTGCGTGCACACGGAGGTGAACATGTCTGCGTGCACACGGAGGTGAACATGTCTGCGTGCACACGGAGGTGAACATGTCTGCGTGCACACGGAGGTGAACATGTCTGCGTGCACACGGAGGTGAACATGTCTGCGTGCACACGGAGGTGAACATGTCTGCGTGCACACGGAGGTGAACATGTCTGCGTGCACACGGAGGTGAACATGTCTGCGTGCACACGGAGGTGAACATGTCTGCGTGCACACGGAGGTGAACATGTCTGCGTGCACACGGAGGTGAACATGTCTGCGTGCACACGGAGGTGAACATGTCTGCGTGCACACGGAGGTGAACATGTCTGCGTGCACACGGAGGTGAACATGTCTGCGTGCACACGGAGGTGAACATGTCTGCGTGCACACGGAGGTGAACATGTCTGCGTGCACACGGAGGTAAACATGTCTGCGTGCACACGGAGGTGGACTGTGCGATATTCTACGGTATAATAATGGACTCACTCGTCAACATCCCACTGTTCATTCGGTTATAATCAAAACTTATTTCATCAATCTCCTGCCCCTATCCCAATTTATTTGGGATCGACGCTTTTCCTTCCGTACTTCTCTATTAGTCGTCATCTCAGTAGTGACCCCTGTCTAACCATATCATCATTCACACAGTCCATCCATCGTTTCTTTGGTCTTCCCGTACTCTTATAGCCATCCACATTAATGTTCATGACAATCAAATCAATCTACTTAATAAAAACCTCATATTCACTGACAGACAACGCACATTGTACACCGCTGGCTCTAGAAGTTTGAAATGTTGCACAAACGTTCCTTATACAGGGTTTATTTTTAAAGATCAGCCAAATCTAAGTGTGTGGTACAGAAAATCAAACTGAACAACTTTCTCAATGGGACCAACATCGTAATCGTCCCATAGAAAATTTCAATACCTACTCGACCTAAATGTATGGGACGGCTGAATTTTATTCGCGATTACGATATCGGTCCCATGGTGAAAGTTGTTCAGTTTGATGGTCTGTACCACACCCTTAACTTTGGCTGATCTTTGAAGACTAACCCTGTATACCGAAAATTAGCAATAAATGAAAGGATTAAATTCATCCCCTAAAGGGGTTAAAGAGGGGATGAAAGTTTGCATTTCGACCGACGGGAAATCACACCGGGCACGCTGCTAGTTCAAACGTGCCGTGTGAAACCAACATTATACAATAAAGTATCGTATAGTTGACCGCCGCGCCGTGTGAGCGCAGCAGTCGGTCAGCCGCCGACAACCCAAACGATTTTGAAGGACATTCATCACAAATATGTTTGTAAATTTCGTTAGCTCGACAACGCAAATAGCGCAATGAATATTATTCCTCATCATCTGTGTGGCTTTTTCCCTTCTGTGTCGGCTTCCAGTTTAACCGAATGCAGCTCAATACCAGTATTTTACATGGAGCGACTGCCAATTTGACCTCCACAACCCAGTTACTGGGTAAGACGATACCCCTTGATATACTGGTTGACTGGTTGGCATGGTAAGAGTATTATTGAACTGTCAAAATGAATGTCATTGGGATTGTGAGTGTGTAACGTTATTACCCCGCGGGGTCCGGGGCGGTTGAGAAGCTGAATGTTAATGATTTTTACCTCTTTTAATGTTAATACAGGGAGCTGGGTGTCGCCACTAGCCGCCCGCGAATGAGGCCAAATTTTATGCTTCTTGATAGATTTTATTCAATACTTTAACGGATTTTTTGAACGACTCATTAGAGTACGCCAGTAAATATGACACGAGAAAGAGAGAGAGTAAGGGGGGGGGGGTATGAGTTTTAGAAAAAGCATGTGTTGTTAGTAGAGCGCCGTCTCTGTCACACAGGTGTGTGTTTCTAAAACATGTCATATTATTGTTATCGCCCGATTACAGTATGTTCTTAATAACAGTCAGGGGGACGTCTAAAATGATCAAGCCTTAAAAAACTTAATTTAAGGGGAATGCGCTAAAATTTGAAGACGTGACATCCGCCAGCCCGCACTGTGCCCGCGTGACGAATTATGACCCACTCACAGAGAGGAAGCCGGTGTCCCAGCAGTGCAGTGGGAACATTAAAGGCTGATTATGCTGGGCTAACGAACCCGCGAAATTCAGTGTCTGGTTGTACGTTGATCAAATAAATAAGATTCGCGACATCAATACGTCTCTCTATGTTAGAATTGGCCTCAAATGGTGACGATGAAATAGTATTGATGATTGTAATGACTGTAATGTTCATTAGTAAATTCTGTTCATATGTATTTATTCTTGTATTTTGTAATCTTTTTCGTGAAATTCCCTTTAATTTGCAGCTGCCATGTTGTCTCTGCATCACCGTAAGGTTGACTGGTAGAAAATGCCTCCGCCATTAAGTTCGCCTTTATGCGGTATTTCTTACTTGTGCGTACAGTTTTAATAAATATTTCTGTAAACATTTGTTAAGGTAGCGAGCGAAACAAGTTGATCAACATACAACCTCAATTACATTTTGTACCTTATCACACCCTCTTTAATGTCCAATCTCATCTTTGTTGATGTTACATACCAAGTGTGAAATGCGTTGCCAGTTACGCAAAATGTTGTTCTACAGTAATATGCGCAACTTGTTCACTACACTGGGACTTATTGTTGATGTTCTCCTTCACCGTTTTGAGAGCAGTGGTGATGAAATAATTTACACAACTTAAAGCGCATGTCTGGGTTCGAACCTACGACCTACAACTCGTAAGTCGTGGTGGTTGCCACCTGGGCCACCACTGCTCTTCTTTAGAGTGATAGTCAACATTTTGTGCCTAATGAACTGCTTCGGTCAGCGGGTTTCAACAAAGTGTTTGAGTTGTCAACCCTTTCAGAAACCTGCGAGGTAACTGGGTAACACACTGTGAGTGCAGTCCGCGAGGTCTAAGCTGAGCATTGTTTGCATTTGTGTGTGTGCGGCTCAGAACGATTGCCAAAAAGCAGTTTAAACCAAGCAAAGGACGCGTCGCGCTGTAGGCCGACGTCACGTCTACACTATGTGCAGTCACACAAAGCTCGGCTTAGGGTTACGACTCGCGGACTGTATGTAGTAATGGCTTTCTTTTTGACAGTTCATCAACATTCATAGCGTTATTTACGTTGTTGAGCCATTGACATATACATATTACTAATCATTGTGTTGAGCAGACAAATCTTTCGAAAATATGAAGCAATAGATTAGCAATATCCTTAAAAATTATGCAGATTGATAGTGCGTGTTACGCAAGGGTGCGGTTGTTAAGATACTGGTGTTCTGTGATGCGGTTATAAGAGCGACGCAACTAGTATTGTTGAATGCGGAAGCCGTCATGTGTAGAACAGGCCGGCCATGCTGAGTGGTGCGATGTCGGTACTTCAAATAGCTGTAAGTTCGGTTATGGTAAATGTTAAATAGCATTAAAATGTTATAACTGTAAAGGTTGTTGATTTTGTAAAAATGAAATAAATTAAGTTTTATAATTTTGGTGTTTTATTTTATTTTTAAAGTAACACTTCCGTTTTATTTATTTGTATAAATTACAATATACAAGCTAACACTAAAATATCTATTTATAAGGTGGAATAAATCAATGGGCCCCAAAGGGAAACCACACCGAGTACAGTCAGCATCAGATAGATTCGAATTTTCAAAGTAGTCAAAATCGTGTGAAGAACATAATTTCAATTATATATTCGCAGACATTGCATTCAAAGTGGTCAGAATAGCTATCAGTTTTCAATATTGTGTAAGCTGTCAGTGTGTTTATATTAATATTTGCGAACAGTTCGTTCAATGGTATCTAAGCATTCATAGTCAAAAGTCACAGTCATGTGTCAAAAAAGTTAGGGATCCGTATGAAAACTTCGAAAAATTGCCCTTGACATCATTTGATTTAAATGAATATCTTAGGAGTTAGGAGTCAGTTTTAAAATAAATCACGGCTGCCGGTAGCTCTGCGAGGTTTACTATAGTTCCACTCTTACTGATCATAGCGTGATGTACCTCAAATAGCTTCTTACAGTAATGTACTAAGTGTAGCGGTATCTACAACGCCACATGCGAACAACGCGTCATACTGACTTCACGCAAATCCTGCATCTCGCAAGCAGAGTTTATCGCGCAACTAGTACCTATAGATACAACGGCCCGACATGAATCATCGGGCAGTTGCCCGCCAGACAACACCCGTCTGGTCGGAGGATCCTCCCTTTTCATCAAATTTATACTCCGTTCCTCATACCTCTGTATAAGTAATATAATACCTAGTATTTTAGTAGGTTTTTCCTCCCGTTAACGCGGGTGAAACCGCGGGGCATATTAATATAAAGACACACAGCTTATACATAACGCACACTTTTACAACTGATAGCTAAGATATTTTGACCACTTTGGATGCTTACGTTTGAACGCAATGTCTGCGAACATATTGCAAATATTTATTTGGAGAGAATGTAATTTTACACTAGATGCCAAATTAATTGACTAACTTACAAATAAATACAAAAACAAAGGATACAAGACAGTAGGCGTCGAAGTACCTACTCGTCCGCATCGCTGGTATCCAGAAATTAAACGAGCTCAGAACGAGAAACGAGCACGAATATAATTGAAATTATTAGGGTTCGGTACCAAAATTGTAAAAACTGAACCCTTATGGGCTTATGGTGGATGTGTATTTGCCATCACGATCACAAGGTTACACAAGCACTAATAACACAAATAAAAGCGTCCGTATCGCAAGAGATGTAAACGTACCTACTTACTAGATTAGAAAACGAAAACAAAGCAAAGCGTCTTTATCGCTGTACCATAATCTAATTACTCAAAAATAAATAAATAAAACAATAGCTTTCGCGGAAACATTCACAAAAATATTAGACGACGTAATTATGCGCACTAGTATGCAGAAGTGTGTCAAGGACACGGGCAAAGAGTATAATAATAATAATACGGGAGGACACGGGTTCAGCTAGCACTAGAAAAGAAAAAAAATAATTCGGGTTCCGTGCGGCGCGGGCGGGCGCGCGTCGCCTGCGCCGCTCGCCGACAAAGGGATGTCTCTCCTTCAATTCGCCTACTCTTTGCATTTGTTTGTGTCACAATGGTAGCGCCACGTTGTATATATAATTTTTGCTACAGGGACTGAAAGGAGGTCTTAAATATTCGAAGTGGGGCTACCAGGGCATGTGAAGTATCATATGAAAGAGCGCTGTTTGCACATTCTCAAACATTTTTTTTCTTATTTTTTAGGCCGCATAGTTTTGGACTATTGATGAAAAATTAAAAAAAAAATACGGTTCCCCCTTATCTCCGAAGTTTGCAAAGAGAAAAATCTGAAATAATTCTATGTAATAGAAGTTTATGTAAAGATTACAGGAAAAATAAAACGATGTCTATAAATAGCACACTTTTTCAGAAATCATCAACAAAAGTTACATTAGTTCCACTATCGGTCAAGACATGGCGGTGACCTAAAACTGCAATATTCTACACCGCAGCATGCAGTTTTAACATTCTCTGACGAATATAGGCCTCGCCAAAACATATGATGGTACGGAACCCTCGGTGCGCGAGTCCGACTCGCTCTTGCCCGGTTTCAAACTCAAACTTAAAGCATTTATTTCAATTAAACCGTTTACAGGCCCTTTTCAATTGTCAAGAAGTTGGTCAGTCAGAAAATATGGAAGCCCATTCCAAAGTTTTTTTTTCCAAGTTTTTTTTATAAGATGGGGTTTCTTGTCGGTTCGTACCTGATGAAATAAGACGACCTTTTACTTTAAGATGAAAATTAAAGTGAAAGGTCTTTTAACCAATTGGAACCGTGCAGCTTCTGACGGTTCTTAAATGCCCATGTAGTTTTATGTGAAATAAAATATTTTGATTTTTATAGACCAGAATAAAACACAAAAAAGTACGTAAAAATTATTTATTTATACCGACAAAAATTTTTAAAATTTTTCTTACGAAAAAGACTAAATCGTGACATGCGTCAGCAGCAGCCTCCAGCCACTCGCAGAACAACTTCTCGAAGTCCGTGCAGGGTAGGTGGCAGAACGCCACGCAGTACAAGCATCTGAACACTTCCTTCAAGTACCTAGCGAAGGCGCCGACGCAGAGGCAGCAGTTCTCGTTCAACGACGTGGCGAGAGACTGGATGGAGGGGTTCTGGCGGCATTTACTCTTTTTAAACCAAAAGCAGAGAGTATTATCCTTATTCCTTTTTGGCTCATCTTCCTGTAATATGTAGAAGAATAAATAAAGTATACAGGGTCAATTGAATTAGCTAGTAAAACTCCGCAGACGTGACTGACGTGATGGGTATCGATAACTCATCATCAGCATGGAGTTAGCAGTGGCAAACCAGTGATTCGCGAGATTTTTATAAATAAGACTATTAATCGCATCCAGGATTTTTCCACTCTTCATTCGGAGGGTACCTCCTCTCCCTCCCTTTGAATGAAGAGAGGAAAAAAGCCGATTCAATTGTTGGTTTTTCCTCCGCTCCAGCATTGTGGAGTGTCCGAGGACCCATTGCGACTTACTTTGGCGACATTTTCGTCACCTCTGTCGTTTTTCCGTGGCAGCCAATTCTTAGGATGCTGGAAAAGAAAATTTAAAGTGAAAGTAAAAAAAAAAACAAGTGAAAAGAAAAGAAACTTTCCTCTAAAATGATAAAAATTTACAGAGACTTAGTGCGTAGCGTACGGCAAGCTACGCAAATGGGCCCCCCCTTAGAAGGCTAAAAGTCACCCATAGGGCAATAGAGAGGGCTACGCTTGGAGTTTTGTTGATCGTATTCGAAATGAAGAGATCCGCAGGAGAACCAAAGTCACCGACATAGCCACAAGAATTGCCAAACTTAAGTGGCAGTGGGCAACTGGGCAGGGCACACGGGACAATGCTCGCAGAACAGATGGCCGTTGGGGCCGAAAGGTGCTGGAGTGGCGACCGCGTACCGGAAGACGTAACGTTGGAAGGCTTCCCACAAGGTAGACCGATGGCATTGTGAAGGCTGCAGGAATCCGCTGGATGCGGGAACCACAGAACCGGAAGTGGAGGTGCTTGGGGGAGGCCTAGACTTCAGCAGTAAAGTCATTCGGTTGAAATGATGATGATGTAACATGATCGAAAATCAAACGACTGTTGATTTTTGAGCATGCTCGAAATAAGTATGCTCATTACTAGCAATGTTTCGACACACGTGCTACTAAGTCGCTAGTACCTAATGAGCATGTTTGTCCGTACCTTTATTTATGTTGTGAGCAGACAAATTTTCGAACATAATTATGAAGCAATTGATTGGCAATATCCTTCAAAATGATTCAGATTGTGATTGATAGTGTGTTATGCAGTTAGGCAGAACCGTTATCAACACACTTTCAAACACAATCTGAATCATTTTGATTTGAATCCTGTGTCCTGCCATCATGCTTCACAACTTGTAACTAAGGATAGGAGCTGGGCGTGCTACTACAACAAAATGAAGCATACCTTAACCCGCCAAGTCTCCGTAGAAGCTTCCATCGCCAACAACTATATTTTGCTCATTTTACGTTTCTCAATGACAGTCACCGCTGTATAATATATTACTTTAAAATTTTTTCATTAGATTCGTGTTCAACTTACACAAAATAACAGTTCGAACTGTCAAAAGATTTTTTCTTAACGAGTCGTGTGAATTGTGAAATAGTCACTGACCTGTATTATAACTTGTTTAATAGAGGTCAGTCAAAATAGTACCTACATTACTGCAGCGGCCAGCAAGAGGCATTGATAGACGAACGTGTAAATGTGGGCCGAGGCACACACATAGGTACCGTACGTAAGTCCATCAATGCCTAGTTGTGGCCAAGGCTTGTACGTGTCGGACCACGCACAATGAAGGGTTCCGTAGTTGGAATGAATTTATCCCAAGAACAAACTTAACATTGTAGTTGAAAAACATGTTCTCCCATACATTCCAACTGAAAATGTAAGTTTGTACGCACAATATTGAGAGATTTACCATGTTGTTTCAAGATCATAGACTTCTTATTAATTTTCCTGTAATCTATAGGTATAGAACTATTTTCTGTATTTTTTTCAAAATTTTAGGCTCAGTAGTTTCGGAGATAAGGGGGGGGGAATGGTAAATTTCCGTCTATTGTCTTAAATAACTTTAAAACAATTTATTTTAAAATTATGAAAAAAATATATTTGAGATCCTCACGGTAAGCCCTTTCATTTGATATGTCACACGGTACAGATTGCGAAACTTTTTTTTTTAATTGTCTATTTATCCCTCAAAAATAACTCCCATTTTCAAAACTCATTTATTTACGTTACACGTCTGTGTTTGGGTCACAGAGATTCATATGTGTACCAAACAACTTAATCGGTCCATAAGATTCGGAGCAAATTGGCTGTGACAGACGGACAGACAGACAGACAGACAGACACACGAGTGATCCTATAAGGGTTCCGTTTTTTCCTTTTGAGGTACGGATCCCTAAAAATACCTGCAATTTCTTCTCAAAAATCAATGACTAATGAATTTGTTGTTGTTTAAAGGATAATAGTCATTTATGCATCTGTTGAATAAGAAGATGTGAATTCTCTATAAAAGGTTCTGAAACAGTTTTTTGCAATACTAATATCGAACAAAAATGGCGGCCGGCGGGATACGACGTGAATTCGAATAACCTGTAGGGTTATTTTTTTTTAAATTACGGCTTTTGGTAGGAAGTGAAACGCGCGTGCATGACAAAGTCAAAGCATTTATTTCAAACTAGCGGCCCGCCCCAGCCTCGCACGGGTGCAAATTTTTTTTTTTTTCATACAAACCTTGTCCTGACAATACCGAACACAACAAAAAAAAGAATTAGCGAAATCAGTTCAGCTGCTCTCAAGATTTGCGCTTAGCAACACATTTACCGATTCATTTTTATATTATAGAAGATAGGCACATAAAAGGCACTTTTGAACGTCAAAAATTACAATGAAACAGAATTGATTCTAGTCGCCCCTTCCAAATGGTAGTTTTCGTATGGAGAAGAATGGGAAAGAAACATGAAAAAGTTCTTTTTTATAAAAGAGTTGCATAATGAAATTTAGTACATTATAACTGACACTCGAACACCAAAAAAGCAAATTCGGGGGGGCCGTGCGGGGCAAACGTACATGTTGGATGTATTATAGTTACCACAAAATACAGCTATGACACTGGTTGTTTTAATATTGGCAATAAGCTGTTTCAGAAACTTTTATCGAGGATTTATAGCACGGGTGTAGATAAAACATTTGATAGCCCAATAGGGCTAAACTGGTAATAACCAGTTTATCGTAATGAGTTGAGCCCACTGACCTGTATTATACGTTTAATAGAGGTCAGTGGTTGAACCACACTATTGCAGCCCGTAACATAGCTTACTTCACGTGTAACAAAATAATCGCGGATCAATGTCAATTTCATTTCAATGTTGACAATATTGTTTTCAAGAGTAAAGAATCACGTGACTGTAAATTTAACATTGGGATCATATTGGCATCTCATCTCATTGGAATGAAAATTTGTTTCAAGTGTAAGCCCCCAGGACGTGGACGCACTAATAACACTAAATAAAACAACACAGAATTTCATAATAAACTTTTTTTTTTCAAATAGCATATATTTTTACGAAATAAAAAATACACATACATAGTAACGTAACGTATTTAAGCTATCCTTAAAACTATTCGCCCGAAGATTTGTGACGGGAACAAAGAAAAAAAAAATATTAAAAACTAAAAAAAAAAATGTTACTTTAGATAATACAATAATATTCAAAACTATACGTTTTTTGGGTGTTGGATGTAATAATTATCATTTGTGTGTGATCACACCGTGTAATGGTTGCCGGTAACCTGGCACTACCAGAGGCTCACCTGAATCCTGGAAGGTACAGACGCCAGCACATTTTGAACCTTATCCTTTAGAGGTAAAGTTGAAAATCTATTAAATAAATTTGACAGATTGTAGTAGCTTGATGGGCTGGCGTCTGTACATTGAATGACCAATTTAACACCAAAAGAAATCTTATTTTATCGCATAAGATTCCAATGTATGTTAGTTGAAAGTCATAACATAAGCGCCACTTGGTGAATTACAGAATTGTAGTAAAAGGTTACCGGGCACCATCATGCACCAAAAAATGTAAGGTAACGATTCAACTTGTCATTTTAACAACGCTAGACAAACTCTAGGTAACGTCAAATTGAAAAGAATAGGATTGAAAAGAATTCTTTAAAAGGGGAGAAAATAAAAAAAATATACTTTTCCGTTTATTAAAAAAATAAGACAATTTAAAATTAACAACATGAAATGTACTGGTTTCCAGAGTATGGTTGATTCAACTCGTGCAAAATATCACTTGTAAGTACCTTAAAAAACGTAAACCGAACCATTGAGCTCCTGAAGTTCTGAGTTGAGTTGCTCGATTACAAACAAATGCGTGCACTGACTGGACACGTCCCCTCAATCTGTGTGGTTGCATGGTCCTCATATGGCCTGACCAAGATTATGTCAGAACTTTAAAACCGACTGTGACCTCTAAATTTGTTTCGGCATTTCTTCATAAAGTAGTCAGATAGGAATCGCCTCATCTAGTTTTTAAAATAAGAATAAGTATTGCGTAAATTGTTTGTCCAACTCCTACTTACAGGAATAAATCATTGGCTTATTCTTTTTAAAATAATATTTGATAATGTTATTTTACCAAAGTATTCAAAATGAAGTACGTACTGACGACCGAGTTATTCCAACCATGCAATGGTTACGTCCGAATAGTAAAAAAGAAAAATAAGTTAAAAACTACAGAAAGTAGGCTAGCCTTATTACATTTACATAAAATGCTAACATATATTATATTTTTTGTTTTATATTTAATATAATATCAATTGTATAGGAAGATCTGTCAAAATAAGATATATGTTTTTATTAAATCTAAAGAATTTCACAATTTACACTTAATTTGGTTATAATTATCAAAACTAAAATCAGCACTGTGTTTAGAACATGAAATAAAAACAACGAATTTTTTAATAAATAATAATAAAGGGCTAAAAAAGGCTTTAAAGGCTAATAAGGGGCGTTGAAGATCCGTGGCATACATACCGGTCCGCCATTTTGTATTTTTTTCAAAATGGCGGCCACGCATGATACCTATATAAATCGATAGCTGACATCAATGTAAATGGAAAATGTAATAGGACCAAATCCCGTAAAGTGTCACGTTTCCGAGATGTACGTGACAGTAGGTATGGCGGCTCCATATAAAAAACCTTCAATCCCCTTCATTTTAGCCAGATTAGAGAGTTTCTGATTCAGAATATCCTGCATACAGATTTTACAATCACTGTGATAACCACATAATTTTCTGATCACAATGACAGATCTTCCTATTTACCGATATATCTATTTCAATATTATTCTTATATAAAAGCACAAATGGCGAGGGGTGTCTACAGTCAACCGGTTACATTCCCCGGCCAACCAACCACTGCTAATTTAATTTTTCAATAAGTATAATCCCACTGCATCCACGTTCCCACTGCTGGGACACAGCCTCCTCTCTTCGAGAGGGAGCGCTGTGGAGGGCTGTAGTCCACCACGCGGGCACAGTGCAGGTTGGTAGATGTCACATGTGTTCCTATTTTTGGTGCTAGGACATGCTGGTTTCCTCACGATGTTTTCCTTCACCGTTTCGGGAGCAGCGGTGATGAAATAATTTACACAAAGTAAAGCGCCTGTCTGGGTTCGAACCCGCGACCTACAACTCGTAAGTCGCGGCTGTTATGGTACCACTGGGTCATCAGTTCATCACGGCTCTAATAATTTTTCAATTATAGAAATTTAATTTTCCGGCACGCGCGCAGAGCCCTTTTCCACAAAACTTTACAAATACAATTTACAAAATTTGTATATCCTAAAGTCTGTACCATAAAAGTCTCCACATATTTGTAACGTTGTAACTTGGAGATTGTAAATTGTAAGTCATATACAGGGTCAAATTAAATTAGCTAGCGAAACTCCGCTGACGTAATGGGTATCGATATCTAAACATGATAAAGCAAAAATAAATTAATTTGGTCTTTTTGTGGGGTCTTTTCATCAACCGCTGTTAGTGTATGAATATAAAATATAAGTTTAAAAAAAAAATTGTGTGTAAACTTTACAGACGTGACTGGTATCGATTAATTCTAAACACGGTAAATTTTTTTCAGCTTCTGATTCATTTATTTGCAAAAACATGTGTAGATAATATGCATGGTATGGTATGACGCTTATTATAGTGTTACTAGGTATTTTAATTGTTAAATGTATCCGCTCTTGACCCCGATGATTTAGATGTCGTCTTGTAAAGTTTTGCGGTACAGGGTCCGGACCGCCCTCTTAAGTGCTCAGCGTCGCCTGTGACATCTACAATCCCAGATGTAACGCTAGCGCGGCCCTCCTAGAGACAGAACTGGTGTCTCATTACACATTATGATGTTTTATCGAGTCCTTTCAAGGCTACACATTATAGTTAATATCATTATATCGCATAGACACATTTCTTTGCTGGTTGGTTAGCTTAAAAAAAATAGGGTTTTCTGAAAAGACATTCACTAGATGGCAGCACTGAGACGTCAAGTCCGGGCAACTGTCACAAATGTCAAAGCGCCAATATTTTTCTTTAGTTGTGACTGAATCATGAACATCGTCATATATTTTATATATTCATTGTAGAAATGGAAGACCTCTTGTCAAAGTGGCGCCAACTGGTGTCGTGAATTATCAAGAAAACCCACATCCGATGAAATTTTCAAGGTACGGGCAGAGCAACCGGTTTTCTTTGACAACGCCCCCTGTAAACATGAAAGCATTATATGCCATCTAAAGAAATTAAAACTTGTAAAACAATGCACCAGTTTGTGATAAAGTTCAACTGAAAATGTCCGTTAACTAAACGTCCATACGTGTTTTAAAATCAGCTTACGAAGGCAGATGACGTGTAATATGCGTTCGCGTTTTAAACAAATATGAGTTATTGGAAAAATTACTTTAATACCTACACAATAAAGTTCAGTTTACGCTACAACTTCAAACATTTTTTTAAACTTTTTTCAATAGTACTATAAGTAGTCACTCTGAAATCAACTTAATTTTCACTACAATAAAGTTGATATTTTTTAACTTGAAATGACATCAATCGGAAACATAAATTTGAATAGACTTTACGTAATTTGTCTCGTAACACTTGTGACTTGTCAGTAGCTGCGGTCTATATCACCTGTGTATTACGCCAACGTTCTGAGCATGGGCTAGGTTTCCACACGAAGACTGTACCTTCAATGTCTGAACCACAGATTCGTCATCGTCAAAACTCATGACATCTCAGCATGTTGTGTTTGTAGCCTTTAAGAAACCGAGTGTTAGCAGCCTTTATGAAACCGAGTATTTGCAGCCTTTAAGAAACGGAGCGCCCGCACTGATTTTAATAGTTACTGGATTCTTTATTGTTGAAAGAAAATCGACCACACGCAATGAGCATAAGTTTAAATATGACTTCTCTATATGAGAAGGTCTTAGCCCTGCAGTGGCAATATAAACCTCTACAGCGCGTAATGACCAGCTGCCGAAGTAAGACCAACGTTTTCAGTTGAACCCGCATATACAGTCAGAAAAACTAAAATTAATAAAATAATAAAATTAAACTCATAATTTCCGACATAAGAACTTGATTGGCAAGGCATAAGAACTTGATTTATTTAAATCGAACATGAATTTCGTCAAATTATTGTCAAAAAATAAATTAGAATGAAAAAATCCGCCGTTTACAACTATTTTATAGCGTCTAAATCCTAAAACGCTCGTGCTGCCCAAATTCGAGCTAATGCTCATTTTTCCCACTCAAAGTTACTCTCCGAGCTCAAAAGTGCAAAATTCACAAAAAAAATGCTCAAGTCGTGCCGAAAATGCTCATGTTGGTACAATAGGACGAGCACGAGCGCCATCTAACGTGAAGATAGCAGCACTGCTTCAGGCGTTTAGCACTTGATATTTGAGCCGAACACCATGGCTAGCCGGTGGGTGGGTCTTTCAACAATTGTACAACGTTACATTTATAAGCCGCTTCGAACCTTGAGTACTCAACACTCAAAAAATAAAAAAATAAATAATAATTTGTAATTTATCTGGTACTTTATGTTCTGACATTGTGCAGAAATATCATAAAATCGGTCACATGGAAGTGGTTGAGAATCTAATTTGTTATCACAATTTTTAAAAAGTGTTTAAAAGAATACTTCTACCCCTCCAACGAAATGTGCTTGTACTAGAAGGGGTTATCCGGTACAAACCGGTTTTCATTTGTCAAAAGTATCGGTTGTAAGCGACATTCAAGAATCGAGAGATTGTCTTAAAATCTAGAGACGAGTTCGTTATTTGTAGAATGTTCTTCATTTACTCGCACAATAATATAAAAACGTATTATTGTTAGTGTATTAAAACAACACTGGAAGATATTTTTTTTTGGAAAACAGGTTACAACAACTAAAACTTGGAAAAATCTAAATATTCTTCCCATGTATAAGAAAACTCCCGTTCACATTAAACATCTAAAAAACGAACCCGCCTCATATACAGCATGTTCCTTTAGTCACAACAATTATATGTACACCCCACCGCTACACGCTGTATAAGCTGAACGTTTGATTACGCACGTAGGTCCAGGATAAATTCTTACAATTATTAAAAAAATTACAAGTATCTGAAAGCGAGATGGCAGTGTTGATCCGTGGGATTATCTGAAACAGGAAAAAAAAACCGTGAGGATTTCCATCGAACCTCGAATTCCCATTTTGCGCACCTAAAAATATTACAGAACACTCTAATATAATGATTGTGCCTCTTTTTGTAAAACTCAAATCATTCCTGTTTTGCGCTGCTAAAAATATTATTGAACAATCTAATAAAAAATGATTGCGCCTCTTTTTGTAATACGCAAATAATTCCTATTTTGAGGTCCTAAAATACTAAAGCCAAGTAATTGCGACCAACTTTGAAGTAGCGCTCGCCGGCCGCTGCCGCAGTTAGTCACAGTTTTACCGAAGTGCTCATACATACGAACGACACGCGTCGACGACAGATGCATCTGCAACCGTCGGCTACGTGTCGCTCGTGTATTTACGGTGCTCAAATACATGAGGAGCATATTGTCGACGGCAGTCGCAGACACGCGTCGACTGTTGCAGTTGCCTGTCGTCGACGCGTGTCAATCCACTACCCCATTTGGACGCGGTGCCCTGGCTTAGTTCGTGCGATTAACTGTGAGAAAATTAAAAAAAGAGCGAGAGTGCATCATAGGAATCGTAACGTACACTTCTTCTGACATCGTTTGAATTTCAAGTGGCGCGTAGAGTGAGAAGGGGCAGAAGTGCTTACCTCTAGGCGGGTTGCGGCGTGGTGGACTTCTTCTTCTCTTTCTTCTTCTTCAGGAACGACGGCGTCCGAAGCCCTTTCTTCTTCTTCTTGTCCTTCTTGGGCGAGTCCTCGGTGGATACCTCCTTGGAGGGAGAGCCCTGGGGACCACACAATATTTATTTATTGCATAATGCAAACTTACAGGCTAACCTTACTTCATAGGATCATTGCTATAGTTAAATCTTTTCGAACTGCTACGTTGGTCTCGTGGTCGCAAGCGCGTCGTATGAGCGTACGGAAGTCGGTGGCAAAAAACGAAAATGCGGAACCAACGACGGTCATCGACTTCCGAAACAAAAGTTATTTTTCAATCTGTAGTTTTTTTTTTCGGAAGGCAGCTGTTTATTTTTTTTTGTAAAAAAATTTTTGAATAATTTACTAATATATTTACAAAACAATACCTCTTTACTGCTGTGTGAGAAGGTGCTCTGGTGCGCATCCGAATGGTCCCCGTTCACCGTGTGCTCGCCTGAAACGTACAAAAAACAATTAAACGATAATATAATAATATAATGATTGAATATACCGCTTGCACCAAAAATATCTAAATACATTTTTAGAAACAGGGGGCCTAAAAAGGCCACTTTGGCAGAATCACTTTAAAACAATTCATATCACGCAATTCATATGTTTGACAGTTTCACATCTATAATATATCCCTGAAGGGTAAGGCAGAGGTGTACCTATACCATTTTACGAATCTACATACAAAACTGTGATACAGATGAATTGCGTGATATGAATTGTTTTATGATTACGTCAAAGTGGCATTTTTAGGCCCCCAGTTCGTCGTTGTAGAACTTTCGTCCGTCATTCACGAAATATAGTACATACAAATTCCATGGTCCTTCTTATTCTGAATGAGCACGGAATTAACTTCAAATAACGCCCGTATTTTGTACATTTGCTAATATGATTGACAGAAAAAATAATAATATAACGTTGTTTTAAATTCGTTAGACGCAAATGTATTTAGTGTTTTGTGATGCAAGCGGGTCTAAATCAATATCGCAAATAACTTATATCTTTTTATCGCCTTAAATGGAGCAAATAACTTTCTCATAATTATTTAAATGGGATCAATAACATTTACGTCACAAAATATTGTTTGATTAAGTAACTAAATAGGTACTGTACTTCAACTTGCACAGTAAATCTTCACAAAAATGAAGAAAAAACACATTTAAAATGATTAAAGACTAACATTCCCATGCCATTAAACCTTAAAAGTGCTCTTTAGAAAAAAGTGCTCATTAGTAAACGTGCTGATTATAAAAGTGTTATTGCCACTTACCTCTATGCGTTAGTACTTCGAACCGCCGCCCCCGAAACCATGTGAACGCTAGTTGCATGCGAAGCGCAGTATCAGAACAAACGCAATATGCCAACATTAGGAAAATATCTTGCAAATACAAAACTCATTTAGATATTATTTATTAAACGAAACTCTCACTTTCCTTTGAAAAATAAACCATTGCAAAACATTTTCCCTTCAGAGAAAAAGCGCGAATAAAACACAAAATTATATTTAAAATGGCAGACATGATTTTCTTTATAGCTAACGAACGAGTTCATTAGATCCTGGACCTGAAGCAAAACGATTAGTACCTCGACAATGTTCATTTAAGAGCGTTCATCCCGCGCGGGCGAGCAACATCGCAATTCTTGTGTTCCAAAAAAAAAAAACAAAGTACAATTGTTTTAAAGCCAAACACTAGATCGTTGGTATTTATAATATTTTTAACATTTACTCTTAAATAAAAATATTTAACCATAATAAGTACTGCAAATAGAAAATATTAACAATTTGTACATTTTTATGCGTAAATACAAAAATAACTGTAAAAAAAATTGCATTAAAACTTATAAATAGCAACGATCTAGTTGGTACTTGGCTGTAAAAAAATAGTAAGTACTTCAGAATCATGTATTGAACTACTGCATCCGTGATCTGGTTGCGCGCCGAAGGCCATATTGAACAGAGTTAGTTAAACGCATATTAATTTACTGATTTGTGGTGCAAGCGTAACCGTAGAACATCATGCACTGTTATATTAAGAATGCTTAAGAGGAAATATTTCGCTGTTTTGTTCATACAGGGTCAAATTAAATTAGCTAGCGAAACTCTGCAGTGATGGGTATCGATATCTAAACACGATAAAATAAAGATAAAAATTATTTGATGTTTTTTTTTTAGGGTTCAACGACTGCTGGTTGTGTTATTTGAAGTACGAGTATAGATATCGATATCAAAATAATAATAATAATCCCACTGACCGATTTCGATCCACAGTGGTCAATCTCAACGGAGATTAGCCAGGTTCGCAGGAGATATTATAGCGCACACTTGCATCTGTGTTTTGCGCACACACTTGTAAAAACACCCAATAACACTTTGCCCGATCTGGGAATCGAACACAGGACCTATGCACAGCAGTCGCGCTTGCGACCACGAGACCAACGGGGCAGTTCAATATCGATAGCAATCACGTCTGTGAAGTGTACACAAGAAAACTAATTCTTTAAACTAATATTTCAAGTGAATACACTCACTAGAACATGACAAAAAATCATCAAATTAATTTGTTTTTTGTGTTATCATGTTTAGATATCGATATATGTCATGGTTTCATCTTTAATTATTTTACCTATTGTGGTATAGTAATTTTATTTTAGGTGCATCGTCTTCACATATTATTTATTATACAATAATTAATGTTTGCAAAATATTGTAAAACATTTTAAAAGAGTAACGGTGGGAGTTTCTTGCCCATTCTTCTCAATACGAAACTACTTTTTGGAAGGGGCGACTAGAATCAATTCTATTTCATAATAATTTTTGACATTCAAAAGTGCCTTTATGTGCCTATTTGGAATAAATGATTTGACTTTGATACCCATCACGTCTGCAGAGTTTCTCCAGCAAATTTAATTTGACCCTGTATAGCCTGGTGTGTCTCACTGCCGGACAGTCTTTTCATAAGGAAAAGGAACGAGCATTGCTCACCACGCTTGCTTACTGCGTACACATACAAAGGGGAATGCAGTTACAGTTATGAAATCATAAAGATAATAACACCATAGTACCGATATCAGTTTTATTTTCAGTAGTTAAATGTAGGTATCGGTATACATCGCTAATTGAAAATAAATATCGCTGTATATCGGAACTTTATTAACCTTTGTGTTGTAAGGAACTCGAGACTGAGTCTTTTCAAAAGAACTCGGGGCTGTCATCCGAGTCCTTATTAATCAATATCGGTGCATGTATATTGAAACTAAATATCGGTGTAATATGAACCTAAATAACTGTGTAAATCGGAACTAAATATCGGTGTATATTAGAACTAAATATCTGTGTAATATGGACCTAAATATCTGTGTAAATCGGAACTAAATATCTGTGTAAATCAGAACTAAATATCGGTGTATATTAGAACTAAATATCTGTGTATATTGGAACTAAATATCGGTACTATAGCGTCGCAGGCGAGGCACTAACACTACACAGAAACAACACGAAGAGTTACACATACTTTAATAGCGGACAACACACACAAGCGTAGAAAAATGAGTTAAAGTGACTTGGTGAAATATTACAAAGGCGATATAACGAGTAACGATATTTACGTTTTGAGCGCGTAACGACATAATGTCAGGAGTATTGTCACATCTCATCAGTGTTCCCAACCCTACTGTTTTAGCAATAGATCTATTTGTTTTCTGTTTTAGTCCATATTTCTACTGTTGTTTGTACTTTAGGTGCATCTGAAACAAAACGTCAAAAATGGTTTTTCTTGCTTCCCGTGTGGGCACAAATAAGGTCTACCGTCTACTGATTTTGGTGTTTAACACTTATAAAAAGTAAGGGCTGAAGGTATGCATTTTCGGATTTTCAAACTTTCCTATTCTAAATCTTATGCTAGACAGTAGAATTATTACAGTTCTGAAATTACAATTTACTGTTTTCTACTGTTTTTTATGGCTGATTTGTTTTTTTAGTTTGGTAGGGTTGGCAACACCGCTTCTCAAACAACAAAACTCGTGATATTCTGTCATTCCTAACGAAACAGAAATAAAATATACAAAGTTGTTTATTTTTAAACGAAATCCGCGAAAAACTCTCCTAACAAAAAAATCGATGCACACAATACTTGTTTTAATATTAGAACACACACATTCGAACTAATCCCAATCATTCGGAAAACTTTTCTTTTTAAAAATACTTAAAATTAAAAAAAAAATCACTCGATAAAAACTATATTCACAATAAAAAACATGCTTCTATAAAAATACATTGTTGTTTCATTAAAATATTTTGTTTTTCAATGCGGGAAGGACTACAGCCTAGCCTTAACGTGTTTATTTCGACGGAACCTAACTTAATAACACTATTGGAGAGCGCCATTGCAAGCAAATGAGCTTCAAATATTTTGAGATGCGTTTTTATTAATATTTCTATATTTTTTTAGCTCGCAATGCGCGTTCCTAAGACGTATAAGTTAATAAAAACAATAAATTAATTGGTACCATTGGTTTAAGCACTTACCGCGTAGCATTACTTTTTTTAGTCGTGGACTAAAATGTTCTATAGTTAATATAAAAAACCTCGATACGCACGACTTCACGTGTAAGATAACGTGTTGCAACGACACGATCCTCGTCAAGTTGAGCGCGACTTCATACAAACTGTGGGGACTAATCACATTAATAACAACCTTTCCTTCCTTAAGGATAATTATTTCGCACCCTAAGAACTAGTGTCGAAATTCGGGTCCTCTAAATCGTTCGGATCGAAACTCTCGGACATTCTAAACTTCGAGATGATCCTGTAAAACAAAGTATCTTCGAATGGCGGCCAACTCGAGTACCGCCTCTTGGACGGGCGGCTGTGGAGCTCGTAAAGCAGCCGTCTGCGCGGGACGCTCGAGTCGGACTCGTCGAGTCCGGGGTCAGTGACCAGCTCGACGTCGTCCCGCGCCGCGTATTCCATATTAGACGTACTGGGAGATGGAAAACTGACTTCATTATCCGAAAATTCATTCAAGAGTACGCTGGTTCGTTTAGTATTCTTATTAGTTTCATTTCCGTAAAATTGATTCGATTTCCCATTGATGTCGTTGTCTAAATCGATTGATATGAAGCTGGGGAGCGTGTCATCGATGCTCTTGACGGTCCGCACGACGTGCTTGTCGTGGTCGACAGGCAGGTGCTCGTCGAAAGAAAGCCAGTACTTTACGCCGCCAGAGTGTTCCGTTTGCGACATCGCCAACACATTTGCCTTCCTAGTGAAAGGAGAAGCCATGTCTGACTGAGCTCTGTGCCTTGATTGCTTCTTAATCGGAGAGTCTTTCGGAACGCTTTTGATCGGTGACTCAGTCAGTTCAAATTTCTTCGTCGTTTTCCTATTGGGGGACGAAGATCGACTCAGCGCTTCTTTATTGGTTGAATGTTTCCGCTTCCTGGAAAGCTCGGGTTTCACCGAGCGCAAGTGCCACACTTCTGCTACACTCTTGTGGGATATATCACGATATTCTGGAGAAAAAATTGGTTCTTCGTTTGGAGAAGAAGGTTCCTTGATCGGACTTAAATATTCTTCGATATTTCTGGCAGGTGATTGGGCGGAGAAGCTGGCGAACTCCTCAGTCCGGTCGGAGATATCTTTGAATTCATCATTGGTACTGGAATGATATTCTTCATGGGACGCATCTGTCATGTTTTCTACTGTAAACGCTTCGGGTTCGAGGCTAATATTTTCCTTTATATCTGAAGTGAGGTCTACGTCAGGAGTTGCGAACAGTTCGTCTGTATGTGATGACATTGTAGGGTCTTCTGATTGGCTGAAATCTTCATGGAAAGCGTTGTTCATGTCACTGGAGTCCACAAATGTTTCATTAAGGATGTTCTCGGCGGCGGGTCGTGATACGTCATTGGTTATAAGAGATGATACTTCTTCCGTAGTATTTCCAACGGCCTTATCTAAGTTATTATTAATAGGAGTTGATTCGTCAGTATCTGGCATTACTATTGCGTTTGTTAAATCTGGTATACATTCCTGATCAACTTCAATTTGTTTGCGGTAGGGCATGTTTTCCTGATCATCTACATTATTAACGAGAGGGTGAATATAATGTCCTGTTTCTACTTGATCCGGAGTATTCTCCTTGTGTTGAAGATAATCTTTGTGACTTTCCTTAACTTCGGGAGAGCTCTCCTGTCTAACAATAATTGAGTAAATTGTTTCTATTTCTCTATCGGTCTCCAAAACTTGATCTTTACTTTTAAATTCAAAATTTTCCTTCAAAATACTAATATATTTTTCTTCCGCATTCTTAAGACATTTCGCGTTAAAAAAATCCTTGATTGCATAAAAATCTTTCTCTTCACTGTGTTTTTCTTCGACATGTATGTCTTCATTACCCTCGGATTCCATCCAAATAGGTCGAGCAGTAAACAGTATATCCTCAAAGTCAGCAACAGTCACAACTCTCTTGACTGTCTTTTTATTGCCTTTTTGCTTCTGATGGTTGATAAACATGGCTCTATCAAAAATATAATATAGTATGCCTTCAATGACTTTGTTTGCTAGACCTATGTCTGTCTCGCTCACTTCTGTAAGTACTGTTTCATTCAGACATACGTTCTGTTCTATATCCTCGATAAGCTTCGTTATCGAGAACGTCTCGTTACATTCGTCAGTGGTAAGGTCTTGTTCAGTGATATTATTGTTAGGAGCGACCTTGACCTTCAGTACTAAGTCAACGACATCTATTCTATTTAAAATGGCGGACAAAACTTCTGACACAGCCTCATATTTCTCAAACTCAGCAGTCGAATCGAAGCTATTCCTTTCATTCGAACTGAGAGTACTAGCCAAAGAATTCTGTCTCTTAAGAATATTAGCATCAGATTCATTTTCGGTTGACAATATGTCGAAGACGTTCTCATAGACGCAGTCAATCATGTCTTGCTCGGACGCTTCGTTCTCGTACACATCGATTGCAGTCTGTATAGTGTTGGTGGTGAAGCTCTCCACGTCATTGGCGGTAACATCAGAGCCTTCTTCGTTGACCGAGTAGCTCTCCAGCTTAGTACACTCAGCGACGAGCGATTCTGTGGTAACTTTATGAGTACCGTTGCTTGCTATCTCTAGTTTCAGCTGGCTCGCTAAGACAGCTGTGTTGACAGCGTCACCGACTATGTTCTCCATCAGCTCCTCCCTCTTATCATTTTGTGACAGATTTGAATCATCCCCGTAAGAACTTTTGGATTCTTCCAAAATAGGTTCGAGGATATTCTTGATTTTTAAAGGAGATTTCTTTGCGTCATCTCTACTTTTAAAATCATCGCAATAAAAATCAATAGGTACAGAGTAGTCCCTAATGTCCTTCTCTACTAATTCTTTAACGGGACTTTCATAAGAATCTTCCAAGTCTGTAAAGCTATGATATTCGCCTTCTATAGATTCAAGAGTTTTATTCACGTCATCTGTAGAGTCCACAGCGACCAAGTCTGCGGTGTATGTCTCTATGTTGTCCCTGGCAGTAGATTTTGTACACATTTCAGCATTATTCTCACTAACAACAGTTTCATCAATAGCATCAGATTTCTCGATGACAGTCTGATGTTCTGAAGAGAAACTGTTACCAATATCTCCTATGTAATTATCTTCATTAAATTCTTGACTCTCAACGAACTCGGTATCTTTCTTTTCAATTTTGAAGACGGGAACGAATTTCTCTTGTACTTTAACGTAAGTAGCATCGCTGTTTGCTTCTTCTGAACACTTTTGTGGAATGTTATCGACGGAGAAGTAAATAGAGTTACGACTCTTAGGTTTTTTAAGTTTCTCGTCTTTGGTGAGCTCAAAGGCGTACGAGACGTTGGTAGCACCGCACGAGCGGCACCGGGGCACATGGTAATGCATAGGTTCGGGATCTCTCATGTAAGAATTGATGAAGCCGCTGTGAGACTGTGTTCTAAAGAGTTTGTTAGTTTGACAGCGGGGGAGGGACCTGCTCCTGAGGCCGAAGTCCGACTTGCAGCGTCCATCCCACTCTATGGAGGGGATGGAGTACAAGCTGGAGCGACTGCTCTCGTTGCCTGGCTCGTGCGCAGTGTGCGCCGTGGGAGTGAGGCGAGGGGTGAGGTTCACTTTACATTTGGGTACTTTGTGCGGGGAGTCGTACGTTTTCACGATATGCTCGAAGTTCGTGCTGCGGGAGTATTCGTGTTTGGAACGTTTGTTAGTCGAGAGAGCTTCTTTTTCACCGAATTTACCTGCAACGGGGTAGTACAGTTGTGACGGATTCACGACTTTGTGGTGTGACGCGTAACAGCCGACCGATAATTTGACAACTGTCAGTCGTGACGTCATTTGCGAATGTTTGACGGACTCGAATGGGTACTAAGTGCTGCGGGAGTCGGGACCCGCGGCACAGTTGCCAACTCTCGATCGGCTAGGTAAATTTATACATTTGACGAGATACACAAGAGCAGTGAGTCTTCCTTGGTAAATGCATAGATTTGAAACCGCATCACACCTCAAAATGTGAATTGGGCTTGTGTTTCATAAAGCTAGAAACTACCTACTGAAAACTAATACTATAGTCAACTACTACAAAAGTATTGGGACGACGTGGAAAGAGATAGACATAGATAGAGGGAGATAACACAATTATATAACAAAATACCCTCATGTATAAAAAAGTTGCACTCATTCAATGCATTCAAAATTCAATTAGCTGACAAATAACACCCGTCCTAAAAGCTGAATGCATTGGATGGGTGTATCATAATTTCTGGCGTGACGTCTGTGACGAACTTAAGTGAAGTTGTCATTTTTGAGAATAATCTATAAACTTAGATAGAACTAGAAGATGACTAACCACCGTTTACTGAAAGCCAGATCAAGTCAGGTGCGCGTCATTTGATTTTACCCGCGTCCCCCTTGCCCCGCCAGGACCATGGGACTGTCACCAGCGAAAAATGTCCTAGAGCAGATAGGCTGACACATAACAATCACTCGTATGACTTGACGTAGGATTTGACAGCATATTACATTTAATAGGCTCTCAGAAAAAAAGGGCAAAGGAGAGGGCTATGCTTGGAGTTTCCCTGTGTGATCGAATCAGAAATGAAGAGATCTGCAGGAGAACCAAGGTAACCAACATAGCCCGAAGAATTGCCAAACTTAAGTGGCAGTGGGCAGGGCACATTGCTCGCAGAACAGATGGCCGATGGGGCTGAAAGGTTCTGGAGTGGCGAACGCGTACCGGGAGACGTACCGTTGGAAGGCCTCCCACAAGGTGGACCGACGACCTTGTGAAGGCCGCAGGAACTCGTTGGATGCGAGAAGCACAGAACCGGTCGAAATGAAGGTGCTTGGGGGAGGCCTATGTCCAGCAGTGGACGTCTTTCGGCTGAAATGGTGATGAAGATGAGGCTTTCAGAAACGGTGGTAAGCTAACGGAAGTTGAATTTATCTATACTAATAAAAAAGCTGAAGAATTTGTTTGTTTGAACGCGCTAATCTCTGTCACACCGGTCGGATTTAAAAATTCAATCTAATACAATGATATAAATAATTACTTTGTATTTTTTATTTTAATTATTGTGAATGTGAGGACTATCATATTATTATGTAGACCTTGATTTTTTTTTTATTCTTAGTTTTAATCATAATCTGGCAGTTTGAGTCATTTACGCGGCCTACCCAAATGTCCTTTCTTTGGTATTGTTCGTCGAATCGTTGAGGTCCTTACGTTCCGAGTTAGGCTTCACGGTTACTGACAAATGCGTGCACTGACTGGACAGGTAAAAACAAAAAAAATACCATTTCAGACAATCTACAAGGTCTCCACATGATCTGACCAAGATTATGTCTGGCCTGTGACCTCTTGAGTTTGTTTCAGACTTTATTCTCACAGCATTCAGATATGAAACGCCGACCTCATCTAGATTTTTAAAAATATGATTGACGTGTAAGTGTTTGTACCTACGTACTGAAATAAAATAATTTACCATAAATTAACATCAGCGCTAACGGCTAGATGCTATCCGTACTGACGCGACGCGGAGAGCGCGGGGAAGGGGCATCGCATTCCAGTAAGGTGCAGAGGTAATGTGACCTAGGTGTACACACTAGCAATCTTTGGTACGAGACGATACACAAACTAGCTTTGAATGACAATGAACTAATGAAAGAACCTCGTATCAATAACAGCTGATGACCTAGCGCTGACAATGGCATGGCAGACGACACAAGAAAACAACATTGAAACTCCTCCCTTCCAAACCCAATAAGAAGTGAGAATTAAAATCAAATTCAAACTAGGCTGAGAATCAGCACTATTCTAACGTCAAAGTGACACAAGACAGTCCCCGGCGCGCCCGCCCTTCACCACTTCCTAGTGCTTCAGCTGGAAACAAGAAGTGGCGTAATAAACTCGCCAGCAGCAAATAGCCATGACTAACGAATGTGTGACGTGACCGTGAGTGTCCCACCTAACGCACCTCGCGCGACACTCTGCGGCTGCGGCGCCACGTGCGCGCGCACCACGACGGGCGCGCGTGACGTCACGAACACGTCGTCGTCCGACAGCACGGCCGCCTGCCGCGCCGCCGCTGTGCCGGGACATACCCAATGTCAGTTACAAACATACAATACGCGAAGTAATCAATTATGTAGTACCAAATAATCGAAAAGTTATCAATCCTAGGCTACTAATCAATAACACATTATCAATCATAGACTACTAATCAATCAACCATTATCGATCATTAAATCAATTAAATAGTACCAAATAATCAAAAGATAATAATAATTCAATAAGCCATCTACCCAACCGCACTGGGCCCGCGTGGTGGATTATGGCCCACTCCCTCTCACAGAGAAGAGGCCGGTGTCCCAGCAGTGGAAACCTTGTAGGCTGATTATGCTCTCGTCTAATTATCGAATCGAAAGAAGTTCCACTTCAAAATTTCCATAATAATATATCATTCAATCAATGAGCCCATTCCTTCAAACGTTTCAGTCACACACTGCAGCAAACAGTCCCGAACCAGTCGTGTCTCACCTCTGATAACAACGTGTGGTACCGGCGACGTCATGCCTGACGTCACGGACGACGTCACGGGCGAGACGGGCGAGTCGTAAAACACTTCATCGTCGGACAATAGGTTCGGGTCCCGGGTCGGCACTACTCGTGAAAGAAGGCCAAATGATTTCTGTGACTCCGACGAATAAATACACGAACATCCGACTGTGTTAGCTTTACACTATAGATATCTCTTGCTCGCAGGTAACATTAGAAAGAGAAGTAAATACAATTATATAAATTAAGGCAACATAGTTTATTATAACATTTCGTTACTTAATTTCTTTTAACCTGATTCACAGGTAAAAAGTCCAATGTTTATCGTGTTTTATTAAAGTAAATATTTGTTTTTGAGTCTTGAATTTGTTAGTATGAAAGGAAAATAACTAAAATAAAAGCATTTGTACAGATAAAACATATTAAAAACATTAGCAAGATCCAAAACTAAATACATGCAAAAAAAACAAACTTAGAATTGGTTTATAAACGATTTTGTAATGATGGTCTACACCTCGCCAACACCGGAGGAGGTTCTCGGCGGGCAGCTTGATTCAGAAAGCGGTACTTCTGGAACGCCGGTAGCTTTGACCCTGGAGTTGTATTCCCTTAGCACGGATTCCGTAGTTTTGGCCAAGTTACGGACATAAGATTAGTTTGGAGCCCAAAGTAAGAATGAATGACACCATAATTTGACAGCTATCCCAACTCCCGATATGTTTTTACCCGTCCGAAAAAGTTAATTCATCGGCTGTAGGGTGCTGAAAGTCACTAAAAGAGCTACGGAGAAGGCTGGGCTTGGAGTTTCCCTACGTGATCAAATCAGAAATGATGAGATCCGCAGAAGAACCAAGGTAACTGACATAGGCCGAAGAATTGCCAAACTTAAGTGGCAGTGGGCAGGGCACATTGCTCGCAGAAGAGATAGCCGATGGTGGCCGATGACCTGGTGTGTTAGAGGGCGCAGAAACCCGCTGGATGCGGGAAGTACAGAACCGGTCGAAGTGACGGTGTTTGAGAGAGGTTCACTTCGAAGTTTCGAGCTCCTTTCGGAGGAGCCCGTATTTTCGTTGACGGACTTTGAGAGTAGGCCAATACCGGGGATATTTGTTTACATTTAGAACAAACAAAATCGTATATAAATCAATGTAAATAAAAGAATCAAGGCACACAGAGTAACAGCCGAATTCATAAACGTGACTTGATTAAAGTCCCCGTGATCGCAATTTGTCTTTCACTTCAAGATGGATGCACGAAATTCAAATGTTCTTACGTGTTTTGCAATTTGCAGGTTCGCGATCGAAACAAAATATGCATTTACAGAATAGTAATTATTACCTATTAAATGACGTTTTCATGTCATCATGACATTTGAGGTCAATTTTAACTTAGATGTATTGATAATTCTAATGATTGAATAAAAAAATCAGCCTACAATGTTCCCACAGCTGGGACACAGGCCTCCTCTGTGTGAGAGGGAGTGGGTCGTAATCCACCACGCGGGCCTAGTGCGGGTTGGCAGATGTTACATATCTTCGAATTTTTGGTAGAGTAGTTGTGGCCCAGTGGTAACGGCCGCGACTTACGAGTTGTAGGTCGTAGGTTCGAACCAAGACAGGCGCTTTAATATGTGTAAATTATTTCATCACCGCAGTGGTGATGAAATAATTTCTTTCAATTTCTCAAAACGATAAAGAAAAACATTGTTAGGAAACGGGCATGTCCTAGATAATGATTTTAATTCTGTAAACACGTGCGTTTTGGTCGCGAATAAAATTTTGATCGACATACAACCTGTCCTTCAAATTGCAAAAAACGTACGAATATTTGAATGTCGCTGGCTACCGTGACGCCTTCACGTTAAGATGTATCGCAGCGACAGAAGGACTTAAATGAAGTGTCGTCTGAGAATTCGGGGTTAGTTAACTACAAGAAAACGTGCAGTTCAGTCTTTACACATCGAGTTTAAAAAAACTTTTGTGTTTGTCTCTGCCAGGCTTCCTGTACGTGACGCCGGAGCCGCGCTGGCGCCGGACGGCATGTTTGTGTATACAAAAGAAAATCGCGCATGCGCCGCGCCGCCATTTTGTGTTGTACTGCACCCTAACTGCGTAACACACTGTCGAATCTGATTTTAAAGAATATTGCTAATCCATTGCTTCATATGTTAGAAAAATTGTCTACTAGACAACGTTAATAACGCAATGAATGTTGTTGAACTGTCAAACTGTGAAGACGTGTTACGCAATTACCCCGCTGGTGTTCATAGAGGCATTTCGATAAAAAAAAAGCGGTGCACACGCAATATTCATTGATACAGCCCGGCGTCGCGTCCAGCAAGCCTACCTCGGGCTCCCCCCCCCCCCTCCCCCCGCTGTAGTGACGTACCTTTCGTCCGGTCGGCGTGTGCGCGCTCGGCAGCCAAGAAATCGGTTGTGTCAACTAAAAAGGTACATCGCATTTACATACACACATACACATGCATAAAAAAACTAGAAGTTTCCGACAGCCTAAGTATAAGGTAGAATATAATTAGCTAGCGAAACTTTATAGTGATTTAGACCGCATTAAACGCGGATCGCGTTAGTCGCGTTCAAGAGCTGTCAGTGTCAACAATAATGACACTGATAGCTATTGAACGCGTTCAAAAGGCCAATTCCCGTAACTTAAAACGTTCAAAATCTAGTCGCAATCTCGTCTCAGCGACAATCAATGTCAAAAACTTGTCATTACGAGGTATTTTCGACAGATTGAGACTGAGATCAGACTGTGAACGTTCTTAAAATTACGAGTATCGCCCCTGTGTTTCATTGGTGAATCCGTCTTCGCTGTTGTCTCTGACGCTACCGAGAGCTCCTCTGCGCTTACACACACATTCACAGCGCAGCATGTTTGTACACTTGGTAACAACAAGTAAATCGCGCGTCGCTTCGTGAGATAAATATACAGGATATTTTTTTTTATTATTTCTTATAACACACGTCGGTTTCATTAGATATAAAATACCATCACACCTGTGAAGTTTCGCCAGCTAATTTAATTTGACCTTGTTTTATGAAATGAGCTGGAAACCGATAGAAATCAACATGCCTGTACAGGAAAACGAGCAAATATGGAAAAAGAAAAAACGTGCTTAAAAATTATTTATACTTTAAGGTCCTAATTTATTAAATTTTTCGTATTCTACAATTTAAACAAATATAAATATTTCTAGCATTTTCAACAAGCTTGGTGGCTTTTTTCTAGAATTGATTTAAATAAAAACCCATATTTCTTAAGTACGTTGGCAATATATTCTAGCTTTGAAACTATTTACTAATAAAGTAGGATCGTTAAATATGTATATTTTTCCGCAAAGTATTCTACACATAAGTACAGATTTGTCCCCAAACGACCCTTATAAAAATAACATGAGCATGCCAGGACATCATTCAATCCTCGTAATTTGAAGAACGTTCACAGTCCGATCTCAGTTTCAATCTGTCACAAATAACTCTAATTTCCCTACATTTTTGTCAAGTTTTTGACTTTTGTTTGTCGTCGAGATGAGACTGTAACTAGATTTGAACGTTTTAATTTACGAGAATTGGCCTTATAATCTTAAGACAAAAACAAATAAACAACAACTCTGAAGACTTCGTATTTGCATTATCACCTGAGAGCATCCTATTTGCGTAACACACTAGGATTTTGAAAGAAATTCCTAATCCTTTGCTTCATATGTCTGAAACTTTCGTCAGCTCAACGTCATAAACAACGCAATGGACGTGGCTGAACTGTCAAAATAAAAGGGTCAATTGCCATATAAGTGTGTTACGCAATTACAGGTTGCCGCAGGTTGAATGTCACTTCCAGTCGGAGGTCCAGCGAATGTACAGACGCCAACAGATCAAGCTACCCGAAACTGTCAAATTTTCCCAATCAACTTTGAACCTTATGCTTTAGCGATAAAGTTGAAAATCTATTGAAGAAATTTGACAGAATGTAGTAGCGTTATGTGCTGCCGTGGCTTCTGTATAAGTATCTCCCGGGCCCCCGACTCATGGTACTAGAAGGAACGGTGGGGTTTTAGTCGGTAGGGTCCGACATAGCCTTCCGTACTTCCCAGACGGAAGGTATCCACGTCATAAAACGACATCGGCACGGGTCTATTTTGCCGAAGAAGCGCATTATTTAGTTGACAGCTAGTAGGTACTTACCATCGCTGAGGACTACCTCTGGTTGGCTGCGGACAGGCGCCTGCTTCGTTTCTATTCTCAGTACGCGGTGCTCTGTAAACGACAATTATTCTACAATGACCTTTTTCTATCAGAAAGGGTAAAAAAAGCTGTTTAAAGATAAAGAAAGAATAAGAAGTCAGACTGCCTAAAAAGTTTGAAGCAAGGCCACTCTTCAAGCAGTCTGAGGCAGTTGGTGGCATTTAATGTAGTTCTCGGATTATATAGGGTCAAATTAAATTATCTAGCAAAACTCCGCAGACGTGACGGGCATCGATATCTAAACATGATATTTTTTTTTTTTGGGATCTGCGACATGAAAAATATAAAAAAACATATTATCCCAACTCAACCAGCGGGCATTGACCCCAAAAGCAAATAATGAAATCTTTTTTTGTCGTGTTTTGATATCGATAATACCCATCACGTCTGTAGAGTTTCGCTAGCTAATTTAATTTGACCCTGTATATCACAGGACCATGTAGTCCCTGTACTTTGGAAGGCGTACAAGGGGCCGAAGCCAACTCGCAGAGGCCCCTAGATATTATTGAGATTGGTCATCTCTGAACTGCCAAGGCTTATTATTAATCTTATATTTTGAATTGTTTCGTCATTTTTTTTTAATTGTTCTCACATATAGAAGCAAACAAGAGTGCATCCAGAATTTTGTAATATTTTGATTTAAAAGAGTGTCCTCGGAGCTTCTTCTCCATAGAGAATAAGTTTTCGTAGCTTCAATTTTGTGTCTGACTGACCGACTCCTTGACAATGCAAAAGTGCCTGTAAATGGTTTAATTGAAATAAAGGAGTGTTTGAAGTGCAGCTGCGGCAGGCTGTGACGTACCGTCGCGGGACTCCTCCTCCGTCTCGGAGGGCGCGCTGGCCGGTGACGTCACCTGCGCGGCGCTGATCGCCTCTGACTCCGATAGGTCAGTGTCGTCTGCAAACATACAAGTCTCGTCTTAGTTCACTTTGATACTTTTAGTGCCAAGTCTGGCGTAGTGTTGGTACTTTTAGTGCCACTTCGGGATATAGTACTCCATATAGATGGTACTTTTTAGTGTAGCTAGATACATAATATATTCTTGATGTTTGTTGAGAATCGAACCCAATAATTGTATTACCATAATAAATTACTGTTCTTTTAATATCACTTCCAGTGACTGGCCATTTCCCTATATTGGTTATTGGCATTGTTGCTGTTAAGCACCAAGTTTGGCATTCGGGATTTAGTTTGACGCCTGGCAAGTTACAAGGTCACGGTAGTTCTGTGGTCTGGCTGGTGACAGTTCAGGTGCCGCGTACTCACAGTCGCTGCGCTGCTTGCGCTCGACGACGCGGCGGTACTCGTCGATGTCGGTGTCGGTGACGTGGTCGAAGGGGTTGCGTGCGTAGGGCGCGCTGTACATGGTGGCGTTGTGCTGGTAGCCGCGCTGGATGATGCCCTTGGACGCCGCGCCCATCAGCACCTGCTGCGGGGCCAGCACACACGACGTTACGTTGCATACAAGCTTGTGCAACAATCTCGCAATAGTGTTATTTCACAGAACATAGTAAAGCGAGATAATCGAAAAAAAAAAAACAGTAAAATCAATGGAAATTTGGAAAAGCTGCACGCTTTAAAAGTTTTAGGTGGGGATTTTTCCCGTCCTTCTTGCGCGTTACAGACAATGTATGGCGCTAGTATGAATTTACACAGTCGTGACGTCACTGCTATGGTAGCACCGTCTTTTTCTAGCAGTTATTTTAAAACGTTTATAACTCGGCAATTTTTAAAGCTTTTAGACTTTTTCTAGTACTGTTTGCACTATTTGCAAACAATTTCTTTTTAAAGAAAGAAAGAGAATACCTTTTGTTTGCGGTACACGGTCAAGGTCGAATCGGACTCGCGCACCGAGGGTTGCGTACAAGGTATGTAAATATAAATTTACGGTTATCGGAATGAGAAAAAGGGTCTTAACAAACGGAAAGATAGACGGACGACGAAAAGATCTTATAAGGGTTCCGTTTTTCCTTTTGAGATACGGAACCCTAAAAATAACAAGTTGAGGTAAAACGTGTGTCACATCAGACGAGTGAGAGCGAGGGAGCTGGCGAGTGAGTTTAAAATAAAAAAATTGTCATCATCCCTATTTCCGCGGCCAGCAGCTAGGATCTGCGTGACGCGGCACTCACCACGTGGTCGCCGGTGTGCGTGTTGGCGGCGTCCTCGCCGATGAGCTTGTTGGCCTCGTCCCACGTCACGCCCTCCAGGATGTGCGACTGCGGCCCGGCGCTGATCTTGTCGGCGCGGCGGTTCTCCTTTATCTGCGCACGTAGGAGTATGGTATAGTAAAAGGCCCATTGTACGCGGCACGGTTTCTTTACGGTACGGCGAGTTAATCTTGCTGTAGAAAAATCCTGTGACCTTGTATATGACATGGTTGCGCCGTGCCGTAGTGCCGCCGCAGCTGAGCATGAGGCTCTGAGTTCGATTCTCAGGTCAGGCAAAGTCATCATCATCCACCTAGCCTTTTCCCAACTATGATGAGGTCGGGTTCCAGTCTAACCGGATGCAGCTGAGTACCAATATTTTAGATATTTACAAGGAATGACTGCATATCTGACCTTCATAACCCAGTTACTTTGTAATACATTACCCCGTGGTAAGACTGGTTGGACTTTCGGGTTTCTGATGACCCGTAACGACTGTCAAAGATCCACGAATGACAGCCGGGACCAACGGCTTAAAGTTCTTTCCGAGGCACGGAGGGGTCTTGGTATGTAAATAAAGAATAAATTTCAAAATGCAGTAACTGGTTTGAAGGTATAAAGTTGGAACTCGTTTGTTTGAACTGCTCGTTTTGTAATCAGGGCGTTAATTCAGTATGTTATTATTCCCTGCAAACGCAAACCACGTACGGTTGTCAAGCGTGGTATTGTGACAGTTCCAACCACGCCAACTACACGTTCAATTCGCGCGGTTTCGTTCATTGTGTCATAGAGAATACGTTATTAGTAGATGTCGTGATTTGCTATGGAATTGACGTGGTTTCGAAGAAAGGAATCATTAAATGGTCATAATGAATTGAGACAAAGGACGGCTTGAGTTTAGTTCAGATTTTGTTAACGTGCCCAACCCCTCCACGGAATGATGAGATCTTTGGAAAGAGCTACTTAAAACTCCTGATGTCTTTATTCAAACATCAGAAAGTCTCTCATCCGGGCACAAGTTACCGTGGCCTACTTAGAATAGACTTCGTACCCAAGTAGGTCGCAACAAGGACAACCTCCACAACTGTGGGTACATGGAAGGCTCAGACCTCCGGTGTGTATGCGGTGTCTCTTCACAGACAGCCATTGTCTGTCCACCTCTCCTGTCTCTCCACCTTCAATCTAGAACCGCATGCCCTGTCACCTGCACACGTGAGGACCTAATGGCTGCGTCAGCGAATGCTACCCGCGTTGCTCAATTTTAGGCCAAAAAAAATTAAAAAAAAAAAAACAATATTTTTGCCATCGACACTAAGATTACGAACGTGCCCATAGCCCCTCCATAGCTGAATAATTTAAGTTTTCCTACCTGTTGTTGCAGCGCCTTGAATTCCTTAGGGTTGGTGTTCTTGGGGACAAACTGGAGTGTGTCGATCTTGACCGGCGTGCCGGTGTGCGCTGGCGACCCATCCTGCACCCACTGTGGCCCATGTTGGCCCATAGAAGACAGCGGTTGCCGGAGATCATGGTTCGTTGCAACCATTTTATTCACAGTAAAAGGTTGGTGGTTTCCATTTTTGTAGACATTCATTTGATATTATTACCGTAGTCATGGCAACCAAACAGGTTTTTAAGAGCAACCATTTTTGTCAGATATTTCGTAGTCATTGGTTACCAGTGCGTGATGTTGACGCCACGTGTTTGTGACCACGTCGTGCACCGCGAGTACAGTTGGTTATAGTCAATATAACCACGGTAAGGTGTAATAACCATATTTTGATCACCAGAATCAATGTGACCAAGATTCCGTTTTCCGGAAGATATTCCAGTTTTTCAAATAATTTGTAAAGTGTTTTTGTTTCATAAATATTTCAGGTTCAGTTTCCAATTCCGGTTCCGGTTCACCATTCGTGATAGAAAAAAAGAGAAAAAGAAAAATTAGTAAAAATGTTGCCAACATGTATCGCAAAAATCAATGAATATTTCGCAAAAAAATATCAATCGACTTCCGCTTAAAACGGGTTAGTAAAAAAGGATATGGTAAGGTGGCATTTACAATTAAGAAAAAAAAAAAAAGATTTGTGCGTAGAAGAAAATTAGGAAAAAAATGGCTCAAATTTTTCTCAAATCCTGGTGAAACATCGAGCATGTACAGTACAGATTTACGCGATTCGGGCATAAGCAGACAAACAGGTCATCCCATGCAAAGCATTTGAATAAAGCAAGACAAATTATTTTTTTAGAAGCATTTTACATCATTCTATTTAAACTGTCAAAGGTTCTGCTTACACCGAAAAGGTCAAGCTTTTAAAAAGAAATACAAACGAAAATAAAAGGACATGACTAACGAAAAGCGACTCGAAAGAATAAAAAAAAATGCTAAAAAAACAGCATTTTAATTATGGTTGATCTTTTTTTTTTACATTTATACAAAAACAAAGACACATGAAACCGAAAACAAAACTATGAAATTACACAAAACCTAGAGTTCTCGCGTCCTTGTAAATTTTCTACCATTTTCTCTGAATTTTTTTGCGTCTTCCAGGTAGCACGGACATTAAGGAAAATAAGGAAGAACATAAAACAGGTCGTGCAAGGAAAAGGTACTTAGTTTTAACAAGTGGCAACATTCCTACCAATTTTTTGACCTCAAAACACTGTACAAACTCGATGTTATGAATAAATGTTATTCAAAACTTTATTCATTCGACCAGGGATATATAATGAAATGCTGTTGATTCATAAAAACATACTCCTACAATTTTGACAAAATACCGGTAATTCGGACTACACAAGTACACAATACGATATCCAGACATCCCGAAAAGTTAGAAAAAGCTTAAAAAAGATGAGAAGAGAAAGAAAGAAGAGATGGTGACGTAATTCTTATGACATTCGCTGTCGTCAGGTTTTCGTGAAAACAGTTATCTGTAAACAGCAGAACTGCGGGGTAGTTGCGTACCATACCAGTAGCAATGGTTTTCATTTTGACAGTTCAACTATATTCATTGCGTTATTTACGTTGTCGAGTAAATAATTTTTTCCAAAAAATTAGGCAATGAAGTCGCAATATATTTCAAAATTATTCAGATTATGATTGAAAGGACTTTTTTTTTTTTCTGAAAAAAAAAATCTGTAATCTCAGTCTTTCTCCAGGTAAACAACTGTGTCTCAACTATTTTTTAAATATTTCTGTTAAACGGTTTACAATAGCATAATCAGCCTATAATGTTCCCACTGCTGGGACGGCAGCCTCCGCTCTGTGAGAGGGAGTGGGTTGAAGTCTACCACGCGGGCCCAGTGCGGGTTGGTAAATATCACGTCTTCGAATTTTTCATAATACACCGAATTTATAACATTTAATTTACACAACATTGTTTATTTATTAAATTAGTTTTACTGATTGTGAGAGAAAATTGTGGTCACATTTCAAATCTACGCACGCATAGTCGCGCACATGTAAGGGTCGAGCGTAGTAGGTACCTCGTCCATTTTGGTTTATTTTGGCTGTACTGCGGATATGTGACTGTAATTTACATAGTTTTAATTATTTTTGGGATAAAAATTACCTATATTAAAAATGCCAGAAATAGATTCAGTGAACGATTCTGAACAAACTAATTTCATAATGTGCAATAATTCTGTTACACATATTATCTAAAGATCTCCGTATCTATTTTATTTATAACTTTTTTTTGTACTAATATGTTTAAAAAATAAAATCCTTGACATTGACAATTGAATAAACACTCGACGCTCCAGCTTCAGTCATAGAATTACGTCAAAATAAAGTGTTTTTATTAAAAAAAAAAATCGTCGAAATTACCTCTTCGTTGTTAGCATCCACCCACTGTAAAACATTATTATATTAGTAACAAAAAAATAAAAACAAAAATAAAACTTTAGTAGAACACGAAAAATTAAAATTGTCAAAAGCATTTCATTATGTGTTGTGAGAAGCGTGAAAAATAGAATTTGTTATTTTAATTTATAATTTTTTAATTGATTCGTAACATATTTTAAAAGCACAATAATTATATGAAAGCTGTTACGCAGTCCCTTTGAAGCAAAAACTTTTTTTACTAAAATAACCAATAAATACAGGGTCAAATTAAATTAGCTAGCGAAACTCCGCAGACGTGATGAGTATCAATATCCAAACACTACAAAACAAAAGTAAATTTGACGGTTTTTTTGTTTGGTCACCGACCGCAGTTTTTAAACTGATATTTCAAGTGAATACACTAAGTATTCACTTGAAATATCAGTTTAAAAATCAGCTGTTTACTGTGTAAACTTCACAAATGTCATGGTTATCGATGTCAACACGACAAAACTAAACAAAATTCTCAACTCATACTTCGGGTAACAAAACATACAGCGGTCGTTGAACTCTCAAAAAAATATTGAATCTTTTTTGTTTAAGTATATTTCATAGTGTTTAGTAATCGATACCCATCACGTCTACAAAGTTTCGCTAGCTAATTGAATTTGACCCTGTATATTTAAAAAATTGTAGGTAGTAAATTATTATTTAAAAATAACACACACATGTAACTTAGATTTGATTAAAATATTTTTCTAATAATTACGCATTTAAAGAGGTTTTCATGAAAGTTCACGACACCAGTTGGCGCCACTTTGACAAGAGGTCTGCCATTTCGACAATGAATAAGTATAAAATATGATGTCCATCATTCGTTTCATTTATAATCACCAGCCTATAATGTTCCCACTGTTCGTTTCATTAATTCGTTCATATTTCAGTGACGACTAAAGAAAATATAGGCGCTTTGACACTTGTGACAGGTGCCCGGACCTGACGTCTCAGTGCTGCCATCTAGTGAACGTCATTTCAAAAAAACCCTCATTCACAGATAGGTACGTATTTCAAAAAGTTTTTGCTAAAAATCAAACCGGGACAAGAAAAATCCTCAAATTGTGTACACACATTAGCATCAAGCAAATATACAGTAAAACGGATAATATATTAAAATCTGAATAAAACATTCTCTTATATAATTTCTAAATCTTCGATGATTTCGCTTTGTAAATAAAATAAAAAAACCAAAATATAGAAAAAAATGAACATTTGAGCCATTTTGAGCGCAGCATAGACAAAAAAAATGCTCTGAATGTTGTTATTATACAGGATCAAATTAAATTAACTAGGGAAACTCCGAAGACGTGATGGGTATCTACATCTAAACATGATAAAACAAAAAATTAATTAATTTGATGATGTTTTTTTGGGGTCATCAACCGCCGATAGTGTGTAGTTTCTTAAAATATTACAAGATAAACAAGATTTTATCAACACACACTTAAAAAGTAACAACTCTAGCAGCGGGCATTGAACCAAAGAATTTTTTTTTTGTTTAGATTTTGATACCCATCACGTCAGCGGAGTTTCGCTCGCTAATTTAATTTGACCCTGTATTTTTGCACGAAATCTTAAAACTATACATCCATAGACTATCTGAAATATGGTTAACATAGTTTCTATTACTTATCTCTATTATAGCAACGACTATTCAAATATTATAAACTCCCATTATTATCCTTTAAATTTTATTATACATAGAAACAATGATATTATAAGTAGAAAGACATAGACAGCTTACCTAACAGTCCTTTCATGGTCATTTTACCTCTGAACGCAGCAAGCCAACAGCAACCTTACAGTTACGAGAATAAAGATCACTTTACTTTTAACAGGACTATACCCAATATGCGGTTTTCAAAAACGGCACATAGCCTATGACGTTCCTACTCCTGGGACACAGGCCGCCTCTCTGTGAGAGGGAGTGGGCCGTAATCCACCACGCGGGCCCAGTGTGGGTTGGTAGATGTCACATGTCTTCGAATTTTTGGTTCTACGACATGCCGGTTTCCTCACGATGTTTTCCTTCACCGTTTTCAGAGCAGTGGTGATGTAATACATTACACAAAGTAAAGTGCCTGTCTGTGTTCGAACCTACGACCACTGCTCTCCAACGGCATAAACGGCACAATATTAGATGACACGTGGAAGTACGACGGCATGTCGTAATAATCGGGAGCGAAAAGGAGACAAGACGAAAAAAACTTGGCGAAATAGCCAAGTTTTGACGTGCCGCTTGCGTGATAAGTTTATCAAGCTCGTTCTACTTATAATATCATTGCGTAAAAATATAGAGTTCAAAATAGAAAAATAAAAATATAAACGCCACTACCAAACCCCAGTAAAAGTATAATAAAAATTATAGAAAAAAAAAATAGTAAAAATGGAATGTCCTAAATTATTGGAGAAGGGTTAAATGTGACTTGAACACAACTTCTTGTTAGTACAAATATCTACTGACTACATGGCTATTTTTTTTACTTTTCACCAAAATGATCAACAAATGTCTGGCAACATTGCCTGTTCGACAGCATAATTATCTGGCAACATCGCACTAAGTTATTTAATAAAATAGCCTCCATGTGAAGCGATACTTGAATAGTACGTGCGGCTGCTGATTGGCTAATACAGGGTCAGATGAAATTAGCTAGCAAAACTCCGGAGGCGTGATGGGTATCAATATTATGTAAACATTATAAAACAAAAAATAATAATAATATGATGATATATATTTTTTTAAAGTAAACTAGTCGCGAGCTCGAACTCACTGGTGGTCATGGCCAAAAAGCACTCTGTCTCACCTGGCATCGTGTCTGACAGAGCTAGTATCAGTGATGGCAGTTAGACGCTAGTCTACACGCACAACGTCTAGTTCTCACGCACAGAAACACCGGTCCGAACTGATAGGCGAGTAGAAAAAATCGAAAAGTGCTATGGAAAATCGAGTTTTATGAAAACAGCACTCTAATCTTTGACACCACCACTATACTACCACTATACTATTTTGATATCGATACCCATCACGTCTGCGGAGTTTCGCTAGCTAATTTTATTTGACCCTGTCTAGTTACCAGGGTATGAGCTTTTCTCATTTACTTCATGAGACTGCTGCCTTGCTTTAGATAACTTTGTTTCTATAATATCTGCGTCATAAATCATAATGCAGTATTTTAATTCGGTACATATTCACCTAAGATTAATATTGTGACTATCATTGTGATGATGATGATTATATTTTATTATTATTTTAATTCCAGTTTACCGACTTCGCAACGGGACAAAAATCGCCATTTTTTTCATAATTTTATCAAAACTAAGATTTTGATGTCATCTTATGACCACACTATAGAACGGAAAACTTGCGACTGGAGACTATAGCCGATCCCAGCGTCACTGACTGACTAAAGCCGAGTATAACCGATTCTGCGTCACCGGCCCGAGCGTGACGGCTCAGTTTCATTCACTGTTCAGAATGACTTTTTCGTAGACATTTTCCAGTCTCCTTTGCGAAGTCAGTAAACTTGTAAGAAAATAATTTATATTTAACTTCGATCAACAATAGCACTACACTAAGGATTAGGAACAAAAACACATGGCTCAAGTGGCCGCGATTGCATATAACTTGATTATAAACCTTGACACTCAAACATAAAGTTTATTATCGTTTGCATTATATATTTACTACATTGATTGAAAAGTCAACGTATTTTTAAAATAAGAACAAAATTATGGAAAAATAAAACAATTTCTAAGCAATAAGGTTGACAAAACTAAGTTGCAAAATAAGAGCACAACGTTACTTGTGGGCTTATGTTTCCGAACATGTTTCCGGAAATCTAGTAAGTACCATTGTTGATCGAAGAAAATAATGTAAAGACAAGTACTTATATGACGTTAAAATTGTATGAAACTTTTACAGACCAATATTTTGAAGAGAAAATCGCTATTTTTAATATAAGGATGGAATTACGATTTTTTATTTCGGTGATTTGTGATGTAAATTAAATACAAGGATTCTGAGAGCCGATTTATGATAACAGCGCCATGAACAGGCCGGGATCAGGCGTTCAAACACTGTGGAAGAGCCTCTTTATTCCCATAGGCCATAGGTTCTCAACGTAGCGTAGGTGATAACGCCCCCTCGTGCGCGTTTGAGACTTTCGGGGGGCAGCAGAAGACCCAGAGAAAATTATACAGAATGAAATTAAAAACTTGCGCCAAATCGAAATAGGAGGTGCAGTAACTGTTACATAATCATTTATAAATTGTCATCAACCCAAATCCAAATTCTTGAAAAAAAAATCTTGTAATTATCGTCTTGGATAGTGCAAACTAAGGTATTGCCATCAAGTAAACACGAATTATAGTCGTTCCAGTGAAATTTTTTTTTTTAAATCATCAAAACAAATAAAAAAATTAAAGTATCAATTTGAGCGCGCGCCCGATAAGCAATATATTCATCGCAGAAGTTCACAACACGAAGCAAGTTGGCAACGCGTTGAACTAGCGGTATTTACCTAATATTGACCGTTCCTACGAAAAAAAAGGGCGCGCGACGACATTTGCGTTGCCGAATCGCTCTCCTACGCGCACGTTTGTGCATGACATGATCTAAATTTACTTTATACCACGTTGAATTAGATATTTTAATTTGACGCACCTATTGAATTTCATCTTATATACGTATCTTACGACTATATAGTATTGTTTTTTTAAATATAATCGTAGCAATAGCTGTTTCAGATTCGCGAAAGTAAAAAAAACTTGGAGAGTACTCTAGAAAAAAAAAACTTATTCTGTGGTGGGCAAAATAACGGTGAGAACCTATGCCATAGACGATAATGATAACTAATATAAAAACAGGCCACCTATATTTTTAAAGGCGATATTTTCAATGTTCGCCAAACAAAATTTCATTCTCTTAGGCAGTTGACAAACTTACAGAAAATTGCATAATCAGCCTAGATCCCACTGCTGGGACTGCGGCCTGCTCTCTGTGAGAGGGACGCGGGACAGTGCGGACAGATGTCACATGTAGGAGAACTTTTGGTTATAGAACATGCCGGTTTCCTCACGATGTTTTCCTTCACCGTTTGGAGAGCAGTGGTGATGAAATAATTTACACAAAGTAAAGCGCCTGTCTGTGTTCGAACGTACGCCCTACAACTCGTAAGTCGCGGCCGTTACGTCTGTGGCACCACTGCTCTAACAGAAAATTGGCTTGAATTTTATTACCTCGCTTCAGTGTCTAAAAGGCAGATGAGGTTTTCAACTTAAAAAAAATCTTAATTAAATAGCAAAAACGTTACAAAAATAATATTTGAAAAATTCTTGTCTTATTGACAAAAAAAATCAGCCAACTGCCTACCTACTTAAATCACCAATAATATCCCATCTGTCTTAATAGGGTGACAACACCAATTCTCAGTACTAGGGTGGATGCACCAACACTTGTTTTTACATTACCAGCAATATTTGTTACATGTTACTAGCCTTCCTGCTTACCCCTCCAGTTAACACAACGGGAGGGGAACGAACTCAACTGACTTTCAGTTAGGGTCAGATGAGCAGCGTAACTTGAGTCGCTCAAAATAAGTCGCGGAATTTACGTTATACAACGTTTTCAACGTCGCTAACACTACAGGGGCTCAAATCGTCGCTCGCATGACTAAAAGTCCTATCAAATTTTTTTTTTTTTTGAAAAACGTAAAGAGTAAGGAATAGAAAAATGTAGTTGTCCTAACACAAATCAGCAAAAAAAATTTGAAAAAACTTTTAGTCATGCGAGCGACGAAATTTGTAAGGATTTTATTTGATTGCAAAGTAAAGAACGCAGAGCTAAGTTACTACAGCAAATTGGAAATAAGTGTCTCTTTAAAAAATATTTTATTCCATCCTTTTTTTTAAACTACCTTTTTGACACGGTCATGTCAAAAACCCACCTTTATTACCGTGACAGCCGTCATTTTCCCACCGCATAATGACGGCACCGTTTTCTTGTGTGCGTCTACTGACTTATTATTATAAATGTATCTATATTTTATTGAGACCAAATAAACGTTATTATTGAAGTGCTTTCTCTGTATCAGAAGAGGCCTTTGTTCTGCAGTGGGACAATAATAGGCTGTTATATTATTATACAGGTTCAATTTAAATTAGCTAGCGAAACTCTGCAGACGTGATGAGTATCGATAACCACAAACGAAAAAAAAATTGGTGATCTTCTTTTAGGGTCAATGGCCGCTGATGGTATTGTTACTTCACACACTTCATGTGAGTTGTTAAAATCTGTTTAATCGTGTTGAGATATTGATACCTACCCATCACGTCTGCGAGGTTTCGCTAGCTAGTTTAATTTGACCCTGTATTACTGAATTGACCGAATTTCAGCGACTTATATCGAGCTCCTCAATTCCCGTCTGTAGCTGTACCGCCTGTAGCCAGTCTACTCGGCCTCAACCCTCAGATATTCTACCTTAGTGATCTTCTTGGGATCAGAAGTGCCGGTCTCCAGAACTTCCACCTTCTGGTAAACGTTGGGAGAGTTCAGCCAGCGGGTGCGCTCGCCTGTCTTGCCCTGGCCCTTCTTCCATATTCTGGGAACAAGACAAAAATATTAGTGCTCAGGTAGAGGAAAAAGGACGAATGAAAGGAGAATAACAAAAAGGTATTTATAAGGCAGATGCGAGTGGAAACGTCGGTAGGGGACGTAATAGACGGACATTAGTGACCTTATTGGTGATGTTCTTCTGAAAGCTCAGGTGCGTAGTACTCGCAACCGGCGTGAGTGTATGACCACAGAGGCACTTCTCGTAATTTTATGAACGTTTACAGTCTGATCTCAGTCTCAATCTGCCAAAAATACTCTAATTTCCCTAAATTTTGTCAAGTTTTTGACATTTTTGTTTGTCGCTGAGATGAGACTGTGACTAGATTTTGAACATTTTAAATTACAAGAATTGGCCTTCTGATGTATGAACGTTAACAAGGCAAAAGGAGTACCTATGTAAGAATTGTAGCAGGCAGCGCTCTGCCCTCATGGGAAGGTGTGAGTTTACGTATGTGTTTTCCCTTTAATTTACCAAGTGTATGTCCCCAATCACCTCAACAGAGCCGCTCGCGGTCCGTACGATTGTTAAATGAACGGCTAAAGAGATTAGCCAAACGGCTGGACCGATTTTGACGGGACTCACTGGCAGATAGCTGAAGTTTTAAGGAGTAACTTCGGGTACTTTTTTATTTTTTTAAGAATTGGGAATTCCAATTATAGTTGCGAAACGCACGCGAACGAAGTCGCGGGCACAGGTAATCTATAGTGAAATTGCGGAGTGCTGCACATCAAGTAAAACAAATAAGTATCTACTTTATTTCAATGAAAATGAAGTTGATTTCAGAGTGACTAGCACTATTGACAAACTAATAAAAATGTTTGAAGTTGTAGCGTAAACTGAACTTTATTGTGTAGGAATTAAAGTTATTTTTCCATTACTTTATATTTGTTTACATTTTTGGCAAATAAGTCCCGAGCGCAGACTAGTACCAACATCTCACCCTTGCTTGTACAGCTCCTCCTCCTCCAGCAGGTAGCCCAGCGACGACACAGCCGGCGGCACCTCCACGTCGTTCTTGGGCCGCGGCACGTCGTTCTGAACACAACACTGTTATATTAGCCACATACAAGGTGCAACAGAATAACGCAAGTCCTGAAAACAGTTTGTTCATAATTTACTACTGAGTCAATTGCAGTCAATTTTAATATAGGTTTTTTTTAATATGTATTTTGCCATACTGACCGCCGATTGAGCTTATTTTAAGGCAATAAGACTCAATTTTGAATGCATAAAGTAATGCTAGCATTACATTAGCATTGAGGTTGATCCTAGGATCAACACGATTTTCTTAATAATAATTAGCTTTAAAAAAATAGTGTTGGTCATTGTATTATGCTTTAACTCAATACTCTAATTGGGGTGTATGAGGTCTTGCGTTAATTATGTTACATAGGTAATTAATGGATTACCTCTTCAGGGGTCATTATTATACTCTTGTACTCTATCATTATGAACAACTGTTACTATGGGACTAAACCTGAAATCGCGAAAAAATAATCAACAGTTTCCTACATTTTGACGAGTTATGCGATTTTAACAGCAGATTTTTTTTCTTGTACCTTGATGAGCGGGTGCCTGTAGATGTAGCCGGTGCGGAAGCCGGCGTTGTCCAGCATGCGCATGAGTGCCTCGAACTCCTCGCCGCCCACGCGCCACTTGCTCGCGTCCGACGGCGGCTTGCGGGACGACTCGTAGATCTGTTTATACGGTTTAAGACATTTATTTCTCAAAAGTTAATCTTAGTACTTATGAAGAACTGTAGGTAGTCGTAAATACACTAGTATGGAGTAGATGCATAAATATGTTTTCTTACAATGCTGTGGGTGACAAGAAAAAACTTGATGGCAAGTCAATAGTAATTACACAATGTTAATACTATGGTAACAACCTGTCAATATTTGCAATTTATTAATGTTTCAAAATGATAACATAGTTTAGTCTCTAAATGTATTTTATTTCTGTATGAGGTACACATGAGACATTACGCCTGCGATCCCGGGCGCATATTTTTATCAACAAGAAACGCGAGCGGAGCTGCGGGCGGGAGCTAGTAAAATAATAAAAGGAAAGATGATATGAAGGGAATGTAACGCACCTGTCGCCGCGCCTCGTCGTCGAACAGCGACAGCTCGTCCACCGGCACGGCCGACACGCGCAGCTGGATCTCGCACGCTGCCGTCAGGTTCCTGAGACACGAGCCAGCGTCAGTGAGGGGTTTCATGAATATTTACGACACCAGTAGGCGCCATTTTGACAAGAGGTCTTCCATTTCAACAATGAATCTATACTATACTAATAATAAAGATGAAGAGTTTGTTAGTTTGCTTGATCGCGCTTATCTCTGAAGTTTCCAGTCGAATTAGCAAGCTGAAGTGGCAGTGTGCTGGCCATGTCTGTCGAAGGACCGATGGCCAGTGCAGCACACGGGTCCTGGAGAAGAGGCGGGTATCGCAAGCCTAGTGTGGGAGTCCCCGGCGCACGCGCAGCACGGCCGCGGGGCTGTGTGCAGCAGTGGACTGGGTTCATTGATTTGTGGCGCCATCTACATCGCCACATGCGCACTACGCACCACACTGACGCCACGCAAAACTTTGTCGAAGCAAAGGTTATCGCGCAACTAGCATAATTATATACAACGTCCCGACATCAATCGCCGTGCAGTAGCCACACACACACGGCACCCGTCTGGTCGGAAGATCCTCCCTGCACTGTGGAGGATGAGTGCACTGTGCCGCTGGCGACACATACCTGGCCTGGTAGAAGGCCTCCTCCAGCGTGGCCCCGCAGCACAGGGCTCCTCCACAGCTCAGCATCAGCACCTTGGCGTGCGGGCCCAGCGCGCGCACCAGCTTGTCGCGCTCCTCGTTGTCCAGGATACCTGCGAGGGAGCACTCATTAATTAAAAAAGAAAAGGAAGAAAGAATAATTGTTAACTTCGCACAAACAAAACGTACATTACAAAAAAAAAAACATAACATATATTTTCTATGAGAACAGCGGTGAAACAGTAATAGACTAGTATTATTTCATAAATACTGACCAACCCGCACTGTGCCCGTGTGGTGTATTACGACCCACTCCCTCTCACAGAAAGGAATCTGTGTACCAGCAGTGGGAACATTATAGGCTGATTATGTATTGCTTTCCGGCTATCATTCGCAGATCTTTGACAGTATAATAATAACAGACTTATTAACTTTATTTATTTGAATCATAAAAGTACAACCTGCACTTAAATACAATAATGTGATTATATTTCTCACCTTTCTAACGTCTTATGAATGTTGTTCGCTAAATACATACGTCACATTTAGCACGCATTTAAGCACTAATCACTCACCAACAAATTACTTAAACTGATATAGTAGTTACTCCAAGTGTTGCCAGATGAGAGTCTGTCAACCAGTCTTACACAAAGACGTGCTCGTTGTAGACCCTTACGGGCACGAAGTAGGAGAGGAACACTGACCGTGCGGCACGCGATGGTAGGCGATGTCGCCGAGCAGCGCGGCCTCGTGGCACAGCGGCAGCAGGCCGCGCCGCATGGTAGGGAGAGGAACACTGACCGTGCGGCACGCGATGGTAGGCGATGTCGCCGAGCAGCGCGGCCTCGTGGCACAGCGGCAGCAGGCCGCGCCGCATGGTAGGGAGAGGAACACTGACCGTGCGGCACGCGATGGTAGGCGATGTCGCCGAGCAGCGCGGCCTCGTGGCACAGCGGCAGCAGGCCGCGCCGCATGGTAGGGAGAGGAACACTGACCGTGCGGCACGCGATGGTAGGCGATGTCGCCGAGCAGCGCGGCCTCGTGGCACAGCGGCAGCAGGCCGCGCCGCATGGTAGGGAGAGGAACACTGACCGTGCGGCACGCGATGGTAGGCGATGTCGCCGAGCAGCGCGGCCTCGTGGCACAGCGGCAGCAGGCCGCGCCGCATGGTAGGGAGAGGAACACTGACCGTGCGGCACGCGATGGTAGGCGATGTCGCCGAGCAGCGCGGCCTCGTGGCACAGCGGCAGCAGGCCGCGCCGCATGGTAGGGAGAGGAACACTGACCGTGCGGCACGCGATGGTAGGCGATGTCGCCGAGCAGCGCGGCCTCGTGGCACAGCGGCAGCAGGCCGCGCCGCATGGTAGGGAGAGGAACACTGACCGTGCGGCACGCGATGGTAGGCGATGTCGCCGAGCAGCGCGGCCTCGTGGCACAGCGGCAGCAGGCCGCGCCGCATGGTAGGGAGAGGAACACTGACCGTGCGGCACGCGATGGTAGGCGATGTCGCCGAGCAGCGCGGCCTCGTGGCACAGCGGCAGCAGGCCGCGCCGCATGGTAGGGAGAGGAACACTGACCGTGCGGCACGCGATGGTAGGCGATGTCGCCGAGCAGCGCGGCCTCGTGGCACAGCGGCAGCAGGCCGCGCCGCATGGTAGGGAGAGGAACACTGACCGTGCGGCACGCGATGGTAGGCGATGTCGCCGAGCAGCGCGGCCTCGTGGCACAGCGGCAGCAGGCCGCGCCGCATGGTAGGGAGAGGAACACTGACCGTGCGGCACGCGATGGTAGGCGATGTCGCCGAGCAGCGCGGCCTCGTGGCACAGCGGCAGCAGGCCGCGCCGCATGGTAGGGAGAGGAACACTGACCGTGCGGCACGCGATGGTAGGCGATGTCGCCGAGCAGCGCGGCCTCGTGGCACAGCGGCAGCAGGCCGCGCCGCATGGTAGGGAGAGGAACACTGACCGTGCGGCACGCGATGGTAGGCGATGTCGCCGAGCAGCGCGGCCTCGTGGCACAGCGGCAGCAGGCCGCGCCGCATGGTAGGGAGAGGAACACTGACCGTGCGGCACGCGATGGTAGGCGATGTCGCCGAGCAGCGCGGCCTCGTGGCACAGCGGCAGCAGGCCGCGCCGCATGGTAGGGAGAGGAACACTGACCGTGCGGCACGCGATGGTAGGCGATGTCGCCGAGCAGCGCGGCCTCGTGGCACAGCGGCAGCAGGCCACGCTTCATGGCAGACACGGCGAGTGCGGGCGGCGAGCGCACGTGCAGCACGCAGCGCACGTCGGGTCGCGCGGCGTGCACGGACGCGTGCAGAGAGAAACCTGACAAGAAAGTACGGATTAATAACAAAACTCAACTAAAAATAAGGAACTCTTGAGCATAGGGCTTTGAAGGTCCGTGGCATACCGATCTGTCCGCAATTTAGATTTTTTTTTGCTTAGTTATTTGAAATAATCACCCTGAAAGTTTAAAGTAATCAACTTTGAACATTCAAATTCAAATTAATTTATTTGCGTTACGTTAATATCTCGGAAATGTATGTCTTCTGTTTGCCAATGCAACCTTTAAAAAATCGATTCATGCGTGGCCGCCATTTTGAAAATAAAACAAAATGGCACGACAGTAGGTGCCAGGCTCCATAAAAAATCTTCAATCCTCTTTCATATTGAGCTTTATTATTTATTTTCATTTTTGTTTAGGCTGTGCATTGTCTGTCAGTGAAAAACTTAATTTTGTAGTTTTACCTCTAGAACTTGAATTGTTCATGATTTTAATAAGAAAGAAGAAAGGAAAAATTATTTCATTTGAGACACGAACATGAACGACATATAAACAGTAAAAAAAGAACCTTTAAAAGTAACAATATAACAAAAATTAAACGACAGCAGAAAAGACCTGTTCGAGGCCAAAAAAGCTCTTATCTCAGCATAATGCTGCGATGTTACACAAGAGAGGTTATTTAACAAAGTTTTCAGTTGTTACCTTCCACATTGACGGGGAAGTTGGTAGTCCCCTGGTCCTGCACGGCGCCCTGCATGTCCACCTTGACGAGCGAGGAGGCTGTCACCTCGTGCGGCAGCAGCCCGCGCGGCGTCGTCAGCACGGACTCCACGGCCGTGTTGAGGCGGGCTGTGATCTGCCCGTGGTTGCCCGCTGGAAGCAAAGGATGTTACATCATTTTATTCAGTTTATGGTCACTGTTAATAAGTTTAAGCCGTTGTTGGTCCCGGCTGTCATTCGTAGATCTTTGACAGTCGTTACGGGTCGGCAATAGCCCGAATGCCTGACAGTCTTACCAAAGGGTATCGTATTACCCAGTAACTGGGTTGTGGAGGTCAGATAGACAGTCGCTCCATGTAAAATACTGATATTCAGCTGCATCCGGTTAGACTGGAAGCCGACCCAAACATAGTTGGGAAAAGGCAGGCAGATGACAATGACGGTATCTGTTAATAACAAGTTAGATGCCGCCCAGATTGTGTGCTTCACGCGCTCAGCACACTGTTATAAAAGAGACGGCGCAGAATTCAAAGTGTCCATCCCCGACGACGCCACGAGCCTCCTCCAGGAGAGAAGTAAGGCCACCAGCACTCTCAGGAAGTACAAGTGCCGACAGCCGTCCTTCCGTACTCACCGCCAAGACGTCCCATACGAGGTCCGCCCCGACCCTCGCTCGAGTCATCCCGCGCCGCTGAGCCTGTAGCTTTAAATTCGTCCCTAAATAATTCCGATCCAGCCTGTCCCTTGCTGCCCTCCCCCAGCGACGACCTAAGTCGAGGTCTATACCCCACAGGGGGTGCCCTTAGCGTGTAGTCGCTTAGTTTTTTAATTTAAGCACTGGCTGGAGGCCTTAATTCTCCAAAGTCACCAAGTCCTCTTTCTCTCACCTATTTTGCCGTGCCCGTGAGGGTTCACCAAGAGCATATTTTTGTACAACCTACCACCTAAGTTCACATTGAGGAATGCATTAAATATATTTATTTATCTAATACTTCAAGCACAAAAATGTACAGAGGCGGACTTAATGCTATAGGCATTTTCTACCAGTCAACCTTTGGGTGATGCAGAGACAAACAATGGTAGGTGCAATCATGAAAATTGAGGAATAAATATTTTAAATATAAAGATATGCATAAACCTATTAAAACTATGAATATAATATATACCTAATTACATATAAATATAAGCACAAATAAATATACATACATACATGAATATATATTAATATATATTGAATGCTAGCTGCTGTCCGCGGTTTCGCACTCGTGGATGTCGGGAGTTATCCCACGGGAATTTGCTACCGGGATATGCCTATGTTACTCCTTATAACATCAGCTGTATGCCAGTGAATGTCTTGTCAAAATCGGTCCAGCCGTTTCGGAGAATAGCCGAAACAAACAGACAGACCAAAATTTTAAAAATGTATTTTTGGTATTAGATCCGGTAGAAAGTTGTTGATAATGATGAGTACAATGACTCCTAAGAGGTCCTTGTACTCTGAAGAGGTGTTTTTCCAATAACCCTGTATAGATTGTAGTTGGAAGAAGGCCAGACATATGATGATGCGTATGCTACTCACTCTGGGTCCACCCGAACAGGTCCACCAGTCGGTACACGGCCGCCAGCTTGCAGCGCAGGATTTTCTCCCCCTTCTCGTATCCGACGCCCTCGATACCGCGGATGTCGTTGATGGGAAGCACGCAGGCGGGACCCTGGGGAAGATCAGAGCAGATTTAGATTAGATTACCTGGGCCCCAATTCCGTATGTGACCCCAATTATTAATGTATTGAATTTTCCGTTTGCATTAATGTCAGCTATCGATTTATAAAGGTTTAAAGCGTGGCGGCCATTTTGAAAAAATAACAAAATGGCGCGAGAGTAGGTATGCCAGGCTCCATATAAAAACAGTAGCGCCGCCCCGCGGTTTCACCCGCATAAGTTTCGATCCCGTAGGAATATCGGGATAAAAAGTATCCTATCTCCTTCCCCGGGATTCAAACTATCTCTATACCAAATTTCATCTAAATCGGTTCAGCGGTTTAAGCGTGAAGAGGTAACAGACAGATATAAACACTTTCGCATTTATAATATTATAAGTATGGATGACTCTTGGAATAGAGCCTGGACTCACCCTCATGCTGCCGGTGTGCAGCCGGCCGCCAACCATCTCGCGGATGCGCTGCAGCAGCGGCGCGTCGTTGCCCTCATGCATCTGCTGGTCCAGCACGCGCTCCAGCTCCTCGCGGAACAGCTTGGACGACATCAGCGCCTCCACGCGCTTGCGCCGCTCCATCTCGCGGACATCCTGAAGAAGAAGAAGAAAAATATTTTATTTGGGACACACAGAAAATACAAAGAGTAAAAAAAGTTATATTCCAAATAAGCATAAAAAATTACCAAAAATTCAAAATCCTGGAATGTGGGGAGTAAGTTGAATACTTACACAATTCCTGATCTAATAAGAAACAGAGTGCTACAAGGATCTTTGGGGAACTGTACCCTACTTAATTTTGTAACACACTTTCAATCAAAATCTGAATCATTTTGAAGAATATGCTAATTCATTACTTCGTATGTTCGAAAAGTTTGTCTGCTCAACAACGTAAATAAAGCAATGAAACTTGTTGAACTGTCAAAATGAAAGCCATTGCTACTGTTAGTGTGCAGTTACGCAATTAGCCGCTGGATGACATTGACAGGGGGCGTTGTTGGTAAACATTTGTGAAATTGTCACAGAAACTGTATTGACAAAACAAGATGGCGGCGTTAGTACCGATTCTGGCTGCGCGCCAAAAGAACCTTGTAGCATCATAGTTTCCTTGTAGGCCAGGGTGTCATCGTCGTGAGGAAACCGGCATGTCCTAAAACCAAAAATTCGAAGACATCTACCAACCCGCACTGGGCCTGCAGATCACAGCCTACTCTCTCTTGAAGAGAGGAGGCCTGTGTCCCAGCAGTGGGAACAATATTTCATAACATTAGGACAGATAGGCAGTCGCTCCATGTAAAAATACTGGTATTCAGCTGTGTACGGTGCAACCGCACGTTCTGCAATTCAGCAGTTCACGCCGCACATCCATTGCAACTCATAATAATTAGTGCAGTTCGCGTTGTGCCATCAAGTCAGCCAGGCGTTCTCGTTACTGCCAACAAGAGCCGCGTCACTCACTACATTTCCACACCATCAGTCCATTCAGCTCATTTTACCTATAAGTACCTTTTGAGACAATACAGTAGTGTTTCAGTACTTATCTTCTTTTATTCCATTCATCCCTCATCTAAAAGTAATGTATGGTCTAGCAAGGGATCATACAAGCTGCATCCGCTTGGACTGGAAGCCGACCACAACATATTTGGGAAAAGGCTAGGCAGATGATGGTGCAGACCGTTACCATGAATGCGCGGTAGACTGCACTATGCTAAATGCTGTAACGTGTGCGTGCTGAGGATCAAAAGCGTGTACTCACCGCATCAATGTCCGCGGGGCGCTGCTTCATCCTCTCTTCCTCCTCCTCGTTGGACAGCGCTCCCGTGCCGTTGGGCAGCGGCTCCGTGTCTGTGTCTGCCATTGTGGGCGGCACGACGAGGACTTCTGAAAGAAAAGAAAGAACAAAGGTTACATGGAGAACATAGAACGTGCATTTTTGGTAGGCGAACAAGCGGACGGTCCGCCTGATGGTGTTAAAGCCGCCATGCCGAGAAATATCTTACTGCCCGAACTGACGACTGCACAGAGCATTGAAAAAAGACTACAATCCACGTTGCCAATTCAATGAACCAGAATCCGCAATGCAAGAAATGATCGTAAGGAAATTTGTGACTTAGTGATTAAAAGCATAATAGAGAGATACATTTCAAACTCGAAAGCATTTTTTCAATTAAACCATTTACCGGCACTTTTGAATAAAATTGTCAGAGTCGGTCAGTTAGTCAGAAAGATGAAGCTAGTTGCCCATTCCAAACCGTAGATCTCTATGGAGAAGAACTGGCAAGAAACTCCAAGGACACTCTTTTAAATGGGCAACCAGCTTCATATTTCTGACTGACCGCATAATAGCCTATAATGTTCCCGCTGCTGGGACACGGGCCTCCTCTCTGTGAGAGGGAGAGGGCTGTAATCCACCACGCGGGCTCATTGCAGGTTGGTGGATGACTGGATGTCACATGTCTTCGAATTTCAGTTCTAGGAAATGCTGGTTTCCTCACGATGTTTTCCTTTACCCTCTAACTCGCCGACCCCTTGTGCCTGTAATTGATTTAATTGAAATAAATGCTTTGAGTTTGGCCTTTACACTGCATGGGAACAATTACAGTTTGACATCATTTTTATTAAAGAAGCGTAATGTCGCCAAAAAAATGTTATGACGTAATTTGAATGGCAAAACGCATCGCCCGACCCAAATGTGTGATAGCTTCGTCTGAATTAGTTAAGCATTAGTCATTGTGCTGTACCTCGTATTGTAATAGCTATTGAAACCAAATGGAGGGCACCACTTAGTTGAATGAACTGAATGATAAGTGGTCAAAAGACCAACGAGAGCCGTGGTGGCCGGCCCCGACTTACGAGTTGTAGGTCGTGGGTTCGAACCTAGGCAGCCGCTTTACTTTGTGTAAATAATTTCATCACCATTGCTCTAAAAACGGTGGAGAAAGACTAAGGAAACCGACATGTCCTACAACCAAAAATTCAAAGAAATGTGACGTCAACCAACCCGCACTGGGCCCGCGTGGTGGATTACAGCCCACTCCCTCTCACAGAGAGGAGGCCTGTGTCCCAGCAGTGGGAACATTATAGGCTGATTAAGCAAAATAGACCAACGGGTAAGGGCCCGATCACACCCACACCACAACGACAACACAAAGACCTCCCTTGGTAACTCTGGACAAAGGGAGATGGACAGAGGGTAGGTAGGTCTTGCCCAGCAGTGGGACATTAAAGGCTAATAAAAAATAAAAACCCAAAACGTTGACCCTATTAGACTCTGACTCGCTGCCGTAGGTGCTCTCAAACGGACACAAATTGACTATTACGTACAGACTGCAGTAACAATAGGCTAGGACGGGACGATTCATTGAACTTCCTCACAATCTAGACCAATGGCGCTTTCAAATGTAATGGTTATGGATCATTTACATGTCACAGTCGCCCGGACTGGACCATTCTACAGTACGCGGCCGTGATAATGGTGCAACGAGTTTTTTTTTTTTTTAATAGAGACAACAATACGACAATAAAAGAAAACGCTGGAAACTACTGCAGAAGAGTATTTTTGAACTATCAAATAAATCCTAGCATCGAAATTAAAAGTGCTTTTTTTTTTTTTTCAAATAATTTAAATATTAAAGTGATGGGCCGACTATTTTGCTAATCTTTGACTAAGTATAGTGACTAAAGAATTGGTTATTATTATTATTAGCCTGTGATGTCCCACTGCAGGGCAAAGGCCTCCCTACTCTCTTTCCACTTCTCTCTGCTCAAAGCTGCTGAGGACCAGTTCTTGTTGAAGGAGAAAAAAATTGGTAGGAGGAAAGAATTGGTTATATTTGATTGAATTTTTATTAGCAGACTGGGAACGGCATTTGATATACGCGGTTTAATGGCCTTCTTCAAGAATCTGTTTTGTTTATATGAGGAACAGGGTGGAAAGTTCACTCATCCTCCTTTCCATAGAAAAGGGAGGATCCTCCGACCAGACAGGTGTCGTGTCTGGTGGGCAACTGCCCGACGATTGACGTCGGGAAGTTGTACAGAATAGAATTCTAGCCGCGCGATGCAGGATTTTGCGTGACGTCAGTATGAGACGTAGTTCGCATGTGGTGATGTAGATGCCGCCACATGTTTAACATTATGGAATGCAAATAAAGATTTTAATAAGAAAATGTCTACTTTTAAATAAAAGTATTCCTGTATCTTCATAGGATCTCTATAAATACAAAGTTTACATACGGAAACTATTAAAACCGGTGTAGATATCATAATCATATTCATAACCATGATTATAATTTCCATAATTATAGGGTTACGGATACCCTTGAACGTGGCGAAACAAAAAACAAAATCTATGACGCCTACAAAGACTTTAGCAATTTTAACCAGTTTAAGGCGCGGTAAGAAGCAAAGGAGGTGTTTCTTTTTTCATACAACTGTGGCCAAACAATGTACCTTAAGAACAAAAGTACTGAAATACAGGAAAAAAATTGCAGATTCTGAAAAGAAATATATTGGATTTATTTATACATTTGTACCACATGAAATTGTCGTTCAAAGATATTAATAACTTGCAACCCATGAATTAATTTGGCAATCTCATTTTATATTTTTCCGAAGATGCGTTTCGTTACTTCATGTTATAAAAGTAACAAAGAAATTATCCTAAAAGTATATTGAATATTATCTTATTATTGTATTAAAAAAAGTTTTTTTGGTTATATAAAACATTATTTTTGTGAAACATTTAGCGAATAAGAATTAAAAAAGACATTAATTGATTCAGATATTGTATGCGTTTGGTTAGCTTTCTGAAAGGCCAAAAGACTGTGCTCCAGGGCCGATAATTATCTATTTTTTTTAATTAGTTGTTTTGTTTACCAATAAATAACATCTTATCATCATTCCGTTTCGTTTCGGTTCCTCGGCTCGTTCGTTGGTTTCCCATCTCTTGGAGTGCTATTTCGTGTGTGATTTCATAATTGTTGATTTGGCTATTCTTTCCTTAAGGAGTTTGACATTTATAAACCAACTGTTTAATAGTTTAATACCTAAACGGCGGTTTGAATGTTGATGAGCAGAGCCCTTGAATACCAGATACTCAACGTGTATTTATCGTAGAATCAAAGAGTAGATGGAATGGGTATGTAGAACGAACAAATACACATTTTAGGTCCCTTGGACTGTCATACAACATTTTATAGACCGATGACCGTCACTGATAGGAGGTCCATGCCTCCTATATGGGACAATTCCATTCCATTTTTATATTAATGGCTCCATCGTTTTATCGATGATGAAATGTATTCGCTGGGGAATGAGGACTGATGTGATCACAGACTAATTAATATAAAATGCATCTATAATATACAATATTCAATATTGTAGTCTAAAACAACCGGAATCATAATATTTATTTTGACAATTGGAATAGTTTGACACTTGACAGCTGTCACTGCTGTTATGAACGTTTCGTTGAACGCAGTTACGATGTGAGGTAGTGATTTTTTACATTCTCTTATTTCTTAATCAATCGAATATTGGAGGATTTTAAATACTGCTACTATCACAATTTATTGCAAGGAATTTCATTTGTAATTTGTACCTCGGTACAAGTTTGGCCGAAAAAAAAACATCCTTTTAGGTTTATCGACAATGGCGCATCGCGGCAACAAAAAAGGTTCAAAATAGCGATGCGTTTGATGTTAGTTGAATCGAATGACCACCAAAATAAAAGTAATTCGAATTTTTGGTTCTAGGACACGCCGGTTTCCTCACGATGTTTTCCTTCACCGTTTTGAGAGCAGTGGTGATGATATAAATAACACAAAGTAAAAGGATGCCTGGGTTCGAACCCACGACCTACAACTCGTAAGTCGGGGCCGTAATTGCCATTAACCGGGCACAAATCCAGACTCCGTGCTGCTGCTGAAAAATTTCTGATGGAATAACCCAATAACACTTGAGAGACCCGACCTGAGAGAATCGAATTCACGACCTCATGCTCAGCTGTACTGTAGCGCTCGCGACCGCTAGACCAGTGAGGCGGAATCGTCCAGTTCCCTGCAATTACAACTCGGCTGATGTCCATGTACCGCACGCAGCACCCGGCCGTGACCACGTCCGATTGGGAAGCCCTGCGTGCCCCACATAGTCACTGTAATCTCTTATCGATCCTATGTTTGTCGTAGAACCATTATTAGAGTCCCCTAGCCAAATGGCAAAACCGGAACCCTTTTATAATTTCGTTGTTGTCGTCTGTCAGTCTTTCCGGATGTGATACAGCCATTCTACTTGGAGACTAGCACTCATTATCTGCCTAGCCTTTTCCCAAATATGTTGGGGATCGGCTTCCAGTCTAACCGGATGCAGTTGAGTACCAGTGTTTTACATGGAGCGACTGCCTATCTGACCTCCACAACCCAGTTACTGGGTGATGCGAAACCCCTTTGTAAGACTGGTTGTCAGACTTTCGGGCTTCTGACGACCTGTAGGTCTCAGGGGTGGTCCCATATCAATACTTTGCTTGGGTAGTTTTTGAGTTAGCTTCAATAAAACGTATTTTTTTTCACTTACTTTATATTGATGATGTTGCAATAACATCCTATCACTGATATATTTACATAGCAAGTAGAGAATGAGAATTTTTGTGGTACAACAAAAAGTGAAAAAAAAAATATTTTTCACAAAAATAAATTTGTATTTCGAAAGTCTCAAGTCGGTGTCCTTGGTTCCGCAATTTCGTTTTTTGCCAAAGCGGCGTGCAAAAGCTAGTCGCTGATAGAATGCCACTAGGCGCCCAGGTTCTTATGGCAAGCTACTCGTAACTGCCCAAACTGGACAAAGGAATGCGTCGCGCGTCACATGACAATTGGGAGTGAAATGAAACATGTCCGCCGGGTCAGTGACCTCATTACGACCGTGTCTGTCATTATTTGATGATGGACGTCGTTCGACGAATGCTATGTATTAGGATTTATTGACACTTGAAAATATGTAGCGTATGTGATGGATTCTTTGAAAAAAATTGTTTAGCACAGCTCTATCTTCAGTCAATATTGAAACTATAGTTCAATATTGACTGAAGATAGAGCTGTGCTGCTGGGGAGTTTGTTGCGCCAATTCTTGTTCCCAGCGAAAGCACTAGGAAGTGGTGAAGGGTGGGCGTGCCGGAGGACCGTCATTTCGAAAAGTGCTGATTCTCCGGCCTCAGCCTAATTTGAATAAATGACTTTAGATTTTCTACGTTGAACAACGACTAGCTGCGCCTCGATCCCGTGGGACTATCGAGATAAAAAGTATCTGAATAGAGGTCATGGTCTACCCATATGCCAAATTTCATCCAAAGCAAACAAACATACAACAAACTTATCATAACATCGCGCCTGTATTTCGGGGTAGTGTTATATTATAAATGAATAAGCATGCATGAGTATAAAGAGCTTACAGCTTTAAATGTCACTAGATGTTTGATTTTAAGGCTTTGACCTTAACAAATATTAATAGAATGTATTTGTTGTTGCCATGGAGAGCAGTATCCCGGGAGTTCGAATTTCTGACCGAATAAGGCACACAATACTACGCGCCAAAACCAAGATAACAGACATTAACCAGAAAGCCGCAAAACTTAATTGGGACTGGGCCGGACATGTCTGCCGCATTTCAGATGACAATAATTGGGCTAAGAGAACCACCGATTGGGTCCCACTAAACGCACGACGCCATCGCGGCAGGCGAGACGAAAATGGCGGGACGAGCTTGACTCCTTCCGTAAGGACTGGCTACTACTACTGGCTGACTGGCTGGCTGCACTAGCAACAGACATAATTGTGTGGAAAAGGGAGAGCAAGACCTTAGCCCTGCAGTGGGACAACACACGCTAGTTAGATAGTTTGTTAAGAGTGGGAGAGCCATGGAGCGTTCCATGCTTGGCATCAGGCTAATAGACCGAGTTCCAAACGGTAAGACTGGTTGTCAGAAGGGGTAAGAAAGACTGGTTGTCCGACTTTCGGGCTTCTGACGACCCGTAACGAGTCAAATATTTACGAATGAAAGCCGGGACCAACGACTTAACGTACTTTCCGAGGCACGGAGGGGTCTTGGTATGTAAAGATGATGCACCATCCACGGACGAACCGCAGCAAGCGCAGCTTAACCTGATCGATCGAACCGTGCGGCTGTTATTACTTATCTATAAGCCCCTTCCTATATATTACATCTATCTATTAATATTCTATACATCTAAAATAATTACAACATGAAAAAGAAGTATCATATTTCGTGCCTCATCAATAATCCACACTTTTATTAACTGTCAACCCTAAGCCCTAAAAATAAGCAGCGACGCGTCGCCCTTAAAAAAAAGTAAACAAAAAGAAGTATTAGTGAAAATTTTAAATTTGGAGCTGGCGGAAGCGCATTCCTCGCCCGCCAGCCGTCTATTTCGGTCGTGTCTACGGTTAGACCTAATAAAATTCTTTTTTTTTTTGTTTAATTATAAAATTTCCTTTTAGGGATCGTGTGTTGGTTTTTGTTTTGACAGCTGTTAATGCGTGCAGTCGCTGTAATAACATGGTTTCATCGAGTGAGACTCATCGGGGTTACGAAAGAGCTTATGTAACAACTAACTTCTGCCCGCAACTTCGTCTGCGTGTTTATTGTTCCCCCACCCACCGTCGCATCGCATCGCCTGTCCGCGCTAGTACTTCCGTTTTCACTTGGCGTTTGTTTGTAACTTTTTACTTTTTGTTAGACTCCTTAGAGTCCTAGCGTGATGTTATAATTTATATAGCCTTTCTCATGAATTGGGCTATCAAATGCAAAAAGATTTTTTTTAAATTCGACTGGTAGTTCCGGAGATTACCCTCTACATACAAACGTTCCAAACAAACCAATTTTATTTTAACAATCAACATTACCAATATAAAAACAAAAATTTCGCCGTATGTTCTACGTAACAGCCTTATATTAAAAACGGAACACTTTCAGCCAATAGTCAATTGTTTAGCAATCGGGAGCAATAACACTGCCTACCCCAGAACACCCTAATCCTTAACTATAAGCGATCGGCCAACATTTCGATATCAGACCACAAGACAGGGAGAGTGCAGTAGATCCACTCCACATCGTCAAACTAAATTTGTCGAAGCTATGTAGGTACTGCCGTTAATATGGCACAGCGAGCTTCAGGGAAGCTTCTGTTTTGTGGTATTACTAGCTCCTGCCCGCGACTTCGTCCGCGTGAAATTTCGTGTTCTCCCGACCCACCCTGTCTCATGGCATCACCCGCCCGCGCTGGCACTTCTGTTTCGCTTTCTGACTTTTTTTTCTTGTTTCTCAGCTCCTAAGGGTCCTAGCGTGATGTTGAATAGCCTCTAGCCTTTCTCATGAATTGGGCTATCAAATGCAAAAAAGATTATTTCAAATCCGACCGGTAGTTCTAGAGGTTAGCACGTTCAAACAGAACAAACTCTTCAGCTTTATTATTAGTACTTACAGAAATAATATATACTACATGTATACACACATAACAAAATATGGAGGTTACACGCATGTCTTCAAATTTTGGCCACGGCATTATCTTTTCTTTGTCTATCTATATCGATAATGGGGGATTTACACTAGGCCAGTTATCGACGTGCGGCTGGTCGCTTACCAAATCGCCACTCCATTTACCAGACAGGTCTATAAAAATCGCAGGTGACTAATTCATTTTGCATCAAAATGTCGACCTTAATGCGGCGGGCGATCGCCTGCGACTGATCATTTTCACATTCACAGTCGATTTTAGTCCGACTTGTCGCCGCACTACAAAGGTCGAAATCTGCTCTAGCTTGGAACTTGCGATTTTAGTCACCAGCGGCGTAGTCGAGTTGCCATTTAGTCAGTCGAGCTATAGTCATCTGTGCAAACCCCGCATAAAAGAGAAGCAGACAGGACGACGCAAAGACCCGTATTCTTAAACTGCAAACTAATGGTACTTCTGCGCCATGTTGAGTGAGCGAAGGCTGGCCGGCTTGCGCCTACGCCGGGTCATCGCCCTGTGAGTCACAGGCCCTTACTTGAGTAGGAGTAAAGTACATTTGCTTAAGAAATAAGAAGTGAGGAAGTCTGAACAAACGGTTTACGTAATTTTTGCAATGCTGCTATGGTGCATTGAGAGGAACGTTTGCTTTGTAGAGTGCCGTCTCTGTCACTCACAGCTGTGTGACTGTCTCTTTCTAAAGCTCAGTGTCATATTAACGGCACTGTAAGATTAATCTATACTTAATATTATAAAGAGGTATTTGTTTGTTTGTTTGTATGTAGGGGGTAATCTCTGGAACTGTCAGTCGGATTTGAAAAATTGTTTTTGCTTTTGATAGCCCCATTTTTGAGGAATGTTATAGGCTACTTAACATCACGCTAGGTCCCTAAATAGCCGAGCAAAAAAGCTCTAAACGAAAACGAAGTAATAGCGCTGGCAGGCGATGCGATGCGACGGGGTGAGCCGAGGTAACAAGAAATTTCACGCGGACGAAGGCGCAGGCAGAAGCTAGTGGTTTTATAGCATACAATACGTCTTTATTGCCCGTAAGAGCAGGTTGCATTTCGCCAGCTAAGATCAAGTTCCATTGTACGGCTCGTGGCTAAGTAATAACAGCCGCACGAGTCGATCGATCAGAACCTCGGATAGCACGTTAAGCCGTTGGACTTGGCTGTCATTCGTAGATCTTTGACATTCGCTACGGGTAGTCACTTTAAGCCTGAAAGTGACTTAGTGATTGAATGACTATTTCATAAAATATCAATCAATTGAATTATATGAACTTAAAAGGATGTATTAATGATTATAATTCTGTAAACATATACTTGTTACGCTCACGAATCATATTTGTTCAAAATACAAACTGACACTGACCTAGGGCTACCCTGGCGCTTCCCTCTTAAAAAGATAATAACTTATGACCTAAAGCGCTGTCTTTGTTGGAGTGCATAGAAACGAAAGAAGCGCGATGGATGACACAACGCTGGTAATTTATTGCAAAATATGAAGCATTATCCATTTACAAAAAACTATTGTTTGGACTAAAAAATTAAAACACTAGTGCATTAGTATGTTGCTTGATCTGAAAAAAAAAAACATATAGATTGTAATATGTATATTAAATGTGATTTTTATTGTAAAAAGAAAGTTTTTAGAGGTATCTTCATGATTTTATTTTTTTGTTGTATTATGTTTTAAATTAAACTAGTTGTATTGTTTTCAACACACTATCTGCCTAGCATATATCCTGAAGAATATCATATATTTTTCTGATTTTGTTTACTGTAGTCGATCATTATATACTTTTATGTTTCTAAAACTTGCGGATTTTGCGTATACGTTTCCGACCTCCACGCGGGCGCACTAGAACACCATAAGAGTGTACCCAAGGCATTATCCTCCAGCTACACGCAGGGTTCACGACCTCGCCACAATGGTCGTTTCATCGCGTTAATTAGTATAGTAAGTTTAATATTTGGCTGCATGCCATGTGAGTCAGCAGTGAATAGAGCATTCATTCGTCCATGGAGCCATGTTGGCAGGACTAACTAGTGTTACTTCGCGAGTTACTCTGTGAAAGATGGCGGAATGCAACAAGGTGCAAAGCTTTGCGAAATACAGGGTCAAATTAAAGTAGCTAGCGAAACTGCGTGATAGGCATGGTTAACTAAACACGATGAAACAAAAAAGAAATTAATTTGATGATGTTTTTTTAGGGGGTCATGGACCAGTTTCATAAAAATCTTAAAAATCTGTTTAAAAAAAATAATTTTACTGTAATTGTGTAATTTAAGTGGTAAGTGTCCTGTGTCTTGTAATGTTAATTACTTTGCATACCTAGTATTGTATGCACAGATTTATTTGTATTGCCGCACAGGTCGATCGATCAGGTTAAGCTACGCTTGCCGCGGTTGGTCTGTGGATGGGATCTTTACATATCGAGACCCCTCCGTGCCTCGGAAAGCACGTTAAGTTGTTGGTCCCGGCTGTCATTCGTGGATCTTTGACAGTCGTTACGGGTAGTCAGAAGCCCGAAAGTCTGACAACCAGTCTTACCAAGGGGTATCGTATTACCCAGTAACTGGGTTGTGGAGGTCAGATAGGCAGTCGCTCCATGTAAAATACTGGTATTCAGCTGCATCCGGTTAGACTGGAAGCCAACCCCAACATAGTTGGGAAAAGGCTAGGCAGATGAGATGAGGTACCTAGTATTGTATACAATCAAGTATTTTCTAACTGAACAGACAGCTGTGCTGCTGCAGAGTTTGTTGCGCCAGTTCTTCCCAGCTAAAGCACTAGGAAGTGGTGAAGAGCGAGCGTGCCGGGGGACTGTCTTTTGTAATTTTGACGTTCGAAAAGTGCTGATTCTCAGCCTAATATGAATAAATGTCTTGATTTTGATAGATGTAGTAGGATGGTATGTCTATGATAGATGATTACATCCTCCATGCCAGGTACAACTAACGTTGCCGTCCATTAACAGAGCGTTCAATGGTGTCGGCTGGACTGCGGACCTGCCAGTGTGATGAGGTCACCTTCCACGGATGCGTACTGATGCGATGGGCTCGCCTGTCACCCGCCATTCAAAGTATATAATGTGTTGCTATGGGGTTCGGCCTTCTGTATTGAAACCGTGTTATTCACATTCGTCTTTTTAGTTTGGTGGCAGCAAGCGTGACTGCTGAGTGTTGTGGGTTGATACCCGGGTTGGGCAAATTTTTGGGTTTTTAAGGTTTCGTACCTCAAAAGGAAGAACAGAACCCTTTTAAGATAACGGAAAATATAATACGAGCAACCCCGTAAAGCGTCACGCGTTTCCGAAATATTATAATTACCACAACCATCCACAATCACCTTTGTATGTATTTCTCAGCCCTAATTGTGTAAAACACAATCAATCTGAATCATTTTGTAGGATATTGCTAATCTTTCATAATTATTCGTATATTTGAATTTGTCTGCTCAACAACGTAAATAACGCAATGAATGTTGTTGAACTGTCAAAATTAAAGCCATTCCTACTGCACGTACAATGTATGGGCACAGCGTACAGCGACCTTTCATCGACCGACCTTCATGAAGGAGGGTAGTTCGCGTTCGTGACGTCATCGTCTTTTGGGGAGCGTTTCTTCGAAACTTTTTATTGTTTCTTTGTGTTGCCATGTTGTGGCATAAATTGAGTTTTTACTTGGTTTAGACGTGAAAAGGCTGAGTGTATCTATAAAATCTGTCTAGCTTAGGGTCTTAGCATTATGTTGAGCGATGGCCGTTTTGCGTGGATGTGACGCATATTTTCCCCCACCTTGTTCTTTTTTTTGTGTCTGTGTTCTTTCTCTGCGTCATATTTACCGTAAATAAATGTATTTTTTTTCTTTTCCTCTAAAATCAGTAAATCAATCTGCCTTTTCCCAACCATGTTGGGGTCGGCTTCCTGTCTAACCGCATACAGCTGAATACCAGTATTTTCCATCGAGCGACCACAACCCAGTTCCACGATGGGTAACAAGATACCCCTTGGTAAGACTGGTTGTCAGACTATTTGGGCTTTGACTACCCGTAGCGACAGTCAAAGATCTACGAATGACAGCCGGGATCAACGGCTTAACGTGCTTTCCGAAGCACGGAAGGATCTCGATATGTAAAAAGCTAGGACAAACAAAGGAACGTTCGTTGCGGGCGTACAACGGCGATTGAAAGCGAGTGAACGCGTGCGTGCGGTATTGATTTCCCGGCGCGGGCTAGTGGCGCCCGCTTGGGCCGGGCCAGGCTAGTGGCGCCCGCTTGGGCCGGGCCAGGCTAGTGGCGCCCGCTTGGGCGCTTTATTGCTGTTTGCGTTCACTCTTTTGTTCCTACGCTATAAAGTTCTATTGTTAGATAGGTGATGTCTCTAATTGGATTCTGTTGCTCTGATGTACAGTTCAATTACGTTGTAATAATTCTAGATAGGTATGTGGGAGGTAGAAACCACAGAACGCTACGTCACAGAACACGTGCTTCGTTACTATGTAGATAAAGAAGTTCAACTTTACCAATGAAGCTAAAAAGGCTTAAAAGGCATTTTCTAATTATTGCCAGCGTCCATAAATGTACGAATAGTAAATATAATTCATTTAGGTTCAGTATCAAGTTCTTCTAACTGAACAAACAGCTGTGCTGTGCTGTGTTTGTTGCGCCACTTCTTCTCAGCTTAGACTAGTTTGAATAAATTACTTCTGATTTTGGTTTTTTATACCAAAAATAATTGCAGAAACAACAAAACGTAGGTACCTACTTACCTTATTTATAATTTAACTGCTTCATTATTATGTCATATCAATCTACCCTCACAAATGTAAGTATCAAATAAAACAACCATAAAGTTGGCACAATCCCTCTTTTAATCTCAAAAGCGGGTAGTACAACAAAGACTTTGTCTGATACGGCACGTTCACCCCAATTCGGTGCGCTGGGATATAGGTCAGTACGCAGTGTCTATGTGAGGGTAGATGTACTCTTGTATTACTACCCGCCCAAGTACTTCGATGACGTCTCAATATTTCTGTATTCGGGAGTTTGCAAGTAGCGAGGGGATTCTGGCTAAGTAATAACAGCTGCACGGGTCGATCGATCAGGTCAAGCTACGCTTGCCGCGGTAGGTCCGTGGATGGATGACCATCTTTACATACCCATCCGTGTTTCGGAAAGCAAGTTAAGCCGTTGGTCCTGGCTGTCATTCGTAGATCTTTGACAGTCGTTTCGGGTCGTCAGAAGCCCGAAAGTCTGACCACCAGTCTTATCAAGGGGTATCGTAATACCAAGTAACTGGATTATGGATATCAGTTAAGCAGTCGCCCTCTGAAATAATACTGGTATCCAGCTGCATCCGGTTAGATTGGAAGCCGACCCCAACATAGTTGGGAAAAGGCTAGGCAGATGATGATGAGTTTGGAAGTAGCGCCGAGGACGGAGAGCTGAATGGTATTGACATGGTATGGATTTGTGATGCAAAGGGATGAGGAGCATGTTACAAGTGGTTACTATGGTTTTTTACGGATATAAGAAATTTCCGCGGGGCAGGGGCAGGCAATGCGATGTGACGGAGTGGGTCAGGGAATAAGCAATGTCACGCGGACGAAGTCGCGGGCAGAAGCTAGTCTGTTGCGTAAACTCGCAAAATCACGCAAATTGTTATAACATTGTTATAACATGTGGCGGCATCTACATCGTCACATGCAAACGCAACGCATCACAATGACGTCACGCAAAATCCTGTATCGCGCAAGCAGAGCTTACCGCGCCACTAGCATAGCATACAACGTCCAGAAGTCAATCATTGGGCTGTTGCCTACCATACACGACACCCGTCTGGTTGGAGGGTCTTCCCTTTTCTATGGAGGTTTAATGAAGTTTACACCCTGTTCCTCATACCTCTAGAAACATGCCAAAATTAAAAAGCATAGTTTTGACTATCTTTTTACTTTTGGCATATTTTGCATGACAGGATGTCGTAATAAGGGGAGCTTCCGGTTCACGCCTCAAACTGGGTGGGTGGACTGGGTAGTTGCGGCACGGCGAGTCGGCGATGTCACGCAAAATAATATGCAAATTGCGTTGTGGTTTACTCCTCTGACCTCATTTTAGGGCTTAGAGAGCGCGCATTGCCATTCGAAATACACACGGCTTATCCTGAAGAGCACACATAACATCACGCCTGTATCTACTGGGTTAGGCAGAGCTGTAGCTATAGTACATCCACATTTCATCAGTTATGTTTAAGTCCCATGTAACAGGGGGGCGAGCCTATCCTAAAGAAATTAATTATGGAAATAATTTGGTTTAACCACAGAAAGAGTTCAGTTTGCGAGGTGAAAGCGTCGAAGACACATCCGGTAAGTCATGTATACATTTATTTTATGGTTATCGGGAAACTTGTCACGAAAACTTGAAGTGGATAATAAGTAAGTAAAACCGTCAGACATCTATATACTTAATGTAATAAAGCTTTTTTGTTTGTTTGAACGCGGTAATCTCTGGAACCACTATACACTATACTCTGGAACAATCATTTTTGCATTTGATAATTTTCGAAGAAGAGAATGTCAGTAAAATAACGCTAAGCGAAAACGAAGTAACGAAGAAGGTTCGCGCGCCGAAGAAGGTTTACAAAAATGTGGTCGTTATTTTAGTATACTGTGTAAGTGTGAATCCCACGACTTCCACAAGTGAGAAGTCACGGGCAGAAGCTAGTAGTTTGTGTACTGTATGTAGTAGTTTTGACGACTACAGCTCCATCTACTGGCGACAAATGATAACAATCAATGAGACGAAGGCGGAGCGCGGGATAGGAAAGTGGTAAGCACAACGGTGCGACACTAGCTTTTTTTTTTGGGGATGGCATCTCGCAGTTCAACCTAGGAGCTTGTCGTCTGCTTAACCGGGCTTGACTGCGGTTGTCTCAATAAATTAAGGCCTCCAGCAAGGGCTTTAAAACTTATAAACTAAGTGACTACACGCTAAGAGCACCCCCTGTGGGGTATAGACCTCGGCTTAGGGCGTCGCTGGGAGAGGGCAGCAAGGAGCAGGCTGGATCGGAATTATTTAGGGACGAATTTAAAGCTACAGGCTCAGCGGCGCGGGATGACTCGAGCAAGGGTTACTACTCTCCTGGAGTAGGGTCGAGGCGCCGGGCGCGACACTAGCGACACGTTACGGATGTTCAATGTCTTGGTGACACGCCAACACGCTCTGGCAAATTAAAACCGCTGAATTTAAAAATTGTGAAAAAGAAATCCAAATAAAAACGATATTACACGTTATCATAAGGAGGCTTGTGTCTGATTTCAACACACGACGACAAACTGAATGAAGAAACCCCAAAACTAAATACACTAGAACAAAGATCTCCAAATAGAATCGCATCTTCCTGAAAGGACTCGTAAAACGTACCACAAATTCAAAGGCAAATCAAGTAAAATAAATTGTATCCACCTGAGAAACCGCCACGCAATTCTCGCTCGTAAATTATAAGTTGTAAAATTCAAATTACCTTTCTATATTACTGCGAATATGTAGGTTTACAAGTTTTGTTTATTGGACTTGTAATAGAAATGGCGAGGAGATAATAACTGTGAATCGAAGAATTTTTGAGGTTAAGCTGCGCTTGCTGCGGAATGTCTATGGATAGGTGGCCAGTTTTGTCACATGAAGTGCACATACACGCGCGTCAAGTGCATCCGTCGACGACTCGACCGTTTGGAATAAAAGGGTTACAACTAACATTTTTTATAAAAATATATTTTTTAACGTAAAAAGGTTTCAATGTGACCATAACACCTTTACATTAAAACATATTTAATTTTTATTTTTACTCGTAAAGAAATAAAAAAAAAGCGTTTAGTTTTTCCCGAATCTGAAAAAAATCCGGGAAACTTCACCTATAACTTGCGCTATGCAATTGCCTGTCCATGTCCGAAAAATTAAACTTGGCATCTCCGTTGACGACCATAGAGAGTAGGTCCGCTGAATTGAGTCAGAGATACGACACTTACGACGATTGTAAGTAGTTTCTAGCCCAACTAATGTTCATTAGATATCTTTTATCTCTTCGCAAACGGCCATATGCAATACTATGTCATTAAAAACACATGGACTCACATAACATGCCGTCATCGCGTCAATATTATACTTGTTTCAACAAACGAGGCTCATTATCACGGAGTACTTAGTAAATGGAGCTATTCGACAATCAGAAGTACGAGATGTGACGTGATAGCTGCGTTGAACGCACGTTCAATACAACCACAACTCGAAAGTCATTGTTTCTTCTAGTGCTTTTCTAAATAACTACTTTCAACCAATAATTCTTTGTTATTTTTTGTTTATCGATTGGTTATCGATACCAAAAATAAAGTCGTTCCCCAGCAATTTTTTTTTCACAAACCTACTTAGTTTGATGTACAGAATGCGTAGGTGACGGCATCGTGGAGGGTATTTTTACAACCCTGCATAACTCTTAGAGTAAGGGCGGATTTCAGCAAACTATTATACTTAGAATAAGTCTTACGCTAAGAATAAATTTTGAATTTTGGACTATTTTTCCATACTGGAACGGTCAGACGTCAATTTTATTCTGCGATTAAAAGACATCTGAATGGTAAAATCAGCCCTAAGTATGAGCATTCCATTTACTGATTACTCCGTGCCCTGTCATAGGTGTCGTCTGGTCACGCGCTTGCAACGACGTATCGTTATACAATTGATGCTCTAATATTATGAGACCTGCATACCTACGGCGTGTTTACTAAGTACTGATGTTTTATTAACGCATTCTTTTGGTAGGTGAAGACCAAAGAAACGATGGATGGATTGTGTGAATGATGATAAAGTTAGAAAGGGGGTGACTACTGAGATGACGAGAAATAGAGAAGTATGGAAGAAAGACATGTTGCGCCGACCACAAATAAATTGGGATAAGGGCGATGATGATGATGATTATTGTTTTGAAAGGTGCACCATGAATGAGGACTGTTTTTCTAGACGTCTGTCTCTTAGATGAGCATAGAGAGATACTAGTGAACATTTGGGGAGCACTACAAGAGTAGTATGGATGCAGATATCGTTCTATTGCAACTAGTGATCTGAAGACCATGAAAATTATAGTTCCATTAAATCGCGTCGAATACAGTTAGTTCTTAGGGTTCCGTACCCAAAAAGTAATTGACGGACCATATTCGCAACACCACACAGCACCGATTGGTAGTTCCGGAGATTACGCAATACATACAAACTAACAAACAAACAAACTTTTACCTCCTTCCACATTAAGGCAACATCTTGCTCTTAGTCACCCAAAAACGAAAGCTGGCACCGCAGACTAATCATAAAAGTGGGTCGAGCAACAAAAGTGTACATTTAGCAGAGTTAGTTTTAAAACAAAAGGATTTAATGATGGTATCTCGTTTTCTCAGAGTGTTGCTTGAAGAATGGAGCGTGAGAAGGTGGCGAAAGATATCGGCGACTGCGAGTTTAGAGAAATATTTACTGAATAGAAAAAAATAATACAGAAAAGAAAAAAGTGGTGGGTTGCCGAGTGGCATCATCACCACTGCTCTCAAAACGGTAAAAGAAAACATTGTGAGGAAACCGGTATGTCCTAGAACCAAAAGTTCGAAGACATGTGACATAGTACCAACCCGCACTGGAATCGCGTGATAGATTATGGCCAACTCCCTTTCACAGAGAGGAGGCCTGTGTCCCAGCAGTGGTAACGTTATAGGCTGATTATGCCTTATGAGAGGCTCCCGGCTAAATGATAACAGCCACACACGGTTCGATCGAAGGGTTAAGCTACGCTTGCCGCGGTCGGTTCGTGAATGGGTGACCATTCAATGTATTTCCTCATCAAATCAAACGTCAGAAACGGAGAAGAGCCGCCAGAAACTCCACGGTCACTCTTTTTTAAAAATAATTGGCTTTCACAATATCACAATAGTTTTTCAAATTACAGAGTTAACATCAGGTCTTCTAGCTGGTTTTAAAGGCTAAATCATCCAAAAGTTTCCAACTTGTACCAACGCGTATTGTGAAATGGTACCACGTAACAACTATCAGAATGGCCGAATTTGCCGTTAAATCTAATGGAGACGGCTATGGTGATGCAATATATTTAATTATAATTTTCTGATCAATCATTCCATAATTTTGATGGGTAAGCTGGTTACGTAGTAAGTTGTATCGTAGATACAAGCATATTTTATTGATTATTTAAGTTTATATAGAGGTAAGAGAGACAGGGTGTAAAGTTAACTCACCCTCCATAGAAAAGGGAGGATCATCCGACAAGACGGGTGAATTGTGTCTGGTGGACCACTGCGCGACGATTGATGATGGATCGGGACGTGGTATATTATGCTAGCTGCGCGGCAAACTCTGCTTGCGCGATGCAGGATTTTGCGTGATGTCAGTACGATGCGTAGTTCGTATGTGGCGGTGTAGATGCCGCCAGATATTCCGACCAGTTGTACTTAGCGCTTCTCCTCGTTTATTATGCGCACAGCCAACAAGTGGAACTCTCTACCGACGTCTGTGTTCCCTTCCACTATTAACCAGACTGTCTGAAAAGCAAGAGTGAACAGGTATCCTCTGGGCACGCTCGTTCCATCATAGACCTCATCCATCGCTTTCCATCAAGCATGACCGAGGTCAAGAGCCGGCCCATTCAGCAATAAATAAAAATAACAAGCACAAGAGATCAAAACCCAGGATGTTTTCCACACAACGATAATGATGTCCAATTTGACACCGCTCGCTAAAGGACTAAATCTGTCTAAGCACACATATTCGTACTAACCTGTGTTTCCGTAAGTAATCATAACAGACCTTGGCAGCTTTTAACGTATGAATCAGTGTGTTGCAATATTGAGCATTTGAGCCACACGTACGAATATTCTAGACTAAATTGTTGTTGAATTCAAAGGTCGGAGTTTGGGACCTATCACGATGTTTTTGAAGGTAAAATGTACGTACTAGAGCACAATAGTATTGCTATTTTATTTTGTATACAGAAGTGTACAACACGTCTGCAATGCCCGAAGAGTTTAGCAAAGGTGTACCCATTGTACCTACGTAGCACCCACATTTCGCATCACGGCAACACTGAAAACCAGTGCTGGTGCTCGGTCTCGAATAGGGTCGTTATGCTGAGCGATGGCCGCTTTGCCCGCTTTGCGTGGATGTGACGCATATGTTCCCCAACTTTTTCTTTTTATTGTGTTTGTTCTTTACTGTTTTTTTTTTTGTTGCTAAAAGTGCAGCTGGTGTTAACCGCAAATAAACGTATTTTTTTTCTTCTTCAGTTATGTTTAAGTTTGATGTACTAGGGGGCGAGCCTATTGCCTTCAACCGGGCAAAAATCCAGATTCCGGGTGCTACTTCAGTGGAACAACACAGGCTAGTTAGTTTAGAACGTACCTGCGATGTCTTTCGGCATTGCAGATGTCATAGACGGAGTTAACCACTTATTCTTCCTACGTGACATTATCCCTGACTCCACATTACGTGTGATGTCATAAGTGCCAATTAATGTCAATGTCGTTGTAATCAGCTGTCTGCCCCCGCCACTAGGTCATCCTGTGACTTTTATCCACTACTTACTGACCCGACAGCCGTTGTCCTGCCCAAATTTCAATACAAAATCCCTCAGGAAAATGGGTGTTCAATATTACCCGAAAGGACATCGAATTCAAGAGGCGAAGATTTTATACCCAAAAATGAAAGTGTCGGCCAGGACTTTCTGGCTGAACTTAAATTTTTAGGTAAGAAATTAATAATGCTCTTTAAAATTCCAATTTGTCTTTACACAATAAACAAATAAAAAAATGCAAAAAAAAAACAAACAAACGAGAAGAGCTGTCTCTGTAAAACCTATTCTTAGCGATTAGCCACATTGATCAGAGCACGATGCACTCACAAAGCGCTGCAGGTGGGTACAGTAGTTAGTTTACGACGAGCCACGAGCCCCTCCACACATGAAGTATGCCAGCATGTGCAAAGTGTGAATTAATGTCAATGCCGTTACATTCAATCACCCGATTGTACTGACGAGGTGGAAAAATAATACATTCAGCCGATACCTACATAGTTATGAGAGCGACGATGGTGGCCAAGTGGTAATGGCCGCGACTTACCGAGTTGTAGGTCGTAAGTTCGAACCCAGACAAGCGCTTTACTTTGTGTAAATTATCGCATCACCACTGCTCCCGAAACGGTAAAGGAAAACATCGTGAGAAAAGCGGCATGTCCTAGAACCAATAAATTCAAAGACATGTTACATCTACCAACCCGCACTATGCCCGCCCGCGTGGTGGATTACAGCCCACTCCCTCTCACCGAGAGGAGGCCTGTGTCCCAGCAGTGAGAACGTTATAGGCTGATTTATGTATGCATTATATCGCGCCTTTGTCTACTGGGGGTAGTAATCAGGATCCGTTTAGGTGAACCTAAACGGATCCTGATTACTACCCCCAGTAGGCTGAAGCCTACAGGTAAGATATCCGACAGCATGTTATCACGCCTACCTTCCTCAAAGGGGTAGCCAGAGATGTATATGGACACCATCTGACATTCACATTTCGCAAATTCTGTATACCTACATGTTTAGCTAACAGCAGTGGACATAAAAATTAGATGTTCAGCATGTGTGGCGGATTTACAGTGACAATGTTGACTGGTCTTATGTCAGAGTGATGTCATAGCGGAATTAATGTCAATGTCAGGTTTAACATAGCGTGAGGCGCGGTGGCAGCGACAGCGGTGAGCGGTAGTTTGGAGACACTGTTATTTAAAAGCACACGTGCCTCGAACAGCCAAGTAACTTGAGACACGACCGGTTTCCGATCAGAGGTGATTACGCTTTTGAGTACGGTAAGCCGCAATTGCGACGCTAGCGCCACGCTTAAATGGAATTGGGCTAGACATGTGCCAAACTTACGACCCAGTGGATCCCGCTTATTGGCAAACGAAATTGCGACAGGCCCAGACGTAGATGGCTAAATGAGAATCCAAGATGGCTGCTGCAAAAACCTTTTTTTTGTCATGGATGTCGTTTTCATGGTTCTCGAGGTTGCTAAAACCGATAGCGAGACTAAAATGAAAATCCAAGATGGCGACTATTAAATTTACATTTTCTCTCTCTCTCTGTCTTTTTCTATAATTTATATACATATAGGTACGAGTGTGTGTGCGTGCGAGTATCGAGTAAGGAACTTCGTTCCTGACAGAGGCCCCTGACCGCGGGCAGCGGGATTGTCCGAGGGCAGCGGGATTGTCCGAAAGGGTTACCGCTGCCCCGGAACATAAAGGGCTAAGGAAGGAACACGGATGGGTTTTAGTCAGTAAGAGTCTGACACTCCCTTCCGCTCCACCCAGAGCGGGAGGAGTCATTGGATGATTTCCCATCCTAAAAAAAAAAAAAAAAAAAAATAATCTACAACAAAAATCAGAATTATGTACTGCATCTAAGGTACTCGTATGTGACTGTTGTGCGACAACGTCCCTGACTGCTTGTCTTAAAAAAAAATATAATTCCCGCTCACCGCTCACACTGAGCCCACTCCTCCGTCAAGTGACAATTTATTAACATATTCATGAGATAACAAGTAACACACGGGTAGGGCTGCCTATAATCTATTCTAATTTATTTATAGCACTTTCTTTATGTGCACCCTTTTCCTTTGATAGGTAAACAAACCTTTTTTGAGGATTTCGCGGTACCACCCCTCGGTTTGTTCCCGTAGTCTTAAGGCGATTACATGACCTAAAGCGCGGTCACTATCGGAAAACTACTAGTAAAATTCGGGGAATTAAATTGTCTTTTATATGGTGAAAGTTTTATGCAAATACACCCGATAGTGTTTGCGTGATTATCGTTTTTATGTCCGCGGTAGACATTACTTTACAAATTAATTACACTATGTTAAAAAAATATAATTGCAAATATTCACATATCAAATTACGAAGCAAATGGTCTAGTATAACATTTATTTTTTCAAAGAAATCAGTCCGGTCGATTAGTCGTGATGTTGAATTTAAAATCATTAGAAGTCGTATATCTGCGCCTTAATATAACTACACGCCTGTATACTGCTGCATAGGATAATCTAGAGTCTAGAGTTCAGACAAAATCAAAGTGGTTGCTAATAACAACTGTATAATTATACTCATCACTATGAACAACTTTTACTATGGGAATAAACCTGAAATCGCGAAAAAAAATCAGCTGTTCATCTGACATTTATGTTCGTATAACTCTTCAAAACGCACCGGGCCCGCGTGGTGGATTACGTACGGCCCACTCCCTCTCACAGAGAGGAGGCCTGTGTCCCAGCAGTGGGAACATTATAGGCTGAATATACTGTGCTTAGCACCTCTCCTGTTCTAAATACCGTAAGTACACGATGACATTATGCAACACACACATATATTCACGCGAAGCGCTCGAGCGGTGGGCAGGAAGCTCTGTCGGCAGGACGTGGTCAATTACGCACGGATATGAGGCGCGCGGGGGGCATCCGCGCTGCACGGAATGTAGGGTAGCCTGACAGAATTTATAGGTGCTCAGGTGCAGGTTAGGTTAGTAACGTGACATTTTATTTAGAAATTAATAAGCGGGCACTATCGTCAAACGAGTGAGGGGCTCATGGCTAAGTAAAAACAGCCGCGGGGGGTCTATATTCAAAGTTAAGCAACGCTTGCCGAGGTCCTGAGCTTTCTGAAGAACTGTCCTGGCCCCCCTGGTCCCCTCCCGGTGATTCGACTCACATCTGCCTTGAAAATACTTTTTGTTAGTCGCCATTAATTCATCCTCTCACCATGACTAAACCAAAATTCATTCCGATTCAAGTTTTATGGCGACTCGGAACAGGAGGCGAGTCGCTGCGCAGTAACAAATGCACCTGTCAGCAGGGGTGAGGGGTGAGGTACTGCGCAGCGAGTAGCGCACCTCAGAGCCACCATTAAGTTTGAATCGGACTGCACACTTGGTGTTATAATGTATTTATTTTATCCGTTGATCTGAAAGCAGGAAGGAGCCACGCTTCCTCGCACATTTATATAATTATAAAGACTTGTTATAAATGGATCCGTATTTAATTTGTTTTTAAATTAATTGATTGCTGTTACTTCCTTCATTAGCATTCAGGAGTTTATTTCTTTGCCGTGAAAGTAAAATCAAAATCTATGTGGTGCCTGTATTTCTTAAAGGTGAGGGGCATGGCCGAACGGGTCGATCGATGGTTAAGCTACGCCTGCCGCGGTCGGTTCGTGGATTGGTGACGACCTATTACATATCGAGACCCCTTCGTAACTCGGAAAGCACGATAAGCCGATGATTCCGGCTGTAATTCGTAGATCTTTGACAGTCGTTACGGTCACCAACCAGTCTTGCACAGGGGTATTGTGTCACCCAGTAACTGGGTTCTGGAGGTCAGATTGGCGGTCGCTCCATGTAAAATACTGGTATTCAGCTGCATCCAGTTACTGGAAGCCGAACCTAACATAGTTGGGAAAAGGCTACGCAGATGATGATGATGACAGAGTTAAAACAAACTTCTCTTTCTTAACGAATTAATGTGATGATGAATTGATGATTGACATAACGATATGTATTGTATTATTATTCAAACATTTTAACAACCGCCGCATCACTCAGTATTGAACTGAATTCATGAAACGATATCAGGATCACTATAACACATAATATTGTTGAAGATTATTACTAATCTCCGGTCTCATTCTCGAGTATTTTTTTAATGGCATAGCATCACGCATAATCCGTTCCCTGAATGGGTCGACAGAGGTGCCTTCACAGAGCACGGTATCACCTCGCCTGCAGAGTTTAGAGACGGACACAAGTCCCTAATAGTTTTAGTATCTCCAATTCTACACTAGCACAATCAGCCTACAACGTTGCCATGGCTGGGACACAGGCCTCCCCTCTGTGAGAGGGAGTGGGCTATAATCCACCACTCGGGGCCAGTGCGGGTTGGTAGAAGTCACATGTCTTCGAATTATTTAGTTCTAGGACATGCCGGTTTTCTAACAATGTTTTCCTTCACCGTTTAGAGGGCAGTGGTGATAAATTTCACAAAGTAAAGGGCCTGACTGGGTTCGAACCCACGACCTACACTCGTAAGTCGGAATCGCTACCACTAGGCCACCAGTGCGCCATCACTAATAGAGGCCATTTTATCTGTAAAATAGAGCAAGAAACCCCTTGACTAAGAAAGAAACCGATTTCTTAAAAGCCGCCATTACAAAACAACGCATAAAACTCATAAATAGAACGGTGTGTTCTATTTACGATTTAAAATTTTAAATGGATAATTTGTAATACGAATTTTGAATTTCGAACACAATTCGACATTCATCGATCGCTCTCCGCTCCGAGCGGATGTCTTCCGTCTTTATGTCCGCAATTAAGTTTAAATGCGGTTGTAGAGAGCTAATTAAAAGCGTTTAACGACTGTAATTAATTTTATTATTACTATGACATTATGTACGTCGGTGATTGTGTTATATAAGTTAATTGATACATCATTTGTTATTGTTTAATTTATTATATTGAACTTACTGGCTTCCTTAATTGATTGTAGCCGTGTCAAAGGGAGGGGCAGCTGATTTCTCTTGGCGATATGTGGTGATCATCCTAATCCTAACCAATATTACAAATGCGAAAGTAGACTTGTTTGTTTGTTACGCTAAAACGCTAAAATAGCTGAACTGAACTAATTTGGATAAAATTTGGCATACGGATAGACTATGACCTAGAGAAGAACATAGGTTCAGGAACATTATTTTCATCCTGGATCGTAAACGAAATCGCGGGCAACAGCTATCTATTATTTATTTCTAGCCTATGCTGTCCAGTGGGACAGGGTGTGAGTGGACTCCTTTCCACTCCTCTCTGTCTTGATATAGTGTGGACCAATCCTGTAGGCGTCAAGCTCGTCCCGCCATCTTCTTCTGGGTCTGTCTCGATGTGGTGCTTATGCTATTGTCTATTGTATCACAAATGGCCAATAAAGCAGACTGGTCTCTACGAGACTCAGTTCAATTATGGACTATACCCAGAAGTCAAGCCATACTGAAGATATTGCTATTCTAGCTTGCAAAAGCGCCTGTACGTCACACAAGTCAAGAAACAAACCATCATAATCAGCCTATAATGATCCCACTGCTGGGACACAGGCTTCGTCTCGGAGAGAGGGAATAGGCCATAATCCACCACACAGACCAAGTGCGAGTTGGTAGATGTCACATGTCTTCGAATTTTTGGTTCTAGGACATGCCGGTTTCCTCACGATGTTTTCCTTTACCGTTATGAGAGCAGTGGTGATGAAATAACAGACACAAAGTAAAGCGCCAGTCTGGGTCGAACCTACAACCGAAAACTCGTAAGTCGCGGCACTTGGCACCACCAACATATAAATAAACACCATTACCACCCATTACTCTCAAAGTAGTTCATTCATAAAGAACCAGTCGTAGTATTTCCACACTTCTATTACTTCAGACAGACTTCAAACCCACTAATTGCGTCGCACTACCCACTTCTGCGATACTAAATGAGGGTAGTCACAACTCGGTAGCGCGGTATATAAATGTTATTCCTACCCTCACCCTAGCTGCAATAAAAACTCGCTGACTTTCAAGCCTCGTTATGAAACGAAGGGGGAAAACCAAAGATTATTTTGGTTAAAGATGTGATACGTGACTCGTTGGTTGCAAGCGCTACTGGCTAGCATGAGATTCATGGCTTCAATTCTTGAGTCGAGCAAAGTGTTATTTGGTTTTCCATCTGTTACCTATTTCTTAGTGGCAGCCAGGAGTTTAGATTTATGCCCGATTGATGACAATAGGCTCGCCCCCTATTACATTTTAATTGAAGAGTAAGTGAAGAAGTTCAAATTCTGCACACAGTTCAGCTTTAACAAAGCTCAAATTATTATAGGTACGATACGCCCTCGGAAACTTCCCAGATGTCATTCGAAGATTCTTGGTCTTGATCAAAAGCCTAAAAGTCTGACAACCAATGTTACCAAGGTGTTTCGTGTTACCCATTAACTGGGTTGTGATAGTCGCTCTATGTAAAATACTGGTATTTAGCTGCATCCGGTTAGCCTGGAAGCAGACCGTAACATAGTTGGGAAAAAGCTAGGCAGATTGATTTTATTGTAGAATACGCCGAAAGAAAAGCTCAATGTTGTAATAGTTTCAGAGGCCCACAAATCACTACTATAACCATATCCGTCGACTAAGGCACGATAACATCAACTAGTAATGCCACAACATCATGCAAGCTATGAATAGCATTTAAAAAAGTGGCGCGTCTACAATTCTATTGCTAGTCTACGTCTTAACCGACGCCGGCCTGTCGCAATCAATATTACGTTTATTGCTTGTGCAGTTTTCTAGCTACTTGCAGATCTTTTTCTAGTCAGTTTTTGTACGAAGGGGATTGAAGATTTTTTGATGAAGCCTGGTGGCATACCTATTGTCGCGCCATTTTTTTTTTTTTCAATATTGCCGCCACGCGCCACTGATACCTGTATAAATCGATAGCTGACATCAATGCAAACGGAAAATATTGGACCAAACCCTTAAAAGTGTCACGTTTCCGAGATATTAACGTTCAAAGTTGATCACGTGACATCCATATTTTTGAACTTGCTTAGATCTTGTTGAGAGTGAGAGATCTTGTCAGAGTGATCAAACATCTACATATATGCAACAAGATGTAAGCGTTAATATCTTGGAAACGTGACACTTTACGGGGTTTGGTCTTTTTATTTTTTCTGTTTGCATTAATGTCAGCTATCGATTTATACAGGTATCATGCGTAGCCGCCATTTTGAAAAAAAAAAGAACAAAATGGCGCGACAGTAGGTATTCCACGGATCTTCAAAGCCCTTTCAAGCCGAAGGAGTCGCGGGCAGAAGCTTTTAAAGACGCCTCGCTGTTGTGGCAATCAACGCTATGATTTATAGCACCACGCTATAGCGACTCGGAATTAGAACATTATATCACGCGAGCTCGCGCGCAACGCGTCCAAGTGACGGATCGATTGCCAATCACCTTTGAGTCAATCATCGTTTGTCTAGCTTTATTGTGGTCGGCTTCAAGACTGACTAGAGGCGAATGGATGTCAGTAATTTACTTGGAGACAGCTATGAACGGGATCCGTTATATCACTGCATAATTTTTAGGGATCTCTACCCAAAGGCCGTTTGTCCACCGCCACGTCGCGTCGAGACGAAACAGTGCCGAAGTAGCAATCATACATTTAATGTGGCCACGTGTCCACGCCGCCGGGACGTCACACCACTTCAAACCACTTTTATTTTTGGAGTGAAAATTCACAGTTTGCGTTCGCAATGTATCAACACACGTAAACCATTGTGCTCATGCAACGGCACAGGGAGACCGTGGGAGTACATAAATAAAGTTAAGTTATACTTATAGTTATAACATTATGAAAAAACCACAGCATAAATCAATTACAAATAGTTTATTGAACAATTCGAAAACTGAGCTTTGTCGGTGCCGCCGTTGTTTTGAAGATTTTAAAAAATTCTAATGAACAATTTTGTTGTCTCATAACTTTTTAACAAGAATGTACAATGTCAAACAGCACCCTCCCGAACTTTATATGGAAAAAATATCAAGTAGTCCCACCTTTATGGTATTTTGACAGTTGTAAGCAACGTAGATGCCTCATTCGTTGCTATCCCACAGCCAACACTGAAATGCGTCAAGTGCATGTAATGACACCGGGCGCGCGGCACGGTGGTAGTAACTTACGCCCCGAACGACTTACTTATAACTCATAAAGAGCTCTTCTATCCTGCGTTTGCAATTTCCTTTCCGAAAACGTAAACAAAATGTGATTTTGGAAAAACTACTCTAACATTCACCACATAAAATTCAGTTTACACTACAACTTGACATTTTCAATAGTACTAGTTTTCTAAAATCAACTTAATTCACACCAACATAAAGTTCATATTCGTTTAAGTGGAGAAATAAAATCAATTGGAAACTGTCTTGAGCAGACTAGATATGTAATTGTAATGTCAAATAGTTGTACTTACTTAAGAGATCGTCACGAAATCTAGCTCAGCACTCTTCTTGAAATCATGCACAACACTGCAACAATAGAGGAAATGTTTAATTAGTTATCACATATCATTATCATACAATAAAATGAAATAAAAGTCATTTATTAAATTAGTGCGGGTTGGTAGATGTCACATGTCTTCGAATTTTTGGTTCTAGGACATGCCGGTTTCCCGCACTGGGCCCGCGTGTAAGATTACATTCCACTTCCTCTCACAGAGAGGAGGCCTGTGTGAATAGTGAGAACAATATAGACTGATTATGATATTCAAACTAGGCTAAGCACCAGCTCTTTTTGAACGTCTAAATTACATAAAACAGTCTCCCAAAACGTTGATATAATAATTTGATTATGAAACGCCAAATGGTTGGTAGTTTTATCTTGTGACGAATGAATCACTGCTAAAAACAGAGTCTAATTAAAAAATCAATTATAGGTGCTACATCGAGACGAGGCAATTAGTAACCTCTGTCGCATGGAGAAACGTCGCCGATTTCTCTAAAGACGTGACGAACCATCGCAAATCACTCATTACTGTGAGCAGTCCGTTTCATCACCAAGCAGGGGCCTAATTCATTATGACCACTCAATAATTCTTTACTTCGAAACTATACCTTCCTATAACTCCACGGTTACTCTTCTAAAATTAATTGACTTTTACAATGTTTTCAAATCATACTGCTCAGACCAAATAAAAAACAAAGACTGAGAAGGATACAGTGAAATATGCCAAAACTACACTTTCGCTCTGTGTGTGCATCACGCTCCCACGCACACATTTAAGTACAATCAAACTACACCTCACGAACTAAGTGCACACATGTTTACGAAACCGGCTTCACTTTACTGTTGACAGCGCTCTGTGCTGGTTTTTTATCTGGTCTGAGGTACCAGGTTCTGTACAAATTAGAAAATGACAAGGCCTACACGTTCACACATGCACAAAATATAACATTTTCATTCTTCTTGTAACTAACACCTTTGTACTCAAATTATAATTATATCATATCCCTATGTATTTTTCTGTGAGTACATAAATAATAAAACAAATAAATAACATTTCCTATCTACTCCTTAACTCGAACATATTATAAAAGACACGTTTATCTCGGACATGACCAAAGCAATAATAAAGGGCACATAATGTATACATATAACACAACACATAATGACAACATATAGTTGCCATATTGTGTACAAGGCTAAACGAATTACATTAGAACGATTTTGTGTTCATTTACATAATATCACGCCTGCATTCCCCAAACAGATAGGCAGAGGTGGTATGTTTAAGGTCCCAAATAATAGGGCCGAGCTTATTGCATTGAGCTCTCAAAACGGTGAAGGAAAACATCGTGAGGAAACCGATGTAGCCTTTATAGCCCACTGCCTCTCGCAGAATTCGCAGACACGCGGGCCCAGTACGGGTTGATAGATCTAGATGTCACATTATGTGTACGAATTTTTGGTTCAAGGAAATGCCGGTTTCCGCACGATGTTTTCCTTCACCGTTGAGTGCAGTGGTGATGAAATAATTTACACAAAGTAAAGTGCCTGTGTGTTCTAGTCTAGGCGTCAAATTGACAGACCATATTCACAACTCCACAATGCGCTCCAAAACACAGATTACTGACGTTGCTGCTTAAAGCCGCTAAGCAGAAGAGGACTGTGCTGGTCACGTTATCCATATGCCCCATTAGCTGTGGGCCAAAATAACCACCACGTGGAGCCCTGAGACGGCTAGAAGGCGTCGCGGCAGAACCCGTAGACTCGATGACTGGACGAGTTGGAGAAAACAAACGACCAGTGGTTCACTTTAGCCCTGGATCGAAAGAGCTGGAAGTCATGGGGAGAGGCCTTTGCCTAGCAGTGGGATGATGCAGGCTAACAGTAAAGCGCCTGTCTGGGTTAGAACGTATAACTACCTACAACTCGGTAAGTCGCGGCCGCTAGCACTGTGCCACCAATGCTATGACCACATGGTAGGAATCGGTAGGATGCTGCCAAATTTTACCAAGTTTTATTAGCAGGGTGTCTGACCGCCGTAAACCGGGGTCAATCTCCCTAACACCCAATCTATGCCAAAACGTTCAACAAAGGCGTATCGAAGCTACAACACACTGTTGTCATTTTTAAACTCATTTCAAGGTCCAATCAAAACTACAATAATGAGTAATGATGACTCATTGGTCCGAACTTTTTGTACCGAACTCATCCGTTCTGCTCTGAATACTCTCGTGACGTCAGGGCTTAGCCGAACCGTGACGCGATCGGCACACTTCGCCAACAATCCGACGTTGTCGGGCTGCGCTTGCGATTGTTATCGTACAGCTTTTTTATTGTAGTTCACAAGATGCGTTTCTTTGAATTTTGTGTGTACTTACTTATTTTTTGGTTGATTGTTTTGTTTTTTTCGTGTCTTGCCGTGGTAAGGACGAACGAAGAATAAATCAAAACTATTAATCAGTCCGCAAGGTGGCCAACCCGCACTGGGGATTACATTTATCTTGAGACCCCTCCGTGCCTTGGAAAGTTGTTAGTCCCGGATGTCATTCGTAGATTTTTGGCAGTCGTTATGGGTAGCCAGAAAAGCAAGTCTGTCGAATAGTCTTATCAGGGGGTATCGTGTTACCCAGTAACTGGGACACTGGGTTGTGGAGGTCAGAGATGAAGCGACTGCCTTTATCTTAACTAATTTACAAAGAGAAAAGATTCGATTTTTGTATGTCTGTTACGCTTTCACGCAAAAACGGCTGAACGGAATTGGATGAAATTTTGCACATGGGTAGACCATGACCCGGAGAAGGATACACTTAGGCTACTTTTCATTCTGGATCGCAGACGAAGTCGCGGGCAACAGCTAGTGTAAAATACTCGTAATCAGCTGTATCCGGTTTGACTGGAAGCCGACCCCAACATAGTTGGAAAAAGGCTAGCCAGTTTGAGTTTTAACAGAATGTTTACAGTTCAAGACTACGGCAACATTAGAAAGGATTTTCACCCCTAAAAGAGAAACTGGCCGACAGCGCCTGGGGTTCTGTCTCACATAGGGTGTTAGCATTATGCTGAGCGATGCCCGTTTTGCGTGGATGTGACGCATGTTTTCCCCCAACTTGTTATTTTTTTGTTTTTGTGATCTTTTTTTGACAAATAAAGATATTTTCTTTCTTTCCTACTTTACAAAAAATCCGCTAGATGTACTCATCAGGGCAAATTCGCTGGCTACAGCCAATGATATCATTAAAAGCAATGGCCGCTAACCGCTAATATTTTCTGACTCAATATCTGCTACACCATATAGGGACGACCTTGCAATCCATTTCAATTCTATTTATATACTGGAGCTATGAAAGAGTTATGTACGAGCAAGAGCCACAGTATCAACACACACACATATCATAATATCACGCCTGTATCTGCAGCGAGGTGACCCGGCAGAGAACCAAAGTTGACGACATAGCTTACAGAATAAGCAAGCTGAAGTGGCAATGGGCCGGCCATATTAGCCATAGACCGGTGACCGTTGGGGTAGACGTGTTCCTGAGTGGAGACCGCGAATCGTTAAACGTAAGGTAGGACGCCCTCAGGCTAGGTGGAGCGACGATCTTCGCAGGATGGCTGGTAGCAGCTGGATGAGAGTTGCCTAAAATCGAGTTGAATGGCGTGCAATAGGAGAGGCCTATGTCCAGCAGTGAACTGCTGTAGGCTGATGATGATGATGATTCCCCAAATGGTTAGGCAAGAGTGTGCCTGTATTTTCAGAACCCAGTGTACTACTACAGTATCCTTGCGTTGTAACAGCACTTAGAATTTCATAAAGAGGTCGTCTTAGTAGAGCGTCGCCTCACTGATACCTGTGTGACTGTCTCTTTCTAAAGCTTGAAGTGTCATATTTACCAGGTACCTAATCCTTTCACAGTTATTATACGTCTGTGGCGACATCTACATCGCCACATGCGAACTACGCACCACACTGACGTCACGCAAAATCCTGCATTGCGCTAGCAGAGTTCGACGCGTGAAAAGCATATTTACAACAACAACGTCCCCCCAGACACGACACCCGTCTGGTCGGAAGATCCTCCCTGCACTATGGAGGATTTGTGAAAGGGGATTGAAGATTTTTATATGGAGCCTGGCATAGTCCGCCATTTTTTTTATTTTTTTTTCTTATTTCGGCCACGCATTGTTTCTTTAAAAATCGATAGCTGACATCAATGTAAACAGACAACTTACTGGGACCAAACTCCGTAACGCATCACGTTACCGAGATATTAACGTTCACAGTTGATCACGTGACATCCACATTTTTTGTACTTATCCAAAATCAGAAGTAAAATGACTGTAGGTACATATAATTCCTGTGAACTAAGCTAGAGTATTTTATCTATGGAACTCGTACAAAACAAAAGAAAGCTGCACTAGAACACGAAACGTAACGAAAAACATTCAGAACTGATAAATAAAGTAATATTGATAATGTCGTAGGGTGGAGCACCCTGTTGTCGACACGCAATGAAATAAATTATTTATATAAATGATTTAAAACATTAGTACTAATACCATGCGAGACTATTTATACACGTCATAGGAGTTAATGCGGTTCGATTGCAGAAGAGAGGAGAGAGAGACGAGATTGATAACAAAGTTACCTATTTTTTTACCTTTTTTTTTTAAATGAAATTATCAACAATAATACTATAAATACGTCTCTTTGGAGCTTATGCTAGTACGACACGGGCGCGAGCCGCGTCCGTGTCTGTTCAATTTGTAGGGACCAAGTCTTAGACGGGACACGGACGCTGCACGATGCAGCATGAACTGCTTCATATAAAATGTTCGTGAAGTTTGCACGGATAAATATCTCTAACACCTACCTTTAATCTAATCTTTTCTCTTTACAATATTAGTTTAGATTAAGATTATGGTGACCAAGTTAACATTGCATTTTAGATACCCTGTCGTCTGCATACGGCCCGGATAAAATCACAAACCTCCGAGCACGCCGACAAACGACAACCGGTGCACCCACCCTCCTATAAGTAAGTTATCTACAAGTGATTCGGTATCTTATCTCGGAGTGTCCGCTCCACTTCGGAGTTATTTTCTTTGAGAACTGCTGATAATATGAGTTTCAAAGAATGACTCAAGTATTTTCAACGTTATGTCATGGTGGAATCGTATTGAAATACATACCTTAGGTTTTTCAAATTATGATTTAAACTCAACATGGCGCTTAAAATGTCGAAAGAGAAACATTGAAAAATAAATGTATTGTTGCACATTGCTATGTTAAGTAGGTCTAATTTTATAAAAAAATAAGTTGGTCACATAATACAGGGTAGCAGTGTCACTAGCGAACAAATATTTCACGGTTATTAAAAAAAAACCAGCTGTTTCATAGAAAAGTGCAATGCCTACGCGGTCAAAATGTATGGAATGGAACAGCAAATTTTTTTTTTTAATAACCGACGAAAAATTTCGACGAGGCAGCACGGTAATTGCGTAACACACCATCAGTAGCAATGCGTTTCATTTTGTCATTTTGACAGTTCAGCAACATTCACTGCGTTATTTACGTTGTTGAGCAGATACACTTTTCGTACATAAGGAGCAATGGATTAGCAATATGCTTCAAATTGAGAGTAATTAGGTGCATGGTCTATTGATCGCATACGCTACTGTTGATGAATCAATAAATTCATATAAAAATTAATGTACAGACGCCAGCACATCAAGCTACTACAATCTGTCAAATTTCTTTTATGGATTTTCAACTTTATCGCTAAAGCATAAGATTCAAAGTTGATTGGTAAAATTTGACAGTTTCGGGTAGCTTGATGTGCTGGCGTCTGTACTTAATAGTGTTTCAGTATACACCACACACTGCACACACATACCTATATATCATACACCACCTCGCTGGTCTGGTGGTGGCAAGCGCTACTGCTGAGCACGAGGTCCTGGGTTTGATACCTACCCAATTACCCATGTCGAGCAAAGTGTTGTTAGCTTTTTTCATTGGGAATTTCTCAGTAGCAGCCCGGAAACTGGATTTGTGCCCGGTTGATCTTACATGGGACTTGACACAGGCCTCCTCTCGGTGAGAGGGAATGGGACATAACCCACCACGCGAGCCCAGTGCGGGTTGGTAGATGTCACAAGTCTTCGAATTTTTGGTTCTAGGACATGCCGGTTTCCTCACGATGTTTTCCTTCACCGTTTTGAGAGCAGTGGTGATGAAATAATTTACACAAAGTAAAGCGCCAGTCTGGGTTCGAACTTGCGATCTACGAGTCGTAAGTCGCGGCAGTTACCACTGGGCCACCACTGCCAAAGCTACCCATTTCTTTCAACCTACGCAAGTTGGATGCTCCAGTAATATGACATAACACATAACTGATCAATCAAAACTGTCAGGCATCCATTCAGAACAATTTGTCAATAAATACTGAGCGACAGTTGTCCGCAGTCGTTATCGCGGGTGACCTGAAGGTTAAATTCTTATTAATCATCGTTGGAAGGGAATCAATTGATACTTTATATTAATTCTGTTCGGACGTCACTTTTTTGGTTGTTTTATCATAAATCACGCAATTAATGTTGTTGAACTCTCAAAATGAAAGGCATTTTATGTGAGTTGCGCAATAATCTCGCAAAGTAAGTCTAATAATTTATTTCGAATGGGCAAAACTAAACGAAACGTCAAAATTTATTGATTCTAGTCGCCCCTTCCAAAAAGTAGTTTCGTATGGAGAATAATGAGCAAGAAACTCCACCGTTACTCTTTTAAAAATGGTTTACAATATTTTGTACACATTAATAATATAATTAAGTACTAGCTTTTTTCTGCCCGTGAATTTTGGCCCGACCCAACGCGTCGCGTCGCATCGCCCGCCCGCGCTATCACTTCGTTTTCGCTTAGCGGTCTTTCAGACTTTTTTCTTTTTGCTCCGCGCCTAAGGCCACTCAAGTCCTTCTAGGACGACTTGAAACGCCAGGAGGGGCGTTTTCACTCACATTTGCCTTGTGTTACTCGCCTTTTATTTATTCTCTAAACATGGCCAAATAAATACAAAGTCTTTTCATTATTCAAACACCCTAATACCACCTTCCCATTTTTTAACAATGACCACCAACTCGTAATTGCGTAACACTATCAATCACAATCTGAATCATTTTGAAGTATATTGCTAATCCATTGCTTCATATTATGTTGGAAAAATTTGTCTGCTCAACAACGTAAATAACGCAATGTATGTTGTTGAACTGTCAAATTGAAAGCCGTTCCTACTGTTAGCATGTTACGTAACCCAAGCAAGTCCCAGTCTAAACAATATACTTAACAACTTCAGATCCCAGACGCTCAAAATGACGGTATCTCCGAATGTGATCCAGCAATCCTAATGGCAGTGACCCTGTGGTCAATTAAGAGCCACCATTCCTCTGCTTATGTCATGACGAGCGCCGTAGGTATGTGGTCATTTGAGCTGTTATTTGTGAGCGCAGTGGGACGACGGATAATTAATCGGCGAAGGATCGAAATGGCACACAAAATCAACTCAACAAAATCAACTGCCTAGCCTCTTCCTAACTATGTTGGGGTCGGCTTCCTGTCTAACCAGATGGAGCTGAATGTCAGTACATTACGTGGAGCGACTGTCTATCTGAATTCTACAACCTAGTTACTGGATAACACGATACCCTTGCTAACACTAGTAGTTTTCAGACTTTCGGGCTTCTGACAACCTACAACTATTGTAAAAAATTTGGAAATGACAGCCGGGAGCCAGGGACTAGCGGCTTATACTGCGTTAAGAAGCACACATACAAAAACAGCTCTGTGCAATCCTTACAACCTTACATAGTATAAAAAGTCGCAGAATGTCTGTACGCGAAAACTTTCGAATGGCTGCACCAAATTCGATAATTCTTTTTTTTGTGTTCGGTATTGCCAGGACAAGGTTTGTATGAAAGAAAATTTGGGAAGCTGGGGCGTGCCGCTGGTTTTAATAATGGGATTTTTGCAATAGCTGTTGCCTTCGGTTTCACTCGCAGGCTAGATAAACTATGTACACGGATAAACAGCATCTTTTTGTTAATCCGTTTAGTCGTTTTAGCTTTATTGAGTATCAAAAATAAAATAAAAAACACTTTTTCAATGTTAGTTAGGATAGCTTCTTTTTTTTAATACCAAAGGATCCAATCAAAAATCAATAAAATCGCTCCAAAAGAATACTTTTAAAAACGTTTCAAACAGTTTCTCTGTTCCGCTAAACTCGTAGAACAGCCATTATACCATCCTGAGGGAACCCCATACATTACATGGAGGTTATTAATAGCTGCCGTTATGTAGGTAACCGAGTTCACTGTTGTTGCTGTTGTAACCGGAATCTGTATGTTCACGCTTTTAGGAAGCAGGAAGGCAGGGATAGAGGCAAGATGTGTAGCTCTAGTTTTAATGAGCAAAAACATCCATCTTTTTACAGCTAAACTGCTGAGCTAGACAGCAGAATAGATTTTAATGAAATTTGGTGTAGAGATAGCTTGAACATTGAGGAAAAACAAAGGCGTTGGTGGATTATTGAAGTTCGAATGTGAAAATCAGAAGCCCACTCGGATAGTTAGTTTTAAACCAAAACATGCTTTTGATTATCGTTTTGTGTAAAATCTTGTGGGATTATTGCGTAACACACATACCTAGGCAATACCATACATATATTTTGACAGCTCAACAAAATTCATTGCGTTACCTCAAATTGTCAAGCAGTCGAGTAAAAAAAAAAATTAAGCAATGGATAAGTATGCAGCTGTGTCTACCTGTTCTGCTTGAGTATAGTTTTAAGTAAATGTTTTTTCTGGTATATTGGCGTGTGCTCGCTGACATAATTATGGCATATACCTAATTTAATGTTTTGTGTCTCGTAATGTTGATTAACAATAAGTATTGAACTGAACAGACAGCTGTGCTGCTTGACAGTCTGTTGCACCACTTCGTTCCAGCTGAAGCACTAGGAAGTGGTGAAGGGCGGGCGTGCCGGGGATTGTCTAATGTCATTTTGACGTTCAAAAGTGCTGATTCTCAGCCTGGTTTGAGTAAATGACCTTTTTTAATTACTCGATTCGTTCTAGTTTGATTCAAAGTGTTAAAGATAAGATTTATTTTATAAACTCAATATGGATTGCTTATAAATGATAACGGTCACATTACAGCAACGTCAAAATGATTTCTCTGCTAAGCATTTGTGTCGATTTTACTAAAATTTCCGTTCGTCTCGTTGGCGCAGTGGTCGCAAGAGTGCCTGCTAAGCTTGGGGAGTTGTGTTCATCTCCAGCACGCTAATAAGCCATAACCAAGCCATTCCTGCTGTTATTGTGTCACAAACACAATTAATCCGCGGGTTCGGTTAAATACATGCCTTTTAAAAACGGCAGTTACCAAAATCCTTTTTGAAATCTAGCTTTACAAAAGAACTAGTTTAACATCTAACTATACTATAGTTAGTCTTATTAAGGATATAAGAAACTCGTCGGTTACTTTTTTACATGAACCAGAACCGGTATCCGAAATCCTGGGTGGAGCGAGACAAATGCAGGTTTTGATGAGAGTGAGAGAGAAGGAAGATTCGGCCGTTGGTGCATTGTCTCGTTGATTTGAGATAGCATTTAGATATGAGGTTCTTGAAAAAACTTGTACACTTTAATATTATATCCTTCAAAATGATTCAGATTGTGATTGATAGCGTGTTACGCAATTAGGTTACTTTAATAATTCCTATTTTGCGCTCCTAAAAACATCATTGAACACTAATTGAATGCGCTTCTTTTAGTGAACCTAAAAATAGGTACCAAATAGCAAGGAACTGCGACCACCTTAGGAGTAGTGCGGTTGTTCAGAATTCTAACCTAACCCATTTGTTCGAGGTGCCCTAGTTTAGTTACTGCAACACCTATGCACCTGTGAGAAAAGGCCAGAAAGTTAAAAAGATAGTTCTATACACATTACATAATCAGCCTATAATATTGTTCCACCACGCGGGCTCAGTGCGCGTTGGTAGATCTCACATATCTTCGAATTTTTGGTTCTCAATTTTGAGAGTAGTGGTGATGATATAATTTACACAAAGTAAAGCGCCTGTCAGGGTTCGAAGTTTCGAACCTACGACCCAGAACTCGTAAGTCACGACCGTTTCCACTGGGGCACCACTACTCCAAAAGAGGCAAAATTAATAAAAATAAATTACGCTCCGTTAATTAGCATGCCCATTCAGTAATGAAACAAGTAACACTAATTAAAGAAGAGTCAGAACTCACACTGAGGCTCCTCTGCCCTCTTTCAAAGAATATTTTTTGCAACAACACTAGCCGTTAAGCAAGAGAGTTACTAAAAGTTCAACGATATTGATATGAAACCTGTTTTATTTGAGGTTCGTTAACCACTGAAAGCTATCTATTAGTCATGCTTAAAAGATATGTCGAGATAGCATTTTTTAATGATTAGTGATTGGAGGAGCCCGTGGCTAAGTAATAATATCCGCAAGGGTCAATCGATCAGATTAAGCTATGTCGGTCCATAGATGGGTAACCAACTTTACATATTACAGAGACTCCGTGCCTCGGAAAGAAAGCATGCTAAGCTGTTGGCCCCGGGGCTGCAATTCTTGGATCTTTGATAGTCGTTACGTGTCGTCAGAAACCCGAAAGTCTGACAACCAGTCTTACCAAGGGGTATCGTGTTACCTATTAACTGGGTTGTGGAGGTCAGATAGCCGACCCCAACAGTTGGGAAATGGCTAGGCAGTAGATTGATTGACCATGATAATTGATAGTGCTTCCACGTATGACCGTGTCTTATTATTATGACACATCGAGCTTTAGAAAGAGACAGGCATGAGTGACAGAGATCTGCAAAGCTCAACTACAAAGCTTTTTCTAAAATTCCTAGCTGCAACAATCTGGCGAGAAAACATTCAAACCAGTGGGGTAATTGCGTAGCACACTATCAGTAGCAATGGCTTTCATTTTGACAGTTCAACAAGATTCGTTGCGTTATTTGCGTTGTTGAGCAGACGTACGTTTCGAACATATGAAGCAATGGATTAGCAACATCCTTCAAAATTATCCATATTGTGATTGATAGTGAGTGACGCAGTTAGGGGGCAGCTTTCAAGATTAGATAACTATTCTGCCAGCATTTTAAACATATAACGGTAATATTTAGCACAACATTAAACAAGTTATGTAAGAGCTAACAGAAAAGTATTTGTATAACAGATGTACCTCATCTAAGGCACGCCTTCCACTAACAGCTACTTACTAGCAGCGCCCCGCGGTTTCACCCGCATAAGTCTCGATCCCGTGGGAATATCGGGATTAAAAGTAAACTAGGTCCTAATCCAGGTCATGGACTTTCCATGTGCAAAATTTTATCCAAATCCGTTCAGCCGTTTTAACGAACAAAGATGCAAATTCAATTGTTCGAAAAATTTGTCTGCTAAACAACGTAAACAACGCAATTAATGTTGTTGAACTGTCAACATTAAAGCAATTCCTACTGTATGTGTTACATAATTACCCCTGTGCTTCGAACAAATTAGGCATGAATTGTTTACAAAATAAATATTAAATACTATCAATGTGACAGATAACCTTTCCAACTATGCTCAACAAGATACAATCGAAAAATAACCTAAGTTAACTACTGCCGGCTCCATAAAAAACGTATCTTTTGCTTGTCCAGACACCATTAAAACGAGCTTGCAAATAAATTCAGAAGCTAGAAATAATTCTGGGTCATCCATGTAGACTTATGGTTATAAGATTCTTGGTCTTTGGATGGGTGACCATCTTTTTATATCGAGATCCCTCTGCGCCTCGGAATGGGTCCCGGCTGTTATTCGTAGATCATTGACAGGCGCTACGGGTAGATAGATTTAATATTATCAATCTCTTCAGTCGATTCACAAAACCATAGCTTCACAATATACGTATCGTCGCATGCGCAGCCCCCAATCTTTACAAAACCGGTACACCGCCGTGTCTCCGTCATACCGACTGTTTAAGAGCTTACTTGCGCAACGGTACTTAATACGAGTTGAGTAATAATTAAATTCGCCAGACAGCGATAGGAATAGACCCTGTGACCTTTTGCGGCGTAACTTGGGAGTTTTATTAGTGGTGCTGGTGGTGCATGGCGAAACAAGTTGATGTGTAAGTAGTTAAAAAAAAAAACAAAAATCACGCTTAATCGATTGAACTCGTCAAAACAAATCATATGAGCCCAAACTCAAGGGGTTTACTAGTAGCCACTGCAGAGTTCTTCTATTCAACTCCTGGCTCCATCATCAGATCAGCTCCAAGATACCAAATTATAGTTTTGTCAGACGAACTACATGTACACACGGCTACACATCAAGCTATACATTTCCAGTTTGAGTTGAACTCGCATCGTATAGGTTTTTCGTACAATCAGAAGTCAGCTTATACTGGTTATGTATAGCTTGATGTGTAGCCGTGTGTACATATAGTTTCATTTCGATACAACAATTAGAAGTAGTTTAAAATTGACTTCTAAGATTTTATAATATTCTTACAAGTGAAGCTAATAAAAGCGTGTTAAAAAAGGTAAAGAGTTTTTCTTTAATCTGCCTGCTATGTTGGGGTCGGCTTTTTCAGTTAGTGTATTATACATGGAGCGACTGTCTATCTGACCTCCACAACTCAGTTACTGGGTAAAACGATAGCCTTTAGCAAAACTGGTTGTCAGGCTTTCGGTTTTCTCACTACCCGTAACGACTGTCAAAAATCAACTAATGTTAGCCGTGGGACCACATGCAAGAGAGAATTTATAACAAATATGTATATAAAACTACACACAGTGCAATACTTAGTACAGAATCATCGGTAAACAATTGAAAATCACTGTGAGTGAAGATAGATAGGGCACATACTGATGGCCCGGACATGTATTAGTTGTAATATAAGCAGGAAGGTGCATAATTAGCTATAACGTTCTCACAGGCCTGAGAGGCCGTGAGAGGGAGATATAGCATAGCTCCTTGTGTAACAGCTCGCCCCAGAAAGAACCAACAATTTTTGCCGGAAATCAGTTAAGCTGTGTTCCAATTTAAAGAGGAAGGCACATGTTTTCAATTAAAACTCTGGATGACGGGTGTAAGTATAAACACGCAGAGAATCGACCAAGGTTTCCATCTTCAGATCAAACCACGCCAAATCACCATCTACCGAACCTTTCCCCAACTAAGGCCGGGTCGTCTTCCAGTATAACCGGATGCAGCTGATTACCATGGACCGACTGCTTATTTGACCCCTACAACTCAGTTACCGGGTAACACGATACCCCTTGGTAAAACCGGTTGTCAGACTTTCGGGCTTCTGACTACATAAGAAGGGCGTAAACTAAACGAAAACCTTCAAAAAGTCTCTCCTGAACTCCATAAAAAAATCATAACAAAAACCCACGTTTTTAATGAACCCGGCTTGGTTTGGTAGAATGCAACACGTAAACACACTCATGACTAGAGCGGCGCTGTTTCCGCGGCGGGCTGGCAACGCGCCAATGACGTCACCAGCGTATGCGCAGCCTAGCTTATTCACATCTGTGAATACTACTACTTTAGATGAATTGAAACGTTTTTAGAGGAGCAAGTGAACTTTGAAGATTTTTGGCTCTAGCTAGACAAAGTGACATTTTTTTGCGATAACGATGATAGGAAAGTCGAAAATATATGAATTGAATTGACATAAGCTACTGACATCTAACATCACGCAGGTCAAGGCATAGATGCGGCACGAGCTTGACTACTACCGAAAGCACTGGCCGGCACTAGCAAAAGACAGAATTGTGTGGAAGAGGGAGAGAGGCCTTTGCCCTGCAGTGGGACAATACAGGCTAGTTAGATAGATAATATAAAAACCTAACGCCATCAGGTCATTCATCAACTCTGCCTATGGCAGTCCAGGTCTGAACACAGGCCTACTACGTCAAGTTGCGCCACAACGTTCAGTTCTCTGCTTTCTGTCTGTCCCAGCCGCCTTTTTAAGGTCGACGGTCCACCTAGCTGAGGGGCGTGGCACATTATGCCATGTTGTTTATTAAAACATCGTGTCTTCAACTGACTGTACTAAGAAAAAACGGGTCTGTGCTTATGACAATAGAAGAGAACTTACGACTGGAGCCGATTATACGCGATTCAGCGTCACCGACCGGCTGGAGCCGAATATACCCGATTCAGCGTCACCGACCGGCTGAAGCCGAATATACCCGATTCAGCGTCACCGCCCGACTAGAGCCGAATATACCCGATTCAGCGTCACCAACCCGAATCACTTTCGTTCATTGTTCGCCTTTTCACTCCAAAAATTGTGAAGTACAACGTGATTTTTTAAAATCATCTTCGCAATGAACTTTCTAATGTGATTGACTCATCTTTTGAACACTAAATCCGTCTGCCAAATGCAAATTCGAAAGCTAGATATAACACATTGTCTAGAAACAATTTAAGGCGCGCCTGTTGTCGTATATGGCAATATTTCTGCCTGCGTTTCAGTCTGGAACGCAGCCAAGAATACTATACATGTCTAGACTTGTCAAATAAAAGTACACATAAAGTTACTACATTAATAAATAGAATTGTTATTTCGTTTAAGATTTATTTTAGAACTTTTAGTTTTTGAGCCATGGAAGAAGTTTTTAACTACTTTAGCATGAAAATTGCTTATTTAGCAGTGGAGAAGCAAACAGACACATTTTTATAATTAAAACTATGATTGTACAATTTGATAGTAAGTAATAGTTCAGAAGGCCAATTCTCGTACTCAAAAAACGTTCAAAATGTAATGCATAACTGTTTTTTGTTCCAAATAAATAAAATAAAATAAAAAACTTGTCAAAAATATAGGGGAATTAGGGGTATTATTGACAGATTGAGACTGAGATCACACTGTGAACGTGCTTAAAATTACAAGAATTGCCCCTCAGATGTCGCTACTATTCCGTGTCCAAGAATTTGAAGCTGTCACTCACAAGAAGACAGTTATCATCACCCTAGCCTTATTTCAACTATGTTGGGGTCAGCTTCCAGTCTAACCAGATGCAGTTGAATACCAGTATTTTGCATGGAGCGACTGCCTATCCGACCTCCACAGCCTAATTACTGGGTAATACGATACCCCTTGGTGAGACTGGTTGTCAGACTTTCGGGTTTCGGACTACCCGTAACGACTGTCAAAGGTCCACGAATTACAACCGGGACCAACGGCTTACTACCACCTTACAGCACCAGGTCGGACAAAGTGTTATAGGGTTTTTCTATTAGGAATTTCTTAGTAACAGCTCGAATTGTGGAAGTTGGCGGTGTGATACCAACGTGTCTCGGAAAGCACGTTAAGCCGTTGGTCCTGCGCCGGATTTTTCTCTGGCCGTTTCGGATTGCCATCCCATAGGACTATGAGAGTGAGAGAAGAGAGAGTGCACCTGTGTCTGCGCACAGACGTGTGCACTATAATATCTCCCGCGCCGAAAGCTAGTCTCCGTTGAGATTGGTCGCCACGGCCGAAATTCTGTCTGGTCGGACACATCGAAGACAGTAGAAAGAGATAATCACACAGTGACACAGGTATGAGTGAAAGAGACGACACTCTTTCAAAAATCGATGTGCCGTATTGACGGTAGCGTACTGTACTTATTTACCGACAAGTAGCGTTGCATGTTCCGATCTGCAGGATACGGGCCCCGGTAAAAGGAAGTGCATGCATTTTCCTGTACTGCACGTCGATATCGCACCATTGCACGCGCTAAGTCCCCTAGTTGCGGTCTTGCTGCTTGGTTAACAATCCAACATTATATTATACTCAACCCCTATTACATAAAACTTAAACTTGTGTGGTATTCTAATCTGTTTTCGTTTATTTCTGATTCCTATAATTTACAAACCATTATTGATTAGAATTAAGACTTGTATCTTTAGCAATAATGAAGCGAGGACCTCATAGCTTTGCATAGTAGACCCTCCCGTACGCAAGTCGCTACACAGGTAAAATTGGCTTAAGAATCGATTTATATGCCCAGTTTGCCAATGAAAAGTAATGCGATTTTGTTTATAGGTAGTAGGTTCCTACGGAGAAGGGCGAGAAACTCCGTGGACAATGCTTCTTTAATACGGCCAATGGGACAGTTTGATAGTTTCGAACTTAGTCAAGTATCAAGTTACCGGTAGTTTAAATGTGCTGCGAGACTGTCTACACAGAGGTTATAAATTTATAACATAGCCTCCTTACTAATAAACGTTGTATAGCGTCTGTATAGTTACTTACTCAACGCTTTGTCTTCTTTCGAAAGTCAAATTACTGACGACTGAAAGAGAGAAATCGGTGTGTAACTATTCATCTGATATAATACGTTTATTAGTAAGGGCAACAGACAACTTTCCAGTACCATCAAAAACTCAAACAATAAAGCCACAACTCAGCATCCAAAAGCTTCAAACACAAAAAACTTACGCATTTTTTTTTGCGAATTTTTTTTCCTGGCCATTGTTCGCAAACCATTGTGAAAGATTGTAGTCTAAGTCTAACATGTCATTAGTGACATTGCGTTACATTTGGAGGTCAGTCACATCTGTTTTTTTTTTTTATCTGACATTCAACGTTGTTTTATTTTTACTCAGAGTTGGGTTTAAAAATGACAATTTCTTATTTTTAGCGCTTCCTCAAAAACTGTTTTATATTTTCCCAATTTCAATCGGTTGGCTTCCGGTCTCCAGAATTCTAGATATGGCTGCATATGAGCGTCTGTGTTTTGATCTAGATTATCGATTATCGCATGTCCGTAGATGATACAGAGTAGCAAACGGTCGGAACTACGGATTTTGTGCTTAGGAAGTAGACCTCCTGAAACGAGCGTTGAAACTTCAGCATCGCGCTTTTAAGCAATCATTTCGCTGTCATCTAGTGTTACCGAAAACGGCCATACCTACATCTCTTACATAATCAGCCTATAACGTTCCCACTGCTGGGACACAGGCCTCCTCTTGGTGAGAAGGAGTGGGCTGTAATCCACCACGCGAGCCAGTGCGGTTTGGTAGATGTCACATGTCTTCGAATGTTTGGTTCTATGACATCTCTCAGCCGGTCTCCTCACGACGTTTTCCTTCACCGTTTTGAGCACAGTGGTGATGAACTAATTTACACAAAGCAAAGCGCCTGTCTAGGTTCGAACCTACGACCTACAACTCGGTAAGTGGCGGCTGTTACCACTGGGCCACTAATCACATATCTTAGAAAACTTAAAATATTCCTCTCGACAAGATAGATGCATAACAATTTACTGCATGCCACGCGCGCAGTGTTGTGTAGACAACGAACAAATTGACGGACACATCGTTTGTCAAAACCGGTCCGTTTTGGACGGACGGACGGCGCATGCATACTTAACGGCTGGCAGGCTGGACCAAGCTTTATTTTACCTTTTAGATATGGCGGCGGATACTTCTGACGAAACTTTTATGCGATAAATGTTCGCTGTTCGAAATTTTTTTAAATCGTTACGGGTAATAAGAAGGCGCAGGATTGGTGCCGTGGATCAGCGAATCGGAGTCATGGCAGACCATTTTTATTAATATCGAACTAATGTATTTAAAATTAATAATAAATTGGTTTCGGGCGTTCAATTTATGTACCCCACTCGTCTGTTAGGCAAGTTTATTAAGGTGGGTAAGGATAGAAAAAGTAATTGTGTCTCATCATTAGTGACAGTTGAGCTCATATGCAGGTGAAGGTGGAACGACTTGGAAGTCTTCCTTGGCTTTTGCCCAGCAGTGGGGCAGTACGGGACAATTTATGATGATAGAATTAAGATGATAATGTATTTTAGAGTGTTTTCGCACAGGGTGTCCGTCAGGCGTAAGTAACTTCACGTAAAGTTACCGTTTTGCGAAAGCTGGCTATTGAAATGTTACACTCATGCATTATTAGCTTATAACGTTTGTAATGCTAAGACACAGGAATCCTCTCTGTGAGAGTGAACGGGCCTTAATCCACCACGCGGGCCCAGTGCGGGTTGGTAGATATCACATGTCTTCGAATTTTAGTTGTAGGACATACCAGTTTCCTCCACCGTGAGTAGTGGTGATGAAATAATTTACACTCGCCTGCCTGATTTCGAACCGACACGACAAGTAAATCGGGGCCGTTACCACGAGACGAGCAACAGAAAAAGGCTCAAACGACTTTAAACAGTCACTAATCAAGCAAGTTTTTTCACTGAGTCGACGCGATAATTAGATAACGTACGTTATACATAACTACAGTCACTGATATTGAGCGAGGTGCAGTCTGATAAGCGTTGTAACTCAACCCGTTACACGTCTGTGAATGACACCGCTAGTAATTGTTTCTCGAAATACGGTTGTTGATATGACGTCACGCACGCCCGCAAAACGCATTCTGCTTTGAATGCCCCGTTGGTCTCGTGGTCACAAGCGCGATTGCTGAGCGGGTTCGATTCCCGAGCAGGGCAGTGTTGTTGGGTTTTTCCATGAGGAATTTCTTAATAACAGTTCGGAGTTCAACAAATATTTAAATGATAAATCCTTGAAACGCTGAAGTATTTATAAGCAAAATGCTAAATTATTATGAATGTAAATTAGTTATTTTGTAAAAGTGTGTTTGGAATTAGTTAGATTACAAGATACCTACGTAAATGGTAAGTCCTCTTCTCCAAATGTCTTTCTTTTGCTGTGCCCGATAGGGTCCATGATTGTTTCTTTTGGCAAATATTTACCACCTAAGCCTACATTGTGGAATGCAATAAAGAATTGAGTATTGAGTTGGGAAGTTGGCGGTGTGATACGCCCGTGCCTCGGCAAGCACGTTAAGCCGTTGGTCCTGCGCCTGATCGCTCTCCAGTCGTGTCGGATTGCCGTCCCATCGGACTAAGAGACTGAAGGAAGAGAGAGTGCACCTGTCTGCGCACACACGCCTGCACTATCGCCCGCGCCGAAGGCTTGTATCCGCTGAAATTGGCCGCCGCCGCCGCCGTGGCCGAAATAGGTACGGTCTGGAGGACTTTATAACGCAGTCTCCAAAAGGGTACGATAGTACACTCACATTTTACCAGATATATTTAAGTTCCATGTATGAAATTCATTACGAATAGTCAGAACCCCGAAGTCTGATTACCAGTCTGACGAAGGGGTTACCCAGTAACTAAGGGAGTCTCATGTACTTACCTAATAACGCAAACTATTTCGACTCACTAACGACATTATTGCAATAAACCTGGATCAAATTCATACTCCAGATAATTTCCCAATAGAAAAACTTATTAACATTGCCCAACGCGGTAAACGAACCCGAGACCTGAAGGCCAATTCTCGTAATTTAAAACGTTCAAAATCTAGTCGCAGTCTCATCTCAGCGACAAACAAATGTCAAACACTTGTCAAAATGTATGGAAATTAGAGGTATTTTTGACAGATTGAGACTGAGATCAGACTGTGAACGTTCTTAAAATTACGAGAATTGCCCCTCTGACCATGGCTCAGCATTCGAGTCTGCAACCACTGCACCAAAGAGGCATTATTCGCTGGTGAACACAGGAGTATACCTATTGAATTTTTTATATTAAGTAATAGGTTATACAAAACCAAGTATCACACAACAGATTATGTATAATCACAATTATGTATGTGCTATAAATAATAATATATCTACAAATAAATACAATTGAGGTTTGTAATTTTAAAATAACAGCATTTTACTAAATACATATTTGAAAGTACAAAAAAAATTTCCGTTTTTCCGGCTAATCTCCAAAACGGCTAGACCGATTTTGACGGGACTTTCACTGATGGATTGCTGATGTTATAAGGAGGCTACTTTTAATTTTAGAAAAAGGATTAGGGTTCCGCGCACAAAAATTAAAACCTATGTTATCCGATTTGTTTTTCAACTATGTACGTGAACGAAGTGTGGATCATAAATAATTAACCCACATTCAGACATGCATGTAATTGGATACAGATTATGATTTATCATAATTTTAGTCTAGAAAGTACTTTGTTGTTTATACAGGGTGGGTTTGTGATAGGAGCTCAGCTGTCACTAATGAGACCCAAATTACTTTATCAATTCTAACCGAACAAGCTTTCCTAACAGACAAAGGGTTTTTAAGAAAAGTTTTTTGATATTATTGTAGTTTTTCTAGTACTCTGACATCAAGTCTTTTAAGGAGAGGTAAGGTGGAGAGCAGTGGTGGCCCAGCAGTGGTAACGTTCGCGACTTACAAGTTCGAACCCAGACAGGCGCTTTATTTTGCGTAAATAATGTCATCACCACTGCTCTCAAAACGGTAAAGGAAAACATCGTGAGAAAACCAGCATGTCCTAGAACCAAAAATTCGAAGTCATGTGACATCTACCAACCCCTCACTCCCTCTCACCGAGAGAAGGCCTGTGTCCCAGCAGTGGGAACATTATAGGCTGCGCCCAGTGCAGGTTGGTGGATAACGTGCATAACATCGAGTGCAATTCTAGTGTTTATCCTGACCTAGAACAGCAAAATGTATTAAAATTATTAAAAATAATATTTATCATAATAACTACCTACTTACCTCTGTTAAATGAGGTCAATGAACTGTGACTAAATAATGTTAAGTACTTTGGTGACATATCATTTTGCTTGCACTTAGTCATTCTAAGGAAAAATGTATTCATTGTTTTATTGATTAGAGCGTTATAAATTTATAATATTAAAAATAAATTAATGTTGATTTTTTTTTTATTTTAGCTGGAGCAGCAATCAGCCTATAATGTTCCCACACTGCTAGACACTGGCCTCCTCTCTGTGAGAAGAAGTGGGCCGTAATCCACCACGCGGGCCCAGTGTGGGTTGGTGGATGTCACATGTCTTCGAATTTTTGGTTCAAGGACATGCCGGTTTCCTCACAATGTTTTCCTTCACCGTTTTGAGAGCAGTGGTCATAAAATTACCTGCCTGGGTTCGAACCTACGAACTAGGTACAACTCAAGTCGCGACTGTTTCCACTGGCCACTACCAGTCCACCACACTGTACAGGTTTTGATTTATTTGTGAGTATCTTTACAGACTGACAACAAAGTGGTCCTATGAGGGGACGGAACGCTATAGTATACACCACAGGAGTAATGCCATAGGTAAAATCTAGTAATCCAACAAACCATGAGGTCACATCCAATAGTAACCATAAAAAAATATGGCAAGAGTAGGTGTGCACATTGAACTTTATTTTTTTTTTTATGAAAATCGTTTACTGTTACCATATTTGTAAATATGTGAGCACCATGTATCTACTATCAGATTATTAATTTATATGTCATGGTTTCATATTGAATTCTTTTACCTATTGTGGTATAGTAATTTTATTTTAGGTGCATCGTCTTCACATATTATTTATTATATAATTATTGTATGCAAAATATTGTAAAACATTTTAAAAGAGTAACGGTGGAGTTTCTTGTGCTTTCTTCTCCATATGAAAACTACTTTTTGGAAGGGGCAACTAGAATCAATTCTGTTTCATTGTAATTTTTGATGTTCAAAAGTGCCTTTTATGTGCCTATTTGAAATAAATGCTTTGATTTTATGCAAGTATGTCTGTTAACATTTTAATATTTTTTAACCTCCCTGGGGCCATACCGATTTGTACCGTTTGTGGTACACATGTGAACCTGCCTATCCTAATAAAATTATGTATAAATAATATATAATAATATATTTATTTATTATAAATAGTCTTTCCATATTCTTTTAATATAATTTTTCCTTAACCTCTCTCAATAGCGAAACAATATATCATTATTTAGACCCTAGGAATAAGTAATATTTATTTGTAGTTTAGACCCCAATAAACATTAATTTTACTGACCTTTAAACACAATACTGATAGAGAGTCATAAATATTTGTACAATGGAATTTTTAGAAATGTGTTCATTTGTTTGTCGCAATAAATTGCCTAGCACATGTTTACTTACTTTTATTCCTACTATCGTCTTATTGCTATGGGTTGTGTATCTTATTCTTTTTGAACAGTAAACATGGTCAGTAAAAGAAAGACTTTGTGTATTGACGAAAAAGTGTCATTCATTCAAGCTATAGAAAGGGGAGAAAAAAAAATTATATTGCAAAACATTTAGGATTCAGTCCATCTACTATGTCTACCCTTTCGAAGAACAAGGAGTTCCCACATTATTGTAGACAAGCTAGGTGACTTACAGCAACATATTATACAGAGCAACCTTTAGACCTCTATATTACTCAACTAATTTTATTAGCGCTAAAGACGTAATCATCAACACGTTGCTGCCTTCACAACGAGCGAAATAAATAGCGCGGTGATACATGAATGAATCAAATCGAATAGAAGCGTACTGGCGATCAAATCACTACAAAAATCTAGCGGCCAATTGAGCAGCCACCAATCGCCCCGCAATTTGGCCCAGTACACTCGCCGTGTTATCCTACTAAATTAAAAACACCTGAGGCGTGTGTTTAGGACGTTAGAAGTACGGTGTATTCAATTCGGTCGGGTTATAGAGTACCGATCTTACGCGGTGACATCAGCTCACATTATTGAAGAGATAATAAGTAATTGATTTGTGTCACGCCCAAAAAGATTGGATAAAACTTACTTTTCAGGCATACGAACGCGTTAAGATGGTATATTTTTACGCTAGATCGTGTTTATCTAACGAATTTTACAACTTCGAATATTTACGGGATTTACCTGTTGGGAGTTGACAAGTTTTATGCAGAATGCATAAAAATTATCACAGAACACAGCAATACGCCATCATCGGCAATAACGATTCATCTAAGACGGAGTGAACTAAAAAAATCCGACCCAATTCCTATTAGTATTACCTGACACACCCAATAACGCGGGTGTCGAAAAAAACGCATTCCGACATAAAACTACCGCGTTCTTAACGATAATGTAAACAAATATGTACAAAAGAAAGCTGAATACACGCAATACTCACCGGCAGATCTCCAAGACGCGTTAAAAACTCGATTTTTGAGTCACTTCACACACTTATCGGAAAGCGATTGTAACTTACACTAAGCACATAAACGAGGTAACATTATATAAAATAACATGCACAAAACGTTGTTCGTTAATTTTCAAAGCACCAGCACTACCGACATTACGCGTAGAGCGTTTATTTCAATAATTCGTTCGTAAAAAAAGAATTTCTGTAGCACGCCACCGCAGAAGATCGATGTCGGCGCGAGTTTCGTTTTTTCGCCGTAGCGTCGCTACTATCGACTGACATAGGAAGCCACGCTTCAGATGGCGCTGTCGTCTTCTGTGTTGCAAACTTTCGATATAAAATTACCCTATACCCCGACTTTTAATTAGCTGCAGCAAAATGACATTTCCGTTTAGAGATATGCATGTGAAATAAGTTTCGTTTGTTACACTATTCTGTACTAGAAAAACAAGATTAGGTTGACGGCCACGAACAAACAAAAAGACACTAATTTCAGTCATTTAAGTAACACATAAGCTGTCATTTTACTGCAGCTAATTAAAAGTCCGACTATAGGTTATTTTTATAATTAACTTTTTCTTCAATAATTTTAAGTGGCATCTAGAGTCTTAATTAAAAGTGATTAGGACAAAAGAATGATGACGACACTTTAGAATAGATTATATAAAGAATCAAGTGTGGTCCAATTAATTTTATTAAGCAAAATATAAATATGGTGAAAATTACAAGAAAAGTAACTGTATCATACACAGTATCTTTATATTACCTGAATTACTTCAACTTAGGGTACCACTTATAATACGACAGCACTGACTATCCTTATTTCATTACACGCAGTAATATAATTTCAGGACGAATAACTATATGAAAATAATATCTATTAAGTTGTTTCAGAAGGATCAATTATATTAATTCTAAACTTCTCTATCAATAAAAGGAGTTATAGGCATATTTTACTTTTAAAATTGCATCAACAAGTGATATTTTACATTAATTTCACACATACGTATAAAGAAACGGAGCCTGCGTTTTGTTCACATCCGTTTACAATCATTCTATTCAAAGGAATGTTTTATTTATTTTAAATTTCATGAAGTTACTTACTTTATAATATAAAATTTTTAGAAAAATTTACGTTATTTTTTCATTTTTATGTGATTGTTTACGAAATTATCAAAGAAATAAAATCTATCTACAAAAATTTGAAATGGTCAGAGAGTAACAAAACGTATAACGTCTTGGGAATGAATTGTTTTTCATTTTCATTCATTCATTCACTATCAAAATGGCGTTGGAATAAGCTGTGCGTTATTTTGTTACTTTTTGTTTTTGTAAAATTTTAAAACTGTTGACTTAAACTGAGGTAAATATTTGTCTTTTGTACTTTTTACGTTGTTATCTATGTAATGTACAAATTATATTTTGTATTAATTTTGTAAATATGTTTCAACAGGTTAGCATGGGTCGCTCGCCCAGCCCGCGGCGGCGCGATGACAGGCGCCGCGACCGAGAGAGAGATAGAGACCGAGATAGGGACCGCGAGAGGCGGCGGCCTCGCACCCGGTCCCGTTCGCGCTCTCTGGACCGCCGGCGGCGCACCCCGGAACGCCGGCGCAGCCCCTCGCCGCGCCGCCGCCGCTCCCGCAGCACGTCTCCAGGACCCTCCACATCATTCGTAAAACCGAAGAAGACCTTCGGCGAGCGTCCGATAGTCACCCCAGCGGATCTAGAAGGTAAAACTCCTGAAGAACAGGAAATGCTTAAAGTAATGGGATTTTGTGGCTTCGACACTACCAAAGGAAAGAAAGTGGATGACAATGTTGAAGGAGACGTCCACGTTGTGTTAAAACGTAAGTACAGACAGTATATGAACAGGAAGGGCGGGTTCAACAGGCCTCTAGACTTTGTAGCATGATTCCTCGGTCAGCGCACAGCGAGTCTACAGCGTTTCTACTGTGTTGGTCTGTCATAGTTGTAAGGCTGATATGTGATATTTTTGATAGCTTGGTTTTATATGAACGTTATTTATAATCTACACTTATTTATAACTTGTGCTGAATTCTTCGGGCAAGTTAATGGGCATCTATAGGCATGCATTATTTTTTCCACTTACCAAGGTAGTGGTCCGATGCAAGCCTGTTCAGCATTAAATGTGGGCCTACTCGGCCTGATGCCATATTTACAGTCGTTAGTCTGTCTTATTTTATGGTTTTCTAATAATAACTATACAAGAGGCGGCTTAGAATCAGTTACTAAAAACAATTTAATATAAATCTTCAAAATATCTCTAAAATTTATCAGTTTTGCTCATATGATTGGGCATTTGGCATAAAAAAAAAAATTTTCTACTTTGAACACAGCTAGCTATCTTAGCGGTTGTTGTTCATGAAAGTAAAAGTAATTAAGATAGTAATTTTCTCATATATTTGTTGTTATTGATTCTGAGGCGATACAACGTCGGTAATTTCGTCTGGTCAGGTAGTATTTACATAAAATCTTTATTACATTTTCTCTTTTATTTACATAACAAGAATAATTTCAATATTTTTTTTACTTATTTACATTAAATAATATTCTCATAAAAAGACATTTTAACAGATAATTAAAAACATTCATGGGAACTTTTATGAAAACATTTCAGTTTCTAAAGAAACAGCTTGCCATAGGGTCCGCAATGGCCGTCCGATCACCTGTCGTATTATGTTAAAAACTCTCCTATGACACCCCTTGGCAATGAATTTGGTCCCAAACTCGTTTTCATACAAAACTAGCTTTGTCGCAAGGCCTTGATCATGATAGTAACAGAAAAGAAAATTCTTTAGACTCTCAAACAAAAGGATTCAAGTTTTTCAAACTCGTTTACTGGCGAATTTGTACTCTTACAATTTTGGCAGACATACATAAACTCACGCATCTTCCCATAGGGGTAGGCAGAAACTACAGAACATTTGGCAGACATGTTAAAATAAAAAATTCTGACAAATGCTTCCTGAATTCCATTTATGTTTAATTATTTTCATGTTAGGGGAACAGGGTCAGTATTGTTTAGTATTTACACCAGGTTTTTAACTAATAGGATTTACTCATATTAAGAGCTCAACTGTCACTAATGAGACAATTAGTTTTTCTATTGTTAACAAATATTCATACCAAACTTGAGTTGTCTTGTCAAGTCTTGAGACAATAATCAGTCCAACAATTCAGTTAAGCAAGCATTTTCGCAAAAAATAAAAAAGCAGTGTTGCTGCGAATTTTTTACCATGAAATTATTGTCAAAAAAAATTTACATCAGCTTTTGCCTAAGGGCTGATTTTTTCATCATCGCCAGATAACTTTTATTCGAGCAATACTTTTGACAGCTTTTGTATGAAATAATGTGGCAAAATTATTCCTCGAATAAAGTTATCAGATGGTTGAAAATCAGCCCTAAGGGAACAAAATTAGATGAGATCATAGGATTAGCTTTTTGCCGGCTTGCCAGCTTCTTGACAGGATTGCGCAGAAAATAAGTTTATATGGTAATGGTGTGTAGTTATTATGTTGTGGTATCTGCACAACAACAAACTAAAACATATCATTTGGAAGTTGGAACATCAACAGATTTATACAATTTCCTATACATTTTTCTTTACACACTTTACAACTGCTAATATCTAAGAATGTTCATATAAAACCAAGCTTCCCTATCAACTTTTTTACATAGAATTAAGTGTTAAACAATTGTTTCAATCTCACATAGATTTGAGAGCTATGGCTGTGATAATATAGATCACTTTACTTCATTTCAAAATCTTTATTGTCGCAGATATAAGGACACTACTTTGTTCAGGGAAATATAAGTCTAAATATTAATAAAATCCTTCTCATTATGAAAAGTATTCCCGTGTTGTGTCACATTAGCATGTGTGTCACATTAGCAGCAAAACTGTGGAGATAATTTATAAAATGGGTGGTTTTTTTTTTTTTTATAATGCGTTAACAATAATGTTTCTTAAAGTATTCCCGTGTTGTGTCACATTAGCATGTGTGTCACATTAGCAGCAAAACTGTGGAGATAATTTATAAAATGGGTGGGTTTTTTTTTATTTTATTTTGTTAACAATAATGTTTCTTATTTTCTTGCATACCGTAAAACTCGCAAGTATTTATAAAATTACAGAGTTCATTTTGTTTTTTCAACGTTATACGCTCCTAAATGTTTTAGGATATATAAATCGGTTTTCTCCTTTAATATCGCAGCCATACCTCTTCATAATTCCGGCGTCTTGATGCTAAACTTCAGAAATACTTTGAACAACTATATTTTTGAACAAACATCCATCTATTGACTTCTACCTGGCTGTCGTGCAGGTTTCCAATACCATTTGTCACTGCCAGTGTTGATTAGGATAATCTTAGATCCTCCCAGTTCTCTAGTTACTAAAACTAAGATTTTATGCTCACGCCATTCCAAAAACTGGTACAAATTATTTTTTTGGCGATATTAAACAGCACTTGATACATAAAATATCCATTTTGACTTATGCCAGTGTAGTCTCAAAATAAAATAACCATGACTTATATTTAATCTCTCTTGGGCTCAGACCAAATAAAAAACCAAGACAGGGCTGTCAACAGTAAAGTGAAGCCGGTTTAGTAAATATGTGCACTTAGTGAGACGTAGTTTGATTGTAAATAGTTGTAAATGTGTAATTTTGGCATGCCTCACCGCATCGTTCTTAGCGCTCTGTCTTGGTTTTTTATTTGGTCTGAGCTCTTGGGCATAAAGCCTTCGTTTTAAATTGCGTTTCATTTGGGATTATAGCCAACAATATGAACATGTCAAAATAAAAACGTAAACCTACATGGGTACTTAATGAAACGTCAGAAGAAGCTAGGTGTAGTTAAAAACACTTCTTTGGGTAAAACTACGCTGACATACACATTTTGTAAGGTTTTAAAAGTATTTCTGTCACTGCTATACAATAGTGACAGTATAAAATTCAACAGCAACTTAAAAACGCCCAAAATAGTATGTTTAATTTTTTCTGAAGTTTTTTGTCAAGACTGCTAGTTATAAGTTAGGTTTAGTCTGTTACCACAGTTCCCGCGCGCAGCCCCCGCCCGCGCGGGCCCAGTCATGCGCCCCGGCGCACCCAAGAAACGGTTTGCAATGAGCACGGGTCGTGACGACATAATTTTTGTGGTCTGTCGGGGTTTAGTTGAAAGAAACGGCATAGAGAAGACTAATTTAGTTTTTTTTGGACAATTTGAAGGTATTTATCTGTTTTTGTAGCTGTCATTTACAGAAAATGTTACAAAAACGGATGAAAGTAGCCTTAAATCTATTCTATAGTGAGCCGTATAAACTACAAAATTCTCCGCACGATTTTATACACTCAAAACTTTTAGACTTGACTTTATACAGCTCACTATACACCCGAAATTGCTGAGCCATTTCCGATGCAACTCTCTCCGACAGACGGAACTATAAGACTGAAGCGAACCGCACTAGTTGTAAGTTTTCCGCACGGCGCACCTCTAGTTAGTAGAAGATATATTTTATACACACACATATACACACCCTCCCCCCAGATTGAACCCCTTATCCTCCACAATGTACAATAGTTAAGATCTTAATGTCAGAATGTTATGTTCTTAGTAAAATCGAAGGTGAAGAAGGATTTTTTGCGATGATACGTTCTTATACAGTCATTACAGCCTGTATTTGAATTGATTGTTGTGTTGTCAAGTTTGACTTTAAAATAAAATATTGGCAACACCAATTTTTTTTGGGTTTGCGTTGCCAATTTATTTCATTTTAAGTTACATTTTCGTTGCCGTATTCTTCAAATCATTTTGGGGAAATCAAGCAAATTATTATCAACTTTAAACTCTTCACCCTGTTCCATTTACTAATAACATTAAATTCTGCCGTCGCGGTCTCCGATATATTATACAATAATATACAATGGTTAAATATATTTTTTATGTATATTATTAACGCACGCGCCGTGCGGGTGCGGGTAGCGATCTATCGTCCCCGTTCGCATTGCAGGCAGTTTGTCAATACATCTGCCCTTTTGAATGAATCTCCAAAACGTATAAACTCCACAGCAAACTTTCGCACAAATAAAACGAAAAAATAAATTGTCCATCACTGAAATCAATGCTTGTAAATATGAATTGTAATTACTAAGCATTAGTTTCAGTGGAAAATTTGCAGAAAAAAATTGTTTTGTATACTTACTTAAATTGTAAAAATAAAAGTACCGAAGAATCTTACTGTCATGGTACTTTTTGGCGCCAATTTCGATTGTCAGGCGCTATTTTTTTTAACCACAGATATTTCTTTTTTTTTTTTTTCAAATTTCGACCCATTTATAGTTTACCGGAATTAAAATGTTCGAACATTTTTATTGTAATCACAATGTTTTGAAAAATCATTACTTGCATAGAAAGGTAATTTTTATGTTTTCTTGATATTAATTTTACGACAAAAATTTTTTTTTCATAATCTTAATTTGTTTGAACGGTTTCATTTGTTTAAAATAAGATTTAGGGCTGAACCCCTATCTATCACCAGTTTCGGCATACTGGAGGCAGAAAAATCTAGTTTTAACATCCCAATAATCTTTATCAGTAGCAATCTGTCTTTAACTAAAAATAGGTTATTCTGTTCGGCCGTTAGTAAACCTATGTATGAAAATCCTTATTTTTGTCACAGAAATCTATAACAACATCTTTATTATTACTGAAATATTTGCAGTAATGAAAACTAAAAGGAGTCATTCCCAATGTACATACCACGAATTATTTATACTTATTTAAAATAAAAATATGTAACTTTTAAATAAAAGACTCAATTGCAAATCAGCAATGAAAATACATAAGTACCATTTTGATCTTCAAAAATTAATTAAGTATTGTGATTTACCAATTCTTAACATTTTATGTGCCCAAAGAGCGTAAATCTACGATTGATGAATCCAACACATCTACCCACTTCTCAGATATAAAAAAAAAATTTTTTTTTTTTTTTTAAATCCCTTGCTTCACTATATCAATGTTCAATTGATTTGAAAAATGTACTAGTCATGATTTCTTTTCTATGCTGATTTCGCAAAATGCGAGGTATTGTAATATTTCGGTGTTTTTAAATTTTAGTTCTATCTAGCATAATGTGTACAGTGTGTACTAAATTGTATATCCTTGGTACTTTTCGCGATTCGATGTCTTCATTAGATACATGACATTTAATTTGACCTTGTATACAGTAATTATTACATGTAATAAAGCTAGCGAAACTCCGCGGACATGATGGGTATCTCATCAAGGTAAAACAAAAGATAAGAGATTTTCTCAATTTATACTTATATAGTAACAATACAACCCAGCGGTCATAGAAACCAAAAAAAAAACAGTCTTTTTAGTTTTTATTTTATTGTGTTTAAATACCGATACCCATCACGTCTGCGGAGTTTCGCTAGCTAATTTAATTTAAACCTGTATATGCACTGAGCATACTAATTTATTGTCTAATCGTCGAATTGCTCTTAAAAAGTAAATATTTCGACATGCCGTCAGATTTTGTGTAGAAATTCTCTTGTACAACCCGCAAGAGTTAACTAGCCCTCCCGACCTCCGCGCTGTTACCGCTCTCGCCATCGACGTCTCAATCTTAAATTCTTAACGCAATTAACAACTGATTATAGGCGGAATGGGTAGTCCTCTGTTATTGGGTATAGCTCTGTTATAGAACACAAGCGGTAACAACATATTCAGCAGTTTTTCTTTCCTAAAACGATAGCGTCTTTGGAATTTTTCATTGTCATAAAATTCTATGGAGTTTTCTGCATCCCGCAAATAACGACGTGCAGGGTAATCGTACGGATTATCACACAGATCATTCAGAAACTGTTGGAAATCCATTGAAAACACTATTGGAAAAACTATTCAAATAAATTAATCAGTTGTCGTTTACAAGCGTGAGCGAAATAGTAGATTAAACAACGTAAAGAATGGCGTAAATCTTCCTTGAGTGTTCCTTAAGGTACTTCACGATCTACCTTGAGTTTGACAGTTGTTTCATCACCTCGACTGAGGAAAAATGTCGAGAGACGCCAAGTGGAGGTGATTTTTTACAACTGTGAATACCGATTTCCTTGAATGAGGTTGAGTGGAGTCGAGGAAGTTTCGAGGAAACGTCTTGGAATATAGCGCGCGCGCGCTTACGTCAACCTAGCGACGTCTCAAGTTAACTCTTTTAGGTTGTAATGTGTAATAATGTATGCCAGTATTGTCATCTTCATTCATACTTACTTAAAAATGTCAAAAGTACTAAAAATGTAGTGCTAGCTAAAATATTATGAATATTATTATCGGAAATACGTAGTTGAGAAAAATTGTATTATGGTGTCGACTTTTAAGTTAATAAATGTCATATTCTTTTATTTTTTGGTCGACTGTATTGACATTGTATAGTATTTTGTTTTCTGTACATTTTGTGTATAAAAATTGATTTAATTTTTGTTAACCAAGGATTCAAAATGAATAAATCATTTTGGAAATACTTTTTATTTTATTTCTCATCATTTTCTCCCCAAAACACGTGAAAGGAACGTTTGCCTTTAGCGGCGCAGAAGGTAGCTAATTAATAAACCAGCTATTATTGTATGTTTTTCCAAAACACAAATAGCGGATGCTGGCCGCACAGCTGCTGGACTAAAGTAGAACTGGTGGAGTGGAACTGGGCTGGCCTTATGTAGCGTAATAAAATTATTTTTTCGGACAACTGCAACAAACCTATGAAGTGAGAATTTTTTGGTTGAGCTGTACTCATTTTTTTTTTCGCTAACTTATATTGGTCCTTACCTTAGTCTGTGATTGTCCCGCTGTTGGGCAAAGGTCTCTTCTTTTTGTGCTGTGCCTTCTTCCAATCGGTTAGGAACGATGTCCAAAAACTATTACTCCTAGTAGACGATGTCGCACCGCTGGACAAAGGCCTCACTAGAGGGCTGTCAAGTCTTGTAGTACCTTTTTTTTTCATTTTTATACTATTGTTTTCGTTTATAAATTCGAATTATTGTCCAGCTGGTCATTTAAATGACCTATTCTACTCTGTGGTCATAATGAAATTCCGTACAATAATAATGCCCTGCTAGAGTCTAGGGCTTAAATCAGGTAAGATCTGTCTCTATCAGGAGTATTGGTACCCAAGCTATGAGACAGTAGAAGCAGTAACATTCTTCTGTTTGTCGTATAGTTTTTTTCAGTGTCGGGAGCTGCGTGGAGACAAGGCGACGCTGCTCCCCCTGACTGCCATGTGCATCAGGAGGCATACTCTCTACCCGTCAATGAAGATACGGGGCCGTGCGCAAGTAAACACGCAATTAATTAACTTTTTTGGACTGCAATAAAACATCGGGAGTAGGGACAACCATAGAACTATTATTACTGTGGGGACAACTGTCAAATTGTGTAGTGATTAATTTTTACGAACTAATCTCATACAATGTCCGTGGGTGGTACACAGTATGAAAATCAATCGTAACTTCAGCTGAAACTATGGATTTCGTGCTAAAGGAGTCCAAGAATAGACCACAAACAGTTTGTGGTCACTCTTTGTTGGAACGAGAGGAAAAGCTATTCAGCCACCTTGCAGCTCCTGACGCCTTAGCACAAACGCGCAGCGTGAAATTAGGAAGTCGTTAGCATGATTGCAAATAAAAACAAGTTATGTCATAATTTACATTTATTTCTCACTGAACATTACATTTACAACACGATTCTTATTGTGATGGAATGTGACAGTTAGGGACAAGCGCTCTGTGTGTCATGAACCTCACAATATTTTACATAATTATGTAATAATAATTTGAGTATTCTTTATTGGTGACGTCATAAAGTAATTTGTTATCAATTTAACTATGTGATGCCAGGGTAACAAGAGGCAACATTCTGTCTGTTTAGGGCTGATTTTTCAATCAACAGATATTTTTTATTCGTGGAATAAAATTGACGTCTGACAGTTTTAGTATGGAAGAACTGTCAAAAATTCAAAATTATTCCTCCGATAAAATTATCTGGCGTTGGAGAAATCAGCCCGTAGGGAGTTTAAACAAACTATTAGATTATAATTCTGTGCTGTAACAAATATCTGTAAGTAAATTCAACATGGATGATGTAACCAACATTTTGATTTAAAAGTGTGTCCATGGAGTTTCTTGCCCGTTCTGCTCCGAACCTACTACGCTTTGGAATTGGCAACTAGCTTCATATTTCTGACTGACAATTCAAAAGGGCCTGTAAATGGTTTAATTGAAATTAAAACCTAGCGCAAGTGTCACAGAATCAAAATAAAGTAGCACAGATGTATAGTATTGGTACAAATAATGTAAATGTCGTATTTAAATCTAGTTTTCAGACATTGTCGACACAGAACATGAAAACAGCAATGTTCCCCCTAATTACAGCATCAAGAACAACACCTATTGTCGCCCGAGCAACACAAAACAATCTAGTCTAATTCAAACAGCGATAAGTCATATACTTCACTCATAAATCACTTTTACAAAAACATAACCAAAAAGTTATTTCTATAACAGTTTTAAATAAATTAGTACCGAAATCTTCGTACATTTCAAAGACTTACAAATAATAATATCAAACATAATCAAATATTTCTATTGTGCTTGTGGCTAAGTAATAACAGCCGCACAGGTCGATCGATCAGGTTAAGCTACGCTTGCCGCGGTTGGTCCGTGGATGGGTGATCATCTTTGTCATTATTCATGGATCTTTGGCAGTCGTTCCGAGTAGTCAGAAGCCCGAAAGTCTGACAACCAGAGTCTAACCCAGAAGTATCGTATTGCCCAGTAACTGGGATGTGGAGGTCAGATAGGCAGTCACTCCATGTAATTGTAAAGTAACTGCATCCGGTTAGACTGGAAGCCGACCTAAACATAGTTGGAAAAAGGCAGGCAGATGATAAAAATCTTCATACATTTAATAGACTTACAAATAATAATACCAATTATAATCCACCATTTGTAAAAGCCTGATCAACTCATCAATAAAGCTCTGCTCAACTGAGGCGAATGCCATGAATTTACCTTACATATACAAATCTACAAACGAATAAGAACCCTAACATCAAAAAAATACAGTTTATATTCGTAATAAACGCTTGCTCACATTCGGTTATACGAATATGAAGATTATTCGCGTTAAATAAGGTTTATATTAGTTTGAAGCGCTAACTTTGGTTAACAGTCTGACTGAGTTTTGTGAAGCTTGCCCTAACGATAGGACTGGTGTACACATATTGAGGAGGATACAAAGTACTATACAGGGTCAAATTAAATTAGCTAGCGGAACTGCAGTCGTGACTGAATGTTTTATTGGAAGTCAACGACCGCTGGTAGTGTTGTTACTTTCGGTAAGAGTTGAGAAAATCTGTTTTATCGTATTTAGATATCGATATCCATCGCGTCTCTGAAGTTTACACAGAAGAAAACAGATTTTTTAACTGATATTTCCAGTCGATGACCCCTCAAAAAACCATTAAATTAATCAAGTTTAGATAACAATACCATCACGCCTTCGGGGTTTTGCTAGCTAATTTAATATGACCCTGTATTTAATAGCCTCATAAGTTTACAATAATCTTGTAACAACAGACTAGACATGTTACAGCGTCGAACGATCGTGAGTTCGATTCCCAGTCGTTGCACTACACACGAGCCGACTGATAACATACCTTAGTTGTAGGGGATTGAAGATTTTCTTATGGAGCCTGGCATCTGGCATACCTATAGTAGCACCATTTTTTTTTTTCAAAATGGCGGCTACGCGTTAATCCTATATAAATAGATAGCCGACATCAATATGCGTGATCAACTTTAAACGTTAATATCTCGGAAACGTGTCGCTTTACGGGGTCGCATTGATGTTAACTATCGATTTATTTAAGTATCGGCGTGGCCATCACTTTGAAAAAAAAAAAAAAATGGTGGACGGGGTAGATGCCACGGATCTTCAAAGCCCTTAGAACAGAATCAACAAATTGAGATTCAATACAAAATAAAATAAATTAAATAAATACATTTTATTTAGGAACTTGGAAGCAACAACAGTTTTTATATTTTTGTTGTTAAATACTGATATTTATATCATTCCTTTAGCCACACGATTCAGAACTTTAGTAACATCTTCACATGGAACTGGCTGCCTCACTGCTCTAGACGTCGCAAGCACTACTGCGGGCATGAGGTCCTGGGTCTAATTCCCGGGTCGGTCAGTTACTGGGTTATTCCATTGGAATGTCTCAGTAGCAGCCTGGAGGATGATTTGTGCCCGGTTGATGGCAATAGGCTCGCATCCTGTGGGTGTACTTTAGGGACAGCTCTGGCGATTACAGTAAGGTTCTGAGTCGCAAGCTGTCTTTTATAATTAACAAATTATGGAGATAGGTACTGCAGTTATGACCACGCGTTGTCAAATGTTTTTGTGATTTTTGAAGGGAAAATTCTTTAGGCGAACAGGATACCTACCACGAGCTCTTAACGCGATCCACTTTAGGACCTAAACTGAACTGTTCTTCTAATTCGTACCATGACGTCAGTTTAACGATTTAATTTAGGCCGTGCCATCTGGATACCTACCACGAGCTCTTAACGCTCATTCACTTTCAACGATCCAAATGCCGCTGAGTGTATTGGACGTCATGGTACGACTGTGAGCGATGCAGTTTAACCTAAACTGAAATGTCTTGCTTTTGAATCGTTTTTCATGGTAGGCCTCCAGTGAACGAAACTGAACCGTCACGCTCGGATCGGTGACGCTGAATCGGATATACTCGGATCCCGTTGATCGGTGACGCTCAATCGGGTATTCTCGGCTCCAGTCGTAAGTTTTGACTTCTGCCATATGGTCCACACACTCTATTTTTCTTCTATAACTCTGTGCAACATACTCACGGTCAGGTAGAGTCCATCTTAAACTAAACAAGCGCGCCCTATAAATTTAGTTTTCTTTGTCAATACGTCAATTTAGTACCTTTTGCAAATATTTTACAATTACATATTTATTATGTAAACAGTGACTGAGGGACCAATGATAGCAACCCATCTGTGTGTATTGCATTAATACAAAGAATACTTTAAATGTGTAAGTGATTTGAAAGAGTCGCTCCATGTTACATACTGGTATTTAGCTGCATCGTGCATCGGTTAGATTGGAAGCTGACCCCTATACAGGGTGGATTTTTGAGACGAAGCAGTAACCGCAGGTACCTTAACCGTTGTAGTTATAGTATTTTTAACTCACTAAGCGACGCGCGCTTTACTTGTGGTAACTAAGTGTACAAACACTCTGTGAATGTGCACATAACACACACATAATTCCGACTTCGCCATTGTATCAAACGGTACCGAGAGCTCATGCGCTTACACACACATTCACAGCGTGTTTGTACACTTGTTTACCACAAGTAAAGCTTGCGTCGTTTCGTGAGATAAAAAACTTTACAGAAAATCGTTTTTAAGAGACTCTCCTTAACTTTTAGAGTAATTGCAATCTGCATTTCCTTATGGAGCAGCTGGTGTTAGTCACAAAAATTCAGCCTGTATCCGGAGCCGCTCCGCTCCGTGTGGTGCTGTGTCGCCTAGAAGGGCGCGGCGTCGTCGAGCGTGTGCAGCCAGTTGAAGATCATCATGTTGCGCTCGTACTTGGACAGCGGCCGGCCGCGCTCGCGCTCCAGGTCCGCGGCGGTGAGGGCGAGGTGCGCCGCTTCTGTAGCAGTAGTCGTCTCATCACAATATGAGTCGAGGGACCACTTCCACCACAAATCACGAATTACAGATTATTCACCGAGGGGATAAAACAGTGTCTTACGTCACGGGCGCTATATTGAATCCCAAGCGTAACGAATGATTCGAGAACGTTCAGAAACATCTCGAGAAGTTGAGACTAGAATCTAGAGAACAGTGAGGGATTCAAGCTCGCCAATTAATCAGCGCCTGACACTACTCCATACAAGTTTAGACGTGTTTAATAACTTGCCTACTAAAATTACGTCAATTTACGTCAAGCGCTGATTAATTTGACAGGAGTAAACAAAAATTTATCTTCTGTCCTTTTCTTAGTGAAACAGAAAGAAAAAGATGCACTGAACTTAAATTTAGTTTAGTTTGTGAACAACAGAATCGGCACCAATAGCTGTTGTCAATGCAGGGTGACTTGTAATTTTTGAAAATGAGCAATGAAGGTCATTGAATTCGAGAGTTTAGAGAAAAGTGATATTTAGTGACGAATTCTGTTAAATTTTCTAAAATGCACATGAGTATTCTCGAAGAACGAGAAAAAATTATCTCTATAAGTGCGCCTGCGCGTGCAGCGGAACCGCCAGCGTCGTGGGGCCCGGCGCGCGGCGGCAACATGCACATAGTACAGTGAGCAGCGTACATACCGGGGTGCACGAAGCGGCACCGCCAGCGTCGTGGGGCCCGGCGCGCGGCGGCAACATGCACATAGTACAGTGAGCAGCGTACATACCGGGGTGCACGAAGCGCGCCTGCGGGCGCGGCGGCACCGCCAGCGTCGTGGGGCCCGGCGCGCGCGACACTGCGCTCGCCGCCGCCGCCTGCACACACACAGCGACTATTTGAAAGCTAATTTTTTTTTCTCACTGAACCAGAATCAATAACAGACCATTGGTAAAGAAAAAAAATCTTTCAAAGTAATTTTGGGTTAAAATTTACTATAAGAAAATGCACACCACTCCACTCCACTTCTCTCTGTTTAAAGCTGGTAAGGACCAGTTCTTGTTGAAGGAGTCCAGCTCATCCCGCCGTCTCCGTCTGGGCTTGCCGCGATGTCGCTTGCCATTAAGAGGGACCCATTGGGTCGTAAGTTTGGCCTATTGGTCGTCTGACATGCGGCACATGTGTCCAGCCCAATTCCATTTTAGCGCGGCAGCTTTCTAAGTGACATCACCTTTGTGATGGAACGGATGTCGATGAACCCCGTCTGTTAGTTTGATACCCAGAATACCGGGGTATTCTACATACCGGGGTATTCTGGGTATCAAACTAACAGACGGGGTTCCATAGCTGTCTGGCTAGCCTCGAGCGTGGACCTCTGCTGATTTGTCAAAGACCATGTTTGTGATGTCCACCTTATGTGAGGAAGGGAAGTATGCACACGTCAATGAGTCTTCTCTTAAGCGACAAAGGAAGATCACCCTTCATTAGATCTTTCATGGCGCAATAGCTCTTCCAGGCGATTTCGATGCGACATGCAACTTCTTTGTTTTGTCTTGCCTGGAAAGATTCAATTTGACCAAGATAGAGACACTTATCAACGCATTTAACCACACAGTGATCCTGCGATGCGCGCTGTTCGTCATCAACTTAGTCTTTGACATATTCATCTGAAGTCCGACCGCTGGACTTGCCGTGCTAAGATCGTCTAGCATCCGAGTAAGCTCGGAGGCTGATGACGAAAAAAGGACAATATCGTCGGCAAAACGGAGATTAGATAATCTCTTATGGCCGACAATAATGCCCTTTTCCGTCCAGCCCGCTGCGAGCTTTCGGAAGACTTCGTCCAGCACAGCCGTGAATAGTTTCGGCCACAGCGGGTCGCCTTGCTAACTCCTTTCTCAATCTAGAAGGACGGCCCCGTTATGGAACTGACCTTAATCGCTGCAGTGCTGTTCATTTAAATACTTTGTAGAAGATTAATGTAAGTGGTGTCTATGTCTTGATTCTGCAGCGCGTTAAAAAATGAGCTATGGTTGATACTATCGAAAGCTTTTGAATAGTCCACAAAGGCGGTATATAGTGGGAGCTGGAATTCTGAGTATTTCTCGACTCTGGTTAATGGAGCGAAGGTGATCAGTAGTAGAGACCGCGGCGAAATCCGGCCTGTTCGGGAGGCTGTTGTTTGTCGAGTGATTCTGATATTCGGTCTTCGATTGCTTTAATAAAGTCTTTGTATAGGTGCGAAACCAGACTGATAGGGCGGTAATTATTGACGACTGTTTTGTCACCCTTTTTATGGAGAAGAATAATCTATGAATGGCAAAAGTTGTGCGGTAAAATTCCGGTTTTTCATTTGCTGTTGGTAAAATTCGTAATATCTGGGAAAGAACCGACTCTCCTATTTTTAAGGCATCGTCGCCTGTGATCTTGCTGTATTTCATGCTCCGTAGTGCCTTGTGGACTTCCCAAACTGTAAATGGTGGAATGTGATCGGAGCACGAATACATTGTTGTGTTAGGTTGGAGGGTCGGCTTCTCACTGTAAAGACTTCTATTAAATTCGGCGCAAATGTTTAAAATGTTGCCTCCATTGTTTTGCGTCGCACAGGACCTGAACAATCCCTTAAACAGGCAATAGTAGGCCATCCTTTGCTTGAAATTCCCTGTTTTGCAGATTTCAAAGATGTATTTTGTTCCAAAGCAATCTTGATGAGATGTGTATTGCGGTTTCTTAAATCTTTACGGACACTAAGCTTTACAAGTTTATCTGTAGCTGTGTATGCTGTTATGTACATGGCTAGTTTGTGTCTCTCTTCGATCAGCTGTTTCGTTTGGTAGCTTAATTTACTATCTTTATATTTGTTTGTTATTATTTTGTTACTAACCATTTTTATAACCTCCTTGATATTGTTATATTGTGTTTGAACAGTATCTTCATATTTTGTTTCTAGTAAAGTAAACCACTTTTTTGTATCAAGAACGATTTGCTCTTGGTTTGCTATAAGTGTGGTTCTGTTTAACCGTTTAATAGTTTTTGATTATGTGGGCACGCTCTGTTTTTTTATGTTGAATTTTAAAGTCGTGCGCAAAGGTCTATGGTCGGAACTAAACTTCAAATGATTGAGAACTTCTACGTTGTTAATCATTTTCTTATGTGAGGAGAGGCAAAAATCTATTTTTTTTTTAGTGAATTTATCTGGAGACAGCCATGTCCATCGACGATGTGACTTTATAAAAGTAGCTGTTTCCTACTGTTACGAGCTTGGGGTTCGTGACAATAAAAACTGCCGATTAATAACCAAACAAATAGACACTTTAATTAAAAACACTAATTACAACGTTAAACACACTAATAACAAAACACAATTGCACTACTGATCACTTAAAGTCGCACTTGAAGATCACTTCAGATGATTCGCTTGTATCGCTAATCCAAAATTGACTCTGTTCGCGGCCCATACCGGCTATATATATGACTCCAGAACCTTCTACTGTAGAAACATCTAGAATGTTCGAGTACATACCGGCCCCGACTGACCAGATGTCGATAGTTCTAGACAGTTTTAGCATCGAAATTTCTAGAAAGATCTAGTTCTGCTACTCGATGGCGCCAGTAGTATCTAATTACGCCATGTAACAGGCATCAATTGTGGCGCTCAACACTACGCTTAAGTTTTGACCAAAAGCGAACTGAAGCAGTCTTGTCCCGCGCTCCTTTCTTAAGCCTAGTCCGTATGGACGGACTATGTTGCTATTGTCGAGTTCTTGCCTAGCACCAACTTTAGCGTCGAAGTCTCCCTGTACGATAGTCCACGTAGCTCGGTTATCGTCGCACGCCTTATTTAGGAGGTCGTAGAATTCTTCAATTTCGTCATCATGATGGGCTGATGTTGGCGCATAGACTTGAACAATTGCTAAGGTTTTCTGGTCGGCTATACGGAATCTAAGAACAGCTACCCTATCTGGGTAAGCTTTGTATTCCAGAATGTGATCCTTCCATTTTTTAGGGTTCCGTACATCAAAAGGAGACACGGAACCATTATAAGATAATTTCGTTGTCTGTCTGACCGACGGTCAAGACCCTTTAAATTTATTTTTCTTCTTATTAAAGAAGAACTTAAGGAAGTGAACTTACGATTCCAATGATTATAATTCTGTAAATGAAAAATTATGTGTCCCGGTCGCGAATCATATTTTGATGAACGCAACCTGAAACAGACCTTCAAATTGCTAAAAACAAACATTTTAATTTCGCGGGTTACCTACTATGTCGCTTTCGTCTTATAATGATGGGACACCGAAAAGCATTACTACATTATGTCGCGGTTCGAGTAGCAATCGGAGCGGAATGTCGTCGCCTTCAACTTAGTAAATACAGAATAGGTCTACTTCGGACCTCTTAGATTAGTTTTTCCGTGAAATCAACATCTCATTTACAATACAAATGAAGTTTCGCTTCATAAACTTGTCGACTACCACAGATAAGTGCTAGACAAACGCGGCATAGCAACGAAATAGCGCGCGGAGGCACGGTAACGTGGCGGAGGCGGAGATGTAACTGGCTTTCGAGCAGATCGGGGAAATCCCGTGGGAATGAGATAGAATGATAATCCTCCTCCTCGTTCTCCTTATTGTCCTCTGTGTGAATTGTGTCGACACGATAATCGACAGGTATTTTATTATATTTATTGGTATCAAATTTGAACCCTGTCAGTCAAAATAGGGACATTTTATTTTTATTTTATTTATTTATTTATATCCTCACTTACAAATATTATTACAGGTATGACCCAATGCAATAGTGAAGCAAACTTAAAAACTTATTACATATAATGTTACCCTTGTGAATTCACTCAGTGTACACGCAAAAACGTCTATCTCCTCAGCGCCCGCGTCAGGGGCGCCTCATTTAACAGATTAGTGCGGCCACGAGGTAGCTGAGGCCGCCGTCGCCGCCACACATATCTGTCGGGCACACTCAAACACACCAACCCTAATATGTCGGCGTTATGTATCTTGCCTCTAATTAATTTAAATAAATAAGAGACAAGTGCGAACTCACGCCTAACTCTCAGCTCATTGTATCCAACCATGCCTAATATAAACAAGGTTGGATACATAAGCGGGTAAAAAGGATATACTCCATAGAGCCTTAAATAGCCTAGCCTTTTGTTGTTACTGGTATAAAATTGGTGTTTGGGGGATGTCCCCGAGTGTGGAAATTGTGACTACAGTTGTTGTATTGGGTTTCCACCTGTAATAACAAATGTAAGTGGTAATAGCAAAATAAATAAAATTATATAAAAATGAAATAAATAATCATAACTGCGTTAGAACATGTAGTTTCGCTTCTGCTTCGCTTGTCGCGCAATGGAGAAGTCATGGCGGATCTACTGCGGTTTCGCTGCTAATGATAAATGATAATAAATGATTTATTTTCTGTAAGTGGGTTTGTACAAACACTTTTACTCGTCAATCATATTTTTTAAACTTATTCTTTCTTATTTGCAAAATAGTTGGCCAAACGTCATCCAAAACTATTCCAAATTTTAAGTTGATAGCATTAGTAGTTCTTGAGATATCCAGCTGTGACAGACAGACAGACAGACAGACTGAGTCTCACCATAAGGGTTCCGTTTTTACCAATTTGGTACGGAAGCCTAAAAAAGAAATGACCCACATAGTCCTCACATTCCCAATAATTAAATTTTAAAAAATACTTTACATCGTAATTATTCATGTCATCTTCTAATATATAAAATTCTCGTGTCACAATGTTAGTTACCATACTCCTCCGAAACGGCTTGACCGATTTTTATGAAATTTTATATGCATATTCAGTAAGTCTGAGAGTCAGCTACTTTCTATTTTTCATACCCCTAAATCGAAACTTACGCGGGTGTATATAAAAATCCGGACATAAAATAATCTTTGAGGACCATGTAGATTGGTGTCTGAAATGGTCTTTTGAGGAAAGAACCACACAGATTGAGTGGACCTGTCCAGTCAGTGCACGCATTTGTCAGTAATCGTGCAGCTCAACTCAGAATTTAAGGAGCTTAATGATTTATACGCTATAGTTTCTCAGCGCAGATGTGATACCCGTCTGAAAGTACCTGAAAGTTCTGTAATGTCTGAAACTACCGTCTTACCTCTAGCCTATCGAGGTTGAAGTCTGACTGCGACATTCTCTCCAGCGCTCTGTACGTGGTGAGAAGTCGACGCTTGATGTAGCTCTGTCTGACCTGCGAACAGTGAAGAAAGATTTTTGAAGTGAAAACTTCTTTAAGCGCGTTGGGCATTTTTTGAGATGGGAAAAAACCATTGAACTAGCTACACTGTTACTGACACCGCGCTACATTCGGATTTATTCGGCTGTCCACGGGATGTACTCGGTTTTAATGTATAACCGATATGTCAGTGAGTGATCGCAAAGTATTCTATTTGTGTTTTGTTTTCACTTGTCACGCGGTAAACTCTGCTTGCGCGATCCAGGATTTTGCGTGACGTCAGTGTGGTGCGTAGTTCGCATGTGGAGATGTAGATGCCGCCACATGTCTATTAATTTTTTTTTTTTTTTTTATGTTTCTATGTCTGGTGTATTAAGTGTAACTGTTACACCGGTCTGGATTGCTCCCACATTAGCGTTGCTGTATAATGAAGTACTGCATACGATGCATACCTTCTTATTGTCGGTCGGTAGCGGTCTTGGCGTCGGCTGTGCGGGATGCGAGCGCTGTGGAGACGGCAGCTGAGACCCGCCCACTGCAATAATATATACTAGGTAGACTTAGGTGCGCTGCAGTTACCCCTAAAGGTTAATTTATTGGATTACCTATTTATTTTAAAAAGTTTGCTTCATTAGAAGCGCATCAAAATTATTTGACGTGCAGTTATATAAGTCCCATTGATAATGGCGATGATAAGATTACGTGTTCCACTTACCAGCCACCCAAGTGCTGCAGGATCGCGATGCTGCGTTCAGAGTCAGCGCTTCTAAAGCCGCGCATAAACCAACTTCCGAAGTCGCACTGAAATTAATTACATCTAGTCAATAAAAAATAATTTCATATATGAAAGTCGTAGTTTTCAATTGTAGCTAAATACTCAATCATTTATTGGAATTCCACAATGTGTATTTAGGTGGTATAGTATGTTTATCGCACGAAGCGATGCGCGTTTTACTTGTGGTTATCAAGTGCACAAACACGCTGTGAATATGTTAAAAACGAATAGCATCAGTACATACCTTTGGCCAACCTTGAAAAGATTCGGTTCTAACTGCAGACTGCAGAGTGTACACACAGTTACGTACCTCCTCAGCGGCTGGCACGTGTCGCGGCAGTGCGCCACGTCGGCCGCGCTGAAGGAGCGGCGCAGGCCCAGCTGCGCGCACAGCGCCGCGCAGCCCGCCAGCAGCTCGCGGCAGTTGTCCGTGGACTGCAGAGGCAGGGAGGAGGAGGATGGTCTTCTGTAACCACACTCACAGGGTTTAAGGTTCTGACTGAAGATAGAGGGCAGCGACCGGAGCGTCGTGCTTGGCAAGTAGTGCCAAGTGCCAAGAGAAATCACAAGAAGGCGCGCAACTGCCCGCGGCTGAGCGCGGCCGCGGTGGCGAGCTATGCTGTAGTTGCATGTGGTCGCTAGCGAGCTCGCGGCGCTGCAGGCCGCGCGACCTTTTCGGGTACCAAGTCAAGTCAGCCTATCGCAGTCCATTGCTGGACATAGGCCTCACCCAGGCAGCACCACAACACCCTGTCCTAGTCCGTCCCAACTACTTGCTTAAGGTCGTCGGTCCACCCGGCTGGGGGTCGTCCCAAGGGATCTCTCAAGTGAAACTATGTCATTCAGTAATAAAGATAAAGTTTAAAATTATTTGACACTAAAGTCTCCAGCAAAGTGCTAGACAGCCTGTAACATTCTCACTGTTAGGACACAGGCCTCCTCTCTATGAGAAGGAGTGGGCCGTAATCTACCACGCGGGACAGTGCGGGTTGGTAGATGTCCCATCCCATATCATCGAATATTTGGTTCTAGGACACGCCGGTTTCCTTACAATGCTTTTGTACGTTGTTTGAATAAAAAAACCCTTACTTTAAAGCTTTGCTGTCTGGGTTGGGACTGGCCACTCGCAGTGATGGGTCGGGCCCCTGTCCTGCCTGAAAATCAATCGAGAGTTTAATTGAAATAATTTACAAGCGTTGCTGTCCACATTGACACTGTTAAAGGAAGACAGTGATATATTTAACATATATAAGCTGGTAGGCACTTCGCAAATCAATTGCCCCTTTATTCATAAACATTGCAACTGTTTAATAACCATACATTTTTGATGTTTAAATGGCACTTAACTTTCATCATTGTTTATAAATAAACCCCAGTTTTTCCCTGAGTTTTATATCAATTAGTAACTAAAAATTATTTACACATAGGTTACAGTTATTTAACTAAAGCTCTACCAGGCTCTCTTGGCGCGTGGCCAAAATCGGAACTAACATCGCCATCTTAATAATTCAATAGATAGCACAAAACAAATGCACAGCAGCGCCCTCCTGTCAACGTCATGCGAGCGCCCAAAGATCTTTGTAGCAGTATAACCACATGTACAGACCTTGCAAGCCAGCAGCCTCAACACCCTGGCGTCGGAAGCAGCTGACGAAACGCTGAACAGCGACAGGTCCGTCGTGACCGACTCGTGCGACGGCGAGCGCGCCACCCCGCCGCGCCACGCCTCTGGCGTGCACATGTCCACTGGAAGAGAAGACGACTTGGGTTGTCATTGAGTATTACTTTTTTTTGACACTATTACATCAGGGATTTTCCACTCTAAGGGGATTAACATCCGCCTAACCTTCTCCCAACTATGTCGGGGTCGGCTTCCAGTCTAACCGGATGCAGCTGAATACCAGTATTTTACATGAAGCTGCCCATCTGACTTCCACAACCCAGTTACAGGGTAACACAACACCCTTTACTAAAACTGGAGGTGAAGAATGAAAAAAAGACAAGAATAGATTCAACTTAAATTAAAATCTGCTTGAATTCACTTGCAGGAAGTTACAGGCAGAAGCTATATGTTTAAAGACTATACTCTACATAAAACTATGTCCCACAAAACCTTTCTCACAGTTTATCTATGCTCTATGGGAACATATCAGATGCACAGTTAATTAGATAGGCTATTTAAAAAAAAAAAAACATCCAATAAGAATCAGGGGGTCTACTCCCTAAGCACGAAGTCCGTCGTTTCGGCCTTCGCGTTCGTTACGGGCGTTTCCTACTCCCTACGCCCTACGGACGGATGATTCGTTCGGGGCCCGAGCGAAGAATGAATGACAACGCGATTTGATAGTTGTCCCTACTCCCGATGTGTTTTAGCCCGTCCGAACAATTAAAGTTGACACTGGTTTTGACATTTGATATTTATGTCAGTTGATACGACATCAAAATAGTTCTCGTGCTGTCGACGAAAGTTACCAATTTAAAAGAATTCAAACTAAGTATGGCTGCTTTTTTAAATATTAAAGAAGCTTTACAGGAATTTGAGCGTGCCTAAACCCGTACCGAATTAGCGTGCGCGATAACGATTAGATTTTCTAATTAAATCTATTTTTAATCGCGACTAAAAAGGTGTGGAATAAAATTAGTTGGCACACCAACAAAAACAGTACTGTATCTTTTTTCTTTTCTTTTGCGTATATCTCGAAAACGGTGTGTCCCAGGGAGGAGACAGTTAGAACAAGCACCACTTCAGTAAACGAAGAGTCGCCATCTACTTTACTTAACAAGAAACTATTAGTTTCATAATTATCGATAGATGTCTCTGCAATCCCGATTTTTACAAAAAATAATTTAGTTAACTAATTTAATATACTTAAAGTATTTTTCTAGAGAATAATTGTTATATATTCCATTAAAATGATCACATTATTATATTTCATACTGTCCAGTCAATGTATCATTGCTGTCCAGTATTCTCCAGCGTTATCAATTATGGCAACCTTGTCACAGAAATCCATATTGTGTGTGACATATTCTGGCAACATCATACATTATGGCCGCCGCGACTTGCGTCTGCGCTTGTTTGTGTTTGTTTGTTTCCAATAAATGTAGCTGTCGAAATTCAAGTCAAGTTTTTTGCAAATAGACGCTGTGTTCACATCGTATGTTGATCAAAATGCGATTCGCTAATATAACGATGATTCGTTTACTCACTGAATCACGATCATTAAAGTGTAAATATTAATTCCTTCAGTTATTTAATTCTAATGATTGTAATTTAGTAGGTAAATGTATCATCATTATATTCGCAAATCGCATTTTAATCGACATACGACGTAAACACAGCTGTTATTTGCAAAAAAAACAAGAAAATTTTAATGATCACAATACATCTATAAAAATTGTATTTAGTACTATTTTTATTAACCTATACGTAAGTAGGTATATATATATAAAGAGACATTCCTGCCTTAGTTCCCGTTAAGAAATGCAGGTGGCGACTCATCGAATTTGGCTGCATCGAAATGGCACAAGAGGGCTCTCTTCTCCCGTATTATTATTATACTCTTTGGTGTGTCCTATCGTAAAAATAATGAAAATTTCGACCCCCTTTATAAAGCCCGTAAACCCCTTTTTTTTTTTTTAAGGATGGGAAATCATCAAATGACCCCTCCCGCTCTGGGTGGAGCGGAAGGGAGTGTCAGACTCTTACTGACTAAAACCCATCCATGTTCCTTCCTTAGCCCTTTATATTCCGGGGCAGCGGTAACCCTTTCGGACAATCCCGCTGCCCCGGCAGGCTTCGGCCCGGACGAGCCCCTCCGTTGATGCTGACATCTCTTTGAGGCGCGCGTGGAACACATACGCGCCGTCCGGCACGGGCCTGGTCCTGATCGGACGGCGAGCTACCCATTACTCGCCGTCCGCAGGCCCGCGCCTACGGTGGCCGGGAGTCGTCACGCGGCTCCCGACGCCCGGGGCGTCTAAACCCGTAAACTCCTAAAACTCAACACGTAGGTAATAATTTTTCATATTTTCCATACAAAAAGGGAAAAATTCCATATAAAAATAAAATATCTTCTAAAAACAAAATAAAATATTTTCCACGTGGTGTCCCGATTGTCAAATTCGATTTAGTTGTGTCAAAATTATTTTTAAATGTAGAGGTATTTTTTTTTCTTCTGGCTGACTGTCGCCACCTAACTAAAGAAGAAGAACTGAAGAAGAAATGTGGTGTTTATACAAAGAAATACTGTAATATGTACTGTATACTGTGTATGTGTGTGTGTGTGTCTGTCTGGTTTGGGATCTTCTAGGGTGGGCTGCTTGGAATTTTTGATCTTCTGTCAGTGGGCCTTTTAACGTCTGTTCTGCGACAGCATTCTTCCCTTGTACTTGAGAACGTCACTCTGATGGGTACTGCTTCTGTAATTTACGGTTAATTCTAACTATTCAACTGCCTTATCAACCGTCTTGTCAAGTATAGTGGCCTGATGAATAAAAGAAAAAACATACCTTTATACCTATATTTAAATACTTATTAGCATCCTATTTTATTTATCTTCCCTGATTTGATAGTTCTCTTTTGAGTCGACAAGTTTGTCATTTCATCATTTGCACCTTTCATTACTTCTAAAACTAATTTGACCAACACTGTTTACACAAACAAACACAAGCCATAGGTACCTACACAATCACCCAATTTCTGTCCGTACTGTTTATATAACGTACTATTGTGCCTATACATTTAATCACCATGATATTGCTGTTGCTATTCATTTAGTTAAATCTAATAGTATTGCTAATAATTACGTTCAGCAGTATGAACTCGGAACGTCAATAATAAAGATGGCTTTATTGGCTTTGCTTTGTGACAGGAGTAGGACAGTTGCGCGAGCGCACAGATTATTAATAATGGGCGGCGGCGCGTGAGTCGGTGCCCTGTGTTACCACCTCATATTTTTCACGTTCATAACATCATTCTTTTTGTAATTGGTTTCTTATTTTGATTGTTGTTTTTTTATTTTTTATTTATACGTTGTTTAATTGTATGCTGCACTGGCTGACGTCATCACGTCAACGCCGGCTGTCGCTGGAAACCAGCGCTGGGGCTCTGTCTCGTACAGGGTCATAGCATTATGCTGAGCGATGGCCGTTTTGCGTGGATGTGACGCATGTTTTCTCCCATATTAATTATTTTTAATTTTTTTATATATATGTTTTTCTTTTGATGCGTCATGTTTGCCGCAAATAAACGTATTTTCTTTCTTTCTTTCTTCTAATAATATCGTTTTGACATTGAGTAATCACTGTGAGCGCGTTCACGAGCGTTTCGAATTGTTGACAGCTCTTAGCTGTCATAATCGTAATAAGTAGATCAGAACGCATGTGAGACGATGAGACAAACTAAATTCGGAATGCGGCCTTTGACATTTCATTATAAAATTTCCTTCAAAAAAGTAAACAGGCAAAGGTATAACAGGATGATGCCAGTTTCCAGACAAAAATGGCAAAAATAATTCAATTCTATATTTATAGACATAATAAAAGGTATATTTTTTAAATGTGGTCATTTTCTAACAACAAAAGTATTAATTTTTGTTAAATAAGCTAGAAAACTACAAAATAAGTAAACCGGTAATCGACCGGTAAAATAGTGCAACTGTATCGCCATGCGTCGTTCGTTCACGAATATTGTCTATGATTCCGTTTGAAACTGGGGGTCTACTCCCTAACTCCGTCCGTCCGTCCGTCGGCCCGTCCGACAGTAGTCCGATACGTCGGCGTGAACCCTACTCCCTAACGATTTCGGACTCATCAGTTTCAAACGGAATCATAGACAATATTCGTGAACGAACGACGCATGGCGATACAGTTGCACTGTTTTACCGGTCGATTACCGGTTTACTTATTTTGTAGTTTTCTAGTTTATTAAACAAAAAATAATACTTTTGTCGTTAGAAAATGACCACATTTAAAAAATATACCTTTTATTATGTCTATAAATATAGAACTTAATTATTTTTGCCATTTTTGTCTGGAAACTGGCATCATCCTGTTATACCTTTGCCTGTTTACTTTTTTGAAGGAAATTTTATAATGAAATGTCAAAGGCCGCATTCCGAATTTAGTTTGTCTCATCGTCTCACATGCGTTCCGATTTAGTTATTACGATAATGACAGCTAAAAGCTGTCAACAATTCGAAAAGCTCGTGAACGCGCTCACAGTGATTACTCAATGTCAAAACGATATTATTACAGTATTTCTTTGTATAAACACCACATTTCTTCTTCAGTTCTTCTTTAGTAAGGTGGCGACAGTCAGCCAGAAGAAAAAAAAAACCTCTACATTTAAAAATAATTTTGACACAACTAAATCGAATTTGACAATCGCGACACCACGTGGAAAATATTTTATTTTGTTTTTAGAAGAAATTTTATTTTTATATGGAATTTTTCTTGGAAAATATGAAAAATTATTACCTACGTGTTGAGTTTTAGGGGTTTACGGGTTTTATAAAGGGGTTCGAAATTTTCATTATTTTTACGATAAGACACACCGTTTTCGAGATATACGCAAAAGAAAAGAAAAAAGATACAGTACTGTTTTTGTTGGTGTGCCTACTAATTTTATTCCACACCTTTTAGTCGCGATTAAAAATAGTCTGATTTAATTAGAAAATCTAATCGTTATCGCGCACGCTAATTCGGTACGGGTTTAGGCACGCTCAAATTCCTGCAAAGCTTCTTTAATATTTAAAAAAGCAGCCATACTTAGTTTGAATTCTTTTAAATTGGTAACTTTCGTCGACAGCACGAGAACTATTTTGATGTCGTATCAACTGACATAAATATCCGTCAAAACCAGTGTCAACTTTAATTGTTCGGACGGGCTAAAACGCATCGGGAGTAGGGACAACTATCAAATCGCGTTGTCATTCATTCTTCGCTCGGGCCCCGAACGAATCATCCGTCCGTAGGGCATAGGGAGTAGGAAACGCCCGTAAGGAAGGCCGAAACGACGGACTTCGTGCTTAGGGAGTAGACCCCCTGATGAGTCCGAAATCGTTAGGGAGTAGGGTTCACACCAACGTATCGGACTACTGTCGGACGGACGGGCCGACGGACGGACGGACGGAGTTAGGGAGTAGACCCCCAGGTGCGGATACAGGGGCCCCTGGGCTTCAACCATTGATTTTTTTGTTAGTAGTCATCCTCAAAAAGGGGCTTAAGTTTACGAAAAATAGGCATTGAAATTGTTTTCTAAAAAGGATCTTAGCCCGCTACCTTGTTTATAATAATGCATCTGTATAGTACAACTATTTGGTTTAATCTAGCCATATTGTGAGAAGAGAGAGTGCACCTGTATTTGTGAACACACTAGTGCACTATAATATCTCCTGCATACTTATCTACAGTCCACCTTGAGATTGACCTGCATTGTTATGACCAGAAATCAAGACAATAATGAAAACCTACTTTATACCCTTAAATTACACATGTAGTTGTTATTGTTTTACGGATTTGTAGCACCAACCAAAAGATTGTCTGAGACAATACAATAATCTGCATTTTCTTAAGATTTAAAAATTTATTTCATTTATCTTTTCATTTTGGTCCTTCTAATACTGAATTGACAAGTCGTAAATAGTGTTTCAGCAGTCATTTTAAAGTCTGTTTACTAGTAATTTATATTTTTTTATAGTGATGTAATAAGTGGGGCAAATAGAGATGCAGAGAAAGCATTTACGTTCTCATTTTTGTGCCGGTAAATATTTACACACACACGTAGTTTTCAAAGCAAAATTATATGTTATAAATCAATGTACAATCAATAAAATATCATAATTAAAAGCGAAAAAGAAAACATTTTTCGCTCGGCGTATGCAAGTTGCGCATTTGATAATAATACGCAGAAAATCCTTCCCGAACCTATTAAAACTTGCAATAAATATTTAATTCTCGCTAGGAATACGTTTTCCATGATTTTCCAAGAGAATGTGTTGAAAAAATTCAAAATATGCGTAGTTTTCGGAAAAATCGGTAATCATAACAATAACAAACAATTAGACTTACCGCTTATGTGAGGCTCCACGGTGGCGGCGTACTAGACAATTATGTAAACAAACGCAAAAATTTATTACCTATCTAACACTAGCACTACAGTATTCAATTATTCTTTAGTTTTATTGCAAAAATATTTTCGCAACTTTCGGTTTTCAATAATGGCCGGATGAGTTTGACAAATCAAAATTAGGCCGTACCATAGGGTAGGGTTGCGTCCTGAAGACTGTAAAAAATTGTTTATTATGTAAAATGTGCACGGAATAAAATAAAAAAGGGGAAAAATATAACTTAGTAAATTAAACCATTGCTCATCATGTTTTTTCTGTAAGTCTTAATTTTATTTTATCGTGACTTGCAGTTAAAAAATTATCATTTAGAGGTTTCAGAACGCACCAGGTTAGGATTTTAACTGTCTAATATTATAGTAATTTATTCATTTTGGACCACGAACAGTCAAGAATATTTTTAGGAATATAAATAAATTCGTCCAATAATACATTAATGACAAAAACATGGTAATAGTCGTAGTCAAAGTTCTACCGGATAGTTTACATGAAATCGAGACACCGTAAGTTAGTCACAGTGTTTACATCCGTGTAGCGACATCTAACCGCAAAGTAATTATGAAACGAATGCAACAAGTTTAACCAGTTGAACCATAGATGGCAGTATAGGCAACAAGTTAGAGATTTCATCACAAGTTATTCGATTTATATATATTTTCGGTCGCGTCGCGTCGGTCTGTTTTTTGGTAATTGAAGAACCTTGACCTCAGAGCAAGATAAACTGAACCACGACGCCACCCAGCTGCTAGTGTTAGCTTTTTTTATGCTATTGCATTTTTAAGACGAAGCTTCCTCATTGATTTGTCTAAATGATTAGAATATTATCATCATATTATATAGGGATCCGATTCATTGTAAGAATATGGGAAAATACAGTATGCCAATGGGAAAATAACATTTTCTTATTGCCTGTAAGTAGGTAGTATCTCGTCACTTTTTTTTGTATTAATGTACCTACCTACCCAAAACTATTCCATACCTATCGGTAGGTACCTAAGTACTTGCTATGCTAAAATTCTAATAAAAAAAACGAACAAATCAAAGGAAGGCCACGTGTTTCGGTAGTTTTTATTGATTCGGAACAAATTCCTGGAAGCCGACCATCAAATGTTGACAAACTCGGATATCGCTCGCTTAGGAGCGGCTTACATGACGGCCAGGCAGGGTATAAAAAGTGTTTTTATTTAGTGAAGAAAATATTGTTTATCTAGATAGGTAGGTATATTTTGTAGACATATGTAACTGAAAAACTACAGTAAGTAGGAACTTTATCTACAATACCTACTCTCCCGACCTGAGAATTAAACTCAGATTGCGTTTCATAGTGTCCAAAGACATTAAATTATTACTTTGATAGTGCCAAAGTTTGGAATGTTAATGAATGGTTAGTGCAGGTTAGTGGTTACAGTTACACCCCACAGGCAGGTTAGTAAAAACTGTCACTTGCTCACTTCAGATGTCGCTGCGCTCCAACGTCCAAGTTTTTTTTTTTGTAACCAAGTGACTTCTTTTTAACCGACTTCCAAAAAGGAGGAGGTTATAATGTTCGACATTTTCTCCGTCAATTGTGGACCTATTTTATTTTATTTTTTTGTTTGAAAGGGTCGTACTCTCGAGGTCTCATTGTCATCAAGTTGGAAATGTTGGAATCTGTTGAGAGGATCCCATGGAAATCTTGCGATTTGGGTATTTTTTATAGTAACTCGTGCATTTGCTCTCGGAAACCACCATTTTGTGAAGTGGAACTGATGATGAAGACCACAGAAGGCCACCGGAACTACTCAATAATAATTATTTCACGGGTTGCGATTCGATTTGATAGGCAATTTATGCTCGTCACAACGCGAATGGTGAAATACCAAGAGAACTCCTCAACAATTAACGTCCCTGCATCTGGAAAAGCAATATTTTGTAAAAGGCGATGAGCAAGTTGACATTAGGCTATTGTAACTTAGATAAATTATAAACAGAGCCACTAAAAAGCGAGAAATAAAAACTTTTTAACAAAAAAATACCGACTTCCAAAAAAAAAACACTACAAAGAGAAAAATAACTTTAATTTCGGAAGCCAGTGTCAAAAAACAAAAATGCGGAATCAACGACACCTACCTGCGAAATTAAAGTTTTTTTTCACTTTCTAGTGTTTTTTTTTTTTTGAGGTCGGTTTTTTTACGCATATATATGTATATAATTTAAATGCCCCATTGCGCAGATGTTGACTGCAAAACTATGGGGACCCATGTATTTGCCAAAGATGATAAGAGACGAAAATTATGGAAAAAGGCTCTCCGAGAAAAAGTAGAAACCTAACAATTACAATTTTGAAAAATAAATCTCAGTAAAAATCACCATTGGTAACTTATTAACTTACTACCCTGTGGGTGGCAAACGACATCGCGTCAGACCCAGACGGAGATGGCGGGAGGAGCTGGACTCCTTTGATAAAGATTGGTCCTTGGCAGCTCTAGACAGAGAGAGGTGGGAGGAGAGTAAGGAGGCTTTTGTCTAGCACCGGGACAATAACGGCTAATTTAAAAAAAATGGTTTTCTGTAAAGTCGGTTTACGAGCGATAATTTTACGTGATAACGTCATAAGAGATGCGTCACAAGCCGAATGCTTAGGCCGATCGTGCCACTCTGTCGCTTGTTCCGCGCTCTCGCTTGCACGCTCGGCCCAGGCGTAACGTGACAATGAGTCATGCTTTTTCGTGGGTGCAGCCGCGTTATCACGTCAATAAAACACCATGGTAAATATTACTGTTGGTAACTATAGCCATGGAAAGTAACTATTGATAAAGGTTACCATTGTGGCTTGGTAGAGTGTTCGGCCGTCACATACTAGTTAGTAGTTTTACTAACGATTATCGAAAATACTTAAATGTATGGTCAAAAACAATAAAATTAGTGCCGCACCCAAATTGCGTACCAAACATTCAATCATAATCTGAATCGTTTTGAAGAATATTGCTAATCCATTGCTTCATATCGAAAACGAAAAAAATAACGCAATTCATTTAGTTGAACTGTCGAAATGAAAGCCAATTATCCCGCTGTTTCCCTCATGTAAGTCGATGTCAAACGAGTAATACCAACATCATACAAGTATAAGTAGTGTAGTGAATACTTTATCAGCAGAATAGATGTTATGTTTTGTGATGTTGCCGATGTTAGTCTGAAACCAGACTTGTTGGTGATTGACTGGGGGTTTGTTTCGGTTTCAGCCAAAAAGTGGCCGAATTCGGCACGACCGAAACTGGCATTATTATGGCGTTCGTGAGCTACTAATAGGTACACGACTGACCAATAGACAGACAGCATAGACTTAGGGTCCCGTTTCCAACCTTTTTAGTACAAAACCCAAAAACATAAAAAAGTATTTACTTTTAAAAAGATAGAAGTAGGTAATTTAGATTCTTAGCACATGTGCTGCTTTCATATTAAAAAAAAACTAGATGAGGCGACTCTAACCCCTTTTTCCTTTCAAAAGGTCAAAAAACTTTAATCATCGTATAAAAATAAATCCAATTATTGTATGATGTCCTTTTGTTTTATCGGCTAGATTAGATGGATAGTGGATACCCATCACGTGTGCGGAGTTTTGCTTGCTAGTTTAATTTGACCTTGTATTTCTATGCTCTACTATAATATGTATGTTTTTTTTTGTATGTTCACCGATTTCTCCGTCGATTGTGGATCGATTTTGATATTTTTTTTTTTTTTGTTTGTAAGGGTATACTTCCAAGGTGGTCATATTGTCAGCAAGTTGGAATCTGATGAGAGGATCCCATGGAAAATGAGGGAAACCCTCAAAATTTATTGGCAAACCTATAGCGATTTGGATATTTTTTTGAGTAACTTGAGCATTTTATGTATAACGAACCATGCGTGAAAACAAGAAAACTGCGGGGTAGTAATTGCGTAACCGTAACACCATAGAAATGTACAGAGGCCAGCACATCAACCTACCCCAATCTGTTAAATTTTCCCAATTGAATATGAACCTTATTCCTTTGTGGTAAAGTTGAAAATCTATAAAATAAATTTGACACATTGGGGTAACTTGATGTGCTGGCCTCTGTACCTATTATATCTATGCCTAATACACTATCAGTTGACAGTTTAACTACATTCATTGCGTTATTTACGTTGTTGAGAAGACACATTTTTCGAACCTTCAAAATGATTCAGATTGAGATTGATAGTGTGTTCCGCAACCAGAGGGGCAATTCTCGTAATTTTAAGAACGTTCACAGTCTGATCTCAGTCTCAATCTGTCAAAAATACCTATAATTTCCCTACATTTTGAAAGTTTTTGACATTTGTTTGTCGCTGAGATGAGACTGCGACTAGATTTTGAACGTTTTAAATTACGAGAATTGGCCTTCAGGATGCTGCCGATGCTGGTCATAACCCGAAACATCTAGATTACAGAACCGTCTACCACAGTAACAATACATAAAACATTATATACTTACGTATAATTCCACCTCCACACTGGTACAAAATCTACCTACCTCCATACATACAAGTTTTATTCTCATCACTACTATATATATATAAATGCAAATTGTGTTGTCCGTCTGTCTGTTACAATCAAATTCAAATAAGAATACCTATTTTTTTGGTTTTTAAATACATATTTGGGTGATTGACAAGCTCATTTGATAGTAGTTACGTCAAAAGTCAAAGTTAAAAGTCAAAGTCAAAAGTCAAAGTTAACGTCAAAGTCAAAAGTCAAAGTCAGAAATCAAAGTCAAAGTAATGTATATGCCAGTATTGCTAGCACCACGGTAGACAGGATGTTCAATATCTAATAATAGGTCTAAACACATTTGCACTAATTATGAGGGGCCCCCTCCGTGTCTCGGAAAGCACGTTAAGCCGTTGGTCCCGGCTGTCATTCGTGGATCTTTGACAGTCGTTACGGGTCTTCAGAAGCCCGAAAGTCTTACAACCAGTCTTACGAAGGAGTATCGTATTACCTAGTAACTGGGTTGTGGAGGTCAGATAGGCAGTCGCTCCATGTAAAATACTGGTATTCAGCTGCTCCGGCTAGACTAGAAGCAGACCCTAAGTTAGTTGGGAAACCCTTCAAACACGCATGGAGGTGTTGATAAACATCTGTGGTAAAAAAATTGGTTGTCTCTAAAGTCGGTTTACAAACGATAATTTTACGTGATAACGATGCGTCACAAACCGAAAACTTAGGCCGATTATGCCTCTCTATCGCTTGTTCCGCGCTCTCGCTTGCACGCTCGGCTCAGGCGGAACGTGACAGTGAGTTATGCTTTTTCGTGCGTGCAGCCGGCGTTCATCGATTTATAAGACGTTATCACGTCAAAAAAATTGTGAAATAGGGATAAAAACTGCACACTTCAGATGTCGCTACTATCCCGTGTCCAAGAATTTGACAGCTAGCTGTCACTATCCATAGGTACATATTTGTAAACAAACGACTTCTTTTAATGTGCCTTGCGCAGCTGTTGACTGATAAAATAAGAGGACATGTATTTGCTAAAGATTTTAAAAGACGAGAACTTTGGGAAAAAGCTTACCGAAGAAAAATTGGAAACCCGAATATTTCGGCGAGACTACGTGCTATCTTTGTTAAACACACCCTAATTGTGTAACTTCCTATCAATCACAATCTGAATCATTTTGAAGGATATTGATAATCCATTGCTTCATATGTGCGAAAAATATGTCTGCTCAACAACGTAAATAACTCAATTAATGTGGAAGCTATTGCTACTGTTAGTGTATTACGCAATTATCCCGCTGCACTGGTTGGAGTAACATCTTCCTAATGTGTCCGGAGACGGTTCAGAGATTTCCAAGTGGACCACGAAAGGTTACACCCTGCAGGGAGATACTCTGGTGGTCGAGAGGAAGTAAGAGGGGGAAGTGTATCCTGAGCTCCTCATATGAGTTGTTCTGATTCTGATTCAACGTGAATTTGACACAAATACCCGATGATTATGTGCGTATGTAATATTTATGTATCGTGATGGATTTCATGAGAACATGAAAAGAATAGAAGAACCACATTAATAAAAAAAGATTTTCTGTGAAATAACATGCTGATTTTAAATTTCGCGGGCTACCTAAATCATCCCACTTGTACTTCGGACGATTCATATTTCATATAATTCAGAATTCAAAAATTCGTTACTTTCGATGCGTTCGACGCGTTCGGCTCGGATAAGTGTGCGTTCACCTTTAATCTACTATTTACCCGACTGCCCCAAAAGAAGTGTAGGTACCATGTTTTACCATATAATGATTTGAACTCCCATCATTTTAATCGGCAGCCAAACGTCTAACAAATCCACTGTCTCATCATCTCTCATCAATAACTAAAAATAAACAAACAAATGATTACTCCATTCATTTTTATAACAACTTGGCTACTTAACGTTCAGTACGATTTTAAAATTAAAAACTTTAATGGATGTGTGTGTGTGAGTGGGGTTGTGTGTGTGTGTAATGCTTACATAATATATAAGCTGTCAGTTTATGTGGGTGTGTTTGTGTGCGTGCGGTGTGGTTGTGTGTGTCAGGGAAAGAATGTTGTGGATGAGGCGATGAAAATGTGGATTTGTTTTAAAATTGTTTATCTTTATTATTTAGTATGTTAGAAAAATTAGGGAGTCTATCTCGTTGCTAAATAGGTATGATATGAAGTATTTTTAGACAAAAAATTGCCTGATTTATCTTCTGTAAATTATTAAAGTAAATTAAACTGAATTTTTCTTTCCTGGATTCAATTCCCAGGCCGGGCAAAGTATTATAGGTCTTTCTATCTGGAATTTCTCAGTAGCAGCCCGAAGTCTGGTTTGTGCCAGTGCCCGGTTGATGGCAAAAGGCCCGCCTTCGAATATTTATAGAACTTAGATTAGACATAACTGGCCAAACGTGGGTGTACTATAGGTACACTTCTACCTGACTCTTCGGGAATTACAGGCGTGATGTCATGTAAGTATTTTATGCTTATCTTTCAGTCTATAACTTGGATTTGTTAGTGGCCACAATTCACAAACAGGGTAAAGATTTTTGCTTTTGACCACTATATGCTTCTACTCTAGCCAATGCTTATTTGTACCGGAAACATGGATTTTACTCATTTCAATAGCCCTGGTGAAGCAGCCGTGGAAAATTAACGAAAACTAATAAATAGTTAAGTATCCATTTAAAAAAAGAAAGAAAATAAGTTTATTTGACTGGTTACGTAATGCACACAATATTCACATAAAAACAAAAAATAACAGGAAAACACTTAAAATAATATTGTGTGCCTCACGGCTGCGCCGAATAGGCCCAGTTCAGCATAAATGTCAGACAACTAGTACCTGACGCTGGTTTTCAACTGGACCCTATGTTACGAGGACGTTTTACGGATATAAATCAGTTTTATAATGTGTTTAAATAACATTTAACATCGTTTGTAAAACAAATCTTTATTATTTAGAATGAATCAGGGACAAAACAGCACTGCAAATAAGCAAATATTAAAATATATTTCTATTAGAAATGCCATTAAATATTACGTATATTTTAAAGAAAAGTTATGATAAATTATTCACTCTCAATTATTTATTCTAAATTATTATCTCTTTTACTAAATCCAGAGAGACAATTATCGTAATTTTAAGAACGTTCACAGTCTGATCTCAGTCTCAATCTGTCAAAAATTTCTCTAATTTCCCTACATTTTTGACATTTGTTTGTCGCCAAGATGAGACTCGACTAGATTTTGAACGTTTTAAATTACGAGAATGGGCCTTCTGATAATTATTATCTTGCCTATTATTTTATTCTTAAACGATATTTAACGATTTCACCTGGAAAATAAAACATGTGAAATGTGGAGGGTCTGTCCACCCTGCGCTAGCGCCTGCTCGGGTATTGTACTTGATTGTAGCGCGAGTGTCGGCGAGCGGAATGCAAACTAAACTGTTCAGGGTTGCCAACAAATATTATTATTATTATTATTATCTAGGATTTCTTGCGTATTTTTGCAACTTTTTTGGTAAACAGGGCTTTTTGTATAATGTATTAGCTATGACCTTACGGTTTCACCCGCATAAGTCTCGATTTCGTGGGAATATCGGGATAAAAAATATCCTGTATCCTAATCCAGGACATGCGGGGTAATTGCTAGTTCCATCATAGACCTCATCTATCGCTTTCCATCAGGCGTGATCGGGGTAAAGGTGGACCCGTTTAGCCACATAAAAAAAAAATTGTTTTCAAACTGTCAAAATGCTACTGTTATGCAATGGCTTTCATTTTGACAGTTCAACAATATTCGTTGCATTATTTACTACGTGTCATAGAATAAAAGTTGTTGTTTTATGATGTCAGTAATCTAGTCCTGCAAGGTTGTTAGTGTTTTATCAATAACCCTGTATAAATAAACAAAACTATGCTCTGTAATGCGTGTGTTACAAAATATTCGTCTGTAAGAGTAAACCAGTTTTTTTGTAAGTTAAATACCTAGTGTCGTTTATGGGTTATTTTTTTAAGTTGTCACATAAGTATAATAAAAACAGGTTTAAAATTTTGAATAATAAGTAGGTACTTAGTTAAATTGTATGCAGTTTTCCAAATGAATGTCAATTTTAACGTTTTGGGATACAATTCATTTAAACTTAGAGTGCGTTTCAACAAATACTTTGCCGTTATGTTGGCAGCAATGTATACCACTTCTTATTCTTCACCACTCCTAATGTTTTGGGCATGATTCCTAACACGGAACCTTATAAATCTTTAAAAATCCTCAGAATCGTGTTCCCATATCTACTATCTTGACAGACATGGGCACAAAACGCATACTCCTAGCGGAGGACAGGGGAGCCAACATTATAACATAGGAAGTACACACATCAAAAGTGTCTAGGGATCAACATATATTTTTGCAATAACTTTTCTCCTGATTGATATTAATTAAAATTTTCTTTAAGGATTCATCAAATAAAGTGTTTTCGTTTGTCACAGTAACGATAAACCAAGTCACCTTTGCATTAATAAAGAAATTTGCCATTTTCCTAATAAAGGGATTTTTGACATTTGAACCACTAACACAAAAGTTCGAAAAAAAGACTGAAATAACAGTTTTCTTTAAAATTTTATTGGGTAACTTAAACAATTAATAATCCGTGTTTCTACCGCGAACACTAACAACACAAGAACATCGGTTTGGCATACTCAAAATGAGTTCATCCAAATCACGCTGTGGAATGGCCGCCCATGTTCGTTGCAACAACAAAAAAAGGTCTTCTTGCGACTGGATACCCTCCATATTCGGCAGAGCTCTTCTCTGTAGCATATCCCATGCATGCTCAATCGGGTTCAAGTCTGGCGACTGAGCAGGCCAGGGCAGGACATTGATGTTAGCTGCGGCGAGAGTCTGTCTTACAACTCTTGCGGTGTGCGGTCGTGCATTATCATGCATTAACTGAAATAAGGGACCGATTTGCACTTGTAGAGGAACGATGACGTCTGATACAATCGTCTCAGCATAAATTTGAGCGTTGAGGTTGCCTCTGATCCAAATCAACTCAGTTCTTCCGCCGATCCAAATACCCGCCCATACCATGATGGTTCCACCACTATAAGGATGGACTTCCTGGCAGGATTTTAATCGCTGTTGGCGTCCAGGGGTTCTCCAGTGTCGTATACGTCTTGTATCCGGTCTCATACCAAAACGAGACTCATCAGAAAAGCACACGAAACGCCATTGTTCTTCTGCCCAATTTCTGTGTTCAAGAGCCCATTGATATCGAATCCTACGATTGTGCATTGCTATAGGTGGTACCCGTAGCGGTCTTCGGGAATGAAGGTTCACTTCATGCAAGCGGTTTCTGACTGTTTGGTCGCTAATTAAGTTCCCTGAAGAGTGATGAAGCCTCACGGCTAACATCATGGCGGTTATTGTTGGAGCTCTTCGAGTTAAGATTTGAATGTATCGGTCTTGTCTCCGTGTGGTGCAGCGATACCGTCCTCCATGGCGCTCAGCCACGGTACCAGTGCTTCGGTAACGTGTCCAAAGTCGACTGATAACACTCTGACTTGTATTCAGAGCTAAAGCCACAGTACGTTGCCGGGAACCAGCTTCTATCATTCCCACGGCTCTGAGCATTTCTTCCCTGCTTAAATGACGTCGCCGCTCCATAATAACGTTGGTTTTAATCAGTAGTAGGGAAACAGTAGCACTAATAATGTCTTCAATGCGTTGTATGTTTTTATAGGGAAAATATTGACAGCTGATTTTCATCTTTTACTCGAATTTGATTCACAGTTCCTGATTCAAATTATGAAATGCACCAAAAAGGATCCATATAAATTTATAAAATCATAAATTTATTACAAAGCCACATCTCAATCTCAAGAAATCCGCATAAAAATGCTTGATCCCTAGACACTTTTGATGTGTGTATTTGTTTAGACGCACTCTAGTAAAACTTCGTCTTCTTCATTCTCTCTCTAACTCTTGATATTACTTATTATTTATTATAAGCCTAGCGAGAAGTAGTTTTCACGTCAAAATTAAACTGGATCCGTACTAAGCAATCAAATATATACTAAAACTCACCCAAACTAAAGCTAAACATACTCTGCACCCTAGTAACTTGCGCTCAAAATAATAAATTGTACCGCAGAGCAACCCTACGGTTATATTAGTGCGCACACACACAGCGTGGCGTCCGCACACGAGCACACACACCCAGCGACGTCCGGACACACACACACACATACACACCACACGAATTAGGGTCGTTGTGTTTCGGTGTGCTGAGAAAGTTGCATAAGTGAATTTTAGAGTATTTTATTTTTTTAAATTTCCTCCTTGGTCTATTGGTCGCAACCGCTACTGCTGAGCATGATGAGGTCGGCTTCGATTCTCAGGTTAGGCTAAGTGTTATAGTTTTTTTGATTGCTTAAGAATTTCTCAGTAACAGCGGAGTCTTTGTGTCCGGTTGATGGCAACATTCTCGCCCCTGTTACATGGGAATTAAACATAACTGGCGAAAATATGTGGGTGTACCTACTATAGGGGCTTACCTCTGCTTAAGTTTTTTGCAATTTTTACCAAATTGAGAGAAACTTGTTCATGTTATTCAATTTAAAAATGCCTTTTAATCTATATTCTTTTATGTTTGTAAAACCGCTATTCTATACCCCTTTATATTTATATTTATTTGTACACAATAAACTCACTAATCTTTCGAATGCATCCTATTCGTAATATTTACAATAATGATTTTGAAAACAAAGCATTATATGTGTCATCACTTATTTCTGAGATTGCTGGTAAACCTATAATTGGCGACTGTGTAAGACCAAGACTATTGTGATCTATAAAAGCTGTTGATGTACCATAAATAAATAAATGTATCAAAATTTTGCTAAAAATGATGCCTAAAGAGCTAGAATTTTAATATTTCATACTTACGTCACTTTCCCAGCTAGCCGTAGCCCGTTTTTTATTACGCTAGCTAGATGTCCTTACATATACTACATTGTTTAGATTATTATATTTTTTGTACGAATTTTACCAAAAAAAAATCTTGGTAAAACACTTTACCTTACTCATAGATGTGTTTGTTGATGTTTTGTAAAAGAAAAACATACATGGGTACGTTAGTGTTATGTTTAAAAGATCTTTAGACCTACAATTAGTGTTACAATGGTATAAAACACGTGGTAAAAGCCACGTTAATTATTTTTTGGCCAAAAAAGTTTAATAAAAAAAGGATATTTAAAAAAAAAAATATTTCATTGTTATTTTGTGGGTCTTTGCAGCTCATTTGATTTGGACAGCAAGTCTCCACTCCTTCTTAGCAATTTATTGATGTAAGTACTACCTCATAGCTGTGCCCACGACTTCGTTCGCGTGTGTGGCGGTCTGCCAGTGAAAGTCCCGTCAAAATCGGTCCAGCCGTTTCATAGATTAGCCAGAACAAACAGAAAGACAAACAAAAATTTAAAAAAATGATTTTTTCTTGTAGGCAATTAGTAAAAAGCTGTTATTTTGACATTACAAACAGACACTTAAATTTTACTTTAAATTGTATTTGTATAATCTTGGAAAAAAAAAAGATTATTGATCTGATTCTTACTTCCGGGGTCCTCGGCAGAGAAAGGCCACCCTCTGTGCTAAAAGGGGTGTGTGTTGCGGAAGGTGACTCAGGGAGTTTGTCGAGAGCATTTATATATCAGATAAAATTAGGTAAATAGACACATATTACTGGAATATTATACTTATATCCATACTTAATATTTTAAAGGCGAAAGTGTGACTGTCTGTTACCTCTTCACGTTAAACCGCTGAAGCGATTTATATGGGTATAGATCTCTATACCCATATAAATCGCTTCAGCGGTTCCCCGGGACTCAAACTATCTAGTTTGAGTCCCGGGAAAGGACATAGGATAGTTTTTATCCCAATATTCCCACGGGAAACTTATGCGGATGAAAGCGCGGGGCGCAGCTAGTACGTAATACAACTGTAGAGTTTGTTTGTTTGAACACGTTAATCTCTGAACCTACCAGTGGGACTTGAGTTGTTTTTTTGCATTTGATTGGTAGCCCAACTCTTGAGGAAGGTTTCAGGCTATTTAACATTATGCTAGCACTCTTGGATTAGGAGATGAGCAGAAGATAAAAGACAAAGAACGCCACTCAGACATTTTCATTCATTTGTTTTAATTTTTTTGTCTAAATGTGTTGAAAAACATGTACCATGACAAACAGCACTTGAACTATTGCAAGACAAAACTCACTGTATATTGAAAATTTGTAACTAAACCATAAAAATTATCGCTTTTCATTGATGTGTGTGTGTATGTGTAGGGTGTGTGTGTGTGTGTTTGTCGCTACGCAACGCCCACATACAGAAAGGTAATTTGTTGGTCTTAAAACTCAGGGTTGTCGTAATAAATAGGTTTTTATATTTTATTTATCTGTTTGATAGATTATTTTATATTTTGTGAATGTGAGGTCTTTGTAGGCCTTGTAGACTTTAGATCTGTAGAACATTTTTTATTTTATAGTCCAGTCAACAAGTACCGTTGACAGGTCTATGCTGTGTCCTCCCATACCATAACTGCTGTAATTTGAAAACATTGTAAAAACCAATTATTTTAAAAGAGTAACCGTGGAGTTTCTTGCCGGTTCTTCTCCATAGGAAACGACCTATTGGAACCGTGCACCTAGCTTCTGACGTTTCATAAGTGCCCATGTAGGTTTACTTATGTGAAATAAAATATTTTGATTTTTGTTTTCTTCTTATGTAAGTATTTTAAAACCTATGAAGTCAGTAAAAATTCATAGGTTTTAATTGTTTCCAGTAATGGGCATTCCTGTATTACGGAATTACCTTTGCTACTGCGGGGTAATTACCTGTGCTACGGCGGGGTAATTACCTGTGATACGGCGGGGTAATTCCGTAACACACTAACAGTAGGAATGGCTTTCATTTTGACAGTTCAATAACATTCATTGCGTTATTTACGTTGTTTAGCAGACAAATTGTTCGAACATAGTTAATTATGAAGCAATGGTTTAGCAAACCCGCACGTAAAATACGCGCATTGACGTGGAGTTGCGGACAACAGCCCGTATTACCTATGGTTTAGCAATTTCTTTCAAAATGGTACAGATATGATTGATAGTGATTGAAACTAAGCTATTGATGGCGACAGCTCCACAGTCTATGCTGCTCATAGCCTAAAGAAAACGAAAAAGAAAGAAAAGTTGTTAGTTCTGCACAAACCAAACGAACATTACAAAAAAAAGGCATAAAATTAAACACAACATGTACAAAGTAGGCAAACGCCTCGTACTCAAGCAATAAAAGGTTGACAATTTTGTCCATTGCTAGATGTCAGGGACCAAAGACAATACACAATCATCATGAAGGTACCACCTATTTGCTAAATTATTATTGCAATTTAAGTAGTAGGTTTGTTTTTGTTCTATAGTTAGGTACCTGCCTACCCTTATTGGTTACCTACATATTACAATAGGTGCAAAAACAAATCAAACGAACATCCTCGTCAAAACAAATAAATCCTATAAATCTTGAACAATAAAACACATCTAGCAAAGCATCACTAACATAACACAGAAGTTATTAACATTAATTATAATAATCCGCAGCCCTGACGCACACACACCCCCTGTGTTCACACACACACACACACACACATACACACACAGCACGGACATATGAAACCGAATGCTTGTCAAACTAAATGGATACGGTGAATAGGGCTGCACGGGTGAAGTTAAATATTTTTACTTACCACTTTATATTATTCTCACACGTTCAGAGCCAATAGTTCGATGTCTTAGGACATCCACCAGCCCGCACCTTTATTGTGAAATACACTATTAACCACAATCTGAATACCTATTCTGAATCATTTTGATGGATATTGCTACTCCATTGCTTCATAATTATGTTCGATTTGTCTGCCTAACAACGTAAATAACGCAATGAATGTTGTTGAACTCTCAAAATGAAAGCCATTGCTATTGCTACTGTTAATGAGTTGCGTAATTTAATCGCCATTACGTTTGCTAAGTTTCAATTTTAACAACTAATTTCTGTATTCAAACGCCGCCTGCTGACCAGTGTAACGTGTCATAATTATTATGGGATCTGTTGCCATTTTAATTACTTTTTTAATATCAGCACCTACCTAGCCTTTTCCCAATATATGATACAGTCGGCTTTAAGTCCAACCAGATACAGCTGAATACCAGTATTTTACATGGAGCAACTATCTGACCTCCACAACCAAACAATAAAATTTTTAAAATAAACATATCGATAGTTTTATGAAAACATCGACATGTCCCCTGCGCAAGCACTTCACTCGGAGAGCTTGCGCTAGTGTTATTATTAGCGGCGATAAGGCGCGTACACACGGCGGACTATTTTGAAATATTATGAGTGTAATCCCTATTACCGGCTAGGCTAGACGAAAACCTTACATTTTATTGATGAGTTAGTTATAGATTTTTTTTAATGAGGGTCCCTCAGTAAAGTCTATTTTGTTACCTAGGTACGCTACGACAGGATAGGCGTACTTTAAGTCAATAAATGATACACTTTAACCCCTTTATTCAGAAACGTTGCTTAAAGTTAAATAATGATTAGCGACTGTTCAACCATACATATTTCACGTTTAAATGTCACTTAACTTTGATGATCGTTTATGAATAAACTCCAAAAAATAACAGGCAGGAAGAATCAACGTTTGAGAGTAACTAAATTAAAAAAAAAAAAACTCCTTTCGGTCAATGTAGAGCTCTCACTCTCCACATGTGCAGTATAACTTGTGATAACTTCGTTCCAAAACTTCTATATTTAATAGACATAAAATATTTATAGTATGTCTTAGATACATGTGTATTTACATAAAGAGTATCATTTTATATAGTTCATTTACATAGTGTAGGTACATATTCATGTACTGATATAGGTAAATGAAAAGTAGGTAATGGGAATTTTTTTTACAGCATTTTACTGTAACCTTTTCTCATTCCTCATAGTTTAAAAAAAAAACAGAGGCGTTCCGGGAGTGCCGACAAAAGTGAAAACAAAATACAAACAGAATACTTTGTCATCACTCACTGACATATCGGACATACATTAAGACCGAATAGGTACATCCCGAGGACAGCCGAACACATCCGAATGTAGCGCGGTGTCGGTAACAGTGTCGCGAGTTCAATTGTTTTTCCCATCTCAAAAAATGCCCAAGAAGTTTTCACTTCAACAAACAATGCACGTCTCTCGCCCATGTGTCCACGCCCTTACCATGTGTCATTGCGATGCGCGATGTGGCTAAACTCCGGTACCAAGGTCTTATTAAATTAGTATTTAGCCCAGCGATGGGCAAACTGGGGTAAACATGTGTTTGGTAAACGATTCGTTTGATAACGACGGTTTTTTGTTTGAGTTTTCAGTTTCAGGAGAGTGGCCGTCTCATTTATTATTCAGCAATGACTTTAATTTTGACAATTCAACAACATTCATTGCGTTATTTACATTGTTGAGCAGACAAATTGTTCGAACATATGAAGCAATGGATTAGCAATATTTTTATTCAGATTGTGATTGATAGTGTTTACGCAATTAGAGTGCTGCACTTGTAAAATTATGGTTTGTTTGGCATATCTGCACGAATCGTATCGATTATGTTTCTTGCCATATCGAGTTATCGCCGAAGACCTTCGATATTCCATATTTTTACTGTTACGAAGGTAGGTAGATATATAGGTAGGTAATGATATTTTTCAAGTTATGGCGCAGACTAGCTTCTGCCCGCGACTTCACCCGCGTGATATTTATTGTTCCTTCCAACCCACCGCGTCACATCGCATCGCATGTCCGCGCCATCACCGCGTCGCATCGCATCGCATGTCCGCGCTATCATCGCGTCGCATCGGTATTACCTCGTTTTCGCTTAGCGTTCTTTCTTATGTATTTTGTTTTTGCTCGGCTCCCAAGGGTCATAGCGTGACGGTCATGTATAATATAGGCAATACTAGCTGTGCCCGCGACTTCGTTCGATTGCATGTCGGAGAAAAAATTGAATTTCATGGCTTTTTTTTGCGAAGAACCCTTTTTATTTTTCTAAAATAAAAGTGACCTACAGCTATCTGCCAGTGAAAGTCCCGTCAAAAACTATCCAGCTGTTTCGGAGATTAGCCGGAACAGTCAGACAAAATTTTTTGAAATTGTTTTTTTGTTAGAAATACCGTTGGTATATACTTTCGTATGTGTAGGATCATGTTGATTCCGTATTTATGTTGAATATATCACATCACTGGCTCACTACCTCACCAAGCGCCATCGTATAAAGCCTGCTTCACTTTGTCTGTCTCCCGCCATTCCTCGTGACTGACAGATGACATAAGTGACAGCAGCTACCCCGCTTGTGTGAATAAGACAGTGTATACATACAATATGCATTTAATAAACAGCTGTTATTTTGACATTACAAACAGACACTTTCATTTTATATTTTTATTTGTACCTTTATGTGTGCAGATGTATAGATGTATTAAGCCACGTCAGACCACGTGTCGTACATCTTATCCAAATGACTCGACTAACGAGAGCGTTGCTTGCAAAAACAAACATCCATCATCATCATCATCATCTGCCTAACCTTTTCCAAAATATGTTGGGGTCGGCTTCCAGTCTAACCAGATGCAGCTGAATACCTGTATTTTACATGGAGCGACTGCCTATCTGACCTCCACAACCCAGTTATTGGGTAATACGAAATCCCTTGGTAAGACTGGTTGTCAGACTTTCGGGCTTCTGATTGCCCGTAACGACTGTCAAAGATCCACGAATGACAGCCGGGACCAACGGCTTAACGTGCTTTCCGAGGCACGGAGGGGTATTAGTATGTAAAGATGGTCACCCATCCACAGACCCGTGCGGCTGTTATTACGTAGCCATAAGCCCCTCTAAAAAACAAGCATTATCAATAACAATCGTAACATATCACGCCTGCTTCCACCAAAGGGTCAGACAGAGATTATGGCACCGTAACCCAGATGTTACTGAAACAATTTTTTTTCAGGAAAGCCAGGATAAGGAGGCCTTGTAAAAGGCCCGTGTCGTAATATAGGGTTCATGTGCACGTCGCGTCGTACGCATGCGTCTTTGGGTCTTTTACAAGACCCGTCGCAGTATCTGGTACTGACTGCATGACTATGAGCAATACCACAGATAATATAATACTCTAGTAATACCTAATTAATTTCAATAAATATGTAAGTAACCTCATTTTATATTTGCACGCCAAAATTTAAGGCAGAATAAGAGAACAATTCTGTACATTTTACCAACCTTCTGTAACTTAAAATAATTTTTGTTTTTTTTTTTAATCTCTAACCACAATAAATATGTCACTCAGGCTGGCTGGACAAATCTTCAAAATAACTCGCATTTAACTAGGTCAATAGGGCATTTTATGTGACGGCTAAACACCCTTATTTCAGAATTTGTGACGCAACAGAATCTTAGATAATCGATCGAAAACGTGTCCAGCCATCTTGATAAACCACTTTTCGCTGGTCTCTCAATCTCGGTAACGGAAGTGATTTTGACGACATTTTGCTTATCAACGGGAGTCACATAAATTTGTGACAGGCATCGAGCTAAAAGTTTTGTGATACGTACAGCGGTTTAGTAGAAAAATGCAAAAATCTGTGTCCAGCCATCTTGATTTTACGTATAAAACTTTTGGCTGGCACTTCCGAATCTCAATAACGGGAGCGTTTTCGAATATGGTTCCTTTACTAACATTTAGTGACGCAATTTGTGACAGTAATAACGTTTGATTTATGGCGTCACGTATAAGGGTTTACGAGAAATCAATAAAAACTTAATGTCCAGCCAGCTTGAGCTCAAGCTGGCTGGACACATGTATCTCCACTGCGTGATGATCTACGGCCTTCGAAATATGTTCAAATTTTTGTGACGGAGACGATAATGATTTACTGAATTTGTGACGGAGAAACTTTGAGTAGTTTCAAAGATATTGATCATTTAAATCTTCCCATACAAACACTGCAGTAGGGTTACCAATAATGTAGGTTTTATGTAGGACTAAGTATATTTTAAGGTGTTTTCTTTAATGGATGAAAATCAGTGTTTTGGTGATATTAATACGAACAACTAGGTATTTAAGGAGGAAGCGCTAAAGTAGCCCGCGAAATTCAAATTTTCTTACGTTTTTTGCAATTTGCTGGTCAGTATTAAGTGGTACATTGATTAAAATATGATTCGCGGTCGTAACAAATATGTATTTACAGAATTGTAATCATTACAATCAGTAATACAACTTGTTAACTTAGTATAATCCCCAAATGTGATGATTTCATGAAATAGTCATTCTTGGGGATTACTTGGTCTTAGAGAGTTGTGTTGATGAATTATAGATTATAATTCTGTAAATACATGTTTGTTACGGCCGCGAATCATATTTTAATCATCGTACAACTTAATACTGACCAGCAAATTGCAGAAAACGTAAAAAAAATTGAATTTCGCGGGCTACCCTGGCGCTTTCGCCTTAAATCGATAGAAGACAAACATGTAGAAGTGAGGAAGGGGGGGAGGGGTCATTTTTTGATGTTATTGATTATTTACGTGCAGATACCTACTCTTTTTAGTAGGTAGGTATTGGTGTTTTTCATGGTAAGTACATAGGTAGATATTGTGTCAGGATAACTAATGCTCGAAGGTATTTAAATGAAAAAATAATGTTTGCTGTAAATAAAACCACATTTATTTATTTGTACTTTTTATTGAGCGTTTCAAATGATGAAAATGACGACAATCAACTCCATTTGCGCTTCAGTAACCCCCGCCTTGTACCACAACGTTGTTTTTACCGCCGCCCTGTTTGAAGCGCAAATGAAGTCGATGGCAGTGAACGAAAATAAACTTCGTTCACTGGTCGGTGGTCGTCATTTTAATCAAATATATAAACGGTGACAGCGAGCGCGGTACGGTCCGCACAATTTTATTTTTAGTAATTTTGTCAATGGGATTATCGCTGTCATTCTATTTTCTTTAGTAGAGTAATTGGCTGTGGTATTTTTATGCCAAAAAACCAATAAGAATCCACGATTCTAATAAGTTATCTGTAGTTGAAAATAAATAAATGGCCGCATCGATGTATCGTTCTCAGCGCCATCTATGAAAATCAAATACAAAGCAGGCGTGGCTGCTACCGGCCGATTAGTCAATTAAAAAAAATCCTTTATTTATGTAAAAATTATGGTCACCTCACAATATTAATGGATGTTTGTATGGGAAAACTTAAATGATCAATATCTTTGAAACTACTCAAAGTTTCTCCGTCACAAATTCAGTAAATCATTATCGTCTCCGTCACAAAAATTTGAACATATTTCGAAGGCCGTAGATCATCACGCAGCGGAGATACATGTGTCCAGCCAGCTTGAGCTCAGGCTGGCTGGACATTAAGTTTTTATTGATTTCTCGTAAACCCTTATATGTGACGCCATAAATCAAACGTTATTACTGTCACAAATTGCGTCACTAAATGTTAGTAAAGGAACCATATTCGAAAACGCTCCCGTTATTGAGATTCGGAAGTGCCAGCCAAAAGTTTTATACGTAAAATCAAGATGGCTGGACACAGATTTTTGCATTTTTCTACTAAACCGCTGTACGTATCACAAAACTTTTAGCTCGATGCCTGTCACAAATTTATGTGACTCCCGTTGATAAGCAAAATGTCGTCAAAATCACTTCCGTTACCGAGATTGAGAGACCAGCGAAAAGTGGTTTATCAAGATGGCTGGACACGTTTTCGATCGATTATCTAAGATTCTGTTGCGTCACAAATTCTGAAATAAGGGTGTTTAGCCGTCACATAAAATGCCCTATTGACCTAGTTAAATGCGAGTTATTTTGAAGATTTGTCCAGCCAGCCTGAGTGACATCAATAAATTGACCATTTTGACCAAATATCAGATCAATATGCCAACAGGTAAAATTTAAAGTATCGACTAAATTATTCCCAAATAAATAAATAAATAACAAACAGGACAAACTAAATAAAACCGTTTCAAAATAATCTGTGTGTTTAGTAGTCGCTGAGTGAGCAGGGAGTGGATTCGATTCCCGGGTCAGGCAAATATTATTGGGTTGTTCCTTCAGGAATTTCTCAGTAGCAGCCCACAGTTGCGTGACATTCGATCAATCACCATCTGAATCATTTTGAACGATATTGCTAATCCATTGCTTCTTATTGTTCGAAAAATTCGTTTGCTCTACAACGTAAATACCGTAATGAATGTTGTTCAACTGTCAAAATGAAAGTCATTTCTACATAGTGTTACGCAATTAGCCCGCTGAGTTGACTCCGTGGCTGCCGAATTCCTGAACCTCTAGCTAGTGAACTACTTCTTAAACTACTTAATCAAATGATATTATTAAGTAAGTAACCCAATAAGCATAATTAAGTATTATTATCCTGCGCACGTGGTTATCGTCCAATACGAGTCTCCGTCGGTCGTATCGAATTATCGCATTTTTTAACATTGAGAACACCGTCACAAGTCCTATGAGCGAACAGACTTATTCATCAAATAGAGCTTCCAGAAAAACTTCATCTTATAACCATCCCCTTGCCTTCAAATTTTTCGTAGGTTATAAAAAAAATGCTGCTCCATACATTTTGACAGAGTAGGTACTGGGGACGGCTCAGTCGAACTGGATGCAGCTAAATACCAGTATTTGGAGCGACTGCCTATCTGACCTCACAAGTTCACAACCCAGTTACTGGGTAATACGACACCCCTTGGTAAGACTGGTGGTCAGACTTTCGGTAATGACTGTCAAAGAGCCGGGACCCGTGCCTTCTTGGTACATGAAGATGGTCACCCATCCACGGACCAACCACGGCAAGCATAGCTTAACCTAATCGATGGACCCGTGCGGCTGTTTTTACTTAGCCGCAAGCCCCTGCAATGAAGTAATTAATTAAGTAAAAAAACCATCATCGTAACACTATTTACTATCTTAAAATAGCTTAGGGATCATTGCAGGTATAATAAAAACATTTCCCAAAATATAACTGTGCAATCTATTCTATTAATAACTCTACGTTCTATTCCGTGAGTCTGACACACACACACACACGCACATGCGGGGTGTTTGTGTGTGTTTGTCAACATGCTATGTTTTCGTTCGTAGTATGTGGATGGTACTCGTAGATATTTCAATAATTTTATATGATAAATCATCATCTACAGAGCCTTTTCCCAACTATGTTGAACTTGAAGTCGGCTTCTAGTCTATCCGGGATGCAGCTGAATAACAGTATTTTACATGGAGCGACTGCCTATCTGACCTCCACAACCCAGTTACTGGGTACTTAATACGAAACCTCTTGGTTGTCAGACTTTCGGGCTTCTGACGACCCGTAACGACTGTCAAAGACCCACGAATGATGACAGCCGGGACCCTTTCCGAAGCACGGAGGGCTCTTGGTATGTAAAGATGGTCACCCATCCACAGACAAACCGCGGCAAGCGTAGCTTACCTGATCGATCGACCCGCACCCTACTTACGTAACACACTAATGGGTTTCATTTTGACAGTTCAACAACGTTCATCGCGTTTTTATACGTTGTTGATCAGACACATTTTTCGAAATTAATGAATTACAGATTTATTCCGGTCTGATCCATGACCCCCCCCCCCCCCCACCTCGATCCCCTGCTAGTTCTTCTTCTGTTTTAAAATCTTTCATAACCAATTTTATGCTAGGTTGCAATATCCTTCAATTTGGGAGCTGAATCATTTTGAACGATATTGCTAATCCATTGATGCATATACTTGAATAAAAAAAATTGTCTGCTCAACAACGTAGGTCTACATTTAATGTTGTTCGCAATGCGGCTGTTATAAGCCACGTAAATAATTTTAAATAAAAAAATTAACAAGAAATAAAATGTATTTTCGTCTTTTTTCTAAGATGGTTACCTACCTTATTATTTAATTGTGTCTTCAATTTTTTGTCTAATTGGGTTCCTAACAAAACCTGCAATTCGTTTAAATATTCTGTGAGTAACTACCACATCATTTAATATTTGAAGTAGATAAATATATTCGAAATAGTTTATTTTGTATTATTTTGAATAAAATACAATGATAATTAACAATATAAAATCAAGATAAATATCATAAACATTGTATAATTTAAAAAAAATCCTTGAATCAGGTACACACGGCTACACATCAAGCTATGCATTTCCAGTTTGAGTTGACCTCGCATTGTATAGGTTTGTTGTACAATCAGACGTCAGCTTATACTGGTTATGTAGCTTGATGTGTAGCCGTGTGTACTTGTCTATCACGAATTCACGACCTTACACAATAAAAATAATATTTAAAAAAAAACGTCGTATCCACACTATGCTAACAAAATGGGAAGACATTCCGGTTTTCACGCACACACACACACACGCAAACACACACAAAAACAAAATTGAATGTGTTACAGTCTTGGCAAATGTTTTTACTAGTGATAAAATGGTTTTTATGCAATTTTGAGCTTTGTGCAAAGAAAATAGAGATTGTGTAGTTTTGGTGTGACTGGAAAATAAGGTTGAGTGCACATATCTCGCGTATTAAAGTCTGTTTTAACAATAAAGGTTAAAAATTGGTGAAATTTGTTGGAGAATTAATGAATAGTATTGTGATGTTTTGATAAATTTTGAATTTTATTTTATTTTTACCATCTTGTGAGTTGTGGGACTTGTGGGAAAGAGGGAAGCTTTTCTATTTTATTAAATATTTGTTTAAAAAAAAAACTGAAACCGTTTTAACTAAAGCATCGTTTTTTTGTAAGTACCTAACAATTTTCTATAAAAAGTTTTTTTTTTTAATTTTTGTCTTGTCGAAATCATTATAAATGCAAAAATGAAAATATGTAACGCATTTCAAAAATAAAACCATCTACAAAAATACAAAAACCACATTTAAACACGCTATTTATCTAATCTGCCCACCCCAAATACTTGCCAAAAATATCACAGAAAAAAAAGGCGAACCCACACGACAAAACTAGTCTATGATATGTTTTTGTATGCAAAATGAACGAACAGGATAGACTGAGAGCGAGCGAGAGAGACGGCGATAGTCAGACAAAGGTGTGCGAGCGAGACGGATATATAATTAAAAGTTTTGTCGCAGCGGCTTTCCGAGGGTACGCTCGAGTAGGACAAAGAAAACTATGGAGAGGATATTATTTTTTTGTAGTTATTTCTATTATAATTTATAATGTTACTTTTGTATTAAATGTTTTTAAATAACCGCTGTTCATTTATTCCCAAATTTTACTTTAATGGAGACAAAAATACACAAAAATTTAAAAAAGAGACAAATGATGGCAATTTTGCGTGGATGAGACGCATACTTTCTCTGCGTCATGTTTACCTACCACAAATTAACGTATTTTCTTTCTTTTCTTAAATAAGGATTTACTTCATAACTTAACCTGCGTTCATCAATTTAAAAAGACCCTGCCCTGAAAGTTTAAAACTTTAAATATTCCTAGATGATAATAAAGTGGATAAACAAACTGCTCAGACCAAAATATAAAAAGCCAAGACAGAGGGCTGTCAACAGTAAAGTGAAGCCGGTGTCATAAACATGACATGTGCACTTAGTGAGGTGTAGTTTGATTGTAAATGGTTGTAAATATGTGCGTGTGAGCGTGTATGCACAGATGCTACAGCGGAGGTGTAGTTTTGGCATGCTTCACTGTATCGTTCTCAGCGCTCTGTTTCGGTTTTTTATTTGGTCAGAGACAAAGTGTTAAAAAATTAACCTGACAAACTTTAATGGGTGCTTTAGACCATTGAACTGAACAACTTTCACTACGGGATCAACTCTGAAATCACGAGAAAAAAGTCAGTTGTTTCATACATTTTGGTCAAGTAGGTATTGAACTTTTGTATTAAACAGCTGATTTTTGTGTGTGTGTGTGTGTGTGTGTTTCTTTATATGTTTCTTACTTCTTCACGCAAAAACTATTGAATGGATTTGGATGAAATTTGGTACACAGATAGTTTATAACCAGGATTAACACATAGAATACTTTCTATCCCGATAAAAAGTATTCTATGTGTTAATCCTACCCACATAAGTGTAAATCCATTGGGAATATCGGGATATTCCCAAGCGACACTTATGCGGGGGCGCTCCTACTCAAAACAAAATAAGGGCCACCACTATTTTTCTGCGTAACTTAATTCTTGTGAAGTTTACGATGCTGGGGTGTTTAAGTTAAATCAAACCACTATTTTTTCATCAAATAAAATTAATTTTAATAAGATTAAATAAAAAATTTACGACATAATCATGATTTTTAGGTTTCGCCATATTTGCGGGTATTGAAACATAAACATTAAAATTAAAGTTCAGTCTCAAAATCACAAAATGTACAGTTGCTTTTTATGGGGTTAGTAACGAGTATGGCCTCCCCTTTTTAAAACAGGCTCTCGAAGCCTCGAAGGCATGCTCTCAATAAGGTGTCTGATGTTCTCGTTAGGAATCTCCTCCCAACACCTTTTCAGGAGGTCAATCAACTGGCGCACCCTCTTGAGCTGCTCTGACGCGCCGTTTCAGCTGGTCCCAAGGTGTTCGATCGGATTTAGGTAGGGGCTGTTGGCAGGCCATGGCAAAACCTGAATATTGGCTTCCTCTAAGACAGACATGGTCGCTCTGGCTGTGTGCGCTCGTGCATTATCCTGCATTACGATGAAGCCGTCGTCGGCTCGTTGTGAAAACGATATAACATGGGGCCTGACAACATTTTCGATGTAACTTTGTGCTGTTACAGTACCCTTGTTCAGAAAAACAAGCTCTGTTTTGCCTTATAAGCTGATTCCACCCCAGACCATGACATTGGGACCACCAAACCTGTCACGTTCGTGTATGCAAGGGTCAGAAAATCGTTCACCGCTTCTTCTCCACACTCTGATACGTCGATCGTCACTATAAAACTTCACCTTGCACTCATCCGTGAAGAGCACGTTACGCCATTTCTCCATCCCCCATTCAAGATATTGTCGCGCAAATCTTAAACGGTTAGCACGCTGGCTCCCGTTCAGTTTAGTTCGAATTACTCGCCTTCCTGAACGTTGCTGGTCTTCGTGCAAGCGATTGGGTATAGTCTGGTCACTGACAGTAGTAGCTGTAGTCCGCCGTAGACGATTTTGCAGAGTGCGCGCTGTAACAGTTCGTTCACGTCTTGCACAAAGTCGAATGTACCGATCTTCGCTGGCAGTAGTAGCACATACTCTTCCCGAGCCACGACGCAGAGACACACTACCGGTGTCCTGGTACCGGTTCCACAAGTTTTGAACAACCCTTCGTGAAAATCCTAACTGCAGAGACACGGAACGTTGCGATTGACCACCCTCATTCATTGCTACGGCTCTAATAGCAGTAGCGTTGTCCATATGGTGTCGAATTCTTGGCATCGTACAGTTAAACGATCGATTTGCACGCTTAGCTTCCAAAAACAACCGTAACACACAGCGAACTGAAGTTAAACTGATTGAAATAAAACACAAAAATTAAACAAAACTACCTACTTGAAAAGGTTCGAGATAAAATATCAGTCAAACCGTACCCTCGACCACAATATTGTCCATACTTCGCTGTTATCGTTCCTCAACCACTTAAGATCATAACAGAATTCATAGAAATGTGTTATTATAATGTGGGTCAACATTCACTTAGTTTAAAATGTAAATATACAAGTGGCCCTTATTTTATTTAGAGTAGTATATAAAACATAATAATATTACAATCGGTAATAGTGTTACTTTCTACTAGTGAAAGAATATTTGTAATCAGATCAGCGGGGTAATTGCGTAACACTATTATTCACAATATGAATCATTTTGAAGGATATTGCTAATCCATTCCTTCATTATGTTCGAAATAATTGTCTGCTCATCAACGTAAATGACGCAATGAAATGAATATTGTTGAACTTTCAAAATGAAAGCCATTTCTACTGTGTGTGTTACGAAATTACCCCGCAGTACTTTCAGAAACAACCAAACCAATAATTATACCTAATTTATGATATTAGTTTAGAATGTAAACGTACCTCGTTTACATTCAATTTTACAGGACAAAAACAAAAAGCTTTGGAAAAAAAAATATCTACAACCTTTCCACTCCAAAGTAACCTCTGTCCCGGTTTTACAGAATATATTCCGATGAGTTCCGTTTATACCCTCCTTAACCGACTGCGAACTGCGAGGTGTTGTGTTTGTTAGTTATTTCCTGTTAATTTACTTAGCTGTCAATTAAGTCGTAACAGATATCCAAACACATTTAGGATTTCAATATAGCTTTGTTAATTGTGTAATGTAATGTTTTGAACCAATATTTTGATTTAAAAGAGTCCGTGGAGTTTCTTGCCCGTTCTTCTCCTATACTTTAGAATGGGCAACTATTTAGCTTCATCATTCTGACAGACCGACCCATTGATAGTTCAAAAGTGCCTGTAATTGTTTTATTTGAAATAAATGTTTATAGTTTGAATTTGCATTATTATTTCGGACTAGCTGCGCCCCGCGGTTTCATCCTCATAAATCTCGATTCCGTGGGAATATCTAGATAAAAAATTCCTAAATCCGAATCCAGGTCATGGTCTACCCATGTGCTAAATTTCATCCAAATCCGTTCAGCCGTTTCAGCGTGAAACAAACAACACACAAAAATAAAATCAAATCTTTTCTCTTTAAAATATTAGTTTAAGATATTTTAATTTTTCTATGTGTGTTCAAAGCTTTAAGTTTTAAAAAGCTGTGTCCGTGTACGGCAGTCATAAGTGTACGTCACAGCATACACGGTGTTCGATTGGCAAATAATCTAAAAAAATATGACTCTCAGCAAAGTATGATAGAACGCGACAGGTAGCACACTAACAATAGCAATGGCTTCCACTTTGACAGTTCAACGATATTCATTGCGTTATTTACGTTGTTGAGCAGAGAATTTTTTCCAACATATGAAGCAATGGATTAGCAATATACTTCAAAATAATTCAGAATGTGATTAATAGTGTGGTACAGAATGTGAACGCAATTAGGGTGGTGTAAGAAACTAATCGATAGATAAATGGGAATAGAAAGGGATAGATATTGCAAATGGAAGAATATTACACAAATAAAAGGGTTTATGTATAAAAATAAATATCATTTTTAAGGTTTTCATCCTACTAATATTATAAATGTAAAGGTTTGAATGTTTGTTAGTCGATTACACACAAACGGCTGAACGGATTTGGATAAAATTTGACAAACAGTTTCATCGTTTATAACCTGGATTAACAAATAGGATACTTTCTGAAGTCCACGCAGACGAAGTTGCAGGCAGAAGCTAGTTTAATATAATTATTGTGGATATATAAGCTTTGTTTAGGGGTTAATTCCAATAATTATTTGCGAACTGTAAATTAAAAGAAATATTAATGTTTTAGCAACAACAAGTAGGTACATAGTTGTCAAAATAACATGAAATATAAGTTAAAACAACCATTATGCGTAAAACATGGCATAGTTAGGCATATTTCTTTCTTTATTGAATTCATCTTTATAAATACACTTCACATCGTCCCCTATTACATGGGACTTTAACATAACTGGCGAAATGTGGGTGTAAGTACTAAAGCTACAGCTCTGATTAACCCTTCGGGGAATACAGGCGTGATGTTATGTGTTATGGATATAAAAGAAAATATGAAAATACTAAGTTTTCTACAAATAGTCATAAAAGTAAATAAAATATTAATATAAATGTAAGTAACGTGCAATGTACGATGACTAAACAGCAATTTCAACCAAATGGATACGACACGCGGTGCGAACACACTACGCGAAATATTGTCGATGATAACGTAATTATTATTATTACTTTGTTCAACTTTTGTTTCGGCTATAATTTTATATTAACTCACTTTTTTTCGTGTTTTTAATGGAAATTTTGTAAAGGTAAGATTGTTGAATTGTGGATAGCTTTTTATATCGAAGCATTTTAAAGAAAATGGGCAAAAATAACGAGTTTCATTTTCGGTAAAAAATCTTATAAAATTTCATCACTTAGGTTTGTATGCTTAGAACTAAGCAATATTCAGACGTTTAAATAAAACAAATGCCTTCTAAACAAAAGAATACACACAAATTCGAACTTAACTTCGCAAAACCAACGAATTTCTTTTCAAACTCGAAAAATATTTGAAAAATACAGATAGAAAAAGATATTACATACAAAATTGAACAAAAAATGAACTTTAATGAGAAATATTAAATAAAATATAACAATAAAATATAAAAACAAGGTGAAGTTTTCCCCCCGTGCGAATACACTGACCCGTACGCCGCTTGCTTCAGCAAATGAATGTGTACAGACATCGTACACACTGCGTACGCTTTCGTTTAACAATTTAAATATTATTTTTGACAAAAAAAAACTTATTATTTTTATAGTTAGGTATTTTTTCGATACGATTATTTAGTTTATTATAATTACTGCAAAATTCGATTGTTTAATATTTTAGTTTAATCTTACGGCAGTTTTTTTTTGTGTGGATAAAACCATAATTTTATTACGAAAACATAAGTACCTATAATATGATTGTGGACGAATCAAAGAAGTAGGTACTTATTAAGAATCGTACCACGTGACGTTTTCCTGCTTACCCCCTTGTGAATAAAATCGCGAGTTTAGGTAAGTTGTGTAAAAATATTATCTACACAAGATGTTTTAATAGCTTTTTTTACTTACTTTAAAAAATAAGAAGGTCATGCATTCGACGATTTTTGAAGTGAAACTTGAACAAGAATTATTATTGAGATTGAAACAAGAACGCGTCACGTTTATGCACATTTCGTTACATGAGGGAGAAGAAAGATATAACTCTCTCTGTCTCTCACACTAAATCTCTCTTATTCCTTATTTTTATGTAGGTTCACTTCTATTACGTGTCCCGTAATTTTTTAATAGCTTTTTTTAACCGCCTTGAAAAATGGAGAAGGTTATGTATTCGACGAGTTTTTATTAATGTAGAATAATAATTGTAGACTCACGTGTAAGACCCGAGTGGTTTTATTATTATGGATATAAACAGGTTTAGCTAATTATTTATCTACAGACCGTACAATGTTTCTTTCAAGACATTTTCCTTACTTACCACTTTGTCTTAATTAATTACATAAAAAGAAAAATGTTAGTAATATTGTTTGTTTATCCGTTGCCATGGCAACATACTTACATTTTATTAAAAATATAGGTAGGCACAATCGAACTTCAACTCTTGGGCTGTTCCTTAGAACGGTTTTAAGTTTGACTAAAATAAAACTCATCCTTGAAAATCGGCAAAAAAGACCATGACAAAAGACATTCTATGACAGCTTTAAAATAATTGGCGCACAACTTTTGACAGCTATCACTGTCATCATTTAAAAAAAAACTTAGTTTGCGCAAATATTTTGACAGCTGTCAATGTCACCTACTTATATATTTTTTCTATTTTCTTGTAAGTATGTAATTTTAGGTACAGAGGCCAGCACGTCAACCTACCCCAATCTGTCTGTACGTATGGAAGATTCAGCCAATGAATGATAACATTTTACAATAATATACCTAATTGAACAAAATGAATTACTTAATTGTTGTGTAACGTATGTGGTATATTTTTCCTTACAAAGGTCGACATGTTATAAGTATTTATTGCTACATCTGAGTAAACATGGGCGTTGTACAAATTATTAATGTGTTTAAGTTTTAAACATACATGCATAAATGTATTTTTTTCCAATAGGAGCGTACTTCGCCGATAAGATCTTTCGATAGCACAAATTGCATTTCTATGTGTCGAATCATCCACAAAAAAAAATCCTACTTAAAGTTAGAAGTCGTCAGTAGTCTGCTAATAAAACAAAAAAACAAAATCGGTCCACAAATTGATGAAAATATCGATGGACATACTTACATAAAAATACATACAGACGAACATAGAACCTCTCTCTACGCCCGTTTAAATAGATTTTTAAAGAGAAGAAGATTTCATGCGATTCTTAGTCCTATTTCATCTTACCTGCTTACCTCCCTTTAAAATCGGTCGTACAGATCATCGTATAAGTAGCTAGGTATTGTTAAACAAAGATTGTTTACCATTTTTCACAAACAAGCGAGCAGACATGCAGATATTTGGTTCACGACGACCACTTGACTGACTCATGTAGTTATATAAGTTATGCAGTCAACTTTACTCTTGTCTCGTATTACATGGGATGATGGGACAAACACAACTGGCGAAATGTGGGTGTACTATAGCTACAGCTCTGCCTAAGCCTTAGGGGTATACAGGCGTGATGTTATGTTTCACATACGGCGAAATCTATAAGTCAATGGACGCAGAATTTTCATGTTTCAGGCCTTTCCGTAAACCTTCGACAAACTCGATTAGATTCGGTAAATAATAAATCGTAAAATTATTAATCTTGTTTAAAAACAGCTAGATTCACGTTAAAAACTCGATTAAGTAAGTAACTAACTTGACTTGATTTTGGTATTTTTGAACCGATAACCTTCAATTGATATGAAATCAAACAAAATATGCGAGCGACCGAACATTCAAAATTCGTCAGCCATTTTGGATTTTTAAATCAAGGCGCCAAAGCTGCGCCATATTTGATTCAAAAGTAATTTAGTGATGGAATCGATTCCAATCTCTAACGAGTATCGATAATAAATCGATTAGAAATCGTAACTCGTGTGCATTTCAATCGCGTTTTGCGGAAATCCATAGGCTAAGCTAAAAATAAATTAACTAAAATACCGGACAGTCTATAATATGAGAATGTAGTATATGCTCAACTTACAGAACGTTTTTGAAGAATATTTTCTTAAATAAATAAATAAATTAGTCGCCATCTCGGTAGTCACCCCCCTTTTAGCCAAATTATTATTTACACAGCCCATCCATCGTCTCTTTGGTCTTCCCCTACTCTTATAGCCTTAAAACTACTACGTCTTATGCAAATACGATTGCGGTTCGCCTAATATAACTAACCTAATAATACTATGCCGACTTTGATCTATTTATATACATTTAGTAAAAAAAAAAAAACAAAGAATGGATCTTTGAACTTTTTTTTTCTTGTAAGTTAAAAGAAGAATACAAAAAAGGATTATTTGTTAATCTCTTTCTTTTCCGTGTACTATGACAATCTTTATTTACGTAAAAAATATGTATAGAAACTGATCCGTTTGTGTGCGTGCAAACCTTTGTGTGAGTGTCAGGGCTGTCACGCGCGTTTTGGCGTAGTTTTCATTTTTAAAATTTATTTTTAGATATTATTATTTTTCTTGATTTAAAGATAATTTGACGTTTGAAAATTCATTTAGTTTGGTTGGCTTTGCCTGTGGTCGGTTAAGCAATTATTTTTTTGGGAAATTATTAAAAATGTTAAAAGTTCGCGTAGTAAAGGATGATTTCAATATAACTATAACTATCGAAAGAAGTCCAATTAACAAATAAAGAATATTATTAGACGTTAAAAGACAAAGTAGCTAAATTACATTAAAATTAATTATATTTTAAAAAGAGGATAATGAATAACTTTATACTTGTACTTCGTTCAAGGGTTAAAATGACGACCCATTTACCTATAAGCATAAATGCATAAATGAAATCTATACCATAGCTTGGCAATTAAAAAAGACATTAAAAAAGAATGTCCTCTTTTTTAACAAACGTTCAACACACTAATAGTTAACTTGTTCAACTAAAAACGGTAGTAATTTAGCATTTATAGCCAAAATATTCAGAAAGATAATTCAAAATTAAATTCAAAATCAAAAAGCAGCCCTGCCAAGTCAGCGTGTGAGCGGGTAAGAGAATACGAAACGAACACAGATACGGACTGGCCGCTTGCCGATATGGCCGCGCGCGTTTCCAACATAGCGCGCTCTCGTGTTTTCCCTCATATCTGTCGAAATACGCCATATTGTTTTATTGTTCAATATTATTTTTAATAACCAAAACATTTTACAAAATATTCAAAGTGATTTTCACGTCAAAATACCAACATAACGGATTATGTCAAACGATAATGTCATCATTAGTCTATTGATAATTGTATTATTTATCTCGTTTTATCACGATCGGCGATTCGTTACGGACGTGTGTAATTTAAAAATCGGAAATTATGTTTTATAATTAAAATATAGGTATACGTGTGCGTGAGTGTTGTTTCTAAAAATATTACGTTGAAAAATAACTGTTTTGTACTCGGTGTTGTGTTAATTTTAGTGCAATGTCTACGGTGAACGTTAAAATAAGAATGCATTTATTGTTGCCATTGTTTTAAAATTGTTATTTAGCAAAAATGGATGTGTTTGTGCAGTGATATGGATTATCCTTTGTGTTTCGGATTGTAAAAATGGATAAACCCTCATTCAAGGTATGGCACTATGATTTTTTTTTACTTTTCCTAGTTTATTCTATGATTAATTCTAGAAGAGTGGTCAATACTTGACGAGTACTTTTATTTACTTAATTTGCATACAATCAATTAAGTTTATTTTGATAAAAGATCGATATAAATTTATGAATGGGTGGTTAGATCTTAAATTAATAAGCCTAAGATTGTAACGATCTGCTTAGAGTGGTCAGATAATAATTATTGGCAGTCAAAATACTCGACTCCAACGAGTGACGTCACCCATTGTCTAGTTCATAAGGCGACTTCTCAGTGCGCGGATTTCTTCCATTTATTGTTTCAAACAAGAACTTAATGCTGAACTAATTTAAATTACTATTTTAAATATTACTTGTTTATTTTGATAATTGATGGTTGATTATCGGTTTTAGACATTTAAAAGTAAAGAAAATGTTATTATTATTTGTCCCCTACCCTGCCTCTGTCCGCCATATCAGCAAGCACCAGTGTTGTGGCGCAATAATAAAATAATCGATATCGATGTTTCGAAACTTAAATTAAGTTTCAACATTTTTATGATTTTTATTCACTTTGTGCTTGAGTTTATGGGTTTTGTATAGTCGATTAGTCAGTGGATGATTTATCGACGTCTGTTATGGTTGGCACTTCCTTTTTTTGGGACATTGGCTGAATTCAATTAAGAAATCCGGTATTATTTTGTTGATTTTTTAATCGAAAGTGATGTTACTTAAACGAGATCAATTTCAAATAACAGCTATTTAAATAACCAAGATCGACATTCATTTCAATATTTTAATGAGACACGATTAATTTAAAAATTTTAATAATTATTTCCTCATTATGTTATTAACTAATTAACGACAGCAGGTTTATTCGTAGATGACACATTATACCTAATTACAAGGTATTATTTTATTTTGTATAATTCTACTAAAGGTTATTTTTGAACGGACGACGCGAGTATATTTTTGTACGGCGACGTTTGAGTAGGTCATCTCGGTACTAAATTTAATATTTAAATCGTTGTCTAAATAAAGTTAAAGCGACACAGTTTTCGACTTCCATTTTGGTAAACGGTTATAACTTTTGTCTTTCCCACTGATGGGCAAAGATCCCATAGTCTCCCAATCTCTGTTGTTTTTTATTTTTTTATTTATTTGCAAAATGAACACATGTAGTTACAGGCAATGACTAGGCGAAAACGCATGACCTTGCGTGTGTGTCTGTATGTGTGTGATTTGATTATTCTTAAATCTGCCATTACTAAACATGCAAAAACAAAAATTAAGAAAATTTACACTGAGGTAATTCGACTAATCGAGTCTGGTTTAACCACGCTGGGATCGGTGCAATTCATTCATTCAGTTCAATGGAAAATTTATAAGAATTTTTGAACGTTTCATCCTTCACTTTGTTTCTCTGAATCAAAATCAACAGAATTGGCTGTCCAGCAACATGTTTGTCCATTTTGAAGGCATCCGCCAACGCAGCGCTTGAACACTTCTCGGGTAATCGACGACCCATAAACTTTAAATTAGAACTTCTATTTATAAAATGCAGCGTGTCTCACTCTAGGACTGGTTTATTGCCGTTTAGTTTAATTTATTAAGCTATTGTTTAGTTAGTTTAAATAAACCGCTGAGTGTAGGAACCATTTAGTTCTTATTTAATTGTGGCCATGTGGCAGTTTTGATGATTCTCTCCCGTTTTACCCCTTTATTCATAAACGAAGATTAAAGTTAAGTAGTGATTAGTGACTGTTTAACCATGCATTTTGACGTTTAGGCCTGAGTTCACCAACGACGTCATTTAACTTTAATCATCGTTTATAAATAAACCCCTTGTTATTTAGCATATTAAAATTATAGTAGATAATTCGTCATTACTATTAGTCTTTGTTATCTATTTAGGAATCTTATCAGCCTTCCAGTGTAATATTAATGTGATTTTATTTGATTAAATAGGTAGATAACTGTCGTTTCGTGGTACACTCAACGACATAATATCACTGGAAATGTATAGCTTGATAGCTATACATTTCCAGTTTTATTTGACCTCACATTGTATAGGCTTTTCGTACAACGAGAAGTCAGATTAAACTGGAAATGTATAGCTTGATATGTCGTAGTGTGTACTGCGCGAATTTATTATGTTAAATGAAAATAGATATAATTATGAAAGCGTAATCAGATGACTTTGTCCTAATTACTCATCAGCTGATTTGTGAAGAAAAAATGTAGTGCAGTGCAGGTGAAGCCGCATCGCAGTAACAGTTAAATTTAACCTTAGCAACAAAATAGAAACTTCTATCTATTTATTTACGTAACGACTCACGAGTCGAAACATAACAATCTAATTTGATCTTTAACAGTAAACGAATAAAGATGAAAATATATTGACGCATTACTTATCAGTTTAACTGAAGTAGGTTCTTAATGGCGGAAATCATTTTAATGTAAAAAAACACAATACCTCAATAAATAATTTTTGAAGTAAGCTAATGATTGTTTTTGTTTGCATAATTATATTTTACATAAAATACCAAGACCCCTCCGTGCCTCGGAAAGCACGTTAAGCTGTTGGTCCCAGCTGTCATTTGTGGATCTTTGACAGTCGTTACGGGTCGTCAGAAGCCTGAAAATCTGACAACCAGTCTTACCAAGAGTATTGTATTAACCAGTAACTGGGTTGTGAAGGTCAGATAGGCAGTTGCTCCATGTAAATACTGGGTTTCATCTGCATCCGGTTAGACTGGAAGCCGACCCCAACATAGTTGGGAAAAGGCTAGGAAGATGATGATGATATCATTTTATAGAAAATGTAATCTGCAAGAAAATAATTATACATTCAAACATCCCATCGATTTTATCTTTTTTCAAGTACTTCATGTTTTTATCACAAAAATACAAGTAACTACGATAATGATGTTTAATTTATCTTGTAATTAAGGTAATTACTATTGCATTGCATAATTATGAGTAAATTTTAACATTTATATTTAAACCTGGTCCATTATCTGAATAAGTATATAAAAAGGGGAGGGGAAATAATCAAAGGGCATCAAAAAATTCGTCCGTATCGCTTTTATATACTTGTACATATTATGATTTTAAGACTGTTAGCTTTTTAAATTATGTAAATATTTGAATCTAATAAAAAAGTTACTAAAAAATATATCTGAATAGGGTTATTGACATTTATTTTAAGTAAATCTGTTAACAACTTCATGTTTCTCCTGCCCTTATCCCAATTTATTTGGGGTTGTCGCAACATGTATTTTTTCTTCCATACTTTTCTATAAGTCGTCATCACTGTAGTCATCTCCTTTCTAGCCATAATCATCTTTCATTCATTCATCTACTGTTATAGCATCCACATTCATACTCAAAACTTTCCACACGACATTTTAATCATTCCTCCGCACTACTTAGTTGATTCTCAAAGTTGTTAGCAACAGCTTAGGTTTTTGTTGCATGTATCTAATAGATAACTAACTAAATTAAATAACTAACTATATAAATAATTACAAAAACAAAAGGTCAGTTCGTCCGCATCGCTGTTATCCGGAAAAGTGGCCAGAAGACGGCCAGCATTACCATTGTCACGATTCTCAAATAAATACACTTTCCCTAAACTATCGACATAGACTATATCGATATATTTTACGCCACAGCGCACTATCTCGGGGCCATCCTTTGGCATTAAAAGCCATTTTATTTAATTTTTTTTTTCTCAATAGCAATGACGGTTCTGCGCGTTCTGCCGATAACGGTGACGAATTTTACAAAAAGGTTAGTTTGTTGGTACAAACAATTTGGTGTCATTGGTTTCCTTACAAATGCAAATGATCCGAAAAAAAGATAATTTTGTTACAATACTGTATGTTATTCTAAAAGGAGAGGCAGAGCAGTGGTGGCCCAGTGCAGAGCAGTGGTGGCCCAGTGGTAACGGCCGCGACTTACGAGTTGTAGGTCGTCGGTTCGAACCCAGACAGGCGCTTTACTTTGTGTAAATTATTTCATCACCATTGCTCTCAAAACGGTGAAGGAAAACATCGTGAGGAAACCGACATGTCCTAGAACCAAAAATTCGAAGACATGTGACATCTACCAACCCGCAGTGGGCCCGCGTGGTGGATTACTGCCCACTCCCTCTCACAGAGAGGAGGCCTGTGTCCCAGCAGTGGGAACATTATAGGCTAATTATGTATGTAATTATGTATTCTAAAAGGGGTTCGTAGTTAAATGATAACAGCCACATGGGTCGCTCGAAGGTTAAGCTACGCTTGCTGCGGTCGATTTGTGAATGGGTGACCATTACATAACTGCCGTGTGTGAACCCATCCTCACAGAGAGAAGGCCTGTCCCAGCAGTGGGAACATTATGGGCTGATTATGCTATGCAACTCAACCAACGGCAACGATTCGACAAACTTACCAAACCCTTCGTGTGCGAGTCCGACTCGCACTTGTCCGGTTTTTCATTTCTTCACATTTTCCTTCACCGAGGAAAGGAAGCTAAATATTCTCAAGGACAATTTACCTAGACATTATATAATCAATATGCTGGCGGCGTACAGGGATAAATATATAGGCACTGCATATTATATGCTTGATAGTTGATACAGTAAGCAATTATGGCGAACTAGCTTCGGACCGCGACTTCGTCCGCGTAAAATGTCTTCTTTCCCAGATCCACCGCGTCGCATCGCATCACCTGACCGCGCTAACACTTCGTTCTTCCTGACTTTTTTTGCTTTTTACGACTCCTAAAGGTCATAGCCTTATATTCCTCAAGAAATGAACCATCAAAATTATGCAAAAATAATTTTTAAATCCGATTGGGCGTTCCAGTGCGTTCAAACAAACTCTTCTTCATATCTGGGGCTCTGTCTCGCATAGGGTGTCAGCATTATGCTGAGCGATGCCCGTCTTGCGTGGATGTGAAGCATGTTTTTCCACACTTGCGTTTTTGTTCTTTTTATGCGTCATGTTCACCGCAAACAAACGCTATTTTCTTTCTTTCTTTCAAATCTGAATAGTTTGTTTGTGAGAACGCGTTAATCTGTGAATCTTCTAGTCGGATTTGAAAAAATCGTTTTGCATTTGATAGCCCAATTCTTGAGGAAGGCTATAGGCTACTTAACATCACGCTAGGACCTTGAGGAGCCGAGCAAAAACAAACAATTCAGTGTCTGTCTGGTCGAACCATTGACATAATAATTATATTACTAGCGAGTCATTGGGACGAACCGACGGCGACGACCTGCAAATCGTAAATCGCGGACTCGCGGCAGTTACCACTGTAAACACTGTGCCACCACTGCTCTAAAATCAATGCCTTGTTTGTACTGCACAGGTCCAGTTGAAAACCAGCGCCAGGCACTAGGTGTATGGCATTTTTCCTGCGCCTTTCTGGCGAAGCCGTGATGCACGCTTTCTTACTAACTTCTTACATCGGATTTTACACTTTTTATTAGATTTTTTATTTGTTTTTATTACCTGAAGGCCAATTCTATAATTTAAAATTTTCAAAATCTAGTCGCAGTCTCATCTCGGCGACAAACAAAACTTGTCAAAATGTAGGGAAATTAGAGGTATTTTTGACAGATTGAGACTGAGATCAGACTGTGAACGTTCTTAAAATTACGAGAATTGCCCCTCTGATGTATTGTGTATTTTAGTCTGTGCTAAATAAATGTATTTTCTTTGTTCTTGAATAAATAACCTGGGTAAAGTTTGAGAACCGCTGGCAGGCGATCCCTAAACCAATATACGGGTGTTACATTAGAGAATAGGGCCCCGCGGTAGGGATGCCACGCCAGGATTACTTAAGAATTATTTTAAAAAAACAAAAAATAAATAAAGTAATAATCATCATCTGCATTTTCCTAACTTTGCTAAGGCCAGCTTCCAGTCTAACCGGGTGCAGCAAAATTCCAGTATTTTACATGCAGCGGCTGCCTCTGACCTCCGCAGCCCAGTTATTGGGTAACACGATGCCCCTTGGTAAGATTGGTTGACAGACTTTCGGGCTTCTGACGACCCGTAACGACTGTCAAAGATCCACGAATGACAACCGGAACCAACGGTCTTGGTATGTAAAGATGGTCATCAACGGAGCAACCGCCGCAAGCGTAGCTTAACCTGATCGGTCAACTCTTCAGCTTTAATAATAGTATAGAAGAATAAGAATACACATAAGAATTCCGGAATAATTGATGGTGAAAACCCCAGTTTCCCGCCATTCCTGACTGACAGATGACATTAGTGACATTAGCTACTTCACTCTTGCTCTTGCGAATGAGACAGTATTCATTCCAGTACTAACCCAACAAGATCTACATTGTGTTCAACTTCACTTCAACTGTATCAATTGAAGAATTAACTACTTGAGTCTTTATTTGTTACTGTAACTTTTTCTGCACGTTTGTTTTTCCAATTCATTTCAGACATTGGCAGAATCATCGATATCGGCTTTGCTTGCCAAATAGTTTCTGAGGATCAGTACTTTCGAACGTTTAAATTACATAAGACAGTTTCCCGCCACGCCCGCCCTTCACTTCTTCCAAGTGCTGTAGCTGGGAAGAAGTGGCGCAAAAAACTCCCTAGCAGCACAGCTGTCTTGTTCAGATAGAAAAACAGAATTTAAAAAAAAATTAGTTGTCTGTAAAGTCGGTTTACGGACGATAATTTTACGTGATAACGTCATAAGAGATAGATACGTCACAAGCCGAACGCTTAGGCCGATCGTGCCTCTCTATCGCTTGTACCGCGCTCTCTCGCTTACACGCTCGGATCAGAGGGGGTCTACTCCCTAACTCCGGCCGTCCGTCCGTCGGCCCGTCCGACAGTAGCCCGATACGACGGTGTGAACCCTACTCCCTAACGATTTCGGACTCATCAGTTTCAAACGCAATCATAGACAATATTCGTGAACGAACGACGCATGGCGATACAGTTGCACTATTTTACCGGTCGATTACCGGTTTCCTTATTTTGTAGTTTTCTAGCTTATTAAACAAAAATTAATACTTTTGTCGTTAGAAAATGACCACATTTAAAAAATATACCTTTTATTATGTCTATAAATATAGAATTGAATTATTTTTGCCATTTTTGTCTGGAAACTGGCATCATCCTGTTATACCTTTGCCTGTTTACTTTTTTGAAGGAAATTTTATAATGAAATGTCAAAGGCCGCATTCCGAATTTTGTTTGTCTCATCGTCTCACATGCGTTCCGATTTAGTTATTACGATTATGACAGCTAAGAGCTGTCAACAATTCGAAACGCTCGTGAACGCGCTCACAGTGATACTCAATGTCAAAACGATATTATTACAGTATTTCTTTGTATAAACACCACATTTCTTCTTCAGTTCTTCTTCTTTAGTTAGGTGGCGACAGTCAGCCAGAAGAAAAAAAAAATACCTCTACATTTAAAAATAATTTTGACACAACTAAATCGAATTTGACAATCGCGACACCACGTGGAAAATATTTTATTTTGTTTTTAGAAGATATTTTATTTTTATATGGAATTTTTCTCTTTTTGTATGGAAAATATGAAAAATTATTACCTACGTGTTGAGTTTTAGGGGTTTATGGGTTTTATAAAGGGGGTCGAAATTTTCATTATTTTTACGATAGGACACACCGTTTTCGAGATATAAGCAAAAGAAAAGAAAAAAGATATAGTACTGTTTTTGTTGGTTTGTCAACTAATTTTATTCCACACCTTTTTAGTCGCGATTAAAAATAGTCAGATTTAATTAGAAAATCTAATCGTTATCGCGCACGCTAATTCGGTACGGGTTTAGGCTCGCTCAAATTCCTGTAAAGCTTCTTTAATATTTAAAAAAACAGCCATACTTAGTTTGAATTCTTTTAAATTGGTAACTTTCGTCGACAGCACGAGAACTATTTTGATGTCGTATCAACTGACATAAATATCCGTCAAAACCAGTGTCAACTTTAATTGTTCGGACGGGCTAAAACACATCGGGGGTAGGGACAACTATCAAATCGCGTTGTCATTCATTCTTCGCTCGGGCCCCGAACGAATCATCCGTCCGTAGGGCATAGGGAGTAGGAAACGCCCGTAACGAAGGCCGAAACGACGGACTTCGTGCTTAGGGAGTAGACCCCCAGGCGGAACGTGGCAACGAATTATGCTTTTTCGTGCGTGCAGTGACGTGATAACGTCTTATAAATCGATGAACCGGCGTTCATCGATTTATAAGACGTTATCACGTCAATAAATGGAATAGAATAGAGATAGCATGTACGCATCTCTATATGTATACACTGTAGCTTCAATCTTGGCCCTTGATCTATCAATTAAGAGAATAATTGAAGAAACCGCTGGGTTCCCAGTCCAGTGTAGCAGTAGCAGGTATTTAGAGTTCCTTTATCTATGGGACAAGCCCGCCACACAGAAAAAGCAGGATTTTTTTTGGCGAAAGCGAATATATTAATAACACCCCAAATAATCAGTATACTACTTATCCTTTTATTTGAGGACAAATTAAGTTTACAGTGGCTAATAGATAGCCTTAGAAAATGTATATTAATGAGATAACATTACTACACCAATAATATTAAACGTAAGGCAGATAAGTCAATCAATCTGCCTAGCCTTTTCCCAACTATGTTGGGGTCGGTTTTCAGTCTAACCGGATGTAGCTGAATAGTATTTTATATGGAGTGACTGCCTATCTGGCCTCCACTATCCAGTTACTGGGCAACACTGGTAAGACTGGTTGTCAAACTTTCGGGCTCTTTCGGGCTTCTGACTACCCACAACGACTGTCAAAGATCTGCGAATGACAGCCGGGACCAACGACTCTCCGAGGCACTGGTTATAGGTACTGTAGAGGTTATATATATGTAGCCTTGTCTTAAATAACACAGGCCGGTCATAATTGTCATTTTATTCCTTTCGGACATCCAAGCAAACGTCAAATAAATTATTATAATATTTCTTAGACAGAACGATTGCTAATTTTAACTTTGTAATGTAAAGTTCTTGCTCTAAAATATATTCAGTTAGCATATGATCCCCCTGAGCTACGTGTTCCTACAGTACATTACTTATTTAATTTTTATCCCCGAAAAGCGGGACTGAGCCTGTCCCGCGCAGGATATTTAATTTTGGGCTAAAAACCAGGACGTCTGACACTGGCAACGCTGAATTGCTCTCAAAAAACAATGCGACGAATCTGCTGATCCTCCAACACACGTGACACTAATATGCTGACGTTACCTTACAGGCCATATTCGGCAATAGACTTACCATATTTTATCAAAACCATCACTCAACCAACAAACAAGGCGGAACCGACACACGTATACCTGTCTCTCTCACTCGTACCTCGTCGTCTCCCTCCAACCAGGCTGCCTCAATTTTATACTTATTGATTCAGAGTTGAAACTCTGAAAGTACCGTTAGCATGTTAAGTGTTGTTTTTTTTTCGGTTTTGGTTTTTAGTATTTTTATTTTTATTGCAATTTAGTTGTGGTTGTTAACAATGAGGGGATATGAGTGTGTCTGTTTTATTTTGTCTTTTAAAGTTGTGATTTTAATTTGTTATTATTAGCAGACTGGAGATTTTGAATCCTCATACTAACAGCAGCAATGGATTTCATTTCACAGTTCAACAACATTCATTGCGTTGTTGAGCAGACATTCGAACATAATTGAAGCAATATCCTTCGAAATGATTCAGATAGTGGTTAATACCTACTGTGTAACTCAATTTGGGAGCTGTACTGGCTTTAACGACAGCCATGTTTAGAAAAAGTGTCATTTGCCCAGAAAAGGGATGACTACCGAGATAACGACTAATAGAGAATATTTTTTTATTTGATATGGGTTTGCTCTTGACTCTAGTCTAGGTCAGAGGTGACAGAGACAAAGTCGTCGATGGAGTGAGCTTACCCAGAAGAAGCCTATTCACTCTCACTTTGAAGAGATTCGGGTTGTATGCGCTCGGAAACACAGACGCAGGTAGAGAGTATGGAAGAAAAAGGCATGTTGTGCCGACCACAAATAATTGGGTTTAGTATAGGAGAATGATATTAGCAGACAGGACAACTCTGATGCATATCGTTTAGAATCCTTTAAGGTTTTTAGAGAAAGTGTAATTTTCATTTCTATGATCAGAGGGGTAATTCTCGTAATTTTAAGAACGTTCACAGTCTGTCTCAGTCTGTCAAAAATACCTCTAGTTTCCACACATTATTGACAAGTATTTGACATTGATTGCCGCTGAGATGAGATTGTGACTAGATTTTGAACGTTTTTGATTACGGGAATTGGCCTTTATAGTATTACTAGCTTCCGGCCGCGGCTTTGCCCGCGAAGTATGTCGATAAAAACTATCCTATGTCCTTTCCCGGGATGCAATCTATCTCTCTGCCAAATTTAATCCAAATCCGTTCAGTGATTTAGGCGTGAAAAGGTAACATACAGACAGACAGACAGACAGAGTTACTTTTGAATTTATAATATTAGTATGGATGGATAAGTATGGATCTGTTACTATGAATCGCAAAGTGGACAATAGGGTATAATCTAATGGAGTGATTTTCGAGAAGCACCCTAATTGTAATCTCAATCTAATCTCAATCTGAATAATTTTGAAGGATATTACTACCTAATCCTTTTTTTTTTTTTTTTTTTTTTTTTTTTTTTTTTTTTTTTTTTTTTTTTTTTTTTTTTTAAGGATGGGAAATCATCCAATGACCCCTCCCGCTCTGGGTGGAGCGGAAGGGAGTGTCAGACTCTTACTGACTAAAACCCATCCGTGTTCCTTCCTTAGCCCTTTATGTTCCGGGGCAGCGGTAACCCTTTCGGACAATCCCGCTGCCCCGGCAGGACTACCTAATCCATTGCTTCAAGTTCATATGTTCGAAGAATTTGTCTGCTCAACAACGTAATAACGCAATGAATCTTGTTGAACTGTCAAAATGAAACCCATTGCATAATCTTCTTGTTCTATCTTCATCTTTATTATTAGTCATCATCTGCCTGCCTTTAAAAGTAATAGAGAAAAGATTGCGAGAGGAGAGTGAGATTACCCCAAACCAGTTTGGGTTTATGCCAGGTCGAGGAACAATGGACGCCACTTTTGCACTCCGCCAATTGTGCGAGAAGTACAGACGTGCACACAAGAACTTGCACATGGTGTTCATTGATCTGGAGAAAGCGTATGATAGGGTACCTCGGGATGTGCTGTGGTGGGCCTTGAAAGAGAAAGGTTTGCCCGGGAAGTATGTAGAGTTAATTCGTGCTATGTACAGTCAATCTCGTACCTACGTCCGGTCGGCTGCTGGCAATACCGACGAGTTCAGTGTGGCTGTAGGCTTGCACCAGGGCTCGGCTTTAAGTCCTTACCTCTTCCTGTTGATTATGGACGCTCTTACGTCGGACATCCAGGAGGAGGCACCCTGGTGCATGTTGTTTGCCGATGACATTGTCCTTGTCGGTGAAGATGGACCTGAGATCCAGAGCAGATTGGAGAAATGGCAACAAAAGCTGGAGAATGTTGGCCTGAAAATCAGCAGAACCAAGACCGAATATATGTTCTGCGATTTCGGCGGTCTCTCCAGTTCTGGAGCCATAGCGCTTGATAGTGCACTTCTCCCAGTCTGCTCCGACTTTCGGTATCTCGGTTCACTCGTGCAAAGCGATGGCGAAGTAGATCGGACGGTTAAGCACAGAATTAACACTGGATGGATGAAATGGCGGCAGGTCACGGGAACAATCTGCGACTCCCGCATTCCCCTTAAACTTAAGGGGAAGATATATAAAACCATGATTAGACCTGCTGTCTTGTATGGATCAGAATGTTGGGCCACAAAAGGGATGAACGAAAGGCAATTGCATGCAGCAGAGATGAGAATGCTAAGAGGGATGTGTGGTGTTACACGAATGGATAGAATAAGAAATGAGTACATAAGAGGAAGTTTGAAAGTGGTACCGGTGACCGAAAAGTTGTGTGGGAATCGGTTGTCATGGTATGGGCATGTGCTACGGAGAAATGAGGAAGATGTCGTGAGGAGAGTTTTGAGTATGAATGTCGATGGCTATAAGAGTAGGGGAAGACCAAAGAAACGATGGATGGACTGTGTGAACGATGATATGGCTAGAAAGGGGGTGACTACCGTGATGACGACTAATAGAGAAGTATGGAAGAAAAATACATGTTGCGCCGACCCCAAATAAATTGGGATAAGGGCAGGAGAATGATGATGATCTGCCTGCCTTTCCCCAACTATGTTGGGGTCGGCTAACTGGATGAAGCTGAATACCTACCAATATTACCTAGTCTGTTTTAGGGTTCCGTACCCAAAGGGTAAAAACGGGACCCTATTACTAAGACTCCACTGTCCGTCTGTCACCAGGCTGTATCTCATGAACCGTGATAGCTAAACTGTTGAAATTTTCACAGAATGTGTATTTCTGTTGCCGCTATAACAACAAATACTAAAAACAAAACAAAATAAATATTTAAGGGGGCTCCCATACAACAAACGTGATTTTTTTTCGTTATTTTATATGTACTTAGTGTTAAATATTGTATGGTGGTACGGAACCCTTCGTGTGCGAGTCCGCAGTTGGCCGGTTTATTAGTATAGATAATGTATATATTAGTAGTTATAGCCATTAATTTATCCTAATAATAAAGTTGAAGAGTTTGTTTGAATGCGCTAATCTCTGGCACTACCGTCTACCATTCGGATTTGTAAAAAGCCGGTCAAAAACACAAAAAGTAAGAACGCTAAACGAAAATGAAGTACCTAATAGCGCGGCGCGGGTATGCGATGTGTGACGAGGTGGGCGGGGGAACAAGAAATTTCACTATATCGTCCCACTGCTGGGCAAAGGCCTCCCCCATATTCTTCCACCTTTCTTTGTGCAGTACCTTCTCTGCCCAATCGGTTAGGAACGAGTCCAAATCGTCACGCCAGCGTTTCATAGGGCAGCGGGATTGTCCGAAAGGGTTACGGCTACCCCGGAACATAAAGGGCTAAGGAAGGAACACGGATGGGTTTTAGTCAGTAAGAGTCTGACACTCCCTTCCGCTCCACCCAGAGCGGGAGGGGGGGGGGGGGGGTCATTTGATGATTTCACAACCTTAAAAAAAAACAAAAAAAAAAAGCCTTTCATAGGCCTGCCTCGGTGACGACGCAGGTGCCGTCTTCAGGCACCCACTGAGTGACGACTTTGGCCCATCTGTCTGGATGCATCCTATAGGTGTGTCTCGCCCAGTCCCACTTCAGCCTCGCAGAAGATAGAAAAATAAAGACTACTTTTTGAAATAACAATTTTTTATGCCAACGGTGCTTTGTCAAACGAATCTCCGTTCGAGGTTATCGTTGTCCACGATTTTACAAGCAGTTCTTATAAGGTTTTTTACCTCATTTTGCCTCTAGTACACACAATCAATCAGCCTAGTCGGCTTCCAGTGTAACCGGATGCAGCTGAGTCCTACTATTTTACATGTAGCGACTGCGCATATCTGACCCTACACAACCCAGTTACTGGGTAACACGATACCCTTTGGTTAGATTGGTTGTCAGACTTTAGGGCTTCTGACTACCCGTAGCGACTGTCAAAGATCCATTAATGACAGCTGGGATCACGTTTCCGAGACACGGAAGGGTCTTGGTACCCATCCACGAACCGACCGCGGAAGCCGGTCCGGCTGTTGAACCCACGACCTACAACTCGTAACTCATGGCCGTTACCGCTGGGCCACCACCGCTCTCATAATCATAATAAAAAGAAATCAAAACCAAAATGTTTATAAAATACAAAGTAAAAAATGTGCAGATAAATCATAAAGTAGGTATGAATTCAATTAAATTAAACTGTGTTGGTACAAGAGAATAGTGAACAGTGGTGGTTCACTAGAATCGGCCGCGACTTTGAGTTGTAGGTCATAGGTTCGAACCCAGTCAGAAACAGAAGAAGAACTAGCAGGGGATCGAGGAGTGGGGACTCAGGGGATCAGACCGGAATAAATCTCATCAGCATCAGCATTTCAGCTGAAAGACGTCCACTGCGAGACAGGCGTCCCGCAAGCACCGCCACTTCGACCGGTTCTGTGCTTTACCAGCACCACCTTGTGGGAGGTCTTCTGTTCTGACGCTATGTCTCCGGTACGCGCTCGCTACTCCGGAACCTTTCGGCCCCATCGGCCACCTGAAGGCCAATTCCCGTGATTAAAAACGTTCAAAATCTAGTCGCAATCTCACCTTAGCGGTTAAATGAATGTCAAAAACATAGAGAAATTTAAAGTTATTTAATTTTTTTTTTACTTAGGGGCTGCCTCCACGAGCGAGAGAATCGCGGCGATAGTCTCGCCGTGCCATCAAATTTTCGCGGCGATGATATCGCCGTGTGGAGACACGTTCTACGAGAGTGTATAGAATTACGTGGCACGACGATAATATCGCCGCGATTCTCTCGCTCGTGGAGGCGGCCCCTAAGAGTAGAGTAAATTATTTTACCACCTAGACTGCTCTTAAAACGGTGAAGGCCAACATCGTGAGGAAACCGGCATGTGCTTGAACCAAAAATTCGAAGACATATGACATCTATCAACCCGCACTGGGCCCGCGTGGTGGAGAAGATACAGTCCACTCCCTCTCACAGAGAGGAGGCCGGTGTCCCAGCAGAACACTATAGGCTGATTAAACTATAAGAAAACCACCAATTATTATGCATCTTGTACTTGCATAGTTTTCCTCCATTTTTACCATAAACATTATTTTATTATTTATTATTATATTAAACATAATAATATTTATAACGAAGTTGTCTCAAACTCCGCAGCCCCGGTTCGTGAATATGTTGCGACATTTCGGGAAGCACAACCAGTATCAATTATTCAGAGTTTCGGGAATCAGTGGGGCTCTACAGGTTCCTATACCTTGCTCTAAAAGTATCTGAAGGGAACGTAAACAAACCCTGTTTAGGTTAAATCATTCAATGTACAGGTTTCACTTCGTTACTATTTTATTATAATGTATTAACTATTATACAGGGTCAAATTCTGTTATAAAGGGGCTTGTGGCTAAGTAATAACAGCCGCGCTCGCGGTTGGTCATACCAAGACCCTTCCGTGCCTCGGAAAGCACGTTAAATCCGGCTGTCATTCGTGGATCTTTGACAGATTTCTTTTATTCTGTTTTTTTTAGTATTTCTCATCTGTGAAAATTTCAACTGTCTAACTATCACGGTTTATGAGATACGGCCTGGTGACAGACGGACAGCGGAGTCTTAGTAATAGGGTCCCGTTTTACCCTTTGGGTACGGAACCCTAAAAACAGATTGATTTGAGCGGCTCAATTCCTCAGAAATTGGGGTGAAACGAAACTTGGAACATTTCCATTTGTTCGCCCCCCTATTACTTGGAACTTGGTCACTTTAGCGAAATGTGGGTGTGGTGTATTGTATGATTGTGAACCTCTATCTACCTCTCTGGGGAAAATAGGCGTGATGGTATGCCACAAATTAATAAAAACAGATTGAGTCTGCTCTAGTAGCAAGCGCAGCGCTATTGCTGAGCACGAGGACCTGCGGGGTAATTGCGTAATCACTGAGCTCTCGCATCACGTCACCGGGGTGTGGTGACGTGATGCGAGAGCTCAGTGATTCGTCAACTTGTGACAACTATCACCCCTCCCGCACCGCGGCGCTGTCGGCCTATAACAGTAGGAATGGCTTTCATTTTGACAGTTTAACACTATTCATTGCGTTATTTACGTTGTGGAGCATACAAATTTTCGAACATTAATAGCAATGGATTAGCATATCCTTCAAAATGATTCAGATTGTGATTGATAGTGTGTTGAATAAATTATAATTACGGTGCTGGGTACAATACCCGCGTCGGCCAGTGTTTTTGAGTATTTCCATCTGAAATTTCTCAGTAACAGACCTGAGTCTAGATTTATGCCCGGTTGATGGCAATACGCTCGCCCCCTATTACATGGCGAAATGTGGGTAGACAGACAATACGGGTGATTTTTTTTACCGGTTCCAAATTTGTACAGGCTGTTCGACCCTTGAATATGAACAACTTTTACTATGGAACCAATTCAGAAAACACGAAAAAAAAATTGTTGTTCATACATTTTGGTCAAGTAGGTATTGAACTTTTGTATTAAACAGCTGATTTTTTGTTCGTGATTTCAGAGTTGATAGTGAAAGTTGTTCATATTCATGGGTAGAACACCCTCTACAAAAGACAATGACCAAATCACTATGGGAAGTGGTGCATTTATTTTTTACCGCGGCCATCGTTGAGACGTTAGTCTGTATATGATAAGCCTATCCCAAAAATGAATTGATAAACGATTTTTCTACAAATGCAGTCCGAGATGATATATTTGAACTTGAATTTTTATGTAAGAAATAATAAAGTCATGTAAATAAACAGATGGAAGAGATAAGCCACTATTCATTTTATTTTATGTTATTCCTCTCCATCCACGGTTGTCTGGAAGAGATCGCATCAAGCAACAAGACCGGCCATTGTGTCACTTGTAATTAAGTTTGTTTTTATTTCTTACTTTTTACGTATTTTGTGGCGTTTCAATAAATTGTTAATTCATTTGTGAAATAGAGGAATTAAAACGATGTCTTACTATTTCCTAAGGTGTAAAAAAAGAACAGGTCGTTTTAAATCTTTTTACTGTAAATAATTATTATTAATATAATACGTCATTTATTATATATTATTATATCATCGTCACTTGAGGTGACCATTGACTTCATTTTCGACATATTGCCTAATAATGATATGGTCTAAAAAAGGGGCTGGTGTACTGAGATTGGACTGATGTCTGCTCCATCCCAGGTACCAGATTACAGACACAGCATACACCGGGTACACAATACAGCTGCAGTAATGTCCTATCATAGCTTCACATCCGCGGACATTCTCCTCCAGCAACAAATAGGTATAATACCTATATCCGGGCTTGTCGGTACCGCGACTGAATCCTTCCTCTTAATAACCAAGGGTTAGTTAGACATAACCTCTAAGCTGTACGACCGGCTTATAAATGATAAAAACAACTATATTTTATTTTATTGAGGATCTCCAACAAAGGATACACATATACCTACAATAGAAACTTAGAATAATAACAAAGGTTCTTTTACGTGTGCTCCTTCAATTACAGGAGACCACAGCATGCACATACAATAACTAGGTGTAAACACCAGCAAACAACAGCATATAACTCAGTTCAGACTGATGTTAGGTTATGTTACCGCATATTAAGGCGCAGATATACGACTTCTAATGATTTTAAATTCAACATCACGTCTAATCGACCGGACTGATTTCTTTGAAAAAAATAAATGTTATACTAGACCATTTGCTTCGTAATTTGATATGTGAATATTTGCAATTATATTTTTTTAACATAGTGTAATTAATTTGTAAAGTATTGTCTACCGCGGACATAAAAACGATAATTACGCAAACACTATCGGGTGTATTTTCATAAAACTTTCACCATATAAAAGACAATTTAATTCCCCAAATTTTAGTATACGGTTTTTATTTGTTTTTTGTTTGATAAATCAACGTGGGTTCTTTTTTCGAATAAACTTGGTGCGCGTTGAAGCGGGGGCTCTTGCGGGCGACGGGCGGCAGTGCATCGCTGACCACTGTCACGGGTAGACGCTAACGCTCGGAGCAATCAGAACATAATTTTAATCGCTTTTGATTTTCGTGCTGAAAATGGCTGCTAATTCCAAATTACTAAAAAAGAAACGCCTTATATTGGTAAAAAATAGATTATTGAGGTAAGTAACGTATTTTAATCGAAATAAAATTATCATTTATCTCTATCGAAATATTAAATTAGTGTACCTAAATAAAAAAAAATAAAAAAAATATTCAATTGTAGTAAATATACTTTTATTTTACTAAATAATAATTGTTTTATTTCTGTTTCCGGAGAATACAAAATAACGAAGATTCTCAAGTCGTAAATGCAGATCAGATACGAGGTAATTATTGTAATGTAGTATAACCATACCGCATCCTTGTAGGGACAGTCCGGATCAGAGTTTCAAAAAATACTTGAATGCTATTATTGACATAGTTGTGGGGTAATTATTCTTGGTATGTAAATTTAGTACGACTTCGACTGCACTTTTGCGTCTGTTGTAGACTTACAGTACCTATGTCGTGCACAACTATCTTCCTACTTTCACCCATGCCTATACTTCCATGCCGATGCCTATATTAACCTATATTTTAATCCATTTATTTTGTAGCTCTGGCTGTATAGAACAGGAGAAAAAGGCAACTCCGCATATTGAAAATGAAAATGAGGACATTATTGCTGACAAGTAAATGCATATACCTAATTTATTATTCTTATTTTCACAGTAGCTCACATACAGGGGGATCTGGTACATTTGCGCGAAAGAAACTTACGCGGCTCCTTTTGCGCGACTAGACATATCCGCGAATGGACTTTTGCGAGACTAAACACGTGCGCGACTGGACGTATCCACGACTAGACTGTTGCACGACTGACGTTTTCATGGTTTTCGGGGGCGCTAATGACGAAAATGAGGTCAAAGTCAAAATCCAAGATGGCGGCTGCGAAATTTTACAAAATATTCGTCATGGGTGTCGTTTTCATGGTTTTCGGGGGCGCTAATGACGAAAATGAGGTCAAAGTCAAAATCCAAGATGGCGGCTGCGAAATTTTACAAAATATGCGTCATGGGTGTCGTTTTCATGGTTTTCGGGGGCGCTAATGACGAAAATGAGGTCAAAGTCAAAATCCAAGATGGCGGCTGCGAAATTTTACAAAATATGCGTCATGGGTGTCGTTTTCATGGTTTTCGGGGGCGCTAATGACGAAAATGAGGTCAAAGTCAAAATCCAAAATGGCGGCTGCGAAATTTTACAAAATATGCGTCATGGGTGTCGTTTTCATGGTTTTCGGGGGCGCTAATGACGAAAATGAGGTCAAAGTCAAAATCCAAGATGGAGTCACACAAATTCCTTTCACTGTTTTTGCAACGAATAAATAAAAAATCACTTCTAGGCTTTTTTGTTTTATTTATCACTAGCTTCTGCCCGCGACTTCGTCCGCGTGAAATTTCACCCTCCCCCCATTCACCCTCTTAGGAGTGGAATTTCGAAAAACCCTTTCTTAGTGGATACCTTCAAATACTTCACACAGAACACACTCCAAATTTAATGTCTCTATGACCAGCGGTTTAGGCTGTGCATTGATATAATAAGTCAGACAGGATCACAGGACTTTGAATTTTATGTTAGATTATAAAAGTAAACCTAATAAAGTACCTACCTAATAAAAAAAACTCAATAACAGAAAATAAAATACCTAAATAAACCTATTTCTGATGATAACTAATCTAAACTCAATAAATAAGCAAAATCCCTAAAAACTAATATCTATACGAATGACTAATCCTACCTAACAGTTTTATAAAATAACCTACGGTCACTACGTACACTATCAAATATACTACCCATACTTTAAAATTAAAATCTATACCTACGACTTATAAAAATAAACCTAAATGACTCTACCTTAAACTGTACTTAGTAAAAACTAAAAGGAATAAAAAGGTCGCACTGAAAAGCACGTTTTGGAATTGCAAGTAGCAGTTAAAACATACAATTTATAGAATGCTAATATGAACGAACGCTCGCCTATTATTCTTATCTTCGTCGTGTACTACGACAAACTTATTATTTGCGGTTGGTACAGTAATCGGGTCTAGGGATCGAACCGCAAAATTAAGTTTGTTTTTTATTGTATATTTTTTTCCGGGATAAAAAGTACCCAGTGGTGTGGTGCCCAGGATATTAAAGAATAATTATACCAAGTATCATCGTAATCGAACCGGTCGTTTTTGCCTGATGCCTGAACAAACATAGAGACAAAAAAAAATTTAATCACATTTTTGGGTTCTGTGTCGGTCTAATAACACCCCCTGCCATTTATTTTTTTGATAATTTCAATGTACAGAATTTTCACTTTACAGATTTATTATAAGTATATGTAAAGAAGGGGATGTGTGAGGCTATCAGTAGTGTGTTCTGCTGAGGATGGGCGTAGGTGCAGTGTAGAAATAACACGGAGGTACAAAATATCTGTAGTGTAATCGGCGTTCCACAGCGAACAGGGGCTTACATGACGGTTACAACGTATTTTATAAGCGCGTACAATCAAAGTTGCTAACTTAAAAAAAAAAAAAAATACAACTCGATACAATTAAAAAATTAAACATAATAAATATGAGCAGTATTAAAATCAATAAGTAATTATTAATTGACTAGAAATCAATCCGAGGAAATAGAAAATACATGGCGGTGACATCACTGCTACCGCTGATGCGTAGTCTCCTGGGAAGCTCCCTGCGTTTGTAACATATAGATTTGTAATTTGAACGAATATTTAAACACTACCAAAACAACTAATACCTATTTTATAAAATAACAACAAAAGAAATTCAAATAAACTATTTAAAGACTAAAAGTCGCGCTGATAAGCACGGTTTGTTAATATCAATTTTTGTCTGTCAATAAGGTCGAACGCTCTGAACGTTGATGCGTTCAGAGCGTTCGACCTTATTGTCCAGCCAAATATTGAATGAAGCTCGCGCTCGGACCTCCCGCCTTTTTATACCCTACCGCCACGACCCGCGTCGAGCGCGGCAACCGTTACACAAAAATAATCCTTATGGCATGATTCAGTATTCACGCGCGACGGCGCGATGGCTTATTAGCGTATTTCATGTATAAGTTTGGTGTTTCTATACCGATTACTATGATTCTTTTTTTATTGAATAGGTAATAATATTAACTTCTTTTAATTAGGGATGAGTGAGAGTATTATAAACGTAAAAGTAAACAAATATAATCAGAAAGCTCCGAACTGCTAAGCTATCGGGAGTTACACATGTTATTGTGAGTCAACCATAAAAGATAGACATATGCTGTTGTGGGATATTTTTTAGATAATTTTATGTAGAACATTTCCGTCGTAAATGATTTCTATGTAGCTTTAACCATTAAGGCTGCACACGCGACGGAAGCTTAAAAAATGGAGCAAATTCTCCCGTTTTCCCAACATTTCCTTTCACTGCTCTGCTCCTATTCATTGTAGCGTGATGAAAAGTATACTATAACCTCCCCCAGGAGTATGAAGAATAATTGTACCAAGTTTCGTAAAATCCGTCGAGTAGTTTGTTTCTATAAGGAACATAGAGACAGACAGACAGACAGACAGACAGACAGACAGACAGACAGACAGACAGACAGACAGACAGGCGAAAATTTTACTGATTGCATTTTTGGCATCAGTATCGATCACTAATTACCCCCTGATAGTTATTTTGAAAATATATATCATGTACAGAGTTGACCTCTCTACAGATTTATTATAAGTATAGATTATAATTATGTTTCAGTTCTGAAGTGATTGGATCATTTACAAAAGAGGTTTTAGGTTTTTGTCATCTTGTTATTATTTTAAGTAGGTATGTCTATATTTAATTAGTATTTCCTATTTATGTATGGACACCTTTATTAGGTAAGTACTTACGTAAATATATGTAGATACCCGGTCTATCTATTCATACACGAAACAACTTTACACAAACAACTTTTAGCACAGAACATGAAAACGTGAAAAAAAAAATCTGCTGTTCCCTGCATTTATGTTCGCATAACTCGTCAAAATGTAGGGAACAGCTGATTTTTTTTTTCGAGGTTTTAAAGTTTGATCATTGAATTTATTATCAAAATATTACCTTATTTATTAACACTACATTGAAATAAAAATGGATGGTGATCAAATATCAGTCAGGATTATCCTCACCATCTGAAACGTATTGGTTACCCTACGAAATTACGTGCATGCAGTTGCGGGGTCGCGGGGCGTGACGCTCGCTCCTCCCATTCGCTCAAGGTCGCTGTCACTTAATGTCGCCTTAACTTTTGTTCGTCATATTATTCTCCATCAAATTATTTGGGTTCGAATGATGGCCGCGAAAAAAAAAATTGCACCATTTTTGGTCATTGGCTTTTGGAACCGGTAAAAAAATCTTACTGTAGGTACTTTTTTTTTTATCAATTTTTCTTTTCATTACTTTTAAAAATAACTTAATTGTACATATTAGTCTAAGCCTTCTTTAGCTGATCCATGTGAATGGAGAATCCTTGACCCCTGTGGTACAGGATGTCCTAGTTCAGGGGTCGAGAGAGAGTTCGCGACCTCATTGATGTAACGTGTACTGAAGTTTTGGAAATACATTACTATTACCTCTGCCTGCCCTTTGGTGGATACAGGCGAGATGTTATGTGTGTGTATGTATGTCTCTTGATGACTTTACGGTATTTAAATGTTATATTTAGATAGATCGTGAATTATTACGATGACAAATGACAATAATTCTTGCTGATTTCTTGGATGAACGCCAGCATTCGCTATACATATTAGGTAGCTATAGAAACCAGCGGTTGTCATGTGACAATCGTTACGGATAGTCGGAAGCCCCAAACTGAAGCTCAATCTTAAAGCATACAAGAGTTATATTATTTCAAAAATCAATTTAAAAAATTTATGGGTGACCACCTTTACATTCCAAGTCCCCTCCGTGCCTCGGAAAGTACGTCAAGCCGTGTTAGTCTCGGCTGTAATTCGTGGATCTTTGACAGTCGTTAAGCCCGAAAATCTGACAACCAGTCTTACCAAGTGGTATCGTATTACCCAGTAACTGTGTTGTGGAGGTCAGACAGGCAGTCGCCCCTTGTAAAATACTGGTATTCAGCTACATCCGGTTAGACTGGAAGCCGACCCCAACATAGTTGGGAAAGGCTAGGCAGATGATGAAGTATTTAGATTAGATCTCCATCAACGGCTATAGGATGTTTTTTTTATTATTTTAAACTAAAAAAAATACATACTGTATAAACTCTTCTTTACATGCGGGTAGGCAGAAACTACTGAACGCCACCTGCTACGATCCTTACAAACATGTTACAAATTAACTCTTTTACTTACTCTAAAAAAAAATGTTTGCAAATTAGTGCAAAAAATATTAGTTTTTATCCCGATATTCCCACGTGAAACTTATGCGGGTGAAACCGCGGGGCACTGCTAGTTACGCATAATTTTTTAAATGTATGAACTAGCTGTTTTGTTTTTGAGGTTCCAGGGTTGGTCCCGCGATCCGTAGTAAAAATGTACATGTAGGTAATGATCAATATAGTGACCCACTTTTGAGGTTTTGCGTTATTTCAGTTAAACCTTATATTTCTAATTTCGAATAATACAGGCCATTGTTTCAAACTCAAACCATTTATTTCAATTAAACCATTTACAGGCCGTTTTGAATCGTCAAGGAGTCAGTCAGTCAGAGAAATGAACCTAGTTGCCACTTGCCCACACCAAAGCGTAGTAGCGTACCTATGGAGCAGAACGGGCAAGAAACTCCATGGACAGACACTTATCTAAGTCAAAACATTGTTACAAAAGGTCACGTCATTCGTGTTGAAATTATACATACATGTGAGGACGATGTAGGGAGACGTGGATGTTTATCTGACCAAAATCTAAATTAAAAGTCATTTATTCAAACTAGGCTAAGAATCAGCACTTTTTAAACGTCTAAATGACATTAGACAGCCCCCGGCACCCCCGCCCTTCACCACTCCCTATTGCTTTAGCTGGGAAGAAGTGACGCAACAAACTGTCCAGCAGACCATGTCTCCAACCACCTTTCTCTTGTTACAGCTGGTGGGCGCCCCCTGCGGTCAGCATGGCCAGTACACCTTCTACAAGGCCCTGCGGCTCACAGGACCCTCAGAAAAGATCATAGCCATCGGGGACTTCTTTTTCGTCAAGGTCTGGCAGGATTCCGAGCTGGTGTCTATAGGTAAGACTTTGAAACTAGCATCAGTGATGAACTGTCCATTGGTCTATCTTTACCCAAACCATTCGTTCGTCCTGCTGAAGAACTTCCACCTGGATATGAGTTGCCTTGGAGAACCTGTAAGGGAGAAAAATATTTGGTCATTAATTGAAAGTTGAAACAAACACCGTTCTGGGTCTGATCCCCTGAACCCCCCCCCCCCACCCTCGATCCCCTGGGTTTCCTTACGATGTTTTCCTTCAGTCTTGAAAGCAAGCATCGTGAGGAAACGGGCATGACCCAGAACCGACAATTCGAAGGCATGTCAACCGCATTGTGCCCGCGTGGTGGGTTACGGGCTACGGCTCGCTCCCTCCCACAGAGAGGAAGGAGGCTTGTGTCCCAGCTGTGGGAACATTATAGGCTGATTATGCAGTCTTTCAGAGATCCTCAAAGCATCCATCATGTCAGGCCGACTGTCCCTAGTTTTCGTTTCGTGGCTGAATTGCTCTGGATTGATGGATTTGGCTTTTGGTTAAACTTTAAGTGAATGTACTGGATGATTGCTATGGATACTGGATGATTTTTTTACCGTCTAGTTGTCCCATGGGACTAGTGGGACATGATTTAAAAAATATGTTAGTATCAGTTGTCCCATGGGACTATAGTGGTACATATTATCCCACTTGTCCCATCATGGGACTGGGTCATTGGGACTAGTGGGACGGACAGGAAAATTTTGCAGGGTGCTTTCTACCCATGAATATGAACAACTTTCACTATGGGACCAACTCTGAAATCACGAAAAAAAAATCTGTTGTTTAATACAAAAGTTCAAGTTACCTTAAGACCAAAATGTATGAAACAGCAGATTTCTTTTTCGTGATGTTAGAGTTGGTCCCATAATTAAAGTTGTTCATATTCATGGGTAGAACACCCTGTAAAAATTTCGAGACGGTAAAAAAAAATCATCCATTGTAAATGTTTGCATGCCGAATGGTCAAATATGGTGCATGAGTGCATGACACCTATTATGTATTACCCATATTTGGAAAATAAATGTCTATTCAATTCTATTCTCGAGGAAGCTTGTTCTAATACTAACAAAATTGTGTTGTCAACAGGAGAACTTCAACTGCTATGGACAGACCGGGTGTCAGACCAGACACTGGTCAGTCTCCGTTTGTATTTCCTGCCAGAAAACACGCCAGAGGGGAGGAACCAGCATGGGGAGGTGAGTCCTAGAACCTAAGAACCTTAACTAAGAAGTTATAGGCATACGAGACTGTTGTTGGAAACTCTTCAGAAAGATGTTTACTATTATTATTATGTATTTATTTATTTTCGCCAGAAGGTCGGCGCCTGCGACCTTTTGCTTGTCACAGCAATGCCACAGAAGAGAGTGCCTCTGACACTCCAGGGTAATGAGGTTACGTCTGGCCCGGATTAAAAATGAATAATAATATTTTATTATTTATTTAATTCTGTAAATGCCCGTGACGTCATAGCGGGCCCTATCAGAATACTAGCGCTGCAACATTTATTTTTTAAATGTCGCAGCATCATGCTGAGATAGGAGACTTTTGGCCTCTTATAGGACTTTCTGTTTCATTTTTCTATTTGTTACATTTAAAAAAAATTGTATTTGGTTTTTATTTTTTACTGTTTAGTTTAGTTTTTGTTCTTCGTGTACGAGTCGCAATAAATACTTTTTTTTTTCTGTGTATCGAGTGATTAAAAGTCTTACTAACAGGGCCTTATCTAATATTTAACTAACAATGACACATTATTCATTTAAAAAAACCGGCCAAGTGCACACGAAGGGTTCCGTACCACTTACTGCTTACCGTACCCTTTAATATTTAACATTTTTTTATTGTTGTTATAGCGACAATACTCAATAGAAATACGTCTACACTCTGTGCAAATTTCAACTGTCTACCTACGGATCATGAGATAGAGCCCGCTGATAGACAGACGGACTCTGACGGACGGACGGACAGCCGCCGGAGGCTTAGTAATAGGGTTACGTTGGCACCCTTTGGGAGAACACAAAAAATTACACAATTAATAAATTTTCTCACATTTTTACACCGCGCACATAACAATATTGGTTCTAGAAAATTACTTAAGTGTTTCCAAAGTCGTAAAATTGTGTTAAAAAAGAAACGATTTCAATTTAAAAAAAATCATAATAAAAATTAAAAATAAAACATTTTTACAAAAGAACAACTAGCAGGGGATCGAGGAGGGGTTGGTGGAGGGGGGGGGGGCTCAGGGGATCAGACCGGAATGAATCCAAATAACATCCCCAATCCCTCAAAATATTGTGTCGGTCCTTCTACTCACAGTTCTACCAAACGCCCTGTATAAACTCCAGTTAAGACAACCTCAGAAGCATTAGAAGTTATAAACTTATAATGTACGTTTTTAAATGTATTCACGTTATCGCACTCATATATCGTCCGGCAATTCGTTGAACAGCCGCAGCCGTGCTCCTTGAAATAATGGGAATTGTGGTCTCTCTATCATAATTAGTGTACGCTGCGCTGATGACTTCAAGTTTGTTTTTATACTTATCTATTTGTCAGGTTATATGACATTGTTTTTTTTTTCTTTAATTGTATGTTAGTTTGTATTGAGTTTGTAGTTATGTTTTTAGTAAGAATGCAGGTGTAGTAAATGTTTATCTGTCAAAATATTTCAATTTTGTTTTTTTTTTTTTCTGTGTAAATATTTAATAGTTTAGTTTTTTCGTATAAGGTCCTGGATTGAGATAATGATAATGGAACTGAGTTTTAATTATTTTATTTTGAACTCTTTGAAGTCGATTTAAATTATTTACTGCTGCAAATCCCCATATCTCAATTCAATATTCTGAATGCGATTTGACTAACGAGTTATAAAATATGTTTCTGGTAACTCTTGCCTAAATAAAGCTAACTGATCCAGCTTGAAAGAACATGTCACTTTTTGCCCGACAAAAAATTCAAAATGAATGCTTCGCCCAACTTTGACTGTACCGAAAAAAAATACACAACTTAGATTTTGTTAAATATTTTTCTGATAACTATTATTACTTTGCCTATTACCCGATTCCGGCTTGACGTCGATTTCTGGGACAACCTGTATAATATAGAGGTACTTAAAATTTATTTGTTTGTGAGTTTGTATGAAAAAATATTTTTGATAAATGATGATTGATAAATGATATATATAATATATATATAATAAATAATTATTTCAGACATTACAGTCCATAGATTTTTAGTAACAAATTGTGCTTATCTGCTATGTTAGTAATGTTAGTAGATAACTGTGAGTCTGTGAAGAGCAGGCGATTTTATTTTGTCTTGACTGTACTTACCTGTCATGAAGAGAAACCTAAATAAAATTGGATAAGAAAGATTTCAAAACAGAAGAAGAACTAGCAGGGGATCGAGGAGGGAGGGGGGAGGGGGATCAGACCGGAATAAATCATGCAATTGCTTCCTCAACTTCGATAGTTCCTCAAGAATAACTTTTCAAATCCGACTGGTAGTTTCAGAGATTAGCGCGTTCAAACAAACATACAAACAAACTCTTTAGCTTTATTATTAGTATAGAAGATAGACACATAAAAGACACTTGAGCGTCAAAATTTACAATTAAATAGAATTGATTCTAGTCGTGAGCAGTGTTGGCCCGGTGGTAACGGCCGCGACTTGCGAGTTGTAGGTCGTAGGTTCGAACATTATTATTCACAACAGCTCTCAAAACGGTGAAGAAAAATATCGTGAATATCGCGACATGTCCTCGAACCAAAAATTTTAAGACATGTGACATCTACCTCCCGCACTGGGCCTTGTTGGATTACGGCCCACTCCCTCTCACAGAGAGGAGGGCTGTGTCCCAGCAGTGGGAACATTACCTATAACTCGGTTAGTCGGGGCCGTTACCACTGGGTCACCTTTGCTCTGAAAAATAACCTAATTATCAACTACGGAACCCTTAACGAAAGCACCATGTCACCACTAACCCTAAAAGATTCGTTTAAAATAAGCGAAGCTCAGAAATCGAGAGAGCGCTGCAAACGCGGCTATGTGCTGTCTTCCTCGCTCGCCTACGTTGCCATAGTGCTGTCTCACTCTAATCCCTATTTGGTAACACCAACTATTTCATGGATGAAATTACTGTTCGTGTGTGGTGTTGGTCAAGAACGGTAGCGGGGGCGATTTTAATAATTGGAAGAATGGACTTGTGGAGAAAATGGGGAAAATGTAAGATATTTTTAACGTCTTGACGTAGTACTTTAATTATGTGTATTTTATATTATAATGTTGGTATACAGGTGTGTTGTAACTTTCTTAAAAAATAATTGGCTCAAGATGCGAAAATGTTGAGCAATTTTCAAACACATTTTTTATAGTGGGTGCATGTCGCCTTTTCGAACCGTCAAGTTCATTCAAAATAGTATTCAGATAGGAAACGCCGACTTAATCTAATTTTTTAAATAGGTACCTAGTATTGACGTGTAAAAGTGTTTTTACAAATCTAATTACAGAAATAAAATTATATATCAGTCAACAAAATAGGAATCGACGTAGACGGTTTATTCCTACAAAAATTTTAATCAATCACAAAGAAAAATAAGTGGTTTCAAGTTCCTCCATCAAAATATAAATAATAGAAAACTCGAAAGATAATTTTAACAAGATTTTTAATATCCTTAACGATATCTTCGATTTGATTCGTTGTTTTACACAGTTTTAATCACGGAATTGTTAAACATTTTTCCTCAATCTTACTACACTCACACATGAAAGGCAGTTCTGAGTATTTTTTGACCTTAAAAAAACTACTGAACGTATTTTGATGAAACTTTGCAGTAATATAGCTTATACATCAGAATAAAACAGCATACATTTTTATTCCGATATTCCCTCGGGATCGACACTTATGCGAGTGAAACCGGTTCGCAGCTAGTCCTGGTTATAAACTATCTGTGTGCATTGACATATTATATTATTAGCGTATGTGTGCCAAATTTTATCTAAATCCGTTCAGTAGTTTTTGCGTGAAAGAGTAACAAACATACATAATTATTATTATAGTAGGAAATATAACAAAAATAGTAGCATGTTCAAATTATGCTCTTTAATCGAAATATTACGATATAAAGTAACAGGATAAACAACAATAAATTATTTTTGACACATCTCTACTAATCCCTAGATACTGCGAGTTTGTGGTATTTCCCAAATGAAATCTTTTTAAAGTTCAAGTGTGTTTAATATCTAATCTAATCATGGATTTAAGAAAGAAATCTAATCTAACTAGCGTACTGTCTCACTGCATGGCAAAGGCCGCTCTCTCCCTTTTTCACACAATTCTGTCTTTTGCCAGTACCGGCCAGTCTTTACTGTAGGAGTCAAGCTCGTCCCGCCATCTATGTTTATGTCTAATATAATAATAATAATTAATTAAGTCAACTCTTATCAATCACGCATAACGCGCGTGTTATCAATAGTGCCATAGGTACAATTGATATGATTAAAAAGTCCCGAGGATTTGCCAAAAGATGACCAACATCGTGATCGCGAAAAAATAATCAGCTGTCCCAAACATTTGGGTATAGTAAGTATTGAAGTTTTGTATGGGATAGTAGATATTTTTTTCCCAATTACGATGTTGTCCCATGGAGAAAGTTGTTCAGTTTGATGGTTTTGCACACCGTTCTGATACGTGCTGTCATCATCACCATAATCAGCCTATAAAGCTCCCAATGCTGGAACACAGGCCTCCTCTCTGTGAGAGGGAGTGGGCCATAATCCACCATGCGGGCCTAGAGCGGGTTAGTGGATAGTAGTTGTTGTTATTTCTACCCATAATCCGTTCGGGCTCAGGTTGCACTTGCCTAATTGATAAGAAATTAATTACTTTATTGTATACCACGAAAATACATAACAAAAAAAAAAAATCACTAAAAATATATAATGGGCGGCCTTATCGCTTTCTGCGATCTCTTCCAGGCAACCTTGGAATGGACAGTGATTTGCTTGGACATAACATGGGGTTGTCGTTGGTGCAATAATATACTAAAATAGATACACAGATAAATACATATCCTAACTAATAGATACATAAATACATACATACAAGCAAAACAAAAATAAATGAAGATAATATAGACAATTACAGTTTCGAGAACAAGTGATCAAGATCACATCACAATGACAAGTAATGTTCCTTTACGAGTCTTATAAACACAAATAACGTTTGCATTAATCTCATCCATTAGCGGATACGTGCTGAATACTTTTGAAAAGTTAATAGAATTTGTATGAAATTATCTACCAAATCAGGTAACCAAAATGATAACACCGATGTAGGTATGTGTGGCATTTAGATAAAGAAAGAAGAAAGAAAAATTGTTTATTCTGCACAAACAAAACGATACGTAACGTTACGCCTTGTTATCCCGATGGGTTAGGCAGACACCCACATTTTGCCAGTGCCATGTAATAGGGGGCGAGCCTATTGTCATCAACCGATTCCGGACTGCTCCTGGGAAATCCTATATACAAAAACCCAATATCACTTTGCCCGACCTGGGAATCGAACCCAGGCACCAGCAGCGCTTGCGACCACTACATCACTAGGCATCATCGTCACTCTCCTGCCCTTATACTTACCAATTTATTAGTGGTCGGCGCAACATGTCTTTTTCTCTCATAATTCTCTATTATTCGTCATCTCACAGTAGTCAGTTACTCAGTCACTCCCTTTCTAACCATATCATCAATCACACAGCCCATCCATCGTTTCAGTCGACATTCTAAATGTCAATCGCAATAAAAATGGTCATCATCAATATATCCCTAAATTACACGGAACCCATTAAAAAAAATAATAAGTCTATTCGTAGCAGAACGTGAAACTTAAAAAAGACAAAGAAAAAATACCTATATATTTGTTTTCGCTTGTACCACAAAGCCATACCTATTGCCCGACATACGCAAGCGATATTCGCTCTTATGTTCAGGTCTTAACCGCGAGATTCCCTTGTATGGTCGTGGAGTAATTTTGTAGTACGTTATGGGGATTTTTGTACTAGGATCAAATAGTTTTGGTCTTGGATGTAATTTTTTGTTTAAATAGAGGTTGTTTGCTGTTTAGATTGTCTTTGTGCTGTAATTAATTATGTTTTATGAGTGTAATAAAATTCTTTTTAAACGTTGCTTGACATGAACTTATTGTAAATCAGGCTAATGTTGGGGCTGTCTAGAAAATGGTATTTAGAAAAATATTTTTCAGGTTTTAACGAAGCTTAGAGTTTAGCTTATGTAGTATTCTAAATAAAATAAAAAGGTTTTCTACGTCACTAATAACATAATACAACTAACTATAGCACTAGGTACTTATACCTATTCAATTATTTTTAACTAACTACACATTTTTTTTATTAAGTATAACATATCTGAAATTTAAGAATTTTTAAAAATAAAAGGCAAACACTTTTTCTTTAATTCAAAAAGTTTTAATTACTTAGTCTATAAACTAACCTTCAATTGCAAATAATTAAAACATTCACAAACAATTAGTCATAGTTTATTGAAGTTTTTTTTTAATTATTATTATTTTCATAAGTGCTAATTGAAATTACAGTAGTAATAAATTTACATTGTTTGTAAAAACAATATTCTGTAATAAAAACCAACTTTACAAATAATATAATTAATTGTATTTCAATTTACAACACAAGGAAGTAACAATGTAAAAGATAAAACATTTAACAACTCTGTATCTTCTTCTTCTATCTTCTTATTCTAATTTATAAAATTCTCGTGTCACAATGTTAGTTACCTACCATACTCCTTCGAAACTGCTTGAACGATTTTTATGAAATTTGATATGCATAATTATTCAGTAGGTCTGAGAATCGCCTATCTGTTTTTCATACCCCTAAGTGATAAGGGTGGCCCTCTCCAGATTTTTTTGGAATCGAAACCTGCGCGGTTGAAACCGCGGGGCGCAGCTAGTAATAAACTAAAATATTTTAGGCAGATATATATTACTCACCCCTATACTGCCAGTTATTATGCTACAAGTTCCATTTAATAGGCGGCGAGCCTATTACTATCAACCAGACACAGATCTAGATTACTTAGAAATTCTAAATGAAAAGTGGAGTAATAATAATAATAACAGCAAATACCAAGAGTGGTCGTTGCAGTACACAATACACTAGAACTGCGACGCGCCATGTGACGACTTTAGAGCTATAGACGCGGTGGAGTCGAAATGATGCTAAAAATATGTTCTTATTGTGCCATTTTTTTTTAAATAGTTTTTAATTATTAGAGAACCATTTTATTTTGCATGGTTTTTATTGTTATCTAATATGTACAAACTTACAACCACAGAATATTTTTTTTAGTTTTCGTGATGTCATCATCTGCCTAGCCATTTCCCAACTATGTTGGGGTCGGCTTCCAGTTTAAACGGATGCAGCTGAATATCAGTATTTTTCATGGAGCGACTGCCTATCTAACCTCCACAACCCAGCTACCGGTTAATTACGATACCCCTTGATAAGACTGATTTTCAGACTTTCGGGCTTCTGACTACTCGTAATCCGAATCGAGTTAACCTGATCGATCGACCTGTGCGGCTGTAGTTATTTAGCCACGGGCCCCTCTAGTTATTTATGATGTAAAGAGACAAAATAATCTAAGGAGTAGTTACTTTTATAAATTAGGTGTACAATCGAACAGTTTTATAATTATATAAGTCGACCTTGTTTGATGCGATTGTAGATTAGTGTGACTACGATGCCTACTTATATTTGCTTTTCATTCATGATAATTGTGATAATGCTATTGTGATAATGCATGATAATTGTGATAATGATAAATATCAGTCTCGATTACAACGTAACGTGACGTTGATTTTCTTTTTAATTTATAGAAAGAAAGAATTGGGACACGCACATAAATACAAACCGTAAAAAAGGAACATTGTTTTTATTTAGTTGACATTGACAAAACAAAAATTAAAAGACCTGTGCGAAGCCAAAAAGGCTCCAGGCAATTTATAAAGTTCCTTACGTCATAAATTTACATTTCCACTGTAATCTGTTAAATTAACCGGTATTTAAATGTCATAATGTCCAATACGGAAACAAAAATGAAAGTTACAATTTACTGTTGTGCATGAATGAAGCTCTAATCGATTGGACGGTTATCCGAAGTGCAACTCTGTATGTATGGACCTAACTTTTGTTCCTGCATGAAAATACACCAAAATTACATCTGAACTGTACTGCCATAGGTTTATAGTATAAAAAATTAAGCAATCTATACAAATAAATAAAATTGAGCGTTTTATTAAATGCATATGAAAGTATATACGGATACGGTACCTATAACAAAAAAACAACTTTTAACATTTTTCTCTGTCTGTCTGTTTCTTCTGGCTAATATCTGAAAAGGCTGGACCGATTTTGATGGCACTTTTATTGGCTAGATAGCTGATGTTGTAAAACGGTTACTTATTTTAGAAAAAAAAAGAATTAACTTTCCACGCAAAAAATAAAGATCACCTACGAAATCCAATTGCAACAATGTCTAAGGTATTTGATTCTCTCTTGATAAAAACAAAAAACATATTTATTTAATTACTCTTGCATTTTTTATTAAGTACTGTACATTTAAAAGTAAAACTGCTCCGTTAGTCTAGTGGTCGCAAGTGCTACTGCTGAGCATGAGATCCTGGGTTCGATTCCCGGGTCGGGTAGTACTATTAGGTTTTTCCATCTGGAATTTCTCTGTAGCAGTCTGGAGGCTGGATTTGAGTCCGGTTAGGCAATTGGCTCGCCCCCTATTACGTGGGATGATGGGACTTAATCATAACTGGCGAAATGTGGGTGTATACAGGCGTCATGACCTGTTTCATCATCATCATTTCAGCTAAAAGGCGTCCCCTGCTGGACACAGGTCTCCTCCAAGCACCGCCACTTCGACCGGTTCTGTGCTTCTCGCATCCAGCGGATTCATTTAAAAGGATTTAAAAATAATCCAAGAATGTACAGTTTGGTAATAATCGCGAGTTTCGAGTGTCCCTAGGTATAAAGTTTATCTTATCTTTGAGTTCATTCGCTGTGTAAATAACTGATAACACTGCCCGTTAGGTACAGACGAGTAAATAAGTGGGAACACATTTCATTATTTTGTGTTTGGTGCTTCGTGACTAAATGACTTATTAATCGAATCGCACGAATTTCCTCCCCCGAAACGTGCGAATCGTCACTTTTAAATAAGTAATATCATTTTTTCTATAGGCGACTCAAACGAAGTTAATTTATTTAAAAAAAAATGGGACAATACTGGGAAAAAAACTATGTTTAAATGATAATTGATTTTGTTGTTTATATTTTATCATAAAACTACAGTACTTATTAAAAGAAAGAAAGAAGAAAAATACGTGCAATTGCGGTAAACATGACGTCGAGAAAGAATACAAACAAAAAATAACAACTTGGGAGAAAATATGCGCCACATCCATAAAAAAGGTCAATGCTAGGAAGAAATTATTAAATAGATGATCGAAAAAACATTAATCTTCATTCGTATATCACCAGTAGAAATCTGAATCTCCTCATAGCTTCAATTTGATGTGATCTAATTTAGATCTTAAACATCTTTACCCCTTAGCAACTAGAATATTCTAGAAATCTAACAAACCTATAATATTGTTTATCAGCTAAAATTGCTGACACAATCCTTTTACCATTCGGCTGTGCGTACAGCATTAAGCTATACATTTCCAGTATAAGCTGACTTCTCACTGTACGAAAAGCCTATACAATGCTTTTTCAGCTAAAACTGGAAAAGTATAGCTTGATAATATGTCGTCGTCGTGTATACAAGTAATAATCGCAATGATATGTTTTATATGTCGTTCAAAACTGAAAAACTTTTTTGCGACAAGATAACTAAAGTAACCGATTCTCAAAGTTTATTTTGTAGGTCAATTTGAACGTTTATTTTTATTAAAGATGACCTATAACTGAGACATTTGTACCAAATAAGCCTCAGCTGTTATTTTTATACAGTTTATAGATTTTTTCTTAAATTACCTAGTTTTGGAACGAAGTTCCTTATCACTTGTTATACTCTGCACACTTGGTGAATGAGAGCTAGACCGAAAACAGTTTAACATTTTGACCTTCCTTCATGACAGTTTTCCAACCATATTGATAGTGTCGTCACAGCGGAAAAATCTTTGTTAAAACCGGGTGTTCCGTGTGTCTTAAGAGTTACATCTCTCGACCGTTTTTTTCTTCATTTCTAAAATATGTTCCTGTTCTTTACCTAGTTCAATGGTAAATACTTAATACTTTAAACATGGTCAAAATATTACTAAAAAGTGCTGATTTCTTTAAAAAATAAGTATATTATTTATTATTCTGGGCTCGCAACGACATGTAAACGGTTTCATTATTCTACTGTCGTCATTTTCTTAATTAGTGCATCTAGTTAGCTCTTCAGATTACAGAATTCAAAGCACTAAGATTAACATGACTCTCGGTTTATGGCCTGAGCGCCTGACTAAGATAATGGATACCAACAATTTTTTTATACCTACAAGTTATATCTTTGTGACTGCATGCACGTCGCGTCGCGTCAGTCTTTCACAAATACTCAGCTTAGACAGAGACAGCCTTATGGACACTACTTGTGTCCGGTGAGCTGCTTCAGGGCCCCCTTTATTACATGATCATCGTCATCTGCCTAGCCTTTTCTCAACTATGTTCGGGTCGGCTTCCATTCTAACCAGATGCAGTTGGACTCATTACTTGGTATCTGGCGTAATGTGGATGGGTTAAACTCCTCTGTCTTCTGGAATAAAAACGTTATATTATTTGATATAATTATTTATTTAACACAAAATCAAAAGGCATTTATTCAGACTAGGCTGAGAATCAGCACTTTTCGAACGTCAAAATGACATACCACAGTCACCCAGAACGCCCCGCCCTTCATCACTTCATAGTGCTTTCGCTGGGAAGACAGGTGCAACAAACTCCCCAGCAGCACAGTTGTCTGTTCAGTTAGAAGAACTTGATTGTATACAATAGTAGGTATGCAGAGTAATTAACATTACACAATATGTTGTATGACCTTGTGAAGGCCGAATCCGCTGGATGCGGGAGGACAGAACCGGCCAAAGTGGCGGTGCTTGAAGGAGGCATATGTCCAGCAGTGGACGTCTTTCGGCTGAAATTATAAATGATGAATGAATACCTATGTTAAACAAATTACGAGAACCTAATAAAAATCCTTTGTTACAAAATAAATATCTTTAGTCCGCACTCCTCTCCACGGATTCTCAGTTAAGCAATTATTTACCAGTGACGCGGCGCTCGGGCAGGGCTGCCAACCAACAGATTATATTTTTTAATGATACCAACATTTGAATTTTGAATAAAGTAGTATGTGCCACGTAACCCAGGTTCACTTGCTTCTTTAACAGTCTTGCAGTTTCCTAAAATCTTCTCTTGAAGTGACAGGGAACTGTTAATAAAACGAAGTTAGTACAGTTGTGAGCAGTGTTGGCCCAGTGGTAAAGAGTTTTACGTCGTGGGTACGAATTCGAACCCAGACAGGCAACTTTACTTCTGCTTTCAAAACGGTGAAGGAAAACTTCATGAGGAAAACGCGGCATGTCCTAGAACCAAAAATTTGAAGACAATTAACATACACGAACCCGCACGGGGCCCGCGTGGTGGATTATGGCCCACTCCATCTTACAGGGAGCAGTGAGAACATGTTGATTAGATTATAGTTGTAAAGGGATCTTTTGGCGCGTGACCAAAATCGGAACTAACGACGCCATCTTCTTTTTATACGATTTCGCAAAACCATTTCACAAATGTTTATCAACAACGTTTGTCACAGTCATTTAATTTATGCGTCAAAAAATCTAACGTGTCACTGTAAATAGAGTTCTATATTTTTAACCGACTTACAAACAAATAGAGGTTATTATGTTCTTCTCCATAGATAGGTACCTCCTACGCTTTGGAATGGGCAACTAGCTTCATATTTTTAACCGACTTCAAAAAAAGGAGGAGGTTCTCGATTTCTCGAAGACTCCCAAGTTGGTCCCATTGTCGGCAAGTCGGAATCTGATAAGAGGATCCCATGAAAATCGAGGGAAACCCTCAAATTTTATTGGCAAACCTATAGCGATTTGGATAATTTTTTGAGTAACTTGAGCATTTGATCTCGGAAATCATCATTTGGTAAAGTGGAGCTGATGATGAAGATCACAGACGGCCATCGGAACTACTCAATGATAAATATTTCACGGATTGCGATTCGATTACTTTAATATGGTTGCTAAGCAATTTATGCTCGTCACAATGCTTATGGTGAGTTGTTGTTGTTGTAGTTCTCCTGGTTCTTACCAGGAGAACTCCTCATAAAAACTACAAATTGATAAATAACTTTAATTTCGGAAGTCGGTGTCGTTGGTTCTGCATTTTCGTTTATTGACACCGTTTTTTTTTGTAAAAAAGTTTTTCTGACTGACCGCCTTCTTGACAATTCAAAAGTGCATGAAAATGGTTTAATTGAAATAATGTAAATGCTTTGATGATTAAAAAAAATTTTTACGGTTTTACTACGTTAGATACCTACTAGTACATAATTTAGTCTATGTAGTTTCGATATCAAAACTGGAAACCAAAGCGAAACAGTTTTTTTTTTCATAGTCCACCTAGGTGGACTAGCCGGGTGGACCATGGGCAATACACGGTTGTAAATGTCATCATCTGCCTGCCTTTTCCAACCATGTTGGGATCGGCTTTAAGTCTCACCGGATGCACCTGAACACCAGTATTTTACATGGAGCTACTGCCTTTCTGAACTCCACACTACAATCCAGTTAATTGGTACCTAATACGATACCCATTGGTAAGACTGGTTGCCAGACTTTCGGCCTCTTGACTACCCGCGGTAACGACTGTCAAAGATCTATGAATGACAGCCGGGACCAACAGCTTTACGTGCACGGAAGGGTCTCGGTATGTAATGGTCACCCATCCACGAACCGACCGCGGCAAGCGTAGCTTAACCTTCGAGCGTTTTTTTTTTAATAATAGGTAAACCAGGCAAAAGAGAAAGTGTTTCTACAAAATGGCTGTTTCCGATAACGTTACATAGAACTTTCATACGTTAGCTTCACGCTTCGCTGGTGGACGGGTAGGCAGAGTAGTAGCACTAGCTGCATAAATGGTATCTTATCTAATTATGAGTAACCAGCTATTTTAATTATTCCAAGAGTTAAAGCTGGTATGTACTTAGGTACTTACTCTTATGTCCTTGAGCTGGTGTTTAGGGTACCAAAGTTGACTTGTTTAGTGTGACATCTGCATCGTTAATAAAAACCGGCCAAGTGCAATAGACTTGCACACGAGGGGTTCCGTACGGCAAAGCAAAAAACGCCGATAAAAACACTTTTCTTGTATGGAGACCCATTAATTTTTAACTTTATTTTATCTTTATTACCTATGTGTTGTTATAGCGACAATATCTGCACACTGTAAAAATTTCAACTGTCTACCTATTACGGTTCATGAGATACAGCCCGCTGACGGATTATGTACGGGCTATGTACGCAACCCTAAAACGAGAGATATTTTGCAATTTTCCTTATGTCAAAATATCTTTGTCTTTTTGGAAGAATGAAAAGCCTTTTCGATTCTCATTATTTTCACGCCAATTCTTCCTGTTTTCAAACCCCGCCTGCCCTGCGATGGTTTATCACGCACGGTCCGCTCTCTGTCACAGCGAGCAGGTCGCAGTCCCAGCAGTGGCAACATTATTGGTTGATTATACTTTCTTAAGACGAATGCCCTGCATGGTCTCCCGGCACCCTAATTGCTATCAATCACAATCTGAATCATTTTGAAGGATAATGCTAATCAATTGCTTCATAGATATGTTCGAAAAATGTGTCTACTCAACAACGTAAATAACACAACGGATGTTGTCAAAATGTTTGCTACTGATACCGTGTTAGGCAATTACTCCACAGAAAGGTCGGTAACCGTATTCAAAGGTAACTTAGAGTTTTTCCAATAAGATGGGCGGAGGCGTCCTCCTGTCTGCTAACGACATCAACTACATGTAACATACTTCGAAAACCGATCTGTCTGCCAAATGATTTTGGCAGTATTCTTCATTCACTGTCTGTAGTTATATTTAAAACATGTGGCGGCATCTACATCTCCACACGCGAACTACGCGTCACACTGACGTCACGTAAAATCCTGCATCGTGCAAGCAAAATTTACCGCGCGACTAGTCTAAGAAACCATGCACGCAAACGGAAACCATGAATTCAGCACGTGATTTTAGAGTCTAGACCGTAGCATTTTTCGTCAGTTATAAAAATTAATCAGCTGTTTCCTATAAAAAAGTGTAATAGGTACTTACGCGGTCAAAATGTATGGCCGAGCAATTTTTTTTTAATTTTAACGGGGTGTTCAGAATCATGTAAGTACTGAATCCAAGTAAAGTAGGTATCTACTTAGGTACTCTATGTACTTGAGCTGGTATTTCATCATAATCAGCCTATAATGTTCTCACTGCTGCCACATGATCCACCACGTGGGCCCAGTGCGGGTTGGTAGGTGTCACATGTCTTAGAATTATTGGTTTCCTCCACGTGATGAAATTAATTTACACAAGTCAAACACTGTTTAGGTTCGAGCCTAAGATCTCCAAATCGTAAGTCGCGGCCGTTAGCACTGGACCTTCACTGCTCTCAAATAAGATTAATTAACACGTTTTTAGCTTAGATATACAGTATTTTTTCAATTATGTACGTCAGTTTACCGTGTCGTAAACTTATACCATTTATAACCATAGAAATGTATTTTCTTTTTCTTATATCTCTGCTTATAACTATAGGCATAAAAGTGTCAAAGAATAGCTGTGTTGTCATACAACAATTTAATTTGGTAGTCAACTTGACAACGATTGATTTCCCCGACTTAACAAATGTATAACATAATAATATTTCGTAGAACATCGCTGGCAAGGACGATACCAAGTTTTTTATTATTTGCCTCCGTGAGCCATCCGAATCGAAGTCAGCTGTATTCGTAGCTGTACTGACTACAAAAAAGCTATGAGAATAATTGGTTTTTTTTTTAATTTAAAGATATAAAAGACCGGTTTTAAATTTTCAAAAGTTGTTAACATTGTTTGACGTAAGAGCCTTATTACTTGTGCACACGGCGACATACATATAAAGCTAACATTTCCAGTTTTAACTGAGGCTTTTCGTACAATGAGAGGTCTTTAATGTCGTCATGCGCAGTGAGTACACACTAATCTAATAATTAAAAATTATTATCATTCCCACTACGTCGATTCTTGAAACAAAAGGCACTTTGTTGAAAGATGTTTTTTTTTTTCAAGGCGATTCTTAGTTCTCAATCCAACTGACTAAATAATTGATCGATTTTCGAATTTATGAAAGATTTTTACAAGACTGCCCATAGAAAAAGTAGTTTGTTTTTTTTTCATAAGTGATTAAACGACCAAATTACTTATGGCATTACACCGGCCTCGATTTTTGCTTAGTGTATTATTTTCTGGTTAACCTCAAAAAAGTCTCACTGAATATTATATTTATGTCGCATGTTTTTGCTATCGCTACCACCTTCCTCCGCTATGTACCTACATCAGAATAACTTCGCTGACTCAAACTATACGCTCGAGCACAAAAGTGTTTAGTATAATACATTTGAAATTAATTACATAAAATCACGCCGAATTAACGGAAAACGTAATCAGAGGTGAATAGTACAGGCGGCCTAAAAAGGCCACTTTGGCAGAATCATAAAACAATTCATATCACGCAATTTCTTTTGAATGACAGTTTAGTATGGAGATTCGTAAAATGCTATAGGTACACCTCTGCCTAACCCTTCAGGAATATAAAGGTCATGTAACTGTCATACAGATGAATTGCGTGATATGAATTGTTTTATGATTCTGCCAAAGTGGCCTTTTTAGGCCCCCAGAACGCATTTCGCCAGTAATTGTTACATAGTCCTAATTTAATAACGTGGCTAAATCATAATAGCCGCAGGGTCGATCGATGGTTAAGCTACGCTTGCCGCGGTCTGTTCGGGGATGGGTGTATTGAGCGGCCTCCGCGCCTCGGAAAGCACGTTGAGCTGTTGGTCCCGGCTGCCATTCGTACATTTTTGAGAGTCGTTACGGGTAGTCAGAACCCCGAAAATCTGACAACCGGTCTTACCAAGGTGTTACCCAGCAACTGGGTTGTTTGGGATCAAATAGTAGCTTTATCTAAAATACTGGTATTCAGCTGCTTCCAATTAGACTGGAAGCCGACCCCAACATAGCAGTTGAGAAATATTGTAAAACAATTTCTTGCCCGTTCTTCTCCATACGAAACTTTTGGAAGGGCCGACTAGAAACAATTCTATTTTATTGTATAAACGATTTGACTTTGAAAAGGTAAGGCATTGTGATCGGCAAACGATCTTTTGAAAGAAAGAAAGAAAAGAAAAAAAGAAAATACGTTTATTTCCGGTAAACTTGACCCATAAAAAGATCACAAGCACAAAAAAAAACAACTTGGCAGAACATTATACGTCACATCCACGCAAACGACCATCGTTCAGCACAATGCTTAAACTCTATGCGAGACAGAGCCCCAGCGCTGGTTTTTCAACTTATCAAATTCGGTAAAACTCCTACCTACCTACCAAGAACGTTGAAGACATACAGACAAGCAAACAATAACATACAAATATGTCAATAAGTTCAACTTAGCGCCACGTAATACATAATGTATTGATGTCAAGGTGCTGATGCGCTGCCGACTGTATGGTACTGTCCATTGACTAATGAGACGAGATGTCAAATACTACAGCATCAAGCAATCCTGCGCCACAACACCCTGTCTTCCGCCTTCTGCATCCAGTCTGCTCCAGCCCGGTCCATCTAGCTGGAGTGCGTCCCACACTACGCGTGCCGATACGCAGTGTCCACTCCAGCACTCGTCTGCTCCACCGGCCATCGTCCTTCGACAGACATGGCCACCCCTCTGCCACTCCAGCTTACTCTGCAAGCTATGTCGGTAATTCCGGTTCTTTTCCGGATAACTTCTGATTTTATCCTCCGACTTATGTTGTAGGACATCTACGAACCCTTACTTTACCCGCGTTCATATAGATCACGGCGATACTGCCGATATGAAGGGTGGTAAATTATAATTAGGTCGAAATATCAGCGATAACAACGTTACAAGAAGAACAGTTTAACAAAGACAATAATCACTTATTAATAAGAAAATGTACTGACAAAAAACAAAAGGAAAAACGTCCTAAAGATGGTAATTGACTACTTGCGTCAAACTTTACCTCTGCACACGATTTTCAACCTTAACTTCTAAGCTATAAAGTTCATAATAAATAAAACAGGTGTTATAGTAATGTAAATTCCACTGTATGCTCATAGGAATAAAGTTGAATTTCCAATAAATAAGTAATGTTGATTCGGATCATGGTTTGACTGTTTTTATCATTGGCAAGGTGGGGTACCATGAGTTTTATATTTTCGGGAATGTTTTCTTTCGCAAAATAAGTAGAAAATTTATTATTTTATTGGATTTGTTGGCAATGAAACAAGCGGCTTACCAGTACGCAAATTGCGGAACACATTTTTAATTACAATCAGAATCATTTTGAAGAATATTGCTAATCCTTTGTTTCAAATCATACATTATGTTCGAAAAATATGTCTGCTCAACATGAAAGCCATTGTTAGTGTGCAATTACCTATCCCGCTGATAGTAATATTTGGTGTGGTGGCCATCCCAGAAAAGCGCTTGTGGCTAAATGAGAACAGTCGCACCGGTTGATCGAAGGATATGCAACACTTGCCGCGGTCGGATCGTGGATGGGGTGTAATTTCCTGCACATGAGATATTTCGGTTTTTTTCCTGGGATGTCCAATAAAATTAATCTGCCAAGCTTTTTATGTTGGGGGTCGGCTTCTATTCTAACCGGATGCAGCTGAATACCGGTATTTTACAAGAAGTGACTGTCTATCTGACCTCCACAACCCAGTTACTGGGTAATACGATACCCCTTAGTAAGACTGGTTTTCAAACTTTTGGGCTTCTGACTACCCGTAACGACTGTCAAAGATCTACGAATGACGGCCGGAACCAACGGATTAACGTGCTTTCGGAGGCATGGAGAGGTCTCGATATGTAATGGATGTTTACCCATCCACGAACCCACCGCGGTAGGCGTTGATTCCGCACGGATCGACCTTCAAAATCGATCCGTGCGGCTGTTATTATTTAGCCACGAGCCCCTCCGCTGGTCTTAATGTTATGTTATAATATTTTGTGCATAGAAAGAAAACAGCAAAAAACGACGATCAACTTCCTAAGGCACGGAGGGGTCTCACCCGTCTACGAATGATTAGCACCGTTAATAAACAAAGTAATACATACTAAAATAAGTACATAATTAAACAGCCTATTATAGTTAATTCCTATGAGCTTACTAAGCTAAATACAAATACAAATTACAGTCCGCGCGCCACGCTCATCTGATCGTGTAGGATTTCAACTGATTGTGATTTGATATCGAAATTATTAGGAGTTCAATGTCCTCTCAATAACTTTAGTAGGTTAGGCAACCTACTCTAAAAATCTAGGCAGGTTTTATCAATATTTGTCCTTATTGAAGAACAAAGTCGGAAAGTACGTTAAGCCGTTGGTACCGGCTGTCATTCGCAGATATTTGACAGTCGAAACGGTTAGTCTGTGCATAGTTGATGTAGTTACAGGCACATGAGACATTTCAGCATTGTCTGTTAGGTCATTTGAAACGTGAGGGATAATAAATAAGTAGGTCTACAGGTACATTTACAAAACCGGGTAGTCAGAAGCCCGAAACTCTGACAACTAGGCTTATCAATTGGCATCGTGTTACCCAGTAACTGAGTTGTGGAGGTCAGACAGGCAGTCGCTCCATGTAAAATACTGGTATTCACGGTTACACTGGAAGCCTTTAAGATTAAAACAGCTGGCTAGGCAGATTGATTGAAGAACAAAGTTGTGATATAAACGGACGCCAGTACATCAGGCTACCCGAAACTGTCAAATTTTCCCAATCAACCTTTTACCTTATACTTTAGCAATAAAGTTGAAAATCTATTAAAGAAATTTGACAGATTGCAGTAGCTTGATGTGCTGGCGTCTGTACTTACTTCTGGAGAGTTTGTCACGATACTTCTTCCCAAACACTCGGAAGTTTGACGTTGGGGGACTGTCTTTTGTTACTTCTGACCTTCAAAAGTATCATTACCAACTTAATACATAACGTGATTTGTGTGTTCGTCTGAGTTCTTGGCTCAAGGAAGGAACAATAGAAACAATGGCATTGTAGCGATTAGTAAGCTATTATAGGTCCGCGTGAACATAAAAAAACTCACACTCCATTTCATTCGTTGAAGGTAAGTTTTTACCCAATTGCAAAGAAGGGTTATTTTTATACTGTACTAGCTTCTGCTGACTTCTGCGTGAAATTTCACTCTCCCCTCATTTCTCAGGGTTAAAAGCGTTCCCAGACGGCATTCAAACGGTGGCCTATTTTTTGTATGACGTATGCGTTCATACATTTGATCTGTACTGTTTCATTTAGATCCTAAAAAAAACTGTACTGTTTCAGTACCAAAAAAAAAACCGGCGGTTTCAATATCCTACAGAAAATGTAGTTTCATTTAGATCCTACAGAAAATGTAGTTTCATTTAGATCCTACAGAAAATGTACTGTTTCATTTAGATGTTACAGAAAATGTACTGTTTCATTTAGATTCTAAAAAAATTTACTGTTTCATTTAGATCCTACAGAAAATGTATCTACTGTTTCATTTAGCTCCTACAGAACATCGGCCACCAATTGTACGCCGTCTACGAGCGCTCTAATGGTTTACATTACAAGTGAAAACTGACAGACAGACACTCTTTTTGCAATAAAATGTTAATAATATGGATGATTTTTTTATCATTGTGATGTAAGTACGACCTACGCGACCCGTTTCAAGGCTAAATCTGCTAAACTTAATCGTATTTTAATCCTATACCTACTTTATTTAGTTGGTACCTAGTTTTTGTCGAAATTTAGCTGTTTTAACAGTTTTATCAATCATCGAAAAATCCGAAATTCGCAAGTGGGCGATGCGGTGCGTTGCGATTGCGACGCAGTGACTGGTGTTTGACTATATTGTGTGTCATACGATTTCCGCGCTAACGAAGTCGCGGGCAGAAGCTAGTTTTTTTAGGACAAAGCAATGGTGCTTAACACTTTTTGTACATGACTTATCAACTACCGAGTTCACAATCAATTATACCATGGCTCATTCTACTCGCCAGTTACGCCAATATCGCCATTATTGTTCTTTAGCAAAATTCTACTCACCTACAAATTAATTAATCTGCCTATTATTAAAAGCCTGTGATGTCCACTGCAGGGCTAAGGCCTCCTCACTCTCTTTCCACTTCATCATCTGCCTAGACTTTTCCCAAATATGTTGGGGTCGACTTCCAGTCGAAGCGGTACAGCTGAATACCAATATTTTACATGGAGCCACTGCCTATCTGACCGCCACAACCCAGTTACTGATTAACACGATACTCCTTGGTAAGACTGGTTGCCAGATTTTTGGGCTTTTGACTACCCGTACGTAACTGCTGTCTCAGATCTACGAATGACAGCGGTTTAACGTGCTTTCCGAGTCATGAAGGGGTCTCGATATGATGTAATGAATGATCACCCATCCTCGAACCGACCGCGGCAAGCGTAACTTAACCTCCGATCGACCCGCTCTCTATTTATCAGCAAAAAAACGTTTAATAAAACTCTAATTTATAAAATTATCAAAAAAAAAACGGAAAAACCGAACGTGTGCCGTCCCTACTCCCCGTATCGAAAACATTATGACGTAACAATCTCACCGTCCACCGCAATATCAACCTTGCTGCTACGTATTAAGGTTGGTAATCGTGTGTACGTGTCGTCGATGTAGTTGTGACCGTAAAATTATGTGGCCATGTGTGTGTATATTAAACATGGAAAGCTGAGCGGAATAACATTGCAACTCAGTTTGTAATTTAGTAATGGCTTTGTTTATTCAATCATTTATTGTTGTTTATTTGTGTTTATTAGTAAAGAACAAAGTACGTGTTTATTTTGTTCGTGCAATAATCCTAAACAAACGACCATTGGTCCACTTTAGCCCTGGATCGAAAGAGCTGGAAGTTATGGAGAGGCCTTTGCCCAGCACAGTGGGATAATGCAGGCTAACAGTAATAATACTAGAAAACTGATTTTGTGGGGTGAATGATGGGTCCAATTTTTTACTTAATAACATACTTAATTGCTGTATACATATACTTCAGTTGTATGAAAAACATCATACAACATCGTTTTATGCTAAAGATAAAATTACTTGATACTTAATCGTAGATCATGCTCTGCTGCTGCTGCATAAACCGCATAAGAGAAGAAAGTGACAAATTAAGAATACAAATAAAATTAATACTCAATTCATATTACACCAAAGAAACGATAGATGGACTGTTAGACAAATGATATGGATAGAAAAAAGGGTGACTACCGAGATGACGACTAATAGAGAAGTATGGAAGAAAAATACATGTTGCTTCGCCCGCAAATATATTTGGATAAGGGCCGTAGAATGATGATGATGATAATTTTCATAAATTATTATAAAATTATCAGTTTTAATAACTATGGACACAATAGATTATGTAAATACCGCAGGAATTCCACTTAATTGTATTACGTAAGGGCATAATGATCTACATAATGTATATAAATGGGCCTGTGACTCAAAAGGTATTTATAAACAATAGTAATAAATTAACTAACTGATTAACATTGTTATTTATGTGATGCGCATGTTATTTTATTTAAGGGTATTTATAAATAGTTATAGTTAGGCTCGCCCCCTATTTCATGAGACTTAATTAAAACTGGCGAAATGTGGGTGTGTGCTATTAGGTACACCGCTGCCCTACCCAACGTGGAAAACAGGCGTGATATTATGTTGCATAAATAGTTATATCATCTTTTTGTTCATCCAAGTAATTTATAGTACAGAGGCCAGCACATCAAGCTACCCCAATCTGTCAAATTTCTTTGATACATTTTCAACTTTATTGAAAAGGAATAAGGTTCATATTCAATTGGGAAAATTTGACAGATTGGGGTAACTTGATGTGCTGGCCTCTGTACATTACGATAAGTGTGACTTAAGTAGTTGTAGTAGTAGTGTAATATATTATTGTACGGCGTGAGCGTGGGTGCTAAACGCCGCCCGTGCGTTTTTAAAACTCGTGTGAAATCGTGACTTAAGTGCGGGTTTAGACCCGCACTTAAGTCACGCTTTTTTGTTTAAAAATCGACGAAATCACAGCAAAATATTATGTACTGAGGCTTCACATGAAGTGATCTAGACCACACCTACTCCCTAATTTAGGATAATGGTATTGTATGTTGGGGGGTGAGTGGTTTACTCTTGAGATGGTCTCGCTTGATTTCAACCTCTCTTCCGCTGGTCTTCGAGTCATAAACATTTTCTTTCACCAAACACATACAGCAAAATCGAAATATTTTATTTGACATAAACCTACAAGGGTACTTATGAAACGTCAGAAGCTAGGTGCACGGTTCCAATTGGTCGTATCACAACAAAAAAAATACAGTATCGTCGACACTATTATTATTATTATCTTTCGCTATCAGAGCTACAACGCTTGGTCGCTCAGCCGCATAAATATCAATGTACAATCGAGGTAATTTCTCTACTCTGCTATATGTTCAGACGCAGGGTTCGTCCGCGGTTTAAATATTAAATGGTTTATTTGAATAGTGTAATATTTTTGTTTTAATATAAATAGGTTAACTGTGAACTGTTGTTTCATTGAATTGGAGAGAAGATTTTTCAATAGTCATACTATAAAGATAAAAAATACTTACTAAACTAAGACTATCACTGTTTAACTCTCAATATCCTTGCCGCGGTTAGTCTGTGGATGGGTGACCATCTTTACATACCGAGACCCCTCCGTACCTCGGAAAGCACGTTGAGCCGGTGGTCTCGGCTGTCATTCGTGGATCTTTGACAGTCGTTACGGGTCGTCATGAAACGTTTATTTTCTTTTGACTGTACTTACCTGGTCTGTCAAAAAGAGTACCTAACCTAGCATAAAGTGGATAAGACAGAGATTAAAATAGAAGAAGAACTAGCGGGGGATCCAGGCCTAGGTTTCAAAGCAGTTAAGTAAACTGCATCCAAACTGCGATGTTGCAGTTGAAATGCAGTCCGTCTGTTAAGACCAAATTTTTTTTACTTTATGGGTCGTATAAAGTCGATATATTCTGTCTGGATTTGTCCCCGGTTGATAGCAACTAGCAACAGGCTCGCCTCCTATGACAAGGGACTTGCCAAACCCCTCAGAGTATACTAGCGTGATTGTATGTAAGTTAATCACGTGCTATGTCTCGTCGGAGCCATTAGTATTTTATCAAGTAAAAAGGAGGTCGCCTCAGCGAGAGATCCTTTTCTAAATTTAGCCTATCCCCTCTTTTCCGAGTTGTCATGGCAACGGCTAATACCTAGTTGCCTACACAGACGGAGCGTTCTACTTATCACTCACTGTTGGTAACATGACGTGATGCCTGTAACACCCGAAGGGTTAGTTACATGCCGGTTTCCTCACGATGTTTTCCTTCACCGTTTTGAGAGCAGTGGTGATGAAATTGTTTACTCAAAGTAAACCGCCTGGCATGGGTTCGAAACCACGACCTACAGCTCGTAAGCCGGGACTGTTACCACTGGGCCATCACTTTCTTTCGCCCCCTAAATAGTTACCCCTAAAAAGTTGTACTCTTCAATATTTGGCCACGTTATTAACGAATTATAACGTTGCTAAATTGAAGAGTACAACTGTGACGTAGCATGACAACTGAATAGACTGGTATTACGTTTAGTTGGTTAACTAAGTCACGTGGTTTTTTTTGTTCACCTTTAATTACCTAAACAAATGGAGTATAGCTTCATTTTTCTGACTGAACCCTTGAAAATTGTAGTGCCTGTAAATGGTATAATTAGAAATAAATGCTTTGTGTTTGAATTTGTCTACACAAAGGCCTCTTCTCATTTTCATACGGAGAAGGAACAAGTATTGAATGTATTGGCGATTCTAAAGCGGTCAGTAGTTACCTACATGTCTGCTAACCTTCCATATAAAATCGTGAACATACGTAGGTATTATGATGATTGAAACTGCCTCTAGAGGTACGTTTTTAAGTTTTATAGTTGGACCAACCATACATGTAGCACACGACAAGCTAAAATATTACAAGAAATATAATCTACCGTGGAAGTCAGAGAGGCAATCGCTTCATGTTAAATACTGCTATTCAGTTGCATCCGGTTAGACTGGAAGCCGACCCCATCATAGTTGGGGAAATGCTAGGCTGATGATGATGACGTTTTGTAGAGAGAGAAACTGCTACATGAACCCGGATATAAAGTACATTATCATCTGCCTCGCCTTTTCCCATAAAAAATCATATATCTATGCCTTTTCCCAACTATGTTGGGGTCGGCGTCTAACCGGATGCGGCTGAATACCAGTGTTTTACACGGAGTGACTGCCTATCTGACCTCCACAACCCAGTTACTGGGTAATACGATACCACTTGGTAAGACTGGTTGTCAGACTTCCGGGCTTCTGACGACCGGATATAAAGTACATATTATCTTAATTATGTTGACCCGGACGTGATCCGAGGTTTGCATCCTTCATGCAACTATTTCAGCGTGACATCATCATCATTACGTGGAGGTCACCAGTATAGAAGTAAATGAGGAACAGGTTGTAAAGTTTCTCATCCTCCCTTTTCAATGGACACTGAGGAACTTTCCACCCTGCTCCTCATACATGCATACTACCACGAGCTCTTAACGCGATCCACTTTAGGACATAAACTGAACTGTTCTGCTAATTCGTACCATGACGTCAGTTTAACGATTCAATTTAGGCCGTGCCATCTGGATACCTACCACGAGCTCTTAACGCTCATTCACTTTCAACGATCCAAATGCCGCTGAGTGTATTGGACGTCATGGTACGACTGTGAACGATGCAGTTTAAGAACCTAAACTGAAATGTCTTGCTTTGATTTTTTTTTAATAGATCATGGTAGGCCTCCTGGAATTACAACATAACTTTCGCGGTGTGATCGAGGTCATGAGCTGGCCCAGTCAGCAATAAAAAATGTAGTATGTACATCAGACTGCAAAGCAAATACAGGTGTGATGTACAAAATAAGACTTCTACATGGTCACAGAAACCTTAAACTTTGAACTCAGTAAAGGGCTTAAACTATACGACAAATTAACAGTTTTGTAAGCGAAAATCTTATAATATTATAACTTATGATATTTTGTAATCGTTTTTAGAGTTCCGCAGTTACACTAACCGCTGTCGAAAAGAATAACTGTGCAACAGTATCGGAAACGAACATTTGACTTGATTTTTTTACTTCTGAAATCGTTTTTAACGGCTTAGAGAATTCAAGGTCAAATATTAAGAAAATCTGAAGCTTCGTTAGTCTCGTAGTCGCCAGCGCGACTGCTGAGCATGGGTCCTGGGTTCCATTCCCAGTTCGGGCAGTGTTTTTGGGTTTTTCCATTAGAAATTTCTCCATAACAGCCCGGAGTTTGAAAGTTAGCCGTGTGATACCCCCGTGCCTCGAAAAGCACGTTAAGTCGTTTGGTCCTGCGTCTGATCTCTCTCCGATCATGTTGGATTGATGTCCCATCGGACTATGAGAGTGAGGGAAGAGTGAGTGCACCTGTGTCTGCGCACACACTATAATATCTCTAGCGTAGAAGTTCAGTCTGGAGGACTATTATATATGTCGCAGCCAACTGGTTAAATTACCCGTTTAGTTAACCGCCTAGCCTTTCAACTAAACGGCGGCCGTTCAACTAACGGCCTGAATGATATTCAATTACAGTTTAGGTTGGAAGTCTGTAACCAATCACGCGCGAGCCGAATTGGTCGCAGTAATTAAGGCATTGCACCCCGACCAAGTGGGTTAGGTTAGGTTAGAACTGTGATCAAAAGCGTGCGAGCCGAGGGAGGAAGCGAGGCGAGCACTACTTATAAAGGCCAGGCAGTTAACTGAACGGCTAATTTAACCAGTTGGCTGCGACATATACATATCCCAAAGCTATATCACGCTCTCTTTGCACCACACACCTCTTGTACTACATACGACTCGCTAGCCTCATTGATAAGGTTTTATATTCGAGCGCTGATAACGCGCAGCTCGTACTCCAGGTCTCGAACAACGTGGCTATGTTTCTTGAAGTTTGCTGGACATCCATCCATCCGCCTTACCTCCAGTCAGCTTCTTCCCAGCGAAAGCACTAGGAAGTGGTGAAGGGCGGGCGTGCCGGGGGACTGTCTAATGTATTTTGACGTTCAAAAAGCGCTGATTCTCAGTGTAGTTAGAATAAATGAACTTTGGTGAAGCGAGCTTCAAGTGAGCTGTCATTCCACGATTGACACTATTGACAGCTCACTTCACCAAGCTTTCACGGTGAGAGCGGCTGCCTATCTGAACTCTACAACACAGTTACTAGGTAATACAAGACCTGGTGAGGCTGGTTGTCAGAGTTTTGGGCTTCTGGCTTCCCGTAACGACTGTCAAAGATCTGAACGAATGACAGCCGGGACCAACTGACAATGTAACCTGGTACAGATAACCTAACCTCAGGCTAGAAGCTGTATAAGAAATCCCGAGGATCTAGTTGAATGCCTTACGATTGGAGGGGCCTATATCCAGCACCATTATCAGCCTATAATGTTCCCACAGCTGGGACCTCCTCTCGGTGAGAGGGAGTGAGCGGTAATCCATCACGCGGGCCAAGTTCGACATGTCTTCGAATTTTTGGTTCTAGGACATGCCGGTTTCCTTTCGATGTTTTCCTTCATCGTTTTTAGAGCAGTGGTGATGCATTAATTTACACAAAGTAAAGCGTCTTGTCAACCGAGTAACCGAGTGGAGAGTGAAGTTCAGATAGATACTGATCTATCTGACCTTCACTCTCCGCTTCATGAAGAATACTGGTATTCAGCTGCATCCGGTTAGACTGGAAGCCTTGAAAGAAAACCCCCTCCAGCAAGAATTGCAGTGCAATAATGCCATATTGTATTATGTGCTTCCTTTAAATACTGCCTGAATATATAAACATAACTTTATTTATGATAACAAGCTCGTTGCCATTCTATCCGCGTTTGTGAGGGTTCATTGCTGTGTCGTTTGGGGGACAAGCAGAGAGACAGCAGTGACTGAGCTTAGTTTTTATTATTGAACTGATTTAGGGCTGATTTTTCCAACGCCTTGTTAGACTAGTTACCGCTACTTGTTGACCATGAGGCCTTGAGTTCGAATCACAGGCCAGGCAAAGTGTTATTAGGTTTTTGTGTCAGGGATTTCTCAGTAGCAGCCAGAGTCTGGATGTGTGCCCGGTTGATGGCAATAGGCTCGCCCCCTGTTGCATGGGACTTCGACATAACTGGCGAAGCGTGGGTCGCCACTCCAGAACCTTTCGGCCCCGTCAGTCGTCTGTTCTGCGAGCAATGTGCTTGGCAATTCTTCGGCCTATGTCGGTTACCTTGGTACTTCTGCGGATCTCTTGATTCCTGATTCGATCACGTAGGGAAACTCCAAGCATAGTCCTCTCATTGTGTGGCCAGCTGGTATTCAGCTGCATGCGTTTAGACTGAGGCAGATTAAAGGATACTGGTGACTATAGGGGCTTTAACAAATCCCCAAATTTTCCAAATAATCGATGACGTGCGCCCACAAAAAGCATCCATTGACATTTATGAAATAATAAAACAAATAAAAATAATAAACTCTACAGTCAGCTACTTACATAAACGCTACTTTAAACCCTTCGCGAATGTGCGAGCGAGATAGAAGGTGTTCCACTGAAGGAGTGGAGACGACGGATGTTTGTTACGTTGATTTTATTTTTTTGTGAAAGTGATTTTTGTTAACGTTACAAGCGTCACTCAAATTATTTCATTCATAATTCAAATGTTAATTAAAATGTTAATAATATACTTACGACTGTTAGGCGAATGGCGCTTAAAATAAAAATCTTGAAATTCATTATTTGGCTAAACATGAAAGTCATGTAATTTCCATGGTATATCTAGATTTGATTGAACACAAACATTTTTTCTATTGTTTCGTACGAAAAGTACTATAGAGCTGCCAAACCATTAGGACGGGACGTCTTTTGTAAACGCCTTAAAATAAATTGAATTATAAAAAGCAATAGGTACCCAATTTCAATTAAAAACCTAATCGTCACAAACTCTGATCAAAAAATAATAAAAAAGAAAACGGTAAATAAGTACTAAGTCGACTCCATTGGACATTTGTTCTAGCAGTGAAAAAATATCGGGCGCATACTTGCTGCGGCTTCAGGGGTGTCACGCGGGGATTATTATTGTTATTACTTTCAATTTTAAGTTTTATTTAGTTCATAATTCTTTGCGAGGCTTGTGGCTAAGTAGTAACAGCTGCACTGGTCGATCGATCAGGTTAAGCTCTGTTTGCCGTGGTTAGTCCGTGCATGGGTGACCATCTTTACATACCAATTATACCCCTCCGTGCCTCGGAAAGCACGTTAAGCCGTTGTTCCCGGCTGTCATTCGTGGATCTTTGACAGTCGTTACGGGTAGTCAGAAGCCCAAAAGTCTGACAACCAATCTTACCAAGAGGTTTCGCATTACCCAGTAACTGGGTCGTGAAGGTCAGATAGGTAGTCGTTCTATGTATAATATTACTGGTATTCAGCTGCATCTAGTTTTTTTTTTTGTTTTTCATTTGAAATGAGTTTGCTCTTGACTCTAGTCTAGGTCAGAGGTGACAGAGACTGAGCTTACCCAGAAGAAGCCTATTCACTCTCAATTTGAAGAGATTCGGGTTGTATGCGCTTGGAAACACAGACGCAAATAGAGTTCCACTCTTTTGCTGTGCGCATTAAAAAGACATTTGAAAACGCTTAGTTCGAATTTGTGGAATAGCAACTTGGCAGGGATGGTAACTTGCAGTGCGTCTGGATGTCCGAAGGTAGAAGGGGGCCGGTGGAATGAGGTCGTGGAGTTCTTGGTTGCACTGGAAGCGGACCCCAACAAAGTTGGGAAAAGGCTAGGCAGATGATGATAATGTTTTGTTAGTATTAAATGCTCTATTTTTACTATTTGTATTTTCTGTGCGTGTCCTAAATAAAATATTTTTTCTTTCTTTCTAAAATCTTAAGCTTAATAATAATAAAAAAACCATTAATTAAAACAATATGTCACCTAATCTGAAGCTTACGTCATCATTAAACGAACAAGTGATAACTGATAAGGTAGTCACATTATAACGACACGTCATGATAACAGAAACCGAAAATTGCATTGTAATCATTTTTAGGGTTCTGTGAAAGAAAGAATACTTTTATTTGCGGTAAACACCACAGTCATTTATTCAAACTAGGCTGATAATCAGCTCTTTTCGAACGTCAAAATGCAAAGGACAGTCCCCGGCACGCTCGCCCTTCACCACTTCCTAGTGCTTTCGCTGGGAAGAAGAAGTGGCGCAACAAACTGTCGGTAGTCTGGATTTGTCTGGGTTTGGGTTGATGGCAATAGGCTCGCCCAATATTACATGGGACTTGAACATAACTGACGAGTTGTGGGTGTACTGTCGCCATTACGACACCACAACGCCAATCGTCAATCACGCACACATAGATCGGTACGGTGCTTCACTTTCGATATGCGAGGCGCGGAGTCCATCTTTTTTTATAAGTCTATGTATTATTATTATGTTATTCAAGTACTGCCAGCCCTACGTCCTCAAATGTTCGCTTGCTACTGAGCGCTGTAGCCGCAAAAGTGCGCTAATGCATATTTGTGTTACATTAATTTTTATAGTATTTTGTCTTTTTTTTTTATTCTTTTTATTTTATTTGAAGTTTTGAGTTAACAAGAGTTATTGTGAACCTGCTTTTTTAACGTAATTAATTGATAGAATATTTGTATGTTTTTATTTTTTTAAACGGCAGGTACTGGCGCATTCATGTAGTACACTCGGCTATACATCAAGCTATACATTTCCAGTTTTAGCTGACCTCGCAGTTTATAGGTTTTTCATGTAATCAGAAGTCAGCTTATACTGGTTAAGTATATCTTGATGTATAGTCGTGCTCGTGCGTACGATGAAGGGTTGAGTCACAGATTCTGTAAAATATTATTTTGTCGATAAATACTTGACAGATTCCGTGACACATTTTTTTTACTTTGTTAGACGGTTAGAAAAAAGTCATAGGTAAGTAGTTTTATAATGAGAACTTATGCAGAAAGCACCTCAATTAATTTCGCTTCTAAACCCCAGCCTCGCAAGGGTGCTATTTTTGTTTGGAATTTCTGAGATTTTCTTTCATACAAACCTTGTCCTGGCGATACCGAACACAACAAAAAAGAATTATCCAATTTGGTGCGGTCGTTCGGAACGTATGCGCATACAGACATTTCGGCGACTTTGTTTTATACTATTTAATTATACCTTCATACAAACAAACGGTACATTTATAAAAAAAAGTCTTTTGTGTCTGTCTGTGTGACCGCGTTGTTTTGCTAAACTACGCAACAGATATTGAAGCGGTTTTCACCGTCCGCGTCATTAGAATATATTATTTATTCCGGAAGGTATAAAAAATATGATTAAATCTACATAAAGTAAAGAAATCTCGATGTTTTGTCATGATGTAAAAAACGTGCTAAGAAAGGTCGGATCGCTAGTAATATTATAAAACACCAAATAACACAAAAAAAGAATTATAAAGTAAAGAAACACCAAGTAACACAGCAACAGCTTCACATGTATACCTCACAGTTTTCATACCATACTTAAACATGAGTGCAGTATAAAATAGTTGTACCTAGATATAAATTTTGCCGTTACGTGGTTTCTCACTTCCGCTGCAAACGTTTCGTAAGCTGCGCGACGTCACATTCCGGCGTGTACTGCAAGTGTTCTTGATACTTGCTTTATTTTTACACGAACCTTACTACTATGCACAAAATATTATAAGGACTAGTAGAAACATCGACGTGCAAATTGTAACCATGAATTCAGCACATAATTCTAGACCTAGTGTCGAAAATGTTCGTTGGTTATCAAAATAAAAATCAGCTGTTCCATAGAAAAGTGCAATATGCGGTCAAAATGTATGGCACAGCAAATATTTTTAATAGCCGATGAAAAATTTAAACGCAAGGTAATTGCGTAACACTATCAGTAGCAATGGGTTTCATTTTGACAGTTCAACAACATTCACTGCATTATTTACGTTGTCGAGCAGACATATTTTTTAACCGACTTCAAAAAAAGGAGGAGGTTCTCAATTAGGTTGTGTTTTTTTTTTATTTTATTTTTTTATGTTTGTTACCTCAGTACGCCGTCATTTATGAACGGATTTGGAAAATTATTTTTTTATTTGAAAGGATATACTTCCAGATTGGTCCCATTTTTGTCAAAATCCAGTTCTGATGATGGGATCCATGAGGAATTGAGGGGACTCCTCAAATATTATAGGCATACATATAGCAATTTTGGTATTTTTATTAACAACTCAAGCATTTGCATTCAGAAAGTATAATTTGGTGAAGTGGAACTGATGATGAAGACCACAGATGGCCATCGTAACTACTCAATGACAAATATTTCACGGGTAGCGATTGCTTTAATATGGTTGCTAAGCAATGTATGTTCGTCACAATGCGTATGGTGAAGTGGAGCTGATGGTGACCTCACCATCTTAGCAGTTCTTGGATAGACGTGGACTTGAAAACAATCGTCTTCATCATTCCATTTCTCGTAATGATGTAACGGGACGAACAGGTCCCGCATCTGATGATGGTAAGGGCTTGTAATTGTCGAAAGAGCTTGTAATAGGCCTAATTGAATAAAAGTATTTGACTTTCACTTATCATCGGCTCAGCAGCATGAAGTGATGACTCTCAGACAACATCTATATAAATTATTAAATTCGGAGAAAATTGGATGTGACAGACGGACAGACAGACAGACACTCGAGTGATCCTATAACAGTTCCGATTTTTCCTTTTGAGGTAGGTAAGGAACCCTAAAAAGTGAAAAATAAAAAACTTTTTTACAAAAAATTTTTTGTATGTTTATTTTTTAACAAATAAACATACAAAAAATCAAATCTTTTCTCTTTATGATATTAGTTTTAACATGTATAACACAAAACTCAGCATTTTAGTTAGCACATAAAATTGTGCAGTTACGTCCTTCGCCGCAACCTCGACACGACATTACATCAAGTGTACTGCGTCCGCTCAGTCTTGATGCTTCGGTTTAAAACTCTTACTGATTATATTACGGAATCGTCTGCGAAGACTATTGTCTCTTATCTATACAAGTCTATATTAGTTAGTACCTATTAATAGGTATGTTTGCTTGTTTGTATGTAGAGGGTAATCTCCGGAACTCCGAGACGGACTTAAGAAATACTTTTTGTATTTGATAGCCCAATACAAGGAAGGGTTTAAAATATAAGCTATTTAACATCACATTACGACCATTAGGAGAAGAGTAGAGAAAAAAAAAACATAAAACGCGCTAAACGAAAACGAAGTAATAGCACGAGCGGGCGATGGGATGCGATGCGGTGCGTCGAAGCCCGAAACTTGACGCGGACGACGTCGCGGGCAGAAGCTAGAAAAACCTTGTTTCGTAATAAGTCAGATATAGTAGCCTCACACCGTCTCCTCAGTCTTAATGAGTTTGTTCTGATTTAACCCACTTACAATAAAATGTCTCTTAGACCCTAGTCACGTCATAATTAAAGGAAACTGACCATTTGAGTACTGTGTGGGTTGTGGGCTAGCTAGCTCTTCATGTCATGTAATACAATTGGTTTATTTCGTCAAATAAAGATCCCACCTGATGGTTAGCGGTCATTGATTGTACAAAACTTATAGAGGGTTTGAGAGCAGATGTGGCCCAGTGGTGTCGGCCCCGACTTACGAGTTGTAGGTCGTGAGTTCGAACCCAGACAGGCAGTTTACTTTGTGTGTGTTCATTGTGAGGAAACAGGCATGTCCTAGAACCAAAAATTTGATGACGTGTGACATCTACCAACTCGCATGGAATTATGGCCCACTCCCTCTCACAGAGAGGAGGCCTGTGTCCCAGCAGTAAGAACACTAGGCTGTCTATGACAGTTAGATAGTGCTCAGGTGGAGATTCACAGATAACACCACCCTGGATCTGCCCAGCCTTTCCCCAACTATGTTGTGGACTTGTGGTCAGCTTCCAGCCTAACCGGATGCAGCTGAATACCAGTATTTTACATGGAGCGACTGCCTATCTGACCTCCACAACCACAACCCATTTTCTAGGTAATACGATATCCCTTAGTAAGACTGGTTGTCAGACTTTCGGGCTTTTGACTACCCGTAACGACTGTCAAAGATCTACGAATGAAAGCCGAGACTAGTGGTGGGTCGTTGTCGAATTTTTGACGGACGAAACGCAACCATTTTCCCGACGACGAAAACGGTTGCAAAAAACGGTCGTCGTTGCAACTGGGTTTGAAGGACGAAACTAATCCAACATGGAATAGAATTGCGTTTTCGAGGTTTTCGTTTTTGAACGACTGTTTTGTAAACGAAAACGAACGCGGAACGAGAGACGAAGCGACGCGACGGCGACGTCGCAACGAACAAGTGTGATAGAGTTGAACCATTGCATTCTCGTAATCTTGTTTTCATAGGCGTAAAATAAAAAATCGCAACAAGTAATTCGAAGACTGGTTTTTGCAACGAAGACTGTTTGAACCCAGGACGTGAAACGGTTGCATCGTTGCAGGAGGCAAAACGGTTTTTGTAAACGGTTCGTCGTCGCAACGCCCACGCCTAGCCGAGACCGTGCTTTCCGAGGCACGGTGACACACATACACACAATGATACAATAATGCTAATTGTAAGAACCGTCTTTTTACTTGTAACAAAGAATAAATAAATGAATATGAACAATAGGAAGCGCATTTATTTTTCTAATCACACAATTCGCTCGTGGCTAAGCGCAAAGATTGATCTTCAAGGTTAAGTCGGTCCGTGGATGGGTGACATCCGTTTCATGTCTCTGAAAGCACGATGGTCCCGGTTGTCATACGTAGATTAAAAAAAAAAAGACGCCCTTTAGTTTTAGCTGCGGGGTAATTGCGTAACGCACTAACAGTAGCAATGGTATTTATTAATTTTGACAGTTCAACAAGTTTCATCGCGTTATTTACGTTGTTGAGCAGACAAATTTTTCGAACATACAAAGTAATGGTTTAGCAATATCCTTCAAAATGGTTCACATTGTGATTCATAATGTGTTGCGTTATTAGGGTGCTGGCTATAGAAAAGCCAGCCCTTTTTAACATAATATTACGCCATTATCCTGTAAAGGGTAAGACAGAGCATTCACATCCCATCAGAAAACAGTTACAAAAACAAAGTGTAAACACACAACCTATCTCTGGGAAGTCGGTTAGCCAACTGAGCGGTACACGAGTACGTACTGTCACATTTAAACTCTGTATATCGATTGGAGCACTAATAATAGAACTGGTAGTCTGGCGGTGCGAGGCAGGAGCGGAAGCGATTTCATACACATATTTTTTGGAACGGAGCTTGGGAAATCGGTCATGCCGTTTCGGAGGAGTTCGATAACAAACGCTGTGACAGGCTATTTTTATTTATTAGATAATAGAGGGAGTGTTAGAGAGAGAGGGATAGTGTTTATGGTTTTTGCTAATCCATTGCTTCATGTTCGAAAAATCCAACAAATACTGTGACAGGATATTTATATTTATTAGATAATAGAGGGTGGGAGTGTGAGAGAGAGAGAGGGATAGTTTTCATGGTTTTTGCTAATCCATTGTTCCATATGTTAGAAAAATTTGTCTTCTCAACAACGTAAATAACGCAATGAATGTTGTTGAACTGTCAAAATTAAAGCCATTGCCACTGTTAGTGTGTTACGCAGCTAAAACTAAAGGAAGGGCGTTTTAAAGAACTGTCTTTTTTACTTTCGACGTTTAAAAATGCCTGATTTTCAGTCCCAATTTGAAACAATGGATTTTTAATTTGATTACAATATTTTTTTAATGCCCCCCCTGTCAGTTGTACTGTGTTTTTTCCACACACGTTTGTCCACTGCCACTGTGGACGAGTCTTTTCGGTAGGAGTCGAGTTCGTCCCTCTATCTTCGTCTTCGATGTCGTCTAGAATAAATAAATTTATGAATGCATGTCGAACACCGATAAAGACCAATTTTTTTACAAGACATAGATAACGCGTGGAAGAATCGATTATTTTATCTATTACAGTTAACAGCAATCGTAAAGGGTAACATCGTGAGGGACCTGAAACTTACTCAACTCAAACTCAAAGCATTTATTTCAATTAAACTATTTACAGTAAAGTAGTGCAGTGGTGGCCCAGGCGGTAACGGCCTCGACTCATGACTTGTAGGTCTTAGGGTCAGACCCAGACAGGCGCTTTACTTTGTCTAAACTATTTCATCACCACAGCTCTCGAAACGGTGAAGGAAAACATCGTGAGGAAACCGACGTGTCTTCGAAAACATGTGACATCTACAAACCGGCGTGGTAAATTATAGGTCACTCCCTCACACAGAGAGGAGGCCTGTGTCCCAGCAGTGGGAACATTATAAGCTGATTATTTGTATATGGAGCGCCTGCCATCTGACCCCAACTGAAACCATATCGTTAAGAAATTGACAGAAATCGACAACACATTGAGCAAGTGAGGTCAATGGTCGTGCCTTCTCTGAATAAGTAAGAGGCCTTTGTCGTTGTAGAAGGACAATAACAGGGGGCCTAAAAAGGCCACTTTGGCAGAATCATAAAACAATTCATATCACGTAATTCATCTGTTTGACAGTTTCACACCTATATATCCCTGAAGGGTTAGGCAGAGATGTACATACCTATAGCATTTTATGAATCTCCATACAAAACTGTCATACAGATGAAATTGCGTGATATGAATTGTTTTATGATTCTGCCAAAGTGGCCTTTTTAGGCCCCATGGTCATCATCATTATGCCTAGCCTTTTCCTAATTATGTTAGGGTCGGCTTCCAGTCTAATCGGATGCAGCAGAATACCAGAATTTTTTACATGGAGCGACTGCCTATCTGACGTCCACAACCCAGTTCCTGGGTAATACGATGCTCCTTGGTAAGACTGTTTGTCAGATTTTCGGGCTTCTGACTACCCGTCTAAAGATTGTGAAAGATCCACGAATGACAGCCGGGACCAACTGCTTAACGTGATTTCCGAGGCACGGAGGGGTCTCGGTATGTAAAGATGGTCACCCATCCATGGACCAACCGCGGCAAGCGCAGCTTAACCTGATCGATCGACCCGTGCGGCTGTTATAACTTAGCCACAAGCCCCTCAAGGACAATAACAGGTACCTACCTAATATTATTCCAAAAACGAGGACATTATTTGCGAACACAAACTAGTAAGAACCTCCATTCAAATTTCAGAAAAAAAACAGGACAAAAAATACGTTTCCCTAATCTATGTAAGCTAGTCCTTATTAATAAGTTAAACAAACAACTTCAGTTATTAAGACCTTCTGTTCTCTAAGTTAGGGTTCAAAATCAATTGGCAATTAGTCTAATATTCGGTATATACGCCATTTTGAGAGTAGCGATTGAAACTTCGTGAGCAGTTGTTTACTGAGCTCGGAGAGTTTTGATACTTTTATTTTTATTATGAAAAAATGGGGGAAAATATTTGTGTTAGGTATGGATGTATTTTCTTGACTCTTTGAGTAAATTACGCGTTTTTTTAAAGTACATTTTGATTTATTTGGATTTTGGATAATAGTACCCGTACGTAACTTTTTAAAAATATTTGGGATACATGGATGGGGATAATGTTTTTGCCCAGCAGTGAGATGATGCAGGCTAACAGTAACAGTAGCTTCTGTGAGATGGTAAGGCTAACTTATTTATTATGGATTTTAATCATGAAACAAATCAAGTTGTTGTTGACATATAGACTCAGCGATCATTGTGCCGATAGTCGTGACACCCAATAGGTTAATAGCCAAGAGTCTCAACCAACACCTGAGGAGGCTCTCGTTGGGCAGCTAGATCAAGGGCTCAAATCAGAAAGCGTTACTACTCGACACGGCTCGCATTGTCAGGAGGTTCCTCTGTCTAGAGCCCTGACTCCTGGTAGCTTAGACCCTGTTCCCGATATTAACAAAAAAGATATTTAAAAATATAATTGTTTTTTTTTATAATTACAGGTGTAATAAATAATAATATAATTTATAATTTTATAATTAAATAATCATGAAATCTTGTTATTACTTACATAAAAGTTAAAGAAAATCCTAAACAATTTTTTTAAATAATAAGCAGGTTTAAGACGTTGACTTTTAAATACATCCTTGAAAAATCTTTAACAAATAGCATATTATTATTCAAATTAATTCTCTTCGCTTGTTAAGACTGTTAATCATAAATAATTGTTAATTTCTTTATTATCTCTGTGGATGAATACGAAGTTATTCTAAGTAGGTTAAATACTGACTACACATTTCGATATTCATTTTATTCGAACCATGAAGTAAAGTAAGAAACCAGAAGAAACCAGTAAGTAAAAAGTAAAAAAAAAGTTAAAAATTATTTTCTTTCTTTTTTTTTTTCTTTCCTTGGCAAGTGCTACTGACGAGCATGACGATCCGGGTTCCCAGGACGTCATGCTCAATAGTACCCTGATTCAAGGTCGGGCAAAGTGTTATTGGAGTTTTTCATCAGGAATTTCACAATTTGGATTTGTGCCCGGTTGATGGCAATAGGCTTACCCACTATATGGGACTTAACATAATTAACAAAATGTAGGTGTACATTACCTACTATAGGTAGACCTCTGCCTAACCCTTCGAAGAAATAAGGCGTGAAATTATGTTTTGTAGAACCATACAACCATAAAATTATTTTAGGTTTATTTTATTAGAACAATGTTAAGGAAACTTCTGACTCGTGTTACCATATTTTGTGTCATTATATTTAATGAACTGTCAGGTAATAATAAATAATTTCATATAATTTTATCAAGGTTGATTTTTGTCAGTGAAGTAATTATTTAATTCATAATTTAGGCACTAATTACTGTTGGAAAAGCCATATATTTAATTTTATCATCAGAATTGTTCGTTCATTACATGGTTAACTCATTCACTCAGTACATTGTGTTTAATCTGAAATTAATCAGTTGGCTACACAATCCATATTAAATAAAGAAATAATGCGAAAGTAACTGTCGTTTTTTTAATACTTGTATTGTGTCTTTTGTTGCACTGAATAAAAGTTTTATCTTTCTATCAATTTAACTATGTCTATTACATTTTCACGCGGTAACGGCTGAACGGATTTGGATACACAGGAGGCACACGGATAGACCATGACCTGTACGTCTATTCCGTAAAAGTGAGCTGTCAATAGGACACTATTGACAGCTCACTTCACCTAAGTTTTCAAGGTGAGATTTTTACAGAAGAGTCCAGGACGTAACACATATTTTATTTATTTATTTTCAAACTTACATCTATCCTTACAGGGAAACCTATTGCGATAGTGTACATTCATCTAAACTCTTATCCTAACTTATTATTATTAACTCCTTATTATAATTACATTTTGTAACTTATTACAAACAATTCATTCTTTGTGAACTCACTCAGAGAACAACAGAATAGGTCCGTGTCACTAGCTATGAGGTTGAGAGTGCAGAGTGCACGCGTCAGTGGGGCAACATGACCTAAAGCGCGGTCTTTGCCGGACTGCATAGGTAAGAAAGAAAAGCGCGATGTGGCCACGCTGGTAATTTATTAGAAAATATGAAGCAATTTGCAATTTCCAAAAAATCTATTGTTTGAACTAAAAAAATAAAACACTTGTTTTAGTATGTTGCTTGTAGAATAATCTGACAAAAAATCAGAATGATTGTGATGTGCATTAGTATGGTTTTCATTGTAAAAAGAAAGTTTTTAGAGGTATCTTCATGATTTTTTTTCTATCGTATCAAATTAGTTGTTTTATGTTTTCAACACACTATCTACCTAGCACATATCCTGAAGAATATCATATATTTTTCTGATTTTGTTTAGGCCTGTTTTTCCGTTTAGGTCCTGTAAGCTTCATAAAAGATTGGTTCGAGAGTCCGAGCCCGATATATGTTTTTATCGCGGTGGTACGTTTCCGTGGTAAGAAGATACGCGGGAAAAAGCTAGTACATTACAATTACACAAAATTTATAGTAAACCTACACAAAATATGATTGCAAACACTGCCATGTCAACGTATCATAGAATTGTAATCTCCTTTCGCACGGTGATCGTCACAAATGAAAGAGTTACGTAATAGACGTAAGTATCAAGACTGTCGCGGCGCAGTCTGCGACCCGACTCTCATCTTTCACTGCTTTCCTTCGGGGACGGACTTGATCGAGCGGGTTTTATTGCATTTTGTTAGGATTTTAGAATACGTCGCAAAAATTGGAGGTTGGAAATGTTGGAATTAGTTTCGTGGATTTTTAAAATTGCGAAAGCGTTTTTTACAAAGTGACTAGCTGTGGCCGCGACTTCGTTCCCGTGGATGTCGGAAAACAAGAATGACTTTACTTATGCTTTTTCTATTTCTAAAATAAACTTAGTAAATAACTCTTAACATCAGCTAGCTGCCAGTACTTTCATATACATTGTTCATCATTACAGACACTTCAATTTTATTTATTTTTATCGATGTATAGTTTTTTTTTTACTTACTGCTAGGCATATACTATAGTGTGTGTGTTAATTAACTGTTGATAAAAGCGAATGACACCGATGTGTTGATCACACAGACACATAGTTAAAAATTAAAAGATAAAGTTGTCTATAAAATGATGCGTTGTTTGACCTTATAGAAGCCTGGTTTATACATTATGTATGAATTTATGACAGACTTTATCTATAAGACATTGTAAACTAAGTATTTGTTGTTCAAATTTAAAACTTTATATTTACTACTCTAGAAAACTTCAATGAACAAAAAAACCTAAAACATACCTACTTACTTAAGATATACTAAAATATTTCAGGGGATCGATTTTAATCAAATCAAATCAAAACTCATTTATTCAAATTAGGCTGAGAATCAGCACTTTTCAAACGGCAAAATTACATAAAGTAGTCCCCCAAAAAAGCTATGTTTATAACAATGCGGGACTTTTAAATTCCTAACCATAATATGTATAACGCTTTATCTTCAAGGAAAATTCTATTTTTAGCCATCCCAGTCAATGCCTAGGTACTTCATTATTGTGAAGCATCAACTGAATTTAGGTATCGTAATATTTTTCCTTAATACAAACGATAAAAAAACCAGTTCTTGTCAATTTAATAAAAAAAGAAATTCAAATAAATTTAAAATCATAATAGTACTTATGTAAAATAAAAAACATTTTAAAAAATGGCAATTTTACTTACCTACAACATTAATTCCAACAATATGTCAAAACACTACTCAGTTAAGAATATATTCTATTCCTAAATATCTATAACTGAATTTTATATACTTGTACATAATATAATATGTTTTAGTGTTAGATTCTATATTGTTTTCAAGATTTCTTACCAAACATGTAAATAATAAATATCTACTTATATAATTTGTATATAAATAAATAAATAATAGTCAAACTAAATTTTAAAACTGCCGATTTAACTAACCTACAACAATTATTTCAAACATATCATAAAAGAAAAACTGAACATTTTAAGCAAATAAAGATCTATTCTATATGTATATAAAAAAAAGAAAATATTACAATAGCTACTTAAATAATAAAACTGGTACGTGCGGAGTCCGTCCCTGTGTCCCCCCCGCCCCGCGTCCCGCGCCGCCATTTCGTGTTATTGAGAATTTATGTCGCTTAGGACGCTTGCACACTGTCGACGATAAGCCTTAAACATTAATTTGACTAAATATAATAATTACAGAATATTCGTTTAATATTTGATCTGGATTTATTGTAAAAGTTATATTATTTATTACTTATAGTACATGGATGGCTTTGTCTTTTTTTTAATTCATTGACATCACACTAATATTATAAAGGCGAAAGTTTGTGAGTGTGTTTGTGTTTATATGTTTGTTACTTCTTCACGCTCAAACGGCTGGACCAATTTTGATAAAATTTTGTACGGAGGTAGCTGACACCCTTTTTTTTTTTTTTTTTTTTTTAAGGATGGGAAATCATCCAATGACCCCTCCCGCTCTGGGTGGAGCGGAAGGGAGTGTCAGACTCTTACTGACTAAAACCCATCCGTGTTCCTTCCTTAGCCCTTTATGTTCCGAGGCAGCGGTAACCCTTTCGGACAATCCCGCTGCCCCGGCAGGCTTCGGCCCTGACGGGCCCCTCCTTCGATGCTGACATCTCTTTGAGGCGCGCGTGGAACACATACGCGCCGTCCGGCACGGGCCTGGTCCTGATCGGACGGCGAGCTACCCATTACTCGCCGTCCGCAGGCCCGCGCCTACGGTGGCCGGGAGTCGTCACGCGGCTCCCGACGCCCGGAGCGTCTACCGCGGCGGCTGGGACGGGCGGCTCTCTCAGCTCTCTCCCTCGCCCATCCCGCCACCTCCTTCGCTAGCATGACTGCTTCGCAGAAGGAGGTGACTGCCTCCCACTCCCTCTCGCCCCGGACCATGGCTTGGACCAGGGCCGGGCGCGAGAGGTCGCCGCCGCTGCCGATCGCCTCTACGAGGGCACGGCGGTGCTCTGCCCAAGCCGGGCAGACCTCCACCGTATGCTCCACCGTGTCCTCAGGGCGATTCTCGCAGTGGTGACACCCGGGCGTTTCCTCCCGCCTGATGATGTGCAGGAACCTCCCGAAACATCCGTGTCCGGTGAGGACCTGCGTCAGGCGGTAGGTGAGGGCGCCGTGACGCCTCTCTAGCCACTCCTCAAAGAGGGGCCTTACCGCCGCTATCGCGGCGTGCCCTAGCTGACACCCTGGATTAACATATCGTCCACTTGCGACGACAGTGTGACATCTCGAATTATTAGATTTTTTGTTTTACAATACAATTTTGTTTTTCTTTTTAATATTTCATTTTTTATTAGATCAATTTCGAATTATTTTATTAGATCGATTTTATTAGAATCATTTCATACATAATAAAGCAATCTTGACAACAATTTAAGAGTTAGGCTCATTTAAAAGTTCAAAAGTCGTTTTCTGTAAAATTACGGTTTTTGAGATGTCACACTGTCGTCGCAAGTGGACGATATAGGCTACTTTTTTTCCCGATATTCCCACGGGATCGACACTTATGCAGGTGAAACCGCGGGGCGCAGCTAGTAAAAAATAAACGACCAGAATTCTAATCGCGTAACACACTATAAATCATTAAATCTAACTCATTTTGAAGGATATTGCTAATCCATTGCTTCGATGCAAATGCAACTTAACACAATTTCTTTTTTAACTGTTTTTTTTTGTAGTATCTCATTTTTGCCTCAAAGAATACTGTTTTCGTAACATACAAATCTTCGATAAATCCAATTTTCAAATGCACTTACCACATTTTTTTAAATATATTTAAAGAAAAACTGTTTATTTTTTGTAGTACTTACTCGTATCTCATAAATTGTCTTAAATAATACTTTTTTTTTCCTGTAATATAATTCTACTCATCATCAGCTGCCTAGCTGTCTCCCAACTATATTAGGGTCACAATAATGTATCACTCTCGTAAGCACAAAAACACAAAAAAAAACTTATTTTGCATAATTTGCAAAAAAAAAAGTCCGTCGGCGAGTGTGAATGCACCCTAAAGGCCGGGGCGTTGCACCGAATAGATCCGACGAACGCTATCAATTGTATATGTGGTTGTGTGCGTTTGCATGTGTGTGTCACATGTGGTACATACAGCGTGATGCTTTTTTAAAGGGGTTTTAGAATTTGTTAGCATAATTTTTTGAGAGAAAGAAAAATGTGTGACCTTGTGAATTTGGTTTTTTATGACAGTGTATGATTTTTATTTAATAGCTAAATATATTTGTTTTTTAATCGGTTAAAGGACGCTGAACGAGACACGATATAATTTTTATGTCCCGCAACGTGCTAAAATATGTCTGCAATTTTCTTTGTCTAAGGATATTCTGTAATAGTCTTTTCTGTAGCTAAGTTGAATTGAATAAAATATGTTAAATAAAAACCAATACTTAAATGTGTAACTGTAAGAATTTCGTATCTTTGCAAGTACTCCACTACTCGTCTCGTGTCTTAGTCTCTCTACTCTACTGTACTGTGCGTAAAAAAATTGCCTTACTTGGGAAGAAACTGAACCCCACGACACATGGAATCCTGGTGTGGGGTCCAGGGAATTTTATATAAACCTAGCACCTAAGGCTCCTTGTAATCTGTTACTTGTTTTTTTAACTTTTGTTAACATATTGTGTGATAGATAAGTTATTAAACACACATAGTTATAATTATCTTCTAGAACTAAAATAACCTCCACACACCCTTCTACAACCCACAACTTAAATAAAACAAACATTCAGAAAAGCAGCACGCTGTATAAGTTCACCTTGTTTCCACACACGCATAATCTTCGTATTATATACTTACGTATCTACGTGTACATGTATAATGTATATGTACAATATCGAGTCGTAGTTTAGTCCAAAATATTGGATTTTAGAGTGCAATGTTATTTATTTTTCGTTAACCTTTAGTTTTGGGGAACTAACTTTGGAGTTTGTGTATTTGGAATTGTCAATATTTAGTAGTTGTTTTGTTTTGTCTAAAATTTTGTGTTTTAGAGTGTATCCCACACTGTCAATGGGATAAGTGCCCAAAAGGCTGGCAGCATTACCACGTGGGATGGCAAAGCTGATTCTTCGGGTTAAAAATAGGTCAACCCACTGGTCACGTGAAGAAACAACCAACCAAATGAAAGATAGTGATTAACTTTTCGGTCGTTTTAGGTAGATGCGAATTTCTTCTTGTTTCTTTTTTAATTTTAATCTAGTTTGGCAGTTTTTTTTATCTGATTCATTTGGCGTAACCAAATGAGTCAGATAAAAAAAAACTGCCTAGCCTTTTCCCAAATATTAGACATTTCGGGCTTCTAACTACCCGTAAAGACTGTTAAAGATCTTCTAATGACAGCGGGGACCAACGGCTTAACGTGATTTCCGAGGTACGAAGGGGTCTCGATATGGATGGTCACTCATTCTCGAACCGACTGCGGCAAGCGTAGCTTAACCTACGATCGATTCGAGCGGCTTTTATTACTTAGCCACGAGGATGGGTCAACAAATTAATGGTTAAAAGAAAAATATCATCATATTATCAAAATTGGCAGACGGATGGATGATCGCAATAGCTATTTTCTTATTTGTAGATATGAGTGTTCATGATGAGCGACTACACTGATATCGTACATGACATTGACGTCTTTTATTTACCACTCGTCATCGACTCATCATCCTAGATACTTCTCTACTACTTTGTAATCAGTTTCCATCATTATCTGCCTAGCTTTATCCCAATTATGTTGGGGTCGGCTTCCAGGATAACCTGATACAGCTGTATACCAGCATTTCACATGGAGCGACTGCGCATATCTGACCTCCAGAACCCCCACTGGGTAACACGATACCTCTTGGTAGGACTGTTTTTCAGACTTTCAGACTTCTTGACTATCCGTAACGACTGTCAAAGATCTATGAATAACAGCCGGGACCAACGTGCTTTCCGATGCATCCACAACCCAAGTACTGGTTAATACTCTGTGGTCAGATACTTACCAGCTCCTTTTGTCTTTAAGAATATAAAATTTCATTATGTTAATATTGTAATATTCGTAAAGTATCAAGTAGTGGCCTTCGATCTATTTTTAGACTTGTCAACTGTTTACTGAATTTGAACCTTAGTTCAATGGAAAATGATTGTATTTCCATTGAAAGGGGTCGAGTTATGACTTTTATAAGTAGAAACGTCTTTTTACTTTTCGATAGAATTTTTTTTATGGTTGAATAGTCTGTGAGGGGTAATCATCGGTAATGGTATGGTGACAAAATGTTTGTCTTTTGTAGTGAAGGTATGGGGGTTCGATTTTTCATTTTATACTACTTTTTGCCTGTGGCTTCGCCCACGATCCCGCGGGAACGTACTACTGCGATAGAAAGTATCCTCCATGTTCTAACCCAGCAGCGAGTCTATACTGGAACGTGAAAACTTCTCTCTATCTGTCTCTATCATCCAAATCTATTCAGCCGCTTGAAGAGATAACAGACAGACAGAGAGACAGACAGTTACTTTCGCATTTATAATACTAGCTGCGCCCCGCGGTTCCACTCGCATAAGTATCGATTCTGTGGGAATATTGGGATAAAAAGTATTCTATGTGTTAATCCAGTGTGTCAGCTACCTGCATACATGCATTTTATCAAAATTGATCCAGCCGTTTGTGCGTGAAGAAGTAACAAACATACAAACACATTCACAAAATTTCGCTTTTATAGTATTAGTGTGATTAGTATAGATATGTATTTTTTGCTAAGACAAACTGTGATCACTGATCACCCATCTGTTAACCAACCGCAGTGATTATAGTAATCTTCCTTTTTAACCGTCCTTTTTTTAAGAAAAACCCATTCTAAACACAAAAACCTATTAAAAAAAACAAATTAATTTCCTAAAAACAACAACCTGTACATACACAGACACACATACACACCGTATTAACAACACACACACGGTTAAGTTTTTAATTGTAAATGTACAAGAATCATGTACTGAATCTAAGGTTACACAGGTTGCGCGTCAAAGTTCCTTTATTTTTGGTGCGTGGTGGTAATCCTCATGGACTTCCTCCATAAATTTTTAATTCAGCTGCGTCCGGTTAGACTAGAAGCCGACCCCAACATTGTTGTGGAAAGGCTAGGCAGATGATAGTTGACCTGCTATAAGAGTGTAAATGGGTTGACAGCGCACCTCCCTGACATCATAAAATTTAAAATCACTACAAGCAAAGCCGCAGGAAAAACCGTTATTAACTAAATTGCGAATTACTACGAAACATTCTTATGAAGGGGCTAAAATAATTCGCAGCCGTATTCTGGAAGGGCGAATGTATAAATTCACTGGTTTAAAATGGCTTTATTCTAGAAAGTTCTATGGGAAGTACAATCTAGAAGGTCTTATTTGGAGGTCGGAAATTACCCCACGGGTATGAACTACGGGATAATAAGTTTCCTATGTCCTATCTAATTATGTGCTAAATCTAATCGACATCAGTTTAGCCGTTAAGACGTGTGGTCCCAAACGGACAGACATAAAGAGTCACTTTCATTCACAAATAAAAAAAAACTTAATTAAAAAAATGATTTAATGAAAAATCTCTAAGAAAAGAGAAAAAACAGTCAGAGAATTACTAATGACAATTTTTCCAAATACAACCCCGTTTGTAACAACTACTAGCTGTAGAATGAAAGAGAAGAAGCACATCTCTATCCTGCTTCTAAACCAGCTCATCATCTGCCTGCCTTTTCCCAACTATGTTAGGGTCGGCTTCCAGTCTAACCGGATGCAGCCGAATACCAGTATTTTACATGGAGCGATTGCATATCTGACTTCCACAACCCAGTTACTGGGTAATACGATACCCCTTGGTAAGACTGGTTGTCAGACTTTCGGGCTTCTGACGACTCGTAACTCGTAGCGACTGTCAAAGATCCATGAACGTGCTTTCCGAGGCACGGAGGGGTGTTGGTATGTGTGGTCACCCATCCACGGACCAACCGTGGCAAGCGTGGCTGCCGTGCGGCTGTTATCAAAATCAGCTGTCCCATATACAGCGTGATACCGTTTCGGTATAGAAGCGAGATCGCTCACCCCTCTCTAAATATCCGGGGCCGGTTACTTATTCGAAAGCAATTTTAGTTCAACCCCCACCCACCTTCATTTAGAATGGCGCTGGGACGGATTTGGGAAAGGGTTTTTGAGTTTTGGTAATTATAACATACCTAACATAACACGGGTCGTCAGAAACCAAACAAGTCTAACAACCAGTCTTACCAAGGGGTATCGTGTTATCTATTAACTGGGTTGTGGAAGTCAGATAGGCAGTCGTTGCATGTCAAATACTGGTATTCAGCTGCGTCCGGTTAGCCTGGAAACCGACCAACAAATTTGAGAAAAGGCTATGCAGACAGATTGATTATATTGTAATATCGATATTTATTTTTAACTAGCGGCCCGCCTCAGCTTCTCAAGGGTGCAATTTTTTTTCGTAATTTTTTTTTTCATTCATACAAACCTTGTCCTGACAATACCGAACACAACAAAAAAAGAATGAGCGAAATCGGTTCAGCTGCTCTCGAGATTTGCGCTTAGCAACACATTTAGCGATTCATTTTTATATTATAGAAGATAATCTGCAAAAAATCATACTAATAATAATTTATGATATCTATTAGTTACCTAAACTATAATTTAAAAGTAAACCCAAGATACTCGTAACTCACGTTTTTACCACTTTAAGGACTGTTAAAAATCAGCAATCTACATGGTCTTCACATGATATATTTGGGAGGATATATTTGGGCAAAACCTGCAGAGATTCACTCAAAAGGTACGATTAATCATTGAGAAAGGTCTGAAATTATAATATCAAACCTTTTTCAATGATTGATTCAAGCCAAGTGGGCGGGGTTACAGCAGCGTTATAACGTTGTTGCAATTTTGCTAACATGGCAGGTGATTTTATTTTATTTTTGTAAAGGAATAGACATTATGACTTATAACATCGCCTTGGATGATTCTGTAAAGGTGTTATAATTGTGGTTTTAATAAATAAATAAATAAATGATCTGACCAAGACTTTGTCAGGACTTTATTAAAGAGACTGTGACCTCTGAGTTTGTTTCGTCCTTTCTTCTCAGAATAGGACGCCGACCTCATGTAGTTTAAACAAATGTGATTGACGTGTAAAAGTGTTTGTACAAATCTGTTTACAGAAATAAATCATTTATCATTTACCAAATCATTATGCTAAATTATTTTTCTATAATTGCCAATTAAAATTATAGTTTCTTTCAAAATGAATTTCACCCCTAACTCCTAAGTCCGTTCCCTGGCCACCCGCCCACCCGCCTGTAACTCGGGGAGCTCCCCCCTCCGATTTATTTGTGCCTGCTTTAATTATGTACACATACTGTGGTAGCGTCAGCATTCTAGTAGCCAAGTAGCGTCAGCAACGTTACTGACTTTATGGGGTAGGCAGATATTTAGCTCGGCTAGATCGGTTGGCTGTAGATGGGTGTCCATCCATCACATACGGAGACCCCTCCGTGCCCCGGAAAGCTCGTGAACCCGTTGGTCCCAACTGTCATTTGTAGATCTTTGGCAGTCGTTGTTACCAAAGTGTACTCAGAATCCCGAAAGTCTGTCAACCAGTCTTATCAACATGAAACGTTTATTTTCTCTTGACTGTACTTGTCATAAAGAGTAACCTAGCATAAAATTAGATAAGAAATATATTAAAACAGAAGAAGAACTAGCAGGGGATGGAGGGGGGGGGACGCTCAGGGGATCTGACTGAAATGTGAATGGGCCCCCGAGGTCGGGTAGGCAGTCGCTCCATGTAAAATACTGGTATTTAGCTGCATTCTTGATGGACTGTGTGAAATGAGATGGCTAGATAGGGGGTGAGTACCGTGTGACGACTAATAGAGAAGTATGGCAGAAGATATGCTGCGTCGACCATTATGAAAGAAATATAATAAGTTTATTTGTCTCAGGTTAAGTAAGGCACTCAATATTCACACCCAAGCAAAAAACATAAAAAAAACTTAATAAGTTTGCCAAATAGGCAAATGACAGTTTTGTATGGAGATTCGTAAAATGCTATAGGTACACCTCTGCCTAACCCTTTAGGAATATATAGGTGTGAAACTGTCACACAGATGAATTGCATGATATGAATTGTACGCAAATAATATTATGAGTATTGTCAATTTGTGACCATTTTACGACTTTTATTATGATTCGTAATGTTATCCGTTTGTGATTCTACCAAAGTGGCCTTTTTAGGCGCCCAGTTCAGCATTAATGCCACAACAAACAACAACATTACCTGAAATTGAGGTAGGAATGATCGCACTGTCCTTTGACCTTCGACTTTAAGTTTATTGCAATTACCTATGTATCGTCAGGAGACGTCTTTAATTTAACTTTAACCAAAAAACATGACGTAATCCTGCGACCAGTTAGTTATTTAGCTCCTACTTAAAGTTAACCAGTTTCAATAAAACAGGTGAAAAATCTCACAGGTCAGACTATCTGACAATAGCACGACGCGGTCGCCCGATTCAAATGTTTGAAAATCTATTCGCGCGTAGGTACTTAGTTCGTACGTATACTACCTGTTGCCCGCGAATTCGTCTGAAAAAAAGTGCAGTTCCCGAGGAAAACAACAATACACGTGACGCCATCTGTTATCATAATAACGTTATTGTTGTTTTTCTCGGGAACAGCACTTTTTTTCGGGATAAAAGGTACCCTATGTCCGTTTCTGTACATCTGACAACGTATATGCATCGGCTCAGTGGCTTAGGCGCGAAAAGGTAACAAACAAACAAACTTACTTTCTCATTTATAATATTACTTAGGATTAGGAAGTTAGGATTTGCATTTGATAGCCCAATGAGGGTTTTTGAAAAATTACATTTACTAGATGGCAGCACTAAGACGTCAGGTCCGGGCACCTGTCATAAGTGTCAAAGCGCCTATATTTTCTTTGTTCGTTACTGAATGATGAACGAACGAATAAAACGAATGATGATCGACATCATATATTTTATATTGGAAGACCTCTTGTCAAAGTGGCGCCAACTGGTGTCGCGAATTTTCATGAAAACCCTCATTATTGAGGAAGGTTATCTATGAAGGTTATATTATGCTATTTATCACGCAAACAAAAAAGCCAGAAACAACGCTAAGCGCAAACGACGTAATGGCGCGGGCAGGCGATGCGATGCGACGTGGTACAGACGCCAGCACATCAAGCTACTACAATCTGTCAAATTTCATTAATAGATTTTCAACTTTATTGCTAAAGTATAAGGTTTAAAGTTGATTGGGAAATATGACAGTTTCGGGGGTTTCGGCTTGATGTGCTGGCGTCTGTACAAGAAACGCGGACGAAATCGCGGGCAAAAGCTAAGTTTTATAAAATAACTCGCTAACTACCAATTTATTCTGTAAACGTTTGAGAACGGATATTAAACCATTAGCGAAAATAACACTGGCTTAGAAATACCTTTTATGATTGTCATCTCCGGAAGGATTAAAAGGGCTTTACTCAATGGTTTTTATATTGTAAGGGAAATGGTAGATAGCCAGATTGCCTGAACTAAGATAAGAATTTATTGGCTCAAACACGAGTACGTACAATATGCAACACAAGTCAGTATGCAAGAGATGTTAAAACTAAAGATAAAAATCACGTTTGACTTATCCATCCTACACCCGCGTTATTTTTTTTACTATCTAAAATTCTATACTGGATCGAAAGAACTGGAAGTCATGTGGAGAGGCCTTTGCCCAGCAGTGGGATGATGCAGGCTAACAGTAACAGGAAAATTCTATACTAATAATAATAAAACTAAAGAGTTTGTTTATTTTTTTTGTTTGTTTGTTTGAACGCTCTAATCTCTGGGACGACCGTCGCATTTGAAGCATTCTTTTTGCAGTTGATAGGCCAATTCTCGAAGAAAGCTATAGGGTATTTAACACCACACTAGGGCCCCAAAAAGATAAACAGCCAGAAAGAACGCTGAGCTAAAACGAAGTAAAAGTGCTTTCAGGCGATGCGATGCGACGGGATAGGTCGGGGGCCCAAGAAATTTCACGCGGATGAAGTCGCGAGCAGAAGCTAGTTATTATATATTTTAATTAATATATTTTAATTTAGTTCGGTGTCGCCCCCTTTTTTTCCTTACACGCCCCAATTTTTTTTTTTGCATAATTCTACCAGATAAAAATATCGTTAATCAAATATTTTTTAACCGACTTCCAAAAAGGAGGAGGTTATATGTTCGACTTTATGTATGTTTTTTTTTTTTTTTTGTATGTTCACCGATTTCTCCCTCATTTGTGGATCGATTTCGAAAATTATTTTTTTGTTTGAAAGGTTGTACTCCCAAGGTGGTCCCATTGTCAGCAAGTTGGAATCTGATGAGAGGATCCCATGGAAATCGAGGGAAACCCTCAAATTTTACTGGCAAACCTACAGCGATTTGGATATTTTTTAGAGTAACTTGAGCATTTGCTCTCGGAAATCATCATTTGGTAAAGTGGAGCTGATGATGAAGACTACAGACGGCCATCGGAACTAATCAATGATAAATATTTCACGGGTTGCGATTCGATTACTTTAATATGGTTGCTAAGCAATTTATGCTCGTCACAATGCATGTGGTGGTGGAGCGGAGTCCTTCAGGTTCTTACCAGGAGAACTCCTCAAAAATTAACGTCCCAGCATCGGGAAAAGCAATATTTTGTAAAAGGTGATGAGCAGTTGACGTTAGGCTATTGTAACTTAGATAAATTACAAACTCTCTCACTAAAAAGTGAAAAATAAAAAAGAAATGTAAAAAAGTTTTTTACCTAACTGCAACGAAGTAAATGACATCTCCAACTGCGGCGGTGAGACACCTTTTAAATCCTCTTTCTCTCTTTCCAGGATGAAGTACTAGCCATCAACGACAAGGTGGTCCTGCGCGCAGACGACCTGCTCTCCTGGATGTGCGTGGGCACCGAGTGGCGCTGGGGGCTGCGGGCTGTGTGGCGCGGAGCCTGCGCACCTCCTGCCGACATACCGCGTCACGCACCGCTCACGCACACGAAGCTAGACTTTAGTGACGTTGATTCAGAGAAGAGTGCTATTGGTAAGTTTATGAGCTGACTATGTGTGCATGTGAAGTGTAAATTTTACTACTTATGTAGATTGTTTAGGTTCCGGAAGTCTTTGGGTGTGAATGTGGATAGCTATAACAGTAGGGGAAGACCTGAGAAACGATGGATGACTGTGTGAGAGATGATATGGTTAGAAAGGGGGTGACTGCCGAGATGACGACTTGATGAGCGGTGCATGTGGCTTAACGAATTGTGGGTTTGATTCCCAGGTCAGGATAAGATGAGATTTTTTTTCATGCCGCAATTTTTTTTATGACATTTATTATTGCCGACAACCGGGCACAATGTATATGTCGCAGCCAACTGGTTAAATTAGCCGTTCAGTTAACTGCCTGGCCTTTAGAAGTAGTACTCGCCTCGCTTCCTCCCTCGGCTCAAACGCGGTTGATCACAGTTCTAACCTAACCTAACCCACTTGGTCGGGGTGCAATGCCTTAATTACTGCAACCAATTCGGCTCGCGCGTGATTGGTTACAGACTTCCAACCTAAACTGTAATTGAATATCATTCAGGCCGTTAGTTGAACGGCCGCCGTTTAGTTGAAAGGCCAGGCAGTTAACTGAACATCTAATTTAACCAGTTGGCTGCGACATATATATATGTATGGCCAAGTATATGTTAGGGCAGTAGTGGACCAGTGGTAACGGCTGCAACGATCGTAGGTTCGAACCCAGACAGGCGCTTTACTTTGTGTAAATTATTTCATCACCACTGCTCTCAAAACGGTGAAGGATAACATCGTGAGGAAACCGGCATGTCCTAGAACCTTACATTCGAAGAAATGTGACATCTACCTCCCGCACTGTGCCCGCGTGGTAGATTACGTCCCACTCCCTCTCACCGAGAGGAGGCCTGTATCCCAGGAGTGGTTATGTTACGAATAAAACCTTTTTTTTTTTCTTACAGTGGTGGACGAAGATGCCCCAGGGGTGGTAGTCTTCTCCTACCCGAGGTACTGCCGCTACCGGGCACTCATAGCCAGGCTCGAAGGCATCCAGGCCTCATGGCTGCGAGACTCCTTGGTGGCAGCTCTGGGAGGGTACGCGGCCCCGACTAGCAACACCAGGATACTATACTGCAAGGTGAGGAGTTATATGAGGTCGAGCCCTCTTAGTAATTCTGCGCCACATCGCACGGTTGATGACAACTCTTTTGTTGTGTTGCTCGCTTTTTTTTTATTGTTCGAAGCCAAGTTATTGGTAATTGATAAATTATTTGATTTCTATAAGTAGGTTTGCATAAACACTTTTACACTTCAATCATATTTTAAAAACTAGATGAGGTCGGCGTTTCCTATCTGACTACTCTGAGAAGAAAGGCCGAAACAAACTCAGAGGTCACAGTCTCTTTTAAAGTCCTGACATAATCTTGGTCGTCCACGGCCCCTTTTTCAATTTTCATGTTCATCTGACAGACTCAGACTCTTTTAGTCATTATGGTCATCCTATCGTCTCATCATATGTCCGTACCAGCGCCTGTATCTTAGTGACATTCAAGGCCTTCGCATACCGGGGACGGCAGTTCAAGGGATTTCGCTGCCGGCCAGCGCACACTGATAAAGTGGCAGCTACCGAGACATCCCGCGGCATGCCGAGGGCTAGCGCACACCAGAGACGGCAGGGCAGAGGATTTTGCCACGGCATACCGACACTTTCGCTTGCACTGCTACATCCTGCGAAGTTAGCAGACTCCAACGCATACTGTCGCATGCCTTGGCGTCCTTCAGCATGCCGTTGCAGCGTGTCGTTACCTCTCGTCGCATCCCTCTTTGTAAATATTTGATATCATCGTTGATCACCAATTGCCTCCGTTCCCAGGAAACATTCGAGTACCCCGAGCTGGAAGGGCACGAGTTCGTGTGCAACCACCTGGCGCCGCGCCTCAAGGGCCGGCCGCGCGGGCGCCGGCGCCGCGCGCACACGCCCGAGCACGCGGCCGCCGACGGGCGCGGCTCCGACCGCTCCGACTCCGACGAGCCGCCGGCCGGCGGGCCCGCCCACAGCAGTGACCCGCCGGTGAGTTACTCAATCGTATTTAAATCGGTTTTATCGGTCAGTCGGTGCCTCGTCCCGCCTGTTATTCTTGGATTGTCGATCTTTGACAGTTGTTACTGGTCGTCAGAAACCCATAGTAACGACAACCGATCTTACAAATAATAAACATGTTCTTCATCCCTTCTCCCCAGACCCGGCGCCGCCTGTCCCTCCGCAACGGCGCCGCCCCTCCCAGCGACGACGACGAGGAGGAGTACAAGAGGATAGAACACACCCCGGAGGACAGAGCCTTCCTCCAGGCACTGAAGATGTTCTACAAGAGCAGGAGCGAACCCTTCAAGAGCGGACACACTCTGAAGCACTGTGAGTACTTAGATAAGTCATAGTACAAGCAAAAAGAACAAACCCCCGACACACAGACACACCAACACATCTGCACCCACACCTTCCACACACACATCTACACCCCCCCACACACAGCCACACCCTCACACCCACACACACACACACACCTACACACACAGCCATACAGACATAGCCTTGAGGCCAGAGTTGAGCTACACGATTACTGACAAATGCGTGCACTGACTGACAGGTACACTCAACTGTGTGGTTCTTTCCTCAAAAGACCATTTCAGGCACTAATCTACACTGTCCAACATTACGTCTGGCCATTTCTTCTCAAGAGTAGTCAGATAGTAAGCGTCGACTCTAATTTTTTTTTTTAATATGACGTAATATTGAATCTGATTTCCAATTTTCAGAATAAACAATTTCAGTTTATTTTATTTGAATGAAATGTTTTTACACTCATGATCTGTAGGCCAATTCTCGTAATTTAAAACGTTCAAAATCTAGTCGCAGTGTCATCTCAGCTACAAACAAATGTCAAAAACTTGTCAAAATGTACTGAAATTTGAGGCATTTTTGACAGATTGAGACTGAGATCAGACTGAGAACGTTCTTAAAATTACCAGAATTGCCCCTCTGTTGTGTTCGAGGCATAGGAAATTATGTATTCATATACAATATGATAAAAAAAAAAATAATGCCTGACGTAAATTGACGTAAGTTTAGTAAGTAGGCAAGTTTTTAATCACGTCTAAACTTGTATGGAGTAGTGTCAAGAGCTGATTAATTTGACAGGACTAAACAAAAAGATATATCTTCTGTCGAAGAAAAAGATGCACTGAACTTAAATTTAGTTTGTTTGTGAACAAGGGAATCGGCACATTGTATACAGAGTGAATTTTTCAAGTGGGTGTGGATGGCCAAATCCGAAACTATGAGGAATAGCGAAAAGTACTCAAAGGAGTCTCGGGCTCGATTTAGTGGAAAACTAAAACTGCATCATTGGAGATTTTAAAAATCAATATTTCTAGCCAGGAAGCAAATATGTTGATTTCGAAAAAAAAAAGTCGTGTAATATTACACCATTCGATAGTGTCCCTAATAAGGATCAATTTCAAGGAAGTAATGACACACGACAAACTTATATGGAAAGTGTTGGATTTTATTTTAATAAACTGCTTTTTATTTTAAATTATTCATACCTACATTACCTGTACCTTGTTCGAAATGATGCTCAAAAATTTTATTAACACACACCCGCAGCGCAGTCACCTTCACAACATTATGTTCTAAATTCAAATTTTATTACGATCTTTGGAAAATATTCTAATGGAATCAATAATATTGTAATGCTGAATGCCGAATCCTTGAGACGTCGAATCCAGCTATGTATTTCAATACGAATTACGAATTGAGTACTTTTAGCTATTCCTCATAGTTTCGGATTTGGCCATCCACACCTACTTGGAAAATAGGTGTGGATGGCCAAATAATAACAACCCTGTATATAATATTAGTATTTCCTTCCTCACCAGTGTCCCTCCGCGCGCTGTACGTGTCCGTCGCGGCGCGCGGCGGCTACGAGGCGGTGTGCCGACACCGTCTGTGGCGCGCGCTGGCACGCGACCAGCCCGCCAGGACCCGCAGGCACTACGAGAGGTATGTACGTGTGTGTGGCGCGCGCTGGCACGCGACCAGCCCGCCAGGACCCGCAGGCACTACGAGAGGTATGTACGTGTGTGTGGCGCGCGCTGGCACGCGACCAGCCCGCCAGGACCCGCAGGCACTACGAGAGGTATGTACGTGTGTGTGGCGCGCGCTGGCACGCGACCAGCCCGCCAGGACCCGCAGGCACTACGAGAGGTATGTACGTGTGTGTGGCGCGCGCTGGCACGCGACCAGCCCGCCAGGACCCGCAGGCACTACGAGAGGTATGTACGTGTGTGTGGCGCGCGCTGGCACGCGACCAGCCCGCCAGGACCCGCAGGCACTACGAGAGGTATGTACGTGTGTGTGGCGCGCGCTGGCACGCGACCAGCCCGCCAGGACCCGCAGGCACTACGAGAGGTATGTACGTGTGTGTGGCGCGCGCTGGCACGCGACCAGCCCGCCAGGACCCGCAGGCACTACGAGAGGTATGTACGTGTGTGTGGCGCGCGCTGGCACGCGACCAGCCCGCCAGGACCCGCAGGCACTACGAGAGGTATGTACGTGTGTGTGGCGCGCGCTGGCACGCGACCAGCCCGCCAGGACCCGCAGGCACTACGAGAGGTATGTACGTGTGTGTGGCGCGCGCTGGCACGCGACCAGCCCGCCAGGACCCGCAGGCACTACGAGAGGTATGTACGTGTGTGTGGCGCGCGCTGGCACGCGACCAGCCCGCCAGGACCCGCAGGCACTACGAGAGGTATGTACGTGTGTGTGGCGCGCGCTGGCACGCGACCAGCCCGCCAGGACCCGCAGGCACTACGAGAGGTATGTACGTGTGTGTGGCGCGCGCTGGCACGCGACCAGCCCGCCAGGACCCGCAGGCACTACGAGAGGTATGTACGTGTGTGTGGCGCGCGCTGGCACGCGACCAGCCCGCCAGGACCCGCAGGCACTACGAGAGGTATGTACGTGTGTGTGGCGCGCGCTGGCACGCGACCAGCCCGCCAGGACCCGCAGGCACTACGAGAGGTATGTACGTGTGTGTGGCGCGCGCTGGCACGCGACCAGCCCGCCAGGACCCGCAGGCACTACGAGAGGTATGTACGTGTGTGTGGCGCGCGCTGGCACGCGACCAGCCCGCCAGGACCCGCAGGCACTACGAGAGGTATGTACGTGTGTGTGGCGCGCGCTGGCACGCGACCAGCCCGCCAGGACCCGCAGGCACTACGAGAGGTATGTACGTGTGTGTGGCGCGCGCTGGCACGCGACCAGCCCGCCAGGACCCGCAGGCACTACGAGAGGTATGTACGTGTGTGTGGCGCGCGCTGGCACGCGACCAGCCCGCCAGGACCCGCAGGCACTACGAGAGGTATGTACGTGTGTGTGGCGCGCGCTGGCACGCGACCAGCCCGCCAGGACCCGCAGGCACTACGAGAGGTATGTACGTGTGTGTGGCGCGCGCTGGCACGCGACCAGCCCGCCAGGACCCGCAGGCACTACGAGAGGTATGTACGTGTGTGTGGCGCGCGCTGGCACGCGACCAGCCCGCCAGGACCCGCAGGCACTACGAGAGGTATGTACGTGTGTGTGGCGCGCGCTGGCACGCGACCAGCCCGCCAGGACCCGCAGGCACTACGAGAGGTATGTACGTGTGTGTGGCGCGCGCTGGCACGCGACCAGCCCGCCAGGACCCGCAGGCACTACGAGAGGTATGTACGTGTGTGTGGCGCGCGCTGGCACGCGACCAGCCCGCCAGGACCCGCAGGCACTACGAGAGGTATGTACGTGTGTGTGGCGCGCGCTGGCACGCGACCAGCCCGCCAGGACCCGCAGGCACTACGAGAGGTATGTACGTGTGTGTGGCGCGCGCTGGCACGCGACCAGCCCGCCAGGACCCGCAGGCACTACGAGAGGTATGTACGTGTGTGTGGCGCGCGCTGGCACGCGACCAGCCCGCCAGGACCCGCAGGCACTACGAGAGGTATGTACGTGTGTGTGGCGCGCGCTGGCACGCGACCAGCCCGCCAGGACCCGCAGGCACTACGAGAGGTATGTACGTGTGTGTGGCGCGCGCTGGCACGCGACCAGCCCGCCAGGACCCGCAGGCACTACGAGAGGTATGTACGTGTGTGTGGCGCGCGCTGGCACGCGACCAGCCCGCCAGGACCCGCTGGCACTACGAGAGGTATGTACGTGTGTGTGGCGCGCGCTGGCACGCGACCAGCCCGCCAGGACCCGCAGGCACTACGAGAGGTATGTACGTGTGTGTGGCGCGCGCTGGCACGCGACCAGCCCGCCAGGACCCGCAGGCACTACGAGAGGTATGTACGTGTGTGTGGCGCGCGCTGGCACGCGACCAGCCCGCCAGGACCCGCAGGCACTACGAGAGGTATGTACGTGTGTGTGGCGCGCGCTGGCACGCGACCAGCCCGCCAGGACCCGCAGGCACTACGAGAGGTATGTACGTGTGTGTGGCGCGCGCTGGCACGCGACCAGCCCGCCAGGACCCGCAGGCACTACGAGAGGTATGTACGTGTGTGTGGCGCGCGCTGGCACGCGACCAGCCCGCCAGGACCCGCAGGCACTACGAGAGGTATGTACGTGTGTGTGGCGCGCGCTGGCACGCGACCAGCCCGCCAGGACCCGCAGGCACTACGAGAGGTATGTACGTGTGTGTGGCGCGCGCTGGCACGCGACCAGCCCGCCAGGACCCGCAGGCACTACGAGAGGTATGTACGTGTGTGTGGCGCGCGCTGGCACGCGACCAGCCCGCCAGGACCCGCAGGCACTACGAGAGGTATGTACGTGTGTGTGGCGCGCGCTGGCACGCGACCAGCCCGCCAGGACCCGCTGGCACTACGAGAGGTATGTACGTGTGTGTGGCGCGCGCTGGCACGCGACCAGCCCGCCAGGACCCGCAGGCACTACGAGAGGTATGTACGTGTGTGTGGCGCGCGCTGGCACGCGACCAGCCCGCCAGGACCCGCAGGCACTACGAGAGGTATGTACGTGTGTGTGGCGCGCGCTGGCACGCGACCAGCCCGCCAGGACCCGCAGGCACTACGAGAGGTATGTACGTGTGTGTGGCGCGCGCTGGCACGCGACCAGCCCGCCAGGACCCGCAGGCACTACGAGAGGTATGTACGTGTGTGTGGCGCGCGCTGGCACGCGACCAGCCCGCCAGGACCCGCAGGCACTACGAGAGGTATGTACGTGTGTGTGGCGCGCGCTGGCACGCGACCAGCCCGCCAGGACCCGCAGGCACTACGAGAGGTATGTACGTGTGTGTGGCGCGCGCTGGCACGCGACCAGCCCGCCAGGACCCGCAGGCACTACGAGAGGAAAATTAATGTCATGCCTGTAAAAATGTACAATTGCAATTCCAGCACTTAACAACGAACTGTCTCATTCCAGATTCCTTCTCCCCTTCGAAAACCACGAGCGACGCAACGGCTCCTCCCTCAAACTGAACGGCAAGCTGGACGCGGAGCCGCGCACCATCGCCACCATCGACGTCACCGACTCGCCGCGCGCGCACGAGCCCGAGCCCGAGCCCGACTACGACAAGCTCGACAAGCTCGACACCTTCGACAAACTCGGGATCGACAGCGAAACGGGCGAGATCACCACCAAAGATGAAATTATAGTCAAAAACGCCGAAGAGCTCAATAGAGAATTCTTAGACTCTCTAGCGAAAGAGGAGAAAACGGTTAAGATCTCGGTTAAACCGGTCGAGAGTCTGATTGAACCGGATAAAGTTTTCAAGGGCTTGGAGGTGTCCAAGCTGGAGGGACCGAAGGAGGAGGGGAGGGATTTTAGTCACAATTATTTGAGTGATATGCAGAAATTTAGTATGGGTGAGTTTTAAGTTTTTTTGTCAGCAAATATCATCACTATTAAAGTTTAAGAACTTAAGAAGGAACAAATTAATATCTATGTAACACAGAAACAGTAATTAAATTCAGAAATATTATTGGTCTTATGGCTGATTTCTCAAAAGTCAGATAACTTTTATCTGAGGAATAAATCTTGCGCTTTGACAGCTTTTGTATACAGAATATATTAAAATGTCAGATTTATTCTTTATTTATAGAATTAAATGATTTTGGCCTTCAGCCCTTTATTGAAAAATACGAGTACATAAATAAGACAGTACAAGAGAACTCTGTCCTCATTGAATAAATAATTATCCGCTGTTGGCAGATCGCTATTTAAGAATAGTTTCTTTTATAATATGTATTTTAAATACCAATTAAGGAGAAAAGTAGTGCTGCAGTGGTAACAGAAGAATATTCCGAAGACACGTCAAGTGTTGATGTCAAGTGTTGACGTCAAGTGTTGATGTCAAGTGTTGATGTCAAGTGTTGACGTCAAGTGTTGATGATGAGTTGTTGTTATTATTGCATCGCCAGTTCTCTCAAAACGGTGAAGGAAAACATCGTGAGGAAACCGGCATGTCCTAGAACAGAAAAAATCGAAAACATGTGACATCCTACCAACCCGCACTGGGCACGAGTGGTGGATTACGGCCTACTGCCTCTCACAGAGAGGACGCCTGTCAGCAGTGGGAACGCTGATTATGCATATGCTAATGGCTATAATGTACATTTGAATCAGTTATTATGGAACTGCAGAATTATTTATCATTTAAGCTTTAGTAACAGATGAAATTTAAAAAAAATTATTTTAAATTATTACAATTTCAGGCCCAGAGTCCCTATCATCTCGTGCGACTCCTCTCAACGGTCACGCCGCGCCTGCGCCCACCGACCTTGTAAGTTTTATAGCTATTGTATCACTTCAACATATGCCCGCGAAATTGACCTCATCCATAGAATTCACCAGGGGAGAACTAGGTCAAGAATTGACACATTTAGCAATTTTTGAAGTGAAAACTTCTTTAGGCGCTTTGGGCATTTATTAAGATGGGGAAAAAACCATTGAACTCGCGACACTGTTCCCGACACCGCGCTACATTCGGATGCGTTCGGCTGTCCTCGGGATGTACTCGGTTTTAATGTATATCCGATATGTCAGTGAGTGATGGCAAAGTATTCTGTTTGTTTTGTTTTCACTTCTGTCGGCACTCCCGGAGTGCCACTGTTTTTTTTTATGTTTTATTCTTTCATTTTCCATTAAGAGGGACCGTTGTTACAGAAGACGTCCCGGCCGGCGGGCCGCAGCTCGCTGCGCGCAGTGCGCGTGAAGCCGGCGCGCCCGCACGCGCAGCAGCTGACGCCGGCGAGCACGCGTGAGTGTCGCTCTCATCAATATAGCTTTTATTGTCACGCTTGTTGTTCTCGAGGAATTAAGGCAGAGGCGTCAAATACAAAAAAGAAATGGTTTTCTTAAATCCTATGAATTTTCACCTAGGCTTTATGGAGTGCTTAATTGTTGCAAATAGTTCACTCTATCACGTCCAGGAAGAAATACGTCAAATCCCATTAACTTCACGCAAAATCCTGCATCACGCAAGCAAAGTTACCGCACGACTGGCATATACTTACATATACAACGTCCCAAATCAATCGTCGTGCAGTGGCCCACCACACACGACACCCGTCTGGTCGGAGATCCTCCCTGCACTATGAAAGATGAGTGAAGTTTAGACCCTGTTCCTAATACCTCTATAAACTTAAGTATTTCACGGTAAGATTTTTACAGAATAAACCGATTGGTATTCAGCTGCATCCGGTTACACTGAAAGCTGACCTCGACATAGTTGGGAGAAGGTTAGATGATGAAGGATATTGTAGAATATTTAATTTGACGTTCCAGCCCCGCACCCGCTGCGGCCCGAGTCGGTCCCGGCGTCGCCCCCGGTCACGAACTTCGGCATCCACCACCCGCCTGCGCACGCGCAGCACGACGACGACATCGTGGAGGTAACCATACATTCACATAACGTCACGTCTGTACTCACCGACGAGTTTCCAGAACTGTACCTATAGTGCAACCATATTTCACCAGTTATGTTTAAGTCCTATAATAGCGAGCCTATTGCTATAAACTGGGCACCAATCCAGGACTCCGGGCTGCTACTGAGAAATTCCTGATGAAAAAATCTAATAACACTTTGCCCGACCTGAGAGTCGTACCCAGGATCTCATGCTCAGCTGTAGCGCTTGCTACCAACGAAAATATGTACTAATAAAAATCTTTCAACCCGCAGGTCCCCTACAAACCGAAAACCCCAGAAATTATTGACTTGGACGAGTACCCAGAGAGCCCTCAAGCAGTAAAAAAGAAGAAACTGGACATCCTCAAGGAGCGAGGCCTCGAAGTGACCGCCCTGCCGGCCCCCTGGCAGGGCGTGGGCCCTCACATCATGGGCCCTCCTATGCTCCTCAACCCAGCAGTACAACACCAGATCATGACCCAAGCACAGCTCTTTCAGATGTACAACATCATCCCACAGAACTATGCCAACGGGATACAGCCTCCGAAAGTTATCCAAGCGTCTTCTATCTTCGGTAACACAGGACCTGAGAAGACTGTCTATGGCAACCCCAAGGATCCCTTCATGCCACCTCCTCATGTTCTTCACGGAGTGCCAGTCAAGCCTTTGAAGACTGCCCCCGCTCCTAGCATTCCTCACGATATACTAGACCTGACCTGCAAGTCTTCAAGTCCCCCTCTGCAGAAACCTGCCGTTGAAATTGTGAGGGTACCCCCCTCCCCCTCTCCAACGGCACAAAATTTAACAAAGAATTACACTTTAGTCGACGGAAAAGCAGTCGTCGGGTCGAATTTAGAAATTACTTTAGTCAATAAAGCTATGAGTCCTGGCAAAAATCGGCCTCCGCAGAAGAGGTCAAGCAACGGAAAGTTCATGTCCGCTAAAACTCCTACCCCGCCCAAGGAACCCTACCCTAAGTACACTTCACCAACCACCACCCAGAAAAAACCACCTATTAACATCCCCAACTACCAAATCAGAGAAGATTCCTCTCCTACCCAAAGCCAGGTTCTGCAAAATGCAATGAAAAATCAAAATCTAGCTCAAATAATGGATTTGCAGAAGAACTCAGTTCCTATGACGTCTTTCATGGACCCTTACGTGGCTCTATACAGCAGTTTGGCTGGTCAAATCGACCAGAGACAACTGGCTATGTACCGGGATCTAATGACCAACCAATTTCGCTACCCAGGACTTCTAAACCTTGGCGTAGGGACACCGACAACGAAAAATTAGGTTCTAGTCTTTGGTTATTTGTGATATACAGTTTAATGGTGGCTTTGAGTTCATGAAAGGTCAAAAAATCACTGTAAATGGGGAAAAATCGTTAAAATTGACGAAAATACCGTTACTTTGGGGATTTTTTTCACTTGCGTAATAAATTTTGTATACGACTGTTATATTTTTAAAGTGTGATCTACTCTCTAGGTCTAAGAGACTGTCAAAGGATTATTCAAGAGGACTGATTGAATTGTAAAATATACTAAGGCCCGTATGAGACTAAAATGAGATCGCACTTGTCTGTTAAGAAATAGGCCTATAACCCTAGGAGCCTCTACGAAAGACAAAAATGGCTCTAGAAGACTCTTGAACGGTTCTAGGAGACTTTTGAGCGGTACTAGGAGACTCTTGATTGGTTCTAGGAGAATCTTGAGCTGTTCTAGGTCCTAGCAGAGCCTTGAAAGGTTCTAGGAGACTCTTGAGCGGTATTAGGCGACTCTTGAACGGTTCTAGACGATTTAAATAGTTCTAGGGGAACTAAATAGTTCAAGGGGACTCCAGATGATCTAGAGCAGTCTAAAATTGTTCTAGAAGACTCTTAAATGGTTCTAGGAAAAACCTCTAGTTAATAAAAAGAACTACAAAAGCCACCAAAATGATCTCCGGGGAATGATTTATTATAATTATATTGAAAAAAAAAATTATGGGAACAATTAAAATATTGTTTCTAAATGAAAAGAGATAAAATTTTGTAAATATTTGTTTGTAAGTAATTATTAATGAATAATTGTCGATAGGTATTATTAATATTGCAAAGTTTTTATTTGAGTGGGTAGTGACTTGTATGTTGTGTCTCTGTTTGTGTGTGTTTATCTACGAAACTTCGACTTCGGCTATTACAGGCACTGACAATATTAAAATATTAATTATATTATTTTGGTTCATTTATCGAGCTGTTTTTTTAAACCATTAAATGTTGATTTTGTTGATAATTTATTGAAGAAAAACTAATTTTATTTGATTTTTTTATCATAATCAGTTTCTGAGATGAACACAACATACGATCTAACATTACTACACACTTGTAACTGTAAAATAATTTGTGTTATAACTATTAGCTGAATTTGTAGTTTAAATACATTCTTCTTGTCAAACGTCTCACTAACCTCAGGATTCAAGGTTTAATACAGATGAGTGTGCAAATCTAGTAGAAACTAAAAGCAGTTTGAGGATTTTTATATGCAATCTGGCATTCCTACCTGTGCGCCATTTAGAAGTTTTTTTAAATGGCGACCACGCTTGAATCCTTAAAGAAATATGGATGTCACGTGATCAGCTTTGAACGTTAATATTTCAGAAACGTGACACTTTACGGGGTTTGGTCGCATAATGTTTTCTGTTTGCAGTGATGTCAGCTATCGATTTATATAGTAACACGAGCAATCAGCAATCTGTTAGTCAAACACAATCCTGAAGTAATTTAGATGTGGTTGAAACAGCTTTTTGATAACAAAACCACTTCAAATTGGTGACATTTCTCCGCAGGGTAAAATTAAATTAGCTGGTGAAACTCCGCAAATGTGACGGCTATCGTTATCGAATGACGCAAAGACGAAAATTTTCTAAACTCGTACTTTCTACTAACTACATTAATTAGCCCTTGACCCCTCAAACTCAAACTCTTTCATTGTTTTATCATCATTAGATATCGATGCCCATCACCTCTGGGGAGTTTCGCTAGCAAATTTAATTTGACCCGGTAGTACTCAATACCAAAGCTTAACTGTATTCTACGAGGGTGTAGGGTATAGTGCGGTCAGCGCTCTGCGACCCTGTCGACAAGAAGACGAGAGCTCCTGTTATGCAGGTCACTGACACCAGTTATATGTAATCGGGAGCGAGCCTATCTCCAGGCTGGTACTAAGAATGAAAAACCCAATAACACTGCGCGACCCAGGAACCGAATCCAGATACGAGTGGTTTTAATAATCTAAAAGTTGTTTCACAATAAATGGTTCCCGTTAGAATAATAATTGTCTTCGCAATTTGTAAATATAGATTAATATTGCAATGTTTGTGCGAACGCCGTACAAAATAAAATTATTAAAATTTTCTACTTGAGTATAATTTTTTACCTGACACTGAAATCGTTTCCTGTTACCCAGTAACTGGGTGGAAAACAGATAGGTAGTCGCTCCATGTAAATGCTGGTGCAATATTTTTATCTCACGAAGCGACGCGCGTTTTACTTGTGGCTACACATCTTCACGCACATATTCACAGCGTATTTGCAAACTTGGTTACTACAAGAGAGATCAACACCCGTCGGGTCGGAGGATCCTGCCTGCACTATGGAGGATGACTGAACTTTACACCCTGTTCCTCATACCTTTACAGGCTCGCCCCCTATTACATAATAATAAAATCACAAAAATATTTCCAAATGCCTTTATTCCTTACATTTTATCGTTAAATATATAACATCACAGTCTATGCGAGGTCGGGCGCCCACAGCTTGAACGTCCTGTCGTACGAGCACGTCGCTATGAACTTGTTGTCGAACGAAATGTCCGCGCTCATCACCTGGAAATATAAAAATATACATAAGTTTATATATACATCTACTGAAATCCTCATAGAATCTCTTTAAATTTGCGAATAATAATAAATCTACTCGTATGTATAGAAAAGTCACTCTCCCAAAAAAAAAATACAATTCCTTTTCTGTTTTACAAATTATTAAGAGGAGTTTTACTAAATCTAGATGTCAAAAATAATGTTGTAGACATAGACATTTGGCCAAAACGCAATGACCCTCAATCCATACAATAATGATAGAGAAATCAAAGTTCTCGCTGACGTGGTACATATTAATATCAATATTGAGTGAAACCGGAAACATTTCTTTCAATCTTTCGATTCTGTTTTGTGCTGCATGGTTTCTGGCTCCATCTCATTGGAACCACGAGTTTTGTTAGTGTAACTGATGCATACTAAATTACTAACACATATATTGATACTAGTTGTATTTTTCATATGGCGATGTTTACATCCAAATATATCGGAAACGTGTCCCTTTAGGGTACCATATTACTTGACATTTTTTGTTTATATTAGTGTACTCTACCCATATACGCTAAATTCATAGAGCGCGGTAACGTTGAAAAATAAAATCAAAATGGCGGCGGGTGAATATGCTTCCATAGAAAAATGTTTAAACTTCTTTCTGAGATGACGGCTAATAGAGATGTATGGAAGATAAAGACTTGGTGTGCCGACCAAGGCTAGGCAGATGATGATAAAGATGCTGGTCACCTTGTTGTCGTGTCCGGAGAGCGTGCGCAGCGGATGCCAGGCGGGGTTGGACCACAGTTTGGCCGTCTTGTCGTACGATGACGTCAGCAGGAAGTGCCCGTGACTCTTCTGGTAGCGCACGTCTGAAACATTACAAAAAGCATTTATTTCAAGTAACCATTACTTAAAAATTAAGCACTTTGGAATTGTCAAACGAGTCGGTTAGTCAGAAAGATTACGTTTACCAAGTTGTGATATTTATTGGTTAATAATATGGTTATTTGAGTTAAAAAGGGAGTAGAAAATATGTTCGAAATTATTTTGTTCCAATTAAGATCGGTTCAGACGACAAACGAGTGAACGCAAACTCACATTTTTTTTTGTGTAAACAATTATTCCATTGGTCTATCAGAGATGTACAAACCCACAACTCGCCAGTTATGTTTAAGACCCCCGTAATCTGGGGCGAGCCTATTGCCGTCAACCGGGCACAAATCCAGACTCGGGCTGCTACTGAGAAATTCCAGATGGAAAGCCCAATGACACTGCCCGACCCAGGAATCGAACCCAGGACCTCAAGCGCAGCAGCAGCGCTTACGACCACTAAACCAACGAAGCAGTAGATACCAACTGACTAGTCTTACCACTTAAAAGATGTGTGTGCGAGGGTATTGTGTACAACGCTGATCGTCGTCTTAAGTCCCATATTTTAGTCTGAAAGTAAATAAACAAAAAAACATTAAATAAATAATCACAGGAAAACATCATTATTTGTGCCATTCAAATTCGAAAACATTAATTCGAGCGAAGACTCTAACATCTATATAAATAAAACAAAGTCGGGTTAGTTACACCATTTATAAACTCAAGAACGTCTAGACCGATTTTTGTGATCTTTGATTTGTTGGATTTTTCTCCGCCCTAAATAGCAAAATAACTATTAAAACGGGAAAATAAAAACAATATTGGGGATGATTCATTTTCAGCATTGCCATACAATGTGGCAATGCTGCCAGCCTTTTGGGCACGTCTCCTGTTGACAGCGATGCGGACGAATTTTTTGATGCCCTTTGATTATTTCCCTTTTTATATACTTGTACATATTATTATTTTAAGACTGTTAGCTTTTTAAATTATGTAAATTTTTGTATCTCTTATATTACAAAGTAATTTTCTCATAGAATCGTTCTTATTGATTTAGAGACGGTACGAAGTTCGCCGGGCCAGCTAGTTCCTCTGATAACTAAGTGTTAGTAAACAACACTAGAGCAGTGATGGTCCAGTGGTAACGGCCGCGACTTACGAGTTGTAGGTCGTAGGTTCGAATTTAGACAGGCGCTTTACTTTGTGTAAATTATTTCATCACCATTGCTCTTTAAACGGTGAAGGAAAACATCGTGAGGAAAACGGCATGTTCTAGAACTAAAAATTCGAAGACATGTGACATCTACCAACTCGCACTGGGCCCGCGTGGTGGATTACAGCCCACTCCTTCTCACAGAGAGGAGGCCTGTGTCCCAGCAGTGGGAACATTATAGGCTGATTATGTTAAACAACACGATACGATGGGACATGTAACTGGTGTTCTGTGAGAGAAAGTATGCAATGTGTGAATAGACCTTTATACTTATAGCATAAGCTATAATCAGCCTATAATGTTCCCACTGCTGGGACACAGGCCTCCCCTCTGTGAGAGGGAGTGGGCTATAATCCACCACGCGGGCCCAGTGCGGGTTAGTAGATGTCACAATGTATTTTAGTTTTTGGTTCTAGTACATGCCGGTTTCCTCACGACGTTTTCCTTCACCGTTTTGAGAACAGTGGTGATGAAATAAATTACACAAATTAAAGCGCCCGCCTGGGTTCGAACCCACGACCTACAACTCGTAAGTCGGGGCCGTACAATAATTTTAGTTTTTTGGATCCCTATTTCTTTTCCAAATATTAATCTAAAGTAATTTTCTTTCCGTGTGTTATTCAACAAGTGTTTAAACAACAAAAAAAAACAAAAATATTTTTCTTCAACCCAATTTTATATTTCCTTAATTTAAATACCAAAAAAAATACAAAAAAAAAACTTGAGACCGTTTCAGAGTTGTCGCGTCGCTCGATAGATGGCGTTGGGATCGAATTAGATCTCGCTATGGTTTCGTTACAACCGTTTGTATAAGTAGTGTCCGAACTTATGCGTCAAAGGGTATGGGTGCCGGAATTACCGGTAACCCTATTCGGTTAGATATAATTTTTGATATAGACCTCGGAGTACGCGAGTACTGAGGTCTTAATTCTTATTAGCAGTTACCCGCGACTTCGTTCAGAATTTAACAAACGTTTTTTCTTTTCTAAAGAAGAAGTAGCCTAGCTGCCTAAGTTACTCCATAATAGATCAGCAGCTGATGTAATATGGAGTAACTTAGGCAGTTATCAGCTATCTGCCAGTGAAAGTCCCGTCAAAATCGGTCCAGCCGTTTCAGAGATTAGCCGGAACAAACAGACAGACAAAAATTTAATAAAATGTTATTTTGGTATATGTAGCGTGTATGCATTTAGTAAAAAGCGGTTATTTTAATATTACAAACAGACACTCCAATTTTATTTATTTGTATGTAGTAAAAAGAAGATGTATAGATAAATAAATATCATATCCTAACTAATATTATAAATATGAAAGTAAGTTTATTTGTTTGTTACCTTTTCGCGCCTAAACCACTAAACCGATCATCCTGAAATTTTGCATATACGGTATCAGGTGTACAGAAACGGACATAGGGTACCTTTCATCCCGAAAAATAGTGCTGTTCCCGAGGAAAACAACAATAACGTTATTATGATAGTAGATGGCGCCACGTATCTTTTGTCTTGATCGCAGACGAAGTCGCGGTTAACAGCTAGTAAGTAATATAATAATAATAATAACCGCATCGCTGAATCTCTACGTTGACGTCGTGGTGGGGCTTGCGCACTCCGAACTCTAGGCCTGTACAGGAAGAGTTTACTTTGCCGGAACAGGTCTAAGGTGAGGAGCCAGACCAAGAGAGATACAGAAATCCGCAGGGCAGCATGTAGCGACCCCACGGACCCTATCTCCCGGGAGAAGTCTTGTACCTCACCTCTGGCTTGCCTTTATTGGCCGGCTGGAGTGAATAATGACGAGGAACAGAGCTCCCACCTCATTCCTGCCTTTATTGGTTGGCTTCTGACAGTTGTAGTATGGAATAACTGACAAAAATCCAAAATTTACTCTCAGGATTATTTTAGGTATAAAAGTTAGCCTATCTGACCTCCACAACCCAGTTACTGGGAATACAATATCCTCTTGGCAAGACTGGTTGTCAGATTTTCGGGTTTCTGCCTACCGATTCGATCAACCCGTGCATCTGTTATTATGTAGTCACGAGCGCCTCCTCGCCTCTATGTGGAGCTTAAAGTTTTCGTGTGAAATTCCTTCCACTTGTGCGAAATGCTATGCTTACCTGATGGTCTGCGGCCGCGGTGGCGAGGTGATGTCCTGCGGGCGACCAGTCCACGCCCAGCACAGGCCCCAGGTGCCCCTCCAGGAACATGACGCAGCGGCCCGTGCGCAGGTCCCACACGCGACCGAACGCGTCCATGCCGCTGGAGAAACAAAACGGAAATGGTGACGATTTCACCAATGAAATTGAACATTGCTCAGTTCAGCACATCTAAACCAGCGCTGCGGTTTTTTTTTTTTTAAATATTGCACGTCATATCAGCATTATGCTGAGCTAAGAGCCTTTTTGGCCTCGCACAGGTCTTTTTTGTTCTTGTTTATTTTTTTTTAATCACCACTGCTCTCAAAACGGTGAAAGCAAACAGCGTGAGGGAACTGGCACGTCCGTAACGTTCCCACTGCTGGGACACAGGCCTCCTCTCTGTGAGAGGGAGTGAGCTGTAATCCACCACGCGTGCCCAGTGCGGGTTGGTAGATGTTACAAGTCTTCGAATTTTTGATTCTAGGACATGCCGGTTTCCTCACGATGTTTTCGTACACCGTTTTGAGAGCAGTGGTGATGTAGTATTTCCTTTACTTTTACCAAAAAAAAACTATTTTCGTTTTAACTTTGGTCGAAAAAAAACCATTTCCGGCCGGACTGTCCTGCTTACCCGGTGACGGCGAGCGAGCCGTCTCCCTGGAAGGCGACGCTGTAGACGGGCTTGGCGTGTCCCTCCTGATGCAACACCTCCGTCGCTGTAACACAACAAATATATCACCAGAATTATACAGGCTCAAATAAAATTAGCTAGCGAAACTTCACGTCTCTGAAGTATCGTTTATCTACATGTTCAGTTCAATGGTCTAAAGCACCTCTTATAGTTTGTTGGGGGGTTAATTTTGAAACACCATACACAATGTGTCACAAAATAAACAAAGTCTTGAAAGTAGTTTGTTCATAATTGACTACTGAATCGATTTTAGTAATTTTTGATAAAGGTGTATCAAAAATTATGTATTTTGCCATACTGACCGCCGATTGAGCCAAAGCAAATTAAATCTTATTTCAAGGCAATAAGACTCAATTTTAAATCTATAAAGTAATGCTGGGCTCAACACGATTTTCGTTATAATAATAGGTAGCTTTAAAAAAAAATAGTTATGGTTATTGTATTACGCTTTTAACTCAATACTCTAATTGGGGTGTATGAGGTGTTGCGTTAATTATGTTACACATTGTATATTGTACAGTCGTACTCTCTTAGTGTAATTTTTTTTACACACATCTCACAATATCACGCCTGTGAGGAATACAGGCGTTGGACAGAGAAGGGTTAGGCAGAAGTTTCAGGTTTGATTTGTTTTTTTTATCTATTCTTTAAAAAAGGCGCAACGTACCTGTCTGCAGATCCCACAGCCGCCAGGAGTGGTCGAACACTGTGGTGGCGAGGAAGCGCCCCGACGGGTGGAACTCCACGCGAGCCACGCGCGACGGGCTGTGGCCCTCCAGCGACGCCATAGGTGCCTCGCTGCAGACAAAATCAAAACTCATTTATTCAAACTAGGCTGGGAATCAGAACTTTTTGAACGCCAAAATGACATAGGACAGTCCCCAACACAAATCTTCGCGAACCGTCCCCGTTAAGCGCCAACCAGCGCCAACCAGCGTAGTCAACCAGCGCTTCTTGAAGCCGACAAGCGCTGGCATATCGGCGCCGGTTATCAGCTTTCTACATGAACACACCCTAACACGAGAAATTAACGTTTCATTTTTTCGAGTTTCATGGTCGAGCGTAACATTATTTTTAGTTCAAAAACGTGATTACTCGTTGTTTAAGTTATCCTATAAATAAACTAGCTTCTGCCCGCGACTTCGTCTTCGTAAAATTTCACCCTCCCCCCATTCACCCTCTTAGGGGTGGAATTTCAAAAACCCTTTCTTAGTGGATACCTACTCTTCACAAAGACCACACCCTCCAAATTTCATGTCTCTAGGACACGCGGTTTAGGCTGTGCGTTGATATATCAGTCAGTCAGGACTTTGAATTATATATATATATATATATGTTTTAAAGTAGTTATTAAATTCAATAAAATATATACAAAAAAAAAAAACTTTAGAGTTCATTAAATCTTGCCAACTGAATTTTTCACATTAATAACGTTCTTTGTCAGAAAAACTTCTTCCATACTTCTCTGTCAGTCGCCTTCTCAAAAGCAAGCAGAGTTTACCGCGCAACTAGCATAGATACAACGGTCCGACATGAATCATCGGGCAGTTGCCCGCCAGACACAACACCCGTCTGTTCGGATTTTTTTATTTATTTCATTATAGATTTTCGCACTAACCTGCTGAAGTTCCACAGATGAACAGACCCGTCGTACGCGCATGTTGCCATTGTGACCGCTTCTGAACCTTCTGAGCCTTCTGACGTGTCCATGGGCGCCAGGGCATCCTCAGGAGTTGGTTCTGCTTTCTCTTCTTTCAGCTGAAAAAGTACGGCGAGATGTATTTGAATGAAGAAGTGCACAGCATAAGCATACAGCGTAATCAGCCTATAATGATGCTCTCTGTGAGAGGGAGTGGGCCATAATACACCAGGCGGGCCCAGTGCTGGTTGGTAGATGTCACATGTATTCGAATTTTTGATTCTAGGACATGCCGGTTTCCTCACGATGTTTTCCTTCACCGTTTTGTGAGCAGTGGTGATGAAATTATTTACACGAAGTAAAGCGCATGTCTGGGGTCGAACCTACGACCTACAACTCGTAAGTCGGGGTCGATACCACTGCTCTCAAGAATTGAGCATTATAAATAAAAACTTTTTAACAAACAAAACCGACGTAAAGAAACTGAGAAGCGAAAAATAAAACCACACCAACTTAGCACTCTAACTTAGCACCATTTTGTTTGTTTGGAGCCGACTCACAAAGGGACGACGCACAGGATCATAAGCTTGTCTCTTTTTCGCTCTCGATTACGGAATGCAATCTCGATTCGAGTAAAGCAATGCGTGTTAAGCTTGGTGTCGAGATTGGCCATTCGAGATCTCACCGAGGAACATTTTATCTTGTTCCTCATACCTGCAACTTACCTTCTTGAGAAAGTGGTCAGGCATGGCGGCTTTTGGGTGGAAGGCGGCCCCGCTGACGTTACACTTGTGACCCTTCAGCACCTGCAGCGGCCGGCACTCCGGCACCGACCACACCTTGGACAGACCTGACCTGGAATTGATAAAAGCCAATGACCAAAATGGAGCTGGTGTGCCATTTTATGGTTGTCTTGTGTTTCATACAAAAGTGCTATCGATTTATACAGGTTGATTTTTTTCCGGTTCCAAATTTTTATAGGGTGTTCTACCCGTGAACATCAACAACTTTCACTAAGGGACCAACTCTGAAATCACGAAAAAAAATCAGCTGTTTTTGAAACATTTTAGTCAAGTAGGTATTGAACTTTTGCATTAAACAGCTGATTTTTTTTCTGAAACCTGTTCATATTCATGGGTAGAACACCGTGTAAAAATTTGAAACCGGTAAAAAAAATCATTCGGTATAGGCATCATGCGTGGCCGCTATAAAGAAAAAAAAAAATGGCGGACCGGCAGGTATGCCACGGATCATCAAAGGCGTTTCAACACTGGTGGGGCCAGATTGTAGTCGAAGTCTTACGCTCTATTATTATCTAAGACAAGGTCATTGAACTCACCAGCTCGCGGTAATTAACATCTTGCTGTCGCTACTAAACCTGCAGAAGCTTATGGGACGTGTGTCGCCAATCTGAAATTAATAAAAAAAGGTAGTTTAGATATTATTTTAAAACTATCTGCGGCCCAGATTCATTCGTGTCCTGAAGAGACTAACCCGACACAAGGGATTGAAGATTTTTATATGGACGCTCGCATAACTATTTGCCCGCCGATATTTCCACGGGCTCGACGACACTTATGCGGGTGAAACCGCGGGGCGCAGCCAGTAATATTATAAATGTAAAAGTTTGTGAAGATGTTTGGATTTTTGTTACACAATCACGCAAAAACTACTGAACGGATTTGGATAAAATTTGGCAGAGAGATAGATTACATCCCGGGGAAAGACATAGGATAGTTTTTATCGCCATACCTCGCGGACGAAGCCACGGGCGGTAGCTAGTATTATTATATACGAGAGTGTCTCACGCTCACCTGACTGCAGTATATTGACATGGCAGAAGCCTTCCTCTGCGACTCCTGTTTAGCAGCGGCTCGCACGCTGCCAGCCAACTTCAAATCCTCCCGCGCCTTGCTCAGCCTGCGAGCACAAACAACATAACTAAGGCGACATCTACAGGTCAGTTTAAATTACCTAGCGAAACTCCGCAGACTTGCTTATTTAGTTTTTTTGGTTGCCAAAATGGGAATTATTTGAGGCTCACAAAATGAGGCGCATTTATTATACTAGTGTCCATTCAAATTTTTTGAAAAAAAAAATCGGAATTATTTGGGGTACTAGGAAAAATATGCCTAAGAATAAGTTATGCGACGCTTAATTAGCCAAATTAAAGTCAAAATACGGTCTGTGAATCTTGCCCTAAGCCTTATGCCCTCATGACCTGAAAACCCTTCTCCCAACAACATTAAGGTCGGGTTCCAGTCTAACCGGATGCAGCTGAATACATGGAGTAACAGAATACTATTTTAAATGGAGCGACTGCCTATCTGGCCTGCACAACCCAGTTACTGGGTAACACGAAAAGCCTGGGTAAGCCTCCTCTCACCTGAGCTTGGCCTTCGGTAGCGAGTACCGCGCAATCCAAAGCCGTGCTTCCCTCAAGTCCGGAGGTCCTTCGTGATACCACGTGCCCTCTCGTCCTCTGTCTCTTTCTATCCTGGCCTCCTCTTCTTCTAGCTTCTTGTGAATCGCGTCTTCTCCTAGACTGGAATCAGAATTAATTTGTTGGTTTATAGTTTGATATGTTGATAGGAAAGACCGACATTTTAAAAGACTAAATCCGATCCGAATCCGAATTAAAGATTCGACTTCAATCCGAATTAGTAATGTTCTAAATTCTGACGGATAGAGTTCGGATCTAGTGCGCAACGCCTCATACAAATAGGACTATGGTCACTTCGGCGTAGAGCTAAACTGCCCTAACGGTGGAGTTTCTTGCCCATTCTTCGCCATACGAACACTGCCTTTTGGAAGGGGCGACTAAAATCATTCTATTTTATTGTAATTTTTGACGTTCAAATGTTCAAAAGTGCCTTTAATGTGCCTATTTGAAATAAATGTTTTGACTTTGACTTCGATCTCATCTATTTTTCTAAATAATTATTATTTAGAAAAATATTTTAATTGATGTGACTATCATTGTACAAATATACTTACAGAAATAAAATAATTTACTATTTACATTTTGCGAGAGCAGTGGTGGCCAAGTGGTAACAGCCGCGACTTACGAGTTGTAGGTCGCTTTACTTTGTGTAAATAATTTCATCACCACTGCTCTCAAAACAGTGAAGAAAAACATCGTGAGGTAACCGGCATGTTCTAGAACCAAAAATTCGAAGACATGTGACATCTACTAACCCACACACTCCTCACTCACAGAGAGGCTGATTATGATGATTATGATTTCGATCAGATATTTTTCGTACAAACCGAGCGGGATTGACTACTGAGATGACGACTAATAGAGAAGTATGGAAGAAAAAGATATGTTGCGCCGACCCGAAATATTTGGTAAAAGCAGGAGATTGATGATGATGTTTCAAGCAATATATGTGTATATAATTATACTCACTAGCTAAGCAGATCTCTGAGTCGCACCCTCCTCTCTGCAGGTCCCTCCCCGAACAGACAGACGGGCTCGCCCAGCTGACGAAGACTCCTGCGTACCTGTGGATGATGGTACACGTCGCTGTATAGTCGGACTTTTAATTAGCTGCAGTGAAATGACAGCTTATGTGTTATTTAAATGACTGAAATTGGCGTCTTTTTGTTTTTTCGCGGCCATCAACCATATCTTGTTTTTTTAGTACAGAATAGTGTAACAAACGAAAATTATTTGACATGCATATCTCTAAACGCAGTCCGAAATATAGATAATAGATGAAGTATTTTCTCATATTGTCACAAACTATTCATTTATATTATTTTAAAATTGAACGTAAGGAATGAATTCTCCATTCGACATGACCGAGATCTCGAGTCATCGGAGTCATATATAGAGATTCAATATCGTGCGAAAGACAATCTCGTTTGAGATTTCGACCGTTTTGTTTTGACTTAGCACACTATACTTCTTGAGAAGCCATTTCGAAAATAATAATTAGTGGATTTATAGTGTGCATGTTGATTTTTTGCGTTAAGTATGCGTAGTGTAGTTAATTCAAAAAAAAAACGTTGATTTTGGAGATTCAATGAATTAATGTTGTGGTATTTAGAAAATGCGCCAGAGGCTGAAGAGCCGAAAAAGTTTTCTTGGCTGCGTGGATCCAGCTAGTCCAGCCAACAGTAACGCCTAAACAACAGGACGTTATCTATGGCGGGAGGTGTACCTATAAGCCCCCGGCAATTTTATGAAGTCATCTGATCTGAGAGCCTTCCGCGTGGACACACGTTGCCGTGGCCGACTTCGAAATCTCTAAAATAATAGACTTCGAACCCAAGTCGGCCGAAGCAAAGACAGTCTCCACAGAACGGGGTTCGAGGACGGCTCTGATCTCAAATGCGTTTACGGCACCTCCCCACAGACAATGGCCCACCTTCCATCCTGCGCCGCATGCCCTGTCACCTGTGCACATGTGATCATCTTATGACTGTGTCAGTGAGCGGAGTTCACGCAGCTGAATTTTGGGCCAAAAACATTTAAACTTTTTGACATCGATACGCTAAGAAGAAGACTTAGAAAATATAACACCAATACCCTAGCCACCCTAGGTAAGTGTAGATTATATTTTCATAACTTTTTCATATAGCATTTTTCATTTTTAACAAAACGCATTAAAAGTAGCGGAAGTTTCTAGGCTTAGCACGCGAGATCTCGAGTTGAAAATCTCGACTCATGATTGCAGTTCCTAATAATGGCTGACTTCAAATAAGGTACTTCAAATGGAAATAAATAATCAGGGTTACATGGCCACCATACCGTTAAAGGTGTAAGTGGCCCGTGGATCCAGTTTGGAAGAGGACATATATAAGAGGATATATTGTATTGTTTATTGGTCTGGTGTCCGCAACTTCACGTCCAAATGCGTATTTTGCATACGAGTGGGAAAATTGACCATTCAATCCAACCCAGCTCCTCAAGAAAGGTCAGCAACACCTTCGTTTTACTAACAATTTTACAGAGAGTACATGGGTTACTGAAAGTCTTTGTCCTGTATGTGGAAGTGCTCTCTACCACTTCCACATGCAGGACAAAGGACTACCCACCTCAACTACACCATACCTCATCATCATCCGTGGACACATTCAGCTGCCGAGCCTTCCGTCTCCTCTCGAACTCCTCAAGCAGAGCCTTCTTGTCTCTGGACATTTCTTCTTCAAGTTCCATGTATTCTGCACACAGAGGGGAATATTTGATTAGTGATATAATAGGAATGAAAACAAAACAAAGATGTGATTATAAAATAAAAATGCGGGTATTTTATTTAATACTAGCAGCACCCTGCGGTTTCACCGGCATAAATCTGCGGTATCACCAGCACAAATCTCGATCCTGCGGGATTATCGGGATGAAATATGTCCTATGTCCTAATCCAGGTCATATGTGTCCAAAATCCGTTAAGCTGTTTTTAGTGTGAAAGCAACAAACAATAACACACAGCATCAAACAAACACAAAAAAGTCACATCTTATCTGTTTATAATATTAGTTTAGTAAAATTTTAGTATTTAAAGCATTTTGAAACTATGAAATGCTGTCAACTCCTGTCCTAATAACTGCAGTGTAAGCACAACAAGGTATAAAACATAAATTCTACATGTTGTCTACTAGTTTAGTTTATTGTTTACACCTAAATCAAGTTGTAAAGCCTAATTGTTTACAAAACTTGTAGGAAATGGCGAAACAGTGGACAAAATAGTTAAGGCGAAAGCATCAGGATAACAAGTGAGGCATTATAAGTAGAGAAATATTTAGAGAAATTTTATTCTGTGGCATTGTGATATTTTTAATTTATGTAATATGGATCTTGCCTGAACATATATTTTTTTTTAATAGCACTGCTAAATTTATTTTAAGAATCCTTACCGCTGGAGATTTGTATGTCCCCCAATTCTTTTCCGCCAAGTTCGTCGGCGCCTTCCTTGGCTGCTGCGGCCAGCGCCGCCAGCCGGGCCTTCTCCTGCTCTTCCAAAGACCCATAGTGGACATTTTTCGGCTTCTTCACCAGGATAACATCATCATCATCATCAGACATTTTGAGGTTATGTTTATTTTCTAGTTTGATACCTCTTACTTAGTACTTTAAACTAATTTGTTTTGACAAGATTTAACTTGACTCCAGTTATATACCTTCAACTCTTCATTTGGCTTTTAAATAAACTTTTGTAAACACAAACAATAACCAAAAACAACCAAGTAACCACAAGTATATTAGTAATCTGTGCACAGACTAATCTGTGGTTTTCGTTGACAATTTCTGACAGGCGACAGCACAGAGCGAGAGTGAATGCAGTGATCACAGATAACTACAGCAGTCAGAGGAAGTGATCACTAGTCTATGGTGATCACCAGACCCGCACCGGACCATTGCCAGTGATCACAGACTGTTGTGATCATTTTTATTTCCGAGACTGTCAAGCACCGTGTTGACAATCAATAAAACAAACCGCCTTAATCATTTGTTTGGTTTGCTTTAGTTATTGTTCTGAGGTTATTTCTTTTATTTTTACAAACAGTAATTTTACATTGTTTAGTTTTATTATAATCCTTAAAACGGATAATTAAATAGTGACCACTATTTTGTCCAAAAGACAGTGTAATCTTGACAGTTTATTTTACTCTCTGACACGCAGTGACATTGATCGCCGGACTAAAAGTCCGTGATCACCGGTGTCTCGCTGGCATAGAGAATAGCAATAACGAGCAATGTGAATGATATACTCTGTGGTCTGTGCTAAAAGGTTACATCAAAGAGTACTTTAAGTATACAGGTAGGTTAATGTTCTGTTCTGTGGTCTTTGCTTTATGCTATAGTCGTTGTTTACGTCAGTTCTGAATAGAAATACAACCAAAATGTTCCAACAAATTCCAATTAAAATGTAAAAATAAATGACGAATATTGTTACAATATTAATCGTTTACGTTAGTTTTCGTGTTAAAACCTATAATTGTGTATACTTTAGTGACATAACCTAAAAGTGCGTAATAATTGCGTGAATTTCTATAAACTATGGCTCTGCAGTTGTCAAGGCGGGAGGTAGAGGACCTGAGGTCCTCTCTCGACCGCGCGATTTACAGAACTATAGGAAAATCGGATAGTTCTTTGCTATCCACGGTTTCAGCCTGTCTTTCTAGCGGGTAAGTGAATTGGCATAAAACGACGTTTATGAACAGTTCACAAACATTACAAGACACTACAGTGCCCCGCGGTTTCACCAGCTGTTAAATTTAAAAGAAATTGTATTATTTATAAATTAAATACTTCGTTTTTGCCCGGCTCCTAAGGGTCGTAACCTGATGTAAAATAGCTTTTAGATTTCCCTAAGAATTGGCTATCAAATGCCAACAATTTTTCAAAGCGAACTGGTAATTCTAGAAATTAGCGCGTTCAAACAAACAATTGATTCTAGACTTTGTCTTTGACAAACATTCATGTCCAAATTCAAGGCGTCAAATTGACAAACCGTATTCGCAACCACGCTACACTCCAAAACACAGATCACTGATGTTGCTCAAAAAGCCGCTTAGCTGAAGTGGGACTGGGCTGGTCAATAAGCCATGGGCCAACATAACCACTATGTGGAGCCCTGACACAGCTAGAATGCGTCGCGGCAGACCCGGTAGAAAATGACGGGATGAGCTGGACAAAACAAACAACCAGTGGTCCACTTTAGCCCTGGATCGAAAGAGCTGGAAGTCATGGATAGGTCTTTGCCCAGCAGTGGGATGCAGGTTAACAGTAAAATAACACTGCAAACAGTGTTATATATCTATACAAGTCTACTATAGCCCTTTGAATTCAATTATAAAATAAAATTTCCAGCTATGAACGTAGAAAAATTATAGACAAGATTTCGGCACACATTGACTCAAAGAAAGCAAGCAAGCTTGCAGACAAAATTATAGCTTTGGCTCAGGAGTTGATATCCAGCTCCAAGTCACAGAAACGGAAGCATGAGTCCAGTGACCGTGATAAAGAGGTCAAGCGTTCCCGGCATGATGAGGTTTGTTACATTTAATTATTGGTTTACCAATCAATTAAGCAACAAAATTACCAATTACTTATACAGTGTGTCAGATTAAACGAGGGACATACTTTAAGGGAGTGTACTCATGAAAAATTGCTTTTTCTCACATATGTCAGAAAAAGCAATTTTTGTGCTTTTAGCAACCCGCTACCCACTCCCTCTCAACAAGAGGAGGCCTGTGTCCCAGCAGTGGGATTGTTATAGGCTGATTATGCAATGTTTTGTTTGTAATGATGGATTTTCTATTAATTACAAAAATTAATGCTACCGAAAATTCCTTATGACCGATAACGAAGTCGTTTTCGGTCGGGCTCTAACACTTATATGCTATGGACTTGAAAGCATGTAATTTAAAAGTTTTTAATATGTTTAATTTATAATAATATTTTAAATTTTAGGTTAAAGAGGAAAAAGAGGGAAAAGAAGATAAAAAAGAAGAGAAAAAGAACGGAGTAGACGTGCCATCAGTTTTGCCAGAGGGAGAGACGGTTGGATCCAAGATGGCAGTGCTAAGTGCCGACAGGATTAAGGTACTTATTTTTCTATTTAAACTTAAAAGTAACTACCAACTTCTATTTCAAATCACAATGTCATTCTTTGACAGCAAAATTTATGTGGAGGTCAATTTGCTTAACACATAATTTTTCTGACAGTACACACGAGTGGAAAAAGCGGTAATAACTTTACCTTCCTTATGAAACCCGCCGCAGTCGCGTAGGAAAAAAAAAAGGTTCGAAAATTTTTCTATGAAAGCTGTGCGAGGTCGCGTGACGTCGCACGGCATGTCCAGCGGCATCGAAAATGATGATGAGGTCGTGACAGAAGATGCCTAGCGACGTTGGTCGAATTCGCACGAAATCTAAGCAACACAATATGTCGCGGGTCTACATTCCCTCCGCGGGACATTTATCATAGAATGCGCGGCTTAATTTTCGGCTCGTGTCGTTATGTCACCTGTACTGCGGTCGCGATTTAGAGTCCAAATATGTGTTTACGGGAAAAAAACTGTAAGACCCACAAAAACAAAGTAAAATTTGCGCTACAACTTCAAACATACACATATTCTTTGAATAGCTAATCATTCTAAAATCAACTTAACTTACACTGCAATAAAGTTAGATATTTATTAACATAAATTGGCAACAAAGATTTGAACAGACTTTAACCGTTCCAGCTGATGATGGCAAACGCTCAAAAAGAGATAGAAGAACGAAAGCGCGCCCTGTTAGCTATGAAGGGCGAGTCCAAAAGTGGTGTCAGTGCAGCCGCCGCGGCCGCTCAGCACTTGAAGATGCAGGTGCAACAGACCAGCTCGATTGCTCCACCCAGTGTCATCAAACCTGTGTTGTATTCTAAACCTGGTAAGCTATATCAATTTGGTCTATCACAGTCCTCTGCTGGACATCTGTCTCTCCCAGGCTGAGCCACAACACCCTGGCCTCCACCTTCCGCATCCAGTCTGTCCCAGCCACCTTCTTTAAGAGTAAACTAGTCGCGAGCTCGAACTCACTGGTGGTCATGGCCAAAAAGCACTCTGTCTCACCTGGCATCGTATCTGACAGAGCTAGTATCAGTGATGAGCAGTTAGACGCTAGTCTACACGCACAACGTCTAGTTCTCACGCACAGAAACACCGGTCCGAACTGATAGGCGAATAAAAAAAAACGAAAAGTGCTTTGGAAAATCTAGTTTTATGAAAAAACCACTGCATAAATCAATTATAAATAAAGTTTATTGAACTCTTCGGTAACTGAGCTTTGTTGGTACGGACTTGGGTTTGAAGATTTTACAGTTCTTTTATTACTTATTTACACTCAAAGTTACGTTAAAAACAGCAAGAAAAACGAATCTTCGTTGGCCCATAACTTTTTAATGGCTTTTTATTTTACTATTCTGTCTCCGTACAGAAAAAATTAATAATAAGTCAAAACAATATCATGTTTAACTTTGGATGCAAAATGTCAAACAGTGGAGTAATACTCTCCCGAAATTTGCATGGAAAAAATATCGACTAGTGGCACCTTAAGACGGCCGACCATCGTCCCTGGGGTCGTCCCACACTACGCTTGCCAATACGCGGTCTCCACTCCAGGACTCGTCTGCTCCACCAGCCATCGGTTCTTCCACAAACATAGCCAGCCCATTGCCACTTAAGTACGGTAAGTTATAGTTCGGTCAGCAACAATAAATCTGCCAAGTCTTGTCCTAATTATGTTGGGGTCGGCTTCCAGTCTAACCGGATGAAGCTGGATACCAGTATTTGACACTTATCCCATTGACAGCGATGCGGACGAATTTTTTGATGCCCAATGAGCTCCTGCCTTTTTCTTTTCCTTTTTTAAATTATACACTTGTATATAGTATTTAGTGTTAAATTGTAAAATAGGTTAAGTGTGTTAGTAATAAAAGTTATTAATGTTTAAAAAAAAAAAAATTTGAAGCCAATTTGCTTGACAATTAAGTTATAAGCATTTTAAAATTATCTGCTCCACAGTTGGCGTCAATGTCATATCTCAGGAAGAATTGGAGAAGCAGCGCAAGATAGCTGAACTGCAAGCCAGGATACAGAGGAAACTAGCTGGTAAGTGATTTTTAATAAAGAAAAACCAGTGCGAGTCGGACTCGCGCACCGAGGGTTCTGTACGTAGGCATATAACTACAAGTTTACGGTTTTCTTATTTTTCCTTTACATGTGCTTCATGACTTTGCTTCTTGTCAAATTTCATGGTTCTAGGTCAACGGGAAGTACCCTATAGGTTTTAATTCCCTTGCGAGTCTCAAAATATGCGGCTGCTCACTGCTTCAAGGGATTGCAGCCTGTTTGTATTTGATAATAACAACTTGATAACTCCACGCGTTTCTGAGAAAAAGGGCTTGACAGACAAACAGACAATGAAGTGATCTTATAAGGGTTCCGTGTTTCCCTTTGAGTTACGGAACCCTAAAAAACGACATTTATTTAGCACAGACTAAAAGGCACACAATCACTTCGCTAGCGTGGATGCTGTAAAATATTCCACGGGAAAGTACAACCGTTATTAAATAAAAATAAATAAAAACTTTATTCAGTTTAAAAAATACATGGTACAATATAAAACAAAAAAAAAAACTATTGACAGCTTACATAAGACCCTTACATGCTAGATTCACAGGTACGTTTTCTGATGCATTTGTTTACATTTTCATCGGAATAAAAAATCATTTTATTTGTAAACTTCTTAATCCATAGTCTCTAAATCCTCAGGCGGAGCCCTAACGAGTACAGCAGGCAGTGGCCCTGCGCCCCTGATCTTGGATCGAGAGGGTCGCACGGTGGATACAAGCGGCAAGCGAGTGCAGCTGACACATGTCGCTCCCACCCTTAAGGTACCAATATAATATTATAAAGTGGAGCCTCTGCTTATTTTTTTTTTTTTTTGGATTGTTGTTTTGTTAAGTACTATTTGCTGTACTCTGGACGCTCTTAACACGTACGTCTTTTTTATTTTATTACATCGTTCTCACCTGTAATTATAAATTCAACATTAATGATGTACTTAACTGAAAAAAAAATCGAGACAGTAAATCATCGGGCAGTTGCCCGCCAGACACAACACCCGTTTGGTCGGAGGATCCTCCCTTTTCTAAAGAGTATGTGAACTTTACACCCTGTTCTTTAAACTTCTATAAAATGTTGCAAAATATATGTCATTCTTTCTTTTAGACACGGCCGTCGCGGTGATTCTGTGTTCTGTGGTACTCACATAACAGTTTTGATAACGTTGTACCTTCCAGGCCAACATCCGCGCGAAACGCCGCGAGGAGTTCCGCCTGCAGCTGTCGGGCACGACGTCGGGCGAGCCGCTGGCGACGCCCTGGCACGACGCGCGCGTGCCGGCGCGCCCGCCCGCCCGCGCGCGCCGCCCGCTGCGCTTCCACGAGCCCGGCAAGTTCACGCAGATGGGCGACCGGCTGCGGATGAAGGTATGGGCAACACTCCCCGCCTGGGTTTACCTCCTCCCTATATCTATGTATAGCTTCCCAAGAAAGTTTGCGCTTCGGAAATCATCGTCTATCTTCGGAAATACGAACGCTGCCAGATACTCTTCCCCCTCCTCATTGCTATCTACCACCAAGAGAACTTCTTGAAGATTTGTCCACTTGGCAGTCTTTGAACTGTCTCCGACTCCAAACGGGAAGCTGTAACGTCGAGGTAGCCCCACCTCGACGAAACGGCGGCAGAATGTGGATGTCACAAACTTTAGCTCCACCTCTGTCCTGCCATTTGTGACCCAAAATATAGAGCCAAAGTGACCTCTGCGCGGCTCCGACGACGCCGTGGAAATGGCTTAGTTTTGCGCCAACAAGAATAAGATCTAACATACTGGTGCCAGCGACACGAAAATTAAAGAATTTACGACAAAACTTATAAATTTCAATATTTCCCGCGCAATTTTCATATTTTTTCAATAAAATCCGTTCATTTGTTTATCAGGCGCAACTGGAAAAGCTACAGAACGAGATATCTCAGATAGCGCGCAAGACTGGCATCTCGTCGGCCACCAAACTAGCGCTGTTAGCCGCAGACACACCGGACTCCGACAGAGTGCCTGATATTGAGTGGTAAGCATAAGATCTTTTTAAATATACAGGGTTAAATTTAATTAGTTAGCGAAACTCAGATATAATGTAAGTATCAATATGTAAAAGTTATAAAACAAAAAGATTTGATGATATATTTTTTGGGGACAACGACGGGTGGTTCGGTTGGTTAATTAATAAGGGTAAATTTAATAAGTAAAATATATTAGCAAATAAATACAGGCCATTGCACACTGTACAGACTTCTTTAATTTCTTTTTAACCGACTTCAAAAAAAGGAGTTTTTTTTTATGTATGTTCCCCGATTTCTCGAAGACGCCTGGACCGATTTGAAAAATTTTTCTTTTGTTTGAAAGAGTATACTTCCCAAGTGGTCCCATGATCATCAGGTCAGGATCTGATGATAGGATCCCAGGGAAATCGAGGGAAACCCTCAAATTTTATTGGCAAACCTATAGCGATTTGGACATTTTTTTGAGTAACTTGAGCATTTGCTCTCGGAAATCATCATTTGGTAAAGTGGAGCTGATGATGAAGACCACAGACGGCCCTTGGAACTACTCAATGATAAATATTTCACGGGTTGCGATTCGATTACTTTAATATGGTTGCTAAGCAATTTATGCTCGTCACAATGCGTGTGGTGGTGGAGTGGAGTTCTCCAGGTTCTTACCAGGAGAACTCCTCAACAATTAACGTCCCAGCATTGGGAAAAGCAATATTTTGTAAAAGTTGATGAGCAGTTGACGTTAGGCTATTGTAACTTAGTTAAATTACAAACTCTCCCACTAAAAAGTGAAAAATAAAAACTTTTTTTCAAAAAAAAACAACCGACTTCCAAAAAAAAAACTACAAAGTGATAAATAACTTTCATTTCGGAAGTCGGTGTCAATAAACGAAAATGCAGAACCAACGACACCGACTTCCGAAATAAAAGTTATTTATCACTTTGTAGTTTTTTTTTGGAAGTCGGTTGTTTTTTTTTGTAAAAAAGTTTTTAATTAAATTGATGTTTATTTCTGTAAGTAGGTTTGTACACACGGCTACACATCAAGCTATACATAACTGACTCCTGACTCCCAAGATACAGGCAAATGTCTAGTTTGGGGGTCACTGACTATTCTATTCTTGTAAATTGTGATTGTTATTAATAAATAATTTGAATTTAATTTAAATAACCAGTATAAGCTGACTCCTGATTGTAAGAAAAACCTATACAATGCGAGGTCAGCTAAAACTGGAAATGTATAGCTTGATGTGTAGCCGTGTGTACAAACACTTTAACACGTCAATAATATTTAAGAACAAGATGAGGTCGGTGTAACCTATCTGACTACAAAAAAATCGTTAACAAAAGAACGGTAACATTAAAATATTGCCATCATTTTCCAGGTGGGACAGCGTAATCCTAATGACGGCCGAGGAGCGGCAGGCCAAGCGTCACATCGACGTGCCCGACGCGCGCGACGTGCCCGACGTGCCCGACGTGCCCGACGCGCGCACGCACTCGCAGCGCGTGGACGCGTGCCACGTGGGCGACGACGATATCGTGGACAACCTGAACGAAGCCGCCATCACCAACCTAGTTGAACATCCACAGCAGTTGAGGCCGCCAAGTAAGACATCTGCCACTCTAATAATTATTATAAAGGCGAAAGTTTGTGTGTGTATGTTTGTTACTTCTTCACGCTCAAACGGCTGGACCAATTTTGATAAAATTTTGTATGGAGGTAGCTGACACCCTGGATAATTTTTATCCCGATATTCCCACGGGATCGACACTTACGCTGGTGAAACCGCGGAGCGCAGCTAGTACTACTAAATTAACCACTTAATTGTTAATTGTTTGTCTCTGTCGCTGTCTCGTCGCAGAGATTTGGACCATGCGCACACGGGAACGACAGCAACGCTACTATTTTGTAAAAAATTTCGGTTGTGCGGCGACTGGCTAGCCGGCAACTTTTTTGTCGCCGTGCGCGCACTTGCGTTGCAACCGATAGACGGGCGACAGTTGCGTGCAATCCCGCTGACAAAAATGTCTCCCAGCTGTCACGTCGTTACATGCGCGCACTTTCAAACAAACCCATAGATTTGATGTGAGAGACAAATTAGTTGCGAAGTCAAAAGTTGCTCGTGGGCCCTTAATAATAAAAAATCCTCCCTTAGTTCTCACCCTCGTTATAAGGAACTCTTGAGCAATATTTCAAGCTTCTAAAACCAGCGGTATAAGCTGGGTTGTCTCTCGGGTGAATTCAAGATTTTTAACCGACGAAAAAAAAGCATTCGGTTCTCAAGTCGACGCGTACATTTGTTTTTTTTTTTATGTATAACCACGCATTTCTTTTTACAGAGTAGGCTGATTTTGACGATTTTTTTTTCTATTAAACACTTTTTTACAAAAAAAAAAAAATCTCTTTAAAGTGAAAAGAAACTTTAATTTCGGAAGTCGATGACGTTCTTTCCGCATTTTCGTTTTTTTACACCGACTGCCGAAATTAAAGTTATTTTTAATGTATGATCCCTTGCTAGACCATACATTACTTTTAGATGAGGGATGAATGGAATAAAAGAAGATAAGTACTGAAACACTACTGTATTGTCTCAAAAGGTACTTATAGGTAAAATGAGCTGAATGGACTGATGGTGTGGTAATGTAGTGAGTGACGCGGCTCTTGTTGGCAGTAACGAGAACGCCTGGCTGACTTGATGGCACAACGCGAACTGCACTAATTATTATGAGTTGAAATGTGCGGCGTGAACTGCTGAATTGCAGAATGTGCGGTTGCACCGTACATTTAACGTTTTTTTTTTTTTGGAAGTCTGTTGTAAATTTTTTTTTGTAACAAAGTTTTTATGATCACTTTTTAGTTGTACCTACCCCACACAAATTCATATACTTAAATCTAAATATCAGTGACAGGAAGTTATTAAAACATCATCAATATAAATATAGGTCAATCTATCAGGTTAAGCTACGCTTGCCGCGGTTGGTCTGTGGATGCCTCTCCACCTTTCCATACCAAGACCCCTCCGTGCCTCGGAAAGCACGTTAAGCCGTTTTTCCCGTCTGTCATTCGTGAGTCTTTGACAGTCGTTACTCTTTGAAAGTCTGACAACCTGTCTTACCAAGGGCAATCGTATTATCCAGTAACTGGGTTATGGAGGTCAGATAGGCAGTCGCTGCATGGAAAATACTGGTATTCAGTTGTATCCGGTTAGACTGGAAGCCAACCCCAACATAGTTGGGAAAAGGCTAGGCAGATGATGTCATAATGATGATCTTTTTAGGGTTCCGTACCCAAAGGGTAAAAACGGGACCCTATTACTAACACTCCACTGTCCGTCTGTCTGTCACCAGGCTGTATCTTATAAACCGTGATAGCTGGTCAGTTGAAATTTTCACAGAATGTGTATTTCTGTTGCCGCTATAACAACAAATACTAAAAACAGAATAAAATCAATATTTAAGGTGGGCTCCCATATTTACAACAAACGTGATTTTTTTGTCGTTATTTTATTTATATGTAGTGTTAAATATTGTATGGTGGTACGGAACCCTTCGTGTCCAACTCGCACTTGGCCGGTTTTTTTTTCTATTATCTAAAGCATTATTTTAGACAAGCAGGCTATAGGCACTCGCGTACCCAGAAACCTTTTCAAAAATATGGATTAGTGATCGCAGTATGATCTTTGTTATCAACTTCAATTTCTGAAGTGCGCCTACTTATACAAGCGCTTGTAACGAAACCATAGCGAGATCTAATTCGATCCCAACGCCATCTATCGAGCGAAGCGACAACTCGCGGTGACTTTTGGAGTTTATGCTTTTGGGTTGTTTTTGTTGAATTCGTATGTGATTTTGTTTGTTATCTATGGTTGTTTTGTGGGAATATGGTTTTTTAATTGGGAATTTTGGTTATATTTAATTTATATTTTTTTGTGCTGAAAAATGGCATAATTCACAGAAATAATTCCTTTCATGTAATTTATTTTTCAATATTTTGCAAGTTTCTGCGTTATTTTCTTGTTTATTAGGTTTTAATATATTCAAGTTTTTTGACCTACATTTAAATATGTTGGGCTGCAATTAGTCTTACTTACCTATACTTACGTAAATATTTGCAGTCCTCAAAAAATTAAGTAAAACTACAATAGTTAAAAATAGATTTATTTGTTTGACGTTTTATTATTTACAGCTATGAACTTTAAAATTACAATTTTGTTCATAACATCTCTATTTATAATCTAGCTTCTGTCCGCGATTTCGTCCGCGTTAAATTTTTTTGTTCCCCCGACCAGGCGATGCAATGCGACGCGGGGGCCCCCACGACTGCTGGACAATAGCCTCCTATCCTATTGCACGCCATTTTTGACCGGTTAGTTCTAAACTACTTATAATAACTGAAGGTCATCATCATCTGCCTGCCTTTTCCCAACTATGTTGGGGTCGTCTTCCAGTCTAACCGGATGCAGCTGAATACCAGTATTTTACATGGAGCGACTGCCTATCTGATCTCCACAACTCAGTTGCCTACTGGGTAATACGATACCCCTTGGTTAGACTGGTTGTCAGACTTTCGTGCTTCTGACTACCCGTAACGACTGTCAACTGGTTTGACTTTGACTTTGAGAAATAAACACCATCCTAACTAATATTATAAATGCTAAAGTAAGTTTGTTTGTTTGTTAAATTTTCTCGCCTAAACCACTGAATCGATCATCCTGAAATTTCGCATATACGTTGTCAGATGTACAGAAACGGACATAGGGTACTTTCATCTCGAAAAAAAAGTGCTGTTCCCGAAGAAAACAAAAATAACGTTATTATGATAGTAGATGGCGCCACGTGTCTTTTGTCTTGATCGCAGACGAAGTCGGGGGCAACAGCTAGTTTATCATAAATGCCGATTCGAAGGACGTTTACGGGACAATATGAAATATGATAAGTAAAATAAAATATGCCAAAAGTATTATATTAATTTATTTAAATTAAACGCAATTCCTTAATTAATATCTTATTTCCTTAAAACGAAGTTATAACTAATAAAATTATAATTAAAACATATTTGTTCGACAAACAGGAAACTCTTTCAGTTAATAGTCAAATGATATCATTGTTTTATTGAAACATCACCTGTATTCCTGATCATTATGAGATTTAAAGTATGTACAGTATCTTTATCTTACAGAGCGACGCGCGCTTTACTTGCGGTATTCAAGTGTACAAATGCGCTGTGAGTGTGTGAAGGCGAGTAGCGTTAGCACATAACACACACACACACACACACACACTCCGAACTTTGTATCCTGCTTATGCGTATGAAGTTTCATTAAAATTTTCATTCATTTCGAAAAACAAGGGCTTGAAAGTTTGTATGAAATGCCGTACGTCGTAAACGCTCTTAAGTCCCATGTAATAGCGAGCCTTTTGCCATCAACCGGACACAAATCTAGGCTCCTGGCTGCTCCAGATATAAAAACCATGATGTACAGACGCCAGCACATCAAGCTACTATATACAATTGATCAAATTTGTTTAATAGATTTTCAACTTTATCGCTAAAGCATAAGGTTCAAAGTTGTTTGTTAAAATTTGACAGTTTCGGGTAGCTTAATGTGCTGGCGACTGCACATGATACATTAAAATTTAATTTAAATAAATCACAAAAATCTTGATTTATTGACGTGTCTAACTGCACAAAAAATACCTCTAATGTTCATAATTATTATCAATGATTGTCAGTGAGATGAGATGGCGATTCTTTTACTGTTCAAGCAGTACGGTTATGGAATGACTTGCCCGTGTCGGTAAGGCGTGCTCAATCTTTGTCCACTTTTAAAATAATTATATAAAGCACTTCCTCTCTCCTTAAACTTCATCATTCAATTTTCTTTGCTACTGTTTCATATTTATTATTATATGTATATATTTATTTATATTAGTATAGTATGTATTTATTGTATTATGTAAATGGTACACCACAGACTACCTACAGTATTTGTCTGTCCTTCCCCTTTTAAATCCATCCAAAGGTTGTCTTTAAAAGATCGCTCTTAGCGATATGACCGCCCATTGTGTCACCCTTTGTACAGTTTCTATATTTATGTCTGTAATTTATATGGTGTGCATAATAAAGAGTATTCTATTATAGTGCGACTAGATTTTGAACGATTTAAAGAATGGGAATTGGCTTTCAGCTATTCATCATAATCGGCAACACAGAATCTACCAAATCTCCTCATGAATTGTGGGCACGGAATATTACAGATAACGCAACCTGCTGTTATGATCATTTTTTCCGTCGTAGTCCCCGTCGCGTTTAAATTGCTAGGAGTAACATAAGTGTTGTTGACAGGAGAATAAGGCACGAAAGTGTTGTTGGGCGTGGCAAATCCGTTGTTAAAGTTAGGCGCGTATGGAGATAAATTGTCTTTGTTAAATGGTGTTGGTATGCTGTTATTATTGTTTTTGTATATTCCGTTGGTTGGTGCGTAAGGTAAGTTGTGGATTCCTGTATTGTTGCTGGCAAAAGGATAACTGTTGTTGGTTGTTGTTGGTACTGGATTTTGAGTATAGTTAGGAGGATATGGCGCTAGAGGGTTGGTCCAAAGAGCACTGCTGTTGTTACCAGTGTTTTTGAGCCTAGGAGCATACGGTACGGGAATGCTGTTATATCCGGGTGTAAAGTTGTTGAATCCGGATATATTCGCAGTAAATCCGACATATCCTGCAAAGTTTTGTCCGTCTGGATTTTGGTAGTTGTAATAGTGTATTGTGTTATTGTTGTTTTGATTTCTATATCCGGGTGTAGTGGGTATTCCGTCATTTCTGATTGCTGTATTGGTTTTTGGTCCATATCCGGGAGGATATCCGTAAGGATGCGATCTCATTATTGGTCTGTTATTATTATTAAAAATACCGTTGTTTACTCCAGAATTGTTGCTGTTATTTCTCGTTGTGTTAAATAGGAAATTCCAATTCGGATTGAATATATCGTATCGGTTTCCATTCCGAGTTTGACTTCCATTGTTTTTATTTTCTTGAGTATTATTAAATCTATATAAATTGTTGTTAGTGATTATAGTTTTTTTGTAATAAGCGTAGCGTTTTTTCCTTTTTATAACGTCAGTTTTTAAATTATTATGTATGTTAAAATCTTGTTGTTTTGCAGTATCTTCTACACTTTTTCGCACTCCTATAGCATTTAAAACATCAGTGTTTAAATCATTCTGTACATTATTATTTGTACTGAAGACTTGTGGCTTTGCAGTAGCTTCCACACTTCTTCGCACCCTTAAATCAAAGTTGGGATCTTCAATTTTGATTCCATAGTTGTGGTGTTGAGAGAATATGTTGATTAGACCAACTACGAAATAAATGGGTAGCATTTTTGACTTGTTGCGGTACCCAGATAGATGGGTCGATGACCTTCAAAATATGGTCAGCACAGTCTGGATCAATAAGTTTTTATTTTACTGTTGTTGTAGTATATTATTATTGCTTATTAACTTATGGTTTAAAAAAAATAGATGGTGTACTTCTAGGCCTGAGTTGGGCGTTACTTGTAATAATTAAAGGTATCCAGCTAGATGGGTCGGTGACCTTCAAAAGATGGTCGGGACAGGCTGTATCAATTCGTTTTTTTTTTGTTGACTGTTTTGTGGTATCTTCTTGCTTAATAACTTATGCTTTCAACAAAGTAGATGGTATACTTCTTGAACTAAAGTAGTAGTAATATCGTGTCCTGTTGTCTGCATGCTACTGGAGTTTGTGGACGCTGCTGAAGATGCCAAGCCCGTAGTCAGATTCTGGGCCGACACTATTTATATTGCCACCGACACGCTAAGTAGAAGCGGTAATCATATAAAATATGTTTATAGTTTATTCTTAACACTTATGTAAAGGGAGTTTTTTTTTACTATATTCACTGAGTAGTTCGATTATTTATTATGTTTATTCACTGTAATAGTTCTTCTAACTGAACAGACAGCTGCTGCTGGACAGTTTGTTGCGCCACTTCTTCCCAGCGAAAGCACTAGAAAGTGGTGAAGGGCGAGCGTGCCGGGGGACTGTCTTATGTCATTTTGACGTTCGAAAAGTACTGATGAGTTTGAATAAATAACTTTGGATTTGGAGTCGTTTTTGTTCACAAAATCGGTGTAAAAGCCACAGTGTTAATGTCCACAGATTTTTTATTTGAGCATTTATATAGTTTTTTGACAATGTTAAACACTTTTCATAATTTTAAAATTCTTAAATGTTTCCTGCTCTTTGATAAAAGTCGCAGAATCCACAATTTTTTTTAGAAAATAGTTTTTTTTAACACTATCAAACACTATTCATAAGTTTTTAATATTCTTGAATATTTCCTTCACATTAATTCCTTTTGATTAATTCAGTGAATTTCTCAACATAATATCTAGATAATTCTAAAAAAAATCTTAAGAGTTTCTTTTTAAATCCGTCTTTAATTATCTTTGCCACTATCACAATAATAAAGTTTTAAACTTCCACGAATGTTTTGATAAAAATCGGCTTTTAAATTGACCTTAAAACCACAGAAACAAGTTATCACTTTTAAAAAAAACTTAAGAGATTATTTTGAAATCTCTGTTTAACACTTTTTGTCACTATCGACGCAATTATAAGCAGTTTTTAAATTCTACAAATGTTTTGTTTAAAAATTCACCTTACTAATACCACAAAAAGACTCATTTTCACTTAGCACTATTTTATTTTAAACTTTGTCCCCCCACACTATGTATTTCTCGTCAAACGTTGTGTTTCGGACACAAATCTATGCTGTAATACTAATATTTAGTATATAACTACAGTATATAATAACAATGATTCGTATTTTAACGAGATGAACAAGTGTACCTATATTTATTTGATGAGGTACCCGTTTTATCAGTTAACGGAATATGACGTAAGCTTGGTTAATTAATTCTTAGTAATTGTTAAAATATAAATTGTTTGTTTGTCATTGTGTTCAATGGCATGCTTTATCTATTTATTTATTTATAGCTTCTGTGTGTGTGTAATTTCTTGCTCCCCTGACCCACCCAGTCGCATCGCATCGCCTGTCCTCGCTATTACTTCTTTTTTGCTTAACGTTCTTTCTTTATTTATTTATTTAATACTTCAAGCACATAAATGTACAGAGGCGGGCTTAATGCCATAGGCATTTTCTTTTTTTTAACCTTTGGGTGATGCAAAGACAAACAGTGGTGCAATCATGAAAATTAAGGAATAATCTTTCTGACTTTTATCTTTTTGAACGGCTCCTAAGACTCCTAGCGTGATGCTAAGTAGTCTACAGCCTTCGTCAAGAATTGGGCTATCAAATGCAAAAATAATTTCGACTCGACCCGTATGTATGTATGTTTGTATGTCCGCGATTTTCTCAAAAACTAATGAACCAATTTTGATATTTCTCTCATTAATCTGATCTACATAATTTCAGGAAGGTTTTAGTATATAATAGATTAGGTTATTATTCTTATGTACGAAGTTATATGCATAAATGTACTGCATCTCCGGCATTTCTATGCGAATTTTGATGATTCTTCTAGTCGGTGTCTTCAATTCTTCAATGCACTAGTGTTAATTGAATTTGTGTGGGGTAGGTACAAATAAAAAGTGAAAAAAAACGAAAATGCGGAACCAACGCCATCGACTTCGGAAATTAAAGTTATTTATCACTTTGTAGTTTTTTTTTAAGCTGGCTGTTTTTTTTTTTTAAAAAAGTTTTTTTAAGTAAATGGAATTTGAAATGACAATGTTATTTAACAAGCAAATCTATTCGTTAGGTAAAATTCTCAGTAACGGAAATTTAAAGTCGGCTTCTAAAACTAAAAATAATATTATTATTGGACTTCAAGGAATCGATGCATCATTGAACATTTCAAAGTAATGATAAAACAATGGAATTCATTTTATAGTTACTCATACCACGTAGGTGTTAAAATAAGCTATTGCAGTCATGCGCACTGGCGAGGGCTAAATAAGGTGAGGCTTAGCATAATGCAGAAGAAATAAAACCCAACTGGAGGGAAAGTTATTTAGTTGTATTATATTTTGACAAACACTGAACTGGACAACGCGCAGAACGCAGCCGCGCTCCACTGCGGACAGGCAGACCGCGCGCGTTCTCGCCCGCGCCGCTCCCCGCCCCGCCCCGCGCTGCCAGTCTGGCCAAGCACTTAGTGCTCACTTTAGCTATAAGGAAGCTTTCTGTGACCCAGCGATTTAGCCTGTGGGTTGCCTGTAACTGAGATTTTCATTAAAGGGGGATGCGCTGAGTAGGAAGTGAAATAAAGGGCGGACGAAGTGCTGGCAGAGCGTATAAACCAAAACCCTGAATACATTGGGTTTTGGTTTATACGCTCTGCCTTCCCTCTGGACAATTATTGTTACAAGTGATCATGCAAGCATCCATAGTTCTTTCTTCCTTCGTTATAGTGGAATTTGCCCTAGGAAGCTTACATTTACAGTTCTTCAAACTTGCTGTATTGTTTAAACCGTTTCCGTTATTTAAAAAAAAAACGGGATGGTACTAGGGACCAGGTTTTCGGTGTTGGGTACTCGGTATTCGGTAATGGAGGCCAGGTATACGGTGCTTGATAGTTTTTATTCGGTGCTGGATAACCTGTATTAGGTGCTAGATTACTCGTGTTAGATGTTGGATAACCAGTGTTTGGTACTGGGTAATAGGGCCTATTCCCGGGTGTGGCAGGGTTGACCGGCTGAATGTTATACCAAGGAGGGTTGCTATTACTAAATATATTTTTATTTGTGTTTATTATGTTGTTGTAGTTGGGGTAAACGGGTCTGGTCACACTAGTATTGTAGTTCTGCCCCGGGTTGATGTTTGTTGCTGGGTACCCGGTATTCGGCGCTGGGTACCTGGTATTCGGTGCTAAGTACCCGGTATTCGGTGCTGGGTACCCGGTAATCGGCACTGGGTACCTGGTATTCGGTGCTGGGTACACTGTATTCGGTGCTGGATACCCGGTATTCGGTGCTGGATACCCGGTAATCGGCACTGGGTACCTGGTATTCGGTGCTGGGTACACTGTATTCGGTGCTGGATACCCGGTATTCGGTGCTGGATACCCTGTATACGGTGCTGGGTACCCGGTATTCGGTGCTGGATACCCGGTATACGGTGCTAGGTACCCGGTATTCGGTGCTGGGTACCCGGTATTCAGCATTGGGTACCTGGTATTTGGTCCTGGGTACCCAGTATTCGGTGCTAGATACCCGGTATTCGGTGCTGGATACCCGGTATTCGGAGCTGGGTAACCGGTTATCAGTGCTGGATTCCCGGTATTCGGTGCTGGGGACCCGGTAATCGGTGCTGGGTACCCGGTATTCGATGCTGAGTACCCGGCATTCGGTGCTTTATACCCGGTATTCAGAGCTGGGTACCCGGTAATCAGTGCTGGATACCCGGTATTCGGCGCTGGGTACCTGGTATTCGGTGCTGGGTACCCGGTATTCGGTGCTGGGTACTCGGTATTCGGCGCTGGGTACACGGAATTTGTTGCTGGGTAACCTGGATATCCTGGATAACGAGTATGCTCGGGTGTGGTATGGTTGACAGGAATGAACCATATCTTCAGATACCCAATAGCATTAAACGTATTATTACCATTGCTGTTATATCCGGGCCTTACTATATTGTAGTTAGGGTTAACGGGCCAAGTCGCATTTATGTTGTGAGTCTGCGACGGATTGAAGTATTTCCCTGTTGCATCTGTCATATTTATATGTGGTCCGAGTCTGGCAAGAGTAAATCCGGTGGTATTTTTTAACGGTTCCACATACCCGGGTTGTACTGGATAAATAACTGTTACGTGCTTACTCGGACGCGTTCCGTTATTTAATAAATTATGTTCGAAATTTCTGCTGTTATTAAATGTCGTATGATTTCTTGTGACATTCATATTCCCCCATGTAGGTTTGTTTGATAGGTTTTGGGGTACAAAATACCCCGTGACAAACCTCTTTTCCCGCTGATGTTTTATAATCGCGTCCTTATCTATATTCCGAACTGTTTTATCGAAATGTTGTGCTCGGAACCATACTCCATAGTCACTGTGAGCTGTTGTCATACCGAGTCCAATTAGAAAATATACTATTAACATTTTGAATGTAGATTTTTTTAGGAAATCTTTTGCGAAATATTACTTGTATTTATATTTTTGTTTGCTTTTTCTTAACTTAATATTTTTGAGGTTATTGAAGATCTGTTTGTTCTTCACAAAATATTGCGTATTTTTTCCTTTTTCTAAACGTAATAACTTTGAGGTTATATTGGTAGTATTTTTTGACGATCTTCGTTTATTTTTACCCGACTTTTTTTTCACTATTTTCACTTGTAACACTTTAATTTTATTATTATGATTGTGTGTCGACTGTAATATTTGTTAATAGGCGGTTGATGAGTTATGCTATATATAAATACAGCTTATCTCTGAATGTTGACTTGAGTATTGAATGATATTATTTCTTAGTAGTCGCTATTATAAATGTAGATAGGTTTGTCTGTCGGTTGAGCTGAATGATGCTGATCCATGCGTCATGTTCGTGAACGGGCGCCGTTAGTTGGGACTGGTCATCTCTTAACTGCCACGGATTTTTTACCGGTCATGTATCTGACGTTCACCACACCCCAGTTGCTGGGTAACACGACACCATACGGTAAGCCTGGCTGTTGTATACAGGGTGGCAGGAACACAGACACGCAAACTGTAATCATGAACTCGGCACAGACAGCACATGATTGAGACCTCCTAGCGCAGGAATTTTTCGTCGGTTATAAAAAAAAAACTTCTATACCATAAAATATATATAATATTATAATAAAAAAGTATTTTTTATATTGGTAGCCTAATTCTCAAGGAAGGTTATAGGCTATTCGACATCACACTAGGACTCTTAGGAGCTGACCAAAAACAAAACAAGTCAGAAGGAACTCTAAGCGAAAACAAAGTGATAGCTCGGGCAGGTGATGCAATGCGATGCGGTGTGACGGGGGAATAAGAAATTTTACGCGGACAAAGTCGCGCGCAGAACCTAGTGTTTAGATATAGATAAAATTGATTGCCAAACAATAAAAAAAAAATTATAATAACGCATCCTATATCAGTTATCAAGCCACGCAAAGTCGTAAAATAAAACTATATCATATTTAACTGGAACTTGGGTTATCACAAAGATACAATAATAACTTAAATTCTACAGAATACTATTATTGTTCTAAATTGCTTCGAACGCAATATCAGTTCTTATTAAAATTTGTTGGAATAACACAATATCACGCATGTTACTGTCCGAAGGGCAGACAGTGGTGTATACTGTATAGTATGCCTAGATGCCTACAAATTGAACTGTAGTTTTTAGGTATACAGTACAGGGTGGCAGTCACATTGACTCGCAACCTGTTACAATGGATTCAGGACATGATTCTGAACTCCTCTCAATCCATCAACTCAGCCTATTGCAGTCCAGTGCTCCGCCACAACACATGGTATTTGTCAATAGGGGGCGAGCCTATTGCCGTAATCCAGTCACAAATCTACACTCCGGGCAGCTACTATGAAAATCCTGATGAAAAAACCCAATAACTCGATCCCTGTCCCTAGCATAGAACCCAGGATCGCAAACTCAGCAGTAGAGCTTGCGACCACTAGACTAACGATTCAGTATTTAAAATAATACTCGTGCCCCGCCCTTGCTTCGCACGGGTGCAATCTACTAATTTGGCATCATAACAAAACAGATTTCTGTTATATCTAACTTAAATGATAATCTATTATACACATAAACCTTCTGGAATCATCATCTGCGTAGCCTTTTCCTATGTTGGGGTCGGCTTCCAGTCTAACCGGATGCAGCTGAGTACCAGTATTCTACATGAAGCGACTGCCTATCTGACCTCCACAATTACTCAGTTACTGGGTGATCCGCTACCTCTTGATAAGACTATTTGTCAGACTAGGTTTCTGATCGACCCATAACGACTGTCAAAGACACAAATGACAGTCTGGACAGAACGTTTCACGTGCTTTCCGTGGCACGGAAGAACCTTGGTATGTAAATATGGTCACCCATCCACGGACCAACCGCGGCAAGAGTAGCTTCACCTGATCTATGGCTCGTGCGGCTGGTATGACGTAGCCACATACACTTTCTGGAATAATAGGTGTGTTAAATGACGGTGAAAGCCGCGTTAAAATCCAGTGTAGTTAAGAAGATCTAAGCGGTCACACAGTCCTGCCGGGGCAGCGGGATTGCCTGCCGGGGCAGCGGGATTGTCCGAAAGGGTTACCGCTGCCCCGGAACATAAAGGGCTAAGGAAGGAACACGGATGGGTTTTAGTCAGTAAGAGTCTGACACTCCCTTCCGCTCCACCCAGAGCGGGAGGGGTCATTGGATGATTTCCCATCCTTAAAAAAAAAAAAAAAAAGCGGTCACACAGACAATCACGAAAAGAAAATTTTGTTTTAAAGACCCCAAAATTACTTTGCCCAACCTAGAGATCGAACCCAGGACCCCATGCAATAAGGCAGTCAACAAAGATGGACTCGGATTAGCAAATTCAATAAAACAAAAATATTACACACATACGCATTTATTTTACAACACATTTTTGTTTTAATAATAACTAGAAATACAGAGCTATTCATTTAATAATAATAATAATTTCCTTTATTGCGGATCACATATACACACAATCCATACTGGATTAGTAACAAAAACTAAAAAAAAAAGGTTAAGGTTTTCATGAAAAAACTTAAAAATAATTGAAAGTCCTATAACAAAACACAGTATTTTTTGTTTAAAAAGTAACCCCTTTCATAGATTTTCAAAAATCAATCCCCTCTTAGTGCTCACTTTCGCTATAAGGAAGTTTTATGCAAAATTTCATGCTCCTTGACCCAGCGATTTAGGCTGTGGGTTGCCTGTAACTGAGATTTTCATTAAGGCTAGGTAGCCCGCGAAATTCAAGTTTTCTTCAGTTTTTTGCAATTTATAAGTCAGTCTCAGGTTGTATGTTTATGAGCGTAACAAGTATGTATTTACAGAATTGTTATCATTAAAATCATCAATACAACACTAAGTTCATAAAATTCTATTGATTGATATTACATGAAATAGTCATTCAATACGATTATATTTACATATGAACGTAAACGAAGCGAAAGCAGTACGTCAGGATCGTAGCAGTATTGTAGTTTCTGCCTTCCCCCATGAAAAGAAGTCTTTAGTTTATGCACATATGTTTACGAAATTTCCTCGGGTTAAGAAATAAATGGCGGACGAAGTTGCTGGCAGGGCTATTCGTCATCATAGTCCAAATCTTTGACGCATATACCGAAACTCGACATCTTCATTCCCTCTGGACAATTATTGTTACAAGTGATCATGCAAGCATCCATAGTTCTTTCTTCCTTCGTTATAGTGGAATTTGCCCTAGGAAGCTTACATTTGCAATTTGCCAAACTTGCTGTATTGTTAAAACCATTTCCGTTATTATTAAAATAACCGCTGGATGCTGGGTACCCGGTATTCGGTGCTCGGTACCCGGTATTCGGTGCTGGATACCCCGTATTCGGTGCTGGATACCCGGTATTCGCAGCTGGGAACACGGAATTTGGTGTTGGGTTCCAGGTATTCGGTGCTGGATAACCTGCTGTATTAGGTGCTAGATTACTCGTGTTAGATGTTGGATAACCGGCGTTTGGTACTGGGTAATAGGGCCTATTCCCGGGTGTGGCAGGGTTGACCGGCTGAATGTTATACCCAGAAGGGTTGCTATTACTAAAATTATTTTTGTTTGCGGGTATTACGTTAATGTTGTTGTAGTTGGGGTAAACGGGTCTGGTCACACTAGTATTGTAGTTCTGCCCCGGGGTGATGTTTGTTGCTGGGTAACTGGTGTTTTGTGCTGGGTAACCGGTAGTCGGTGCTGGATACCCGGTATTGGGAATTGTGTACCCGGTATTCGGTGATGGATAACCGGTATTTGGCGCTGGATAAACGGCATTTGGTGCTGGGTAACCTGGATATCCTGGATAACGATTATGCCCGGGTGTGGCAGGGTTGACCGGAACGATATACCCAGTAGCGTTAAACGTATTATTACCATTGCGGTTATATCCGGGTCTTACTATAATGTAGTTAGGGTTAACGGGCCAAGTCGCATTTATATTGTTAGTCTGCGACGGATTGAAGTATTTCCCTGAAGCATCCGTCATATTTCCATATGGTCCGGGTCTGGCAAGAGTAAATCCAGTGGTATTTTTTAACGGTTCCACATACCCGGGTTGTCCTGGATAAATAACTGTTACGTGACTACTCGGACGCGTTCCGTTATTTATAAAATTATGTTCGAAATTTCTGCTGTTATTCGATGGTCCGCTAAATGTCGTATGATTTCTTCTGACATTCATATTTCCCCATGTGGGTTTGTTTGTGAGGTTTTGGGGTACAAAATACCCCGTGACAAACCTCTTTTCCCGCTGATGTTTTATAATCGCGTCCTTATCTATATTTCGAACTGTTTTATCGAAATTTTGTGCTCGGAACCATACTCCATAGTCACTGTGTGCTGTTGTCACGCCGAGTCCAATTAGAAAATATGTTATTAACATTTTGAATGTAGACTTTTTTAAGGAATCTTTTACGCAATATCACTTGTATCTTTATTTTTGTTTGCTTTTTCTTAACTTGATATTTTTGAGGTTATTGAAGATCTGTTTGTTGGACTTCACAAAATATCACTGCGTATTTTTTGCTTTTTTTTGACGTAATATTTTTGAGGTTATATTGGTACCTAGTATTTTTTGACGATCTTCGTTTATTTTTACCCGAATTTTTTATTCATTATTTTCACTTGTAACACTGTTTTATGTTTATTAATATGATAGTGTGTCGACTGTTATATTGGCTAAGAGGCGATTGATGAGTTACTGTGCGATATATAAACACAGCTTATCTCTGAATGTTGACTTGAGTATTGAATGATATTATTTCTTAGTAGCCTTTATTATAAATGTAGATAGGTTTGTCTGTCGGTTGAGATGAATGGTGCTGTTCCATGCGTCATGTTCGTGAACGGGCGCCGTTAGTTGGGAGTTTGGGACTGATGGTCATCTCTTGACGGGGCCTGCGAGGAATATGAAAAATAGGTATTGAAGAAAGTATTGCCATCGCCTTACCTCAAGTCTGCCCAAATGCGTTTCGTTTTCAAGCATAGACAAGTAGGTTTGCCATGATTGTGTTCAAACCAAAATCGACTAAATTTTGTAGTCCGAAAAGTAAAAAAACAAATACTGCTGACGTAATCACCATCCAGACCCCCCATCTCCCATGTCATCAAAAATAAGCACAGCAAAGACCCCCCCCCCCCCCCGCCCCCTGTAGTGCTTACGTAATAAATGAATGGCCCCTAACAGACCAATAATTCGTCCGTGAACTTCTGAGATCTTCTATCTACTTACAAACAAATTTTACATTAGGAACGTAAACCTAATTTATATTAATTTTTCGTGGAGAATTTTGGTAAAACAAAACCTTTGTTGGTTAGTATTTATGTCTTTTGTAATCATAATTAAATGTATTTTAGTATTATGTTGTTTCTGATCTTTGCCGAAAGATGGCGTAAAATAAAGTTTTTCGAAAAAATTCTAGCTATCAGAAGTTCACGGACGAATTCATTGTTCTGAATCCATGGTACACATGGCGACACATCAAGCTGTACATTTCCAGTTTTAGCTGACCTTACATTGTATATGTTTTTCGTGCAGTCAAAAGTCAGCTTATACTGGTTATCTATAGCTTGAGGTGTAGTCGTGTGTATCGTACTTATCAGGTTGTGCGTCGACGTCCCTGCCGCGGCCGGTTTGTGTGTTATGTAAATTATTTAAAATTAAAAGTGAGGAGAAGTCGAATGAAAACCCACTCTGATTCTGTCTGAATTTGTTAGTTAAGAGGTTATCAGTATGTGCAGAGCAGAGAGCAGCTATCTTTCTGAAGCATATTCATAATAATCGGGCAATTAGTCATTATTGTAACATTTTGTCAAATCAGATTTAAGTTTATACAAAAAAAAAATAACTACTTGATTTCGCGGTAAACTTTGCTTGCGCGATGTAGGGTTTGTGTAGGTTAGTCTGTTTTATAATTTATTTATTTCTGTAACTGCCCGTATCAGCGGGCCCTATCAGAATACCAGCGCTGCGACATTTATTTTTAAATGTCGCAGCATCATGCTGAGATAGGAGCCTTTTGCCCTCGTATAGGACTTTCTGTTTTATTTTTACCTTCTTTTTTTAGGGTTCCGTACCCAAAGGGTAAAACGGGAACGAGACAGACAGTGGAGTCTTTCTGTCTGTCACCAGGCTGTATCTCATGAACCGTGATAGCTAGACAATTGCAATTTTCACAGAATGTGTATTTCTGTTGCCGCTATAACAACAAATACTAAAAACAGAATAAAATCAATATTTAAGGGGGGCTCCCCTACAACATACGTGATTTTTTTGCCGTTATTTTATATGTAGTGTTAAATATTGTATGGTGGTACGTAACGCTTCGTGAGTCCAACTCGCACTTGGCCGGTTTTTTTTTATTATATTTATGATTGTGTTTAGTTTAGTCTCTGATCTTCCTGTACGAGTCACAATAAATACTTTTTCTTTCTTTCTTTAGTTCGTATGTGGCGATATAGATGTCGCCACAATGCCATATGCTGTTCAATTAAAGTTAATAATTGATAATTTTTATGTGACATCTTATAGTGCATGTCCTGTGTCTGTAATTCTAATAGAACCTCTGTTTGTCTTCAGCCGAGCCCCTAAAGCCGACGTACATGCCAGTGTTCCTCACGAAGAAGGAGAGGAAGAAGCTTCGCCGCCAGAGTCGCAGGGAGGCGTGGAAGGAAGAGCAGGAGAAGGTCAGGCTCGGGCTGGAAGCGCCGCCAGAACCTAAGCTTAGGTAAGTCACGTCTACAAGGTCAAATAAAATAAGTGATACATGATAATGATAAATGATTTATTTTCTGTAAGTAGGTTTGCACAAACACTTTTACACGTCAATCATATTTTTTTTGTTTCCTATCTGACTATTCTGAGAAGAAAGGCCGAAACAAACTCAGAGGTCACAGTCTCTTTTAAAGTCCAGACATAGTCTTGGTCAGATCACGTAAAGACCATGTAGATTGACGTCTGAAATGGTCTTTTGAGGAAAGAAACACACAGATTGAGAGGACCTGTCCAGTCAGTGCACGCATTAGTCAAAAATCGTGCAGTTCAACTCGGAAGTTGAGGAGCTCAACGATTCGACGAACAATACCAAAGAAAGGACATTTGGGTAGGCCGCGTAATGTACTCAAACTGCCAGATCATGATTAAAACTAACTAAGAAGGAAAACAGTAAAAAAAGAAGAAATGACCCACATAGTCCCCACATTCACAACAATTAAATAAAAAAAATAAAAAATACTTTACAAAGTAAATATTCATGTCATTGTATATATAAAAATCATCAATGTATTTCTTAGAATGTTCGCGTTACAATCTCTGGCTGTATCTGTCAAAACCTCTAAGGTAACAGACACATTTTGACAGATACATATTACCTATACGTTTGTGACATTAATTATCAGTGAGTTGAAATTGTAACTATATTTTGAACGTGTTTAATTACTGGAATTTGCCTTCAGATATGGAATGATAATACAAAATGACAAAAAAATCTAAACTCTTCATTTTCACGAACTTTTATGATAGCCACCTCGTCATTCTCTTGCTCTTCATCATCATCAGCCATCAGCAGCCCACTGATGGACAAAGGCCTCTACTATTGCACACCATTCAACTCAATTTTCTGCCTGTGGGCGTCCTACCTTACGTTTACCGATTCCCGGTCTCCACTCAAGAACACATCTACCCCACAGATATAGATAATAATAATAATAATATCGTTTATACACCTAGATAACGCAAGAACAACTACTTCGCGTGCCAAAAATCGCACCAGCTTACGTACTAACATCGTAAGCTCAAACCATGACATTCTCTAATCTCAGAACTTTTAAGTATACTAACATAAAACCATGGATCACTGTGTCTGAATTAAATAAATGAATTAATTAAAAAATAATTACATTCTTCGTCCCAGGATATCAAACCTGATGCGTGCTCTCGGCACGGAGGCTGTGCAGGACCCCACCGCCATTGAAGCCAAGGTTCGCGAGCAGATCGCCAAGCGACAGAAGACGCATCTCGAGGCCAACAAGGCGCGTGCTCTTACCAAGGACCAGAAGAGAGAGAAGGTACGTGTCGCCTTTAAAATTTATATGAATTAGAATTTGGCTGGCAATTTTTTTTACGTTTTTTTGTTACAAATAAATAAAATAAAAGAATCTATACAAATAAATAAAATTTAAGAGTTTGTTTGTAATGTCAAAATTACAGGTTTATCTATCTTTCTGTTTGTCCCCGCTGATCTCTGAAACTGCACTGGCACTTCACTGGCAGATGGCTGAAGGGTACTTTTATTTTTGAAAAATAATTTGGGTTCCGTGCAAAAAAAAAAGAAAACCCATGTAATCCAATTTGTTTTCCGACATCCACCCGAACGAAGTCGCGGGCACAGCTAGTTAGTAAAAATCTTGGTTTAATTTCAGGTGGACAGAAAAATCAGAGAAGATACGACTATGGGTGTTCACGTTGCAGTTTACAGGTAAATTATCCGCCATAAATTCGTCTATATCGATGAGAGAGAGGGGCTCGTGGCTAATTAATAACAGCCGCACAGGTCGATCGATCAGGTTAAGCTACGCTTGCCGCGGTTGGTCCGTGGATGGGTGAACATCTTTACATACCAAGACCCCTCCATGCCTTGGCAAGCACGTTAAGCCGTTGGTCCCGGCTTGACAGTCGTTACGGGTCGTCAGAAGCTCGAAAGTCTGACAACTAGTCTTACCAAGGGGTATCGGATTACCCAGTAACTGGGTTGTGGAGGTCAGATAGGCAGTCGCTCCATGTAAAATACTGGTACTCAGCTGCATTCGGTTAGACTGGAAGCCGACCCTAACGTAGTTTGGAAAATGCTAGGCAGATGATGATAAAATTCGTCTATATCTGTTCAAATCTTTGGATTTTATTTAATGAATAGATTACCTGGCTGTCAACCGGCTTCACTGGTATCCAAATGATTACAAATATTCGGGTAAAAGTTACTGTTAGCCTGAGTCATCCCTCTGCTGGGCAAAGGCTGCTCCTCATGACTTCCAGCTCTTTCGATCCATGGCTTTGGGGCCCTGACGCTATTAAAATCATCATTTAGTAAGTTTTTTGACACTTCAATCATTATTTTACAGAGTAAAAGACCTGTTCGAGTGCGCCTCAGCCAAGTTTAAAGTCGAAGCGAACGCGCAACAACTGCACATGACAGGCAGCGTCGTGCTGCACAGAGGCTGCTGCATCGTCGTCGTGGAGGGCGGACCCAAGCAACACGCCAAGTACAAGAGGTAAAGCCACAGACACATTACTGTGTTGTGTTGTGTCGTGACTCGGGATACACCAATCAAATGAATCTGTTCAGGAATACGTCAAATTACGAGTTTTGATTGGCTAACGCTGCATCAGAAGGCGTCACGACACGACACAACACAGTGGTATGAATCCGGCTTTAGGCATCATCATATTTTGCCCCATCCCCCCCCCCCCTCGTTGGGGTCGGCTACCAGTCTCAAAGGATAATCAGCCTATAATGACCCCACTGCTGGGACACAGGCCTCCTCTCTGTGAGAGGGAGTGGGCCACCACGCGGGTTGGTCAATGTCACATGTCTTCAAATTTTTGATTCTAGGACATGCCGGTTTCCTCACGATGTTTTCCTTCACCGTTTTGAGAGCAGTGGTGATTAAATAATTTACACAAAGTAAAGCGCCTGCCTGGGTTTGAACCACGGATATCGAGGGATATGTCATGACGGCGTAGCACATGTCGCCTCCATCCAGTCAAACTGACCAGAAGTTTAATTGCGTACATGTCGCAGCCAACTGGTTAAATTAGCCGTTTAGTTAACCGCCTGGCCTTTAGAAGTAGTGCTCGCCTCGCTTCGCTCTCCCGGCTCGCACGCGGTTAATCACAGTTCTAACCTAACCCACTTGGTCGGGGTGCCCTGGCTTAGTTACTGCGACCAATTCGGCTCGCGCGTGGTTGGTTACAGACTTCCAACCTAAACTGTAATTAAATATCATTCAGATCGTTAGTTAAAAGGCTAGGCGGTTAACTGAACGGCTAATTTAATCAGTTGGCTGCGATATACACACAATCAGTAGCAATGGGTTTTGACAGTTCAATATTCATTGCGTTATTTACGTTGTTGAGTAGACACATTTTTTCGAACATAATAAGCAGTGGATAAGCAATGTCTTTAAAAATAATTCAGATTGAAATTGATAGTGTGTTACGCAGTGCAGAGTTGCATGTGTGCATTCAGTGACTGTATCTATACTTTCTAGTGCCCGCCCCTTTTAAGCAATAAGATAGCACAAAAGTGTGACGCCTACTTTCTTGCGTGTGTGCCAACAAAGCATCATGTGTGCCGTATCTATTTCTTATGTTTTTGTGTAAGTTTCAGGAGTGGGTAAAAGGTGGCGACATTTTAACTCGAACAAATATAGAGTGAAGGCATATCTCTCGGATATCTATGGTTCTAAACCACGACCTACAACTCGCCCCACTGGGCCACACCCTTTTTTTTTTAGGATGGGAAATCATCAAATGACCCCTTCCGCTCTGGGTGGAGCGGAAGGGAGTGTCAGACTCTTACTGACTAAAACCCATCCGTGTTCCTTCCTTAGCCCTATATGTTCCGGGGCAGCGGTAACCCTTTCGGACAATCCCGCTGCCCCGGCAGGCTTCGGCCCTGACGGGCCCCTCCTCTGATGCCCTGGGGCACCCCTGCTCCCCCATAGTTTGCATAACCCTAATAAACATGTTTTTCCTTTACAGATTAATGCTGCACCGCATCAAATGGGAAGAAGATATGATCAAAGATACAGACGGCAACGAGGTGCCGAACACCTGCAACCTGGTGTGGGAGGGAACTGTCAAGCAGCGCGCCTTCGGAGAGATCAAGTTTAAGGTAGCGTAGCATAGCGCAACACAACACAGTATAACATAACAGAAGCATTAAACAGCGAGACTTCGGAAATATCAAGTTCAAGGTAGCATAACATAGCGCTTGTATTCCCGTAAGGGGTAGGCAAAGGTGTGTATAAGTACACACAGACGCCAGTTATATTTAAGTCCCATGTAATAGGGGTGAGCCTTGTAGTGGTATCTACAACGCCACATGGAAACTACGTAAGTAACGTCACGCAAAATCCTGCATCTCGCAAGCAGAGTTTACCGCGCAACTAGCATTTATACATCGGCCCGACATCAATCATCGGGCAGTTGTCCACCAGACACAACCCCCGTCTGGTCGGAGGATCCCTTTTCTATGGAGGATGAGTGAACTCTACACCCTATTCCTCATACCTCTACAGCCTTTTATAATCAACCCGATTACCCGGCATAAACCCGGGTTGCCACTGAAAATTTCTTGATGTAAAAACAATAAAACTTGATCTGAACCAGAAATCAAACCCAGGACCTTTGCTAAGTAAATCTACGTCGTCGCTTTACAAGAAATAACTAAATATTTGAAACGAATTTTCTCGAAATCGAGAGTTGAATCGATTATACTGCTATTGAATAAATATTGGTTTTATTTAAGCCAATAATCTGGTTATCTTATATTTTTTTAACATTTAAGCTTTAAGCAATGAAGTCAGGAATTACTATTAAAACTTAAATTTCTTGTCTCAGGTGATGCCAACTGAGAAGCAAGCTAGGGAACACTTCCAGAAGCACCGCGTAGAACATTACTGGGACCTCGCGTACAGCGGCGCCGTGCTAGCGCCCTCAGACGAGCCCTAGAGCCCTAGGGCTTCACTACCTAATAAATACGATATGTACACAATATATATAGAGCGTTTTATTTATGTTAACCTAGTGTTGCGCGCCACAATTAATGCCTGGTACATGGTGACATTAGTTACCACTAGCGCCATCTAGTATCGAGTAGCAGAACTGGTAGTCAAGATCCTTCTAGATTCTTCTATGCTAGAACTTTCTAGAACTATCGACATCTGTTCAGTCGGGGCCGGTAAGTACTCGAACATTCTAGATGTTTCTACAGTAGAAGGTTTTGGAACTATCTGAGGCCCTATTTAAAAGGCCGGTATGGACCGCGACCCGGGTCAGTATTGGATAAGCGATACAAGCGAATATATCGGAAGCAATCTTCAAGTGCGACTTGCAGTGATCAGTGTGTTTGAGTTGTTATTAGTGTTGTTTAATTAAAATGTCATTTTTGGTCATTTATATCGGCAGTTATTAATTATCACGAACCCCAAGCTCGTAAACACTAGCTATTAGTGTTAACAATTATCACGAAACTTGATGGTGTAATCAAATGTTACACACAATTTTCTAGAGTGTCCAAGTGTCTATACACGTACACTTTTGAGGACCTAATGTCCGTAATGATGGATCTGTGGCGCCATCTACATCGCCACATGCGAACTACGCATCAAACTGACGTCACGCACAATCCTGCATCTCGCAAGCAGAGTTATACCGTTTGCCCATCAAATAAAAGTGCATTTTTTTAATTTCATTTGTTTATTATACTCGTAAACTCTCTAAATACAACTTTTATATGAGATCAGATTCTTTAGTTGATGGCATGTGCCTGTGAATTCACACTCACTGGCTCTCTTCAAACACAGCAATACTTGTCAGTAAATATGTATGGTGCTATGTACTTCTGCGGACGTACTGTTTCACGATGAGCTCTATTTGAAGTTAGTCGCTCTTATCACAGCTTCTAGTAAGGAAAAGAAATAAAATTATTGTAGTATCAATCTTTAAAGAGTACTCTTTACTGAGTGGCTTAATTAAGATGAGGGGACGACGTTTTTTTGGCAATATCACAGTCACCTTTTTTCAAATTCATTTATTTATTGTAAAACATAGGTACATTATAAGCTCTTTTTTTTATTGAGGGCGCTATGCTTTCCCTCTAGAGCGTACAAAAGTAGAAATAAATGCAATATAGTAATTAAAACAAGATGAATATTTTTGTATGTCAGAAACTTAAAATTCGCCCCATAGATACTACACAGGGTCAAATTAAATTAGCTAGCGAAACTCTGCAGACGAGATGGATATCGATGTCTAAACACGATAAAACAATACAGAAATTAATCTTATGATTTGAATAAGTTTTGTTTAAATAAATAAATAAAACATTATCGCAACTCATACTTCAAGTAACAACACTATCAGCGGTCGTTAACCCCTAAAAAAAAACATCAATCTATTTTTATTATTTTGTGTTTAGATATAGATACTCAGTACGTCTGCAGAGTTTCGCTAGCTAATTTAATTTGACTCCGTAATGATTTTTTTAAAATGAAAACTTCATTAGGCGCGAACAGTGAAGAAAACGAATCGGGTATACTCGGCTCCAGTCGTAACTTTTCATTTGTATCGTGTGGTCATGCACAACCCGATTTTTTTTTCCTTACATAGTTACGATTACCGTCAAAATCCATCCATACTAATATTATAAATGCGAAAGTGTGTCTGTCTGTCTGTTACCTCTTTATGCTTAAACCGCTGAACCAATTTAGATGAAATTTTGTATAGAGTAAGTTTGAGTCCCGGGAAAGGACATAGGATACTTTTTATCCCGATATTCCCACGGGATCGAGACTTATGCGGGTGAAACCGCGGAGCGCTGCTAGTTAAGCATTAAACAGAGACGGTCACCCACGTATAAGTGAAAGAGACGACACTACAAAGCCACAGATGAAACCGAACTTTTTAGAAAACTCTAAGTGCCAATTTAACTATAAATAAATATTATTATTACTTTTTATTTTCTATAGTTACCTTCTTCTAGTTTTAACACATTTGACGGGCAATTGTTGATTTCTGGGTACTCCGTGGATGTTCAGCAGATGTTTCCTGACTGAGGCTGGTCGCTTGTACCTGTAGCAAAGACAGGGTTATTGTTTTTACCCATATCTTTGGTTATATGAATATTTGTAAGTCGGATTCTTTATAGTTAGTCATGTTCGTGAACGGGCGCCGTTAGTTGGGGCTGGTCATCTCTTTGCTGCCATGGCTTATTTTATTTTTTCTCTAGCCTGCGCTGTCCCACTCCTGGGCAAAGGCCTCCCTCTACTCCTTCCATCTTTCGCGAGCCCGCGCGTCCTCCTATTTTAATTTAATATTTGATTTTTTTTCTTCATTACGGACTCTTTTAACGTTCTGCATCGTTCTCACATGCATAATTTTTAACATGAATGATATAACCAAGAATTTGTAACCATATTATGTTGATTTAAAAGAGTGTCCATGGAGTTTCTTGCCCGTTCTTCTCCATAGGTACCTACCGCTTTGGAATGGGCAACTAGCTTCATCTTTCTGACTGACTGACTCCTTGACAATTCAAAAGTGCCTGTAATTGGTTTATTTGAAATAAATGCTTTGAGTTTGTTTTGGATAAGATTTTAATATTAAACATGAGGTGTATCGACCCGTCTAGGTCTTTTAATTCAGCCAGGTAATTGCGTAACACACGATCAGTCGCAATGGCTTTCATTTTGACAGTTCAAACTCAAAAACTAAACTCAAAGCATTTATTCCAATTAAACCAATTACAGGCACTTTTGAATTGTCAAGGGGTCCGTTCAACAACATTAATTGCGTTATTTAAGTTGTTGAGCCACATTTTTCAATTGCACCATGAGCATGTAAAAAGGGACTTGAGGAGACGATTTCAAAATATTTTTCAATCTAATTGCGTTTACAACCATTGCAGTCATAGTTTGTAATTAGAATGAGAATTTATTGTCACAAAAATAAGCATTGCATACGAAAATTAACCTTATTTTTATGCGAATAATGTTCCTATTCTTATAAGCGAATGTGAGCAAGCGTTTCATTCAAATATAAACATGAATGCTTTACAAATAATGTTGACATTCAAATTAACAAAGTCGAAGTGCGGTTTGTGAATGTTGCCCTAAGGGCTAAAGCTAATTTACAGCAGTCTTATGTAGTATAGTTATATACATACGTCTCAGAACATAAGTAACACAGGTAGGTGTATATTAGGAAATGCACTCTGTTCTGATGGCCAGTCAGCTCCGAACGGCTGCGGAACATGGCGGGACAGCGCTCACACTGAAACAAATTATATACGAAATTCAGAATCATTGCAAAAGCATTGAACATCAAACTCAATGTCATACGGTACAAAGTTCAAATTCCTTAGCAATTTAGGACCCTTGCAAATAGTAACTCAAAACTATTTTATAGCTCGTATGACCTAAACGCGCACTTAAGACTCGCTTTTCTGTGTAAAAATGGACTACTTAAGTCACTGATAAGCGTGACTTAACTGCGGGTTTAGGTCAAGCAGTGCTATGTAATTGTGTACCTATTCTACGTTCGCAATTTGATTTCCAAAAATGTAAACAAATATGTGCATTTGGAAAAACAACTTTAATACCTACACACAAGGTTCAGTTTTTGTTTCAATTCAACACAAATATGACATTAGCAATAGACATTCTAAAATCAATTTAATTTACAGTTAGATAAAGTTGAAATTGGTTTAAGTGGAAATAACAACAATTTGGAACAAGGATAAAATGGACTTTAGTGGGTTTTTTCATTATTTGCCTTATTTTCATGTTTTCAGTACCTACGCCATTAACAATTAATCCGAAACTTTTATGGATAATCTCCGTACAAAATCCTGTATGATACGGCCTTCAAATTATGATTAGTTTTAGTTAATAAAATAAAACAATGGACTCATTGTTTCTTAACTGCCGTACAATCATTATTTGATTGTTACACATTTTAAAGTAATAGAGCGGAAAAAATCTTTTTTTTTTTAACGTATATTGATTTTTACCTAAAAAATAAATTGATTTGGCGGTTAGGCAAGTTTCGTTTACCATTTTACGAAATATTACCTTTTGCTAGCAACACTGCAATATTCAATGTTGACAGCAACATGTCTCCGCAGCAAAAAACTTGTGGATAAAAGAAAATTGCGCGCGGGGTGCGCGCACGACCCCTATTTACAATACCTTTAGTCGCACGACTGCAGGCGTACGAGCACCCCTACGTTCGTCATATATAATAATCTATTTCAAAATATTGACATCTTCGCTTTTCCAAATTTACTTGTTGGATCTAGAGACTTAGTTCGTGACACTATGTTGGATATTGTTACGTCATATTCTTAACTGTATTTATAATTTCTTGTTTTTCTTTTTAGGGTTCCGTACCCAAAGGGTAAAACGGGACCCTATTACTAAGAATCCGATGTCCGTCTGTCACCAGGCTGTATCCCATGAACCGTGACAGCTAGACAGTTGAAAGTTTCACAGAATGTGTATGTCTGTTGCCGCTATAACAACAAATACTAAAAACAGACCAAAATAAATATTTAAGGGTGGCTCCCATACAACAAACGTGATTTTTTGCCGTTATTTTAAATGTAGTGTTAAATATTGTATGGTGGTACGGAACCCTTCGTGTGGAGTCCAACTCGCACTTGGTCGGTTATTTTATTTTGCATCTCTGTTTAGTGTTCAGTTTTATCATTATCACATTATGTAATTTTATAGTAACTATCACATTGTAAGCGCACATCGCATTAGTTTTATAACTTTTCTTTATATTATTGTGGAAAATGTCGTGAGTTATTTCATTTACTCACTCTGTAGCTCATATTTCATGCAATATTGTACATAATGTGTAACCTTTTCTTTTCCCAAGTAAATAAAACAAAATAATTAAAACAAAAAAAGTAGTCTACTAGTACTCCGAGTAGACCAAGTGTGACCATGACTGTGTTTAGATATCGCATCACTTCTGTGGAGTTTCGCTAGCTAATTTAATTTGACCTTGTAGATCTATATTATTGACTGTATTATTTAATTGTACTGTAAGCCTGTAGCCTGTGTAGTACCTGTAAGTTTCGAACACCAAAATGTTTCCTCATGTGCTGCGCTATGTTAGCTCTCATTCTGAACGTGTCGCCGCATACGTCACACGTGTATGGCCTCTCTCCCGTATGCTCTGCGCGCTCGTGGTTCTACGAACATATAAATTTTAACATTTATAATCAGCCTATAATGTTCCTCAAGCGGCATCTACATCGCCACATGCGAACTACGCATCACACTGACGTCACGCAAAATCCTGCATTGCGCAAGCAGAGTTTACCGCGCGTCCCAACATCAATCGTCGTGCAGTGGCCCACCACACACGACACCCGTCTGGTCGGAGGATCCTGTCTGCACTGTGGAGGATGAGTGACCTTTACATCCTGTTCCTCATACCTCTACTATATTCCCTCTGCCGGGACACAGGCCTAGCTCTCTTCGAGAGGGAAGTGGGCTGTAATCCACCACGCGGACCCAGTGCGGGTTGGTAGATGTCACATGTCTTCGAATTTTTGGTTCTAGGACGTGCCGGTTTCCTCACGATGTTTTCCTTCACCGTTTTGAGAGCAGTGGTGATGAAATTATTTACACAAAGTAAAGTGCCTGCCCATAACCAATAAAAGTGTTTTTTTCGGCGTCTTTTTCCTTGTGGTACGGATGCGAGTCCGGCACGCACTTGGCCGGTTTTTTTTTATTACCTGTAACTGCAGCGGGTCTACAGCCCTGTAGGAACACTTGCTGCAAGCTAGCCGTTTCGTGCGACCATGCACGCGTTGCTGATGATACCGCATGTGGCTAGGATTCACAAACTTTTTGCCGCATTCCTGTAACATAAATAGGTTAAGTACCATCGCGGCCTTTTCCGCCTGATCACTTAAATCACAAAAATATTTTTCGCCTAATTCCTTTGGCGGCGCCAAGCCACGCCCCCTTAAAATTTTCGCATATTAGGAAAGCGATAACGCAATTAGTTGTAACCTGCACTGCGCAGCTTAGTGACGCAACACGTGTAGGTACTCCTTTTGTGAATTTTACGGACGAACTATTTGACCTTAGCGCGCTTACTAGAGAGTGCTTCTATTTTTTGAGTGAAAGCAAAAATTTACTTAGTGGTGGTCAGGCGTGAGTGTCCGCGATAGTACATAAAATGACATCACGCCTATTCCAAGATGAGTCAGGCAGAGGTGTCCCAGACTCGAAACTCAAAGCATTTATTTCAATAAAACCATTTACAGGCACTTAAATTGTCAAGGGGTCGGTCAGTCAAGAAAGATGAAGCTAGTTGGCCTTTGAAACGTTACCTGCGCATGGCCTACCCTAAATGCAGAGCGAAGTAGATACGACTAGCGTTTGCGGCTTCACCCGCTTGTCACTGAGCCCCCACAGCTGACCCTTACGGCCTGGCCACGACCTTGCCGCTATCAGCGGCAACTTAGCGCGGGGCGGCGAGCGGTAAAAACAAATATACACAAAATGTATGAAACAGCGACGACGCACCGCTCGCAGCGTCAACGCTAGCAGTAAGACACCGCGCCCCTTGCCGCTAAGCCAAAACTCGCGGCCGGGCGGTTAGGACACTAAGTACTCACTTCACAAGTATTCTGTGGTTCGAAATGTGTCTTAGCGTGGCTCTTGAAGTTCTGCATGTTCCTCATCTGTTTATTGCATAACGTACATCTTACTGGTCCCTCGCTGTCATACGGCATCGCTGCTAATGATAACAGCTTGGCATCTTGCTCCTGAAAAATATGTTAAAAACGTAACCTAGCCTGCCTATTCCCAACTATGTTGGGGTCGGCTTCCAGTCTAACCAGATGCAGCTGAGTACCAGTATTTTACATGGATCAATTGCATATCTGACCTCCACAACCCAGTTACTGGGTAATACTACATCCTTTGGTGAGACTGGTTGTCAGGCTTTCGGGCTTCTGGCGACCCGTAACGAATGACAGCCGGGACCAACGGCTTAACATGCTTTTCACGGCACGGAGGGGTCTTGGTATGTAAATATGGTCACCCATCCACGGACAAACCGCGGCAAGATGACCCCTGATCGAACAACCCGTGCGGCTGTTATTACTTAGCCACAAGCCCCAAAAAAATAAATAATAAATAGTGTAAGTATAATCAGCCTATAATGTTCCCACTGCTGGGACACAGGCCTCCTCTCATGGCCTCACCACGTGGGCCCAGTATGGATTGGTAGATGTCACATGTCTTCGAATTTTTGTTTCTAGGACATGCCGGTTTCCTCACAATGTTTTCCTGCATCATTTTGAGAGCAGTGGTGCAGTTTTATCAATATAATCATAATAAGGTAAATAAAATTACCTTACACAGAAGTTTCCTCCTCTCTCTCTCCAATAACTCCTTCGCTTTCAAATCCCAGTTAATTTGATTAAAATCTTTAGATTCATTTTTAATTATACTCTTAAAATCTTGGTCCAGACTGTCGCTAGATTCCAAGTCCTCAATACAAATATTTCTATCATTATCACTCTTAATAGAATCTAAATCATTAATTAAGAAGTTATTCATGAAATCAGAATCATTACTGGATTCATAATCTTCAATTCTGACTGAGAATTCATTTTTAATTTCGTTACTATCTTTTTTTATGTCAAACTTCTTTTTTTTATGAACTTTTTTTGCTTTACTCTTGAACTTTTTACTTTTTTTTAGTTCTTTATTTAAATGCTGTGTTCCTTTTTTATTTTTCTGTTTGCTAATATCATTTTGAACAGTTGTAATGTCTGATTGATTAGATATTTGACTATTGTTGTGGTCAAATTCAATTTTTATTGTTTTGAATGCTTTTTTGAGTATTTCTTCTGATTTTGAACTTGATTCTCTTAGTTTTAAAGCTCCATTGACTAGATTTAAACATGACTCGCAAATAAGCTGTGTGAGGCCATCATCTGCCTCGATCTGAAAAAAAAAAGACTAATTTATTTTAACATAACATCATAATCTCCAAAGAGTTAAGCAGAGGTGTACCTAATGGTACGAGACACAGTTCGCCAGTTGTGTTTTTAAGTCCCATTCATGTAATAGGGGCGAGAATATTGCCATCAACCGGGCACAAATCCGGACTCCAGGCTGCTACTGATATATCCCAGATGGAAAAACCAAGCTCTTTGCCCGAGCTGGGAATCAAACCCAGGGCTTCATGCTTAGTAGCGCTTGGGACCGCAAAACCAACGAGGCATAAATTTATTTGAAGCTAGCTGCGCCCCGCGGTTTCCCCCGCATAAGTCTGGATCTCGGAAGAATATCGGGATAAAAGTATTCTATGTCCTAATCTAGGTCATGGTCTACCCATGTGCCAAATTTTATCCAAATCCGTTAAGCCGTTTTAGCGTGAAAGCGTAACAAACAAACAAACAAAAAATTAAATCTAATTATTAGTTATAATAATTATTTCAAAAATACATGGACAAGAAAATAAATTAATAAAGGTACACACGGCTACACATCAAGCTATACATAACCAGTATAAGCTGACTTCTGATTGTACGAAAAACCAATACAATGCGAGATCAGCTAAAACTGGAAATGTATAGCTTGATGTGTAGCCGTGTGTACTAGAAATTAAGCGACCTTCCCATCAGATGTATTTCCCCGTAGATAAAATTGATAATTTCAAATGTTTTTTTTTATCACTGCAAAAACAAATGAGTGTTTACCTTGATTCCGCAAACTAAATAGAGCTGTTTGCTGCGAAAACTTACAAGATTCTGATCAGGAAATATATGTTTTAGATCGTTTTTAGATAAACACGTTCTACACATTGTCATTTTTATTAAATTTTAATGTACAATAGCGAAAAATAAAGATAAAATCTACAAAAAGGGAATTCGTACATTTCGTACATAAATTATCGTTTAAAAGATCGCTATCATCAGTTTATTAAACTAATATCAGAGAGTTGTTAATTAAAATTATCTTTAGCCAACCTGTTGAGATTTTATCTTCGCATTTAATGTAGTTTAGAAATTATGTTATCTCAATATTTGATCGTGGATAATCGATTGCATTCTCAAAAATTTTGCTGTTTTAAAAGAGGATCGTTAATAAAGCTATCTTTGTGAATGAAACTGCATTTTTATTTTGACGTTTAAGGGTTGCTAACAGGGTAAAAACAGTTCCTCACGGGGAAAAAATAAGAAGGGGTCCCAGACTCCCAGTAAGAATTTTGAAAATAGTTCGAATGTTATAGATCATAGATCGAGGACATATACGATCAGTTGATAGCAAAAAAAATGTTTAAAAACCATCTTATCATTATAATATTCAAGTTTCAAATTGGTGTGTGTTTTACATATTTACCTTTGGATAGAGGGAGAATTTATTGAAGCACTCTTTCAACCTTTCAACACTGAGTAATTTCACTAGTGTTGTGCCGGTTGTGCGTCGTATGCGAACTTCAGAGCCACCATAAAGTTTGAATCGGGCCAGTGGCGTAACGTAATCACACCATTTGGGGTCCGTGGCAAATTCAAGGGATGGGGACCTCCCTCAATGCAAAGAAACTCAACCAACGTTATTGTTTTTTTTTTACTAGCTCTTCTTCCGCGGAGATTTCATATTTTCCTCTACAAAATTTAACACCTGACTGCTTCGTTGGTCTAGTGGTCGCAACTACTGCTGTGCATGAGGTTCTGTTCAAAAAATAGAGAAACAGTGGAAAAAAGCTACAAAATGTTCGAAACCTGAATGATGTCCTTTGTTGCACATTTTCAAAAAAAGTTTGTATTTATAGACTTATGTCAGGATCCTCCTGTGCTCATGGCCCTCTCGGGCGGGGGCCCCTCTGGCTGGGGGCCCATGGCATTTAGTGGTCATTTCTGATTCAGTTACAGTCGTGTGTCGCCCAAGATTTAAGTAACAAATTGACGATGCTGATATTCATGGGGATTAGCTTTGTGAGTTTTTATGTTAGTCCGCAAGTTCCCACGTTGCGCGTTGTTCCAAATTAGTCGCGACACTTTACGAAGTCAACTGTTCCTTTGAGGCACAACTTACTTAGATTATATACGTGCAGCTGTGTGTGAATCAAACCCAAAACACAGAACACTATTACAAAAAAATCAAATGAATGCTCTCCGCACCCAATAGGTACCCTTAACAAACCATGATTGTCGTTTCAGTTCTAATTGAATAATCTAGTTTAATAAAATCACACAATTAATTTAATCTAAATTCCTGTAATTCAATTTATGGCTTATCTTAATTTAGACTATAAAATTGTCGCAAAGATTTATTTTATTGCATCAGTAACTGTTCAATGAAACTTTATTATTACTCGTAAAACGCGATAAGACCGCCATTTGATCCGTTCCTATGAATGCAAATTATTTCTACAACAAACATTACTTGCAATTTTTCAACTTGGTCTATTCTATCACTGATATCCCCCATGCCTCTCTAAAATTTTTTGTTTAGTGCTCCTTTCTAATATAAAATGAAGAATATCTCCGCTAAATAAAATAATCTTTACAACTTTATTCATAATTTATCGATTGTAAATTCCACGAATATTTTTGCACATCAATTCTGACAGAAGCAAACGGCACTCCCAACCCTAGACTGAAATGTCATTGACACCATAGTCGGACTCGAACTCGATTGCGATTGCGAGGGCCGCTCGCCGTGCAATAAAAAGCTTGTGTACGCGGCGCAAGCGGTAATTACAGTTCATCCTTCAGAACATTTGGTCGCCACATGTGTTAGCTATAATATTATCACTAAAACGCGACACAGATCAATTAAAAACGCTGCTGTACGATAAAAATCGTCGATTAAATCTCTTTACGTGATTAATATATGCTTGATAAACATAAATATTTCGTGTTATAAACTGTTGTGTGAAGTTTTACTTCCGTGGTGTCTCGCGTGTGCATTTGCGAGTGTATTGTTGGATCAGGAAGATGGTTATTGAGAAGATTTGCTGCTTGGGAGCTGGCTACGTTGGAGGGCCGACATGCAGTGTTATAGCCCTGAAGTGCCCTAATATACAGGTAACAGTCTGCGACAAGAGTGAGGAAAGAATAAACCAGTGGAATTCTGATAAATTACCCATTTATGAGCCAGGTTTAGACGACGTAGTGCAGCAATGTCGCGGTAGAAACCTGTTTTTCTCGACCAATATCGAAAAAAGTATTCGGGAAGCCGATTTAATATTTATATCTGTGAATACGCCCACTAAGACGTTTGGTAACGGTAAGGGAAGGGCTGCAGACTTGAAGTATGTGGAGAGTGCAGCCCGCATGATCGCAGATTTAGCCACGAGCAATAAGATTGTAGTTGAAAAGAGTACTGTGCCTGTTAAAGCTGCAGAAATTATCATGAAAATATTGAGAGCTAACACGAAGCCTGGTGTTGAGTATCAGATTCTGTCTAACCCTGAGTTTTTGGCTGAAGGGACAGCTATTGTTGACTTAGTTGAGGCCGAGAGGGTGTTAATTGGTGGTGAGGACACACCTGAAGGTCAAAAAGCAATTCAAGACCTGTGCTGGGTGTACGAGCACTGGATACCAGCAAAAAACATCCTTACAACAAACACATGGAGTTCGGAACTATCTAAATTGGCAGCAAATGCATTCCTTGCTCAACGCATCTCAAGTATAAACTCCCTCTCAGCGGTATGTGAAGCTACCGGTGCTGATGTTTCAGAAGTAGCGAGAGCTGTGGGCAGAGACTCTCGAATTGGACCGAAGTTCCTTGAAGCATCAATAGGGTTTGGTGGCAGCTGCTTCCAAAAAGACATCCTCAATCTTATTTACTTGTGTGAATGCCTAAATTTGCCCGAAGTGGCAGCGTACTGGCAGCAAGTACTGAACTTAAACGATTATCAAAAAACCAGATTCACTAGAAAAGTCATAGAAGCGTTATTCAACACTGTCACGGATAAGAAAATAGCTATACTAGGATTTTCGTTTAAAAAGAATACAGGAGATACTCGTGAATCACCTGCTATTCATGTATGTAAAACGCTGCTTGACGAAGGAGCAAGACTTCACATATACGACCCAAAAGTTGAGCAGGACCAGATCTTCTACGAGCTAACAAGTCCTTACCTAACGTCAGAGCCAGAAATTGTCAAGAGTAACGTGGAAATCCATGACACAGCGGTCTCAGCGTGTACAGGGGCCCACGCGTTAGTTCTATGCACTGAATGGGACGAGTTCAAGTCTCTAGACTTTAAAAAGATCTACGAAGTGATGATGAAACCAGCATACATATTTGATGGGAGGAAGATATTGAATCACGAGGCGCTACAGAACATTGGGTTCCATGTCCAGACGATTGGCAAGCGGTTAAGCAGAGTTGGCAGTATAAGAGCACAAGGAAGTCAAACAATGCCTTAATGTGAGTATTTTTAATTACTATACTATAATTTTGGGCTAATTACCGTATTTTTTTTACACTGATGCGTTTCACGCAGAGGTGTGCGGGATACGGAGACAAATTCCACGCGCGTGAGTGCGTTTTTATTGAATTTGCATGTAAAAAATTACTCGCGTGGGTGCGTTATCTGCGCCCCGCTGCGTGATGCGGTGCAGTGTGGGCCTCCTTTTAGACCATTTGCATTCTAATTTGTCAAAAATACCTCTAGTTTCCCTACAAACTTATGTGTTTTTTTATGACATTATTGAGATGACATGGTAAATACATTTTGAAGGTTTTTAAATACGGGAATTGGTCTTAAGATTCAAGTAAATAATGCAGTTAGAAAAAAAAAAATTTACTAAGTACCTACTTACTTTGATTTACTCTAAACAAAAACATCGTGAGGAAATCTGGATTTAGAGATTTTAACAATAAAAAAAAAGCGGCCAAGTGCGAGTCAGACTCGCACGAAGGGTTCCGTACCACAAAGCAAAAAACGGCGAAACACATGTTTCTTGTATAGGCACCTGCCACCGCCCACCTGGTTTAATTTTTAATTTTATTTGTTCATAGTAGTAGATAAAACCACATATTACTGCTGTGACAGACGGACGGACGGACAATGAAGTATGGAGCCTTAGTAACAGGGCGCCCGTTGGCACCCTTTGAGTAGGTACAAAACCCGTGAAAATACAGTACCCGACTGTAATATAATAATAATATTACACATCGAGCTTTAGAAAGAGACTCATTGGTACGAGTGAAAGAGATAACGCTCTACAAATACGGACTGTTTTTAAAACTCGTAGTGTCATTTTAACAACAGCGAACTTATCCTTATATACCAGTATACACCGTTCATGCTACGAACTACATGCGATTTTAAACCTTAATACAAACGAATAAAACTAATTAATTAATTTATTGAAGAAAATGAAGAGTGCAAGTAATTTTGAGCCTTAATACGTGTGATTTCAATTTTAAATCTAACAAATACACACATTCTTTTCGCTTTAGTTAATTTCAGATAAACGTCTTGCCATTGTAAAAAAAATATGACATCAATAATAAATAATAAAGCGGAAGATTTTGTTTGTTTGTTTGAATACGGTAGTTTCTGGAACTACCGGTTGGATATGAAATTGTTTTGTTGCATTTGATAGCCCAATTTTTGAGGAAGGCTATAGGCTACTTAACATCACGCTAGGACCCTCAGTAGCCGAGCAAAGTAAAAAAGAACTCTAAGCGAAAACGAAGTCACACTAAAATTATAAAGGCGAAAGTTTGTGAGTGTGTTTGTATGTTTGTTACTGCTTCACGCACAAACGACTGAACGGATTTGGATGAAATTTGGCACACAGGTAGTTTATAACCAGGATTAACACGTAGGATACTATTTATGCCGATATTTCCACGGGATCGTCACTTATGCGGGTAAAACCGTGGGGTGCAGCTAGCAATTTAAGCGAACATTTTATAGAATATTGAAATACTTACGCATTACCCGGGCACAAATCCAGACTGCTACTGAGAAATTCCGGATGGATAAACCTAATTGCCCGACCTGGGAATGGAACCCAGGGCCTCATGTTTAGCATTAGCCGCATGCGACCACTGACAAACGAGGCAGAAATAAAGTTTCTAAATAACTTCAAAATAACGATTCATAGAGAGATCAGTTTGAAATACACAGACGATTCTGCGCCAGATTGTCTGACCGGATGCGTGTGCACATAATAATAATATCCTCTTAACCGTATTGCGGTCACGGTAGCCAATCTCAACGGAGATTAGCCAGGTACGCAGGAGATATTATAGTGCACTAGTGTGTGCGCAAACACAGGTGCACTCTTTGTTCCTTTACTCTCGTAGTCTGATGGTACGCCAATCCGACACGACCGGGGAGAGCAGGCGCAGGACCAACAGCTTTACGTGCTTTCCGAGGCATTAAACCGCCAACTTCCTTTATTCTATGGCTAAACCCAGGCAAACCAGTGTGGCTAACCGTAACACATTCCTAACACTCGTACAATTCTGATAAGAATTTTTTGTAAATAATTTTCCTTAAAAAAATATATTTGACCCTATTCCATGATTCATTTACATACAAACTTATTACTTATTCGTAGAAATAAATAAAAGAAGCGGCCGTGCGTTTGGACTTGCACACGAAGGGTATCACCGATTCACCGCACAAAATGTAACACTAATTCTGTTTTTTAAATACGTTTGTAATATAAAAACGTTTCTTGTTGGGCTTTATTTTTTAACTTAATTTTATTTTTATTATTAGTAATTGTTGAAGCGGCTGTAGTAATAAACTGTGAAAATTTCAAGTGTCTCTATTACTGTTCAAAAGATACAGCGTTGTGATAGACGGACTGACAGCGGAGCTAAGTAATAGGGTCTCGTTGGCACCTTTTGGGTACGGAACCCTAAAAATGTCGGTATCTCTGTGTTGTTATTTACAAAACAATAAAAACATTGTTAGGTCATCTTGTCTTTGTTGTTATTGGTATCAATTGTATAGGTAACCATAAACAATCTTAGGTCATCTTTTCTTTATTGTTAATCTAGAGACAACCAAAACAATAATAACAAAATAAACAATATTGCCTTTATTAGGTTAATAAACCAAAGTAGATTAAATTTTGATTTTATCACCTGGCAATAAACGGGCGACTTACCTGAATACCATATCAATAAAAGAAAAAATATCTAGTTTAAAAAAAAATACTAAAAAACACGCTTTTATCACGCACTAAAAAGTATAACATTGACCTAAAGCGGACTACATGACCTAAAGCGCGGTCACTGTCGGACTGCATAGAAAAGAAAGAGAAGCGCGATGACACAACGCTGGTAATTTATTGCAAAATTAGAAGCAATTATCTATTTACAAAAAATCTATTGTTTGCACAAAAAAAAATTAAAACACTAGTGCTTTAGATGTTGCTTGTAGAATAATCTGACAAAAAATCATAATGATTGTATGTAATTAGTATGGTTTTTATTGTAAAAAGAAAGTTTTTAGAGGTATCTATATGATTTTTTTCTATCGTATCAAATTAGTTGTATTATGTTTTCAACACACTATCTACCTAGCATATATACTGAAGAATATCATATATTTTTCTGATTTTGTTTACTGTAGTCGATCATATACTTTATTGCTTCTAAAACTTGCGTGGTCCTGTAAAAGCGCTCCACGCTTTTTGAAACCGACATTACTTATCTGACTATCTTTGAAAAGAAATGGCGAAACAAACTCAGGGGTCGCTCCATGTAAAATACTGCATCCGGTTAGACTGGAAGCCGACCCCAACATAGTTGAATAAAGGCTAGGCAGATGATGGTGATGATATTAAAGATGGCGAGTCAACTCCAGTCTCCGTATGATAGGTGGCGAGTGGCGAGTCATTGCAATCCAGTTTCCATGTTGGTACCGAGAAATTCTTAAACGGAAAACCCAGAATAAAAATAAATGTTATCGTAAACAGGGTCAAATTAAATTAGCTAGCGAAACTCCGCGGACTTTATGGGTATCGATATGTAAACTTAGGAAATAACAAAAAAAATGTTTGAAACATTTTTTGTGGGGTCATCGACCGCACTTGGTGTAGTCACCTGAAATACTTATCAGTTTAAAAAATCTTTTTTTTTTTGTAAACAGAGACATTTAAATACGATAAAACAAAACAGATTTCCTCAATTCAAACTTCAAGCAACAAAACTACAAGCGGTTGTTGACCCCCAAAAAAAACGTCAAATCATTTTATGATTTTTTTATTTATCTTGTTTTATCAATACCCATCGCATCTGTAGAGTTTCGCTAGCAAATTTAACTCGACCCTGAATACAAAAAGAAGGTTATTTCGCCAGACGCTCACATATTATAATAATGACTGTAGTCAGTGAATAAGTTTCCAAGAAACGTGCGTTTAATACAGACAGACGCACGATTTTGGCATAACTTTGAAGTTCGGTAACCGACAGGAAAGGAACAAGCTACGTGTTTACATCAGTAAGAAGGTGCTCATGGCTAAATGGCGGTCCAATACATCCATTTATATGTAAGGTTAGCTTGTCCGTTTTTTTATAAGAGTGTCCAAGGAGTTTCTTGCCCGTTCTTCTCCATAGGTACCTACTACGCTTTGGAATGGGCAACTAGCTTCATCTTTCTATAATCCTAATTAAAAACTATTAACAAACTATGGCGACGAAAATTCTTCCGCATCGCTGTCGACCAAGAGACTGGCGGCATTGCCACGTTGTATGGCAATGCTTAGCCTCTGGCCAAGGTAAACGCCAACCCTTGGGTCATGGGAAGTCTCAACCAGCCGTTTGGATATTTCGTTGAACAGACCAGGAGGTATTTTACGCAATTATGCGTAAGACACTATCACTCACAATCTGAATCATTTTGAAGGATATTGCCAATCCATTGCTTCATATGTTCGAAAAATTCTCTGCTTAACAACGTAAATAACGCAGTGAATGTTGTTGAACTGTCGAAATGTAAGCCATTGCTCCTGATGGTGTGTTACACAATTACTCCGCTGTTTAATAAACATTCTGAAAAAAGAAAGTTTCGATTAAAGTAAATACCTATTTATTACTTTATCACCATGTAGAATTCTTCAAGGCTTCATATATTTGCCACATGCCAGCCAATTTTAAATACGATAAGCACGTTTATGCAGATGTTACTCCAAATAATAACAACTTGTGGCGCCATCTACTTCGCCACATGCGAACTACGCATTACACTAACGTCACGAGAAATTCTGCATCGCGCAAGCAGAGTTTACCGCGTAACTAGCATATGTACAACGGCCTGAGTTCCCGACATCAATCTAGGCTAGATTTAAATTCGTCTCTAAATAATCCGATCCAGCCTGTCCCTTGGTCATCCCCCAGCGACGCCCTAAGCCTAGGTCCGTACCCCACAGGATGTGCCCTTAGCGTGTAGTTGCATAGTTTTTACATTTTTTGAGACTTTTCTGGAGGCCTTATTTTATTAAGGCACCCACAGGCAAGACCGGTTAAGCAGACGACAACTTCTTAGGTTGAGCTGTAATATGCCATTTAAAAAAAAAGTCGGTCGTCGGGCAGTTGCCCACCCGATACCCGTCTGGTCGGAGGATCCTCCCTTCTCTATACAGGCTGAGTGAACATTACACCCTGTTCCTCATACTTTCTATAACTAAACTTTACTTTGCATTATGCATATCGGACCAAAAATGAATGAAAAATGAAACAATTGTGGTTCAAACCATAATCATCAGCCTACCCAACTATGTTGGGAATTGCTTCCAGTCTAACTGGATGCAGCTGGATACCAGTATTTTACATGGAGCGACTGCCTATCGGGCCCCACAACATAGTTACTGTACACCGATTTTTAATTAGCTGCAGTAAAATGTCAGTTTTTCATAACTCATTTCGGACTGCATTTGGAGATATGCATGTCAAACAAGTTTCGTTTCGGACTAGAAAAACAATTTTTGGTTGATGGCCGCAAAAAAGCAAAAAGACGCCATAAGCTGTCATTTTACTGCAGCTAATTAAAAGTCCGACTATAGGTAACACAACACAAGACTGGTCGTCAGACTTCAAATACTATTTTGAAACTATTTGATACAGGTATTTCCCTATTTCTTCGCTATAGATAAGAAATCTATTATTAAAATATTGATTAACCATTTAGTGATTGTCCCACTTCTAGTAATTATTTTGAGAGCACTATCTACACGTGTAAAGCGCCTGTCTGGATTCGCACCTACGACCTCTGGGTCACCACTGCTCACAAAACGGTGACGGAAAACATCGTGAGGAAACCGGCATGTCCCAGAACCAAAAATTCGAAGACATGAATGTGACATCTACCAACCCGCACTGGGTCCGCGTGTTGGATTACGGCCCACTCCCTCTCGCAGAGAGGAGGCCTGTGGGCTGTGTCCCAGCAGTGGGAACGTTATAGGCTGATTATGCTTCAGATTTAGTCACAAGGCTAGTGACAGGTATACTAGCACTATCTTGCTATCCTAGCCTCAAAAACTGTTCTCATGTTATGTAGTAATTATAAATTAATAAGGGAACGAAGTCGCGACAATAATAAGTAGTAATATGAAACAATGTCAAAAGATAATTACATCATTGGCTGCCGAGCCAAAATCTCGTTTTATTTTAGACTGTTCGTCGAATTGCATTAGTACATAATCTAGACCAAATCTAGAATATTTATTAACTAACTAGCAGCGCCCCGCGGTTTCACCCGCGTTAGTTTCGATCCCGTGGGAAAATCGGAATAAAAAGTATCCTATGTGTTAATCCTGGTTAAAAACTATCCACGTGCCAGAAAGACAGGCCTTCTATGTATGTATGCCGTCAGTTGGGTCAGGTCAAATCAAACCCGGGCGACTCCTTTTCTCAAAATTCAATTCCAGACATTGGAATAGATTTTTGAAATTATAGCATAACTATTGTAACATCATACTTTGTTTTTTTTTTTTTGGTATTTTTGTTTGGATACTGGTTTCAGCTACATCCGGTTAGACTGGAAGCCAACCCCAACATAGTTGATAAAAGGCTAGGCAGATGATGAGGTAATTTCAAGACGGATTTAACTAGCGCACTCCGAAGCGTACTAGTAATTTCCAAATTGCAAAGTAAGAAAAACGATTTAGGTACTGAATTTTACGCGCGGAACGATTTTTACGTTTACTTTGAAACTCGAGGTAATTTTCGCCTGATGCAGTTTTGCTATTAATTTTCGTCGTAGAATTTCGGCGTGTGAGAGTCGTGTGTCGATCCTATAACGCCTAAGCTCTTTACTTAGTTAGTAATGCAGATACATGAAGCATGTTTAGTTCCACCGCGAGCGGAGCGCACCAATGAATGACTTATTTTACCACGCAAGAGAAAACTGCTTCCACGAACAAAGAGTCGAGCGGAAATGACTCATCGGGCAAAACGAGTAAAAATGAGCTCTTATTTAATTTCTCTTTTGCGGTGGAATTCAGACGACTAAACTCTTTTTTGGTGGAAAGCAAACTTATTTCGTGAAAACGAAGTCCGCTCCGCTTAGCCATTTCCAGCTCATTACTCTTTCGCGGTGGAAACGGGACTTATGTTCAGTTAAATATAAATATTTATATGCCGTAGAAACGGAGCCGTGTATTAACATTAGTTCACATCGCACGGCCTAATGCAGATAGTGTACATAACACTCAGGCCAAATAAAAAACCAAGACAGAGCGCTGAGAACGATACAGTGTAGCATGCCAAAAATACACCTCTGCTCTGTGCACATGTCGCACCCTTCAGTTAACTGCCTGGCCTTTTAAAGTAGTGCTCGCCTCGCTTCCTCCCTCGGCTCGCACGCGGTTGATCACAGTTCTAACCTAACCTAACCCACTTGGTCGGGGTGCAATGCCTTAATTACTGCGACAAATTCGGCTCGCGCGTGATTGGTTACAGACTTACAACCTAAACTGTAATTGAATATCATTCAGGCCGTTAGTTGAACGGCCGCCGTTTAGTTGAAAGGCTAGGCGGTTAACTGAACGGCTAATTTAACCAGTTGGCTGCGACATATACACGCTCACACGCACACATTTACAACCATTTAAATACAATCAAACTACACCACTAAGTGCACACATGTTTGTTTACGAAACCGGCTTCACTTTACTGTTGACTTTGCTGTTGTCTTGGTTTTTTTATGTGGTCCGAGACATAACATTGCATAAAATCACACCTGTGGTCAGCCGGGGCAGCGGGATTGTCCGAAAGGGTTACCGCTGCCCCGGAATATAAAGGGCTAAGGAAGGAACACGGATGGGTTTTAGTCAGTAAGAGTCTGACACTCCCTTCCGCTCCACCCAGAGCGGGAGGGGTCATTTGATGATTTCCCAGCCTTAAAAAAAAAAAAAAAGGCAGGGGCATGGTTATTCAGAGGTGTGCCTATAGTACACCCAGACGTCGTCAGTTATGTTCAAGTCCCCTATTGCCATCAACCGGGTACAAATCCAGCCTCCCAAAAGAAATACTCTTTCCTTGATTTTTTTTTTTTGAATTTTCAATAGTAAGTGCAGAAAATCGAACAAAAGAGAGAAGGCTCTTGTCCTAGCTTTCTAGCAGTAACAACGTTAGGCTGATTGTACATGCAGAAACTAATGAGAAGTTCCTATTGAAAATACTGAATAACACTGCCCCGGGAATCGAACCTAGGACCCATATTTTAATTTTTTATAGTCTCATTTTGATTTTGAGACCCCTCAGTGGCCACTGGCCTGGCCGTGCCTCAGAAAGCACGTTAAAAGCTATCTGACCACCACTACCCAGTTACTGGGTAATACGATACCCCCCAAGAGATATAAGCCCGAAAGTCTGACAACCAGTTGCGAGAGTTGCGTCCACGCTGATGTCATTTCAAATAACAATGCACTACAAAATATACGAGTATCTATCTTCTGTCAAGGACTTGGGTGGCACAGTGGTAACGGCCGCGTCTTAGGGAGTTTTAGGTCGTAGGTTCGAACCCAGACAGGCGCTTTACTTTGTGTAAATTATTTCATCACCACTGCTCTCAAAACGGTGAAGGCAAACATCGTGAGGAAACCGGCATGTCCTAGAACCAAAAAAACGAAGACATGTGACATCTACTAACAGATGTTTTAAATTGTCAAGGGGTCGATTAGTCAGAAAGATGAAGCTAGGTGCCCATTCCAAAACGTAGAAGGTACCTATTGAGTAAAAAAACAAATAACTTCCAAACAAAACTACAAAGTGAAAAATAACTTTAATTTCGGAAGTCGTTCGTCCCGTATTTTAGGTTTTTGCCACCGACTTCCGAAATTAAAGTTATTTTTCACTTTGTAGTGTTTTCTTTGGAATGCAGTTACTGATACTGTACTGTTAGCCTGCATCATCCCACTGCTAGGCAAAGGCCTCTCCCCATGACTTCCAGCTCTTTCGATCCAGGGCTAAAGTGGGCCACTGGTCGTTTGTTTTGTCCAGCTCGTCCCGCCATCTTTTACGGGGTCTGCCGCGACGTCTTCTAGCTGTGTCAGGGCTCCACGTGGTGGTTATTTTGGCCCACAGCTCATTGGGCATACGGCAGACGTGGCCAGCCCAGTCCCATTTCAGCTTAGCGGCTTTTTGAGCAACGTCAGTAATTTGTGTTTTGGAACGCAGTGTGGTGTTGCGAATATGGTCTGTCAATTTGACGCCTAGAATACTGCGCTCCATTGCACGTTGGCAAACCTTGAGTTTGGACTTTTGTATGTTTGTCAAAGACCAAGTCTGGGATCCATAGGTCAGAATGGGAAGAATGCACATGTCCATAATTTTTCGCTTTAGTGTCAAAGGCAGATTTCCTTTCATAAGCTCTTTCATGGACCAGAAAAAATGCAGTTGATTTTTTTTTTGTAAAACGGTTTGTATTTTTCACTTTTTTGTTGTACCTACCTTACAAATTCGTATAACACTACTTGCTGTGTAAACATAAAACATCAGTGACAAGAAGTTATTAGAACATTAAAAACATAGTTAGTCGATCGCGTAACCAACATAAAAAAAAAACATACAGTCGAATTGAGAACCTCTTCCTTTTTGAAGTCTTTTAAAAAACGGAACTCACTGCTGAAACTTTTTTTTCCATACAAAGAGTGGGTCTGTCCTGACGGTAAGCACATAAATGAGTCAGATGTTTTATTGCTCATTCTCAATTTCGGGACCTCAACGACCCGACGCCCGACGTCCATTATACATTGTATTTATTTAATGAATGCCCTCATTAGCCCAGTAGTTGCAAGCGCGAGCTGAGCATGGGGTCCTGCGTTCGATCCTTGGGTCAGCCTAAAGTGTTATTGGGTTTTGCCAATAGGACATTCAGGATATGGACACCTACCAACCCGCACTGGGCCCGCGTGGTAGATTACAGCCCACTCCCTCTCACAGAGAAGGCCTGTGTCCCAGCTGTGGGAACATTTTAGGCTGTGACTATGCTGAAACGATGATGAGGACGACCCGGAACTCGTGCGTACGAAACCGTGGTCGGTTTAAAATTTCATTCACGATTAGCCTTGCCAATTAACCAAGGCTAATTCGTGATCAATTATGTTTCCAACAATCAATTAATTCGCTCTTCACATACTTCGATGTGTGTAGACAAATAAAATATTGGGGTCATGGGTCATGCGTTTGACTGCCTACGAATACGAATATCCTTTTCGAAAGGAAAGAGGCGAAATATTTATGCCATTTTTATTTCCTCCTTTAAACTTAAAAACAATAGTAGGTATATATATTCATACTAATATTTTAAATGCGAAAGTGTGTCTGTCTGTCTGTTACCTCTTCACGCTTAAACCGCCGAACCGATTTAGATGGGTATAGAGAGATAGTTTGAGTCCTGGGAAAGGACAGGATAGCTTTTATTTCGATATTCCCACGGGATCGAAACTTATGCGTTTGAAACCGCGGGGCGCTGCTAGTATCTTTATATTTAAACTAGTCGTGCCCCGCCATTTAGCTTAACCGCGTTGCATCGCATCGCTTGCGCTAATACTTAGTCTTTTTTTTTAGCTTTTACTGTCCCACTGCTGGGCAAAGGTCTCCTATAAGTTCTTCCAGGAACTCTTTTCTCACGCCCGCGCCACCTCAAACAGTTTTTATTTAACAATCGAGAGATTAGCGCGTTCAAACAAACAAACTCTTCAGCTTTATTATAAAAAAGTAAAATCGTTTGAATCACGTGTTATAGGCTACAAATCCGAAACTTTATAGCGCCACAAGGTACTTTGGTCGCGTGGCCAAAATCAGAACTAATGCCTCCATCTTGTTTTTGTGCATTTGTGCAAATGTTTACCAACAGCCCCCCTGTCGACGTCATTCGAGGGCCACAATATCTTTGTAGCAATTTAAACATTTTTTTATCTACAAGACACTCCACAACAGTCTTAGTAGTATGTGTCTGTATTTATACTTTTGGGGGGCTCGTGGCTAAATGATAACAGCCGCACGGGCCTATCGAACTTAAACGCTTGCCGCGGTCGGTCCGTGAATGGGTGACCATCCATCACATACCGAGACCCCTCCGTGCCTCGGAAAGCACGTGAAGCCGTTGGTCCCGGCAGTCTTTTACAGTCGTTCGTTACGGGTAAACAGAAGCCTGAAAGTCTTGACAACCAGTCTTACCAAGGGGTATCATGTTACCCAGTTACTGGGTTGTAGAGGTCAGATAGGCAGTCGGTCCATGTAAAATACTGGTATTTGGCTGCATCCGGTTAGAATGGAAGCCAATTTAGAAGCTAGCTAGGAGAATAGTTGAGAAAAGGCTACGCAGAGCGCAGAGTGATTTCATTGTGTTTGTACAGACGCCAGCGCCACGCTACCCGAAACTGTCAAATTTTCCCAATCAACCTTGAACCTAAAGCTTTAGCGATAAAGTTGAAAATCTAATATATGACAGATTTTAGTAGTTTGATGTGCTGGCGTCTGTACATACTTGCACTTCCGCGAATCGTCTGTATGTATGAATGTAGGTCAATAGTTTTTGAAACTGTTATTACAGCATACATCCGTGAGAGTGTTTATTTGTTTTACGTTTGAGCTAAATGTTTAGAGCATAAACTGAGGTAAGAACCTCTATTACGCAAGAAACGCCAGTAAAGACTTGCTTTGCGTTAAGCATCGCTCAAAATGTGTCGAAAAAATTTGTTTTCTTTAAAGTTGTTCATTTTCATTGGTACTACGCTCCCTTAAAGTATGTCCCTCGTTTAACCTGACACACTGTATAAATAATCAACCGATAATGTCCGACACTGCTGTCGATTCCCAATGCTGGCACACAAAACTCCTCTCTTTGAGAGGGAGTGGACACTAATCGACCATACTGGCCTCAGTGCGGGTTGGTAGACGTCACACGTCTTCGAATTTTTCGTTCTTGGACATGCCGGTTTCCTCAAGGTCGATTTACATCAAACGAACACAGAGCTAGAGCTAGAACAAGTATATACAATCGCTAGAACACAAGAACGCTTTAAAGAAACCGCTCGGGGGGGCGCGAGCACGTCCGAACACACAAGAACGCTCTAAGCAACTGTTCGCGCGCTCTAGCGCCATTTACATCGAGCGAGCGAGTATTCTTAGAATATTCCATAGAATCTTTGCGAACGCACCAAGAACAACGAAAGAATGCTCTACGCCTGTTTATACTAAAAGAATTTGATATAGTGGGGATAGAATGAGCATTCGCTCGTCTGATGTGAATCGACCTTTACGATGTTTTCGTACACCATTTTGAGAACAGTGATGATGTAATAATATGTTGCACAAATTAAAGTGCATGCCAGGTTTCGAACCCACGACCTACACTTGTATGTCGGGGCCGTCGCTGCGCCGCGTCGTACTTACATGTAGTTAAAATAATTTTATCTTTTAATTTACATTTAGTAATATCCTGTAATTGATAGATAACACACTGCTCTACGATAAAATAGATTGTGAAAAATTCGTTTTGGTCATTGTATTATGCTTTTAACTCAATTGGGGTGTATGAAGTCTTGCGTTAATTATGTTACATATTGAATACTTCATTTTTGGGAAAAAATACATTTACGTCGATGTTTCTCCAAATGAGCGATATATTAATTTGTTTTTTCTTTTATAATTTCAGGTACTGAAAAATACCTGGAAGCGCGGTAGAGGCGAACCAAGATCTAATGCTATGGAATTTATTAATTATATCTCATTTTAAGATAGATAATATTACGATTGATACATTATGTGAGTGTACTACAGGGGGTGAACTGTGGATGAACCCCTCGGTTTTTACAAGCGTGATTATGTTATAATTTATGCAGTGCTGCCGAGAACTTCTTGCGAAATTAATTTATTTTGGATCAAACTTATTAATTTTCTATTAGTCTTTTTATTTCACGAAGCGACGCGCGCTTTACTTGTGGTTAACAAGTGTACAAACACGCTGTGTGAGCGCAGGGGATCGGTACAGTCCCAGACAATGGTGAAGTCGGAAGTGTGTGTGTGTGTGTGTGTTATGTGCTGACGCTACTCGTCTTCACGCACACATTCATACCGTGTTTGTACACATGGTTATCACAATTAAAGCGCGCGTCGCTTTGTGAGATGATAATAATGTACTCAAAAACGCCTCGTGCCTTTTTAAAATTGTGTTATAAACTTTTTAAATACAAAATGTTAAGTTAAGTAAAGTACATAACTTTTTTTATAGAAATAGATATAAGAATGTCTTTTTCTCATTGATTGTCAATTGTTTTGAGTTCTCGGCATCACATATACTCTGATTATTTGAGGAACTATACTTTTGAAGGAACCCTGTGAAACATCTAAAAAAAATGGCAATTTATGAGGGGTCGGCGCAACATGTCTTTTTCTTCCATAATTCTCTATTAGTCGTAAGTCTGACAACCAGTCTTACCAAGCGGTATCGTATTACCCACTAACAGGGTCGTGGAGGTAAGATAGGCAGTCGCTCCATGTAAAATACTGGTATTCAGCTGCATCCGGTTAGTCTGGAAGCCGACCCCAACATAGTTGGGAAAAGGCAGGCAGATGATGACTTCTCTATCAGTCGTCATCTCGGTAGTCACCCCCCTTTCTAACCATATCATCATTCACACAGTCCATCCATCGTTTCTTTGGTCTTCCCCTACTCTTATAGCCATGGACATACATACCTTTTACGTATTTGGAAAACGTAGTATCGCCGTCTTTACTCTATGGTAAACCTAGTATCGCGCCTGTCTGTCGTAAGTCACGACACTCTAATGATAAAAAAAATTGGAAATATTGCATTTTCTCATTTAAGTGGCAATTAGTATTATCGCTCTGTTATTTGATAAAACTTCATTATTTTGTTATCTAATTAAAATTATTTCCTATAAATTATATTTGAGCGTAAATTATATATGTAGATTAGACACTGTATTGATTTAAATAACAAAAATTACCATGCCTCAAATGATTACTACGTTGCAGAGATGAATTTGATACATCAATCATCGGCTAGCCTTTCACCAACTATGTCAGGACTGGCTTCCAGTCTAACCAAATGCAGCTGAATATCAATATTTTAAATGGAGCGATTGCCTATATATGACCTCGACAACCCAGTTACTGGGTAACACGATACCCTTTAGTAAGACTGGTTGTCAGACTTTCGGGCTTCGTACTGTCCGTAACAACTGTAAACCTTTTTATCTTTTAGGCATTCATTAGTTCTTCAAATAATCAGAGATATTTGTAATACTTTTAAGTGCTTAAAGTATCATTGAAATACGATTAATAGCATTAACTTATAAAAGAAAGAAAAAACGGACAAAGGAATCAGACAAGAAGAGCATACTTAGATAGTTACGGTGATGTTGAGAGCAGGAATGAAAGGCGGCTAACAAAAGATATTTGCAAGGCAGATGTGGGTGGAAATTCCGGGAGGGAACGTGAAAGCTTAGGCGAAGTCATCAGGAGGAACATTGAGATTTTTACACAAAAAATCGCTTGGTTTGTTTGCAAGATTTTGTGGATAGACAAACATTTATATCTTCTTTCGAATTTCCCCCCACTGCTGGGACTCAGGCCTCTGTAAGAGAGAATGGGCCATAATCCACTACGCGGGCCCAGTGCGGTTTGGTGCAAATAACCCCCGAAATATCAAACGCCACTTAACTTTTACGCCCATATTTATAAACGTTGCTTAAATCAAAGTTAAGTAATGATTAGCGTTGCTAAAACAGATTTTTTTTAATGTTTAAGGGCGAATTTCACCAAACTTTTATACCTAGAATAAGTGTTATCCTGAGAATAAATTTTGAATTTTTGACAGTTTTTCCATTCTAGAACTGTCAGACGTCAATTTTATTGCACGAATAAAATACATCTGAATTTGGTAAAATCAGCCCTAAACGTCTTTTAACTTTATGCAACGTTTATAAATGTGGGGGTTCGACATAAAGTTGACTTAAAATTAAGTCACGTTTATGTAAAACCGTTTTATACTTAGTACATTGTTAGCAGTTATTCCATCCTTAATTTGTAACCATTATGGTATTTTTAAGCTGTATTACTTACTGCCATTTTAAGTAAAATAGTCTATTTGCGGCTATAACGGTTAGGCTAAAAAAATTGCCAGAAAATTCAAAATTTTTGTCACCTGTTTTTTTTTTATTTTTTTTTACCCAACTTGCTGTTTATAATGTCTAACGTCACGATATAATCGTGGACGTACACGTTTATCATAAGCATGGAAATACATGCACGTTAAAACTATCGTGGGAGGAAATTTAGTCTATATTATAGAGAGGTAAAATTTGTTTGCTTGTTTGCATGTGGGGGTAATCTCCGGACCTACCAGTCTGATTTGAAAAATTATTTTTGCATTTGATAGCCCAATTCTTGAGAAAGGCTATGTAACATCAAGCTAAGAGCCTAAGGAGCCGGTCTATCGGTCGGTCGGTCGGTGGTCGGTGCCGTTCTACCTGTAGTCTATATATCTCAGTATATTTTACTTCCCTGTGCTGTGTTATCGAGATGCTGTGACGTGGATGTCCACGATAATATTGTCACTTTAGAAATAACAAAGGTGCACAATGATATTAAAAAGGTTCTATTTAAATGCTTATCGAAATGTACCTATTGTGCGATCAAAAAGCATAAATGATCACTAAAAACGCATGCTAACCTAATTTATTCACGGACAATTTATTTTATTTGGTCCTTAAAAATAGATCTTTTGGTGAGCATTGAAATTGTAGCCATACAATGTGGAGATGAAAATACTACAATAAATGAGAACTCATAGAGCATATGAGTATTTTGGGACTATCAAATAAATCCTTAATAACAACAAAACAATATAGTAGTGATGCACAGACAGTTTTGCCAATCTTTGAATAGCTATAGTGATTAAACTATTGGATATATTTGTTTGAATTTTTGTATGCAGACTGGCAACGTCATTAGATATATCCAGTGTAATTTATTGTTGTGATGTCGTCTCCACCTTGTCTAAAAATTATGAACAAAAATGTTAATATTCGCTAATGGAGGCATCAAATTCTCACTATTTAGTCCCTAGTTCTTGTTTAAACTTGTGTAGACTAACAGGAATACTAACATCTTTATATTATTTCTTAAGGTGGGTACTGACCGGTGTTACGGGCCGTAATGTACCATTCGCAGCGAACATGTTACGTTACACCGTGTTCTAAAATCCGTGTAACATCGAGCATTTCGAGCTCTGCTCGCCCGTGCTCCAGATTCGTTGCACGACGAAGTTGTGTAGGGATCATTGATTTTACTCAATTATTGTATAATCCATATTAAGAAAAAAAAAAGATTCGCCAAAAAACCTTCAGTGGGGTGGAGCACTCGCAGCGAGATGTGCCGCTCGTTGCTCGTTGCGAGCGCCTTGTTTCCCTGTACTGACTGCACGTACGCTCGCTGTGTAACGCGTTACCTTACGTCGTAACGCCGGTCAGTACCCACCCGCCTTTAGTTTACGATTCTTGACCGGTTTTTCATAATAACTGTTTGGTAAAAATATATAATTAGCCTTTATTGTTCCTACTGCTGGTACACAGGCATATTCTCTGTGAGAGGGAGTGGGCCACCACGCGGGCTCAATTCTGAATGTCACCATGTCTTCGATTTTTTTGGTTCTAGGACATGGCGGTTTCCTCACGATGTTTTCCTTCACCATTTTGAGAGCAGTGGTGATGAAATTGAATACACAAAGTGCCTTCCTGGGTTCGAACTTACGAACAAATGCTCGTAAGGCACACTGCTCTCTTTCTGAACAGTAAACGACACTGAACCGTCACGCTAGGGTCGGTGACGCTGAATCGCGTATACACAGCTCCAGTCGTATGTTTTAAATTATTTCATGTGGTCATTAGCACACCCGCTTTTTTTCCTTATGGAACAGCCTGTGAGTTAGAAAAGAATAGGTATTTTCGGCAACATTGGGCAACATTCGGCTACCGAAGATACGAAGAAAAGTCTTAACCGTCTTTTAGAGTTCAATGTTCGACCCATATAGCTGTTGGTTATCGCAAAAGAATTAAAGTGCATTTAAAATACCTAACAACATATATTTTATGTGTACAACATCGTAAAAAAAAACACTTTGATAGTCAATTTTATCGCGAAAATATATTGTTTAATAAGACGGTTAAATTATAAATTGTGCAATAAAATGAAATTGCATAATATGTTTTAGACATTAACACACGGGCAGAATGAAATCTCAAAATAATAAAATGAAGCAATTTATGTCTTATACAACCCCAATTAGAGTATTGAGTTAAAAGCATAAACAATGACCAAAACTTTTTTTGTAAAGCTAACTATTATTATTAAAAAAATCGTGTTGACCCTAACACTATTTTATGCATTTAAAAGTGAGTCTTATTGCCTTGAAATAAGATTTAATTTTCTTTGGCTTAACCACTGGTCAGAATGGCAAAATACATAATTTTTGTAAAAATACCTATACTTATTAAAAGTTACTGATATCGATTCAGTAGTCAATTATGAACAAACTTCTTTCAGAACTTGCGTTTATTCTGTTACACCTTGTATAGGTTTTAAGTACTAATAATAAAGCTGAAGAGTGTGTTTGAAGGCGCTAGTCTCTGTAACTACCAGTAGGATTTGAAAAATTCTTTTTGTATTTGATAGCCCAATTCTTGAGGAAGGTTATAGGCTATTTAGCATCACGCTATGACCCTTAGGAGCCGAGCAAACAGAAAAAAAGTCAGAAAGAACGGTAAGCGAAAACGAAGTGATAGGAGTGCAAGCAGGCGATGCGATGCGACGCGGTGGCAGAAGAGCGGAAACTAGAAATAAACAAGGAATGTAAAATTCAGTTGTTATCAAAAACTGGTCGACCTTTTACTAGCTATATTTTTACTAATACAAGAATTTATTTTATCATTTTAATTAGCAATTATTTTTATTTTCGTAAGTATTAATATTTCGAATTGCAATTTAGATTAAGTTCAAATCGTTTTATATGAGTATTATAACTAATTTAAATCATTGAATTTTATTGTTCTAAGCTAAGGAGTTGGCGGTTGTACTGCCTTGCAGCTTATAATTATTTTCCTAAAATGTATTATTCCCTATTATTTTTATTAAATAAATAAATATTTTATTTTAGTACTTTTGGTTTTATTTTCTCCCTCGCTGCAGAATGAAAACAAATAAACCTGAAAACAAAATCTATCTGCCTAGACTTTCCCAACTGTATTGGGGTCTGCTTCCAGTCTTACAACTGAATACCAGTATTTTACCTACATGGAGCGACTGATCTGACGTCCACAACAGAGTTACTGGTATAGAGGTATGAGGAACAGGGTATAAAGTTCAGTTCTCCTCCATAGTGCAGGGAGGATCCTCCGACCAGACGGCTACGTGTCGTGCGTGATGGGCAAATGCCTGACGAATGATGCCGGGACGTTGATGCTAGTTACGCGGTTAACTCTGCTTGCGAGATTACATTGTGGAGATAAGGGTGAATTTGCTATGTTATGTGGAATGGATGGAGTCGAAGCACATGCTTCGACTGCGCTAGTATGAATTGACCCTTAGACTGCCTCCGTTGGTCTAGTGGTCGCAAGCGCTACTGGTGAACATGAGATCCTGGGTTCGATTCCCGGGTCGGGCAGTGATGTTGGTTTTTTCCATCTGAAATTTCTCAGTAGCAGCTGTGTCTGGATTTGTGCCCAGTCGATGACAATAGGCTGGTTACTATTACATGGGATTTAAACAACTGGTGAATTCGGGTGTACTATTGTACAGCCCTGCATTACCCTTCATGAAATACAGGCATGATGTTATGTTAATTACCTTTTTTTACTACTCAAGAATCACTGACCTCTATTAAAAGAAAGGAATAATACAGGTCAGTGTCAAGAACCTAACTTTTTACAAAACATAAAGCTGGCAACTGGAAAAAGCTACGTCGCCATGGCAACGTGACAAACAACAAAAGACTGTTTATAAACAACCGTGACGTTTTAGAAAACTTTTAACTTGTTTTTAGAAATAATAGAAAAATGTCTGGTCTGAGTGGATTCGACGGGGAAGCCGTCGGTTTCGACTCCGTTAAAATGAATAAGAGTGAAGGAACTGAGTCCTCAACTCAGACAACTGAATTCCGTGAAACAGGGGTGTCATCCCAAACCACCGTTCTCAAAGAAACAGGCTCGTTAGTTACTGCAGAAGACTTGAACGCTCAGGAGGACATTTTGAAAGAATATCCACCTCCAGGGCTAAACGAATTCCTGAAAAGGGTTGTACCTTCGATGATGGAACAGCTCGATCATAGCGACAGAGAACTGTTGTACAACTCCTCAGATTCCGATGAAGAGGAGGTATATGATGCAAAACTGTTCCAAGAAATTAGGTTGACTGACATGCCAGGCATGGGGGCGGGCGATGATTCGCGCTGTGTTCTCGACATGTCTTGGAGTAGCGCTGGGAACTCTCTAGCTGTCGCTTTAGGCAAGAATCAGCACAAAACTTGGTGCGTAGACGATGGATTGATCAGGATTTTTACCCTCAAACGAACTGCAGGCGATTCTTTTGCAAGAAGCCTGGATTTGGCTGAGAAAAGCTGCGTTACAAAAGTGAAGTACCATCCATCTGTGGCAGCCCTTTTAGCCTATGGCACGGCGTCAGGAGAAGTGGTTTTGTGCAACCTAAGGAATTTAGATGCTATACTACTGACCTCTCCAGCTGGAGCGCACGGATCCAGGCGTATCAGTAACCTGCAGTGGGCGGACGCAACGCTTGCTAACACATTCTTAACCATGCAAATAATGAACACAGGCAAAAGACGCGGCGCCGCAGATCACATACTTATCTCATCTGGCTTCGACGGCACTTTGAACGTATGGCGCGTCAACGCCAACCAAAAAATATTTGAGAACGTGATCAGCTACTCGATCAACGGCTCCAGGAATTTGAATACTGTTATCATCTCTTGTTTTGACTTTATAAAGTCTTATCCTCTTCGTCCGAGCGACCAGAAGGTCCCGGACGATATATTTGTCGTTGGTTCACGTACGGGATCTATATATCTGTGTAAGACGAAAACTTATAAGCCTATAGTAAACAGCAAGAAGGTGGACCCCGTGTATGAAGTGTTACAGGGACATATTGGGTATGTCCTGGATATTGCGTTCAGTTTCCAGAAGCCTGGAATCTTTATGTCAGCTTCTCTTGATTCTGAGCTGAGGGTCTATGATATTAATCAGCCTGGTCCTTTGAAGGTATGTTGTGTTGATGTTTATATTCCATTCTATTGCATTTTTTGGTGGAAAATACTGGTATTCAGCTACATCAGGTTACACTGGAAGCCGACCCCGACATTCAGAGGCCTCCAAAAGTTAGTTGACATACTTCCACTGCAGCAGCTGTGAACCTCACGAGCAGGCGAGAACCTATGGTCTAAACACATGCACTTCCACAACATTTTGGTAATGCAGACGTGTCGGGTTTTGTTTTTAGGTGATAAGTCTAGACGTATCCATATCTTGCATGGCGTGGCTGCCAAACGACCCGTGCGTCGTAATCCTGGGGGTGTTGAAGCCCGAGGGACAGCTGGCGCAGGTCTTCAACGTGAACAGCGGCCGTCGGGTCCCCGTGGAGGGGCTCACTGGGGTCGGGGGCTGTGTCACTTGCATTACGGTTAACCATAGCGGGTTGGTATTGGCAAATAATATAAATATTGTAGTATTTGTGAAGAACCGGAGGTACGACACAAAGCTTTCAGACTAAGCAAACTGAAGTGGCAGTGGGCTGGTCATATTTGAATTTCGAATTACCGATGGCTGGTGGAGCAGACGACTCCTGGCGTATCGGCCAGCGTAGTATGTGACGCCCCCCAGCTAGATGGACCGACGACCTAAAGAAGGCGGCTGGGACAGACTGGATGGCGAAGGCGGAAGACAGGGTGTTGTGGCGTAGCTTGGGAGAGGCCTATGTCCAGCAGTGGACTGCGATAGGCTGAGTTTATAGAATATTTGTGAAGCAGCTCATCTAGGGAAGAAGTAACACCATCCTATCATCACCTACCACTGTGGCGACATCTATAAAGCCATAATAACGTACAACTGATGTTATCAGACTTATCCACGCGATTTAACATTCAAGTATACAGGGTTAAAAGATATCGACGCGCTAGCTGTAGGTAACCCTGAATTCAACACATGATGCTAGATCCACAGCGGTGAAATTGTTCGTCAGACATTGAAAAAAAAAAGCAGCTGTTTCACTTAATAAAATGCAGTACCGACATGGTCAAAATATATGTTACAACCGCGTTTTGGCTTACAAAATATTAAATGCAGACGGTGGTGAGGTGTCCCAGTGGTAACGGCAACGATTTACGAGTTGTAGATCGTAGGTTCGAACCCAGTTACTAAAACTTGTTCTATTTCGTTTGTAGCGTATGCCGCATCGCAGCTGGTGATGCTGACAGCAATCTTCACATTTGGGAGCTCCCGACGCGTCGCATCAAGCTCACTCAGGAAGAACTAGATTTCTAGAGCTGTTAGTAGCACTAACCTTGAATTCCGAATCTCAGATAATAGCCACTAACTCAACTATCCACTTTAGCGTTATGTTATCTAAGTTGATTTTTGATTGGCTAAAGAAAAAAAGAAATGGTTGCAATGGAATTTAAACTTTGTCTTGTATAACATTGAGTTTGTGTTCCAAAACGTGATAATTATTTAATATAAGTCGTGGGCCTGATGGAATTTTCCATCGGCAAAAATGACGAACTTTCGTACAAACTTTCATCCTCTATGAATTTTCAAAAATCCTTCCTTAGTTACAAAAGGAACTCTTGCAAAAAATTTCATGCGTTCAGACCCAGCGGTTTAGACTGTGCGTTGTCTATCAGTGAATTTTATGATTTTTATTTAAATTTGCATTCATTGCCACTTAACTATAATATGCTTTAGCATTATATAGTTTAAATTGATTTTTGTGTGACCAATGCAATGAAGAGATCCAGAAAAAATGTTGGTTGCAATGAATTTTGAACTGTGTCGTATAAGGCAATGAGTTTGTTTAAAAAAATCGATAATTAACAAAGATTTTGAATCTCTGGAGGACAGTTTAGGTGTATTTGTGTATGTATGAGTAAAAGTATGCCTCGATGGTCTAATGGTCGCAAGCGCTACTGCTGAGCGAGGTCCTGGGTTCGATGCCCAGGTTGGGCAGTGTTATTGGTTCAGTGTTTTGGTTCATCAGGAATTTATTAGCAGACGGTGTCTGGATTTGTGCCCGGTTGACGGCAATAGGTTCGCCCCCCTATTACATGGGACTTAAACATAACTGACGAGATGTGGGTGCACTAGGTACAGCTCTGCCTAACCATTCAGGAATTCCAGCATTATTGTATGTTATGTAAAAGTTTATAAGACTTTTATTTATTATTAGCTGACCCGGCGAACTTCGTACTGCCTCAATTTTTGAAGTGAAAACTTCTTTAGGCGCGTTTTTTAAGATAGAAAAAAAAAAACATTGAACTCGCGACACTGTTACCGACAACTCGCTACATTCGGATGTGTTCGGCTGTCCTCGGTTTTAATGTATTTCCGATATGTCAGTGAGTGATGGCAAAGTATTTTGTTTGTGTTTTGTTTCATGTTTTAATATTAGGAACCCTCACGGGCGTCCCCAGAACACTCTACCAAAGTTTCATCACAATCTGACAAATGGTTTCAGGATGCATAGAGGACAAACATACAAACATTTATTTTTATTTATATAGATGTGTTTTGTAGTAATTATGTTTGTTTTATTATTAATTATTATTTGAAGTGTGAACGAGCGTGTTATAAGCCATGGAATTATTATTGTTTTAAATGAAATATCCTTATATTTTGACCAAATATTGGATGAAGATGCCTATTTTAGTTATAATTATGATTTACACTTAGTTGTTTTTTTTTTTTTAATAATAAATTAAACCTTGAATTCAACCTGTTCTTTATTTTGTTGAGTTTTCTGAGGTATTGTTATGTTTATTGCTAGCAGCGCCCCGCGGTTTCACCCGCATAAGTTTCGATCCCGCGGGCTAAAAAACTATCATAAGTGTTAAGCCTGGTTATAAACTATCTCATCATCATCTGCTAGCCTTTTCCCAACTATGTTGGGGTCGGCTTCCAGTCTAACCGGATGCAGCTGAATACCAGTATTTTACATGGAGCGACTGCCTTTCTGACCTCCACAACCCAGTTACTGGGTAATACGATACCCCTTGGTAAGACTGGTTGTCAGATTTTCGGGCTTCTGAAGACCCGTAACGACTCACAAGAACCACGAATGACAGCCGGGACTAACGGCTTAACGTGCTTTGATTCTCGGTATGTAGAGATGGTCACCCATCCACGGACCAACTGCGGCAAACGTAGCTTAACCTGATTGATCGACTCGTGCGGCTGTTATTTCTTAGCCACGAGCCACTCAACAAAACTGCCGATTATCTTAGAATATTTTATGTTAAAACAAGAAACAACCCCTTTCAACTCAGTCATCAACCATTTTCAAAATGGCGCGACATTAGGTATAATGTCGTGCCATTTTGAAAATGGTTGATGATTGAGTCACGTGATCAACTTTGAACGTTAATATCTCGGAAACGCGACACTCTTTTTTATTTCTGAATGGGCCCGCTTATGCCCTCGATCACGCCTGATGGAAAGCGATGGATGAGGTCTATGATGGAAAGAGTGTGTCCTGAAGATGCCTGAGGCACTGGAACTCCCAATGCATCGACGAAACAGCAGGCTGCTTGACGCCGGACTCCGGTGGGAGGGTGGTCGTATACCAGGCGGGCGTTAGCCCTACCACCGCAAGGGAAGAGTTGGCAGTCAGTGTGACTGTCCGGGATGCGCTGAGCGCCAGCGTTCAGTTGAGTAACTGGGAAACAAACTGCGCTACACGAGGAGGCTTCTTCATGCATCCCAAAACTTTACGGGGTTTGTTCTCTATTTATGTTTTCTGTTTGCATTGATGTCAGCTATCGATTTATATAGGTTTCATGCGTGGCCGCAATTTTCAAAATGGCGCGACAGTAGGAAATCTTCAATCCCCTTTCACGAAAACGTGTAGAAGTTAGTAGATAAATAAAACGAAACAAATAGACTTATTTTTTTTTATGTCATTTCATTTAAAAATTACAATATCTAAGGAATCATTTTGACCAACTCAAAATATACATTTTGTAGTTTCACTTCTTGTCTTGTTATTGCATGCTTTGAGTTATTCTTGTTTTGGTTAACGGCTTCTGGAAAAGAGGAGAAATATAATTAAAGAAAAAAATAACAGGCAGTGACAAGGCACTGCCGACAAAAGTGAAAACAAAACTATGAATGACCAGTTTATTTTTATTTTTTAAATTAATGGTACAGTATGTTTATCTTACACACTTAAATACACTTTGTTAACACAAGTAAAGCGCGCGTCGCTTCGTGACATGAACTGCTGCCAAAATAAAGCCGCTTTTCGTGTATTTCTGTGAAACAAGCACGGAAAGCTCCTTAAATTTATAATACGTATAGGTACTATCGCGGACACTCCCGCCTGACTACCTCTAAGTTCATTTTTGCTTGCACTCCAAAAATAGAAGCGCTCTCTAGTAAGTGCGGCAAGGTCAAATAGTTTGTCCGTAAAATTCACAAAAGGACACGTGATGCGTCACTAAGCTGCGCAGTGCAGGCTGTAACTAAATAGTTAAAGGGATAACGCAAATGCGTTATCCCTTTCCTAATGTGCGACAACTTTAAGGGGGCGTGGCTTGACGCCGTCGCAGGATTTAGGCAAAAGAAAATTTAATGATCAGGCGGAAAAAGCCGCGATGGTATGTACCTGTCACTGCTTCGCTCTCCGCGAAGGCTCAGTCGCTGTGGGGGGTGGAGGTGGTCCCTTCTTCTCCAACTCCTCGAGGTAGCTGGTCAGGATCTGCTGTCTCTCTTCTGGGATGTGGTCCAGCGCTGCGTACCTGGGAATTATTAAAAACATTGTGTTTGAGCCGATGTGGGTCACACAGCTGCAAAGCTAAAATGGAACTGGGCTGGTCACATCTGTCGCATGCTGGAGGAGCTATCGGCTAGAGTAACCACACAATGGGTCCCAAACAGCAGCAAACGGCAAAGCGACAGGCCCAGAATGAGATGGCGGGATGAACTCTACTCTTTCCACAAGGATTGGCGAATAACAGCACTGGACAGGGATAAGGCCTTTGCCCTGCAGTGGGACAGAAATGGGTGATAATAATAATACATTATGTTTGAGAGGAGGAGGGAACGGAGGGGTCACCCGTCCACAGACCAACCGCGGCAAGCGTAGCTTAACCTGATCGATCGACCTGTGCGGTGGTTATTAACTAGCTGCGGGCCCCTGTTGTTCCTTCCAAATGACTTTTGATTTTGTTGTGCTTCCCCCTTATACCCCTTCGGCGATTAACCGGTTAAATGCCGTCTTTACGGTAAAAATTAAAAGCCATTGTGTCTTGCGTGGATCCACGTTCGAAGGGTTAAAGGCGTGATGGTATGTATCATCGTAATAATCTCACCTGGCGTCGTGCTTGAGCGCGTCGAGCACGTGTTGCAGGGCTCCGGGGTTGTCCTTGACGGCCGCGAGGCTCTTGTGCGTGATGCTGCGCGTCTCCTGCAGCAGCTGCCGCATCGCTGTCTTGGCGCACGACTGCTTGTCGCGCTGGTAGTCGCGGAATTCACGTTCCATCTGCAAGAAGATTAACAGTGTTACTGTCATCGAACAATACATCTCATAAAAAGAGTCTGTCATCATCGACCAACACAAACCCTTGGACCTAGAACTTACAACTCGCTCCAATGCGCAGTCCACGATATAGCTCGGTCGTTCAGTACTGCGACTAATCGCAACGACTAGCCCTACCCACGACATAGCAAAGACAGGCACTATTTCTTTTATTGCGACTAATCGCACCGAAAATTCGTAATGACTCAAGACCACTAATTCCAGCGACAAGCCATACCAAAGTAAACGACCGCTCTAAAAAAAAACTTGCGACTAATCGCACTAATTAATCGCAACGACTAATTGCATTTTCCTTACCTGTGAAGCACTATTATACACGGGCGCAGTGGGTTCCTCTGCCAGAATCGCGCGCACTTCCCTCCAATGCGCCGTACATGATATGCCTCGGTCATTCAGCAGCGCGCGAAGTTTGTCGCGGCGTTTTGTCGCAAGTGCGCTCGTGTGTTGCATGAATAACCGCTCCTGAAATACAATAATAGAATATTCTGAAATAAATAATAATAATAAACCTTTTTGGGTTTTCTTTAACAAGAAAACTTAAAACTAATGTTAGTACTTATCCAAAAGATAATGAAATTATGCTAAGTCTACAGTCGGACTTTTAATTAGCTGCAGTGAAATGACAGCTTATGTGTTACTTAAATGACTGAAATTGGCGTTTTGTTTTTTCGCGGCAATAAACCAAATCTTGTTTTTCTAATACAGAATAGTGTAACAAACGAAATTTATTTGACATGCATATCTCTAAACGCAGTCCGAAATGAGTTATTAAGAAGTGTCATTTTACTGCAGCTAATTAAAAGTCGGAGTATAGAGCCGAACTTAACATAATCCACGCAATACGTGGTACATACTAGTAGACATAATGAAGTCCGTCACAGTGACGCACCATTGGAATCTATAAACTTAACTTTATGGTACGAGCTTTAGAAAGAGACAGTCACAGGTGTGTGACAGAGACGGCGCTCTACGAAACGAACTTTTGAAGCGAAAACTTCTTTAGTCACGCTCGGGCCGGTGACGCTGAATCGGGTATACTTGGCGGCAAACCCGGTACCAAACAAATATTTCCGCAAGTTAAGAGTGAGAAAACAAATTTAGTAAGTAAAAAAAGTATAGTTAATATAGGCATTAGAAAAATAACGTCACGGTACAGACGCCAGCACATCAACCTACCCGAAACTGTCAAATTTTCCCGATCAACTTTGAACCTTATGGTTTAGCGATAAAGTTGAAAATCTATTAAAGAAATTTGACAGATTGTAGTAGCTTGATGTGCTGGCGTGTGTACAAATACAAGATTTGTGGTACTCAGCGGGTACCTGAATTTTGTACCGGCACTTGTTTGGTACCGGTAGTTTATTGTTATTACCTTATCATCCTTGGTCAGTAACTCAGCTAGGCTGTATCTATGGTCTTTTTTGAGCTGTTTCTTGGCGTCTCTCCACGACAGGTCAGGGTTTCTCACCAAATCTGCTAGTAAAGCGTTGAAATGCTGCAAAAAACATGTCATTTTTGTATAAGGGTTGCTTTTAAATCGAATAAAAATAGCGGCTTTAGTATTTTAACTATGCCAAATCGCCATATTTATTGTTAGGCGATTTGGCGTAGTTGGTTGGTTCGTAGGTTTGGTTGGTTGGTGGTCCCCTCCGTACCTCGGAAAGCATGTCACTCAGGCTGGCTGGACAAATCTTCAAAATAACTCGCATTTAACTAGGTCAATAGGGCATTTTATGTGACGGCTAAACACCCTTATATCAGAATTTGTGACGCAACAGAATCTTAGATAATCGATCTAAAACGTGTCCAGCCATCTTGATAAACCACTTTTCGCTGGTCTCTCAATCTCGGTAACGGAAGTGATTTTGACGACATTTTGCTTATCAACGGGCGTCACATAAATTTGTGACAGGCATCGAGCTAAAAGTTTTGTGATACGTACAGCGGTTTAGTAGAAAAATGCAAAAATCTGTGTCCAGCCATCTTGATTTTACGTATAAAACTTTTGGCTGGCACTTCCGAATCTCAATAACGGGAGCGTTTTCGAATATGGTTCCTTTACTAACATTTAGTGACGCAATTTGTGACAGTAATAACGTTTGATTTATGGCGTCACATGTAAGGGTTTACGAGAAATCAATAAAAACTTAATGTCCAGCCAACCTGAGCTCAAGCTGGCTGGACACATGTATCTCCGCTGCGTGATGATCTACGGCCTTCGAAATATGTTAAAATTTTTGTGACGGGGACGATAATGATTTACTGAATTTGTGACGGAGAAACTTTGAGTAGTTTCAAAGATATTGATCATTTAAATCTTCCCATACAAACACTGCAGTAGGGTTACCAATAATGTAGGTTTTATGTAGGACTAAGTATGTTTTAAGGTGTTTTATTTAATGGATGAAAATCCGTATTTTGGTGATATTAATACTAACAACTGTAGGTATTTAAGGAGGAAGCGCTAAAGTAGCCCGCGAAATTCAAATTTTCTTACGTTTTTTGCAATTTGCTGGTCAGTATTAAGTGGTACGTTGATTCAAATATGATTCGCGGTCGTAACAAATATGTATTTACAGAATTATAATCTCTAATTCATCAACACAACTTCTGTAAATACATTTTGTTACGGCCGCGAATCATATTTTAATCATCGTACAACTTAATACTGACCAGCAAATTGCAAAAAACGTAAGAAAATTTGAATTTCGCGGGCTACTTTAGCGCTTCCTCCTTAAATCGATAGAAGACAAAAGTGTAGAAGTGAGGAAGGGGGGGAGGGATAATTTTTTGATGTTATTGCTTATTTACATGCAGATACCTACTCTTTTTAGTAGGTAGGTATTGGTGTTTTTCATGGTAAGTACAGAGGCCAGCACATCAACCTACCCCAATCTGTCAAATTTTCCCAATTGAATATGAACCTTAATCCTTTGCAGTAAAGTTGAAAATCTATCAAAGAAATTTGACAGATTGGGGTAGCTTGATGTGCTGGCCTCTGTACATAGGTAGATATTGTGTCAGGATAACTAATGCTCGAAGGTATTTAAATGAAAAAATAATGTTTGCTGTAAATAAAATCACATTTATTGATTTGAACTTTTTATTGAGCGTTTCAAATGACGACAATCAACTCCATTTGCGCTTCAGTAACCCCCGCCTTGTACCACAACGTTGTTTTTACCGCCGCCCTAAGTGTTTGAAGCGCAAATGAAGTCGGTGGTCGTCATTTTAATCAAATATAAACGGTGACAGCGAGCGCGATACGGTCTGCACAATTTTATTTTTAGTAATTTTGTCTATGGGAGTATCGCTGTCATTCTATTTTCTTTAGTAGTGTAATTGTATTTTTATGCCAAAAAACCAATAAGAATCCACGATTCTAATAAGTTAACTGTAGTTGAAATTAAATAAATGGCCGCATCGATGTATCGTTCATAAACATCGATGTTGAAACTGGTAACATCGATGAAACATTGTTCTTAAGAACGATGTTTTCTCAGCGCCATCTATGAAAATCAAATACAAAGCAGGCGCGGCTGCTACCGGCCGATTAGTCGATTAAAAAAAATCCTTTATTTATGTAAAAATGATGGTCACCTCACAATATTAATGGATGTTTGTATGGGAAAACTTAAATGATCAATATCTTTGAAACTACTCAAAGTTTCTCCGTCACAAATTCAGTAAATCATTATCGTCCCCGTCACAAAAATTTGAACATATTTCGAATGCCGTAGATCATCACGCAGCGGAGATACATGTGTCCAGCCAGCTTGAGCTCAGGTTGGCTGGACATTAAGTTTTTATTGATTTCTCGTAAACCCCTACATGTGACGCCATAAATCAAACGTTATTACTGTCACAAATTGCGTCACTAAATGTTAGTAAAGGAACCATATTCGAAAACGCTCCCGTTATTGAGATTCGGAAGTGCCAGCCAAAAGTTTTATACGTAAAATCAAGATGGCTGGACACAGATTTTTGCATTTTTCTACTAAACCGCTGTACGTATCACAAAACTTTTAGCTCGATGCCTGTCACAAATTTATGTGACGCCCGTTGATAAGCAAAATGTCGTCAAAATCACTTCCGTTACCGAGATTGAGAGACCAGCGAAAAGTGGTTTATCAAGATGGCTGGACACGTTTTAGATCGATTATCTAAGATTCTGTTGCGTCACAAATTCTGATATAAGGGTGTTTAGCCGTCACATAAAATGCCCTATTGACCTAGTTAAATGCGAGTTATTTTGAAGATTTGTCCAGCCAGCCTGAGTGACATCGGAAAGCACCTTATTCAGCTCTGTTCAGCTTTTGTCCAAAGAAAACAACGATTTTGTATGAAATGAGTACGCATCCGTTCAGCCGCGGAAAGCTGAACGGATTCCATATAAAATCGTTGTTTTCGGGCATAAGCTGAATAGAGCTGAATAAGTGTGAGTAGTTCCTAGCCGTTGCTCCCGGCTGTCATTATTAGATCTTTAACCGTCGTTACTGGTAGTCAGAAGCCTGACCGTCTGACAAGCGGTCTTACCAAGGAGTATCGTAAAACCCAGTAACTGGGTTGTGGTGGCCATAGGCAGTAGCTTCATGCGAAATACTGGTATTCAGCTGCATCCAGTTAGACTAGAAGCCGACTGACTGAGACTGGACGCCGAAAAGGCGAGGCAGATTGATTGCTCACCTGAACAGCCTCATCCCTCTTATGGTACTCCCGCTCCTTGTCCCTGTCTCTGAGACTGGTCGCCAGTGCCCTCTGTACCTCCCGCTCCCTCTCCTTGATGGAAGCCTGTGCTCTCGCCTCCTTCTCTCTGGCAGCTGTCTCCCCGTCGCTGGCCGCTTCTGGCTCCTCTTGTTCCACTTCTTCTGTCTCTTCTGGTGGCGGTTCCTGGTGGGAAGGGTGGCGGGGTTTGAGCTATATGGTGGAGTAATGGATTGTTGTTGCAAATCGGTATTCGTTATTGTACTGGATTTGCAAAATGTTAAAACTGCGACAATGGATACTACGTACTTTTTATATTGGTATAAATTGTTATTTCAAACCATTCACTGTAGCGCAAAGACAGGATATAATATGTAATATGGATCTTGCCTGAATTAATTTTTTTTTTAATGAAAACTTCGTGTTGGGCATTTTTTGAGATGGGAAAAAACCATTGAATTCGCGTCACTGTTACCGTAAGCGACACCGCTTCGGATGTGTTCGGCTGTCCTCGGGATGTACTCGGTTTTAATTTTATATCCGATATGTCAGTGAGTGGTGGCAAAGTTTTTGTTTTGTTTTCACTTCTGTCGGCACTCCCAGAGTGCCACTATTTTTTTTTATTAGTCCATTATTACATTAAAAATATCTGATGTCAGTGTAAACAAAATTCAAATTAAATTGTCATGTAAAATTAACTAATCACCCACAACTAAAGCTGTATCAAGAATAACTAAACGAAAATATTAGTTAGAAAACTAGAATTTCGGATATTCAAGTATTTAAATCAAAGCACTCAATTTGTAAACGGCAAAACAAATTAAGTAAAGCCAAAACAATACTTTTTATAAAGATTCAAGGTCAAAAAGGCTTTCAATTGGTAGAATGCCTAAAGATAAAAAAAATTACAGTCGTTACGGGTAGTCAGAAGCCCGAAAGTCTGACAACCAGTCTTACCAAGGGGTATCGTGTTACCCAGTAACTGGGTTGTGGAGGTCAGATAAGCAGTCGCTCTAAGTAAAATACTGGTATTCTGCTGCATCCGGTTAGACTGGAAGCTGACCCTAACATTGTTGGGAAAGGGCAGGCAGATTGATTGAAATTTATTACCCATTAGCCCAAAAGTCAGGTAATCTAAGTTAAGAAAAGTGGGTACTTTAAAAAAAATCTAACTTTTGCGGGGAATCTAAAAATAAAATAAACAACATACACAATTATCAGTTTATTCACAATCATTAATTTCTAAACTTTCAATCATAATTAGTAATTATAAACCCTATTTACATGTTACATAATTATAAAACGGAGACGGTACGTGTGTACTTATCATTAAAAAAATGCTCTTTTGTCAAAAAGTCGGGTAGTCGAAAGTCAAAATTAAGTAATGTACTTCCTACAGCCCGGACGTCGAGAGAATGCGTTCTAGTAGCTAATAAAGATCAAATTCGAAAAACACGTAGAGGTTTATTTTATATGATTAAACAACGTTTAACGGAGATGGCGGGATGAGCTGGACTCATTCAACTGAACTGGTCCTCAGCAGCTTTGAGCAGAGAGAAGTTTAATGAGAGTAGTGAGGCCTTTGCCCTGCAGTGAGACATCACAGGCAATAATAAATAAGCATCGTTTATAAATAAAGGGGGGTTAGTCTTTTGTATGAAACTGACAAGTGTCAAGAACGCATTCTCTCAATCGCCGCACTATAATCTCTGGAGACTAAAATGACATTTGGAAACGACCAATTGGAACCGCGCACCTGGCTTCTGACGTTGCATAAGTGCCCATGTAGGTTTATCCTTATTCGTACATAGTATAAAACAAAGTTGCCGAAATGTATGTACGCGTATTACTTCCGAACGACTGCACCAAATTGGATAATTCTTTTTTTTGTGTTCGATCTTGCCAGGACAAGTTTGTATGAAAGAAAAAAACAAATTTTTGCACACGTGCGAAGCTGGGGCGGCCCGCTTATATGAAATAAAATATTTTGAATTAGATTTACGTTTTGGTAAAATTTCATAAACTAATCTTAATAAACTAATATTATTATAAATGGGTGAGTTTTCTACACTGTCACGTTAAAGCCACTGAAGGGCTACTTTTTTTTGTCCCGGTAGTTCATTCCTGTAGGATAATACCCGACATCCACGCGGGCGAAGCTTATTCAGCAATAATTTCAGAATTTATGACGCCAGCACATCAAACTACCCGAAAATGTAAAAATTTCCCAAACAACATTGAACCTTATGCTTTAGCGACAAAGTTGAAAATGTAATAAAGAAATTTGACAGAGTAGTAGCTTGATGTGCTGGCGTCTGTACCTAATATTTTGATGAACCTAAATGTTAGTCTCAATTGTACCTGCCTTTTTAGTCTCCAAGATTATAAAACAGATCATTAATAGAGGGGGGATTAAAAGTATTTTTTTATTTTTTCCTTAAAGTCTGAACAGAGTCAAATAATAATACATGATGAATGACCCACAGTAGAAAAAATTATAGTGTATTTCACAGGCATTTTACCTCTGACCATAGCAACCCAACAGCAACCTTATTGTAACGACAATAAAGATTACTTTGATTTTGAAAGACTTGTCAGTGGTATCAAGCCGACAGCAACCTTATTTTAACGAGGATAATAATACTTTGATTTTGACAGTGATGCAAAATCAGAGGTAAAATAACTGGGTGACAGGACCGCAGTCTCAATTAAGGTTGCCAAATGATTAATATGTAAGTGTCGCCAAATGTCAAAATGTGCCAATAATTATTACTTGAGGGGGGGGGGGGGGTCATTTTGGTAAAATAAATCAGTATTAGTAATATTAAGAGTTGCCATATATATACATTAACCCCCTTACTAACAAACGTATTATATCAGATGAATGAACACACCGATTTCTCTCTTTCAGTAGTCAGTAATTTGACTTTCGAAAGAAAAAGACAAAACTTTGTGTAACTATACAGACGCTATAAAACGTTTATTAGTAAGGGGGTTAAGGTATAGAAATATAGTAAAAAAAAGTCATAAGGTTACAGTACTCAGCAAAAAAAGTCATAACAGTACTTGGGTGTAAATAATGTCACATCGAGCTGTAGAAAGAGACTGTCACACAGGTGTGAGCGACAGAGACGACGCTCTACAAGGACGAAGCTTTTTTTTTTAACTCGATTTGTCAGATTTACGACTTGGTTTTGTGTGTCAAAGTATCGTCAGTCAGAAGCCAAACTATACATTGAAAAACAATTGCAACTTCTGCCTAAAATCGTTTTTAAATTTAGTATTTTTATTGCGACGTGCGCTTTACTTGTGGTTATCAAGTGTACAAACACGCCGTGAAAGTGTGTGTAACCACGGCATCACCCGGTACCGTCCGAGGCAATGGTAAAGTCAGAAGTGTGTGTTTTACGTGCTGACTTTACTCGTCTTCACGCACACGTTCATAGCGTGTTTGCACACTTGATTACCACAAGTAAGGCGCGCGTCGCCTCGTGAGATAACAATACTGTAACTATTGTAATTATAATCAGCTAACATTCAGAGAAGATACATCAATTTCTTATTAAATCGTTGACAAAAACACTAGGAAGTGGTGACGGGCGGGCGTTTTGGGGAGTCTTATACAATTATGAAAAACTTACTATTCTCAGCCTATTAAAAATTACTTTGGATTTTGACGAGAATCGATAATATATTCAACATTTATTAGGGGTCACTTTTTTGGAAAATATTTATAGACTTTACTTTTGGTACTCTTCTTATTTTTTTTAACGGTCATAGAAACTATGAAAATCTCATTTAGGCTACGTCCGCACTAACAGGTGGCATAGCTTAGTGCCTAGACCCTAGCCTTGAGCCTGGTAAATTATCATCCCTACTAGCGAAGGCGCCAAGTGCGCAGTGCGGACGTTGTGATTCTAGAGCGTTTGTTTCACTTTGATACTCGTAAGGTGACTAGCTGGCTCTAGGCGTTACGCAAACCAACTGTCAGTGCGTACGTAGCCTCAAAAAATCTGCCTAAAACACTTACAGCGTTAACAACTTGTAGGATAGTCAGAAGAAAAGTCAGTTACGTCACAAGACTCAGACACAGTCATGTCATAAACGGAGCTTCTAATTGGGACATTCACGGGTAGCTTAATTCTACAAACATTTGTGGTTTAATCATATTAAAAAGTATAGGCGCAGTACACACTGAATTAAATTTTGTATCATTATATAAACATCAATATTTAAAGAGATACATTAATATTAAAATGTCATAAAAAAAATTAACACACACAGACATCCAAATTCTGGTACAAATATTGCTACAAGAATTTGTCCCGACGCGGGAATCTAACCCGGAAACAGGGGCTTAGAAGCCCGACAATACTACTAGAGAAACAAATCAGCTCCAAAAATGTGTTACTCAATACAAAATTTGTATTGAATTTCAGTGTGTATTACATCTTATACAAAAATTGGAACTATCCACCAGTTAATATAACACATCGAGTATTAGAAAGAGACGGTATGAGTAGGGATACAGAGCTGAACACATAGCATCCGAATCAATAGGAAGGGAGGGGGGGGGGTCGGATTCAGCTACTATAATCTGTCAAATTTCTTTAATAGATTTTCAACTTTACCGCTAAATCATAACGTTCAAAGTTGATGGCGTCGTCTGTACATGATGATTCTGACAGCATTGAAATTTATCGTCGGTGTTTAAAAAAAGAAAATGCTATTCCATACGTTTTGACTACGTAGGTATTGCACTGTTTTATGATGGAAAACTCAATAACACATTGCCCGAACTAGAATGGAACCCAGGACCTCATGTTCAACATTAGAGCTTGCGACCACTAGACCAACTAAGTAGTCAAAACCATCATTTTCTAAGATTCGATGTGTTATATTTACAAACGGATACTGTAGTTAATACATATGTATTTATCTTGCTTCACTTATAGTGGCAAGGCTATATAAAACATTAAATAACTTAAATATTATTAATATATGTACAATTGCATTTTTGATACTAGTTGTACAGAATGAATTGTTGAACGACGAACATATTTAAGAATTTTCGTTTCAAATATGTAAAAATTATGAACTATAGTCATCTGCTTCCTCCCGACTATGTTGGGGTCGGCTTCCAGTCTAACCGGATGCAGCTGAATAGCAGTATTTTACATGGAGCTGACCTCCACAACACAGTCACTGGGTAAAACTCGGTAGATTATTACTTATCTAACGAATTACTCGCATTTTTGCCTGTTCTAACACAAATTAATGAATAAAAAAAAAAAAACATTCAATACGTCCGTCGTTCTATAAGTCATACTGCACATTTTTTGTATCAATATTAAACGCCGTAGCACCGATACAAAACGTTGTACTCCTTGTACTTAAATACAAACAATACACAATATTATTGTCATTGTATTGGGACAAATTTTGTATCGGAATTCGGGAGCCAAAAGCCCGCGAAAGTCAAACATTTTTTTTGCAATGTGCTGCCCTGTATAATGTTGTTAGTTGGCAAAATATGATTTGCTACAGAAACGAATATTTATTCACAGAAGAACAATTTATATTTTTTTAAGTCACATAGGCAGCCGCTCCATGTAAAATACTAATGTTCAGCTACATCCGGTTAGACCGGAAGCCGACCCAACCAAAAAGCTAGACAGCTGATAAACGAGCTACAAATTGCAGATAATGTAAGATATTTTGAATTTCGCGGGTTACTTTAGCGCACCCCCCATAACAGCGTTTCCACAAATCATTGTTTTCTTAATGTTTTCAACTTAATTATCCAATCTTTGAATTACTACAAAAATTCTTGCATCTGAATGCGATTCTAAAACTTTATTATGAGGTCCTAGGGTATACAAAAATACCCTAAACCTTGATAACCCAATCCTATTAAACCAACTGGCTATTCTAACGCCATCTGTTGATTACAATCACGAATATGATGAATCATTGAATGTAATTTTTTTCTGACATTGTATCTTCAACGAGTATGCTAGAGTCCTGAGCGTTAATAAGAAACATCGAGCTTTAGAAAGAGACAGTCACTCCGGTGAGTGACAGGGACGGCGCTCTACAAGCCCTTACTTAAAAAAATCTCGATTTTCCATACTAACGACCGCGTACTGTATTTCAAGTCTGTGACAAAGACATGCAGCATACTATCATGTCATTTTATGACAATCCGTGTTAAAATATCGATATTATATTTTATTTATCGATAGTTTTATCGATAATTTAGTCATTTAGCTTCGTTATGACTATTGTACTGTATACAGGGTGATTCGAATAGCATGTATGCTGTATAATGCCATTTGAATCACCTTCGTTAAAACTACTTAAAATAATAAATTAAATCTAGACCTATGAGATAATTAAAATTTACATGTTTTTTTTTTTATATTTACAGTGTCCAAAAGGTTTAGTTTTAAACATAAAATACGAATAGCAGACTGACGGACTTTTGACTGTATTTTTGAAAATAAAGGCTTTTTGGAGAAACACCAACAACCTCTTAAGAGGTCATTGTAATCATCATTATGAACAATTTTTACTATGGGAACAAACCTGAAATCGCGAAAAAAAAAATCTGCTGTTAAAATATAAGGAACAGCTGATTTTTGTAAACTAAATATTAGTGATGGGTCGACTTTGGATTTTGCCAATGTTTGACTAGCTATAGTGGTTAAACTATTGGATGTACCGGATTAATTTGCAGTCGCGAAATTTTTACAGGGTGTTCTATCCATGAAAATGCACAACTTTAATTTATGGGACCAACTCTGAAATCACGCGTGCGCATGCGTCAAGTAGACGTGAAACAACCCGCCCTTACAACGGTTTAAAAAAAACTAGAATCGAAATATTATAGTAAGAAAGTTATAAATAATAGCCAATCAGTCTGCTACTCCATACAATACAGAGAATATTAGTTGGTATTGTAATAATCACACTGAAAGAGTCTATGTTTTGATGTGTGGGTAGTCCTTAAAATATATCAGCTGTCTGTCAGTCGCATGTTTTTGTTGATCTAACGGTATTGTTACAACCAACAAGATCTTGATATCAATTTTACTTGTATTCAGGCAACTTTCATTACTTTTGAGACAGTTAATTGGTAGACTGAAACAAAACTTTAATCATTACTGTTAAGGATGATTTAAACCAAACGGCTCGCACCGCATCGGATGGGATTTCGATATTAAATCGTGTACACAGTATTTAAAGTCTATATTACCAAGCCGCACACAGCAGCTTGACCGCGGGCGTCTTCCGCGACACGCGATCGTAGCCGAAAGTATGCTGCGACGCGCGGTCGGCTCCGTACGCCTGTCGTCGTATCTGATCGAATCCTTTCGGCTGTCGTCAAAATGTTTCTTTTCCTCTTGTGTTTTATGATTCTTTTTTTATTTCTTCTAATGCAATAGCCAACAATACTACGTCAACTTCCCATTTTCAAAAATTAGAATGAAATTATTTGCCTAGGCGCAGAAACGGTACGTTCGCAAGCGACATACGGAGCCGATCGTATACGTCGACATCCTGCCGGACGCGATCGGCTGTCGCCGCATCCGTTCGTATCCGTTTGGTGGAAATCATCCTTTAGACATAACTTAAGATCTAGCCTAAACCTTCGTGCCAGTTCATGTATTTGATATTTATTCGGACAAAACATTGTTTTGTAATAAGGCCGAAGACGTTTAGATCTTAAGTCTTATAAGTGAATGGCCGATTTCTATAATTTACGGACCGTTATTGGTTAAAATTAAGACTCTTGTATCATTATTAATAATGAAACAAAGACCTAATAGCTTTGCTTAGTAGACGCTTAACTGTTGAAAAATCAAAATTTTATTTATAACAATAGAAATTCAATTGTGTCTCGTTAGCCACAGTTGAGTTAGCGGAAGTAGCTATCACAGATAAAATTAGCTTACACATCGATTTAAATGCCCTGCAGTTTGGCAATAACAAAGTTTCCATTGGTAAGAGAAACGATTCCTTTTTGTTTACAAGAACAGAGCATAAGTGATTTTTAATTATCATGTGTACATAAATAAAAGCGCGAAACACTCTTCTATAATCGTTTTGACTTAGAATCTTTCAAGGATAGTAATTTGGCGATCTCAAAACGATATTAAAAGTAACCATACTTTTGACATTATAATTTTAGACCGTAGTCCGGGAAATTAATTGTAAATATCAAACTGACACACTATGTTAATTGCCATTTCACACAACTGTCAAATAATGACAGTTGTAATTCGCATATAATATCACTGACTTAATACAGAATAGTTTTAACGACTTACTTAACCGGTCAAGCCCCGCGCGGATTACATGTGACAAGATACAATAGAAAATCAATTGTGTTTCATTAGCGGCGCCTGACCGATTCAAGTATTGCGTTGACCTTGAGGCCGTACTATCCACACCTGTTATGAATTTCCAGGAGTTGAATCGGTGGTAGCTTTAACATGTAACCTCTTCAAATCAGTATTAAGCATGAAATATACATTCCTAGTCAAATTTCTTAAAGAAATATGCTTCGATAACCTAGTAAAAAACACAATTTCATTTAACACAAACCATAGACCAATTTCAATTACAAACTCAACCAGCAACGGCCAGACAGGTTCCACGAAAAAAAAAAATTAAAATAAACGCACAAAACATCAAAGTACCCACACATCAGGGGGAGGCATGAACCAAAGTCTAGCACTAGGTGCGCAAAGCACGGTGCCCGCCAAAAAAGACGTACATCAAACACTATTCCTTCTCCGACTTCTTCCGCTTCCTCTTCTCTGTCTTCTCCACCTTTTTCTTCTCAACTTTCTTTGGAACTGCCTCTACTTCTGGCTGGATCTCCTCCTGTTTCCGCTTTTTGGGAGGTGGTTTTATGGGTGACTTTTCATTTTTTTCCGGCGTTTGTGCTACTTCTTTTTTCGAGGATCTGAGCTGCTTCGGTGAGGGTTGGTCTTCCTCTGATGTGGATTTGGACTTGTCCGGGTTTCTGCGCGTGGCTTTGGTCGGTTTCTTAGGATCACCCTCTCCTGGAATGCCCAGAATCTCTGCCCATTGGTCGGGGGGTGGAGTCGGCTGTTTTCGCTCCTCTTCGGTTTCAGTCGGTTTCTGGGGGACAAACGAAGAAAGTGAGGTTGTTGCTAATGTAGTGATGTTTATATCCACAATATTTTGGTACTGTTTTAACGAGAAGTATTTATTTGATCACAGACTTTTATTCTTGTATATCAATTTATTCAAGGACACACATGATTCGTAGAAGTTGAAAATATGATAAACTTTATCTAAATATTTACAATGATCTAGTTTGATTATACATGGAATCAAATAAACACACCCTATCTTTCAGAACACCGTTTATCATAACGGCTTGTAACCTTTTAACCGCTTACGACGGATTAATCCGACAAATATTTTCCTGTCCATTTCGCCAGGGTCGTATATTTACGACCAAATACCACAGCTCGTTTAAACAGTTTTTTTATTTAGATAATTACGCTGTATTCTATCAGGTATTTTTTTTTTTTCGGGCGCTCGTTATACGACAGCTGATATGTAGTCGGGCGGTTAAAAGGTTAAAATTACGTAATAACTAGCCGTTTATGAAAAACTGCGTGAAATCTCCGCTCAGCACAATAAATAATGGTACAGATACACGATTCAACAAAATATTGTGGATATAACTCATCAGAATACATTTAGAAGCGACTCTGCATCGGACATCAATTTACTGACTGACACGGCCTTGGAATAAAATAAATAAACTCAAAATGAAAATAAAAAAAACTTATTTTAAATACAGATTAATGTAGATTTTTTAAATTAAATTAATTTTCTCGTAGACGAGGATAATCTGCAGCTCTGCATTAGTCCAAAAAAAAAAAAATAAGAAAAAAGACAAATGAACAACGCATCGCAGAACAGACAACCATAAGTCACACTGCAGACATTATTTCAAAACTGCAGAGTTTTTTCAAGACTGCAGAGAGATTAGCGTCATTATGTTATTTTTCACTTGACATTTTTGTAGAAGCAAGTCGACGTTCGAAGCCACATTGCAGAGTTGCAGATCAGGTGTCCCTAAGGCCGTGTGTCATAAACTGCGGGCGTTTACTACCGATAGCTACTGAGCGTATAAGGTCACATTTTAGTTAAAAAAAAAAAATGGAAATTATTCTAAACTGCAGTTGTTTTTTGTGGATTATTGTTTTCTTCGAAATTATGTTTTAAAAATGGTATTCTTAGCTTGGACGGTTGATATTTCAGAAGTAGATTAGCACAGTAAAGACAATAGCATGTTTGGGGATGCGCACAAAAGCTGCTTTTTGATTAGCCCACGATGTTGTGCGGGTACAAATAGTTCAGTCTGTTTGTACGAGTTATTTGAGCTGGGAGAGGTAAGATTTCAAACACCTGTGTAACATAATCTTACGACTATCGAAATATTCTCATCATCATCTTTCTAGATTTTTCTCAAGCATCACTTTATAAAATTATCAAAATTTCTAGAACCCCTTAAAAGTTTGCCATTTATTAATGATATTGTTATTCTTAAGAACCTGTTGTGGCAAAGGCTTTCCCATCCGTCTTTTCATCTTCCATTTTTCTCCCTCTTTTGCAATTAGAGTCCAAATCCTTTATAAAGATTTATAAAGTATATACCATTTATAAATACTGTATATTCTTGACATTTTCAAGTTATTGGAAAAAATACAATTACACCTATTTGCATAATATAATCAGCCTATAATGTTCCCACTGCTGGGACACAGGCCTCCTCTCTGTGAGAGCGAGTAGGCTGTAATCTACCACGCGGGCTCAGTGCGAGTAGGTAGATGTCTTCGATATTTCGGTTTCGGTTTTCGGTTCTAGGACATGCCTTTTCGCACAATTAATTACACCTATTCATGATTATGAAAAATATGGGTTAAAAATGTTGCTGGTTTCAGACGTAGAAAACACAGGATGGCCAGTTCGGTTATGGACATTTTTTTTATAACGATTGGATTGCCCTGCTTCGAAGTTTAGGCAATCCCCGCACTCTTTAAATTTTACAGTGAACAGGTTTTAAAATATTTCTTCCCTAGATGCCATAACCAATACTTCAAAAACCCTTTTTCAAACTAATCTTTGAGTAAACCAATGATTATTATTAGATTTTCACGCTGGTATGACGATGATGAGTTGTTTTATCCACCTACTACACTAAAGCATCCCCATTTCATTTAAAATACCAAAATATTTACGAAAAAGACAATCATCCACAAAAAGTAAAGTCACCGTCACACGAAACAAACTCAGCATCGACAGAGATATTGAAAATCTAAGCCGCTGCAGAGTAGGATCGTGTATGACGGTCTTAATGAATAAAATGTGACCCTAGAAATAAAATATTGGATACGCCCCTGTGACTGAGAATGCACTGTAGATGGTGTAGCTGTAATTAATTAATAATTATTATTATTTTTTTTTTTTTTTACCTTTTATTGAAAACATCGACACTCCCTATGTACGGAATGCGTAAAATTTTACATTTATTTAAAATCACAATTTAAATTTAAAAAAAACCCATCACATTTATTTTTAATACTGTAAAAATTGGCTTGTAATTTTTTAAACCGAAAGACAAAGGAACAAAAATAAAACGAATTGTGAACCTCCTCCATTCTATTAAATCGGCTAAAAAATATGATTCTTTCTTGCACGATTGTTTGCGTGGCTGTTTTAAAAATCATCAATATTTTCAAGAAATCGTTAGAGATCGGTTCATATATAAAAAGGGAGTATCGAAGTATCTACAATTTCTTTTAAAATGACCAAATGCTACATCGTAACCTACAGTGCACCCTCAGCCTGTCCGATGCACATCGCCGCAACCACCACACCTCGCTCCGTCTGTCCGCGCCATTCCCAAAAACTATGCAATTCTGCAACCAACACTTAACTGCATTAAGTCACTGCACTTGTATAGAACCTCCTTCGTATTGGATAGCTAATCGCCACCCGCAGGTTATGACAGTCGGCATAAAAAACACAATACTCCGAAAAATTGCCTTTTCAGTGTAGGCGCGTAGAAATTCACAGAAGAAAATCAGCTTTTTATAAAAAATCCCGAATGTTTAGTAGTCTACGGACCAAACTTGACGGCACATTGGTATTTAAATAACATACACAAGTGGCGTTCGGCCACTCTTCAATCTTATTACTACAGCTAAGCACGAGTTCCTGCACGCGTGTCATGACCACCACAGAAACTGGTTTTGTCGACGGAAGAATACAAAAAATGACAGACTGTAGACAGATTTTAAAAGAAATTCGTCATTTTTTCGGATGAATAGACAAAATGACAGATTGTAGACAGATTTGAAAAGAAATTTGTCATTTTGTCTGAAGAATAGACAAAATGACAGATTGTAGACAAATTTGAAAAGAAATTGTAGACAGATTTGAAAAGAAATCTGTCATTTTGTCTGAAGAATAGACTAAATGACAGATTTAAAAAATCTGTCATTTTGTCGGAAGAATAGACAAAATGACAGATTGTAGACAAATTTAAAAAAAAACTGTCATTTTATCTATTCTTCCGTAGAAAAAACCCTTTTCTATGGTTGTCATGCTACGCGTGCTGGGTTCGATTCTTGAGTCGGGCAAAGTGTCATTGTTTTTCCATCAGGAATTTCTCAGTAGTAGCCCAGAGTCTAGATCTGTACACGGTTGATGGCAATAGGCTCGCCCCCTATTACATGGGACTTAAACGTAACTGACCATAACATAACACCTGTATTCTCCCAAGGACTAACCCACCATTGCATACAGGTTGTTACTAAGGGTCTTTGCACACGGCACGGTATCTTTATGGTACGGCGTGTAAACCGCTCCGTAGAAAAAAACGTGTTTGTCAACAAGCTTCTATGCTACCGGCGATTTTTCACGGCAAGAAAAACGTGTGTATAAAAAGGGCCTAAGGGAGAAAAGTGGCCAGTTTTCAACATATGGGAACTTGATGAGCCCAAATTACATACCAATTAAGATTATCGGGCGTCAAGTTAGGTCGTCAGTAATTTCTTTTAGTTTATGCGAGACCCAGAAAAGCCGGGAAAAACTTCAATTAAAGTTTCGATCGATCCCAAAATCCTGATATTCAAAATCATTTTTAAATAATCTAAAATAATGTATTACGGTTGTATCTCTTTTAAAGACATGAGGAGGGTATTTCAAAGGAAAATAAGGTGTAAAAGTAAATGAGGTACCTACTTAACATAATGTTATTATAAATCCGATTAAAAACTATGTACGTACCAGAATAACTTTGAAGACGTCGACAGTATAAAAAGAAATCTTCCTTAACATAATAGAGGTGGGGAAAATAAAACAAGTTTCTTTAAATATTAATTAACACCCTAGAATAAAGTACACAATAATATTACTTGTTTTATAGATATCGTTCTTTTATTAATAATTTATTTTATTATCTTTTGCAAGCCAGTTTTGACGGACGCTGGAATAATAACATAAACTACAGTTTTGAAACAAAGTCATTGGAGCAAATATCTATAAAATAAATAAATAATAACACGTCGAAAAATTTACGAATGAAACATTATAAAACAAAAAAAATTTCCTAAAACTAAATTGACCGTCAAGTGGATTCCAAAGTAATATTTTTAAATGTCCGACGCAGTTTCGCTTTAATTAAGTTCTATCCACACATATCAGGGCCATGGACGGGACGTGGGCGGCCTGTGCTCCGACAGGGGCTAAAAACTTGTTTACACACGTGTGTGTCGGAGGGCCACTCCCAAAGACGGTCAACGAAGAATGTGTTCCGTCCGTAAGTGGTTCGAAACTTCTAAGTGACCTTACAACCGATTAATAAACTGTTTCAGACGGATGAAAACGCATCGGGAGACAACTGTCAAATCGTGTTGTCATTCATTCTTAGTTCAGACCTCAAACTAATCTTATATCCATAGGTTATACGGAGTAAGAACCGCCCGTAACTTCATGCTTAAGGTTTAAACCTCCTCGGCCGGCGACGGAGCTTCAGTGACCTCTCACGTCCCGAACACAGCGCTGATATGTGTGTATAGGGCTTAGAATATTAAAAACTATCGCACTGCAGTCTGTCAAAATATGACATTTATCTTTTAATTTATACTCACGACGCCTCTGTCGTAATATTTGCGACAAAATGTCGGAATGATATTATAGCGTAATCCTAGAAAAATAAAACTTTACATTAGCATTACCCATGATAAAACAGTCCATAAGAGTTTTAAAAAGTGCTGGACAGCATTTTCCATAATTTTTTATTACATTTTAAAGACTGAAAATCTAGAACGAATTTTGTAGAACAGAATGTTTCCCTTTGAGCTAACTTTCTGAAAACTTCTTTAAGCGCGTTGGGCATTTTTTGAGAAAAATAAAAAACCATTGAACTCGCGACACTGTTACCGTAACCGACAACTCTGTTTTAAGTTTTGGCCATTACAAAGACATCAACGTGTGGTACATTTTCTTTGGTAAGAATTGACCTTCAAACATATTTATAAAATTACTATGGTTTTTTAAATCACAAACGGAATTGTTCAAGTTTTCAGTTCTGTCGGCACTCCTAGAGTGCTACTGTTTTTTTTTTCTTCTAAAATCGCTGAACATACAAGATGGAGACGACTATACGATAATAAATTAAACTGCAGATTATATATGATGACGTTGCCAGTCTGCATACAATCACTATAGCTATTCAAAGATTGGCAAAACTCATAGTCTGTCCATCACTACTATTTTGTATGAAAAAAAACAATTTTATATTCGACTTGCTTCCGCCCGCGGCTTCGCCCGCAAGGTATGTCGACAAAAAACTATCCTATGTCCTTCCCCGGGATGCAATCCATCTCTCTGCCAAATTTTATCGAAATCTGTTCAGTGGTTTAGACGTGAAACATACAGACAGACAGAGTTACTTTCGAATTTATAATATTAGTATGGATGTTAAGATATATTCCATAGTTTCAAAATACTCCTAGGCACTAGTTCTGTAGGTATTTTTTCATGCATTGTCGTATTGTTATCTCCACATTGTATATGGCAGTATTTAAAAACCCTTGAAGAAAGGCTTCTAAAAAAATGTTTTGGACTTCTAAACCTCCTTGTATAAAATCTTTCTAATATGAGAAAGAGATGTGGTACGCCATTCCTTTTTCTCAGCCGAATTTGACAGGCGTTGGCGTCGTGAGCAAATTGTAGGGAAAATGTAAAATAAATCTAGTTACAGTTTTAACAGTGCACAATTCAAATTAAATTGTAAAAAGAAATGGTTGAATATACTGTAGGTAACACAATTAAGAGCCAATTTCGAAAATAGTACTGTTATACACTTGTACAGGTAAACCAAAACAGGTTTGCGCTTCGGAAATCTTCGTGTTTCGGAATTAGTACTAATGTTGCGCAACATAGTGACCCCCATAGAGACAAAGCTTCTAAGCGTCTACGTTTTCTACAAAGCTTTGTACTGTCGCACCTATCATTGCGCGTTTGTATGAAGCTTTCTCAGTGTTGGGTTACCTACTCTGGTCGCCCCTTGTTATATGTCACTCAATAGTTTTTTTGGAATGGGCCACAATCGCAGTAGACCAGCAAGAAGGAAGAGAGGGCTTTGCCCTGCAGTGGGACAACACAAGCTTATAACAAAAATAATTGTTAATCTAAAATTTTGTAAGCATGGTGATAATAAACAGGTAAATACTTGGTTATAACAGCTCTATATTAGATCTCATATTTTTGACGTTCAAAAGTGCTTTTTATTTGCCCATTTGAAATAAATGCTTTGATTTTACCATAATTACCGAAGACATACGATGATTCCCGAAGCGCAAACTTTTGCTGGAACCTGTATCTGACTCTTAACTCTATCAAACTATTTACATTTTTCAGCGTCACAATGTTAACAAGTTTTATAATTTCAGCAAATCCTGAAAAAAAACTGTGCACCGTTCAACCATAAACAGGGTTAAGTACTTACATCTCCCTTCTCTTTCTTCTTGTCTTTCTTCACTTCCTTCTCTCCTTTCTCCTTATCTTTGTCTCGCTCCTTCTCTCGCTTCTCCTTCTTACCGCTGGTGCGTTCTCGCTCTGTAATTATATAGAGTTGTGTGATACTCTTCAGTAAAAGCGATATCAGACCGACGATTGAGAGAAAATTAATTATCTGTCTTTGTAAAGTTAAAATTTAGAATATTATTATTATTACTATTATGTAATAGTAAAGATTCAGTGTATCTATTATGATTATAACATAATATTCTATTACTAATTTCTTATACAAATTTAATAAATAAACAATGTTTTATACATATAAAACATTGTTTATTTATTAAATTAATCATACTGACTGCGGGAGAAACTTGTGGTCACGTTACAAATTACGCACGTACGCAGTTGTGCACGTATTAGGATCTAGCGTAGTAGGTACATCGAACATTTTGACTTCTTTTGACTGTACAGCGGGTGTGTGACTGTAATTTACGTAGTTTTAATTCCTATATTAAAAATCGATTCAGTAAACGATTCTTAACACACTACTTTCGTTATGTGCATTAATTCAGTTACACATTGCATACATATTTTAGAAAGAAATAAATAAAATACGTTTATTTGCGTCAAACATGACGCATCAAAAGAAAAAAAGAAAATAACAATTATGAGAATGGCGAGGGCCGTTTTCATATTATGTACAAAAACTCAATTTTAAGTCAGTTATTTGACTAAAGAACGTCTAAACGTTAAGTTACGTATAAAATATTAGTTTAGCTTTCAATCTTTCCGTCCGCTCAACAAAAGTCAACAAGCCAAGTTGAAAAAAAAAATGCGTTACTTAAAATAGTTTTTTTTATATTTTCATAGTTATTTTCAGTTAGCTCCAGTGGGTCCGATTCAGAAACCGGGCATTCCATAAATCAGTATCACCAAAACTTATATGCCATCCATAAATTACATCACACGAATGTCATGACAATCAATTGGAGATCCCTCCCCTGGAGTGATGACTGTTTTGCAATTTAAGATTTGGGAATTATAAAATTAAAATAGCATTTTTTTATTAAAAATCTTTTTTCATAAAATCTATACAAATAAATTTGAAGTATCATCAATTTGTGATGTCACAATAGTAGCTTTTTAGTAAATGCATTTAAAAGAATATACGATACATAACAAATTTTTTTGTCTGTTTGTTTTTTCCGGCTGATCTCCGAAACGGCTGGACTGTATTTGATGAAATTTGGTATGGGGATACTTTGAACCGTGGGGAAGGACATAGGCATTTTATCGATATACCACGCGGGCGAAAGCTTGTAAAAAATAAATATTAGTTATTAATACTTTAGATTTATACATGTAACGAAGTTAATGAGTCGTACCCCCTTGTCAAACGATCATAACATTGAGTTGACCCTTCCCTCCTCCTTAACGTGTGACGAAATTTATGGGTGCCTTATAAATAAATAAATAAAAACAACTCACTCTTCTCCTTTCCATCTTTTTCCTTTTTCCGTTCTTCTTTTACAATCTTACAATACTCCTTGAAGTAATCTTCCCTGAGGTTACTGCTCTCCACAGCCTTGTACCTTGCGTCCGAGTCAATCTTCTTCTTGGCGTCGATCCAGCGCGCATGCCTGTCCACCCCCTTTTCTTTAAGCAGCGCTATGAACTCGATTTTCACCTATAATGAGATATTTGACCGTTATTTGAGGAGATGGTTTATTCGGTTTTTAAAAGTGGGTTTTTCACGATTGGTTTTTAGGAATTGTTGGGTTTTTAAATTTGGTGTGGGCTGTGGTTGGCGAATAAAAAGAAATTACATGACATCAAGCCAGTATGCCCTGAAGGGACTAGGCAGAGATGAAAGGTCGTATGCTTATAGCTTTTAAAATAAATATTTGGCTAACAAGAAAAAAAATATGGTCACCGTACATGCGATTTAGACACGACTTGGCAAAAACTTTTATAAATCCATTAGAGAAAAGTTATCAAAAATGGCCCCCATGATAATTACTTTAATTGCGAGTTTGTGCATGGATTATTTTCTTTGATATTTTTAAAGCAAGTGAATAATTCTGCCACAATCTTTAATATGCCAAAAATCAAGGACTATAGTGCGTCAGGGGAATGGAATTTCGACCTTACAAATTCAATTTTACAAGAACATAAACAGCCAAACATCAGCCCGAAATTACAAAAAACAATTCGCTGAGCAAACTCCTGAAAACCAGTCGTCTATCTACCCAGCACGCACAGAGCTCGCCGACAAAAAGCTGAAAGAAATCGTTTTACGATTAGAAGCTGAAAAGTTTAAAAGTTTTCGTTAGAAACCTGTGGAGTGAAAAAAATATTAAGTTCTGAAAGAGAAATTTCATTAGTATTATTGGGGTTTTTTTGGTAGACGGAAGTATGATTTTTGTTTGTTTAAAATTAAACATGATTTTTTTAATAATCGTAATATATAATTTAATTGCATAATTTGAAAATCGTATCAAAAGTCTTTCAGTAGTCTCCCTCTAAAACTTTGTGAATACACAGAATAATCAGCCTATAATGTTCCCACTGCTGGTGCACAGGCCTCCTCTCTGTGAGAGGGAGTGGGCTGTAATCCACCACGCGGGCCCAGTGCGGGTTGTGATTGTGTGATCATGTTTGCTATGATTTGAAACTACACAAGTACTTTAAAATTACACTTCAGTAGCCTTTGTGTGAGTTTTTTCAGTCACGTTCGATTGCGAGCGCGTTAGAATTTTATATGGGAAAAAGTTATAGCGCCACCTGGTGGTCACTAGGAGAAACCTAATCTCCCATACAAAATCCTAACGCGCTCGCAATCGAACGTGAGTCGAAAAAACTTACACTAAGGCCTCTGAGTAAAACTATAGAAATATATCAAATTACAAATTATTATTGCACATTATTAACACATTTTGAATTTACAATTAAAACATTGTTAGGAGTTAATTTGCTTAACACAGGCTATTTTAATTAGCATATTGGGGTTCATATTGTGTACGACTTCATTGTCCAAAGAAAAGGACAGGAGTGTACCTTTTGACACCATTTATAAAAGCATCAGTATTTAATTCAGTCTCATTTCCTTTGTGACAAGTATATTGCCATTTATGGGAAACGATAAACTCCATCATTTTGCATGACTTGGGAATGGAACCCAGGCTATCTTACATTCGTAATCAGCTCAAAGACTACAATCACAGGATGCTTTTGGTACTGCCACATGGCAATTTTTTTTTTTTTTATAAGCTAGTTATCTAATCTAGACAATCACGAAGGCCATATCGATTTAAAAAAAAAAAACGCTTAAAAAATTATAATAGGCACGGGAATTGAACCCGGTCGCTTGCGCTTTCCAATGACTGTTAATAACAGTTTATAACTGAGTATTTACAAATATAAAAACGGAACACACTGCAACTACCGGGCTTCGAACCCAGATAATCTGCATAGTGCAAATGCAAACCCCTCCAACATTTTATTATAACCATTTTTTCTATAGTATTGGTCCGTCTGCTAAAAATTTTAATTTTATTCATTATAATTGATTCAAAATTTTTAATCGTCATTTCTATCAGGCATATCGCGAATAACAATGCTGCAATGATTTGCGATTACCAATCCCTTTTTTTGCTGCTCCATTAGTCTAATATAAAACTGCTCTATTATTTTGATACCTATACCTATTTTTCTACTAACAATTTTTCTTATCTTTGAACGCAATTTCTATTACACAGAAAAATTTAATGAAATAAATTTTCTTTTTACTCGACGCAGGATTCGAACCCGCGTTTTAGAGGTTTTCGGATATTATAATATTAAAATAGAGCAAGCGTTGCCGCGGATCAAACATAGTGTTATAAGAGAAAAACTTCCGTTTACCAAAAATGTGTAGTATTCCTAACTCTGATCATTAATCAGTCTCATTTTGAAATTGAACCAATGTTACGGGTGCAAGTCATAGATTAACTTTTCTATTGCTTTTTATTACCAAATAACACTTTAAGCGACCTAGGAATTGAACCCAGGACTCAACGTTTAGCAGTCGCGCTAGCAACCATTAGACCAAGTCCGGTTGTGCCGATTTTTTTGTGACTGTATTTCCTATCGTGGGTTCACCACCAAAAATTAATTATAAATATTTAGGTAAAATAAAATACTTAAAAATTTAAGTCAAAAACACTTTGGCTTAGTAAAATAACATACAAAATTAAAAAACAAAACTACATATTATTTGAACAATAAAAAGGGTTTAAATTATATTAGGGCAAGCATCTGAACACCTATGGAAAAACCCTAAACATTAGCCCGGCCTGTGGATCGAACCCAGGACCCCACGCTCAGCATTCGCACTGGTTATTTAACTGTGGACATCGGACTTTCAGCCAGCCGTTATAAACATGGCCATTTACCAGTTGAATTTTAGTTTGCATGAGTTACTTCACCCATAAAATTGATTCAATTTCATTCCTTCAAAATTATCTATTAATTATTATTCATTACAATTATAGTTTATTTAAAACAATAACTTTCTAGTCTTTACAACAGTTAAATATTTATTCAAAACTTTAATAATTTAATACTAAAATGTATTATAGAAATTATCATCCATAAAGAAGGAAAATAAACTAAAATAGATTAAATTTTTATGAAAAAAAAAATTTCTTCAAAATGGACGCCCAGAGTAAAAATAAAACAGAAAAAATGCTGAAAAGAAATGATTAGTATTCCTATCATTTTTTTTTTTGCTAATTTCCATTATTTATTTACATATAGTGACGTTTCTTGGACCCATCACCAATACTTAAGGCTGGCAGCACAGTTAGACGTCTGTGTTGCCAGCGCACTAAATTATTTTCGTCCACTTTAAGCGTGGCAACACTGCCTGTATTTAGCATCGCATGCATGAAATCTGGAAGCTCGTTGTGGGGGAGATATTTTTCTCTATATAATAATAAAAGATGATATTTAACAAAATGCTGGGAAAATTGACAGTTTAAAAAAAACAAAAAATTAAATTATTTTAAAGCATTTTAATATTTTAAATATATACAGAATGTGAACTTTTCAAAGTTTTAAAACTTTTTATTTTTTAATTAGTTAATAGTTCTCAATCTTTCAACCGCTAATGTTCCCAACATTGAAGGCAGTGTTTCCAAACATAGTTTGATATCTATTTGATTGTTAATTGTACTGTAATCATGACTGATTGATTGAGCTGCTTAAAATATGTCTAACCTTTAAAGTTCTCGGTCGACGCGGCGTGGCCGATTGACGATTTAATTTTAATTTCTATTCTTTCACAAAATGATTTAAAAGCCTATAATGTTCCCATTGTTGGGACACAGGACTCCTTTTTATGAGAGGGAGTAGGACGTAATCCACCACGCGGGCCCAATGCAGGTTGGTAAAATTATTTATGCTCACGGTATTTTGAAAACCCGTTATTAAGAGCATTTCAATGACTCCTGTAATTTAAATAAATATCACATGATTTAAAATAAAATAGCTATTTAAAGAAAATTGTCATTGCATTGAATTTACTTATCACTTCAATTGACGACACTTTTGAAAACATTGTATCAAGAAAACTTTTTTAAGTGAAAAGAAATTCGGTCAACCCAACGCACAGTTTAAAGTTTTATTGCTCCTTAAAAACGGCATTTCTTTATGAATATCCTTTTGAGTGAGCAGTTAGTTTCTTAGCCAAAATGCCTCATTTTCAAGTGATGCTATTACATAAATCATCAATGGCCCATGTTTTAACCAAAAAGTCTCATTTTCAAATGTATTTTATGGCACAAATCGTCAATAGGCCACGACCGCGGCCGCCGTGCGAAGTCCGCTCCGCTCGCTCGCTCCACTCCGCTGCCGCCGCTCCGCTACCCACAAACAACGGTGCTACTATTTGCCTTTTAAAGCTAAAGGGGGAGCCGCGGTCGTGTTGTCGTGAGGAGCCTTTTGTTTTGATAATATTTGTAATATAAACTATTATTTTTTTCAATGATTAAAAAGTTTCAATATTTAAAAAAAAGTTTTAAATTTTTGAACCATCAACTTTTTTACTTTTTCTTAATTTTTAACAGACAAAAATAGTTTAGGATTATAATATATTACCACATTTGAAGGCTTACGTCAAGAAACACAACCGTCATTAAGGAAAAAAATGTTTTAAAGATAATAAAGTCATCATCATATTATCAAATTATTATAAAATATTTTTCAAAAATATAGATTTCTTCAATATGCTTTATCAAAAATACACACGTCTTTGATATTGTTTCAGAAATATAAAAAAATTGTGAAGATACATTTTTTTATAGGCATTTCAAGTTTATGTCCCTGATCAGAAAAAAAACGTTAATTATTGCTTCGATCCATAAATACTTTAAAGATTTAAATTAAATGCTAATAAATATTGTTTTTCTGCGCAGGTAAATAAAAAACACGTCTTTTTTAATAAGCAAAACAATATCAAAGACCAATAAAAATTCAAAGAAAAAAAAAGCTAAAAATTCAATTTAAAAAGTTTACAAAAATTCGCACAGCAGATTTTTAAAATATCATTAAGTATTACTATCATGGGAATCGAACCCAGATTCTGAATACTAAAGAAACATTAATCGTCACCAGGACTCGAACCTGATATAGTCTCGAAGATAAATAACTAAAAATAAAAAATAAAATGGTTAAAAAAAGTCGCCAAAAAAACCTGAAACCATTCGGGAATCGAACCCAAATACTTTAAGACCATAATTCTGTAAAATTTTGAAAAATCTGCTAATACGATTCTGAATGTCATATAATTAAATTTAAAAACAAATCTGTAAGTACACGTATTAAAATTGAAATACACATAAAAATATAAATTAGAAATCATCTTGGTTTGAAATAAGCAATCTTGGAAACTAATGATTTTATGAGTCCTATGAAAAAATAGCCACGCAATTTTCGTATTAAAAATCTATAATTTTTTATACCCACAGCATACCCCAATGCTGGACAAAGGGATCCTTTTAAAAACAGGCTTATGTAATAGTAACATTTGTCCTAGAATCCTATCTATATCAATATTACAGAAGAGGTAAAATTTATGAGTTTGTATATTATAGGAGCTGTCACTAATGTGAGGCTACAGTATTGCCGGGTGTCATAGGATATATATATAATATAGCTACTTAATATTATAAGTTTTGGTCAGCTGAATGGATTTGCATGAAGTTTGGCACACATGTTGACTATGACCTGAATGAAGGCAGATTCAAACTATTCTGTGCACAGATTTATACAAAATATTTGATTCCTGTATCCTACTGATGCATTAACAAAAGTAAAACAGGATAATTGAGTGAGCAACTGCCATTCAAATTCAAAATATTTTTTGTTCACATAACCTACATGAGCACTTACATATTCAGCCTATAATGTTCCCACTGCTGGGACACAGACCTCCTCTCTGTGAGAGGAGTGGTAGATGTCACATGTCTTCGAATGTTTGGTTCTAGGACATGCCGGTTTATTTACGATGTTTTCTTTCACCGTTTTTAGAGCAGTGGTGATGAAATTGTTTACAAAAAACCTTTTTAAAAAAAAAAAAAAACAACCGACTTCCAAAAAAAACTACAAAGTGATAAATAACTTTTATTTCGGAAGTCGGTGTCGTTGGTTCTGCATTTTCGTTTATTGACACCGACTTCCGAAATAAAAGTTATTTATCACTTTGTAGTTTTTTTTGGAAGTCGGTTGTTTTTTTTTTTGTAAAAAAGTTTTTATTTTTCACTTTTTAGTGAGAGAGTTTGTAATTTATCTAAGTTACAATAGCCTAACGTCAACTGCTCATCACCTTTTACAAAATATTGCTTATCCCGATGCTGGGACGTTAATTTTTGAGGAGTTCTCCTGGTAAGAACCTGAAGAACTCCACTCCACCACCACACGCATTGTGACGAGCATAAATGGCTTAGCAACCATATTAAAGTAATCGAATCGCAACCCGTGAAATATTTATCATTGATTAGTTCCGATGGCCGTCTTTAGTCTTCATCATCAGCTCCACTTTACCAAATGATGATTTCCGAGAGCAAATGCTCAAGTTACTCTAAAAAATATCCAAATCGCTATAGGTTTGCCAATAAAATTTGAGGGTTTCCCTCGATTTCCATGGGATCCTCTCATCAGATTCCAACTTGCTGACAATGGGACCACCTTGGGAGTATACCCTTCAAGTTACTCTAAAAAATATCCAAATCGCTATATGTTTGCCAAAAAAAGTTGAGGGTTTCCCTCGATTTCCATGGGATCCTCTCATCAGATTCCAACTTGCTGACAATGGGACCACCTTGGGAGTATACCCTTTCAAACAAAAAAAATAATTTTCGAAATCGATCCACAAATGACGGAGAAATCGGTGAACATACAAAAAAAAAAAAAAAACATACATAAAGTCGAACATATAACCTCCTCCTTTTTGGAAGTCGGTTAAAAAGTAAAGGCTGGGTGCCTGCCTGGGTTCGTACACACGACCTACAACTCGTAAGTCGCAGCCGTTACCACTGGGCCATCAATGCTCTTTGGGTAAATGGAAACTTGCACTTATGAAACGTCAGAAGCTAGGTGCAGCATATAGGATATACTTTTTATCAATGTGTGAGATCAATAGGCAGCGAGCAGACGTGGTGATCAGTGTTCATTCCTTCTCTGTATGGGAAGAGGCATTTGACCTGCATTGTTGAAGCTGCAAGTTACATGGAAAAAAATCGCACAAACTTTAGAAAATAAAGTTGAAAATTCTTGCGTTTAGAAGCAAGAGAAAGTGTCGCCAACTGGTTTGATGGCAGTTACAGAAACTAAAACACAACATAACGCTTGAATTGTAAAGTACACTCATATTTTGACAGTTATATTGAACTCCCATGTAATAGGGGGTGGGTCCGTTGCCATAAACTGGGCAGAATTTCAGAATCAAATCTGCGACTGAGAAAGTCATTATGGAAAATAACAGTAGTCAACCAGGGAATGGGGGCTAGAGGCTACGAATACTCAAGCTCGAAAATGGCACCACGCAAATGTGTACCGCGGTGGGCGTTGCCGAAAAGGCTACCGCGCACCAGAACCAATCACGGCGCTTGCCGGAATACAACGCTTTACGCGAGCGCAGCTGATTGGCTTATTTACATGATTTACATGTGTGTTCTTTCTTTTGAATACACGAGGAATTTTGTCAATGTAGTGAAGTTTGGAGCCGAACTTCTCGATGATTTTGTTCATAGTTACGCTTGCTGACTTTTTATTATTCTTAGGCTAGAGGGCTTTCGCCTGCAGTCGTACTGACAAAGAGGCTGGATGCGGGAAGCTCACTAAGCCGTCGGTCCCAGCTGCCACGTATTTGCGAAGACTAGGCAGATGAGGTCAATATTTGTCAAAAAAATGTAGCGTCATTCGATTTTGAACCATGTGTGATGCAGTTATTGCTGTCAAATTGTCCTGTCTTGTAAATGATTATGGTAAGGCCATGGTCTTTATGGCTATGCCCAGAGTAAGTACACTAGGGCCATGGCGCCATGGAGTGCCCACTTAGTTTTTCGAGTCGTCGCCAAGAGATTGGTCGACTCTTCACGTGACCAGAGAGCTGGCCTATTTTTTGGCCGAAGAATTAGTGCAATGCTGCCAGCTTTTTGGACACTTTTTCTGTTGACAACGATGCCAAAGATTATTTTTTTTTGCTTTGATTATTTCCCCACCTTTTTATATACTTGTACATAATTATTATTTCAAGACTGTTAGCTTTTTAAATTATGTAAATATAAATTCCAGTCCAGAGGAAATGTATTTCGGCTGAATTATGCAGATTATTAAATGCAGGGTACTTCAGATGCAACACACTCTTTGATTAGACGCAAGAGCATGAATTCTAAGAAATAGTTTGTCATTATTTATTTTCAAAACTATGCTTTCATAAAAGATTGAAAAAAAATACTGACATCGCCAACACATTGAGTAAAATATGGTGATCAAATCCTATCATTTTCGTCACTATAACTTTACCACGTGGTTTTCCCAGTCTTCTCTTTTACATATTAATATTAAATTGACTGAGAATTAAATGAATACGCATGTAATTTATAAATTTACAAAAAAAAAAATCGCCAACTCGCAGAGAGCAAGCGTGGTGATAATCCATATCCTTTTCGTCATTATGTTATAAAGGAAAAACATTGGATTTTTTGTATGTTTGTTTGTTACGCTTTCACGCCAAAACGGCTGAACGGATTCGGATGAAATTTGGCACATGGGTAAACCATGACCTTGATTAGGACATATTAGTATTGCGCAAGTAATTTACTAAAATCGCCAACACGCCCAGAGCAAGCGTGACCAATGCTCCTCCCTCCCTATAAAACCTTACTAAGCCATGTACAAAATGTAGCCGTCTCCCTCGCACCCTCGCAGGACTCACCTGTTCTCTGGCCTTGTCTTTCTCTTCCTTCTCCTTCTTCCGCAACTCAGCCAGGTACTCGTTGAAGAACGTCTCTCTCTCGCGAGCCTTGTCAATACCTTTGTAGCGATCGTCGCGGCCGTGTTTGGAGGTGAAGTCGTTGAACGACGACCTGTGGGAGAGATTGGAGAAATTTATCATCACGCCTGAGGGGCAATTCTCGTAATTTTAAGAATGTTCACAGTCTGATCACTCAGTCTCAATCTGTCAAAAAAAAATGTAATTTCCCAATATTTTTGACATTGATTGTTGCTGAGATGAGATTGCAAATAGATTTTGAACGTTTTTAACTATGGGAATTGGCCTTCCGATCTACGATGTTATTTGTGGAAACCTATTAAAACGATCATAATCATAAATATGGTTACAGACCATATTTATGATTATGATCGTTTGCGAACAAGCCGACGGCCCACCTGGTGGTAAAATGATCACCGCTGCTTCTACACATCTGCCACTGACAATACCAGAGGCATCACAGATGCCTTGCCATCCCAGAGACAAAGCTCAACTTCCTCTGGTAGCCAATAACTGAACGTAAATTAAGAAAAATTTAAACAAAAAAAAAAAAACTAAACGAGGGCTTTTCCAACGATGAATAAAGAAAGTACGCCATGTATGTACGTACGCTTATTATTTACTAGCTTCCGCCCGCGGCTTTGCCCGCGAGGTATGTCGATAAAAACTATCTTATGTCCTTCCCCGGGATGCAATCTATCTCTCTGCCAAATTTTATCGAAATCCGTTCAGTGGTTTAGGCGTGAAAAGGTAACAGACAGACAGACAGACAGACAGACAAAGTTACTTTAGAATTTATAATTTTAGTATGGATTTGAGAATCACAGTTTCGGTTTTGTACGCTCGAAAACTTTTTCAATAGTGCTAGTCACTCTGAAATCAACTTAATTGCCATTAAAATAAAGTTGATATTTGTTTAACTTGAAATAACATCAATTTGAAACATAAATATTTGAATAGACTTTAGGTACTTACTTGGAGTGCAGCTTAGCCTCATCCATGAGGGCTCTGAAGGCTACCTTCTTCTGCTGAAGCCTGTTCTTCTTCTCCTTGCGCTCTTCCTCGGCGCGGTCTCGGACATATTGGTCGAATACCTGTCGAATAAAATATAGGTGTTAGCATATTGGATTGTGTATATTTTAAGAGGTCACAGTAAATATGAAAGTTGGTTGGTTATGTAGTTTTTTTTTTTTGAAGAACTGCATCAATGTTGGTATGCCAAAATGGTAGAATGTACAAGGATTCACTAATATTATTGGAACCACCTTATTGAAAATATCTACATTCTGAGCAAATAAATGTATATTTTATTTTATTTGACCTAATTATTGTCGCTTTCAATGTAGTATGCCGTGTAAAAAATAAAAAAGATAAATTATTCGTAATATTGGAACAATATGACAATTCCATAAAATTTTTGGAATAAGTCATTCATCATCACGAAATAGTTTTCACAATTATTGTTATAAGATGTTCAATGGCTTGTTTTAGTACACAGAAGGATATATCGAGCTTTACATTTAGTTTTAGCTGACCTCGCTTTTCGCTAGGTTTTTCGTACAATGAGAAGTCAGCTTATACTGGAAATATATATAACGTCGTGCGTATATCTCTTTAATTTTAATGCTTTTTAATAGGTATCAATAATGATCACGTGTACAAAGATTTGCAAATGAATAATTTTTGAAGTAACTAGCGAATGTTCAGAGTCGTACCTGTCTGCGCTCCTTCGAGTTGAGCATGAGGTATCTGGGATCGAAGACGATCTTGTGCAGCTCCTTCTCCCAGGTGGAGAAGGCGGACACGTCCTTCTCCTGCAGCATGTGCAGGAAGGCGGCGAGGCGCTGCGGGTGCGGCAGCGCGCCGCGCTCGCGGGCCGCGCGCACCTCGGCCGCCACGGCCGCCGCTGCGCCCGCGCCGATGCTGCCGCCCGCCAGGCTGCTCTGCGGCGCCAGGGGGCTCTTCTCTGTTCACGGCGGCGACAGTCAAACGGGCTCAAATTAAATCAGCTAGGGAACTCCGCAGACGTGATGGGTGTCAATATCTTAACATGATTAAACTGATTTTTTTCAACCCATACTTCAAGGAAAAACACTCCCTGCGACCCCAAAAAAGAAAACAAATATTTTTTTGTTTTTTTTTATAATATTTACATATCAATACGCATCAGGTTTCTAAAGTTTCGCCAGCTAATTTAACTTCACCCTGTATACAAGTCAACCAAAAAAGATATGCGCTTCGATAATCTTCGTATTTCCAAATTAAAACAAACGTCGCACTACAGAGTAACCCGCCACAGAAGCAAAGCTTGTAAATTCTTAAGAATATTTACGACGTACTGCATTTCATACAAACTTTCAAGCCCTTGTTTTTCGAAATGAATGAACAAATTTTAATGAAACTTCATACGCATAAACAGGATACAAAACTCTTAAAAAGTTACTTAAGAATAATTTCGAAAAATAGTGTTACAGCCAAATAAGACCAATTTTAAAGTTTCCATAAAAACAAAACAAATAAGACATTTCGAAAATGTTCTTACGTAACTTTTTAGACCTTTATATCCTGATTATGCGTATGAAGTTCCATTCAAAACCAACCTTCTTCCACCTTAGTCTTCTTGGCAGCTTCCACGCCCCCGTCATCAGTGCTGGAGTCAGCGGCTCTTTTCAGCTCCCCGTTAGCTGACTTGCTGCTTGAAGCGATCGCTGCGTCCTTACGCTACGACAAAATTGACAACATTAGAACATAATTCTTTGAAGGGGTTATATTTACATTTACGCTATGTTCATTAGCACCGCTGCTTTATTTATCTAGTATTCGCAAGCGCTACTGCTAAACATGACGTCCAGGGTTCGATTCCAATGTCGGGCAGAGTGTTATTGGATTTTTCCATTAGAAAGAATGATGGGCGTTTTGGCCGGTATTTTACACGGCTGACAGGATCGATTTATTTTCATGCTCGCTGAATGAATTCACAAAAATAATGTTATACGTGTTATGTTATTTGAGATAGTTTAATTAAGGACCACGCTACCGCATTAGAAATTTCCTGTAATGGTAGCAGTGTTTGTGATAAATAAATAAATTTTGGTTTGGTTTGGCCGCCAATTTTCATTATGAGCAGAAGGCTGTGAAATGCCGGGTTAAAGAGATATCAGACCTGCAAGTACCATGTAAAAGTATTATTTTATGACGCTAATGTTCACTACAGCTCTCAATAATATTCGTTATTGACTCATAACAGTGAGGGAGCTTATGGCTAAGTCATAACAGCCACACGGGTCGATCGATCAGGTTAAGCTACGCTTGCCGCGGTTAATCCCTGGATGGGTGATCATTTTTACATACCATAACTTGTACAAACCAAGTAATTGTCGGTTATAAGCAATATGTTGACATGCATTACAGCACTATTGGTCATCAGGCCAGGCTCCATACAAAAATGCCCATCATTCTTTTCTCAGTAGCAGCCCAGAGTCTGGATTTTCGTCCAGTTGACGGCAATAGGCTCGCCCCCTATTACATGGGACTTAAACATAACTGATGAAATATGGGTATCCTATCCCACACCTCTGCGTGACCCTTTCTGGAAAACAGGCGTGATATTATGTTATAGTTAATTCACATGTAATCGGCGAGAATATTGTCATTAACTCTTCGCATGTCGAGCGTACAACATGTGTATCGATAACAATAAAATTTCTATTGTGTCTGCTAATTAGACATCATCATCTGCCTAGCCTTTTCCCAACTATGTTGGGGTGGGGTTCCAGTCTAACCGGATGCAGCTGAATACCAGTATTTTACATGGAGCGACTGCCTATCTGACCTCCACAACCCAGTTACTGGGTAATACGATACCCCTTGGTGAGACTGGTTGTCAGGCTTTCGGGCTTCTGACTACCCGTAACGACTGTCAAAGATCCACAAATGACAGCCGGGACCAACGGCTTAGCGTGCTTTCCGAGGCACGGAGGGGTCTCGATATGTAAAGATGGTCACCCATCCACAGACCAACCAACCAACCGCGGCAAGCGTAGCTTAACCTGATCGATCGACCTGTGCGGCTGTTATTATTTAGCCACGGGCCCCTCCGCGCGCGCGACACAAATTACTCCGGGCTACTGAGAAATTCCTGATCAAATAACCCAAAATGAAACTTTGCCCGACCTGCAGATCGAACCCAGGATTCCAGCAGCAGTTTGGTCCTAACGCTAATTAATTAGTACATTATTAAATATGTATTTGTTGTGTGTATGTACAGTCGACTGGACGTCAGGGGTAGCAGATTCAGTGAAAGCTGGCTTCATATTCTATTGAAGGTCGTTAGTGCTCACACATACGAGCCACACTCTTCGTCGATAGAGGCAGCTGCATCAATCGACAACAGGCGACAACGTGTCGGTCGTGTATTTGAGTACGGCGCTAAAATACACGAGCATGTCGTCGACGGTCGCAGTTCCCTCTGTCGTAGACGCGTGTCGCTCGTTTGTATGCACACTTACGCTTAGCCAGCTCAAGGTCAAGTGTTACTGTTGACGTGAAGTCGTCTGTACATTGTAGCGGTTGAAGTACAGCAGAGAACGCATTTATAGACGATTGAAATATCGACGTTAATTCTTTGGTCAATTTTATCAGTGGCGAAGGGTTTCTGTTAATATTATGTGTTTCATTATTAGAGCCAAACTTAAAAAGAAAAAATAAAACACCTATAGTCTGTTTCAAAAATATCTGTTGAAAGTGTAAACAAACTCTGTTTAGTAACCTAATTGCGTAATCTCAATCTGAATCATTTTGAAAGATATTGCTAATCCACTGCTTCATATGTACGAACAATTTGTCTGCTCAAAAATATACATGACGCAATGAATATTGTTGAACTGTCAAAATATAAGTGATTGCTATTGCTAGTGTATTACGCAATTACCCCGCGGGTTAAATTCTTACGCAATCACTCACTTAAAGGAATTAGTAGCACATTCATCTATATTTAAAAGATTTCAACTGTATATCTCGTCATTTTTCCCAAAAATTATTGTTTGAATAACATTATTGAGGTTATACAATTAGAATTTCGTGTTGAAGTATTCAAATAAATAAATGCATCCCTATATTACCATTTACCGTACCCATATTTTCAAAATGAAATATCTTTAACCCTATCTCAAATTGGCATACACAGGTACGTGTTTGATCCATTTGTTTACATTTCCATCAGCTAGTTTTGGAACAGACTATACGGGAATAACAAAAGAATGGCGAAATAAACATATTCATACATTTGCATAGTTTCTACTACGTAAAACCAAAAAATGGACCCTATTTGCAAGTGTTTAATGAATTTTTATCACAATTTCAGTAATGTATGAAAAATATTAAAATGTCAAATACATTAGTTTGACTTTTGACAATTGTAACTGATGGCGGGACGAGCTGGATAGGTTCCGTCAAAACTGGAAGAAAGGATTTCGTGAGCTCGCGAAAGATGGAATGTGTGGAGGGCGGCATTTCCTCAGGAGTGGGACAGCGTAGGCTCATAAAAAAAAAAACTTAGTATTGCACTAAAACCAAATACCGTTATAAAATCTCACCCATCGCCACTGACAGATTCCCTATGCAAAATAATGCAACAAAAATAAAAATTGTACCCAGCAAAGTACCTGGGCGTAGACTTGCCACATCGAGCGTTAGAAAGAGACAGCAACACAGGTGTGAGTGACAGAGACAACGCTATGCAAAATATATTTGTTTTTTTTTTCTAAATCTCGATGTGCGATATTTATGGATCTACGATCGAAAGTCGCAAAGACATTTTCTGTACTCTTCAAGTTATTCGAGAGCTCCTAATATTGTTGCAATTTTTTGAGTAACATTTGGTAATGTTACTTGATAACATAAATGAACAAAAAGCATTGCAGAGCGGTCTTCTACAACATAAGAGTCAGCACAGATACAGTAGATAAATGAACGAGCATGTTTTTTTTTAATGTCATCTGGTCAACGGTATCTTAACCGGGCTTGTCTTTGGTCTCAATAAATTAAGGCCTCCAGCCAGGGTTTCAAAAACTAAGCGACTATACGCTGAGGGCACCCTCTGTGGGGTACGGACCTCTCAGGGCGTCGCTGGCTGGGCGAGGGCAGGAAGGGACAGGCTCTCTCGGATTATTTAGGGACGAATTTAAAGCTACAGACAGGCTCGAGCATGTTTATTAAGTTCATTATAAATCCATCACTGAAAACCTGCGTACAATTTATTTCATTATCAACTGATCTAAAACTGCTCGAGCATTTTGCTCTATCTGCGCTAACTCTAAGTCGCTTACGGTGTCAAATGGTTCCTACTCAAAACAAATACAAAAAATATCACCTCAAAAAGTAATTTTAATTTGCAGAGCATTGTCATAAATATATTACCAATATAGCTTCGGTCAGTTTAGTCAAAATATGTATGTTAATCAACATGTTTCGAAACACCTAAACGGTACTACCAACATTAAACATATGTGTTGAAATACTAATCAACAAAAACTAACACTTATCTTGTTCATTGGATGGCAAAGCGACCTTATGGCAAGTGGTTACCGCCACATAACGGACATCTGCAATGCCAGAGGCACAGAATAGGTTTTAGATTACTTAATAATATTCCTTGTGATCTACAGGGTTATTTTAAATTGACTAGCTAAACTCCGCAGACGCGATGGCTATCCTTAAGTTTTGAGTTGAGCTGCACGATTTCTGACAAATGCGTGCACTGACTGGACAGGTCCTCTCAATCTGTTCTTTCCTCAAAAGACCATCTCAGACATCGATCTACATGGTCTTCATATAACCTGACCAAGATTATGTCTGGACTTTAAAAGAGACTGTGACCTCTGAGTTTGTTTCGGCCTTTCTTCTCAGAGTAGTCAGATAGGAAACGCCGACCTCATCTAGTTTTATAAAAAATACGATTGACGTGTAAAATTGTTTGTGCAAACCTACTTACAAAATAAAAATCATTTATCATTTATCGATATCTATGCCCATTAAAATGAAAATATTTTTTTAAGTCTTTTTTTGGGAGGTTAGAGTATGAGTTGAGAAAAACTGTTTACGTTTTAAAGTGTTTGGATATACAACACACAATTATAATATTAATATACATTACACATTATTCTTTTATTTATTTATATATCAATTTTTTTTACATTTTTAAATATTTCTTAAAATATAAAAATAAGTATAAAAAAAACATTATTATTATTTACAATAATATTATGTTTGGATACATAACATTAATTTTGGAAAAACCTTCCGAGTTGAAACCTTCTAAATTCAGATGAATGCGTTACTAATTCAGTGAGTGATTGCGTACGAATTTAACCTGGACAGGGTATGTTTAGACTTTATTTAGATACTTCTGGAACAGACATTACAACATTCTCAATTCGAATGAAACTCTGATTCAGATGCATTGAACAATGCGCACGCATATGGTATGTCCATAATGTGTGCGTGAGCCTGTTTTCGCTCGAAAAGCCCGGAATACCCATGCCTGTAACTTGCATAAAAGTATGCAGGTAGCTTTCATGCCGTGTCATAACAATTTCTGATTGGTGAATACTATAATGGCATGCAAGCTACTTGCATACTTTTGTGCAAGTTACAGGCATGTGTATACCAGGCTTTATATGGGTCCAACAATCATAGAGGCAATTCTCGTAATGTTAAGAACGTTCACAGTCTGATCTCAGTCTCAATCTGTCAAAAATACCTCTAATTTCCCTAAATTTTGACATTGATTATCGCTGAGATGACACTGCGACTAGATTTTGAACGTTTTTAATTACGGAAATTGGCTCTGTTCTATTCTGTGCCAGAGGCTTCGCAGACGCGTTGCCACCCCAGGGAGTCTCATAAGCCTGTAACTCTTGGACATCCATGCATATACAGGTTACCTGAGAGGCAGGTACCAGGGTTGTACGTGGACAGCAGAGCCCAGCATCAGATGGATTGGAGAGGACCACCAGGCGTCCCTCAGAATCCCAAGTGCTGAGAGTAACTCTCGCTCGGTGAGGGAAATCATTCTAAACGTGCAATAGACAAGATGTTTTTAAATGACGTCACTAACTACTAGTTTAAACCGGTTCCTATATACAAAAACGAGTCGTTTTGATCACCAGTGACAGTATCTTTTTACTGTTTTCGCATGCCAATTGTTCCCTAAGATTTTTTATTCCAATAGTATATATGATTTTGAACAGTTTTTCGAGTTAAAATTTTGATAAATTGTTCTTGGTTAATATAGGAACCAGTAAATATAAATATGATTAGCTTTTAATGCCTGCTTATTGTAATTCATATATCAGCTTAATTTTTAAATAAAGCTTGATAGTTCATCGTGGTTTAAAGATAATTATAAATAATAAAAAATATTTAAATTAATTCTTAATATTCTGTTATAAAAAATAAAATTGCTCTGAATATTAAATCGCGAAATCTATAATTGGTAAGACCATATCAATTTTCTTTTTGATCTATCACCTTACTTGTGAAAACAGACTTGTCATGTGACGTCTCATGTTATTTCCTGTGATTGGTTGACTGAATTAACAACTACCGATCTTATAAGTTCACATGAGATTCGACGTCACATTAAAAATTATTTGAAGAACCTGGTGGCTTACCATAAGGGACTACCACACTTATTCAGCTTATGCCCATAGAAAACAACGATTTTGCATCAAGTCCGTTCAGCTTTCCGCTGCTGAACGGATGCGTACGCATCTTACACAAAATCGTTGTTTTCTATGGACAAAAGCTGAACAGAGCTGAATAAGTGTGAGTAGTCACTAATGCATTATTTTGTGTATCTGGCATGTCATGCCAAGATGGCGGGCATGTCTATGCCGTAGTGACAAGTAAAGGTTATTATTTAGTGGTCTTATAAACATTGTAAGCTGAATCTGAGCGCGATTGCCTATTTTGTTTTGTTACTACATTCATAGCAAACTAGCTTCCGCCCGCGGCTTCGCCCGCAAGGTATGCCGATAAAAACTATCCTATGTCCTTCCCCGGGATGTAATATATCTCTCTGCCAAATTTTATTGAAATCCGTTCAGTGGTTTAGGCGTGAAAAGGTAACAGACAGACAGAGTTACTTTCGAATTTATAATATTAGTATGGATAAATATGGGGCAGAGGGCATTTTCGAACTCGCTTCGCTCGCTCTTCCATCTTTAATTTTGTAATTTTTATGCATAATTCCATAATTAGAAAAGTAAGTTATAACCGTATGAATTATCAAAAGTAAATCTAGTCTAATAGGCGGAGTGCGATAATTTTTGAAATGAAGATTTTCTAAATATATAAAGTAACTCCTATTTCTGTATGAGTGGTCAAAAGAAAACCTATAACCTATCTGAGGTGCAAAAAATTTTTTCGAGTTCACTTCGCTCGCTTTTGCAATACCTACTTGCTTTTTTTTTTGGAAAGTCACTGGTAATCACTACTGCTATTTTTCCTTTTATATCGCTAATTTACGGGGTAAAAAACCGCATTAGCCAGGGGCACCAAATATTAAAACCTCGCCGACGACGCGCGACGCCTAATACATTTATACATTGTATTTTTATATTTTTAGTTCACCTACCATGCATTCATCCCTGACGCACACGTGGGGGGGAGCTGAAATTCCGCTAATAGACGAAGTACCTACTTATTTCAATGAAGAGAGAATAAGGCCGATAATTCAAATAAATCCCGTAAAGGTCCACTGCTGGAACTGATCCGTAACAAAATCCAGAAGTTGAGGAAAATTTACAGGAGAAATTAAACCTAAAGGTAGCAACAAATCTGCCGAAAAAACGCGAGGAAAAATTAGCGTGGTCACTGCAACGCTTTTTAAATTACATAATTTGCTATATGAGACCGAAATTACGTCGCGTAAAAAATAATAAGAAAAAATAAGCATGCGTAATTTTCGGCAGATGTATCGCTACGCTAAATAAAACAAAGAGAAACATGCTACTACGAAGATAGATCGCAAAGCATAAAAAAATTAAATTATCGCTTTCTGCTCGCTCAGCTTATCAATAAGTGCCATTTCTAAAAAAGCTCTATTCACCCCCATTAAAGTTAAAATTTGGATGAACTTGAAGGTCAATTCCCGTCATTAAAAACGTCCAATATCCAAATCTCATCTCAGCGACTTTTAATGTCAAAAACTTTGCAAAAATGTAGGAAAAATAGAGGTATTTTTGACAGATTGAGACTAAACCCCTTACTGATAAACGTTGTATAGCGTCTGCACAGTTACACAACGCTTGGTCTTCTTCTTTCGAAAGTGAAATTACTGAAGACTGAAAGAGAGAAATCGGTGTGTAACTATTCATCCATACTATACTATCCTACTAATAATATTATAAATGCGAAAGTTTGTGAGGATGGATGGATGGATGGATGGATGGATGTTTGTTACTCTTTCACGCAAAAACTACTGAACGGATTTGGATGAAATTTAGCACACAGGTAGTTTATAACCAGGATTAACACATAGGATACTTTTTATCCCGATATTCTCACGGGATCGAAGCTTATGCGGGTGAAACCGCGGGGCGCAGCTAGTAATATTATAAATTCGAAAGTAACTCTGTCTGTCTGTCTGTCTGTATATTACCTTTTCACGCCTAAACCACTGAACGGATTTCGATAAAATTTGGCAGAGAGATAGATTAAATTCCGGGGAAGAACATAGGATAGTTTTTATCGACATACCTAGCGGGCGAAGCCACGGGAGGAAGCTAGTCTGATATAATAAGTTTATTAGTAGGAGTAAGATTAGAATGCGAAATTTCTTAATAATAAGGGAATTGCCCGTCATCTATTTTATCATACCCTATTAAAAGTTGTTCATTATACACCACCACCCCTAAAAGTATTAACGTAACAGTATTGGTTGTTGTATAAAATCTAAAAACCTAATACAGTCAATAATTAGAGACCCCGTGGCTAAATAATAACAGCCGCACAGGGTGCTAACTCTCGAATATAATTCCGATAGATCGACATTTGTCAAACGTCAGTTGGTTCAGTTAAAAGTCAGGGATTGGCTAGACTCAGTGAGTCCAGCCAATCCCTGACGTTTGACTGACAATTCCAATGTCGATCTATCGGAATTATATTTGAGAGTAAGCACCCTGGTCGATCGATCAGGTTAAGCTACGCTTGCCGCGGTTAGTCCGTGGATGGGTCTGTCTTGGTTTTTTATTTGGTCTGAGGGCTACCCTAACTTTCTCTATTAGAGTGGAGGTTTAGTATCGTGAGTACAATAAATTGTACACCGCTGCCTACCTTGGACTAACGTAGCGTCATGTTATACGTTTTAAAACACTGTTATTGTTAGTATCTGAACGAGCATACGCTGTTAATAAGACCACTTTTAAGTCGGTTAGCGTTTAGCGATGATGTTATTCATTATATTAACAATTTGTAACCGTATGGCAAGCCCCCAGTTTCCTTAACTAAAGTAAAGCATGTACACACTACATACAGACGTACGGTAGCCGAGGTCATGAAAAGTATGAGCGAGACAACACGAGACTCCGTCCTACTCGCACGTATTATGACCGCGACTGCCCCATTATTTGGCGTTTAGTAAAGTCAGTATTGATGAATCGCATTTTTATATTAGTTACATTCTCTAAAACTAACCTGACTTAACCTCTATTTTCGCTAAAAATATGCGCATAAATATATAAAAATAACTAATATGCAAACAAAATAGGATTACGGTTTTTTTTTTTTACTGAATAATGTAACTCCGGTGCGTCCATTCCAATAATTTGAAGATGAATCCACATATTTAACCGACGAAAAAAGGAGGTTCTGAAGATGACGCGTATACAGCATGTTTCAGAAAGGTGTCATCATATTTAAGGGTGTGGTAGAGACCATCAAATTGAACAACTTTGTTCATGGGACCAACAACGTAATCCCGAAAAAAAAAGGAGTGTGTGTGTGTGAGAGAGAGAGAGAAAGAGATAGAGCGACAGAGAGAACACAATTTATTTGGACACTGTTCGTGAAACATAAAATATAAATAACAGATGATGGTCGGCGATTCCTATCTGACTGCTCTGAGAAGAAAGGCCGAAACAAACTCAGAGGTCACAGTCTATTTTAAAGTCCAGACAAAATCTTAGTCACATCATGTGAAGACCATGTAGATTGGTGTCTGAAATGGTCTTTTGAGGAAAGAACCACACAGATTGAGTGGACCTGTCCAGTCAGTTCACGCATTTGTCAGTAATCGAGGAGCTCAACTCAGAACCTAAGGAGCTCAACGACTCGACGTACAAAAGTCGTACAAACTTCAAAACCTGTGCGACCCATACATTTGACCACACCTTTCTGTTACATGCTTTACAATTATGTTTTTTTTTTTAATTTTCAAGGCATTCGTATTGTTATTTTATTCGCAGAGTAGTAACCTATAACCTTTAGCAATGTATGATTTTTAGTGATCTAACAAATGAATGGGGCCAATCACAAACCGCGTAAATGCATGAAAATGTCAGAATGAGATGGAGCTATGCGACAGCTAAGTGTTAGAAAGAGCAAACGTTACGAACACGTGTAAGTTTATAATGCAAAAACCTTTGTAAGATCACTAAAAAGTGCTATTTAATATTAACGCAAGTAAAATGCTTATAGACTTGATTAAAAAATAACTTATTCAAAAGTTGTTCAAATTTAGTCCTTGTCAGCTCTCGACAGAGGTGGAAAGAGAGTCTAGGTCTTTGAACAGCAGTGGGACGTTATGGCTACAAAAAAAAATTGGTTGTTTATAAAGTCGGTTTATTGACGATAATTTTACGTGAGAACGTCATAAGAGATAGATGCGTCACGTCAAGCCGAACGCTGCGGCCGATCGTGCCTTTCTATCGGTTGTACCGCGCTCTCGCTTGCACGCTCGGCTCAGGCGGAACGTGACAATGAGTCATGCTTTTTCGTGCGTGCAGCCGGCGTTCATCGATTTATAAGTCGTTATCACGTCACAAATAAAAATATAAGCTATTATTTATGTATGGCTGGACCGCTGGACCAAATTTGTTAAAATTTAGTATGGAGGTATTCGACACCCTGGATTAACAGATAGGATAGTTTTTATCCCGATATTCCCACGGGATCGACACTTTTGCGGGTGCAACCGCGGGGCGCTGCTAGTATTATTATGTTTGTTTGTTACGCTTTCACGGTAAAACGGCTGTGCAGATTTGGATGAAATTTGGCACATGGGTAGACCATGACCTGGAAAAGGACATAGGTTACTTATCATCGTGGATCGCAGACGAAGTCGTGGGCAACAGCTAGTATTATCATAAAGAGTAAATTTTTTGGAATGATTTTTGTAAGATATTTGAAATCAAGTCTATAATCACTAGTAAAAATATGAGACCAAACATATATTATACAGTACGTTTAATTTACAAATTAATTTCGCAGTAGGCCGAATATTTACGTATTGAATCTTTAACAACAGCACCCGGACGGAAATATCACCCATCGAGCTTTAGAAGGAGACTGTCTCAAAGGTACATTCAGGTATGAGGAACAGGGTGTAAAGTTCACTCATCCTCCACAGTGCAGACAGGATCCTCCGACCAGACGGGTGTCGCGTGTGGTGGGCCATTGCACGACGATTGATGTCGGGACGCGCGGTAAACTCTGCTTGCGCGATGCAGGATTTTGTGTGACATTAGTAAGATCCGTAGTACGCATACGGCGATTTAGATGTCGCCACAGGTATGAGTGACAGAGACGACGCTCTACAATTACGAACTGTTGAGAACACTCGCGGTGTCATATTTACGTCTGGGTCTTGTGATTCACTATACACTACAGTTAAGGACAAAAATATATTTACTCTCAAAGAAGCAATTTTCTCGGAGTTTCGGCTCAATTATTTAAAAGTTAAACAAATTGTAAAACCATGTGTACCAAGATCATTTACATTTCATAGTCTCCATTAATCCTGTAGGAAAATATCGTTATGGAAATTCAAAAAATTGTATATTTTTGCCCATAACTGTATGAACTGCAAGTGTTAGGGTTGAAGTCTTCCATAAACTTCATCGGTATTGTGTTACCTAGCATCTATGCTGTGGGCAGTCGCTCCATATAAAATACTGGCATCCAGCTACATCTGGTTAGACCGAAAGCCAACCCCAACATAGTTCGAAGAACAAAACTGGACAGATGATGACGCTTGCTACAAAATTAGCTCAAAAATTCACTGATAACGTTTTATAGAAGGCCCTGCCCTTAATAGGTACACAAGAGATATAGCGAGCTCATTAATTAGCTTTAAAATCATCAAAGGAGGCTAATTCCCGTATTTTGAAGAACATTCACATTTAAATCTGAGTCTCGAATCTGTCAAAAATACCTTTAATTTACCTAAATAATATCTTGACTGACTGTTTCGTAAATTAATATGTCTTATTCAAGAGAGCTGGGTGATCTTTAAGGTCTAAATTCGTGTTACGCTGATCTGAGGGGCAATTCTCGTAATTTTAAGAACGTTCACAGTCTGATCTCAGTTTCAATCTGTCAAAAAATACCTTCAATTTCCCTACATTTTGACAAGTTTTTGACATTTGTTTGTCGTCGAGATGAGACTGCGACTAGTTTTGAATGTTTTAAATTACGAGAATTGGCCATCTGATGTTGGTTGCGTACGGTCAGTATCAACATACGCGTCGCTGACGTCATCGCCGCAGTATAGTGCTATATAGAACACAATGTATATTCACACGCGCGACCGACGTAACAGCGTAACAGGAATTCAGACCTAGACCTTAGGATCCTTTATCTCAGACAGTTGTTGAAATAAATAAAGGTTTTTTGTAACTTTTTGTCGCTCAGATGAGACTGCGACTAGATTTGAAACGCCGCGCGGCACGCACCTGCAGCTCCAGCAGCGCGGCGGGCGGCTGGCTGACGGCGCGGTCCACGTCGGCGCGGCCCAGCAGCAGCGCGGGCCGCTCCCACACCGACGAGTGCGCCGCGGAGTTGTAGAAGAACACCGAGCCGTCGCCCGTCCACACCACGCACCTGCGACACGGTTTATGCATTGTCAATTGTAGCATAACATTATTTGGAAGGCAATTAATTGAATGTGACACCGTTTAGCAATCGAATCCGTAATATTGGCTCGATATATAAAATTCAAAGTCCTGACTGACTGTGATATATCATCGCACAGTCCAAAACGCGTGTCCTAGATACATGAAAAACCAATGACCAAAAATGGTGCATTTTTTTTTTTCCCGGTCATCAATCAAGCGTAGGTAATTTGATGAAGAATAATATGACAAACAATAATTAATATGCAGCAACATACCCTCAGTCTGAACCGAGTTACATAGAAAATAATTTTTTTTTTTACTTATTTAACATCAAAAAGCAGGTCGTACTTAGAACTTTTGTCTCAACCTAGGATTTTTTATCTGTGCCTGAACAGTTGCGCGTCGCGGTTTTTTTCTTCGTTCAAACACTCACTGCTTCTCTCTTGTTAGTTGTGTACCATACGTGTGTTTACTTGCGATTTTTGATTTACCCAACTACGACCTGGCTTTTTAACTTTGGACTCTGTGAATGTTGCCGTGAGGTTAATATTACCATATTAACAATATGGCAATATTAACCTCACGGCAATTTAACTAATAACCAGTTCTCTTGGTAATATTAGCTACCTGGCAACATTTCCCTCTAGGCGATATTAACCGACTAGGCAATATTAACCGATCTAACAATGTTGGCCACGTGGCAATACAATCAGTATTAGCAATATTATCTGAACAAGAAAAATTATCCTCTAGGCAATATTGTCCTCTAGGCAATATTATCCTCTAGGCAATATTATCCTCTAGGCAATATTAGCCACATAGCCGTATTAGCTACCTAACAATATCCCTTCTTCTCAGACAGTCAGTTAGGAAACGCCGACCTCATCTAGTTTTTAAAATATGATTGACGTGTAACAATGTTAGTGCAAACCTACTTACTGAAATAAAATAATTTATCATTTACCTGACAATATGACGTTATAGTCGGTTATAGCAATATTACCGTTTTGGCAATATTAACTTAGATGACAATATTACCCCCACCTGGCAATATTACCTTTTTTTTATGGACGTGAAATCATCAAATGACCCCTCCCGCTCTGGGTAAATGATAATGATAAATGATAAATGATTTTTATTTTGTAAGTAGGTTTGCACAAACACTTTTACACGTCAATCATATTTTTTATAAAACTAGATGAGGTCGGCGTTTCCTATCTGACTACTCTGAGAAGAAAGGCCGAAACAAACTCAGAGGTCACAGTCTCTTTTAAAGTCCAGACATAATCTTGGTCAGGTTATATGAAGACCATGTAGATCGATGTCTGAGATGGTCTTTTGAGGAAAGAACCACACAGATTGAGAGGACCTGTCCAGTCAGTGCGCGCATTTGTCAGAAATCGTGCAGCTCAACTCAAAACTTAAGGAGCTCAACGATTCGACGAACAATACCAAAGAAAGGACATTTGGGTAGGCCACATAAATTACTCAAACTGCCAGACCTAGAAAAAAAACTAACAGAACAAAGAGAATAATAAAAATTAAACAAAAAAAATAATAATAAAATGACCCACATTGTCTTCACATGCACAATAATTAAAATAATATAATACTTTACAAAGTAAGCAAATGTCAATGTTTATATGGGTGGAGCGGAAGGGAGTGTCACTCTTACTGACTAAAACCCATCCGTGTTCCTTCCTTAGCCCTTTATGTTCCGGGGTAGCGGTAACCCTTTCGGACAATCCCGCTGCCTTGGCAATACTACCTTAATGGAAAAAAAAAACTTACCATGGCGTCCCCAAAATCGGCGTGCTAGATATAGGCCTACTCCTATCTTGCTTGGCCTTATCTTTCTCCTTCTCTTTGTCTCCCTTGTCCTTCTCTGCTTTCTCTCGCTCGGCCGCCTGGCGCTCCTGGTCGGCTTGCATCTCCTGTCTCTCTCTCTCTTCGGCGGCGCGTCTTTCGGCTTGCAGGAGTTTTTCGGCTTCGGCTGCGGCCTTCGCTTCGGCGTGGGCCTCTACGTCGATTACTGCATGTGAAAAATGTTTGGTTAGAATGTGGGTTAGAGCTGTTTACCTGCATTCGTTATTGTCGATCGTTTAGCATAATCAGCTTTTAATGTTCCCACTGCTGGGACACAGGCCTCCTCTCTGTGAGAGGGAGTGGGCCGTAATCCACCACGCGGGCCCAGTGCGGGTTGGTAGACGTCACATGTCTTCGAATTTTTGGTTCTAAGACATGCCGGTTTCCTCACGTTTTCCTACACCGTTTTGAGAGCAGTGGTGATGAGATAATTTACACAAAGTGCCTGTCTGGGTACGAACCTACGACCTACAACTCGGCTGTTACCACTGCTCATATATGTCCCTTGATGTATGCGTCACAGCCAACTGCTAAAATTAACCGTTTAGTTAACTGCCTGGCCTTTAGAATAGTGCTCGCCTCGCTTCGTTCTCTCGGCTCGCACTCGGTTGATCACAGTTCTAACCTAACCCACTTGGTCGGGGTGCCCTGGCTTAGTTACTGCGACCAATTCGGCTCGCGCGTGATTGTTTACAGACTTCCAACCTTAACTGTAATTGAATATCATTCAGGCCGTTAGTTGAACGGCCGCCGTTTAGTTAAAAGGCTAGGCGGTTAACTGAACGGCTAATTTAACCAGTTGGCTGCGACATTTATGCAATCTCATTCACTGACAGCATAATAATGTGCTATTAGAAAGACTCACCTTCAATCTTACCAACGTCAACGTCCATTTTCTTGTCATTTTTCTTATCAACCGGTTCGCCTTTCTCTAAAGCAATCTTCGCTCTCAATTCTATATGTGAAAAAAAAAAAAAAAGAAGAGACTTGTATTTAATTGTTACAATTTTACGCGGTGATATTATAAGTAGAAAGTGGTAGACAGATTTCCCACCCAACCCCTAGGAGCGCTTGTGGCTAAGTATTAACAGCCGCGCAGGTCGATCGATCAGGTTAAGCTACGCTTACTGCGGATGGTCCGTAGATGGGTGACCATCTCTACATACCAAGACGCCTTCGTGCCTCGGAAAGCACGTTAAGCCGTTGGTCCCGGCTGTCATTCGTGGATCTTTGAAAATCGTTGCGGGTAGTCAGAAGCCCGAAAGTCTGTCAACCAGTCTTACTAAGGGGTATCGTATTACCCAGTAACCGGGTAAGCCAGTTACAGACAGTAACTGGGTTGTGAAGGTCAGATAGGCCTTCGCTTATATAAAATACTGGTGTTCAGCTGCATTTGGTAATTGGTTAGACTGGAAGCCGACACCAACATAGTTGAGAGAAAGCTAGGCAGATCGATTGACAATATGGCATAATTATGTATTAATATACATAATGTTTCTAGAAAAAACTACGTGTCGAAACACCCCACGAGTCGGGAGTAGTTGAATGGGTGCAGTAAAGTCGTTGTTTTAACAATGACAATAGATCAATGACACTGTTGTGTACACTTGGTGTACAGTTGACGCTTGAGGGGTTATATAAGAGGCCTCAGATCAGAATATGTCTCGGAGAAGGAGTAAGTATAATTATGTGATTAAACGAACTTACCTTAAGTGAAGTTCTATCATAATTATACGAAGCTCCTTCTCCGAGACAGGGCTCCCTACCCACCCCTACTGAAGTTTTCCCTTATATAGGGTTGTTTACAATAACTAGCTTTAAACGAAATGACAGTACAGTGTTGCCTGATGAGAGAACACCTTTTATATATTTCTTTTTTTTTAGCTTTGAAATAATTGTGACCGCGCTGGTACAATCCCACGCTACTAAATACTACATCCTACCTTCCAGCTCCTTCATAGGCTTCGGTTTCTCCCACACGCTCTCCTGCTTGGCGGCGTGGTAGTAGTACGGGCGTCCGTCGGGCGCGCGGTGCGTGGTCCAGTCGCCGGCCGCGGCCAGCAGCTCGGGAGGTATCACCTGACGGACACGTTGCTGCATTAGAAGGCGCTTTGCAGATTGACCAACTTTACTTGAGGCAACAAAACTGTGACGACACGGTTGGCGCAGTGGTTGAGCGATTGACTGCTGCGCAGCATGTCGCGGGTTCGATTCCCGCACGGAACAAATATTTGTACGACCTACAAGTATTTGTTCCGGGTCTGGGTGTTTTATCTATAATATGTGAGTATTTACAAAAAAAAAAAATTATATAAGTAGTTTATCAGCCATCTCGTCACCATAACACAAGCATTAAGTTGCTTAGCTTGGGACTATATGGCGTTGTGTGAAATGTCCAAGATTTTTTTTTTTTTTTAACTATCAACTTTTTGAACTTTTTCGTTTAAAAGTTGCCAGTTGCTGAACTAGTTGCTCGATCTGTTCATAGCCTAGTAACAATTTGTGTGCGTCATAATTTGTTACTATGACAATGTGTTGAAGCAAGGATGTCAGGCATCGTAGAAAAACTGAGGGGCAATTCTGGTAATTTTAAGAACGTTCACAGTCTGATCTCAGTCTCAATCTGTCAAAAATGCCTCAAATTTCAGTACATTTTGACAAGTTTTTGACATTTGTTTGTCGCTGAGATGACACTACGACTAGATTTTGAACGTTTTAAATTACGAGAATTGGCCTACAGGTTTTTGTTCTGACTTGTTTCGAAGAATTTCTTTATTTGCAAAGGTCTATCATGCGGCAATCTCACTTATTTGCTTATAGTATTTTTTGCAATGTTTACTCAATAACCACACTATTTATACATATTCGTTACTGTTTTATCTGATACAAATTTGTTTTATTTATCTATTTAAGTATACACAAGTCACGTTGCAGTATAAAGCTGATTTACATCCGTCACCTCACACATCAGGTCCAGTTGAAAACCAGCGTCAGACACTAGTTGTCTGGCGTTTTTGCTGAACTGGGCCTTTTTGGCGCAGCCGTGAGGCACACTTTCCTGCTAATTTCTTACATCGGACTTTTTTTTTTTTGTTTTTATCTGGTGTATGTATTGTGTATTGTGTGCCTTCTAGTCTGTGCTAAATATTTGTGTTTTCTTTCTTTTCTTTATCTACAAAGCACCTAATAGCCTTCACTGGTGCTTATACTGGGCACATTCACCAGTCAGCTAGGTTACGAAGCTGGTAATATGCCCCAGGACATTTCGAAATAATTTTCATAAAACATTTTTTTTAATGTATTTTTTTTTAATTCTTATTTCAGTATGAGAAGAGACATTTGCTCTGCAGTGGCACAATAATAGTTTGGTATTATTATTACCATTAAATTCACAGTCTATTGACTAAGGGCGCATTCGACCTTTTATATTATTCGAACTTTTATACCTAGAATAAGTCTAATCCTGAGAATAATTATTGAATTTTTGACAGTTAGTCCATACTAGAACTGTCAGTCGTCAATTTTATTCCAAGAATAAAAGTTATCTGACTTTGGTAAAATCAGCCCTTATTCGTTTTTATTTTCTAGACGCATTTTTTTTATTATAATGGATTCAGTACATGATTCTGGACAAGACAAGACAAAATTAAATATTTCAACGCAAAGGGGGCGTTGAAATATTTGTCAGTTATTTAAAAAAACACAATTGTTCCACACATTGTGACCGCGTAGGTACTTATTGCACTTTCCTATGAAACAGAAGATTTTTGAACTGAAAACTTCTTTATGCGCGTTGGGCATTTTTTGAAATGGAAAAAAAAGCATTGAACTCGCGACACTGTTACCGACACCGCGCTACATTCGGATGTGTTCGGCTACCCTCGGGATGTACTCGGTTTTAATGTATATCCGATATGTCAGTGAGTGATGGCAAAGAATTCTGTTTGTGTTTTGTTTTCACTTCTGTCGGCACTCCCGGAGAGACAGTTTTTTTTTTTTTTTGTAACCTGCGGAAGATTTCTACGCTAGGGGGTCTTGAATCACGTGCTGAATTCATGGTTACGGTTTGTGCGTCAATGTCCTTATTACCCTGTATACCAAGTAAAGTAAAAGTGCGCAGTGCTGTACGCCCCTACCCTATTTTAAGTTAAACAAATATCAACTTTATTTCAATGAAAATTAAGTTGATTTCAGAGTGACTAGCACTATTGACAAAGTTATAAAAATGTTCAAAGTTATAGCGTAAACTGAACTTTATTGTGTAGGAATTAAAGTTATTTTTCTATTAATTCATATTTGTTTACATTTTTGTCAAATAAATCGCGAATGCACGGTATAAACGTTATTTATACTCACAATCTCGTCCTTAGCGGGCCTGTCAGCCGGCGTGGGCGAGTCGCAGATGAGGGTCGGCTCTGCGGCCGGGCTGGCCCCGCTGGCCCCGCCGGCCCCGCTGGCCCCGCCGGCCCCGCGCGCGCCGCCCAGCGCCACTGCCGCACCCACTGCCGGTAGGAAATCTATTTATTTGACCCAGATTAAGGCACAGAATACATACATGGGTTTATTTATAAACGTTACTTAAAGTTAAAGAGACGTTTAAACGTCAATAATGAATGGTTAGATGTTACTTAAAGATAAGCAATGATTAGCGACTGTTAAACCATAGATTTTTAACGTTTGAATGTCGCTTAACTTTAAGCTACGTTTATATAATACCCCATTATGATTAAGAGTATGTATTCTCTGTACTAACTTCTGCGACTTCGTCTGAATAAAATTCTTTTTTTTTACATAGCTGTGCTCTATTACTTCGTTATTGCTAAGCGTTCTTTCTTACCTGTCCGGCTCCTAAGGGTGGTAGCGTGATGTTAAATACCTTAAGAATTCAGCTGTCAAATTCAAAAATAATTTTCCAAATCTAACTGGTAGTTCCAGAGTTTAGCGCGTACAAACAAACAAATTCTTCAGCTTTTTTACTATACTCCATTTGTTTAGGTAATAAAATAGAGGACTAAACGTTATACCAGTATATTCAGTTGTCATGTTACGTCACAGTCAACGACCATGGTCGTTGGTCACAGTTGTACTCTTCAATTTAGCAACGTTATAGTTCGTTAATAACGTTGCTAAATTCAAGAGTAAAACTGACGTAGCATGACAACTGAAGTGACTGCTTTACGTTTAGTCGGTTAACTAAGTCACGTGTTTTTTTTTTGTAATTCTATCTAATTTTAACCAATTTTGTTTCATTTTATTTTATTTAATTTCATCAAATTTTGTCTAGTTTTAATTATGTGATTTAACCTAATTTTATGATTGTATGACATGTGTAATTACTAATATTGACTAATAACTTGTATGTGTGGTGCAAACTGTCAATTTAAGTTGGTCATTAATAAATAAATAAAATGTTATTACCTTAACAAATGGAGTAAAGTAAAAGATAGAGAACAAAGTAAATACTCACTGGAGTCAGGCACGGCCGCGTTGGCCATGTTGGGCGGCGGCTGCGCCACTAGGGGCGGCGGCCAGCTGGACCAGGCGGGCCAGCCGCCGCCCGCGCCCGGGAACGAGCCGCCGTAGCCGTAGCCGGCGCCTGCGCTGCCGGGGAACATGTTGCCTGGCGGAGCGGGACATAAGTGAACACCGACATTGTGTACCACGAAGGGGAAATTAGACGTGCTCTATTAACTTCCATATTGCGACAGTTATGTGCGAGACTATTGCCATGGACCGGAGACAAATCCAGACTCAGAGCTGCTACTGAGAAATTTCCAATAGAAAAACGTTGGAATTAAATCTTGGAAAAACCCTGGGAGTCAAACCCATAACCTCATAATCAGCAGTCGCGTTTGCAACCGGTAGACCACCAAGGCGGTCTAAACTAACGCAGCTGAATACTTAACATGGAACAACACAACCCAGTTACTGGGTAAAACGATACGATTGGTCCCTTATTTAACGATTTATAACATAATCTTACCATTGGCTGGCTGTGCGATCGGCGCCGAATTCTCTCCGGGCGGCACGTCATCATTATCCGTGGGGCTATCTCCCTCTTTATTATCCTTTGGACCTGTCAAAACGATAATTAATTATAGATACGTATTACAAACCTTTCATTGTTAGTGTGTTCAAGTCCACGTCAGCGGTGGTAAATGTTTGACCTTGGACTGACCTAGCGTAGTAGTTTCGATAGGAAACGAGGCCAGCTTTTACTGTACACCTTACTGCCGTTTTTGCCTACTGTACACCTTACAAATTACTTCACGTACAGTACCTACCTATGAGGCCGTAAATGTTACTCAAACGGCCTCATTACAAGACAGGGTTTATCTTTAGACCCAGGTTTAAACCATCGTGCCATTTTTAAATTCCTAACTATAACATTATCCGACAAAGTTAAAGTTCTTATTACAAAAAAATGACGTTAAACCCAAGTCTAAGTTGTCAATTTTGAATTAAGAACTTTACATTTGTCGGAATAAAGTTCAAAATACAATAACTGGCTAGTGGGTTCCGTCTAGGTCTAAAGTTAGAACTCGTTTTGTAAAAAGACGGATTGGAGAGTTTTAGCAAAACTTCGTATTCATGTTCGTGAAAAAGCGTCGTCTCTGTCACTGTGACGGTCTCTTTCTAAAGCCATATTTCCGCCCGGGTATTGTAGGTTGTTCTAAGATTGATTAAGTATTGATTCTGAGATACGATGTCAGTTATACCGATGTAAAAACCGTGTTGTTTCGTTTCAGATTATCTTATTGTGTACCCAGTGTAGATATCATTTTGAATAAAAAAAAACAGTGAAAAGAAGTGAAAACAAAACACAAACAGAATACTTTGCCATCACTCACTGACATATCGGACATACATTAAAACCGAGTACATTCCGAGGACAGCCGAACACATCCGAATGGAGCGCGGTGTCGGTAACAGTGTCGCGAGTTCAATGGTTTTTCCCCCATCTTAATAAATGCCCAAAGCGCCTAAAGAAGTTTTCACTTAAAAAAAACCGGAAATTATCAGTCGATAAGTTATTGAATTAGTAACAGATTGTGTGTATACGATAATAGATATTAGATTATTTTCAAAAACTTACCTCCTTCCTTCACCCATGGAGGTGGTTGCGTCATGAATGGCGGAACATTCCCAGTGGGGGGCGCGTTGTGGACCCCGGGCGGCATCACGTTAGACATGACGCCGTTGGGCATCATACCCATAGGCCCAGACATCGGCGCGCCCATGGGACCGTTCATAGGCACCGTCTGGGACATTGGACCACCTGTAAGAAAACACACATTTAACATCACGTTAGTACGACCTAGAAAGGGTGGACAGAGGTATATTGATAACCTCACGTTCTGTTACCATAGGCAATAGCTAGCTGACATATGGCATATAATTTAATTTTTATCACATCTATTAAAAAACTGCTAATGTATTCGTAGTAAACAGGGACTAAAATAGCTCTTTAATCCCTAGGGACTAAAAGTGATTTGAATTTGGAATGTGGATATTGTTAGTAAAAGTTCCAATCACCAAAGAGATTAATCACGAACATTGTATGAACAAGTAACAGACTATGTGATAAAGAAAAACGCACGCGAGCCAAATTAAAAAAAAAAGCATTCTGCCTTCGTTCGTATAAATTGTTTACTCAAACTAGGATTTTAATTAGTTTTATAAAAAAATAGTATGACTTCCTCAAGTAATTGTATATAAATAAATAAAAGTACTATTCTTACCCTTATTTATTTTTTCATAGAGGGTGATAAAAAGTAGTGTCCACCTTGGGAGCAACACTATTTTAAGCTCGAGTAACGTACTTTCAATCCCTCGCTGCGCTCAATTTTACGAAACACTGTCGCCTTCAAAATAGTTATTTGCTCCCTTTGTTCTCTGTCTCGTAATGTTAATTACTTTGCATACCATTGAATAGAAGCAAGTTTATCTAACTGAACAGACGCTGTGCTGCTGGACAGTTTGTTGCGCCACTTCTTCCCAGCGAAAGCACTAGGAAATGGTGAAGGGCGGGCGTTTTGGGGGACTGTCTTATGTAATTTTGACGTTCGAAAAGTGCTGATTCTCAGCCTAATTTGAATAAATGACTTTTCATTTAACTTAATCTACATAAATAAAATAAAGTCGTATTTGTTACATTATTTACAGCTCAAGAACGGCTAGACCTATTTATATGATCTTTGATTTTTATAATAACTATTGAAACATGGAAAAATTCACGAAAAAAAAAAAGAAGATTTTTTATTTTGTTATATGAATTCGTTCTTATTGATTCTGAGGCGTTACAAAGTTTGCCGGGTTAGTTTGTTTGATATAAACACAGTGTCACGCTTTTCCCCCCAAGGGTGAAGCAGAATTATCTGATTTTTTGGCCCAAAACTTCGCCACTTCCACGGCGTCGTCGGTAGTAGCGTAGCAGTCACTTTGACTGCATGTTTTGTTTTGAGAGCAGGATAGGTGGAGCATAGTTTGCGACGTAGATGCTTCACATCGAAATCCTGCTGCCAATAGTTGCTTGAAGATTTCTAAGAAAATAAATAGTCGTACCTGATGTAACCATGGCTTCCATATCGGACTGTGATATGACCTTGCAGGTGGGTGACTCCTGGGGCCTGGTCCAGGTGGTCTCCCTGGTCCTGGAGTGGTAGTAGTACGGCTTGCCTTCGTCAGACTTGGTCTCCACCCAGAGTTCGGGCGCCGGCTAAGATTCAAGAAAGGAAAGAACAAAGGATTTTTAAGAGATTTTTCTTGAGAAATGTAGGGAACTTGTTAATTCTGTAACATTTGAATCACTTTACAATTATGGCATTTATCGTATTATCGAGTATTATGTAAAATACTGCTGATTTTCAGCCCTTTTTTTAATTATTGTGTGTATTAAGGCGCAAATTTTCTTACGTTTTTTGCAATTTTCAGGTCACTGTTAATCAAAATATGATTTACGACCGTAACAAATATGTATTTACAGCATTATAATCATCAAAATCACCAATGTACAGTCAACAAAAGAGATATTGAGATAAGCATGGAGGATCGTCGGATATAGTTGAAGTTTAGTGAGAAACCGATGGATGTTGTCGAGTAAAATTTAATTTTATTAATAGAAAACAAACAGCTCATTTACCAAATTAAATTTCAGTCGACAACATCCGTCGGTTTCTTACTACACTTCAACTATGTCCGATGATCCTGCATACTTATCTCTTTTGTTGACTGTACGTAACTGTTTATTTAAAACAAAACTCAGAAAGAGGCACTTACCATATTAGGTGGTGGCATGCCCGGTGGACCACCAAACGGCGGAGGCTGTCCCATCATATTTGGCGGAGGGCCCATTGGTCCACCCGGAGGCATCATGCCAGGCGGAGGCCCAAACGGTGGAGGCCCACCCATCATACCAGGTGGGGGCCCGCCCATCATCCCCGGAGGCGGAGGACCCATAGGGCCCCAGTTATTGTCAAAGTTCGGTCCGTTGTTAGGCCCGAAGCCGCGTGGGCCGCCGCGGCCGCGGAAGAAGCCTCGACCTCTCATCGGGGGACCGCCTGGACCGTAGCCGCGACCTCTGAACCTCATAGGAGGCCCATTCATCCAGCCCGGCGGGGGCCCGCGGCCTCTACTTCTGTTCGGAATGTAATTCGTGTTAGACTTATTGAGAGCTCAGTAGGAAATTACAAAAATGTTGATGGCAATTTTAATTAGGTTTAATTAGTTTAATTAGATTATTTATAGTTTTTAATTAGCTATTTTTTATAATAACTTTGTGATTTTAAACAATCAAAGATATATACATATTTCTATGTAAATAGTTATAAGCTTGGTATTTTATGTAAATGATATATAAATGACATTATGAAGTTTACTATGACATGCATTTATTAGGATGACATTTAAAGCTTAGTGAAGCCCTATTTACACTAAACCATAAAGGCTTCGGAGGTGAAGATAAAAAACTACTGTCTTGTCTATGTGCAAGCATTACAAATATCTATCGGAAATAAGCTGCTAATTAAGCTGCTGTGAACTAATTAAAGCTATAACTTACTCAAGTATATTAGTCTGACCAAAAGCCTCGAAAGCACGTTATGAGGATCCCGGCTGTCATTCGCAGATGTTTGACAGTCGTTACGGATAGTTCAAGACCGAAAGGTCAACAAACAGTCTTACCAAGGGGTATCGTGTTACACAGTAACTGGATTGTGGAGGTCAGATAGGCAAATGCTCCATGTAACATACTGGTATTCAGCTGCTTCCTGGTAGACTCGAAGCCGAAAAAGGCTAGGCAGATTGATCACTTGTCTTCAATCAAACATTGCAATGAGTTACAATAAAGTTAAATAGCACATTATTGAGCTGACCTATTGAGTGACAATGAATCTATATTAAAAATTTATTTCAATATTATTTACTTAGCTTTGTATGGGCATGTCATGAGGGAGGAAATGCATGTGACTAAAAATGAACATAAATATTGATGGATGGAGACGAAGAGGAAGGCCAAAGAAAAGATGGATGGATTGTGTGAAAGAGGAGGTAGAAGATAGTGTGACAGTTGACAGGGGAGAATGGAATAACAAAATTGTAGGACTGTTTTTTCTTACTCACCAACTTACCCAGTGATATTGCATGAGACGAACAGGGATTTATCGCATGAGGTTTGGTTAAAATAAAGTCTTTCTTATGGTCTCCTCAATATACTTTAATTAAGTTTATTACATCCTTTATGGGTTGACTCATACTGCTATGACTTCATGTTCTTCACTATGCTTGAACTAACAATACATGTGCACACTTACATTAAATGGGGCACCTATTACCATTAGTTTCTAAAGTCCAAAGTGTGCTGCTTCATCCAGTACCGTTGTCCTGTGTTAACCAACTTGGAAAGCATCAAGACATGAAGACAATTGTCTTCGGAACCTGAAGATGTAGTCAATCTTCCATTGCCACGATTCAAGTAGAATACGTTGAATCGGGTGTAATAATGTATATTTTTTATGAGCAGACCATTGTTTTTCTTAAAATTAACTATGGACCCTGTCAAAAAGAGAAAACATGTTGAAAACCTCAATCTATCTGCATCAGACAATGTATGCAATATTAGATGTCTCAAAATTAATACTCACAGCGTCCTTATACAAATTTCACTCATTATTATTTCATTTTAACGCTGGTCCCTCTCCTCGATCTCGTCATCTAAATTATTTTCTTATATCACTCCCGTATTTAATGGAGCTTGTTCCTATCGGAATCCCAATTCCAAAAAGACACCGTTCTACAAACCTTCGTATGTCAGAACATTATAGGTTCATCTGCTTGTCAACGCTCTCATAACGATTATTACTAAATGCACTTAATTTATATTTTAAATTGAAATATTGCATTTAATGTTATGTTTGGATCTTAGAATTATATGCTTATTATTTTTAATTGTTCACATATAAATACTAATTTAATATTCTAACATAATTTAATAAATCTAACATCAGCGCCATCTGGTTCATCAAATAGGAATTATTCGTATTGATTATTATATAATTCGCTACTAGAGGACGCTACTGACCTTTTTATAGTGTTTGTGAAATATATTTGTTACAAAATGAGTTACGCCAACCACAAGTGACATGGGACAAGGACAGGGAGATGAGTATTTCCTTAGCTACCTTACCACTGTTTCCTGTAAGCTAGTGTTTATTTATTTTCATCTACAACTCTTTAGTCTTTACTGATCTTAGAACTAATACGATTTGCATTAAGATGAATGCGCAGATGTAGCCCGCGAAAAAAAAAATACATTTTTTTGGCAATTTGCAGGTCAGTGTAAGGTTGTATCTTGATCAAAATATGATTCACGACTATAATAGATATGTATTTACAGAATTATAGTCATTAAAATCATTAAAATATCTCTTTAAGTTAGATTTGTACCATAAGCAGTTTTCCATAAGAGATTGATTGTTGTTTTGGTACTACAAATCTAACTTTGAAAGATGTAATAGTGATTCTAATTCTATAAACTCGTACCTGTTATAGTGGCGAATCATATCTTGAACAAGATACAACCTGACACTGACCTGAAAATTGCAAAAAAACGAGAGAGAAATTGAATTTCGCGGTCTACCACTGCGCATTCACCTTAACAATGCAATAATCTGGCTAGCATTTGGAAGTTTGTGAAAATGTGATGTTTATGCAACAATATTGTTAATAACAATTCAAGGATGGGCTGCTGGACAGTTTGTTGCGCCACTTCTTCCCAGCGAATGACTTTTGATTTTCATTTTGCCAACTAAAAACATTCAAAATCTAGTTGCATTCTCATATTGAATAATGTCAAAAGTGTAGTGTTAAATTAGAGGCATTTTTGATTAGAACTCAAACATTATTCAAATACATGATTCCCCCATCACATTATGTCATATTATAAATGATATAGGGCTGATTTTTCAATCGACACATAATTTTTATTCATGAAATAAAATTGACGCCTGTCAGATTTTGTATGGAAGAACTGTCAAAAATTCTAAATTATTCCTCGGATAAAATTATTGGGCTTGGGAAAAATCAATAAAAAATTTAAAAGCAACCTATTACTGTTACTATTATTCACTTCACATTAGAAGATAACTCTTAATTCCTAAAATTTTTGCTAAGCTATATGATTTATGATAACAACCTTACGGCCTGCTCTCATAGAGAGGACACCTGCGCCCCAGCTCACAGAGCATTAAAGACTAATTACTTAATCTTTCAAAAAAGTAGGTTGGATCTTTTAATTAAATATTTAGCGGTTCTCAGTTCTATGAGTAAAGTCAGTCTAGTCTACGCACAGACTAAACCAGTGAAGAAATAAACAAGATGTTATGATCATTAAGAGTGCAGTTAGCATATCAGCATAGCTATTCACAACCATCCGACAGGCTATTGTATCGAAAATAACACATTTCGATAACCTCATTTGCCATGCCCCTGTCAGCAATCAGCTGTCGGAAGAATGGCGGTCGTATTTTCGAGTTTTCCGAGTTATGAACAGTGTTTAGAGGACTCCTACGATAACATTGATTGATGTTCGATACGGTATGGAAGCGTATCAAGTGATTGTGAATATGCAGATCAAACAGGAGGTTATTATGAATGCTAATAATGTTGCAGGCAAACATGCAGTCACACATAAGATGAAGCAGTGCACACATAGCTTGAAGAGTCAGCAGCAGTACAGAAGGTCAGCATGATTATCTAAACTAATATTATAACAAGAAAAGATGTGATATTTTTTTTTGTTTGTTTCGTACACTTTCACGCTAAAACGGCTGAACGAATTTGGATAAAATTTGGCACATGGGTAGGCCATGACGTGGATTAGGACATAGGATACTTTTTATCCCGATATTCCCACGAGATCGAGACTTATGAGGAAGAAACCGCGTGGCGCAGTTAGTACATAAATAAAATTAAATAAATCAAGCCTAGTTCCTTCTCTGTATGAGAAGACGTCTTTGCTCTGCAGTGGCACAGTTATTTTGTTGCAAAGGCACTACTGTTGTGCAATAAATTTAACATTATTACGCTTGTCAGTTAACTTCAATTTTATACGTAAAGCTCATTTAACCCATAAAATATTTTATGAACCAGCGATCATACATAAGAAAAAAATACACTCAAAATCAACATACTTATATAATTATGAAAACCATTACCCACTTACATGCAAACAGCTTCTAGTAGGCAACCGTTTGACAGGCTAATCTGTGCTTTTTTGGTAGCATATAACTATAATTCCTATCATCTCTCCAACTAGATTTGTAATAAGATTCAACTCTACATCAAAGCGCATATTTTACGAACGGGTAGGCTTATCAATTCTTCAGTCCACCCTAGCTCGTCAATGAAGGCCAGCAAAGAACTAGTATTACAGACAACCTCACGGAGAGTACCCGGAACATGTGAGGATCAAACTCACATCTTGTTAGTCGCCAATAGGTATTTTATGATTCAGATATTATTCATAATTTATAAAAAATAGTCTTTATTATCTTTGGCAGGTAATGGTGCTATTTGCAAAAGCTTTCAGTCTAGATTATTTTAAATCACACAAACAATGCAAGCAGATAAGCAATCACACAAAACATACAACTCATAAATAATTGTAAAATCAAAATTATTGTTTCCGTTGCCAGTTTCAAGATCAAATACACATGTAACAGCTATGACATGCAAGTGCTGGGCAGCAATGCGTACTTTTTGATGCTAAAATGTAAACATTCTTGGATTTTAGAGTAGTAAAAAATCTAAGTGAAGAGGTTATAATAAAGAAAACGTTACTAAGATCTACAAAATATTGATGCAAAATGACCCCGCTGGGGTCGCTACGCATAAATTAACGCAATTTACGCCAGCAGAATAGCTTACATCAGAGTTTAAATGTAAGCACACCCAAGGTCTTATTGTATAAAACAGATGAATTTACACATACAGAATGCTCTACAACTTTAGGGAAACGCTGTGAATGGCCGCAAATCACCACAAATACTATTAAAGATCACAAATCACAATAAGATACTCGGGAAATGCAGCAAATTGCAAAGTTATTGATAGGGAACATGTTTTTTTTTTTTTTTGTGAAGCATTGATATTGTTACCTGAAGTTCCCGCGGCCCCGACCTCCTCGGAAGCTGTTTCCACCTTCGTCGTCTTCGTAATTCTCGTCGAACCCTACAGGCACTACATCGCTGAAATCTTTGGTATTGTCCACCAAATTTTCACCCACTTCACCAATCGGACGATTGACCACTTCAGTTACAGCTGAGTCCTGAGAGTCAATGTATTCCTCTTCCATTTTATGTATAATCACTACTAAATCAACAAAAACTTAAGTCCTCATGCTAAATCAGTTTATTTTGTTGAAATGGAAACACATTTCATTTGATATGGACATCAACAATGTCGACTTAAGATGGCGGCCGGCGGCTTGCCTACTAGTGCTTGACGCAACTGTAGTTATGTATTGTTGAGTCGATATTATCGATCACGTTGGAAGCTAGCGATATTTTTAGAATTCATGCAATGCGTAGGACTATGGTATTATAGATTTAAATCTTTGGTTGCAGATCTATCCACTTACATGACAATAAAAATACTCTACTCGATTTTAATAAAACTTATGACCTAAGTCGCACATACGCCATTTAATTTTAAACAACAATGCGATACGCGGACGCCTCTTGATTTTTTGGCCCCTTACTTAAACTTTTCCGTGCAGTTGTGGACTATCTAAAAGTTATTTTTGCATTAATTTGGGTGAATAAACATACGTGCGTTGTTTCTTAGGGTTGCGAACTGCTGCACGGCCCACGGGCAACTACGAATAGGGGCAAACCGGGGCAAACACGTGGCTTTAAAAGCCATATACTTTTGGCGCCAATTTATTAGTCAAGGCGTTAGCTATTTTATAAATTGTCGACTTAACTCGAATTAAAATTGTGAATATTTAAGGTGGCTAATAAGTACCAATTAGCTGGTTCACAAATAACCAAAGACATTAAATTATTTGCAAATAACCCTCTTTCTTACGCAGTGAGGTAAAAAAGGGATGTATGTACAGAGGCCAGCACATCAAGCTACCCCAATCTGTCAAATTTCTTTGACAGATTTTCTACTTTATTGCAAAGGAATAAGGTTCATATTCAATTGGGAAAATTTGACAGATTGGGGTAGCTTGATGTGCTGGCCTCTGTACCAATCTTTCAGTGATTTATTCAAAAACGTTGGTTATAGACCATAGCAGACTTGCTATTTTTAACATCGACAATCGGCAATTTTGTGACTGGCGACTAGCAGCGTTTGAACGCGGTGGGTTTTATCGATTTCTGTTGATATTGCATTGGTTGTCTAGGCCAATCGGTCGCTGTATCGAGCTTTCGAAACGCAGTGAAAAGATAAAAAATCGCTTATCGACAATGCTATAAGTAGCATTCTGCAAAAGTCTTGGGGCCAAAACCATACAATACACACGATGCGACGTCATTTCACGATGCGATATCGTGTCGTGCAGACTCGTGCATAATTAAAATGCATCACGTAGATTTCAACTACGAGGTGCATTCGTTGTAATAATTCACGACACGACTGTTAGCACGTCGGTCGTCGTGTCGTGAAAGCTGACGATGCAATCCTGTGCCGAGGTCGCATTTAATATTCAATAGACAAAGATCATTGGCGTATCTAGGGCTTTTTTCCAGGGGGGGCCTGCCTTTTTATTTTTGGGAAATCCTCATGGATACCCTCCCTCTGGGAAGAGCGGAGGGTTATGTCGGACTCCTATCGCCGACTAAAACCCTAAAAAACCACTGTTCCTTCTACTACCATATGTCGGGGGTCCGGGTGATACTTGTTCATGCTGCACCTCCGACTGGTATCAGCCCGCCAAGCCTAGCGGACCCCATCCACATGTGCGGGCGATCCCACGACCGATCCTTTTCTTTTAGCACGTTTTTAGTGTTCCGTACCATCATAATAACATTGTCGCTCTTGCCCGGTTATCATTATTAAACATTCTGCTACTAAAAAAGTTTCGTCAATTTGGAGAATACCCTTATAATTATCCAGCTTAGTATTTCGAATAGGTCCCTAAAACCCTAGGGCGGAAACCTATATATAAGCCTATGTGAAAGACGACGCACGACCATAGCACGCTGTTCGGTGTTCCAATAATAAGTAAGTATAGGGCTGCCTTAGTATATAGTTATCTGTTTTATAGGGATATTTTTTGATCTACAATAACTACATCAATGATGTCGTGCGTACACGATGTGACGTCGTATCGTGTGTACCTATGTGTTTAGGCCTTTACATAAAAGTTAAACATCATAATCAGCCTATAATGTTCCCAACTTCCCACTGCTGGGACACAGGCCTCCTCTGTTTTAGAGGGAGTGGGCTAATACTCTAGGTACTAAGCGTTAAAAAAATACTCGCGTTGAGAAATTCGCGGCAGCAGCGATAGATAAGCAGAAAAGTAAGTAAGAATATAAAGAAATAAGAAAATTCTACTCGTTACCTCAACCAACATTATATTTACGCCAATATTTTGAGAAAGACCTGTTCAAAATACACATCATTTAAACAACTTTGTCCAAAAAAAGAAGCATGCAGGGCCCTCACTTTTCGAACATATTCAATGAAGCAATGGATATTGCTAATCCATTGCTTCATTGAATATGTTCGAAAAATAGTCTGCTCAACAACGTAAATAACGCAATGAATGTTGTTGAACTGTCAGTTGAACTGTCAAAATGAAAGCCATTGCTACTGTTACATATTAGTAATCTGTGGGTTGACATAATAGAGGGGAGTTACTTAGGCCGCTTTCCGAATTGGCCAATATCGCTCACAGCACTCAAATCGTCTCACATGCGTTCCATAATGGATATCACGATTATGACAGCTGAGAGCTGTCAACAATTCGGAACACTCGTTAGCGCGCTCACAGTGCTTACTCGGTGTCAAAAAGATATTACAGCAGTATTTCTTCATAAAAACACCACACGTTTCTTCCTTTTCTTTGTTTATGTGGCGACTGTCAGCCAGAAGCACAATTTCGAAAATGCCACGTTATTAAAAAGATATGGTGCAACTCAAAACAAAACACACACTGACACATCCTCATCCTCACACACACACACACTGTCATTTTTGACAGCGCTCACGGTGATATTTGTACGAGGCATGGTCGGCGTTATCGCAAGATGGCGCATGCCATGACGTCATCTATGACGATTCACGGGACATCGTTATCGCGCTCACGCCAATTCGGTACGGGTTTTAGCACGCTCAAATCGATTACATCGATTATGTCCTCAATTCGGAACGCGCCCTTACTATACTTACTACTGGGGAGTTACTTAATAGAGGTCAGTGGTTACGCAATTACCCCCATTACCCCGCAGGGCCCGCAATGGTCGGGACTATAGTCGGACTTTTAATTAGCTGCAGTAAAAATTAAAATGACAGCTTATGTGTAACATAAATGACTGAAATTGGCGTCTTTCTGTTTTTTCGCGGCCATCAACCAAATCTTGTTTTTGTAGTACAGAATAGTGTAACTAACGAAACTTTTTTGACATGCATTATCTCTAAACGCAGGCCGAAATGAGGTATGTAGTATGAAGTGTCATTTTACTGCAGCTAATTAAAAGTCGGAGTATAGTCAGGAGCACAGACCACGGAATTGCCACGCCAGCAGTGTTTAAAGTCGGCAAGTATTAATAGTTGGTTTGTAAAGTGTTGACAATGCCGCCTTTAGGGTCAGTTCACACCGCGACGCGACGCAGCGCGGCGTGCAGTTTTCGAGATAGCAATTATAGATCTTATCTACTACTCAAAAAAGTACACAATTCAGTGAGGTGGTGTCTACTGAGGTGAGGTGGTGTGTACTACGTCGAGTTATGCAGCGCGGCCCACCTCACTGAATTGTATGCCTTTTTAACCGACTTCCAAAAAGAAGGAGGTATGTATGTCTTTTTTTTTTTGTATGTTCACCGATTTCTCCGTCAAATGCGGATCGATTTTGAAAAAAAAATTTTTTTTGAAAGGATTCTGATGAGAGGATCCCATGGGAATCGAGGGAAACCCTCAAATTTTATTGGCAAACCTATAGAGATTTGGATATTTTTTAGAGTAACTTGAGCATTTGCTCTCGGAAATCATCATTTGGTAAAGTGGAGCTGATGATGAAGCCCACAGACGACCATCGGAACTAATTAAGTAATAATAAATATTTCACGGGATGCGATTCGATTAGGTACTTTAATATGGTTGCTAAGCAATTTATGCTCGCTACAATGCGTGTGGTGGTGGAGTTCTCCAGGTTCTTACCAGGAGAACTCCTCAACAATTAACGTCCCAGCATCGGGAAAAGCAATATTTTGTAAAAGGTGATGAGCAGTTGACGTTAGGCTATTGTAACTTAGATAAATTACAAACTTACTAAAAAATGAAAAATAAAAACTTTTTTACAAAAAAAAAAACCGACTTCCGAAATAAAAGTTATTTATCAGTTTGTAGTTTTTTTTTGGAAGTCGGTTGTTTTTTTGTGTAGTAGATGGTCTATAAATGTATCGCTATCTTGAAAACTGCGCGCCGCGTCGCGTCTCGGTGTTTACTGACCCTTAGCAGTGACCGCCGAGACGTCTCCGTGGTCGGGAGTGTTTCAAACCTTTTGGAGAGAGCGCCATAAAAGAAGTCGTGTGGTTATTTCATTTCTTCAGTTCATAATATGAAATTCTTAGTGGTTTTAGAAACGCCACCTTAAGACAAAGAGCTGCTCTATGACTTGTTAACAAAAGTTGCATTAAAGCGGTGCAGTAACATAATTATTATTGTTGCTCGAAACATGTTGCACCAACTCAGCGTATCGCAATCCACTGCTGGACATAGGCCTCTCCTAGCACCCGTCTGCGGCCTTCCGGATCCAGTCTGGTCCCAGCCAACTTTTTTAGGTCGTCGTCGGTCAATCTAGCTGGGGGGCGTGCCACACTTATACGCTTACCAGGTTATTGCGTGGTCTCTACTCCAGGACATGTTGGCTGTGTTGCATGTCTCACTAATACATGTTATTTTTCCAGCAACAATCATGTTGCTGCAACAATGCTGCGCAACTTTCCTTTGCAAGGAATACACTTGTCTTTTTTCGATTATTGCAGATTTTATGCGGGGAAGGAAATCATTGGGTTTAAAAAACCCATCACGTTAAAGGCGCGGACCCACCGCGGGCGCACGGAGAGGATACGCACGTGTATTATGCTTCGCTTTGTAAGAAAAATGTATGTGGTTGTGTCCACTGCAACCCACGGAGAGGCTACGCATGAATTGACGTCATTGATACATGCGTGGCTTGCTCGAATAGGCGGTTACATAGCTCAACGCTGTCGACGTGGGACTACGTTTCCACTGGAGTACACGAATATGAACCACGACTATGTACAGACAGTCGGTCGATTCTGTTAGACTCTCACCGTGAGAAGTTAGGTGAAGTGAGCTGTCATTCTATCTGACGCTATAGGGATTTACACTAATTTCACGGTGAGATGGTTACAGAATCGCACTGCTGCTCGCTTATCGCAGCAGTTTCCCCGCCCGTTCCACCTCCCGCAGTGAAGCCCGTGTCCGTGGATTGCAGTGGCACGTGCGTCTCCGTGCGCCGTGCCACGCTATACATAGTCTTCGTGTGGAAACGTAGAGCCACGTTGTCAAACAAATTAATACACGCAGCTAAACTGCGCCGCATGCCCGTGCACAGTATGCGCCGCGGTGGGCCCGCGCCTTGACCACCAAGAGAGTTAGATCACCAACAAGAGTAATAAAAAGTAATGAAAAGCAACCCTATCATATTTTTACGAGCGTCGTGCTCGACACGCCGTAACCAAAAATCAATCACGGGGTCCAATTCAATAGAAAATTGACATGCAATGATAAATGTTCTTTGCTAACATTATCAATATACAAAACAGAAGATTATGTACCTTTTTACAAGTGGTCGTTGTCTGCTTAAATGCGGGGACTTGATCACAATATTATTGTATTTTATTATGATAAGCACTGGCGCTTGTCGTCGAGAGGATTCAGGTAAGGTATACCTACATAGATGACGTTATGCATGCACTACCTATGCAGGGCGCGGCGCGCAGGCGCGTAGATGTTATGAGCTATTTCGCTTGCACTTCACAGTATTATTTGGTTACTTTATTTCGTATCTTAGATTGATCGTATCGGGCCCTCTGTTCAATGATGCGCCATCACCACGTGGCTCGCGTCTCTAACCCGATAGCGGCGAAGTCATTTAAAGGGTAATGTTTTTTTTGCAATTGGAATTATATTGGATTTCAGGTTTTGTCGTGTAGTTTATTGAGAATCTATTCCTTTTTGTCTTTTGCGAAGAAAAAAAGGATTAGGTTCTCAAGTCCACGATAATAAAGCCGAAGAGCTTTTTGTTTGAACGTAGGTACTAATCTCTGACACTCCCAGTCGCGGATTTCAGCAATTCTTTTTGGAATTGATAGCCTAATTCTTGAGGAATAGCATGACGACCCTTGAGTCAAGTAACCGGAAAAAATAGTCAGATGTCACGCTAAGCTAAAACGAAGCAGTAGCGCGAGCAGGTGATGTGATGCGATGCGATGCGATTAGACGGGGTAGAGCGCGGGAAAAAGAAATATCACGCAGACGAAGTCGCGGGCAGAAGCTATACTCCGACTTTTAATTAGCTAACTCATTTTGGACTGCGTTTAGAGATATGCATGTCAAATAAGTTTCGTTTGTTACACTATTCTGTACTAGAAAAACACAAGTTTCGGTTTTTGGCCGCAAAGAAACAACAAGACGCCAATTTCAGTCATATAAGTAACACATAAGCTGTCATTTTACTGCAGCTAATTAAAAGTCCGACTATCCATACTAATATTATAAATTCGAAAGTAACTCTGTCTGTCTGTCTGTCTGTCTGTATGTTACCTTTTCACGCTTAAACCACTGAACGGATTTCGATAAAATTTGGCAGAGAGATAGATTGCATCCCGGGGAAGGACATAGGCTACTTTTTGTCTCAATAAAGGGGGGGATATAGGGGATGAAAGTTTGTATGGGAAACCTGTTATATCTTAAGTTAGGGATATGAAAATTCAAATTTATGCTTTATGTAACAAATGATGAACTACGTATTTCGTCGTTTTTCTAAAATGATCCCTCAAGAGGGTAAAATAGGGGATGATTTTAGAATTCACATGTAATATTGACATTTTTGTGTAAATATTTAAAGAGAGTTTTAAGGGATTGGAAATTAGTCATAGTCTGTATCTGGAGGTGACATTTAGTCTTTATTTCATTAAAATCGGTCCACTTGGTCAAAAGTTATCACTACTTGCTTACTTAGGTTTACCAGTGTGCTCGATAGATGGCGTTGTGCAAATGACACGATTTTCTGAATCGCAATGTTAAGTCTTTCCGCAGACCCTTATTTTTGACCTTTATTCATGCAACGTATTGGAGTCGTGATATATTGGTCGTTCGTTTCTAAAAAAAATCGTTGCTAATTCGTAGATAGGTAATTGAAATAATTTTATTGCATTTAATTGTTTCTTCTCTTCGCTTCGTTGTGGGTTGTGTACATTTCTAGATTTTCTCGGAAAAAAAATCTCGGTCGGGTTTTTGAAGAGGATACTTCTTTCGGCGCGTTGGGTATTTTTTGAGATGGGAAAAAAACCATTTAACTCTCGACACTGTTACCGACACCGCGCTACATTCGGATGTGTTCGGCTGTCCTCGGGATGTAAAGGTTTAATGTATTTTGTGTTTTGTTTTCACTTCTGTCGGCACTCCCGGAGTGCCAGTTTTTTTTTTTTAGTTCGTGTTGGTATGAGGCACGAGGCACTACGTGGTCGGGAGTAGGAGATCTCGCTTCTCGGTTTGACTATATTATTTTAAAAGTTAGTAATTCTTATTTATATGTTGTTTTATAATTAGTTTATTCAATAAAACGTATTTTTAGTTAGTTCATTAGGTTTCAAAAATATTTTCTTTTGCACTTAGTGTGCTTTGTTGTAGGTAAGGTTGTCTAAATTGTAGTTGTATTGTAGCTTTATTGTTAACCATTAGTACGACTAGTGTATAATTTAAGTTCATTAAGTTTGTTTGATATGCATCGCAAGCGTAAATCGGATTAAGTGCGTAGCTCTAGCAGAGCTCGAGCCGTGAAAGTTACTAGAACGCAAGAATCTGAAGAGCAGTCTCAGGCCCGTTTGACTTTAGAGCAGACTCAAGCTCAACAGATTTTAGATGCGGAGCGCCACGCACCTCTTAGGGCTGCCGAGAGCTTAGAGAAGACTCAAGGTCGGTAGATTTTAGATGCGGAGCGCCACGCACCTCTTAGGGCTGCCGAGAGCTTAGAGAAGACTCAAGGTCGGCAGATTTTAGATGCGGAGCGCCACGCATCTCTTAGGGATGCCGAGACCTTGGAGCAGACTCAAGCTCGGCAGATTTTAGATGCAGAGCGCCACGCGTCTCTCAGGGCAGCTGAAGCCGAAGAGCAGACTCAGCTCCGCCGGACTTTAAGATGCAGGGCGTCTGTTTTTCCCATGGTCAATAAATTGAATGTCGCGTGCTCACGAGTATCCAGCCCACAAAATATTCATGTTCTAGCAAAGGATGGCAATACCAAAAATGTTGTTTACAAAAATATTTTAACATACATATTCCAGTTTTATTAAAATTACTTTGCATATTGTTATAGTACATAGGATACTTTTTATCCCGATAGTACGTTCCCGTGGGATAAGTTCCGACTTCCGCGCGGGCGAAGCCGCGGGCAAAAGCTAGTATTATAAATTCGAAAGTAACTCTGTCTGTCTGTCTGTCTGTATGTTACCTTTTCACGTCTAAACCACTGAACGGATTTCGATAAAATTTGGCAGAGAGCTAGTTTGCATCCCGGGGAAGGACATAGGATAGTTTTTATCGAGATACCTCGCGGGCGAAGCCGCGGGCGGAAGCTACTAGTTAATATAATACAAACGTCCGAATAAAATGATGACGTCAACATAGCTAAAACATAACCCTCCTTTTGAGCCTAACCGCCGCGCAATCGGGTAAAAAAGGTTCTCATCACTTCTCGTTAGGTACATCCTCAACGTCAGTCGCAACACACCTGGCAAGGTGCAGTTATATTATGACAGTAGGTGGAGTAAGACAGTGACCGAGCGGCATCCAATGACTGGAAGACGGAGTGTCGGTCGTTTGAGCAGGCGGTGCGTGAAGCGCACACAGAGCTACTGAGACAGACTCCAGAACAGTTCCAAGATCGTCGTCAACAACACGCTGAGTATCTGGCATTTCAAAGAGCTGCTGAAACTTCAGAACAGTGTCAACGTAGACGTCAACGGCATGTTGAGTATCTGTTTTCTCAACGGGCTGCAGAAACACCGGAACAGCCCCAAGATCGGCGTCAACAGCATGCTGAGTATAGTGGTGTCTCAACGGGCTGCGGAGACACCAGAACAGTCACAAGCTCGACGTCAGCAGCAGGCGACTTACATGGCGTCCCATAGAGCCACAGAAACCTTTACTAGGGCTGAATCCCGCAGACGCGCTGTTGTTACACTAATATAATGTATCGTGGGGACTGTTTGTCACACAGTTGACAGTTCTAAATAAATGTCCGCGACAGCATAATTATCTACCTTTTATGTGGAAGCCCAAAATAGTGAGCATTTATGTTCGCATAACTCGTCAAAATGTAGGGAACAGCTGTTTTTTTTTTCGCTATTTCGGCCATAACTTTTTTCATTTTTTACTTTCTCGAATAATATAAATTTTATTTTTGTACCTTACACGTAGACAGAGAAAGTTTCTCCGTCTACGACCTCTCCGAGATATAGGAGGATCGCACTTTTTCGTGAAATCGGAGCCTACACTGGAGCGAACGAAGACATTTCTAACGCTTTTTTCCCTCATTCGTCCTGCTGCACTTGAAGCCTGGCTGACAAGTTAGGAGCACATTTAGGGAGCCTCATCCATTGTGCTGAGACAGTCGACGTGACAGTTTTGTATGGAGATTCATAAAATACTATAGGTACACCTCTGCCTAACCCTTCAGGGATATATAGGTGTGAAACAGTCAAACAGATGAATTGCGTGATATGAATTATTGTTTTGTTTCCGCCAAAGTGGCCTTTTAGACCCCCAGGTCTTATTCTTACAACGCCATAATATGCGAACTATGCAAAACACGCGTAGTCACGCAAAATCCTGCATCGATTATTCAAAATTATCGACCCAAATATTCGAAAACACGTGACATCTTCTAATCCGCAAAAGGCCGCGTAGCGGATGAGAGGAGGCCGCCGCCCCAGCGGTCGGAACATAGGTCGATTGCAGTTGCCTGTAGTCGCTGGGTGTGTGTGTGTGTGTGTGTGTGTGTGTGTGTGTGTGTGTGTGTGTGTGTGTGTGTGTGTGTGTGTGTGTGTGTGTGTGTGTGTGTGTGTGTGTGTGTGTGTGTGTGTGTGTGTGTGTGTGTGTGTGTCTGTGTGTGTGTGTGAGTGTGTGTGTCTGTGTGTGTGTGAGTGTGTGTGGTGAGTGTGGTGAGTGTGTGGTGTGTGCGTGTGGTGTGTGTGCGTGTGGCGTGTGGAATGTGGCGTGTGGCCTGTGGCGAGTGGCGTGTGGCCTGTGGCCTGTGGCGAGTGGCGTGTGGCCTGTGGCGAGTGGCGTGTGGCCTGTGGCGAGTGGCGTGTGGACTGTGGCGTGTGGACTGTGGCGTGTGGACTGTGGCGTGTGGACTGTGGAGTATGGAGTATGGACTGTGGCGTGTGGCGCGTGGCGTGTGGCGTGTGGCGTGTGGCGCGTGGCGTGTGGCGCGTGGCGTGTGGTGTTGCGTATGGCGTGTGGCATGTGGCGTGTAGTGTGTGGTGTGTGGTGTGTGGTGTGTGGCGTGTAGTGTGTGGTGTGTGTGGTGTGTGGTGTGTGGTGTGTGTGTTTGTGAACACAAAACTACGAAAATAAAAAAATGTAATGGGTTTTTAATATTACGATTTTTATTAAATTTTTAACAATTATTTTTATAACGCTAATAATTAAAGAATCACAAGTCCGCAATTTCGAAAGCACGTTAGGCTGTTTTTGTTTTGGGTCGTCAGAAGGCCATAAGTCTGACAACCAGTCTTACCAAGGGGTAATACGTTACCCAGTAACGGGGTCGTGGAGGTCAGATAGACAACGGCTCCATGTGAAATACTGGCATTCAGTTGCATCCGGTTAGATCGGAATCGACCCCGACACAGTTTGGTAGAACGACAGATTGAATTTAGCACAAGTTGAAAGTTAAAAAAAACAAGCTTGGCGGTCAGACATTTTGTAGCACTAATGGTTGCCAGTGCCACAATGGATTGGCCATAGCCTTCGCAGGCCACTTGATCCGATATCTGGACTAGTTGGAGCCTTGAAATCATTGGACTTAAACGCGCACCGCGGATGAGCGTTCAAGTGGGTGAAGCAATTGGGAAAGCTTGGCATTTCTCTTTCTACGTCAGTCGAAACGTACCTCGGCTTATCGTAAGTCGGTATGGACCTCGGCTTGTCATAAGTCGGTATGGACGACCTCGGCTTATCATAAGTTATAAAGGACTCATCGTAAGTAGCGCAGACGTTCTGAGTTTTGAGGTCCTGGACAGACTGTTTCGGTTGCAGGGTGTCATTGTCAACGGCTTTGTTTGCTCGTATGCTTGTAATGGCGGTCAACGTTGACTGGTAACAAGTAAGTATGGTGTTGACCAGGGGCTTCGGTCGATCGGTTAACTGCTTGGACTCATTGTAACCTGGGTGTTTGTGGAACACCGTCAAGTTGCTCCCTGGCCGGTTAAGAGGTTGTACAGTGTTAACGGCCTTCTTAGGCGGTACCGGAATCAATGTTTCTTCTTCTTCAGAGCTTGCAGTAGTGCTGGTGAAAGTGGGGCAGGCACAAAGCTCTTCAACTTTGTCAGTGGCCAAAGCAAGACAGCATTGGGTAAAAGGGACGGGGCCTGAGGGTGATCCGAGGGTTTTGTCATTGACAGGGATAGGACGCGCACATTTGCAATTAACGCATGGGCCTGACCACTGTCCGGTAGCGCTCGGCGCGGGGGGCGGTGAGCTGATGGGATCACACAATCCAGTAGAGCTTGGGTATGGGCATGTGCATGGTGCGACTCCACAGCATGCACCACAGCCGAAGGGAAGGCACGCACCACAGCCGCAGGGCCCGCAACCACATGCACCGCAGCCACAAGGGCCGGTAAGAGGGCCGCAAGGCCCACAACAAGGGCCACAAGGGCCGCAGCCGCATCCACAAGGGCCGCATGGGCCACAGCCGCAAGGGCCACAAAAAGGCCCACAGGGGCCACAGTTACCACAAAATGGCCCGCATGGGCCGCAGGGGCAAACACGCATACCGCCGCAACAACCGCTACAGCAGCATCCCGGGCCTACGCAACACTGACTGGAAGGACTGCAGGGACCGAACCCGCCAACACCACAACCAACACCGGGGAAACAAGGACCACACGGTCCAAACGGGCCTTGAGGGCCACATGGACCACACGGCCCTTTACCACCGCAGAAAGGGGCACACCCGCCACAACATGGGCCGCCGCAACACGGGCCACATACGCCACATGGGCCACACGGCCCACCTGGCAAAGGACTGATAGGACTGATAGAACGCCCCCCTCCCTTAGCTGATGCATGAAGTGGAAGACAGTTCATAGGCAAATATCTCATATTAAATGGTAACTTAATTCTAGTGACATCCAACATATTCATGGCTTGCTCACTAGGCATCAGGTTGATTGTACTACGTTGGTTACCAGGAGTTGGCATTAGTGCAAGGCTGTTAAGCACTCCGCAAACACATCCCGGGTTACAAGGACCACATGGACCGCCAGGGTTAGGAGCACATGGGCCGCAGGGGCCGCCCGGGGCCACGGGACCACCGGGGACGCAAGTACCTGTCACATGGTATGGTCCACAGAACCAGAAGCCGTAAGGGTAGTAGTAATAACCTGTCATGTATTGGATGCACCGCGGGGGCGTGTTGCACGGCGCGGGGAGGGCGCTGCAGCAGGGCCCGCACCGCGCGGGGCAGGGACAACAAGGAGCGCACACGTTGCTAATGTGTTGCATCATCGACGATGTACTCTTGTTTGAAGACATCAACGGCTCATTCCGGTAGTACGGCCGGCAGTTGTTGGAAACCTTTTGTGGCGTTTTTAAGCACAGCGGGTGACGATAGTGGTCTTGATGTATGATAGCTGACTGAGTCTTCGGCAGGTATAGGCATGGAATCGGAAGAACCTGTCGGGGCCCACTTGCTCCAAAGCACGGACAGGATGCGCACCGGTGCAGAGGCCAGGCGATCTTCGGCTTCTCTGGGGCCGCTTGCCTCTGCATCCCGTGCATTCCGGCCACCGGAATATCGCGACACACATATAGTTGCTCCATCGCATTCTTCATCGACGCGAGATTCGCTGAAAGGACGATTGTTTTACTGTAATCACAATCCTATCTAATAAAATGTATACAAGAGGTTGTAGTGCAAAATTAAACGGCAATTTATAAAGAGATGTTTATTGAATTTTTTGTTTGTTACAAATTGGTGTTATTTCAATATATTTTAGTGGGAATCATCAGCTTTTGTTCCAAGAACGTTTTTTCGACTTTTGGTCTAGTTATGCTTCTAAGTCTCGTATTCCTTGTATTCGGTGACTTTTGGGGGCTGAGGGGGGTACGGCTTTCGAAAAATCGGGATGTTGGTGTACTGGAATGCCCCAGGAAATGTGGCAGGTCTATCGCGTTGCTCCCTAGTCATTAAGCCTCTGGGACTTTCTAAAACGGGGCCTAGATCGCAATTAATTTTTTTGGACCGCTTATGGTGTATGGGGCTCCTGTGTTCTGAACGCTTTTCGTACATATTAGAGAAGGGGCGGCGCAGCCGGGAGCTGAAACTGGGCTTGATGCAAGGTGTGCAGTAAACTGCGTGCTGCTGTTCATGGAATGCGCCGGGACGCTGGGGATTAGTCTGGGGTTGGTTGCTGTAGGGGCGCACATTCACAAACGAGTGAGGCACGTGATGACGCGGGGGCACTAATCCAGGAACGGCGTTAAAGGGGAAGAACTTAGCAATGCCTCCTTTGATGCGGGGTTGTGGAGCTCTTTCAGATTTGGCGGCTTCTTTAGTTGGTAGTGGATAATCGATGGCTTTCTGATGGGGTCTTGCTGGGGGTGGGTGATTGGTCTGCACACTCTCGCAACGAGGTCCTGGGTCACCGCCTACCACGGCGTCAGCGACTGGGTTCACACAAGCACAGCATTTCGGACAAAGACAGCATTTCGGGCAAAGGCAGCATTTCGGGCAAGGACCGCATTTCGGGCACGTGGGTGGTGGGCAAGGTGCTGGGCAAGGGCAGCAGGTGGCAGGACAACAGGGGCCACAGGGAGTGCATGTGCCCGAGACATGGTACGGCCCGCAGAACCAAAAGCCATAGGGATAGTAGTAGTAGCCAGTCATGTACTGGATGCACTTTGGGGGCGTGTTACACGGTGGGGGTAAGCTACTGCAACAACCCGCGCAGCATGAAGGACATGGACCGCAACAGCATGGAGGGGGGGGACAGCATTTCTTGCCAGCAAAATACGACGTATGAAAATTACTGCAGGGCACCAAGTTAGGCAGCGAGCCTGTCCGGTGCGTCAATAGAGAGTCTACAGATTGAATCATGGAGCGCGCAGGACTGCATTTTATTGGTGAATCGCTGTCTGTCGTTCGAGAGAGAGGCACGATGTATGGGCAAGACGCGCAGAATCGCAAACGTGTGGTCTCGCTCCCACCGCGACACTCGGTGGCCGACGGCAGCGGCTTCGTCTTTTCAGTCTTCACGGTCCCCACGCGCAGCGGTCGGGCCTTATTCTTGAAGTTTCTGTGGTTTGGGACCGCCGTCGCTGCAAGGGAATTTTATGCTATTCACCTTTATTAAAAGATCCGAGACTATCATCGGTGGAAGTTCAAATATTCAAACGGGTCAAGTTGCTCGCAAAGATTACTCATTACATAATTTCGCTTCAATCTTCAATAGTGTTGGGTAATCTGTGCGGGCTGTCAAATTAAACTATCAAATTATATGGAGGATTTATTGTAAACAAAATGTCATGTAAAATACAAGATGTAAGTCTATTTATAAATTGAATGTTTTATTCCAGATAATAAAAGTAATTCATCAGGAATGTTATCACGGCGCCTGCTTGTTATAACTTCCGGCCATCCTAGCTGACATCTTTTTATCCTCTTTCTTGGAGTCATCCATTGTGCATGGTGCTGCCTTCGCTAAGCATTGCGAGCATATAGGGCTTGCTACGCACTTTTTCGGACATGGTTTAGGGCAAGGTGGGCAACATGGGCCACATGGACCACAGGGGCATGGGCAGCAGGGTCCACAAGGCCCGCACGGGCCACAAGGACCGCAGGGGCCACAAGGACCGCAGGGGCCACAAGGACCGCAGGGGCCACATGGGCCGCAAGGGCAAGGGCAGCGACAGGGACCACATGGGCCACATGGACCGCAGGGCCCACATGGTCCGCACGGGCCGCAGGGTCCGCATGGTCCGCAGGGTCCGCACGGGCCGCACGGGCCGCAGGGACATGGTCCGCACGGGCCGCAGGGACATGGTCCGCAGGGGCCGCAAGATGCGCAGGCGGGGGCGCAAGGAGGGCACGCCCCGCAGGAGCAGCAAGGTACACAGGCTCCACACGGAGGTGCGCATGGGCAGCCTGACCCGCAGCCGCAGTAGGGGCAGGAGCATGTTGGAGAACCCTTTTTCTCTTCCTTTTTGTCGGTAGCATAACTTCTCGTCAAGCCGCGCTGATCTCCACAACACAGAAGCTTCGTTTGACCATAGAACTGGGACTCGAAGAACGCCACATTGTAGTCGCGAACCACTGGAAAGGACATCCAAGCATATAATACTGGGCGAGAAAGCCGCTGGTTGGAAGCTCATGCTATTCGGAAGAACGAAGGGCTCACGCGCACTCGCCGAGTATTATAAGCAAGGAGGTCCTGTGACGGCGGCCACCGTTCTCCAAAATAACAGAACCGCACCAGCGGCAAGTCGGAAGGCCAATTTTACACGCAAGCAATGTCTGGTCAAATCAATGCATTAAACCTCAAACTTTTATTGTTTTAACTTATTCAATTCGTGTCGTGCGTTCATGCTTTCATTAAACAATTACATTGCTTCGTGTATGGTTCATTTTTGAGTTTGGAAAGCAGCCGTAAATGTCAGTGACAAATGTCAAGCTGACAGCTTTTGCGCGATTGTCTTTCTTTATTTTACAATATTTTTATTTTTATTTTATTTAAGTTTCAATACTTATTATTAGGTACTATTATTTTTACTTAAATACTACATATACGCTACACTATGCTACCACTTACCTGTTCGTTGGAACCAAGATGAACACAAAGATGATATCTATTAAAGACAATGATACCCTGAATTTAAATTACCTACTAGAATGTTCTGCCCGATTTAGCCCACACTAGTGATGTGACCGTTCTCCTTAGGAGATGTATATCTCAGACGCCAGCACATCAGGCTACCCGTAACTAAAATTTTCCCAATCCACTTTGAACCTTTGCTTTAGCGATAAAGAAATTCGACAGATTGTAGTAGCTTGTATGCTGGCGTCTATACGTTGGGCTACACACAAAAACTATTGGATTTAGTTACAATGGCATTCAATCAATGGATTATACTCACATAATACTCCGTTATTCCTTTTATTAGCCGCAGTGACTAATGGTCGCCCTTTGAAGTATTTAAGCAACGACACGTTTTTGGGCAAAATCGCCTTCCTGAATACTAGGGACATGTTTTGCGATTTTCTTATCCTTTTTGTAACAGGTATGTACTAAGAATTTTGTAGCCTGATTATTACTTGATAATTTATCGAGATAAGTGTATAGATTTTACTTGAAAATTTAGGCCATGGTAGGAGCGTGACCTTAGAGCTTGTCTCGTTAGAACAAAAGCTGCGTGACTGAATTTTGGACGTTCGATTTTCTTTCAATATTCTTTTTCAAATTCTTTTTCTGGCTGTCATTTCTTTCTTTTTGTTTCTTGGTATATTTTGCTTAAAATACTGTTTGGTCGAACGGATTAAAGACTTTTTTACCGAAAATCATAACATCGTGATACTATGGCCCGGTTCTATTTGGTTCAAACATGACCCTGGTCGAAAGTCTACTAGGTCGAGGACAGGGCGATGTGCCTCAAGTGGAGTTCGGCAGGACATAGTCCTCTAAGTCCAGGCCTTTACTGTGTGTAAATTATTTCATCACCACTGCTCTCAAAACGGTGAAGGAAAACATTGTGAGGAAACCGGCATGTCTTCGAAGACTTCGAAGATATGTGACATCTACCAACCCGCACTGGGCCCGCGAGGTGGATTACAGCCCAATTGTATCATCGGTAGGCCTGTGGCCTGTGTCCCAGCAATGGGAAGATTATAAACTGATTATGATGATCTTATAGTAACGATGACGAGTAACGAAACAATATTCTGTTTGGATGGGTCTGTTTGTTTCGGTCTTCCAAACAGACAGGAGGCATGTACAACCTCTTTACTCCACGTACCTAATCAAGTTTTTTTCTCTAATTTAACCTAATGTCTGTTCCAAAAGCATCAGACGAAAGTGTAAACATACCCTGTTCAGATTAATTTCTTAAGCTTTCACACGCTAAAGGAAATTCGCAACACATTCATATGTATTATGAAGGTTACAACTCGTACTGGGCCCGCATGGTCTATAAAGAGGTTCTGCATAGCTATTCACAAAGCTACGACACGGTTTGGTACCGTATCAAATGTCAATGTTATCGACGAATTCCTATAATCGCTATTCACAAATCCGAAACCGTACAATTTTGACAGTTCATATACGGTATGAAGACGTCAATTCTTCCGACAGGTATTTGCTGTCGGAAGTGTTATCGAATAACAAAATATTGTATGAAAAGAATAATCTAAGCAATAAGTGTCAAAACACGGCCCCTGGCAAGGTCCTCATGCCTTTGCATGAATGCAAAGAGCATCTGCCGCTGCTCCAATGACACTATTTTCTGAAAATATACATTTTCAATATTAAATACAACTTTTTATAAAATGAAAATGAGCAAATAGTAATTTGTTTAAATACTGATAAAATACCTACATACAACCATTTTTCTGTAAAAAAAAACTAATTTTTCACTTCTCAATTTTTTTTTTTATTCGCTCAAAGGGCAGGCTATAGTCTTTCGACCATACCGCCTCTTCCGAGTTCCGTGTAGTTCGCAATTATCTTTAAAGCTCAAAACAAGATTCAGAAAAATAATTATTCCAGATTTCCAGGTTTGACAGAAAGTTGAAGTTTACAAAGCAAGTTCAATAGAAATCAGGTAAATTTTATTTATTAATAAAATCATTGTTTACTGTTTTTTATTTGTTAATAGTTACTGAATGCATAATCTATAGTTGCCCTTAATGAAATACTCAATAAAAATCATTTATGTACCACTTAAATTTTCTACCACGAATATCTATTTACTACCATTTTGCAGCATTCCCCGTATACACACCTAAAAAAAAACCCTTCCACACGGATCTGTGAATAGCATTTTAACGGTCCTTCGGTTCAGAAATCAGAGGGGCAATTCTGGTAATTTTAAGAACGTTCACAGTCTGCATAGCTATTCACAAAGCTACGACACGGTTTGGTACCGTATCGAATGTCAATGTTATCGACGAAATCCTATAATCGCTATTCACAAATCCGAAACCGTACAATTTTGACAGTTCATATACGGTATGAAGACATAAATTCTTCTGACAGGTATTTGCTGTCGGAAGTGTTATCGAATAACAAAATATTGTTTAAAAAAGAATAATCTAAGCAATAAGTGTCAAAACACGGCTCCGGGCAAGGTCCTCATCGTCAAGGTCCTCGTCCTCACACACCTAAAAAAAAACCCTTCCATACGGATCTGTGAATAGCGTTTTGCCGGTCCTTCGGTTCAGAAATCAGGTTATCGAAAAAGTGTCACTGTCGATACGATAGTGAATGGTATGTTGGTGAATACAGGTGCTGATCTCAGTCTCAATCTGTCAAAAATGCCTCAAATTTCAGTACATTTTGACAAGTTTTTGACATTTGTTTGTCGCTGAGATGAGACTGCGACTAGATTTTGAACGTTTTAAATTACGAGAATTGGCCTACAGGTTATCGAACAAGCGTCATTGTCGATACGATAGTGAATTGTATGTTTGTGAATAGCTATGCTGGTCGGAGAAACTTTAGACATAGCAGCAATTCCTGATATTTGAAAGATTTTTGCCTTGGTTAAAACTAGTTTCATCTGGATATTTTGACTCCTCTTGAAGAGAGGAGGCCTGGGTCCAAGCAGTGGGAACATTAAAGGCTGATTATGCTTAAGAAGGATACAACTTTATACTTATTACATGGGACTTAAAGAGATGGGACTTAACAGGCGAAATGTGGGTGTTCCTGGGACTACTATAGTTTAACCAACAAAAGCTGACCCCGATTTTTTTCTTACCTTTTAATAGGGCAACATTTTCACTGTCAAAATTGTCACTTTGACTTTACGTAGGTACTTGAGTTGAGGAGTTGACTCCACAGAACACTAATCACTATTATGACTATCACAGATTACTATTATGTATCAAGCTAATCACTATTACCCTAACAAGGGAGTAACGGGTTGACTCCATCTTGTGTTTACGTGCATTACTGCATGTATGGACCCCTTCGGGGGACCAAGGCGTGATTTTAAGTTACAACTTTATTACTCATCACTTTTTCAATCATTATTGTTTTAATAACGATATTAAATTGTAATTGAAAATTCACTGACGAAAGTTGAAGTTATAAAATTGGCTAAAATTATCGGATGAAGAATCTCTTTTAAATGGTGATTTAAAATAGAATTTCGGATTTAAGTACTTATTCAAATAATCAAATCAAAAATTGCCGTCCACAGACCGTACCTACGTTTTCTGATCCCTTTGTTTACTTTTTCATCAGATACTTTTGGAATAGACTAAGTACCTATACGAAACCCATGACAATCCCGTACATTCTTACGCTACGTAAACTACATGAACTCATTGAACTCCCACTTTTAACCCGACTACAGCGAAGCAAAGAGGAGGGTTATGATTTTGACCGGTATGTATAATTATGTAAGTATGTATGTTCATCTGTTCCCTCATAACTTAAAAACTACTTGTCATAATTTGACAAATGACGTATCGTTGGCAGCGTCATGATACTCATGATCGTCCGCTGGTTATAGCATTGAGATCGGAGAAGCATGGAGACGGCATATTCTACTATAGAAATAATAGTTATACAAATATCTATCATAACGACACACACATGTCAAAAAGCATTTTGTTTCTTTTTAACTAATCAAGAGCTGCATATGAAAAGAGAGTCATCTAAATGTTTGTCAAGTACTAAAGGAGATGTCCGCTTTTTGTATGGACGTTGGTTTTCTATTCCGAGAAAAATCTAACCAGAATCAAACTACATTCAAATAAAAGATACAAAAATATGAAACTTGGAACCACCGGAATTATATTTTTAAACCCCTCCATTTCAGAGAAAAAAATATAAATTATTTAATGTTAGTACATATATTTTAGATGTTAATGGCAGCCCAAATTAAACCTGCCACACACTTTGATAATGTCTTATTTTAAGGATTCCATCTATCTAATGCACAGACTAAGTATCCTCAATGTTTGACAGTGTGACATGGCGTCAATTCCACAGAGGGTGCGTTCCGAATTCGCTCACAGCACTCAAGTCGTCTCACATGCGTTCCGTATTAGATATTACGATTATGACAGCTGAGAGCTGTCAACAATTCGGAACGCTCGTGATCGCGCTCACAGTGCATGCTCAATGTCAAAACGTTATTACAGCAGTATTTCTTTGTATAAACGCCACATTTCTTCTTCTTTGGTTAGGTGGCGACTGTCAGCCAGAAGCACAATTTCAAAAATGTCACGTTAGTTTAATCTATAGATATGAATTATGATGCAACTCAAAACATACACTGACACTATCATCATCCTTACACACATACACACACACTGTAATTTTTGGGTGATATTATTACAAGGCACGTCGGCGTTATCGCAAGATGGCGCATGTCATGACGTCATCTATGACGACTCACGGTATATCGTTGTCGCGCTCCCGCTTATTCGGTACGGGTTTAAGTACGCTCAATTATATTCTCAATGCGGAACGCACCCTGTGTGTACTTGACGCCATGTCACACTGTCATATTAGACCAATGACAAAATAAACCTATGGACTGAGCATACCTACAAAATTAGCGTGTATACCTACACAAATCGGGCACTAAAGATGGCCGCCTTTCGTAGGGTTCTTTTTATTTTTTCTCGCACCACAATGTTTTATACAACACGAGGGCATGATTTTCCTATTAAAGGACACCAAAACACCTAGTTTCTAGACGTATTTCTCTCGAAAACAACAAAAATATTTTGAGCATCAACCGTTTGACAGCACATCTACCAGAATCGGACATCTCCTTTAGGGTATTTTCCCCCGTTTTTTGATATAGGTATTGTACACACGGCTACACATCAAGCTATACATTTCCAGTTTTAGCTGACCTCGCATTGTATAGGTTTTTCTTACAACCAAAAGTCAGCTTATACTGGTTTTGTATAGCTTGATGTGTAGCCGTGTGTACAAGCGCTAGCCAAAAATAAAACATCTCCTTTCTTTAATAGATTTTCAACTTTATCACTAAAGCATAAGGTTCTAAGTTGATTGGGAAAGATGTTTCATTTTGGACTACGACCATGTACACTACATACATAAATAGAAAAAAAAATAGAGGATTTTCATAAAAATACAAACAAATTAATTTGAAGAAAAGTACAGGCGTACACAAATGATTATTTGGGAATTTTTTTATTATGATATCCCTATTTTTAAGGTAGCCATGACAGTTGTATGACATGACGTTTGACGACTTTGACAGTTTAAGTTTCGTGACGTGACGTCTTTGGCCGCATTCGGAATTAGCTGTAATCGCTCACAGCACCTACGCTTTGGAATGGGCAACTAGCTTCATATTTTCTGACTGACCGACTTCTTGACAATTCAAAAATGCCTGTAAATGGTTTAATTGAAATAAATGCTTTGAGTTTGAGTTTGCACTCACATCATCTCACATGCGTTCGGATTTAGATATTACGACTATGACAGCTGAGGGCTATTCGGAACACTCGTGAATGCGCTCACAGTGCTTAGTCAATGTTAAAACGATATTACAGTATTTCTTTGTATAGACACCACATTTCTCCTTCAGTTCTTCTTCTTTGGTTAGGTGGCGACTGACCATTTTTATTTTGTGTTGCTCTCCTTAACTGAGTTATTTTTAATGCACAGACGCCAGCACATCAACCTACCCGAAACTGTCAAATTTTCCCAATCAACTTTGAACCTTATACTTTAGCGATAAAGTTGAAAATCTATCAAAGAAATTTGACAGTTTCGGGTAGGTTGATGTGCTGGCGTCTGTACATTAAAACGAAGTCAAATTATAGAAAATTAACATCGGTTACTATATTGTATAGCGATATTTACATTTAGTGTACCTACGTAGTGCTAGCCCAGGCACCATACATTTCTGGAACATCTCCTTTGACAGTCTCAGGTACCTACCTTTGTGCTGGCGTCTGTACGTTCCATGAGAGAAAGTCGTTGACAGTCGCCTCCTCGTTTGTCCTTGTTGTCGGTGGGACGGGGTACCAAAAGCAAGGTAGAAAAAATACACCAAAAGTTATATTAACTTTTTTATTTATAATAATCAAGTAAAACAAAAACATATTTACATACATTAAAGTGATTTTTCGAATAAATTAAAAACATTTGTTTAAACCTAAATTCGTTAATTTACTAAAAATCATACTCATAAATATTGCTTGGGTTGTGAGCAATGGCGAGGTATATCTACTGATTTTGTGACGCCAAGCACTTTCAAACTAAATTTAGAAAGACTTTTAATAGGTATAGGTAATTAGGTACACTAGCGACCCGCCCCTGTCTCGCACAGTTTTTACGCATTGACAAAACATCGAGATTTCTTTATTATAAGTAAGTTTAATATTAACGTATTATACACAAAAACCTTCCGGATTAAATTCTGTAAAACTGGTGGAAATGGCATCAAAATCAGTTGCATAAGGTCACACAGATAGACACGAAAACCGACTTTGAGGGGACTACATGACCTAAAGCGCGGTCACTGTCGGACTGCATAGAAAAGAAAGAGAAGCGCGATGACACAACGCTGGTAATTTATTGCGAAAAGCTACCCGCGGTTTCACCCACATAAGTTTGGATCTCGTGGGAATATCGGGATAAACACTATCCTATGTCCCTTCCCGGGACTCAAACTATCTCTATACCAAATTTCATCTAAATTAGTTTAGCGGTTTAAACGTGAAGAGGTAACAGACAGACACACTTTCGCATTTACAATATTGTAGTATGGCTGGTTTTTATTATGAAAAGAAAGTTTTTAGAGGAACCTTCATGATTATCGTATCAAATTAGTTGTATTATGTTTTCAACACACTATTTAACTAGCATATTATATCCTGAAGAATATCATACATTTTTCTGATTTTGTTTACTGTAGTCGATGTACTTTTAGGCATTATAAAACTTGCGTTTTTTTGCGTTTAGGTCCTGTAAGCCCCTGTTTAATATATATTCATGGGTAGAACATCCTGTAAAAATTTGGATGGTGATAAAATATCGTCTTGTATAGTGGGTGCCTCAAGACGGGCGCCGTTACCGACGCAGGCCTAAGAAACGCTGGCGTGACGATTTAGACTCGTTCCTGACCGACTCGTCGGAGAAAGCACAGGACGAAAATGGGGGAGGCCTTTGCCCAGCAGTGGGACAGTACAGGCGCAGGCTAAAGGAAAAAAATATATATACTTACATATTATATACATAGTTTATTAAAGAAATGCTTCACAGAATCAGTAGATGCAGCTCTGGTGGCAAATATGAATTTACACAGCATTTGGTACGTAGGATAATTATTATTTAATTCTACGAATTTTGGAAAAACAACAACATAATACCCTCTGCCGATGCGCAAATTATGTGACGTTTGTTTACCGTATGAAGGGTATTGCATTGTGATGGTAACTGCATTATTCTTTAGATGCCGCATTTCTTAACAGATAGAATGCCGTAATTACAGAAACAATTAAAAAGCCATTGTGTCTCGTGTGGATCCACGTTATAGCGAACGTGGATCCACGCGAGACACAATGGTTAACAAAGTACGACTAGGCATTATCTACAACATAATTTTAAATATAAAATATAATTTTTATAAAGAAATTATCTTCTAGAGAAGTAGTCAAGTAATTTGCCAAAATAAAAATAAAACTTAATTCCAAAACGCGTAGAGGAAAAATTTGTTTGTTACATTAAATATTACAAGCTGTGACCAATGATAAAGATTTTATTACTGGTTGGAAAGCACCCTATGTCCTTTAGATATTAAGGGTTTATTCCCGATGTACACCACTTTTTTGGCCACCACTGGGGAACACGAAACAACTTTTAAAAATTATTCTCGTTGTCCACCACTGGGGGACACTTCATGGTTTGAATAGGTCGAATCTGTTCCAAAACCGAATCGGGGCACCCCCGACTTTACGTAGTCTTTTGGCTGCTACCCATAGAGTGTATATAAAATCCGGAGGCGCGAAGGGAGAGCAACCCTCGCCCACTGTAACAAAGCATAGGCACCCGTGGGAGCCGTAGCGGCTGAGGCTGCAGCAAGCCGAACTTGCGGAGGTGAGTGCCTATCCTTTGTTACGTAGGGCGGAGGAGTTGCACTTCCCGCAGCGCCGGAGATGATGCAGAAGCAACTTTAAAGTTTTTCGAGGTTAGGTTACAATTATTTTGTCCCCGTGGACAAGGAGAATATTTTTAAAAGTTGTTTCGGTGTCCCCTAGTGGTGGCCAAACAAGTGGTGGACATCGGGAATAATCGATATCAAGCTACATTTTAGCAAATATCATCAACATCGGTTCAGTACGACTTACGGCCGTATTCTCAAAAGCACTGTAAGTAAATTCTTGCGTGTATGTGAGATTTCATCCTTAGTGCGTTTGTCCACCGCAGCTCGACATCACCGAGACAGACACGAAAGTATTCGAACCGAGCGTTACGGTGATCCTCTGTCCACCACGACTGAACTCGACATGATACATAAAACAAAAACAGGACGATCGGCGCGTTGCGATGGCAGTGAGTGGAAAAGAACAAACGTGTTTTGTATTGCCGGCACATCGGCCCGAGTTGTAGCGGTCGCGCCGAACTACTCGAAACTTCAGCGGCCGGCGGAGTAATTGCGAACACAGTTACAATGGGAATGGCTTAATTTTCCATTTTTTGACAGTTCAACAACATATTCATTGCGTCATTTACGTTGTTAAGCAGACAAGTTATTGGAACATATGAAGCAATGGATTAGCAATATCCTTTAAAATGATTCAGATTGTGATTGATAATGTGTTTCGAAATTAGGGTGCGGCTCGGGTGACGGGCGTGGGGTGGAGACACGGCCATAGTAAATGTATGTTTCGATACTTCGGCGGCCGTCGGCTACGGGCATCTCGTTCTCGGTGACGCGAACGTCTCGGTTACGGCGGTAGTGGACAAACGCCCTTACGGTTTATTGTAACGATAGAAAAACGTCTAAAAGTTAAGTGTCGTTTGAGAATTTGAATCTTTCGCATTAATAATAATATTAATAAAAATGCACGTTATTTCTTCAATCTTTCAACGGGAATCAAAATATTAAAAACCTTTTTTAAATTGGTCAAGTTTTGTGAAAGTGCTTATACAATGTCAATCACGGGATCCCGTTTCTAAATATCCGGGATCCGCCAACAATTACCCAATAGCCCTAGATCAGTGACCAAAATCCCGGGAAAAGTTAGAAAACCTATATTCCGAGATTGTATAGTCAAATCCCGGGTAAGACTAAAACATCCCGGGATCAAGTCTGAAAGGACAGAAAATCCCGGGATTATTATTTAAAAATGCAACATTCCCGGGGTATACAGCGTGTCAGGTTAAGCGAGGGACATACTTCAAGAGAGTGTAGTACTCATGAAAATAAAAAACTTTTACTAAGACACCAACACCGAAATCGAGAAAATAAAACCAGCCGCTCTATACATTTATGTTCGCATAACAGGACAAAATGCGGGGAACAGCAGATTTTTTTTTTCATATTTTTGATTCCGCCCCATATTAAAAGTTGTTCATTTTCGTGAGTATTATACTCCCTTAAAGTATGTCCCTCGTTTAACCTGACACTGTATTTAAAATAATAATAATAATGTTGATATCTAGTGTATTATAGCCACTACTTTATATGATTGTGTTCAAGACGCAAAATACGCGCATTGACATAGAGTTGCGGACACCAACCCGTATTACCAACCTACATGTGTACAATTCGGTAAACAATGATTTAGGAACTTATTATTTTACTTATACAGGCTGTTCAATCAATGTCAATCTTTGAAAGAGGTCCAGGGTGTTAAAAAATACAGGGTCAAATTAAATTGGCTAGCGAAACTCCGCAGACGTGAAGGGTATTGATAAAACAAAAAGAAATTGATTTGATGACTAGCTATTTTAATTTGAAACTGTATAATTTAAAAATCACTTAAAAGAGTGTCCATGGAGTTTATTGCCCATACGCTTCAGAATGGGCAACGTAAGTTTTGAGTTGAGCTGCACGATTACTGACAAATGCGTGCACTGACTGGACGTGGACAGGTCCACTCAATCTGTGTGGTTCTTTCCTCAAAATAACATTTCAGACATCAATCTATATGGTCTTCACATGATCTAACCAAGATTTTGTCTGGACTTTAAAAGAGACTGTGACCTCTTAGTTAGTTTCGGCCTTTCTTCTCAGAGTAGTCAGATAGGAACGCCGACCTCATCTAGTTTTTAAAATATGAGAGACGTGTAAAAAAAAATTTTTTTTCCAAAGTATATCGATGGGGTATCAAAATAAAAGGTTTAAGGTGATTACAAAAATATATACAACTTATATGGTAAAAAGCAATTCGAAGTGACAATCATAAAAAAAACACGTACCAAGAACTAAATCGTCTGCGAAATCTTTCACATTTGTAAACTAAAAAGTGGGAAATAAAAAAAAAACCCGCCTGCAACCTTAAAATAAAACTAACTGAAAAGCTAACAACAAGCCCATTTTAAATTAAATAAAAGTTGGAAGCAGGCGGGACCCATAACATTATTATATTTTCAAACTCAAATGAGTTTTTATTTTTATTATTTTGTGTTCAGATATCGACCGACACCCATCACGTCATAAGATAAAAAATACGGATTTTTTGAACTGTTATTTCAAGTGACTACACCAACAACGGTCGATGACCTCACAAATAACATCAACAAATTATTTATTTTGGTTGTTTTCTCATGTCTAGAGACCGCTACCATCACGCCTGCGGAGTTTCGCTAGCTAATTTAATTTGGCCCTGTATAGTTAAGTGCTTGGAAAGTTCTATTTCAATAAATAAAACTTTACAATATTCTGGTAATAAAAATGATATTAAAATTTCATTGGGGAAGAGCTAACATAGCAGAGGATTTTAACATGTTAATATTTTCTTCGCCTTTATTTTCATAGCAATAAGGGCGATTTTCGTATTTCAAATGTCACTGTTGACGTGCAGTGGACTGTACATAGGACAACTAATTTGTATAATATCATAATTATACATATTGCACTAATATGTCGAAAGCATATTTTAACAGCCTGTTTTATTACCTCCAGATAAGTTCCAGTTAACTTATCTGGCAGATATCTTCATTAACTTCTTTTTTTTTTAATTTATCTGTTGGAGTGGACTTTGTAACAGGCTGTAGGTATTTTATTATAATATACTTGTATTTTTTACTAACGACAACACTGAGAATGTTGACAGTTTAAAGTCAGAGTTGCCACATAAAAAAAAAACAGAGGGGCAATTCCCGTATTTTTAATAACGATCGCATGCTAATGTCAATATGAAAAAAATTTCTAATTTCCCTACATTTTTGTCAAGTTTTTGACATTCACTGAGATGAGATTGCGACTAGATTTTGAACGTTTTTAATTATGGGAATTGGCCTTGCTAATCAAATAAAGTCTATTTATGATTGTAACACTGTACTAATTATTAACATAGCGTGGTGATTGGCAAAAAGGGGTTATGCCCCTTACAGTAACTTTATCTCACAAAACGAAGCGCTTTACTTGTGGTACACCAAGTGTAAAAACACGCTGTGAATGTGAGCGTGAGGACGAGTAGCGTCACCACATAACACACACACACTTCCGATTTTGCCATTGTCTCGGACGGTACCGACAGCTCCTGCGCTTACACACACATTCACAGAGTGCTTGTGACACTTGGAAACCACAAGTAAAGCACGCGTCGCTTCGTGAGATAAAAGCACTATACGACGAACGTATGGCTAATAATCCAACGGTCCACCAACTGACCTTGCTGGTCCTTCGCAGACGCGTTGCCATCACAGAATCTTAAAAGCACCTAGCTGTTAATATGACAACATCGAGCTTTAGAAAGAGACGGTCACATACCTGTGTGACAGAGACAGAGCTCTACAAAGCTGAACATAACATAACGCCTGTCAGGGTTAGGCAGTTATACACCCACATTTGAGGACAGGTGACCATATTCACATACCAAGACTCCTCCGCGCCTCGGAAAGCACGTTAAGCCGTTGGTCCCGGCTGTCATTCGTGGATCTTTGATAGTTGTTACGGGTCGTCAGAAGCCCAAAAGTCTGACAACCAGTCTTACCAAGGGGTATCGACCCAGTAACTGGGTTGTGGAGGTCAGATAGGCAGTCGCTCCATGTAAAATACTGGTATTCAGCTGCATCCGGTTAGACTGGAAGCCGACAGCAACATAGTTGGGAAAAGGCTAGGCAGATGATTTCTGGATCTGCATCCGGTTGATGGCAATGAGGATCTTTCCTGCAATTTTTTCACGATAGGTGGCGCATAGTCGACATGGCCATTGAAAGCTGTCACTTACATACATTTTGTAACCTTCAACCGGGCACAAATCAAGACTCCAGGATGCTGCTGAGAAACTCCTGATGACCCGACCTGAGAGTCGTTCCCAGGACCTCATGCTCAACTGTAGCACTTGCGACCATTCGACCAATGAGGCAGCAGATTTTTTTCTAAAACCCGATGCGCCATATTAGAGGCCTAGGACTGTGGATCGATTCCATTCGTTCTAGACGACTTTTGAAGGATAAAAAATGATTATATTATATAAAGTCTAGCAATAATAGTTTAAAATATTTTAATGGGACATTACGCACAAATATAAACCAATTTCACTCTAACACCAATGCTGAAATCTCAAAAAAAAAAACAGCCGTTTTTAATTTCATACATTTAGATGCAATTTTTGCCGTGCCTCGGAAAGAACGTAAAGCCGTTGGTCCCGGCTGTCGTTCGTGGATCTTCGACAGTCGTTACGGGTCGTCAGAAGCCCGAAAGTCTGACAAAAAGTCTTATCAAGGGGTATCGTATTACCCAGGTGGAGGTCAGATAGGCAGTCGCTTTATGTAAAATACTGGAATTCAGTTGCATCCGGTTAGACTGGAAGCCGACCCCAACATAGTTGGGAAAAGGCTAGGCGAAAGAGATAAAATTTTTGTATGAAACAAATTTTTTTCAGTATCCAACAATTCTTTCGTTTATATTCGTGAGTATTAGACTTTAAAATATTTGTCCTTATTATTGTTAAAGGCTCCAGAAAAAAAGGCCAGTTTGCAAGTCAGTTCAGCGAAGCCATTCAGTACTGACCTGTGTTCAAATGTATCCATAAATAAAAAAAAATGTCCAATGTCCATGGTCAAAAATCGAGATATACCCAAACATGTCCGGACATTCTTTCTACATCGTTCTCACATGAAAGATGTAACCAATATTTTGATTTAAAAGACTGTCCAAGGAGTTTCTTGCCCGTTCTTCTCCATAGGTACCTAATACGCTTTGGAATGGGCAACTAGCTTCATTTTTCTGACTGACCCCTTGACAATTCAAAAGTGCCTGTAAATCGTTTCATTGAAATAAATGCTTTGCGGTAACACTCCTCGCAAACTGGCCTCATAACCAGAGTCTTGAGAACATTATATACTAAAAAAAATGTGTTGATATTACAGAAGGACATACAAACAGATATTAATCACGTAATTACTATCGGTGATACTTCTGTAGCTTCTCACAGCTGGGCGTGCGCAGCTTTTGCGCGTCGGCGTACTGTCGCGAGTCTCCAAAGTTGCGCGCCTTCCACACCATGCTGTCACGGTAGTTGCGCTCGCGCTGGCAAGCGTGGCGGAGGCCAACTGTGGGACAAATAGGGGTATTAGTGGGCAGTAATAGTTATTAGAAATATAGAAAAAGTATTTATTGTGATTCGCACAGGAAGATCACTGGGGTCGGCTTCCAGTCAAACCGGATGCAGCTGAATACCAGAATTTTACATGGAGCGACTGCCTATCTGACCTCCACAATCCAGTTACTGGGCTATACGTTACCCCTTGGTAAGACTGGTTGTCAAACTTTCGGGCTTCTGACGATCCGTAACGACTGTCAAAGAGTCAACAGCTGGAAATCAAAAGATATATCAACGGCGGGGTACTGTAGGATAGGTTATTTCAGACATACCTATATATTCCTCCTCTATGGCCATTTCGAGACGCCGCAGCGATCCTTGGTAGTCAGTGTGGAAGTTCTCTTTTACATAGTACGGGACCTGAAGTTAAAAAAAGCATAATATTTTAGGGCATTGTACAAAATCAACAATCAAAATCTAAAAAACCGGCTAAGTGAGAGTTGGACTCGCACACGAAGGGTTTCGCACCACCATACAATATTTAACACTACATATAAAATAACGGCCCCTATGTATTTTACCGTGTGTACATAAATAATAAAATAAATTTCACGCAGACGAAGCCGCGGGCTAAACCTAGTAAATAAACAAATAAACGCGCTACGCCTCTGACGCGTCACGTGCGCACGAGTGTCCACAGAAGAGTCAATATCCTAGCACAAACCTTTAAATTGACCGTCTCCCTCGGCACAGGATACTTGGAGTTCGGCGCGAGGCTGTAGACCGGCTCGCTGATGAAGTAGCCGGACATCATGGACAGCAGCACGAGGACCAGGACGGGCAGGAGCTGCACAAGGCCGGCGTGGGCGTCGCGCTGTTCCGGCTCGCGCGCACGTCGCCGGGTGTACACTGTGGGGCCGCCGCCGGGGAACGCTGCTAGATGGGACATATTTTGTATGATAAATAAACATAAATACATAATCAGAACATGTTGAACAGTGCCTTAGCCTTGAGATCCGACTCGAGTCCTCTGGAATACTACTGATGTTGTGTTGTTGGGACATGTGTCTGTATGTCTGAGGCACGTGTATGTGTGTCTGTCTGAGGCACGTGTTTGTGGGTCTAAAGTTCGAGTCTGTTTGTCTGGGGAGCACGTGTCTGTGTCTGAGGGGCACGTGTCTGTGTGTCTGAGGCACGTGTCTCTTACCGGTGGCTCCGAAGAACATGTTGAACAGTTCCTCAGCTGTGAGATCCGACTCGAATCCTCTAGAATAGTACTGATGCTGTGTTGCTGGGGCGTGTGAAGTTTCTTCGCCTCGCAGGTCATATTGTTTGCGTTTCTCGGCGTCCGTTAAAATGGCTGCCGCGTTGCCTATCGCCTGTAATGAGAAGAAACCTTTTGTAGCATAATGCATGCATAATCAGCCTGTACAGAGGCCTCCTCTCGGTGAGAGGCAGTGAGCCGTAATCCACCACGCGGGCCCAGTGCCGGTTGGTAGATGTCACATGTCTTCGGAATGTTGGTTCTAGGACATGCCGGTTTCCTCACGACGTTTTTCTGACGTCACTGAAACGTTGTTTCTGAAAAAAATTGGTGTGTTTTCCTAAATAGCGTTTTTGACACCGTAAAGTCAAACACCAATGCCCAAAGATTTAAATCGCTAGATTTACCCTCACCGTACTTAGTCACGCGAATAATATAGCGTTTCCATGACAATCAAGTCACTGCGTCCTTGTGTGTCAGAGGTGTTAAAACGAAACAGAAATGCGACTATCTTGTGTCACGGTATCTAGCGATTTAAATTTATGCCACTGTCATAATTTCCCCCTATTTAGTCTCTAGTTTGTTTCCTCTAGTTTAAGGGCTATTTTAGTTAAACATTTATATAAATCATTTTTAGGACACTCGTCACTGCGGCCTTTATGTGCTATCTTCGCTTTTCCAGGAAACCGTAACTTAAGCGGAACGACGCTGCTCTGGCGAGGCGATGCTGATCCTGTGCTCATACACCTTAAGAAAGTTACATGCCTTGAAAGCTTCCGCAGCTCCTGGCGCGTGGTTCTTATCAGGATGCAGCTGTAGAGCGAGCTTCTTGTAAGCCTTCTTTATGTCAGAGTCTGTCGCCTCCTTCGATACAACTGTAAAGTAACATCATATTTAGATACCTCGTGGAAATCGGTTGTCATGGTATGGGCATGTGTTACGTAGGAATGAGGAAAATGTCGCGAGGAAAGTTTTGAATATGAATTTCGATGGCTATAAGAGTAGGGGAAGACCAAAGAAACGATGGATGGACTGTGTGAGTGATGATATGGTTAGAAAGTGGGTGACTGCCGAGATGACGACTGACATAGAAGTACGATGATGATGATTTAGATACCTCGTGGTTAAATAACAACAGCCACAACACAGGTCGATCTTCAAGTGCTAGCATCGCTTGCCGAGGTCGGTTTGTGGATGGGAAACCGTCCATTACATAACGAGACTCCGCCTTGCCTCGGTAAGAGCCCGAAAATCTCACCAACGGCCAAGAAATATGTTGATAATTGAGTTGTGGAGATCAGATAGGCAGTCGCTCCATGTAAAATGCTGGTATTCAGCTGCATCCAATTAGACTGGTAGCCGACGCAACATAGTTAGTGTGCATGCACACGAGGGACACCCATCTACGACAAAGGTAACTGCAACCGTCGACGCGTGTAGCTCGTGTGTATTCAAAGTCAAAGTCAAACCATTTATTTCAAATAGGCGCATAAAAGGCACTTTTGAACGTCAAAAATTATTAAGTATGAAATATAATTGAATCTAGTCGCCCCTTCCAAGAGGTAGTTTTCGTATGGAGAAGAATGGGCAAGAAACTCCACCGTTACTCTTTTATGCACACTTTGGAAAAGGCTAGGTGATGATGATAGTGTCTATGGGGCCATTCAAGTATTACGTAAGCACTACAGGGGGGCGGGGGGGTCTTTGCTTTGCTTATTTTTGATGACATGGGGGATGGAGGGGTCTGGATGGTGATTACGTCAGCAGTATTTATATTTTTACTGTTTCGGATTTTTTTTTTAAATTGTCGATTTTGGTTCGAACACATATGGCAACCCTACTTGTCTATGCTTGAAAACGAAACGCATATAATTGCTGCTCATGAATCAATAAAGAAACCGAAACACATTGAAAAATGCACATGTACAATGTTTACCTAAGCATTTAAAAGCTTTGCTTACTTTTTCTGACGAGGGGGATGCAATTATTAAACCCCCCGTTAATAATTGCAAAAAATCTGCTTAAGTAATACTTGAACGGTCCCTATGTCACAAGAATACGTCAGACACCTTGTAGCCAATTTGCGCCACGTCACGTTAGAACAGGTCAATTTGCATCATACCTACATATCCTTATATATGACGCTTGAAGACAGGGAAAATTGTGCAAGGTGACTGTAAGCTATGATGTTTAAGTCCTTCCTTAAAAAAATAAATATACCGAATGGGCCAATTTCGTTTTTGTCTTTTTTTTACGAAGCATTTTTTTATTTCACATTTGGACCAAAATGGATGATTTCCTTTACGGTTTTCGGATTTTTTCCTTTACTTGTGCTACATGACATTGCTTCTTACCAAATTTCATGATTCTAGGTCAACGGGAAGTACCCTATAGGTTTTGATTCCCTTGCGAGTGTCAAATTATGCAGCATAAACGGAACATAAACGCTCGCATCTTTTGATTGCGTTGACTTAGAAGTTTGATTTTTTCACTGCTTCAAGGGATTGCAGCCCTGAGTATTTGATATTAAAATCAACTTGATAACTTCACGCGTTCCTGCGAAAAAGGGTCTTGACAGACGGACAACGAAGTGATCTTATAAGGATTCCGTTTTTCCTTTTGAGGTACGGAACCCTAAAAATAAGTACTTGATTAGCTTAGCACTCCACTAAAAACGAAGAATGTTTTCAAGGATTTTTTTATCATCGTTTCTAAGCAAACATAAACAAACTGCTTCTTCAAGAAAAATGAGTGTATTTGTTAGACATGTTTTAAAAACAATCATCATCACCATTTCAGCCGAAAGACGTCCACTGCTGGACATGGGTCTCCCCCAAGCACCTCCACTTCGACCGGTTCTGTGCTTCTCGCAACCAGCGGATTCCTGCGGCCTTCATCAGGTCATAGGTCCACCTTGTGGGAGGCCTTCCAATATATCCCGAAGAATTGCCAAACTTTAGTGGCAGTGGGCAGCACATTGCTCGCAGAACAGAAGCCCAATTCCCGTAATTAAAAACGTTCAAAATCTAGTCGCAGTCTCATCTCAGAGACAATCAAAGTCAAAAACTTGTCAAAAATGTTGGGAAATTAGAGGTATTTATGACAGATTGAGACTGAGATCGACTGTGAACGTTTTTAAAATTACGAGAATTGCCCGTCACATATGCGATGGGGCCGAACCGCTGAGTGGCGACCGAGTACCGGAAGACGTAGCGTTATTTAAAAATGTTTTAATTAACATAACAATCAAGTATTTTTTTTATGTTACTGCCACAAATCTTGTTAGTAGCAAGAATAACATCAAAATCAAAAGTCCACCTATCTACCTAGCCGTTTTCCAACTATGTTGGGGTCGGCTTCCAGACTAACCGGATGCAGCTGAGTACCACTATTTTACATGGAGCGACTGCCTCTCTACAAGCCAGTTACTGGGTAACACGATACCCCTTGGTAAGACTGGTTGTCAGACTTTCAGGCTTCTGACGACCCGTAACGATTGTCAAAGATCCACGAATTTAATGACAGCCGGGACCAACGGCATAATGTGCTTTCCGAGGCACGGAGGGGCCTTGCTATCAAAAGATGGTCACCCATCCATGGACCCATCCAAGCGTAGTTTAACCTGATTGATCGACCCGTGCGGCTGTTATTACCCAAAACCCCCAATCAAAATCAAGTCTTCAAAATAGGCTAAGTATCAGCACTTTTCGAACGTCAAAGTTACAAAAGACAGTCCCCCGGCACGCCCGCCCTTCACCACTTCCTAGTGCTTTCGCTGGGGAGAAGAAGTGACGCAACAAACTCCCCAGCAGCACAGCCTGTGGCACAGCTGTCTGTTCAGTAAAAAAAAAAACTTTATTTATACAATTGTAGGTATAATAAACCTTGATAAGCAGAAATTCAAGGTAACTCATTATTTCCTTTGTTGTACAGTTTTTTACTGGACGATACGCACTACCTAATTTTAACTAACAATATTGCTCTAATTGTTTGACAAATATTTTTGTATCTTATCTCTTCATAACGAGGGGCTCGTGGCTAAACAATAACAGCCGCACGAGGCGATCAAAGGTCAAGCTAAGCCTGCCGCAGTCAGTTCGTGGATGGGCGAATATCCTAAATCCATTACATATCGAGACCCCTCCGTGTCTCGGAAAGCTCTTTAAGCCTTTGGTACCGGCTGTCATTCGTAGATCTTTGACAGTCAGAAGCCCAAAAGTCTGACAAACAGGTCTCACCAAGGGTTTTCGTGTTACCCGGTAACTGTGTTGTGGGGGACAGATAATCAGCCGCTCCATGTAAAATACTAGTTTTCAGCTGCATCCGGTTAGACTGGTAGCCGACCCCAACATAGTTGGGAAAAGGCTAGGCAGATTGATTGATCTTTTTATAAGAAAACCTTTGCACAGGGTGTATTTTTCGGACTTTCATAATCGAAACCCTTGATTTCAGTAGGCAACATGAAATTATTTCAGATAAGGTTCATTTTCGTACGAAATACTGTACTTAGCTTGAGGAAAGTCGAAATTTGCTCTGTAGAATTCAGCCTTGATTATTGTGATTTATTCCGGTCTGATCCCCCATCCCCCTCTCCTCGATCCCTTGCTAGTCTTTCTTCTGTTTTAAAATGTTTCTTATCCAATTTTATCGATTTATTTTGTTCTGATCCCCTGAGCCCTCCCCCCCTCCTCGATCCCCTGCTAGTTCTTCTGTATTTAAATCTTTTGGTAGCCCATGATATTTAAATTGTCTTATGTTTTTTTTGCAATTCGCCTCAAAATACCCTTACATTATGGTTAAATAAAAAAACCGGCCAAGTACGTGTCGGACCACGCACAATGAAGGGTTCCGTAGTTGGAATGAATTTATCCCAAGAACAAACTTAACATTGTAGTTGAAAAACATGTTCTCCCATACATTCCAACTGAAAATGTAAGTTTGTATGCACAATATTGAGAGATTTACCATGTTGTTTCAAGATCATAGACTTCTTATTAATTTTCCTGTAATCTATAGGTATAGAACTATTTTCTGTATTTTTTTCAAAATTTTAGGCTCAGTAGTTTCGGAGATAAGGGGGGGGGGGGAATGGTAAATTTCCGTCTATTGTCTTAAATAACTTTAAAACAATTTATTTTAAAATTATGAAAAAAATATATTTGAGATCCTCACGGTAAGCCCTTTCATTTGATATGTCACACGGTACAGATTGCGAAACTTTTTTTTTTAATTGTCTATTTATCCCTCAAAAATGACTCCCATTTTCAAAACTCATTTATTTACGTTACACGTCTGTGTTTGGGTCACAGAGATTCATATGTGTACCAAATTTCAACTTAATCGGTCCATAAGATTCGGAGCAAATTGGCTGTGACAGACGGACAGACAGACAGACAGACAGACAGACAGACAGACAGACAGACACACGAGTGATCCTATAAGGGTTCCGTTTTTTCCTTTTGAGGTACGGAACCCTAAAAATCTGCATTTTCTATATAATTTCTAATAATGTTATCATGACAACAAGGAGGAACACACTTCCAGTGACCCTGAAATCAACTTTGTGCCCTTGTTAGTAAAGTTAACTTTCCAATATGCATGAATAATAATTGCTTAAGCAACACAAGATGGTCAAGCACTGATATTAAATATTTAAGTAAAAAAATCAATAATAAGCCACAAGTTGTATTGATTTTTACCTTCACATGGTGAATCCATAAGTACTATAAATGAGTATGAATGTTGACGGCTACAAGAGTAGGGGAAGACCAAAGAAACGATGAATATTGATATGGTTAGAAAGTGGGTGACTGCTGAGATGACGACTAATAGAGAAGGATGGAAGAAAAAGTGCAGCCATCGACTATCTCTGCGTTGTGCTCTTAATTAAAGATATATATTTTGTTTTTATTTTTCCTTAATCATCATCATCTGCCTAGCCTTTTCCCAACTATGTTGGGGTCAGCTTCCAGTCTAACCGGATGCAGCTGAATACCAGTATTTTACATGGAGTGACTGCCTATCTGACCTCCACACCCCAGTTACTGGGTAATACGATACCCCTTGGTAAGACTGGTTGTCAGACTTTCGGGCTGCTGACTACCCGTAACGACTGTCAAAGATCCACGAATGACAGCCGGGACCAATGGCTTAACGTGCTTTCCGAGGCACGGAGGGGACACGGTATGTAAAGATGGTCACCCATCCACAGACCAACCGCGGCAAGCATAGCTTAACCTGATCGATCGACCTGTGCGGCTGTCAGGTGTTTTTCCTTAATATTAGAATTAATTATCTTTTTGTATGCATGTGTTTCTGTGACTTAAACCTGTTTCTTTTTTTCAAAAATACATGTTGTGCTGACCACAAATAAATTGGGATAAGGGTTGGCAAATGATTATGATGAATGATCATGGTAAATCTGTACTAAAATTATAAATTTATTCAAAAGTAACACTGTCTTTAAGTTACCTTAAAAAAAAAAAAAAAAAAATTTGCAAAAAGATAGATGGTGTCCTAGGGTACATAGGCTACTTGTTGCCCAGGTAGCTTGTTCCCGTCGGATAATTTCCCACGTACACGCGGGCGAAGCTAGTATATAATACTATAAATGTGAAAGTGTGTATGTTTGCAATCATCTGATAACTTTATTTGAGGCATAATTTTGACAGTTATTTCATACAAAAATTGTCAAATGTCAATTTTATTTCTCGAAAAATCAGCCCTAAGTAACGCAAAAACGACTGAACGGATTTGGATGAAATTTGGCATACAGGTACACAATTGAGAGTACTGAACTGAGATTCCTGAACACTGCTACTCAATACCTGGAGTCCATTGCCACTCCCACTACAATCTCCTTGGAGTAAATAAATAAAATAGTTACTTGTTTTTGATAATTCTTCATTCCAATTTATCGTAGTTCTATCTAATTTTATCTACTTAATACTATAACTAATTTTTATCTAATTTAGACCAATTTCGTTTCATTTAATTTCATAAAATTTTGTCCAGTTTTATTATGTGATTAAACCTAAATTTATGATTGTATGACATGTGTAATTACTAATATTGACTAATAACTTGTATGTGTGGTGCAAACTGTTAATAATATTTAATAAGTAGGTTATTAATAAATAAATACATAAAATTTAAAAAAAAACTACTTGTTTTAGGACACATTTTTCCCCAATAGTACATTCCCATGGTATAAAATATCAACTTTCATGCGAGCAATGCCACTGTCAAAAGCTAATGAATTAATACATCTCTAATCAAGCGACCCTGGGCCAGAAACACTCTATGCTTTGTATTTAGAAGCACTTTTTAATAAGAAAGTTACATAACTTTCTTCAAACATCTGACCAAGATTAAGTCTGGACTTTAAAAGAGACTGACCTATGAGTTTGTTTCGGCATTTCTTTTCAGAATAGTGAAATAGGAAACGCCAACCTCATCTAGATTTAATCATATTATTGACATGTAAAAGTGTTTGTAGAACCCTACTTACACAAATAAAATCATTTATTATTTAACAATTGTTCTAAAGTCTCTGTTATTTGAAAGAGAATGTAATAACATAAACCATAGACCACAAGGACTGCAGCAGTCGCTGAAAGTATTCAAAAGACAACTTCCTTAGCACAGTCATTGATAACAGTATGACAGTGACCTACTATGGCCACTAGGTATTTTGAAGCCTTTTAAGAAATAAAAATTAAGTAAAGGCACCTTTGAACCCGAATTCATCAAGACTGAATGACTAATCAATTATGTGGCTCACTTACCCAATATTTCATAGAAATCCTTGCATTTATTGACGCGGCGGACCGCCTCCTGTTGCTCTGGAGTATATTCCCTCTGTGGGACATGATGTGCTGTAGTCTTTCGCCTCCTCACTTCCTCAGTACTAGGACTTGAAGGAGGAGTCCGTTTAGGGGCTGCTGTCGATGGCCCCGCGGCCCTAACCCGTGTCAAGAGCTCCTTAGCAAGCGTAGTAGGGTACAGGCGTTCAGCTTTAAGCAGAAACTTCTCAGCTTTTTCCATATTCCCTCCTGTAAAAGCGTTTTGCGCTATTGCTATACATTTTTCTGCTTCGTCCTTGTTCCCATCGAGCGTCATTTTTTGGTGTTTAGACGCCTGTTGTAGGTGTGAATTGTTTTGATACGTTAAGGACACGTCACAGAATGGTTTGGAGATCGCGACGCGCAAATTTAATTAGTGCAAATATAATTTAATTGCGTTTAATTCACTACATTTATGTGCATTATTGGATGTAGGTATTGCGTCAATCAAAATACTGCAGGGCTGCCAACATAATAAATTAATTTATGGTTTCCTGTTGTTCGGTATTGTCAGGAACTCAGGAGGTTTTAAAGAAAGAAATAAAAATGGTTCGAAAAAAAAAATTTGCACCCTTGCGATTGCGAAGCTGGGGCGGGCCCACTGACCTCTATTAAACAGTACTTGTATAATACAGGTCAGTGGGCGGGCCGCTAGTATTTTAATAACTTCCTTTCACTGATAGTGATATTTACATAACAAGTAGTGTTATTATGAATTTGTGTGGGGTAGGTTATCAACTAAAAAGTAAAAAATTAAAACTTGTTTACAAAAAAAGCAACCGACTTCCAAAAAAACACTACAAAGTGAAAAATAACTTTAATTTCTGAAGTCGGTGTTTAAAAATGAAAATGCGAACGACACCGACTTCTGAAATTAAAATTAGCCAAAAGCCAAAGGGCCAAAACTATGAAAATATAATTCGAACTACGAACACGTTTGACGTTTTCATCAGATACGTTTCATTTATTGAAAACATTTGATCATTAGCTTTTATTTGACTCTATCTCACTTGTTCTCAAAAAAATTACGCTTTCTATCTCGCTCGCACAGCAGTACCAATACACATCACGCCAAGGATTAATCATCCACCGTCATATGACGTATGACGCATTAAAAGAATTGATTCAATTGAATCGTGTAATATTATTGCGCTAGGCGTATCCGGCGCTTAGTATTTAAGTGTAAATCGTCAAAAAACGTTGTGTAGACTTTTTAAAATCAGTTTTTGGAATAACCGCTGCGAAAAACATTCAAGAAAAAATGGCTGCTCCGCCAATCTACAACCCTGTAAGTCTTTTTACATTCCTTTAGGTTGTTACAAAAGATGCCATCTTATGCGGCATTTTGCTTGTTTTCAAGGGCATTTAGAACAATTTGGTATGATTACTTACATTACGCGGTTTGTAAATACTGTGTTCTGTTAGAACGAAGGTATCATGATCCTTTTACGGTAATAAGAATTAGTATTCGTTGGTATTTCGTCGTGCCCAAGGTCTTGCTTAATACGGAGACGGTAATTCACGGTGTCCGCGTAAATTAACGGTTTTTCCTCAATTCTCAATGCACATTCTTGGAAATGTTGCTTGTTTTTGCAGTAAAATTTGTATTTGCCTGCTATTCATGTATTTTAAGTTTCTACATACTAGATTTCAATTTAAATAAATGTCTTATAATTTGCACATTTATATTCCTGACCTGTTAGTGTCTACTCTAAAAGCATACCAAAATCCAATAGAAAATGGGATTCCAATGCTCAAAATGTTGCTAATAGTACTAAAATAGACATGCAGCTATCACTAAAATACTATATTTGTTTAAGTACCTACACATTAATACTATAACTACGAGTCAGAGACCTCATTCAAATGGACACAGTAATGCCAACTTGCATCATTTAAGGAAAGTGTCTGGGATTTTGCAAGTCCAGATTCTTCACATAAGTACTATATTATTTTTGTTATAATACAACACAGAAACCAACTGTTAAAGTTTGGGTTTCTTATGACGGTGGTTCCGTCATATTATACAAGCCATCAGGAAAATCTCATTTTCAACAATATTTGACATTATTCCCATTTATTCATAACCATTCCTTAAAGTTAAGTAGTGATTAGCAACTGTTTAACCATAATATTTTTGACATTTAAATGTCACTTAACTTCAATCATCATTTATAAATAAACCCCAAGGTGTTACTTTATTTATTTATAGTTATTTAAAACGGTACAACACCAATTACATTAATTAACTAAGAGACAATAATTACGTTGACACTAATAATTGAAAAGTAACATGGAACAGTGGGCTCCCTTGCATACTTTCTCTCACAGAACACCAGACATATACGCATATTTTTAATCCATTGATCTGCAAACACATCACATTTAGGGTTGGTAGCTAGAAGTGCATTCTTTATAGTATGACAGACTGGGGATTCGGCTCTGGGTACAGTTTTGGCTGGCAGTTGCGCAGACAGATTGTGCAGGCAGCCCTGACGGTGTCTGATGTATTTGTTGGGTTTGTTGGGCATGTATTTTTTGGAATTCCGGGCAGTTGATACGTCCCCGTAAGGTCTTACAGGCTACAGTGAATTCATCAAGGCCTCTTCTCACCTCCAATGAGTTAAATAAAAAATAAAATAAAATCTTTTTAATTCAGACAATATTTTGCCCATAATATTGTTAGTAGGTAGTACAACTTATAAACTATGTTAAATACAATAAAGAGAACAATAAGTATTTGGGCACACGCACTTGTGCTTGAACCCAGTGCTCCAGGAGGGGGCTGTCCAGCTTGTGGCTGAGCACGTTCAGGATGGTGTAGGCGCTCCCACGCGTGCGGAACATCAGTGAAGCGATGCGGCGCCGCAGAACAGTGTGAAATCCGTCTATGTGCGCTTGCGCAAACATCGCAGACGCACTACAGTAGCGCGGGAGCCCCACCAGCACCCTGAACGCATTATTATATTGTATTCGGAGAGTGTTGATGGCCCGCTGCGTGTAATTGACCCACAGATTGCAGGTGTAAAGAGTTTGGCAGAAAGAGCGACAGCGTTAAGCAGCCCAAAGTCCCTAAAAGATACTCTTACGTTAGCCTGCATCATCCCACTGCTGGGCAAAGGCCTCTCCCCATGACTTCCAGCTCTTTCGATCCAGGGCTAAAGTGGGCCACTGGTCGTTTGTTTTGTCCAGCTCGTCCCGCCATCTTCTACGGGGTCTGCCGGGACGTCTTCTAGCTGTGTCAGGGCTCCACGTGGTGGTTATTTTGGCCCATAGCTTATTGGGCATACGGCACGTGGCCAGCCCAGTACCACTTCTGGCTTAGCGGCTTTTTGAGCGATGTCAGTAAACTGTGTTTTGGAACGCAGTGTGGTGTTGCGAATATGGTCTGTCAATTTGACGCCTAGAATACTGCGCTCCATTGCACGTTGGCAAACCTTGAGTTTGGACTTTTGAATGTTTGTCAAAGACCAAGTCTGGGATCTATAGGTAAGAATGGGAAGGATGCACATGTCCATAATTTTTCACTTACTACTAAAAAAATGGACAGCTGTTATTTTTTTATTATTGCTGAATGGGTCTGCTTTTGGGGCCCGAGGGGCCCGTGGCTAAATAATAACAGCCGCACAGGTCGATCGATTAGGTTAAGCTACGCTTGCCGCGGTTGGTCTGTGGATGGGTGACCATCTTTACATATCGAGACCCCTCCGTGCCTCGGAAAGCACGTTAAGCCGTTGGTCCCGGCTGCCATTCGTGGATCTTTGCCAGTCGTTACGGGTAGTCAGAAGCCCGAAAGTCTGACAACCAGTCTTACCAAGGGGTATCGTATTACCCAGTAACTGGGTTGTGGAGGTCAGATAGGCAGTCGCTCCATGTAAAATACTGGTATTCAGCTGCATCCGGTTAGACTGGAAGCCGACCCCAACATAGTTGGGAAAAGGCTAGGCAGATGATGATGGGTCTGTTTTGACCTCGAATCTCACCTGATGGAAAGTGATGGAGGTCTACCATGGAATGAGCGTGCCTAGACCGTATTGTGACTGTTGTTTGCTTTCATAAGAAAACTATTTTTTTTGACAAATTGTTAATTATACTCAAAAATAGCCCTTACAAAATATCATCAACAATCATCTAATACTTGTCAAACTCAAAGTATTTTTTTCAATTAAACCAATTACAGGCATTGTCATGGGGTCCGGTCGGTCTGTCAGAAAGTTGAAGCTAGTTGCCCATTCCAAAGTGTAGTAGGTTCCTATGGAGAAGAACGGGCAAGAAACTCTGTGGACACTCTTTTAACTTTTTGCACGTCGAGTGTACACCATTGTGTACCGATAACCGTAATTTCGTCCAGCATCCAGCGCGGGGTTCGTTTCAGTTCAGGGAAAAAATAACTCAACTGCACCATACAATCCCCACGCAACAATTTTTAGGAATAGAATTCTGTTGTTCAGCTGCATCCGGTTAGACTGGAAGCCGATCCCAAAATGTTGGGAAAAGACTAGACAGATTGAATTCGAACGACGCATGCGGCTGATGTCATGAAATTCGGCGCGGGCGAAGTGTGATGTCATTCTGATGACGTGACTACGGTGACTAACGTTTATTTATGACGAAATTCACATTAGGTGTATTCCAGTCGTACTCAGCGTTTCTTCACCACATTCATTATGCGCACAAGCAAAGTGTGTAACTCCTGCCAGTGTAAGTTTCCTTCCACATTTAAGCCGTCTGCCTTCATATCAAGAGTGAACAGGCATCTTCTGGGCACGCTCGTTCCATCATAGACCTCATCCATCGCTTTCCATCAGGCGTGATTGCGGCAAAAAGCAGCGATAAAGAAATAGGACTGGCATTCAACAAAGCTTAGGTGCATAAAATAGCTCCCACTAAACTTGATTTTAGAATCTCAGATATCATGTTTTGGAACCTCAAACTCGATGTCGTGCCTCGGAACTTCGGAAGCCGTTGGTGGGCTGTCATTCTTAAATATTTGACTGTCGTTACGAGGCCCAAAAGTCTGACAACCAGTCTTACCAAGGGGTATCGTGTTATACAGTAAGTACCTCGGTTGTAAAGTTCAGATATCCAGTCGCTCCATGTAAAATACAGGTTCAGCTGTATTCGGTTAGACTGGAAGCCGACCCCAACATAGTTGGGAAAAAGCTAGGCTGATGATGATGAGTTTTGGAACAGACCGTACAGATTGCGGCGACTTATTGTCGCATTCGCACTGTCTACACAAGCCTTTATTTACGTCTAGACTACACATAGTATTAATAATAATTACGTAGTCAATATGGCATACATTCATTGTATAGTGCGTTATATACACATTTACATTGATGAATTTTATATTACAATGACATGAAGTATTTTTTTTAATTTAATTATTGTGAATGAGAGGACTATGTGGGTCATTTCTTTTCTGTTTTCCTTCTTAGTTAGTTGTAATCATGATCTGGCAGTTTGAGTCATTTACGCGGCCTACCCAAATGTCCTTTCTTTGGTATTGCTCGTCGAATTGTTGAGCTCCTCAAGTTCTGAGTTGAGCTGCTCGATTTTTGACAAATGCGTGCACTAACTGGACAGGTCCGCTCAGGTGATGAAATAATTTACACAAAGTAAAGCGCCTGGGTTCGAACCCACGACCTACAGCTCGTAAGCCACTGCTCCTTGAAACCGTAGCTCCAGTCCTCATCTGTACGACCTAACCTTGGACTCGTCTCATTAATGATCGACCTATGACCTTGTACCAGCGCAGTTGTATTATTGATTGTATCTTCCTGTTATCCGACATCGGGGCATCACGGACTGGTAATAGACACAACATAAAAATATATAATATTTCCGAGTGACAGCACTGACGGCCAAGTGATAACGGCTGCGACTTACGAGTTGTTGGTTGTAGGTTCGAACCCAGACAGGCGCTATACTTTGCGTAAATTAATTCATCACCACTGCTCTCAAAAACGGTGAAGGAAAACATCGTGAGGAAATCGGCATGTCCTAGAACCAAAAATTGGAAGACATGTGTTAGCCGATTCCGCGTCGATAAATGTGGGGAGACCCTTAGCTACGCTTACCGCGGTTGGTCTGTGGATGGGTGACCATCTTTACATACCGAGACCCCTCCGTGCCTCGGAAAACACGTTAAGCCGTTGGTCCCGGCTGTCATTCGTGGATCTTTGACAGTCGTTACGGGTTGTCAGAAGCCTGAAAGTCAGACAACCAGTCTTACCAAGGGGTATCGTAATACCCAGTAACTGGGTTGTGGATGTCAGATAGGCAGTCGCACCATGTAAAATACTGGTATTCAGTTGCCTCCGGTTAGACTGGAAGCCGACCCCAACATAGTTGGGAAAAGTCTAGGCAGATGATGATGACCATAGTAAGTTGAAATCAGCTGTGGCCCAGTGATAACAGCCGCGACTTACTAGTTGTAGGTCGTGGGTTCGAACCCAGACAGGCACTTCATCACCACTGCTTTCAAAACGCTGAAGGAAAACAACAAAACGACAATGTGGGTAATTTTATTATTATTTTTTTGTTTAATTTTTATTATTCTCTTTGTTCTGTTAGTTTTTTTCTAGGTCTGGCAGTTTGAGTAATTTATGTGGTCTACCCAAATGTCCTTTCTTTGGTATTGTTCGTCGAATCGTTGAGCTCCTTAAGTTTTGAGTTGAGCTGCACGATTTCTGACAAATGCGTGCACTGACTGGACAGGTCCTCTCAATCTGTGTGGTTCTTTCCTCAAAAGACCATCTCAGACATCGATCTACATGGTCTTCATATAACCTGACCAAGATTATGTCTGGACTTTAAAAGAGACTGTGACCTCTGAGTTTGTTTCGGACTTTCTTCTCAGAGTAGTCAGATAGGAAACGCCGACCTCATCTAGTTTTATAAAAAATATGATTGACGTGTAAAAGTGTTTGTGCAAACCTACTTACAAAATAAAAATCATTTATCATTTATAACATGAGGAAACCGGCATGTCCTTGAACCAAAAAAATCAAAGACATCTACCAACCCGCACTGGGCCCACGTGGTAGATTACGGCCCACTCCCTCTCGAAGAGAGGAAGGACGCTTGTGTCCCGCAGTGAGAACATTATATTCTGACTAGCAGCGGCCCATGGTTTCACCCGCATAAGTCTCGTTCCCGTACGAATATCGGGATAAAACTATCCTATGGCCTTTCCCAGGACTCAAAATATCTTTATACTAAATTTCATCTAAATCTGTTCAGCGGTTTAAGCGTGAAGAGGTAACAGACAGACAGACACCTTCGTATTTATAATATTAGTATGGATTATGATTATGTACGTGTTATTTAACGGACTCGAGCACCCGCGCGACTTAAATCACCTGTATTAGTCCTCAGTAGATAAGCGAGTCATTGACCTGCTTATCAGCTATTCATATTATGTAAACAACACTCATCTAGCTACTAGCTGCGCCCCGCGGTTTCACCCGCGTTAGTTTCGATCCCATGGAAATATCGGGATAAAAAGTATTCTATGTGTTAATCCTGGTTATAAACTATCTGTGTACCAAATTTCATCCAAATCCGTTCAGCAGTTTTTGCGTGATTGAGTAACAAACATCCAAACATCTTCACAAACTTTCACATCTATACTTATAATAAATCTGTAGAGAGGTCAATTCTGTACATGATATATATTTTCAAAATAACTATCAGGGGGTAATAAGTGATCGATACTGATGCCAAAAATGCAATCAGTAAAATTTTTGTCTGTCTGTCTGTCTGTCTGTATGTTCCTTATAGAAACAAAAACTACTCGACGGATTTTAACGAAACTTGGTACAATTATTCTTCATACTCCTGGGGAGGTTATAGTATACTTTTCATCACGCTACAATGAATAGGAGCAGAGCAGTGAAAGGAAATGTTGGGAAAACGGGAGACGTTGCTCCATTTTTTAAGCTTCCGTCGCGTGTGCAGCCTTAATGGTTAAAGCTACATAGAAATCATTTATGACGGAAATGTTCTACATAAAATTATCTAAAAAATATCCTACTACAGCATATGTCTATCTTTTATGGTTGACTCACAATAACACGTGTAACTCCCGATACCTTAGCAGTTCGGAGCTTTCTGATTATATTTGTTTACTCTTACGTTTATAATACTCTCACTCATCCCTAATTAAAAGAAGTTAATATTATTACCTATTCAATAAAAAAAGAATCATAGTAATCGGTATAGAAACACCAAACTTATACATGAAATACGCTAATAAGCCATCGCGCCGTCGCGCGTGAATACTGAATCATGCCATAAGGATTATTTTTGTGTAACGGTTGCCGCGCTCGACGCGGGTCGCGGCGGTAGGGTAAGGGAGGTCCGAGCGCGAGCTTCATTCAATATTTGGCTGTTGATGCGTTCAGAGCGTTCGACCTTATTGACAGACGATAATTGATATTAACAAACCGTGCTTATCAGCGCGACTTTTAGTCTTTAAATAGTTTATTTGAATTTATTTTGTTGTTTTTTATAAAATAGGTATTAGTTGTTGTGTTATTAGACCGACACAGAACCCAAAAATGTGATTAAAAAAAAATTCTGTCTGTCTGTCTGTTTGTTCAGGCATCACGCAAAAACTACCGGTTCGATTACGATGACACTTGGTATAATTATTCTTTAATATCCTGGGCACCACACTACTTTTTATCCCGGAAAAAAATATACAATAAAAACAAACTTAATTTTGCGGTTCGATCCCTAGACCCGATTACTGTACCAACCGCAAATAATAAGTTTGTCGTAGTACACGACGAAGATAATAATAATAGGCGAGCGTTCATTCATATTAGCATTCTATAAATTGTATGTTTTAACTGCTACTTGCAATTCCAAAACGTGCTTTTCAGTGCGACCTTTTTATTCTTTTTAGTTTTTACTAAGTACAGTTTAAGGTAGACTTATTTAGGTTTATTTTTATAAGTCGTTTTTATAAGTAAGTATAGATTTTAATTTTAAAGTATGGGTAGTATATTTGATAGTGTACGTAGTGACCGTAGGTTATTTTATAAAACTGTTAGGTAGGATTAGTCATTCGTATAGATATTAGTTTTTAGGGATTTTGCTTATTTATTGAGTTTAGATTAGTTCATCATCTGCCTCATCTGCCTAGCCTTTTCCCAACTATGTTGGGGTTGGCTTCCAGTCTAACCGGATGCAGCTGAATACCAGTATTTTACATGGAGCGACTGCCTATCTGACCTCCACAACCCAGTTACTGGGTAATACGATACCCCTTGGTAAGACTGGTTGTCAGACTTTCGGGCTTCTGACTACCCGTAACGACTGTCAAAGATCCACGAATGACAGCCGGGACCAACGGCTTAACGTGCTTTCCGAGGCACGGAGGGGTCTCCATATGTAGAGATGGTCACCCATCCACAGACCAACCGCGGCAAGCGTAGCTTAACCTGATCGATCGACCTGTGCGGCTGTTATTATTTAGCCACGTATCATCAGAAATAGGTTTATTTAGGTAGGTAGGTATTTTATTTTCTGTTATTGAGTTTTTTTTTATTAGGTAGGTACTTAGGTTTACTTTTATAATCTAATATAAAATTCAAAGTCCTGTGATCCTGTCTGACTGATTATATCAATGCACAGCCTAAACCGCTGGTCATAGAGACATAAAATTTGGAGTGTGTTCTTTGTGAAGTGTATATAGGTATCCACTAAGAAAGGGTTTTTTGAAATTCCACTCCTAAGAGGGTGAAATTTCACGCGGACGAAGTCGCGGGCAGAAGCTAGTTTATAATATAAGTAGGATTATTTATGCCTGCCCGACCTCCGTGTGCCCGACCCTTAGATAGTGTTGTATAAATTATCTGTCAGCGTCTACCTTACATCTAAACGTCTTAACAAAATACGTCCACTGCTGGACATAGGCCTCCCCCAAGCACCGCTACTTCGACCGGTTCTGTGCTCCTCGCATCCAGCGGCTTCCTGCGGCCTTCACCAGGTCTTCGGTCCACCTTGTGGGAGGCCTTCCAACGCTACGTCTTACGGTACGCGGTCGCCATTCCAGAACCTTTCGGCCCCATTGGCCATCTGTTTTGCGAGCAATGTGTCCTGCCCACTGCCACTTACGTTTGGCAATTCTACGGGCTATGTCGGTTACCTTGGTGCTCCTACGAGTCTCCATCTTATAATTAGTCACGCAATATATTTGTTACGCTCGAAAATCATTTTAATCAACATTCAACATGACACTCGTCTTAATTTTTTTAAAACGTAGGATATTTTTTGCAATTTCCAGGGTTACCTTGGCGCTTCCACCTATTTTAGAACTTACATAAATCATCTAATCAATGTTTTGTATTTTTTCAGGTAATACCATGTGTACACCCGATCCCCGCTGGCATGTACCCTGGTCGCATGATCAGGGTGCAGGGTAGCTGCCCCCCTGGCGCTCAGAGGTAAGCCTTCATCACCACTCTTGCTCAAGACGGGTTGGCGATATCAGACTGTACTATCGCGGACACTCCCGCTGCCTGTCCACCACTAAGTTCATTTTTGCTTGCACTCAAAAAATAGAAGCGCTCTCTAGTAAGCGCACCAAGGTCAAATAGTTCGTCCGTAAAATTCACAAAAGTCACTAAGCTGCGCAGTGCAGGGGGCCTGAAAAGGCCACTTTGGCAGAATCATAAAACAATTCATATCACGCAATTCATCTGTTTGACAGTTTCACACCTATATATCCTTGAAGGGTTTGGCAGAGGTGTACCTATAGCATTTTACGAATCTCCATACAAAACTCAACTGTCAATAACAAATCACGTTTTTGTAACGATGTTTTCCTTCACTGATTTAAGTAATGTCCAAGACGAACACATAAAGTTCATATGAAATGAAAAAGTCACACTGGTACTTGCCCGAATTTGAACCCACAACTTCGTGCATGAAAGCCCTTTCGGCGCATCCCATATGTGCGTGATCGACCGAGGGGAAAGTCCCGATTGAGCCCTATCAATGATTCGGCTCGAAAGACCATTGATTGGGCTCAATCGGGACTTTGTAATAAAAGAAGTAGTGGAATGTATTAAAATAGGTGTATTACCATAATTTACAATATCAAATGTAGAAAATATCAATGAAATGTCCGTAGTGGAGTGCGTCTGCGAACTGAGTGGAGTGGAGGGCGCGCAGCGGTCGTCTCGTACCGGTTGTGGTACTCCGACGCGTCTCGCTATATTATGTGATACGCCTCATGACGAAATACAAATATCAGAGAAATCCAGGACTAATATTGGCATCTTTTTCCCCAGATTCGCCATTAACCTGCAATGCGGTCCCAACACGGACCCTCGCGACGACATTGCCTTACACTTGAACTTCCGCTTCCAAGAGATGTGCGTCGTACGGAACCACCTCACGGCTATGAACTGGGGGGTCGAGGAGACCGCCGGTGGCATGCCTCTGAACAGGGGGGATCAGTTCGAGGCCTTGGTTCTGTGTGAGCCTCACGCTTTGAAGGTGAGCAAAATTGTTTCAGATTCTTATATTAGAAATGTGACATGATGTTATATAAGGGTCTGTCCACATATCCACGTCACGACGTCGTCAACGTGGCACGGTGCGATAACGTGCCACGTTACGTTGCCGCGTCGTGCTAGTGCACGGTATGGCAACGTCGCCGTGGGACGGCGCGTCACGTCGGCCGACGTGGCTCGATTCGATGCGCTCGCTCAGTTAATGTTTCATTGTCTTAGCGATTAGTTGTTAATAAAAGATGTCTGAGAAAATTTATTGTGATTTATTGATTTCACTTGTTGAAGAACGTCCAGTGCTTTGGAACAAGACAATAAATTACTTCAAGGGCAAAAACTTAAAAACAGAAGGTCGAAACTTTTTTACAAGGCACGGCGACGTGTAACGTTGCGGTGGCGTGAAAAGCATTTTTACGATACGGTAACGTAAATTTGCACGTTATGTCAACGCACCGTGCCGCTTTACCGCAGCGTTCCACGTTGACGACGTCGTGACGTGGATATGTGGACCTACCTACCACAAATCGCATCCTCAAATAATTCGGTCATGTCTCATGGCGGTAGTGATTTTGTTGATATTTGTTTAACTTGAAAATAATATTAATTTGAAACAAGTTTGAATAGACTTTAAATAAAAGCTTGATTATTTGTAACCAACAGGTAGCACTAAACGGCGCCCACTTCTGCGAGTTCCCTCACCGGATCCCGTTCCAAAGGATCTCGCACCTGACCGTGGATGGTGACGTCATGATACAGCTCATCAGCTTCGAAGGGGCCCAGCCTCCGCCGCAGCAGATGTATATGGTGCGTATAAGATCGTTATCATCTGCCTAGCCTTTGCGCATTTGGGCATTTGACTGGGTTTTTTTAAATTTGATTTTTCGGAACCTAGAGAAAAATTAAGCCACAAAAAATAAAATTAAATATAATATTTAAAGAATGGCGCAATTTTTTATTTAACGATGTGGCGGCATCTACATCGCCACATGCGAACTACGTATCACACGTACGCCACGCAATCAATCTCGCCATCTCTTTCTTGGCCAGCCTCGTCTTTTGACTTATAAAAATAAAATGATAACATCAAAAACTATTCTATTCCAGTCGGAACCCCCCGCATATGGCGCGTACGGACAAGGGCCTCCGCCCCCGGCCTACGGAGCACCTGGTGGCTACGGTCAACAAGGTAGGAACACTTTGTTATGTACACCTTGGGTGATGATGGGTTAATATGGAAACTTATGGGTTAATATGGGAACTTATGGGTTAATATGGGAACTTATGGGTTAATATGGGAACTTATGGGTTAATATGGAAACTTATTGGTTAATATGGGGACTTATGGGTTAATATGGGAACTTATGGGTTAATAAGGGAACTTATGGGCTACCGACAACCAAATACTACTATTCGCACTCATCATCCTTTTACCAACTAAGTTGTGGTCGGCTTCCATTCGAACCAGATGCTGCTGAATACCAGAACGGCAATTCCCGTAACTAAATACGTTCAAAATCTAGTCTCAATCTCATCTCAGCGACAACCAATGTCAAAACATCTTTGATTTTTGCCAAGTTTTTGCCAAAATTAGAAGTATTTTTGACAGATTGAGAGATGAGATCAGACTGCAAAAATAAGGGAATTGCCCCTCAGTATTTTACATGGAGCGATTGTCTATCTGACCTCGACATTACAATTACTGGGTGACACGATACCCCGTGGGTAAAGATTGGTTGTCCGACTTTCGGTCTTGTCAGTTACTGGTAACGACTGGTATAGATCTACGAATGACAGCCGGGACCAACTGGGGCTTTCTAGACGCACTGTAGTATATAAATAAAAACTCTAGTCACACTGAGGTGAATCCTACGCAGGATGTGGGACGCGGCTGCGCGCGTCGTTGTTTTTTTTAAGGCTACACGTTTTTTTTGCTGTGAACAACTACGGTTTATTCACCGTGTGTAGGCACGGTCGTTAGTGTTGCATGGATCACTATGGAAGCTTGTTGACGGACATGTTTTTTCTATGTTGCGGTTTATTCGTCGTGCTGAAAAGAAATCGTGCCGTGTACAAACGGCCTAAGATATCGCGTTTCGTCCCATATCCCGCGTGGAATTGCCTCAGTTTAGGCAGAGTTTAAATAGTAGTAGAGGGGAAAAGCTTTCCAAAAAAATTGCGTTAAAGTTAGGTTTTTGTATTTTTTTTTTCATCTGTATGTAATTAGGTAAAAAAGATAAGAGAGAATTAAAATAGTATATTACGAGACGTGTGTCTTTAGTAGTAAATGCGCCTGATGGGCCCCTGCGAGCTGGCTTCGGCCCCTCTTACGCCAACCGAAGGTCTTGAGACAGGCGAAGATCTCCAAAAAAAAATTTTTTTTTTAAATCAGAATATCATAGGTACTGTAGTAATATTTGGTTGTTTTTAAATTTTTGTAGATTTTGATTACAGTCCGATTCAAACTTTATGGCGGCTCTGAAGTGCGCTACTCGCTACGCAGTACCTCATCCCTCACCCCCGCTGACACGTGAATTTTTTACTGCGCAGCGACTCGCCTCATGTTCCGAGTTGCCATAAAGTTTGAATCGAGCTGTTCTATAGGTTAATGTAGGAAATGGTATGTTTGGGATGTCTTGCTGCATAGGGGCTGTTCATTTATTACGTCAGACAATTTTAACCAATTTCTGACCTTCTCCTCCCCCCTACGTAAGACTTGAATGAACCCCCTCCCCCTCTTTGAATCTCACGTAAGATCTACCAAAATTGCAAAGAAAAAGTAGCAATTTTTTTAAAATTTATTTGATTTGCTTACTTTTGTGATCTTACATAAGAATCATCTAGAGCCCTCGCACCCCCATGTAAGATAAAATAAGACTTGTTTGGACCCCCTCCCCCCTCAAATCGTCTTACGTAATAAATGGACAGTCCCATATGAATGCGCAGTGGTAGACCGCGAAATTCAAATTGTCTTATGTTTTTTGCAATTTGCTGGTTAGTATTAAGATTTAAATAATATGATTCGCGACCGTAACAAATATATATTTACAGAATTATAATCATTAAAGTCATCAACACATCTCTCTAAGACCAAGTAATCCTACCGAATGACTATTTCATGAAATCTTGACATTTTAGGATTATACTAACTTATCAAGTTGTATTACTGATTCTAATGATTATAATTCAGTAAATACATATTTGTTACGGCCGCGAATCATATTTTAATCAACGTACAACTTAATACTGACCAGCAAATTGCAAAAAATTTAAGAAAATTTGAATTTCGCGGGATACCTTAGCTCTTCCCCCTTAACCGGTCAAGCTCCGCGCGTACGGGCCTATGTAGCACGATACAATAGAAAATCAATCGTCTCATTGGCGGAGCTTGAGGGGTCATAATGCCTTTTATCCTGGTTTTAATAAAGGCTAATATATAATATACTAACATTTTTATTAATATTGGGTTTCTCCTCTACTTCAAGATGTAGTGAAGCGAATGTAAAGCTTTGTATGATAAAACAAATAGTGTGACCGGGATATTGGCGCGCAAACGTGCGTTGAAACTTTCGTCGGATATACAATATGTAACAAAATTAACGCAAGACCTCATACACCCCAAGTACAGTACTAAGTTAAAAGCATAATACAAAGACCAATTTTTTTTTTGAAAAGCCTTTTACTATTATTAAGAAAATAGTGTTTACTTTAGCATTACTTATTGCATTTAAAATTGTACCTTGTTGCGTTGAAATAAGATTTAATTCTCTTTGGCTCAATCGGCAGTCCGTATGGCAAAATACATAATTATTGAAAAAATACCTATACCTATATTAAAAGTTACTGAAATCGGTTCAGTAGAAAATTATGAAGAAACTACTTTCAGGACTTGCGTTTATTCTGTTACACCTTGTAAAAAAAAAACAGCTGTTTCCTACAAAATGCTGTCAAATGTATGGAACAGCTATTTTATTTTAATAACCGCGACAAATTTCAGCGCAGGGGGCTTAAAAAATCATGTATTGAAACCATGGGAACAAGTTGCGCGTCCATGTCCTGTCACCCTGGATATTGTAACACTATTTTGATTTGTAAAAGTGTCTATGGAGTTTTTATGCCTACTCGACTCCTCGTTAAAAAATGCCTTGACTAGTAAGACCAAAATTTTATCAATTATTATTAAAATTCTGTAAATTGGTTCCAAAGTTACTTTTTAACGTCAAAAATAAATTTTGATTTAAAACTAGGTCGGCCTTATTACAAAAGAAGGTTTGTCTTTACACCCAGGTTTAAACCATCGAGCAATTTTTTAAATTTCGAACTATAATATAATCGGACAAAGTTAAAAGTTCTTAATACAAAAAACTGACGTTAAACCCGAGTCAAATTTGCATTAAGATCTTTGTTTGTTGAAATAAAGTTGAAAATACAGTAACTGGCTCGAAGGTTTAGGCTAGGTCTAAAGTTAGGACTTGTTTTGTAATAAGACCGCCTGAGTTCGATGTTTCCTATCGAGACTATTCTGATAAGGAAGACCGAAACAAACAATAGTATTCGCTTCGCTACTGGCTATGGAACCCTATCCTTATGGTTTAAGCATGCTTATTCTGCATGATTTTATATTATATTATTGGATGTAGCTGTACTTATTAGCTTATAAGCTTTATTATGTAATATATTAATAGGTATATAAAAATGCATATTATGATATTTATAAATAACATCAAGTTAAAAGTTAGTTCTTCAAGTTAAAAACTAAAATATTAACTGTTATGATAATTAATATTAATAAATAATAATGCTTTGACCGGTTATAAAAAAAAAAATATTAATACTTACTGTAGATTTTTTTTATATTAAAATATTTATAACAGAAGATTTTTTTTACTGTCTTCAATTTTTTACAGGGTGTTCTACCCATGAACATGAACAGCTTTCATTATGGGACCAACTCTGAAATTACGAAAAAAAAATCTGCTGTTTCATACATTTTGGTCTAGTAGGTATTGAACTTTTGTATTAAGGGGGCGCCGACCCACTAGTGGCGCCCTCATTGGTTATTTGGTTATTTCTTTTATTTTAGAATGAAAATGCACAAAATAAGCACGTTAAGTTGTGCTTCATAAGATTATACGTTAATATTATTATAAGAGGTAGTTTCACATTGTTTAGTTAACGCGGTCGGCGTTTGGTCGATGCCGTCTTAAACAGTTGGTTTTTTTTTCGTGATTTCAGAGTTGGTCCCATAGTGAAAGTTGTTCATATTCATGGGTAGTTTGACTGTAAAAATTTCGAGACAGTAAAAAAAATCATCCGGTATTTTTCTAATAATTTCCCGTTTCTTTTATTCATGATAGAACTATAAAATTAATTTTCTTTTTGTAATATACTTAAGTTTTCATGGATGTTCAATCATAAATCAACTCTAGCCGGTTTTTTATATTAAAATATTTAATATAAATTAAGTATATTTTTTTTTTACTTTTTCATAATAGAACTTTAAAATTAATTTTCATTTCATATACTGAAATGGAAATTTAATCATTTATCAACTCCGCCCGGTCAAAGTGAATTTTGGTTAGTATTTATTAACATTGCCCGTTTAAAAAAAAAACGCGAGTGTTTTTGTACAATATACTAAAAAGGTAAGTATGCCTTTTTTGTAAATAATGAATATATTTTTTTATTATTTTTATTGATATCGTGATGTCTTTGAATGAAAAGTGTTTGTCCTGTGTATCGAATGTGACTGAGGGATCGCTTTGTATTTGTATGGTGAAGTCAGTTAAATGATTTGTTAAACAAATTGGCTACCAACTTGACACTTTGAGGGGGGGGGGGGGGCACTTAACGCCCACAGACGTAGTATAAATAAAACTTCTATTTTGTCTCGTTCAGTGTCTTTCAACCGATTTTGTTAGCCGTACTTATATTCACGTCACAGCTGTCATTCTTTGACAGCTGTATGCAATGACTCATCATCATCTGCCTAGCCTTTTCGACCAACTATGTTGAGGTCGGCTTCCAGTCTGACCGGATGCAGCTGAACACCAGTATTAAATTCCGTATGCAGTATTAGCTGTATGAAATAACTATAATACGGAAATTTAACGTAGGGTGTCAATTTGTTTTACAATTAATTTTCCAGACTGCAAATACGGGTTTTTGCAGCGTTAAAAGACCGTATTTTATGCATGGTTCTAAACTGTCTCGCTTCAAATGGGTCGCAGTTTCTGTATAAAAACTAATAATTATATATTTTCTAATCTGACCACATCATTAACAACACTAACACGAAAATGAGACCAGACGGGCAATTCTCGTAATTTTAAGAACGTTCACAGTCTGATATCAGTCCCAATCTGTCAAAAATACCTCTAATTTCTTTACATTATTGACATTGTCGCTGATATGAGATTTTGAACGTTTTTATTTACGGGATTGTCTGTATTTAAAACCTCTTATAGGGGGCATGCGCTAAGGTAGCCCGCAAAATTCAATCCTATTGATTAATATTTTGCATTGATGATTTAATGATTATCTTCTTCTAATATATAAAATTCTCGTGTCACAATATCAGTTACCATACTCCTCCGAAACGGCTTGACCGATTTTTATGAAATTTTATATGCATATTCAGTAGGTCTGAGAATCGGCTACTATCTATTTTTCAGATTTTTTTCGGAATCGAAGCTTATGCGGGTGAAACAGCGGGGCGCAGCTAGTAATTCTATAAATACATACTTTTTACGGTCGCAAATCATATTTTGTTCAACATATCTTGGTTTAAAAGAGTGTCCTTAAAGTTTCTTGCCCGTTCTTCTCCATAGAGATCTACGTTTTGGAATGGGCAATCAGCTTTGAACTTTCTAACAGACCGATTATTTGACAATTTAAAAATGCCTGGAAATGGTTTCATTGAAATAAATGCTTTGAGTTTGAGTTTGTGTCATACAACCTGACAACTGACCTGCAAATTCAAAAAATGTAAGATATTTTGAATTTCGCGGGCTACGCTGGCGTTTCCCCTCAAGGAGATTCCTACAAAGTAGTCCGCGAAATTGTTCTAAACTAATTTTTTAGACCTTTGTATCCTGCTTATGCGTACGAAGTTTCATTAAAATCGGTTCGTTCATTTCCAAAAATAAGGGCTTGAAAGTTTGTATGAAATGCCGTACGGCGTAAACGATCTTATTTGTGTATGTTTAAAATACAATATGTAGAATACGTGGTTTCAATTTAATTAATGGGACAATCTAATTGCCACACCTATAGTAAGCGCCTGTAAATACAAATAGTAAAACAAGACAATTAAAAAAAAACAAAAAAAAAGGACCTGTGCGGAGCCAAAAAGGCTCCTATCTCAGTATAATGATATTTAAAAAATAAATACCGCAGCGCTGGTATTCTGATAGGGACGGATGAAACTACAATTACTGTGCTATTGAAATGTACAGACGCCAGCATATCAAGCTACCCGAAACTTTAAAATTTTCCCAATCAACTTAGAACCTTATGGTTTAGCGATAATGTTGAAAATCTATTAAAGAAATATGACAGTTTATAGTAGCTTGATGTGCTGGCGTCTGTGGTACATAAATGTGAAATATTCGAACATATTTTTTTAACAGAACCCTTCGATTTATCTTGTAACACATTTTTAAAGACACTCCACTATCAAATATTTTGTTTTTTTTTATTTCACTGTAAACCACAGTCGAATTTTTTCAAAATTATTTCATAACACATGTTTATGCAAAATTATCAAATATATACATAACTCGTTGCTGTAATATGCTTTTAGTACGAATTTAGAATCGGTGTTCTTGTCAAAATTGTTTTTTTTTTCGTTGCTAGTGCAAAATTTTATTTATTTTTTGTAATATTTCCTTTGCTCCAGGCTACTACTGACATGCTTTCGATAGCGGAGAGAAAAAATACAGGTATTATAACCATTTTATTTGGTGTTTTGTTTACAATTTAGTGATTGTCCATGTTTTAAAACGATATGTAAGCATAAATTTTGCATCAAATCTGTCAGAATTCATCAAATCAATCTGCCTAGCCTTTTCCCAACTATGTTGGGGTCGGCTTCCAGTCTAACCAGATGCAGCTGAATACCAGTATTTTACATGGAGCGTGTGCATATCTGACGTCCACATCCCAGTTACTGGGTAACACGATACCCTTTGGTAAGACTGTAAGGTTGCCAGACTTTCAGGCTTCTGACTCCTCGTAACGAATGTCAAAGATTCACAAATGACAGCCGGGACCAACGGCTTAACGTGCTTTCCGAGGCTCGGAGGGGTCTCGAAATGTAATGGATGATCACCCATCCACGGACCGACGACACGATACCTCTTGGTAAGACTGGTTGTCAGACTTTTGGGCATCTGACCCGTAACAACTGTTAAATCTGTCAGATTTAATCTAGTTAAATTTATTTTATGTGAGATCTTTTTAGAATATGGACCAGGCTATAAATGTACAGCCAACTGCATATAAGTGGGAACACTTGCACTACGAAAATCGCTCTTACTGCTACGACATAAGGACACTGTCATTGGTAATTGTTAGCGCTAGTTTGCGGTTGACTGTACAACATAGTTTTGAATTAACTTTAAATAGTGTATACCATCACAGTATTAATTAGTAAAATAATTCTTTAGTAATACTGCAATTAGATTTTGTTGTAGGCTTCTTAAGAGTTAAAGTCATACCTCACCCCGGGACGCCATGGCGACGTCACCAGGTCGCGTTGCCAACTAAATGTATACAGCTTACCGGGTCCAATTAAATTAGCTAGCGAAATCGATATCTAAATAATGAACTATGATAAAACAAAAATTAATTTGATAATTTTTGTGGGGCATCGACCGCTTTTATTATATTTGCTTGAAATATCGGTTTAAAAGTCCGTTTTTTTTTGGCTAAACTTCACAGACGTGATTGGTATCGATATATAAAAACGATAAAACATATTTTCTCTACTCATTATTCAAGTAACAACACTACGGTCCATGACCCCCTAAGAAAAAAACCATCAGATTTTTTATTTTACCATGTTTTGATATCGATACCCATTACGTTTTGCGGAGTTTCGCTATCTAATTTAATTTGACCCTGTATAGTGGATGACTCACCAGCTCACGTAGCATGACGACGTTTTGTCGACGGAAATATAGACAAAATGACACATTGCCATGCTTAGACGCATAGAATGCGTACAAATATTTTTACAATCTGTAATTTTGTCTATTCTTCCGTAGACAAAACTCGTTTCTACGGCGGTCATGCTACGCGTGCTGGCGTCCACTTACACTTGCGCGTACGCAGTCAACCATACATTTTGTTGGCGACAACAAACAATTACCACTATAAGCAGGCCATCCTGTATGAATATCTCTCGCGCGATCAATCAATTCGTGTTTGTGCAGACGCCAGCACATCAAGCTACCCGAAACTGACTATTTTTCCCAATCAACTTTGAACATTATTCTTTAGCAATAAAGTTGAAAATCTAATAAAGAAATTTGACAGATTTAGTAGCTTAAGGCTAAGCGCACACTACGAATTTTAATCGTTGCGAAGAAAATTCGTCTATCTGTGAACAATAGAAATGTACTAGAGTCTGCGCACTGCGGGAAAAAATCGTTTGTGAATTCGCTTGAAATTTTTTTTGTGTGAAAACGATTAAAATCGTAGTGCGCGCATAGCCTGGGGGCCTAAAAAGGCCACTTTGGCAGAATCATAAAACAATTCATATCACGCAATTCATCTGTTTGACAGTTTCACACCTGTATATCCCTGAAGGGTTAGGCAGAGGTGTACCTATAGCATTTTACGAATCTCAATACAAAACTGTCATACAGATGAAATTGCGTGATATGAATTGTTTTATGATTCTGCCAAAGTGGCCTTTTTAGGCCCCCTGATGTGCTGTGGTCTGTACGTCATAATTCATGTAAACGATCGCTTTATTGAAAATTATTTTATTGAACAATGTTTTCTTTTAATTTCAGGTGCCTTTTAAAATAAGAAGAAAGTGATGGAAAACTTACTATTCAAATTATAACAAAAAACTTTTAAGACTCAAAATGGCACTAAATGTTTAAAAATCACAACTTATGATTTTTAAAATTATGAACCGAATTTAAAGGAAATGTTTTATTGTGACACGAATCTCCTACATGTGTTTGTATATTTCTTATCTTCAGCGTGTATTAGAAAGGTGTGGTCATATTTAAGGGTGTGCTACAGACTATCAAACTGACCAAATTTCTCCATGGGACCAACATTGTAATCGCGACAAAATAATCAGCCGTCCCATACATTTGGGTCGAGTAGGTGTTGAAAGTTTAGTATAGAAAGAAAATATGTTTGATTTCAAATTTCGAAACAAAAAAAAATAACAAGTTGGGGGGAACACAAAAAAGGTACAAAGGCGGACTTAATGCCTTAGGTGGCTTTACCCTATGCGAGACAGAGTCCCAGCGCTGGTTTTCAGCGACAGACGGCGTTGACGTGATGACGTCAATCGGTGCAGCATACGATAATATAAAAACAACAATTAAAATTAAAAATAAAATAAATATACAACACCTGGTACTAAATGTTGGTATAAACATGAAATATGACAGTTGTCTTTTTTTTTCGCGATCACGATTTTGGTCCCAAGGAGAAAGTTGTTCAGTTCGTTACTACACCCTTAAATTTGACCATACCTTTCTGATACTTGCTCTATAGTTATTACCAACTTTGCCCGTGTTGTCAACATTGCCCGGGCAATGTAATTAGCGATACAAAAACGCTTAGATTGTACAGAATTATTGTGAAAGTGTTTTTTATCTAATAATCAATTTTATTTTAGCGTTGTTTTTTTTTAATTATTTCCTTTAAAATCGGTTTTTTTTTTCTCAATTTCTTATTATATAGCTTGTCGTGTTGTAATGATTTTAATTTAACAATATTTTACAATCACCGTTTTTTTTAATAATTATACAAAAATTTTTAAATCAGGAAACTGTATTTTAAATACTTTTTTTTAGTTGTTTTTGAAAATCAATTGCATTTTGTACTTGTAGCTATCCTTTGCTGTCTGTCTGCGCAATTGTACCTTATATTTAAAATAAAACCATAGTTACGCCTAATGCGATGCGATGCAATGCGATAAAATTAGGATGAATCAAACAAAAAATAAAATAAAAGAAATATTCAGTATTATTGTGCTCTTATGTATTTTTTTCTTTTAAGTGTTTTGTTTATACGTAAATAAATAAATAATGACTTGCACTTTGGCAATACTAAACCTAAAATTGGAAAAGTACCTACTGTTTCCATAATTTGTGTTTAGATGTGGATACCGATCACATCTGTGAGGTTTTGCTAGCTAATTTCATTTAATTTGCCCTTATTGCATTGTGTCGTTTTAGGCTGTCGTTTTTTTTTTTATCAGATTTTTCTTATATTATACTAATTTTAAACTTTTAATAATTTAAAAAAATAAAACTATATCACTGTTAAAAGTTCCTTAAGCTAGTTCAAACAGTACAGGCAGCATTTCGTTAAAAATCATACTTTACTAGTATTAAGTCAAAATGTCCACTGAAGCCAAAAATTTCTTTATCTTTGAGGTGTTTTATTGGTTTTTGTAAAGATAATCTCAGATATTTAATTAGTAATAATTGTACATTTATTTAAAAAAAAAGGAGGGTAAATAATTATAGGGCATCATGAAATTCATCCGCATCGCTGTCAACAGGAAAAAAAAGTGCCCAAAATGTTGGCAGCATTCTTTGGCCTAAAAAAAGGCCAGTGATTCCTTCACGGATGACAGTAATGTCTAAGATAAACTCGGACAAATACTTTCTTAATAATTAAAAGATCATCTATCTACCTAGCCTTTTCCCAACTATTCTGGGGTCGGCTTCCAGTCTAACCGCATGCAGCTGAATACCAGTATTTTACATGGAGCGACTGCCTATCTGACCTCCACAACCCCTTGGTAAGACTGGTTGTCAGACTTCCAGGACACGCACAGGAAATGCAAACAATAAAAAAGAATATTAAATCTAACTAAATCATGAAACAATAAAAAAAAACGAAAAACTTCGAATCAATGAAACACCTCTTCTCCTTTTTGGATTTTAGGATATTATGTTTTTTATTCTGATAATCTATAATTATTGTTATTATTTCGTACATAAATTATGTAAAAAAATAATAAAGTTGAAAGATAAAAAATAATGTTAGTAGTAACGTGTATTCCTGTTGAAAACGCATTTATTATGCTTCGCATTTAATAATAATAAAATAATTGGCATTTTTATCTAAATTTAAATTTTTTTGACTGATAATCTTGATTTTGGACTGAAAATTATTAAAATAATAGGGTGTTCGACAGTTTTTTTTTAATACCGTATTTTCAGTTAAAATATAATGCAGCACTATTAGTATGCTGTCAATCGTCGCCTCTCGACCGCAGCAGCACAGGATTTTCAACGTCCGTAGTTTATGAACCGAGTATTGAAAATCCAACTGAGTGCATTCCAGCGCGCCATAAAAACACAGTTGGATTTTCAACTCTCTGCCCTAAGCTGTGCGTTGAAAATCCAATGCGCGACGAAAAAGTGCAATACAGCGCGTCAAAAAAGGTACACTGTTGGATTTTCAACTCTCGGCGCTAAGCAGTGTGCGATAAAACAGAGTGAATTTCATCGCGTCAAAAATTTTTGTTGGATTTTCAACTCTCGACGTTAAGCAGTGCTTTGAAAATCCAGTGCACGAAAATGCAGTTGGATTTTCAGCTCTCGGCACTAAACAGTGCGCGATGAATAATGCGATCAAGTAACTTTGTCTGTAAAATTTTAAAGTCGAACTACCCTTAATGAAATAATATTTTTTAATTACAAGTTTATGTACGAGGTCGCGTAGTCTCACAATGTTTGTAGTTACATTTAAAATGTAATAATGAAACTGTTGTATTACTTTTTGTATGTATTTTTGCATTATTTAATATTTTAAAGTTAATAAAAAATATTAAATTAATTTTTTGTGGTGTTTTTTTTTTGTCAATTTACTAATTCGTGTAAAATGTGGTGATTACTAGCGTAAAATAAGAATTACAATAAGTATTGTTTAGATTAACAATGTTATGATTTTATTTGAACTCTAATTTTTATTTTGCTAGACCAAAATGACAGCTATATAAGTAAGTATACTAAATAATGTCATGTTGACAAAAAAAGTCGATCGCAGCTTTCATTTTAAGTGGCGATTCTGAAGTGCGCTACTCGCTGCGCAGTACCTCACCCCTCACCCCCGCTGACACGTAAATTTGTTACTGCGCAGCGTTCCGAGCCGCCATGAAGTTTGAATCGGGCTGTAATAAGAATAAAGATCGCTGTGATTTTGACAGACTTGTCAAATTACTGTCTGTCATCAGCTATTCTTTTTGCCAATAAAACTTGTATTTTTTTAACCGACTTAAAAAAAGGAGGAGGTTCTCAATTCTGATGTTTATATATATTGTATAATACATTTTAAACTGCCAATTTACGATGCGAGGCAAAATATAGAAAACAAATGAAGCAATAACAGTTCTATAATATATACCTACACAAACATTTTAGTATCATTGTTTATTATACAATGATACTAAAATGTTTGTGTACTGATCATCTTCCTAGTCTTTTCCCAACTATGTTGGGTTCGGCTTCCAGTCTAACCGGATGCAGCTGAATAATAAGATACTGGATCTTACATGGAGCGACTGCCTATCTGACCTCCACAACCCAGTTACTGGGTAATACGATAACCCTTGGTGGGACTGGTTGTCAGACTTTCGGGTTTTGTGATTGCCCGTAACGACTGTCAAAGATCCACGAATGACAGCCGGGACCAACGGCTTAACGTATCTAAAGATGGTTACCCATCCACAGACCAACCGCAGCAAGCTTGCTTAAACTGATCGATCGACCTGTGCGGCTGTTATTATTTAGCCACGGGCCCCGTATGTACCTAGACCTACCTACCTACTACTAAATTAATAAATAAATGTTTTTCTTAAGATAAGCATGCCATGCATGGAGTTTTTTTTATACCCAGTAGTGATTTTATCAAAATTTCAAAAACAGCGTTGGAGCACGATTTGGAAAGGTAGATTTTTCACTGTTTTATAATTATTGTTGTTTAAAATAAGTATTTAAAGCTTTACAAACACTATATTATAAAATAGTGCGCTAAAGAAAATTGGGCAAATAGTACAGAGGCCAGCACATCAAGCTACCCCAATCTGTACCAATCGAATACGAACCTTATTCCTTTGCAATAAAGTTGAAAATCTATCAAAAAAAATTACAGATTGGGGTAACTTGATGTGCTGGCCTCTGTACATTGCGATATGTGTGACCTAAGTAGTTCATTATTGCACGGCGTGAAATTAGCTATAGGCTGACTTAAATGAGACGTTGCCTGAAGTAGCAGCGCGGTGCGGGAGGGGTGTGGTGACGTGATGCGAGAGCTCAATGATTCGTCAACTTGTGACAACTATCACCCCACCCGCACCGCTTAGCTACCCGCCCTGGTGCGGGCGGCGGTCTATGTCAAGACTATCACTGACTAAAAACCACCCCGGTGTTCCATCTCACACCTACGCCGTTGGTCGCGGGAACGTATGATCCTCCTCGGGTCAGGGCCGGGGAGTGAGGTGTTTGACTCCCCCCGCGACATCTAAGAGGGGCGCACGTGGAACACTACGCGCCGCCACCTCGGGTCCTGATGTGAGTGGGGGGTGACGGACGTCCTCGAGTCCGTCGCCCCTGGACCCATATACGGCGCAGCTACCTCAGGCAACGTCTCAGTTAACTACTTAATTGGCCGCCCGTGTATTTGACCATCGTAAAAATTTACGAGCGGCACGTTGTCGACGTCTGCCGTCGACGTGTGTCGCCTGCATGACCGTGACTATGTCTGTCGCTGGATAAAGTACTTCTAACCTATAGGTACTCATACCTTTAAAATATGTAGTTGAAATAACTGAAAACCTGAAAAGCGGTAATTGTACTTATCATTATAAACAACTTTTACTATGGGACCAACACTGAAATCGCGAAAAATAAATCTGTTCCCATACTTTTAAGCTCGTGTAATTTTACAAAATCTTCGCAGGATGGCTGGTAGCACCTGGATGAGAGTGACCGAAAATTTAGTTGAATGGCGTGCAATAGGAGAGGCCTATGTTCAGCAGTGGACTGCTGTAGGATGATGATGGTGAACTCGACGAAATGCAGGGATCAGCAGATTTTCTTTTTGCGAATTCTGTCTTGGTCTCATAAGGTCGTTGGTCCCGGCTGTCATTCGTGGATCTGCTTAGCCTTTTTACCAACTATGTTGAGGTCGGCTTCCAGTTTTTTACATGGAGCGACTGCCTATCTGACCTCCACAACCCAGTTTCTGGGTAATACGATACCCCTGGGTAAGACTAGTTGTCTGAAGACTCGTAACGACTGTCATAGATTCACGAATGACAGCCGGGACCAACGGCTTAACGTGCTTTCCGAGCATCTATCAGAAGTGTGGTCTAAATTAAGGGTGTGGTACAGATACAGACCGTCAAACTGAACAAATTATTGCATACCTAATGTGGTAGTCGCGCGGTAAACTTTATGCTGCCACGTGTGATCTTTAATGTACTGATCGCGTTCAGTTTCATTGGTGAAATTCACCCTACCCCCCTTACTAGCAAACGTATAGCGTCTGTATAGTTGCACAACGCTTTGTCTTCTTTCGAAAGCCAAATTACTGACGACTGAAAGAGAGAAATCGGTGTGTAAATCATCTGGTATAATAGGTACGTTTATTAGTAAGGGGGTAAGTGTATTACGCGTGGTGGATTATGGCCCTCTCCCTCACAGAGTGAAGGCCTATGTCTCAGCCAGCAGTGGGAGCGTTATAGGCTGATTATGCTACGCTATGTGTTATGCAATTACCCCGCTAGTTTTCAGTCATTTCAATTAAGTATAATGTGTGTGTTTAAAATATAATTGTAACACATTTATTTAATTGTTACAGTACAGCGTGTACAACCACCGGGTTACGGTGGACCCCCACAAGGCTATGGGCCACAACAACCTGTAAGTTACTTCATATTATGTATCTAGTCTTTATTTTAGCATCATTACTGTAATCGCCGTAGGGTCAGTCAGAGGTGTACCCATAGATATCCGTGAGTGTATACCCACCCATGTACTCATATTTTGCCAATTATGTATAATTTAAGTGTCTAAACACACTATGCCGAAGTTACGCGACCGAAGTTTGGCTTGATAACGCCTGCAATGATATTTGAATTACTGGCGACATATTATGTCGAAATTCGTTGCGTTAAATAGCATTGCATCGCTAATAATTTGGTGTCTCAAAAATCGTGATTAGAGCACTTTCAATAACCGTTTTATGATATATTTTGTTTCATTTCACTTTTCTTTACCCTGACTTCAACTAGACGCTGAACGAGAGGTGAACGATTGGGAAAAAATGTCGCGTTCTTCAACACTTAACGAGTGGAACAAAATATTCCCAGTCGTTAATAGTGTCAACGGGGTATTATCGAGCGGGAACGACCCCTTCATCTTGTAACTGGCACGCAACAGTTTCTTTTTTGAGATCTTTTTGGCCCAAAATTTCGCCACTTCCACGGCGTCGTCTGTAGCAGCGCAGAGGGGACTTAAAAAGGCTCTTTGAACGATTGGCCGATAGAGCCGAAAAATTCTGGAGTGGCTGTTAGGTCTCGAAACTATACTTGCTTCAATAAAACTCTAATCACTTTTTCTTCCCAGCTAAAGCAACTTAGGAACTAGGAAGTCGTGAAGGACGGGCGTTTTGGGGGGACTGTCTTATGTAGTTTTGTCGTGAAAAAACACATCCTCTCTCCTTAAGCATCATCGTTAGGTATCTAGGGTGCTTAATTGTTGCAAATGGATCACATTATCATGTCCTAAAAGGGATACGTCAATTTCAAAACATCCTGTATAGTTCTTAGCTCTTGTTTCACGATTATTATTGTATATACAGGTTGGAATTTCTAAAATGGCCAGTGACGTGACGTGCGGTTGTGCACCGGCGACGTCACCTGCGTCACCGGTACGTCACCTAGAACGAGATGGCGGCGGCGAAGTAGCGATACATACATTTACTATGGCCGCGTGTCCACTGCATGTCCGTCACCCGAGCGCCGTCATCCCGGCCGCCGAGGTTTCGAGTAGTTTGGCGCCACCGCTAGAACTCGGCCCGAGATTATGATGGGTCGATGTGCCGGCAGTACAAAACACGTTTCATCTTTGCCGTCGCACCGGCATCGATCACCCGGCTTTTATTTTGTCTATCATAACATACTGAACTGCCGAATTCGGTCGCGGTGAACAAACGAACGACGTGACCGAGACGTTACGTTCGTTTCGAATAATCTCGTTTCTCGGTGACGTCCCGCTCTCTAAATACCTAACACACTATCAATCAGAATCATTTTGAAGGATATTGCTGATCCATTGCTTCGAAAAATTTGTCCGGTCAGCAACGTAAATAAGCAATGAATTTTGTTAAACTGTCAAAATGAAAGCCATTCCTAAATTATCCCGGTGACGGCTGCGGTGGACAAACGCTCTAATGGTAGGTACCTTGACCATTGTAGCTACAGAAAATGAGTCTCAGAAGACTGTCCTTAATTTTGGAGAAATTTTGATCAGCATTCACAGATTTTGCAAAAATTTAACAGTCAGCAAGAAAACGAGCATTTTTCACCAAAAAAAATAATATATATATATATATGAATGGCAATCCATCCTGTTTCTTATGCGGATCAAAAAACCGAGTAACGACTGAGGTTTGAGTACCAAAAAAGCCAAAAATTCCAAAAATCTTTTTACCTACATTTCGTTGGAAATTAATTACCTATTACCAAATGTTTTTTTACAAGGAAAATAACATTCTTTAATAATACCCCCCCCCCCCCGCACACAACTAAGTGAGAGTTTTTACTATAATAAACGAACAAAACTTTTGTAGCAAGCTACGATCTTTCGTAGCGCGCGTAGCACCGTAGCACGAAGGCTACGGAACTTATACGCTACAACTTCTACAATCTAATTAAAAAACAACCGTTATATTTAAGGTCTTAACTATGATGAGAAATGTCTCAGAAAGACAAGAAAAAAATTGTCACTTATGAGTTTTTTGATCCTTATTAGGGACAGGATCGACAAGCATCAAAAAAAGTTTTTGTGATATGGCCTATTCTTTTGCTCACTTACTTACAATTTTTAAACTCAAATTTTTATCAATGCATTTATTTCAAATAAACTAATTATAGGCACTTTTGAATTGTCAAGGAGTCGGTCAGTCAGAAAGATAAAGTTAGTTGCACATTCAAAATCGTAGAAGGTTAGGTTCCTATGGAGACGAACGGGCAAGAAACTCCACAGACACTTTTACATGAAGAAAATTAATTAGACAAGTGAAAACCATGTCGAAAGATGTGCACGTTAAAAGAATATAATTTATATTTTTCCTAACGTACATTATGTTTTCATAGATATATACACAAGGTACCGTCATGTTGTTCTTTAAATAGTTCCCTTGAGAGAGTCGCGCCTGCTGAAGCCATATATGGCTTTTTTCTGCAGAATAAAAATAGACTCAATGTCTGCAGTCCATCCATAAACTTAAATACCGTAAGACGTGATACTATGAATGAAACTAAAATAGACTCGCGGTATCTACATACGTCAGTAAATTCACGATTTTTTTCTGACATCATATGCTGCTGAACTCAGCCGTCCTGCAAGAGATGTTAAAGAGGACCCGATTATACCCTTGATTGGAGCTTGATCCCCAGGGAAACAGTTTCGTCGACAAATTCTAGCTTCTAGTCAAACACTACTTTTAACATTTAGAAAAGCAAATCTTATGCATTTCGTTTCTTTTTTCATTTAATACGAAATTATTAGCAGTGAACAAATTTTGCACCTGCTGATGGATGTCTAATTATCTTAAAAATTAAGCAAGTATCGTTAGCCAATTTGTGATTGGTTTTATAATAAATGGGATGTAGACCCAATATCGAGCCTTGTGGAACACCCATTTTTACTTATAAGCCCCGAAAGTTGACGCTATATTTGAACTTGCTCCAGTCTACCATTTATACAAGATTTCACTTAACTGAGCGCAAGTTTACGTAGTTTGTAATGCTCAAGTTTCAAAAGTAAGGTTTCGTGATTTACGCAGTCAAATGCCTTAGAGAGGTCTCAAAAGATTCCTGTGCCATCTTGGGCCTCTTCCCAACCTGTAAATTTAGGTTTTAATAAGGTGGCAACGGCCTCAGTCGTACTTCCTTTGGTGAAACCATTACTGTTGATCGTATATACGATTTTGTTGGTGTTAGAATGATAGATTATTAACTTTTCAAACACTTTGCTGAAAACGGACAACACGACGGCAGATGGTGGCTTTATCGAAATCACAATCGCAAAAGACAGTATCGATACAAGTAACAGAAGTTGGAGTTATTCTAGTCGGTTCAGTAAAAACATAAGAAACATTGAACGATTTAAAAAGGCTTAATAATCTACTGCTATTTGAATTATTTTCCAAAATATTAGTATTATAAAAATCACCACAAATAGTTGGGGATATGTGAGTTTTGCTAGAACATTTTACGTTATTGACTCAAATAAAAAAAGTTTTGATGATTTGGAGGTATGTACAGACGCCAGCACATCAAACTACTCGAAACTGTCAAATATTCACAATCAACTTTGAACCTTATGCTATAGCGATAAAGTTGAAAATCTATTAAAGATTTTTGACGGGTTGTAGTAGCTTGATGTGCTGGCGTCTGTACACGCACATCACAACAAAACAGGACAGCTCGATGGAATGTTCAACTGATAAACACTATGTCACTACGTTGCTTATAGATTTTAAACAATTTTTATTATGATTAGAGAACCTCCACGCAGCATAGATTTAAAGTTAAAACAACTGCCCACTATAATTCTCATAATGAATTAGCATTTGGTAATCCTTTAACCAATATTCAGTGAAACAAACAATGTCAAACTTTGTCTTTTCATTCATTTTGGAAGAAATACTTTGAATATTTTGATGAAATAATTTCAAGGCATTCCGCCGATGTTTTTTTATAATAATTTTAGAACAAGAAGATACATTGATGTTGTTAGGTATAAGACTATCCTTGCTGGTACCTTCTGTTGTCTTAAAATCTGTGAATGCAGATTTCTCTTTTCTATGGCTGCAACGGTTAAGGTACTTGCTCCTACTGTCCCATCTCAAAATACCACCTCGTATATACCTACGTTATATGGATAAGCATATGCTTTTATGTATGTCTTTGTATTTATCGTGTACAGTGTGTAAAAATACCCATCACATAGCCGTCAACTACGCCTTATTTACAACAAACTAAGTAACATTGCACAAAAATAATTGCTGGAAAACGACCTTTCCTTTTGGTGTAAAAAGTGTGCCTCAATAAATTAAGGCCTCCAGCCAGGGGTAAACAACTTAAAAACTAACCGACTACATGCTAAGGGCACCCCCTGTGGGGTGCGGAGCTCGGCTTAGGGCGTCTTTGGGCAAGAGCAGCAAGGGACTGGATCGGGTTAAAGTCATCATCTGCCTGCCTTTTCCCAACTATGTTGGGGTCGGCTTCCAATCTAACCGGATGCAGCTGTGTACCAGTATTTTATATGGAGCGATTGCCTATCTGACCTCCACAACCTAGTTACTGGGTAATACGATACCACTTGGTAAGACTGGTTGTCAGACTTCCGGGCTTCTGACGACCCATAAGCGACTGTCAAAGATCCACGAATGACAGCCGGGACCAACTGCTTAACGTGCTTTCAGAGGCACGGCGGGGTCTCGGTATGTAAAGATGGTCACCCACCCACAGACCAACCGCGGCAAGCGTAGCTTAACCTAATCGATCGACCTGTGCGGCTGTTAATATTTAGCCAAGAGTTAAAGTGTCACTCTATGTAAAATTTCTACATTTATATCATGTAATTCCTATGGTGTAGGTTGTAGGTACTTATTTACTTAAAATAATATAGAGTAGACTAGCTGCGCCCCGCGGTTTCACCCGCGTAAGTTTCGATTTAGGGGAATGAAAAATAGATGTTGGCCGATTCTCATAGATACCGGATAAGCACAAAAAATTTCATAAAAATCGGTCAAGCCGTTTCGGAGGAGTATGGCAACGAAAACTGTGACACGAGAATTTTATATATTAAGATATTTTGTTATATTTGCCGGCTCCTCTCCATATAAAACGACCCCTAGCTTCTGACGTTTCATAAGTGCCCATGTAGGTTTATGTGAAATAAAATATTTGAAATGAATGTAATTTTTTGCTCTGTAAATAATATATTGGAATCACTTTTACATATCATATTATAAAATAAAATACAGTTAGTTCAGTAAGATCATCATTCATCATTCTCCTGCGCATTTCCCAATTTATTGGTGGTCGGCGCAATATGTCTTTTTTTCCATAATTCTCTGTTAGTCGTCATCTCAGTAGTCACCCCCCTTTCTGGTATATTAATAATAAGATAGATGGAGCCGACTTTGCCTATCTGTCTACCCCTGTGAAGAAATGGCGAAACAAACCCAAGGGTCAGTCTCTTTTTAACCGACTTCCAAAAATACCTTCCGGTTATAAAGTCTAAACATAATCTTGGTCAGATCGTGTGAAAGCAATGTAGATTAGTGCCTGCAATGGTCTTTTGAGTAAAGAACCACATAAAGGGGTTTGAATATCAGATAATAGCAGGTTTACTGGTTAACAGCAAGTTAAGACGACTTTATCGCGCACGGGATATTCAACTTTCGGTGTTGAGCCGACCGTTGAAAATCTAACAGAGCATTTGAGCCTGGCATACCTACTTTCGCGCCATTCTGAAAATGGCGGCCACGCATGAGACCTTTAAAAGGATATTAACGTTCAAAGTTGATCACGTGACTCAATCATCAACTTTTGAATGTTAATTTCTCGGAAACGTGACACTACGGGGTTTGGTCTATAATGTTTTCTGTTTGCATTGATGTCAGCTATTGATTTATATAGTTCTCATGCGTGGCCGCCATTTTGACAATAGGTATGCGACGGATCTTCAAAGCCCTTTGAATTCTGTTCTATTTTGATTCTCAGCCTAATTTGAATAAATTATTATTTTTGGTTTTGTGATGTTAATACTATTTTTTCAGCAATACGGCCAACAACCTCAGATGGTGCAAGGGCAGATGCAGCAGGGTCAGATGCAGCAGGGTCAGCAGCGCCAGGGCATGGGTGCGGGCGCCGCATTGGGCGCCGGCGCAGCTGGCATGGCTGCTGGCGGGCTCGCCGGCTACGCGATGGGAGGCGGCTTCAACCGAGACAGCCCATCTGGGGTAAGACAGATCGATCGAATGGTACTCGTAAATACTAATAATGATAATCCTGATCCCGGTGGTTACCGATATCTACATATTTTTTGTATTTTTACATGTTTTTGCCTGACATAGCGTAAATCGCCTGTAATCCTCTAAGCTCATATTCGCACGGGCGTAAAAATATCGCGGCGGGTTTTTATCGCGCACTGGATTTTCAAAACCCATTGCGTGATAAAAAATCGCCGTGTAAAAAAATCCCCCGTAGGCACAAGGGCCAAGGGTAAGGTAGTGTACCTCATAGTACACCCACATTACGCCAGTGATTTTTTAAATAAATATTTAAAATGTATGTACTTACTTAATATGGTAGAAAATAATAAACGGAATAATATTAATTTATTTCCATTTTCCAAAGCAAAGGAATCCATTTTGTTAGTAAAAGGAACTTTTATCTAATGTTTAACACAAACAAAATAAATAAACTTAAGGCACCAATGAAACTGACCGTAAAGGAAAGGAAGAAAAAAGGAACTAGACGCACACGTACGCACCAGCGTATAAATATCGCGGCGCGATTTTATTACGCACTGGATTTTCAACTTTCGGCATTTCCGAGAATTGAAAATCCAACAGAGCGCATACCAGCGTGTCAAAAACAGATTATCAACTCTCGGTGCTAAGCGGTACGTTGAAAGTCCGGTGTCCGAAAAAAAATCGCCACGGGAAAGAAATCGCCGATGGGAACTCAAGAAACTCGTCTGATCTGAAACTCCTAGCAGGCCTAAGAGGAGTTTATAGACAATTTAAATTTCACAGGCTATGTTAGAGCATCCTTTATCATCATCCATTAAAGAAAATCCTCTTAACAGCAGAACCAACCGCAGCCCGTGAAATTCAAATTGTCTTTAACCGTGTATGAGCACTCGGGCCGTATTACACCGCACTGAAGACTCAAGTATTACTTAAAGCTATGTATGTAGTTCCAACCAATCGGCTTCGAACTAGTTTTAACTTTAAAGCTATGCTTGACTTTTGAGTAAGGACGTTAGATAGGCCTCTTTTTTGGCAGACTGTGCATAGCATAGCATTTATGTTCACTAATACCTAACCCTACTTTTTTTTAACCATCCATTAAAGGAGGAACCAGATGAGGTACGTTAGATTTTTACATTTATAGTTATTGCCACTTCGTCTGTGTGTATTTTGTATTTCGTCAGTTTTTTTATACAGGGTGAAATTGAAAACATGCGACAAATCGAAATGGAAGATTATACTGATCATCATTATGAACAACTTTTACTATGGGACCAAAGCCAAACCTGAAATCGCGAAAAAAAAAACAGCTGTTCAGTACATTTTGACGAGTTATGCAAACATAAATGTAGGAAACAGGAGATTTTTTGTCGCGATTTCAGGTTTGGTCCCACAGTAAAAGTTGTTCATAATGATGAGTATAATCTTCCATTTCGATTTGTCGCTTGTTTTCAATTTCACCCTGTATATATCATCATCATCTGCCTTGCCTTTTTTCCAACTATGCTTGGGTCGGTTACCAGTCTAACCGGCATCTTAATGGCATAACACACGATCAATCTCAATCTGAATCATTTTGAACGATATTGCTAATCCATTTCTACGGTTAATGGGTTACGCAATTACCCCGCTGGTCGAGATCTCGAACGAAATTGCAACGGAATAGAATTTTGAAAAATGGCTCTTAATCTCGCGAGCTTCCACGGCCCAATACCACAAAACTTCACCTCTACTCTCAAAACGATGAAGGAAAACATCGTGAGGGAACCGGCATGTCCTAGAACCGACTAAGATGTGTCTTCTCGACATCCGTGTGTCATTAACGGGATGCAGCAGAATACCAGCGTCAGGTATTGTACCTGGCATATGCTGAGCTGGACTCCCATTTGGTGCAACCATGAGACACACACCGCCCAGTAGTGATTGACCGTTATAGATATGACGTGTCTATGGGTCAATTTATCTTTTTAATCTTTGTTTTCCTTTTTTTTTCTCACCTTTCTGATGTTTGTTTAATACTTGTGTTGTATCTTTTGTTGCACTGAATAAACTTTTTATCTATCTATCTATCTAATTCGAAGACATGTGACATCTACCAACCCGCACTGGGCCCGCGTGGTGGATTACGGCCCACTCCCTCTCACAGAGAGGAGGCCTGGGTCCCAGCAGTGGGAACATTATAGGCTGATTATGTGGACTTGTAAAGTTTAATGGTATAGGGGCCATTCCCAACTAGTGACCAACGCGGGAATAAACTTTTCAACAGGGAGGACAGTCTCCGGGTGAAATGCCTCCACAACAAGTAGGCGTCCCGCCTTCCACGACTGAGCCCCCGCCCACGTTAGCGCCCGAGCCCCCCCCGGTCATCTATGAGGAGCCTCCGCCGCCCCCGGCCGAAAATTACGATTTCGATGACGACTTTGATTTTGGCATAGTTTAGGAGTTCGGGTGCGTTTCCACTGAGGCGGACACGAGCGGAGCGGAGAAGTGCTGGATTTTTTGGTTTTTAGAGTTCCGTATGTCAAAAGTAAAAAGGGAACCTTTAGGATCACTTCGTTGTCCGTCCGTGTTTGTCCGTCAAGACCCTTTTTCTCAGGAACGCGTGTAGGTTTTTATCCGGAGCCTGACATGCCTACTGTACCGTCATAGGTTTTTTATTAAAATGGCGCCCACGCTTATGACCTATTTAAATCGAGAGCTGACATCAATGCAAACGGTAAATATTAAACTATGCATCACACTGACGTCACGCAAAATACTGCGTCGCGCAAGCAGAGTTTATCGCGCGACTAGCATGTATATAAAATCCCGACATCATTCGTCGGGCAGTGGCCCACCACACACGACACCTGTCGGGTCGGAGGATCCTCCCTGCACTGTGGAGGATGACTGAACTTTACACCCTGAAGGCCTACCATGATCTATTTAAAAACGATTCAAAAGCAAAACATTTCAGTTTAGGTTCTTAAACTGCATCGTTCACAGTCGTACCATGACGTCCAATACGCTCAGCGGCATTTGGATCGTTGAAAGTGAATGAGCGTTAAGAGCTCGTGGTAGGTATCCAGATGGCACGGCCTAAATTTAATCGTTAAACTGACGTCATGGTACGAATTAGCAGAACAGTTCAGTTTAGGTCCTAAAGTGGATCGCGTTAAGAGCTCGTGGTAGGTATGCTGTTCCTCATACCTCTATAGCCTCACAGATGCTTCAATTTGCTGACAATTTCCTATTTTGGTTCACGTGTTTGTTAACTACCTAAGTGGTACTTGATGACAGGCCTACACACTGTAAAAACCAATTATTTTAAAAGAGTAACCGGGCTCTTCTCCATAGGGGCCAATTGGAACCGTGCACCTAGCTTCTGACTTTTTTTAAGTTAGTTTTATAAGTGCCCATGTAGGTTTATATGGAATTAGTATTTTGCTTTTTTTTTTCGACAAATCGCTTTGTATTATGTCCACATCGCGTCTCTCATCTTATCTGTGATTGGCCAACTCCTGCACCTCCGCTTCGCTTGACTCCGCTTCAGTGGAAATGCTCCGAGTCAGTTTAGTGTAGCTGAAGAAAAGTAAAATGTTATTAAAAAAATATTTAGTTTTCCTTTTAATTTCGTAATAACTATGCAGATCCACGCTTGAATACAGAATGCAGCAGTAGCCCGCATAATACCTACACAGGACAAATATTTCGAATTTACTGGTTACATTGACGGATGGTTTTAAGGGTAGAATGGCAGTAAATTCGAAGTTATGTGCGCACCAGGCGACGGCAATGCGGCAGTGGCGGATTTACACATTTGCCGCCAGTAGGCTATTAAAATTTTGCCGCCCCTACCGACCTCTACAATAATGTCCCATGTCTTTTGTATACCTACTGTTTCGACACGCTTAATTCCATCGCCTTTTCTTCAAAATGTCACGTTCAGCTACAAAAAACTTACAAAGAGATTTGAAAAGATCGGCTACAGTGATCAAATCTACGGTAGAGGCCTGAATTTGAGCATTCACTTTGTTTATTCTTCCCAAAAAAACATGGTAGGTATGTAAATAATTTCAGTAAGACATAAAAAAAATGTTAGCCCCAAATTTGCCGCCCTAGGCTCTAGCCTACTCAGCCTTTGGTAAATCCGCCACTGGAATGCGGAGGAATTTTTTGATGCTATATTTTAGTTTTTTGTATGGTTTAGTTTAGTTAGGATATTTTATTGGTAATTATTTTATTTAGTGTGTATAGTTGGTTATTTAATTATGGGCAGATTTTTCAATAGCCTTTAACTTTTATCTGAAGAATAAATTTTCCATTTTGACATAATTTATATACAAAAGCTGTCAAACAGCCTTATTTTCTCTTCAGTTAGAGATACTATCCTGACTATTGAAAAATCAGCCCTAAAGTATACGTTGTTATTTACTGAATAAACTAATGTTTGTTCCAAAAGTAGCTGCTGAAAGTGTAAACAAACCTTGTTCAGGTTAAATACTTACGAAATCACTCATTAGTAAAACAGGGTGACAGGGACTTATCCCAACCTGATACCATGGATTTAGTATGATTCTGAAACCCCTGCGTTGAAATGTTTCGTCGGTTAAAAAATAATTAGCTGTTATACAGGGTTATTGGAAAAACACCAACAATCTCTTAAGAGGTCATTGTACTCATCATTATGAACAACTTTTACTATGGGACCAAACCTGAAATCGCGAAAATAATCTGCTGTTCCCCTACATTTTGACGAGATTTATATGAACAGAAATGTTCCCTACAATACAACTAATTTTTTTCGCGATTTCAAGAAGGTCACATTGCAGACATTACAGATTCTGACGTTTTCTGATCCATTTGTTTATATTTTCTTCAGAGACTTTTTGAACAGACCATACAGTTTTAAAATTTTGAGTTTATACTTCAATTTAAAGTCAAACTTCGGTTTTCAGGCACCAGCATCGTTCTCCGAGTCCGTCGACTTCGGTGGGGATGACTGGATGGAATGAAGGCACTTTACTCTCAACCTGGCATTCACTGGTGCCATCATAGTGCTGGTTATCAAACTGGCACAATTTATCGTCGGCCATATCTTTTATTATACGACTGTGTGACTTGTTAACATCGTTGAAAAGACGGCCGAGATTGATAAACGTTAGTCCACGTTCGCAAGGACGTAGAAATATCGAGGCGGGATTTTATCGCGCTCTGGATTTTCAACTCTCGATGTTGCCCCGAGCGTTGAGGATCCATCGGAGCGCATACCAGCGCGTCAAAAAAACATTGTGAGATGAGGAGTGACGGAACAAAACCCGTTATTGACCAAGATATGTTTTTTTTTTTTTAGAAACACTAAGCTATGCTATAATGTTTAATAATTTTCTAAAAAAAAAAAAAAAACTAAATTGATTTAACGGTTAAGCAGTGTTTTGAAAATCAAGTGCGCGAAAAAAAATCGCCGTGGGAACAACGTGAGACAGCCCCATTCAAACTTTATGGCGGCTCTGAAGTGTGCTACTCGCTGCGCAGTACCTCACCCCTCAGCTTACCCCCCCCCCCTCACCTTATTTATGGATACATTTGAACACAGGTCAGTACTGAATGGTACGTTCGTCGTATAGTGCTTTTATCTCACGAAGCGACGCGTGCTTTACTTGTGGTTTCCAAGTGTCACAAGCACTCTGTGAATGTGTGTGTAAGCGCAGGAGCTGTCGGTACCGTCCGAGACAATGGCAAAATCGGAAGTGTGTGTGTGTTATGTGGTGACGCTACTCGTCCTCACGCTCACATTCACAGCGTGTTTTTACACTTGGTGTACCACAAGTAAAGCGCTTCGTTTTGTGAGATAAAGTTACTGTAAGGGGCATAACCCCTTTTTGCCAATCACCACGCTATGTTAATAATTAGTACAGTGTTACAATCATAAATAGTGTTGCGCGCCACAATTGATATTTGTTACCACTAGCGCCATCTAGTATCGAGTAGAAGAACTAGTGTCAAGAACCTTCTAGAAGTTTCGATGATAGAACTTTCTAGAACTATCGACATCTGGTCAGTTGGGGCCGGAATGTACTCGAACATTCTAGATGTTTCTACAATAGAAGGTTCTAGAACAATGTGAGGACTATATAAGGCGGGAATGCTTCGCGAGCCAACACAGTCTTGGATAAGCGATACAAGCGAAAACATCGGAAGCGACTTAGAAGTGATCAGTAGTTCAATTGTGTTTTGTAACCAGTGTGTTAAAGTTGTAATTAGTGTTCTTAATTAAAGTGTCTATTTTTGGTTAATAAATCGGCGTTTTTAATTGTAACGAACCCCAAGCTCGTAACAATAGACTTTATTTGATTAGCAAGGCCAATTCCCGTAATTAAAAACGTTCAAAATCTTGTCGCAACCTCATCTCAGTGAATGTCAAAAACTTGACAAAAATGTAGGGAAATTAGAAGACACGTGAATTTGTTACTGCGCAGCGACTCGCCTCATGTTCCGAGCAGACATTAAGTTTGAATCGGGCTGTAAACGTTGCTAGCATGTGCTATAACTGAAAGCTTTAATGATCTAGGAAAGCGGTTCTGTCATAACATTATAACGATCGTCATGGAAATCTGTCATTTTCATCAGTACCTGTATGACATTAAGGTGTCAAAAAACGCTCTGTATTTGGACAGTCGTCATTGTGTGATTGTTTACCATTTTCTCTGGAAACCAAAGCTTCAGAGTTTAGGGTAAGAATCAAAGATCGTAATTTTTTATGTATTTTGATAGGTAAAGTCAGCGTCGCATACGAATTTGAACATTATGCGTATAGCATTCAAGCTCATATTCGAAAGAAACGCTTGCTGTGAGCAAACGTTTTATCCGAATCGCCTTTAAGTTTTTAAGGTTCATATTCGTGTGATCACTTGCTCACATTCGTTTACATAAATAAAAACATTATTTGTTTTAGAATAAGCTTCATATTCGTATGAAACGCTAACTTTACGTAGCAAAGTCAACTTGTGTGAATCTCGCCCTAAGATGTGTTCCCGTCTCTACCTTGCACTTGTAGTTTGACAGTTGTGCGACAGTGACAGGAATAACGCTAAGCCAAAGTACGTGCTAAGTAACGTTTGTGAATCTCGGCCTCAGTGTTGTGATATATAGTGTGTAACGAAATGGCTATTTTTAATGGCATATATTTAATCTAACCGCAAATAATTCCTATTTTGCTTTCCTTAAATGCAAGGTTAAATTAAATTAGCTAGCGAAACTCCACAGACGTGATGGGTCTTGATAGTTAAACACGATAAAATAAAAAACAAATTAATTAATTAATTTTTTTTGTGGGGTTAGATCGACCCCAGTTAGTATAGTCACTCGAAAATCAGCTTGTTATTCCATAAACTTCACAGACGTGATGGGTGTTGATATTTCAACGATATTAAAAAGAAAAGAAAACGGATTTTCTCAACTTTCTCAAATAACAAAACATCCAGCGCAGCGGTCGTTAAACCCTAAAAAAAATCATCAAATCTTTTTTGTTTTTATTTATAATGTTTAGACATCGATACCCATAACTGCAGAGTTTCGCTAGTTAATTAAATTTGACCCTGTATATTCATGAACACTTGGTAAATTAACTCATTGAGCTCCGCTAATGAGACACAACTGATTTTCTATTGTATCGTCCGTACTACATAGGATACGCGCGGAGCTTGACCGGTTTTGATTATTAGAATGACTACTTGAAAATGTCATAAAAGTAAGAGCTTTGCGTGTGCGTATTAAAATAAAATTATGTTCCCAAAAAAACAAATATAATCAAACACACACAGACCAAATAAAGAGTGCTGAGAACGATACAGTGAAGCATGCCAAAACTACACCTCCGCTCTGTGCATACACGCTCACACGCACACACGCTCACACGCACACATTTACAACCATTTACAATCAAACTACACCTCACTAAGTGCACACATGTTTACGAAACCGGCTTCACTTTACTGTTAACAGCCCTCTGTCTTGGTTTTTTATTTGGTCTGAGCAAACACGTATTTATTTACATTTTGGAAACTAAATTGCCAATGCAGGACCTGATTGCTTTGCATTGGCAATTTCCAAAGTAAAACATGATTTATTTAGTTAACTAACGCAGTTTAAATTCAATTACAATAATTATAGACAAAAACACAAACACAAATAAAAAATAAAAATATAAACTTCAGGTACAGTGGACTGCATCAATTGGGTACCCCCCTTGAAAGCATCTAGCAAGTGGGGTAGGATTTGCATCAACTGACGCAGCCCTCCGTACATAAAAGCTTTCCGTTACATATTGTAAACTCAAATTCAAAATGGCCGCCAGTTTCACTATTAAATGGCGCTAATGTTATGCAAAGAAAATTCTAAATAAGAAATGCTTCACCTAACATAAAAAATGGGCTTCAATAATTGCGTGTAAATAGAAAAAAAAAGCAGCTGAAGGCAGCACTTATAATAATTATGTTTGTTTTTCAAGTAATATATTTTATTGTAAAGACGCCAGCACATCAAGCTACCCGAAACTGTCAAATTTTCCCAATCAACCTTGAACCTTACGCTTTAGCAATAAAGTTGAAAATCTATTAAAGATATTTGCCAGATTGTAGTAGCTTGATGTGTTGGCGTCTGTACATACATCGAATTTGTTCTTTGATTAAATTATTAAAACATCAGTATTATTAGTCAGTATATTGATTTTGAACAATTATTGTCCAAAATTAAATGTAAGGTCAGGGCATAAACTTATAAAAATAGATGGACTCCGCGCCACGCATATCGAAAGTGAAGCACAGTAAGTACGCCGGGACCGCTTGTGCAAAGACGCCTCACGCTCACATTTACATCATAGTATGCCGACCGGCCGCCATTACGTGAAACGACAGCGTCAAACGTCAATCACGCACACATAGATCGGTACGGTGCTTCACATTCGATATGCGTGGCGCGGAGTCCATCTTTTTTTATAAGTCTATGGGTCAGGGATATTCATTGTTAACCGAATTGACTATCAACTTGAACTGTCCGTATATTCAAATCACAACTGTCATTATTTGACAGTTTTATATGTCGCAGTAAAATGGTTGAAGCCTATATCATGTTGTTATATGAAAGCAAAACTTAAGAATTGCCAAATTTAAGTGGCAGTAGGCAGGTCACATTGCTCGCAGAACAGATGGCCGATGGGGCCGGAAGGTTCTGGAGTGGCGACCGCGTACCGGAAGACGTAGCGTTGGAAGGCCTCCCACAAGGTGGACCGACGACCTTGTGAAGGCTGTAGGAACCCGTTGGATGCGAGAAGCACAGAACCGGTCGAAGTGGAGGTGCTTGGGGGAGGCCTATGTCCAGCAGTGGACGTCTTTCGACTGAAATGATGTGATGATGATTATATGAAAGCGGTTCATATCTATGATACGAGCACGATGTAGTAATGTAACTATCTTACTAGACTGATCTAGTGAAATAATTATAAAAGCGGGGTGCATAGTGCGGCCCCGCTCCCCGCCGCATTATATTTGGATGTCTGGCTTTGGGTGACTTCAACCATCTTAGGTACTGTGACATATACACTGCAAATTTATGTGTAGGGTGTTAATTTGCTTAACAGTTAATTTCCCTGCCTTCACCTTTATTTATTAGATTGTGGATATAATTGACTGTCAAAAACTAGATGACAGTTTTGCCAGGTGCCATTAAATAAACTGTTAGAAACGCTAAGAGTATTAAATGGCGGTTTAAATTGATCCACGCTTTATTTTATAGTTCATAATATTAATAATTCACAATAAAAATAAAACTATTAATTTAGATAGTAGTTTAAAAATATTTGTAACTATACAAAAATATTTAAAACCGAAAAGCATATCTTTCGCTCTGGGCGACTGCCCAGACGTATCATATCAATCAATCTGACTACGTTGGGTTCGACTTCCAGTCTAACCGGTTGCAGCTGAATACCAGTATTTTTCATGCAGCTATCTGCCTATATAGTTACTGGGTAATACGAATATCCTTGGTAAGACTGGACCACCGTCAGGTGTATTAACTAAATATTTTTGTAATAAATCTAACTTCAATCCAGTTGAACTTTATTCTGACATACGTAAACTTACTTTAGAACCGTGGTCAATTTTGCATTAACAACTCTACGTTTTAGTCTAAGCGTGAACTAAAGTTAGAACTAGTTTTTTTTTTTTTATAAACTAGATTATCTTTTTGTTTAAAATATTGTGACTTCAACAGCGGGCTCGAAAAACTCGTTAACTCGATTATAAATGTTGCCTTATGTAGACTTAGGTCACTCGCTGTACAAAATAAGATAAATTAGGAAAATATTTTAGCTAAATTAAACGTTATCACGTTATGCTAAATTTAGTGCGTCTTTTAATACTTACTGTTGTAAGCTACGTACTATCGAATTTCATCATCAGGGGGCCTAAAAAGTCCCCAGAGAAGTAAGTAGTGTCTTTGGCAGAATCATAAAACAATTAATATCACGCAATTCATCTGTTTGACAGTTTCACACCTATATATCCCTGAAGGGTTAGGCAGAGGTGTACCTATAGCATTTTACGAATCTCCATACGAAACTGTCATACAGATGAAATTGCGTGATATGAATTGTTTTATGATTCTGCCAAAGTGGCTTTTTAGGCCCCCAAATCGTTCTCCGGTCCTTATCCTAATTTATTTGTGGTCGGTACATCTTTTTCTTCCATACTTCTCTATTAGTCGTCATCTCTCAGCAGTCACCCCCTGTCTAACCATATCATCTGTCAGACAATCCATCCACCGTTTCAAGTTTCAACGAAATTTCGAATTTAACACTAAACTTTTAGCTTAGTACACAAAATTTAGTAGATACTACGTCAAGCTCAATCTTTAGTTGTCAATTCTTGAAAGCATTATTTATTATTATTATACGTAGTAATTAACAAAAATATGCAAAATATAGTTATAATTACTAATACCTATATTCATTTAAAGTATTAATTATGTTAAAATTATATTTGGTGTTTAAGATGTATATTTAGAATCGTAAACAGTGTATATTTCATATCTATTTGACGATTTGACCTATATTATATATTAGCCAACCTACTTAAGCCCACTTGCACCACAAATCGCTAAATGCATTTAGCGCTAAACGTAAAGTGGTCTCCAAAAGTTAGTTAACATTTGTTCCACTTCAGTTGTGAATCATAATGTGGTGTACATTATGATTTAAAATTCTTGTGATCCAAATGTTTGCACTGCTATAACGTTTTTTATTGACTAATTTAAACTAACTAAAAAATAATCATATAATTCCAGAATTCCTGATTTTTTTTTTATTTGAAATCATAATGTGGCATTACAGCTAAAGTGGAAAAATTACTTTTGGAGGCCACTGTATTTAAAACATCATTCGGTGTCTGCCATCTTCAAACGATTGACAGAAGTAGAGAAGTAGAAAGAAGTTTTAAATTCGTTTAGCGCTAAATGAATTTAGTGACATGTGTGTTTCGTAGAAAGAAATGGTTTTTGTGGCGCACAGTCAGGTTAAATCTAAAATTTTGGAGTCAAAATTATGATTGCTCAGTGCCTAGAACCTAGCGAGTCACCTTGCGAGTAACGAAGGGAAACGAACAGTCTAGAATTTTTGCAACTGGCCGCACTGCGCGCTTGGCGCCTCGCTAGTCACAGTAGTCGCCTAGCATGTATAGAAGGATGCTAAAGTCACGGCTCTAGGCTAGTGCTTGCTTAGTGCAAGCCACCTGTTAGTGCGTACTGCGTACGTAGCCCAAACAAAGCTAAATTAAAAAAACAAGTTTTCTTTTTGGTTAAAAAATAAATCAGCGATGAAACAATTTAGTCCAATAGCATACGAGCTCTTCTCGGTACCGTCCGAGACAATGGCAAAGTCGGAAGTATGTGTGTGTGTGTTAGGTGCTGACGCTACTCGTCTTCACGCACACATTCACAGCGTGTTGTATACTTGGATAACACAAGTAAAGCGCGCGTCGCTTCGTGAGATAAAAATACCGTAGTAGTATAAAATTACGGAGTTCATTTATGTTTTTGAATCTAAAATAAATTAAGAAATCCGCAATATTTAGTAGATATCTTTAAACTACAAAAATCTTATTTAAACAGGCTTATTTTTTTTTCATAATTACATATATCTAAATGTAAATTAAATTATTTATTTCAAATAATACCTAGTCTGTAATAAATATATCAGAATTAATATATCATATTTTAGGGAAGTATCTGATTATAACGACTTACCCCGGGTTTTTTTAAAGCATCCACACTGAGACGAATCCCGCGCAAGATGCGGGACGCAATTAGGAAGGAAGTCGAATCACAAGTTAGTTGGCTCAATCGGGGCTAGCGAATTTCATTCAGATTCGCGCGCGAGATTCGCTTCAGAGCTTAAATGAATCTGCTGTTTAATCTCATAGCTGTCGCGATCAGCATAATCGGCCAATAATGTTCCCACTGTTGGGACACAGGCCTCCTCTCTGTGAGAGGGAGTGGGCCGTAATCCAATACGCGGGCCCAGTGCGGGATGGTAGATGTCACCTGTCTTCGAATTTTTCGTTCTAAGACATGCCGAATTCCTCACGATCGATGTTTTCTCCATATAAGTTGACTTTTTGAGATTCGACAGCAGATTACAGATATCCCAAGATATGTATGCGCTTCGACAATCATCGGCTATCTTTGGAAATACGAACGCGTGATGATAAGATCTGCTATAGAGCTGTTCCCATAGAAGTCCCAACTATTTTTCCCGACAGCGAAGCAAAAAGGAGAGTTATGATTTTGTGTATTGCCGCGATTACAAAATTATAGATTAAAAACTCTATGCGATTCAAAATTGCGACCAGGGCCCTAATTCACTATGACCACTTAAAGATTCCTTGCGTCGAAACCACGTCAATTCCTTAGGTAATCACGACATCTGCTAAAAACGTATTCTCTATGACACAATGGCGTGGTTTGAACACTTTGAACTGTCAAAATACATGTTGTCCAGTTGACATTTCGATTCCTTTCCTTTAACAAGACACGATATTGACGTGGTTTGCACGTGGTAAGATTTGTCGGGGAATGATACAGAATTGGGGGAGGTTACTCGACTAAGAGAAACCTTAAACGCGTAATGATAGGTAAACTAAGTGCGCTACTACAAAGGGCGGCAGTACAAAACTTAGAAGCACGCACGCAGGAAAAACTATGCTTACCGAAGCGCACACCTTTTCTGGTTTAACTGTACATTTAGCTTTTAGAAACCGGTGGTAAGTTGACATTACAGTACTCGGCCGTAATTATGGCACATCGTGTTTCAGAAAAACTTCCGCTTTGTCTCACGTCGTCTTTGTCACTCACGCCTGTGTAGCTAGCTGTCTCTTTCTTAAGCTCGATGTGATATATAAACGCGGAAATGCCCCCGGATACTGTATATTATAATATTATTTTAATAAGAGTTTATGTAAAGAGTGGAGCACTTGTGTGGCTTAAACACTGTAATATAGATTTGTTATATATACAATAAATGATGTGTAAATATGACAGTGTTTTATTGTTTTACTGTGTGACAGTGTGATAGTCGACCTAAACTACTCGCGAAGTTGTTTCGATGAAATTCATGCTAAGAACTACGCGAGTACGGGACGCTTCAAGTCTTGACTCGGGCGCACAAAAACCGACAACGCTCGGAAGTCGCGTAAGGCGAGCCGAGGTTACACGAAGCGGGTATTTTCTCGTGGTCCTACTAGTAATAGGTCCACGAGGGTATGTTAATTGCTGTTGGTCCTACTGAAGTTTTAAAACCAAAAAACCTACCTCCTGCAGGTACAAAGAAATTAGATTAGGTGTGGGGGTATCTCAGTATTATTATATTAGGTATGTTACTGGCCAAACCCGAAGTATGAACTAGTTTCGCCTAGGCCGCGCTCGCTCTTGCATCCTATGTCGCCTATCGACCGACCGCGCCGTAGGATGCAAGAGCGAGCGAAGGGCTCCCCGAGGTTAGGTTTGCTTAGGTTACTTTAAACCTTCAGTAGGACCAACAGCGAAAACGAAATAATAGTGCGGGCAGGCGATGCGATGCGACGGAGTGGGTCAAGGGGAACAAGAAGTTTTACGCGACTAAGTCGCGGGCAGAAGCTGGTTTATTGTAAATTACTGTTTGGGCCCAGTTGGTGTTTGCAATGCGGTGCGGTGTGCCCAAATAGGTAAGGGGGGTGGTCGTCAATTAACATCAGCACAAAACTTGACTGCATGCGGTATCGTATGCTTATGTGTGCGGTAACGGTGGCGAGACAACTGCCGCGCTGACTTGAACGATTGAGGACATTGCTGACACTGAAACAAGAAAACCTCTGGGTTATTTATCTTAACATCATCATTTCAGCCGAAAGACATCCACTGCTGAATACAGGCCTTGCCACATCAACCGCTCTTGTACTTCTCGCATCCAGCGATTAATTACCTTCACAAGGTCATCGGTCCACCTTGTGGGAGCCTGGGAGGTCTTCCAACACTACTTCGTGTAATTTATTTCATTATCTACAGTAATCGTCACTACTCACAACGGTGAAGTAAAACTTTGTGAGGAAACAGAGTCCTAAAACCAAAAATTCGAAGACATAGGAAATCTACCAATCCGCACTGGGCCCGCGTGGTGGATTACAGCCCACTCCCTCTCTTCGAGAGGAGGCCTGTGTCCCAGCAGTGGGATCAAAATTCTGGGTAGGTAAATCTTGATGGCGATGAAATCAGTTACCTGCACAGCAGCAACAGTACGATGACTTTCAATATGCTGGACTAAACATCGGCGACTGTGGTACGACGCGCCGCACTCGTCACAGCCGAACGGGCGCTCGAACGTATGCATGCGACGCTCGTGGAGCTGAAAGAGAAGGCGATAGGTTTAGAAGCAGGCGGTAGATGATTGACATAATATTCGTCGGTTTCGTGTAAAGTTTTCCATCCTATGGCATGTATATGTACGTGTTTGTGGCAAATAAATTAATTTGACTTTCCTTTTAGTAAAAGGCGCGAGGGGCGCGCCTCAAACTAAAAGGAAAGTAAAATTAAAACTGAGAGGCGTAGAATGATTTGTCTTAGGTGAAGCGGCGGGCGGCTTTAAAAATATACTGTTTGTTTAAATTATAAGTTCTCGTATTACAAACGGGATTCGACACAGAGGAACGGCAATATCAATTATTTATGTGAGTATTATGTTCGGGAAAAGGCCGCTCGGCTTTGTTCGAATTGTGCCGAGTCCATCTGAACATGATTCAGCGAGGCCAGGGTGTGCCGAACGGAGTTTGCCGATCGCCACGAGCAGATTTAAAGTCGAATTGGTAGAATATAGTAAAAATTGCTGCGGTCGGTGTTGTTGTTCAACAAATACTACCGAATCGAATGTACAGAGGCCAGCACATCAAGCTACCCCAATCTGTCAAATTTCTTTGATAGATTTTCAACTTTACCACAAAGGAATAAGGTTCATATTCCATTGGGAAAATTTGACAGATTGGGGTAGGTTGATGTGCTGGCCTCTGTACCTACCCGAAAAACAACATCTTTAATTTTTTATTAGCAACATCGTGAACGTTTGAAAATACATTTGTCTCTTTCTCTCACCTTGAGTTGAGCGTTGTCCAGAGCGAGATAGCTGCAGTGTTGACATCGTAGTTCTCTACTCATGCCGTGGTAGGATCTGCAGTGACGCTTCAGTTGTGTGGTAGAAATGAAACTTTTGCCGCAGAACTGAAATATTACAAACATTAAAGTTACGCGACTATTCGCGATTTCGATATTTTTCCGTCTGTGCGAACATGAACGAAGAACACAGAACAGATAAAAAGAATGTAAGTTTGTGTGTTTTCCAAGAGAGCATTTTGTGACATCGCAAAGTCAAACCCTGGCGCCATCATTTTCATGATGGCCCGTCATTGCGGCCGTTATGTAGCGGCCACCTCTCTTCTGGGAAACCGATAGTTGGATACTTACCTCTTTATTCATAAACGTTGCTTAAAGTTATGCTGTGGTTAGTGACGTTTAAACGTCACTTAACTGTAATCAGCGTTTTTAAGTAACTAATACTTACTTCGCATACAAAATTGAATCCCAAATGCAATTTTGCATGACTAATAAAGCATTTCCAACTGCTGACTGACTTTTGACATATTTTACATTTCACTGGGCCTGCGGGATCGAATTCGCCATCCACCATGTCCAAATACTGCTGCCGTTTTTCCTTTCTCGATAATTTTTTGACAGTTTCCTTTGGCAGCCATTTTGTTTCGCCGCCATCTTGGTCTAACCTGTCTAATTCTATTTCTACTTTCAGTTCAGGAAATCCACCGTTATTTTCAAAATCGTTATCGATTTCATTGCTTGTATTATGGTTTTCATTTATTTGATTAATTATTTCATCAGTTTTGTAAATATTTTCGTCAAAATCAACTGTGTTTTCGCAATTTCTTTGGTAGCCAAGTTCTATTAATTTTTGTTCGCTTTCTTGGCTCCTATTTCGGAGATGTAAAGCAGAATGGACGTCGTCTTTGCATTTCACGCAAATGTTTTGAGGAAAACCATCGTTTGGTTCAATCTATGAAAAGTAAATGAAAGACATTATGCTGTATGGCAGATTTTTCCAGCGCCAGATAATTTTATCCAAGGAATAATTTTGAATTTTTGACAGTTCTTCCATACAAAATCTGTCAGACGTCAATTTTATTCCACGCGTGTATAAAAATTATCTGTCGATTGCAAAATCAGCCCTACATTAAAAACTTAAATATAGTTAACTAGATGAATAGGTTTCAGTAATTAAACCTGCGAGGTATACTAAATTGTTATTCATTGGCATCTATAGACAACGAACAATGAAAAAGTCAATGAACTTTCAAACTTACTTTTAAACCAGTTATTAGATACAAAACATGGCCAATATTAACGTTTTCTTCTATATTTGTGAATAATGCCACCAAATTCGCCTTAGTTAAACACAATCTACACAGTTCGTAATCGTCACACATTTTAAGAAGGAAAACTTGTTTTGGTTAATTTCGTCAGTCGAGTATAGCCGGTTTTTGACAGCTGCGGGTGACCAGACGTGAATTAAAATTACCCTTATTTGTAGGCAATGTATCTGGGTTGTTAGAACTAAATAATTATTTTTTGTGGGAAAATACGAGACTAGGTAAGGGCGAATTGAAACTTGAGTAATATCTAAAATAATGAAATATCATAACATACAGCGGGGTAATTGCATAACAAACAATACTATCAGTAGCAATAGCATAACATTTTGACAGTTCAACAATATTCATTGCGATATTTACGTTGTTGAGCAGACACATTTTTCGAACATTAAGCAAAATCAGGGTACCTGTTGTTAAATAAAACGAACAAAGTAACTTAAAAAGATTTTATTTAAAAATAATGACCGAATTTAAAACATTAAGCGCACACAGTGCAACACTTTGAAAAGATAACATTATTAAAATTATAGTTTTACTCGTAGTTATCTTAAATCGTGATGGAATAATGATAAAATTACCATGATTGTAAGTAATTCATGCAGTATTAAATACTTACATTATGTAATGGTGACGTTAACCGCATTAATATGCATTGCCTTCTTAGATAAATCTTTAAAAAAGGGGTGAGTTTATGTAAGTGTGCTTTCAAAATAATTTACAGGGTGTGCTAATCTTTACAACTCATTTATTTTATTTACAGTCCGGCCGTTGGGAAAACGCGTTCCTGACACCTGTCAGTGCGACAATTCTAGGTAGCTATTATAGATCAAATTCGCAAAACACGTATTCGTTTGTTTGAAACTGACAGGTGTCAAAACGCATTCTTTCGACGCCGACGGGCAGACTGCTTGCAGTGAATTCTAAAGCAGTTTTTAAGATTTTTAATGTTCCAACCTAAAATGGAAAGATAAAATACCTAAATGTTTATTGGCCATCTGACCCAAGTACTTTATCAAATAACAATGGTTAGTTAGAAGCATTATGACAGTTCAACAACATTCATCGCATTAGTGACGTTTTTGAGCTTTTTTTTTTCGAACATGGAACAATGGATTAATTTCCTTAAAATTTTTAGAAAGTGTGTTGTCCGATTTGCTGGTTTGGTTCGAAACCGAGCCCGAATTGTTATTGCCTGTTTTCTTTTTTAATTTTATTTTATCATTATCACACAGTGCTTGTACTTAATGTTTTTTCTTCAAATAAATAATAAAACTGGAATGTGTATCTTCAATATTCGTCGTGGAACGGGTAATCTGGATGGTCGGTACTGAAAATAAAAACGTAGAAATTAAAAAGTATAATTATTATACAAAACATCACGCCTGTATTTCCAAAAAGGGTGAGCAGAGGTGAGCTCGTACCTTTGCTCACATTTCACGACTTTACAAAACCGAATCGTTTTGCATTTTTTTTTTACCAAACTCGGCATAAATAGATTCGTGAGCTAAGTTTATCTGTGATAGCTACTTGCATACGGGAGGGTCTACAATGCAACTATGAGGTCTTCGCTTCATTATTAGTAAAAAGATACAAGACGTTACGTAAATTATAGGAATCGGCCATAAGTTATACCGCGACCCTATTGCACCAACCGGGTACAAACACACTGCTACTGAAAAATCCCTGATTTACAAAACTCACCTAAATCTAGGACCCACTCATCATCTACCTGCCCTTGTCGCATATAACTTGGGGTCGGAGCAACATTATCTTCTCGGCCCATTCTCCCCTGTCAACAGTCACGCTGTCATTCATTTTTAATTTTCACTTGTAATGTTATTTAGGTACTATACATTACTTAGTATTGTATACAATCAAGTATTTTCTAACTGAACAGACAGCTGTGCTGCTGGAGAGTTTGTGCCGCCACTTCTTCCCAGCGAAAGTACTAGGAAGTGGTGAAGGGCGGGCGTGCCGGGGGACTGTCTTTTGTAATTTTAACGTTCGAAAAGTGCTGGTTCTCAGCCTAGTTTGAATAAATTACTTTTAATTGTGATTCACTCCCTTTTCTTTCATGTCATTCCTCACACAATCCGTCTTTCTTTCTTTCTCTCCTCTACGTAATCTACATGGTCTTCACATGATCTGGCCAAGATTATGTCTGGACTTTAAAAAAACTTTCACCTTTAAGTACCTATGTTTCGCCATTTCTTCTCAGTATTCAGATAGGAAATGTCGACTACATAAGTTTATTTTTTATAATATACTAGCTGACCCAGCCACGCGTTGTGTGGCTAACGTATTTGTAATTTTTTTTTCTATCCTGTCATTCAAGTTGGATCAAACTGCACACAGTGTACAAATTTGATTAAAATCGGTTAAGTAGTTTAGGAGTCCATCGCGGACAAACATCGTGACACGTAATTTATATATATTAAGAAGATATGACATGTGAATGTGATTCTGATATAACCTATTTACAGAATGAACAATTTAATTTCTTCTCTCCATCCATCAACATTAATATTCATCACTTTTTAGTCACATGCATTGGACCCACTATACTTAGGCAGTCAAATTTTTTTTTTTAATGCTCATTTGATGGTAAGTGATCACCACCGCTGATGGACATCTGTAATACTAGAGGCACCGAAGATGTGTTACCAGTGTGTTACTATCTCAGGGTTTTGAAATTAAAGAGCTTGTCAACCAACTTGATATAGCTGCTAAATTACTTTAATAAATTTTTCTTCTTTTCGTGTCGACGGTACTTTTTTGGGTTTTGGTTATTGTTTGAGCACAGTAGCCACACTAGCCACATTGTTTGCAGTGGCATTCTTTAAGTCAGTAAAGGTGCCAGTGAGCGGGCACTTAGGACACTCCAAAAAGTGGGGCATGATCTGATCAGGAGCACCGCACTTGCACTTGGTGTAAAGTATAGGTGGGTATAGTGTAGGTGGGTAAGTGATCTCCCACTTCGTCAAATTATGTTTCAATAAATTAATTAGCAATACTTACTCTCCCATCTCGCAGACTCGGCCATTGCACTCCAGACCAGCGATGGACTTGATATCATCCAAGGTCAGTTGGAAGTCGAAGACGTTGAAGTTCTGAATGATGCGGGACTTGGTGACGGACTTAGGGATCACGACGATGCCGCGGTCAATCGCGTATCTGAGGGAGAAAAGACAGGCTATACGTATTCATCATTATTTATTTATTTAAACTTTATGTACAATTAAACAATATTGTACAAAGGTAGACTTAATGCCTGACGCATAATCTTCTAGTCAACCTTAGGGTGATGCGGAGAAAAAACATGGCAAGTGCAACGCATGGCAATAGATAGCTCGAAAACAACTATTAAATACAAGAATAATACTAATACATATTATATGAACAAATAACACGACACACTGGTTGTCAGACTTTCCAGGTTCTGACTACCCGTAACGACTGTCCAGCATAGCTATTCACAACCACTCAACACGCTTCCGTACCATATCATAGGAATCCTCTAAACGCTGCGACCCCTAACTAAAACATAAAATCTTTTTTGACGTGAATACGTCTTTAAAATTGCTTTCATAGTAGGAGGCATGACAAAAAAACTAAAGATAACAAAATCGGGGGATACAGTTGGTGTTGCAGCTTCATATCTATCATCTCCATCCTAAATTCAATTACACCATTGGACAGTTAGAGGATCAAATCAAGTGAGGACTGTGACACAACGCGCGCCGCCATTTTGAGGTAATTTTGCTGCGTATCGAGATGTCCACTTAGTATAACTTTTGTCTCGGAAAAGCTACGACGTTCGTTTAAGTTTCAATCGTCAGCTCTCATCAAAATCTATCGATTGCATGTAAAACATTAGTGTAAAATAGTGACAGTGAATATAATATGTTAAAATAAAAAGAAAAATAACATCAAAAATATATAATCCAAATACAAAGACCGTATACGGTTGGAAAGAGCTTCTCAAGAGCAATCGAATGGTACCAATAAAACACCATATGACCAAATCAAGCAGTGCCGGAAACTTAAAAGAATCAATGCATCCGAGCGGATCGACCCCGTTACTTTACGTAACGGGGTCGATCCTCGTATTCGCGTACAACAGACGGCCGTGTCCATGACACAGCCACACCCCATTTTACTTTATTGTGTTTAGATATCGATACCCATCACGTCTGTAGAGTTTCGCTAGCTAATTTCGCCCGCTCTTGACCTCGATCGCGCCTGATGGAAAGCGATGGATGAGGTCTACGATGGAACGAGCATGCCCAGCAGATGCCTGTTCACTCTTGCTTTGAAGGATGTCATCATTATTACTGACCTGATCAAAACCTGAGCGGTGCTCTTCTTGTACTTTTTGGCCACAGCCTTGATCCTAGGATCTTCCAGCAGCTGAGGGTCATCAGGCTTGGCCCAGGGTCTGTCAGGGGAACCGAGCGGGGAGTAGGCGGTGACTGCGATGCCATGCTGTTTGCAGAAGTCGATCAGAGGCTGCTGGTTCAAGTACGGGTGGACCTCGATCTGGTGGGAAATAAAAAGTCCTTAGCTAGTCCGAATTTAAGTAAAATATTGACGGATAGACTAAGAAAGTGAAGTTTTTTATATGGAGCCGCCAGCATAGGACCTACTGTGGCGCCATTTTGATTTTTTTATCAAAAAGGCGGCTGCCCATGAAACCTATCTAATAAATCAATCGCTGACGTCAATCCAAACAGAAAACACAATAAGACCAAACGTAATCTTACGCCACAGATCTTCAAACCCCTTCGATGTCTTTGGGTGGTATTTGGGATTGATAGACGTAGCGTTGGAAGGCCTCCCACAAGGTGGACCGACGACCTTGTGAAGGCCGTAGGAACCCGTTGGATGCGAGAAGCACAGAACCGGTCGAAGTGGAGGTGCTTGCTTGCTTCAATATTCGAATTTGTCTGCTCAAAAACGTAAATAACGCAATGAATGTTGTTGAACTGTCAACATTAAAACCATTGCCACTGTTAGGCCTGAGTTCACCAACATTCTAACCACCGATTAGGTATTTAAACTGTTGGTTTATGTCAAATTTCCTAAGGAAATTTTAAATATAGAACTGATTAAATATTTAATCAGTTGATTTAAATGTTGGTGAACGGTGAAAGGGTTAGGCCTGAGTTCACCAACATTCTAACCATCGGTTAGGTATTTAAACAGTTGATTTCCTTAGGAAATTTGACATAAATCAACTGTTTAAATACCTAACCGATGGTTAGAATGTTGGTGAACTCAGGCCTTAGTGTGTTTCGCAGTTACCCCGCCGTTGGTTAATTCATTCGCCGATAGTCGAAACGAGTTATAAGTGAGCTTGATCATTGATTAGTCTCCAGCTAGAGTGTTAGCGTCCTCGACCCGTTAAGATAACTCGAATAAAACCTACTATTGTACTCGTATCAGTAGGTACTCGTATCAGTAGGTACTCGTAGGTACTATTCTATGGAAGCCTTGTTTTGATTATCGTAAATTACTTCACTGCACTGTTTTGACCTGAATGTGTCAGTTTATCACACACAAAATGTTTCTAAGTACTGTATATCTATCTATATTGACGGTTTTCAAGGAGAATCTTTGTTAATAACAACACGACTGGGTTGAGGTACATGATGACTGATGCATGCACCGTCTGTTGCAGCTCAACTCAAAGCTGCAATGGTCACCAAAAGGTCTTTCCAGACATGGCCCTGCATTATTAGACTCACATAAAATCCTAATATTAATATAATGTTTGGTTTTGTCTCTCTATCACGTTGGCTGCCACGCAACAGACACAATAGAAAATGTATTGTTCGCGGTCACCGGTGACCGCGTTGGTAGTCAATGCCTTAAAAGAGACCAAGACCTCTGAGTTTGTCTCGGCATTTCTTCTCAAGGATAGCCAGCAAAGAAATGCCGGCGGCGCCATCTAGTTCTACAATATTGACCAAAAAAATATTAACGCGAAAAAGATCTACTTTTAAAGATCTTCTAACAGATGTCTGTTAGAAGATCTTTTAAGATACCTAGGTACTTAAAAAAATATTGAAATTATGATGATGACATGAATGAGTGGGTTTCTGTCCACTGCTGAAATGAAGCAAGGCAAGGCTGCCAAAGATGATGATGATGAACGATTTTCAATTTTGTTTTTGAGACGTAAAAACATTACAAACCTGCAACATAGCAGGCTTAATCTTGGCGGCTCCCAGCACCCTCTCAATCTGCCTCTTATTGAAGTTCGAGAGACCGATGCTCTTCGTCAGGCCCTTTTCCACAAGCTTCTCCATCTCCTTGTACGTGTCCAGGAAGTCTACTGGAGAGGAGATGAGCTGACCACCGTCGGAGTCCCTTGGGAATAGCCCTTCACCTTCCTAAAACAAATAAACAATGTAAAATATTTGAGGGCAAATTGCCGTATTTTTTTCGGCCAGATAAACGTACCACACCACGTCGCAGCGACGAAATGTGACCAAACAGTGGTTACATGGGAATACAAAAAAAATTGACTAGTCTATGAGATTGCGACTAGATTTCGAACGTTTTTAAAACAAAAGACTGCCTCGTCGACATTCGGTATAGCCGTGGTCGCAAGCGCGACTGCAGAAGTCAAGATTCACAGATTCAATTTTACTTTACCAAAAAGTAGGCGTTCCATACGAATATGACCCTTATCATTATAAATTATGATGACCAGAATAAATATACAGAATAGACACTATCAAACTGAATCCGAATCATATTGAAGGAGATTGCTAATCTATTGCTTCTTCAACAACTGTCAAAATGAAACTCATTGCTATAAATAACTGTTTGTGTGTTACGCAAATTTACGCAATTACGCTGCTTAAATATATTATCCGTCGCGATACAAATCTTGTCGTTCGGCTTATCTTTCTATCATAGCGTACGTAGCCTGAATTTATATAGATAATTTTAGTATATCAGACATTGTACTCGGATATCTTTAAATAGTACACACATGTCCTTGAAACCCACAGATATCCGTGTTGAACTTGCCTAACCCAACTCGTTACTCAACCTCAGTGACGAGCGATGAAAAATTTCAACTCTGTTAAGTCACTTAAGGCGCAGATATACGACTTCTAATGATTTTAAATTCAACATCACGTATATTCGACCGGACTGATTTCTTTGAAAAAAATAAATGTTTTACTAGACCATTTGCTTCGTAATTTGATATGCGAATATTTGCAATTATATTTTTTTAACATAGTGTAATTAATTTGTAAAGTAATGTCTACCGCGGACATAAAAACGATAATTACGCAAACACTATCGGGTGTATTTTCATAAAACTTTCACCATATAAAAGACAATTTAATTCCCCGAATTTTATTATACGGTTTTTATTTGTTTGGTGTTTGATAAATCAATAATAGATGATTGTTTCATATTTTGCAATAAATTACCAGCGTTGTGTCATCGCGCTTCTCTCTCTTTTCTATGCAGTCCGATAGTGACCCCGTTTTAGGTCATGTAGTCGCCTTAAGTCATGTATGAATGAAAAGTTGTAGTATTGATGATAGTTAATTATTAAAATCAGTGACGTTATCATTCTATTTTATACACATTTCATATTTGAATTCCAATCATATTTTGTTAAATAAACCTACAAATTGCAAAAACGTAAGAACATTTAAATTTCGCGTACTTCCCAGGCGTTTTAGCCTTTATTATTATTATTATTTATTTCAAATACTCGGAGAACAGAGATCCGCTATGGCTTACCTTAAAGGCTTGAGGCCAATGAATCAGGTACAGATCCAGGTATTCAAGTCCAAGGTCCTCGAGTGTGGTCTTGATAGCTCCCTCAACAAGATCCGGCCGATGGAACGTACACCATAGCTTCGAAGTTATGAAGATGTCCTCCCTAAAAACGATCGAGTTTTAGACTACAGGCAAACCCGAAATAAATGGCAATAATAGGTGTTCGCAAAGCGTTATGAATTTTTTATACAACTTACAAATATCTGCTAAGCATTATGATTTTTTTATAGGTACTTACAATTAATATTAAGCATACATAATGAATATTTTATACTAATAAATATTAAGCAACATGAATTCTTTATTTTAACATGAATTATTTAAACTTACTTACAAATACATGTTTATGAACATTTGCAAAGCATAATGATTATTTGATACAATTACATGTAACATGGTCATTATGAAATAGCACATCAAACACAGCACAACACAACACAAACATAAAGTTGTTATGCCGGGGCCACACCAACGGGAAACGCCGTTGATTATCGCGATTTTGGGCTATAAAGTCCAACATCGCGCCCAACGCCCAACATCGCGATAATCATCGGCGTTTCCCGTTGGTGTGGCCCCGGCATTAAGAAACAGTAAATGAAAAAGAGTTGTTGAAAGAAAAGACGTTGAACGACATTGGTGATCCTGATCGGGAATAGTCAAACAGAATTTCCCGTTCGTCCGCACTGTGAACGAACGAAACTTTTTTTTCTCGATCGTCAACAGTGGACGGGGTGTTGCTGATCGGGAATATTCGGTCGTTACAGGTGGTCAGAAGTCATTAGCACATATTAATGGTTGTCTGGTCATAGGCCACCTTTATCGATTCGCAAATAACAACCTTAAGAACATGAAACGACAACAATAGGCCTTTAAAAACCCTTCGGCGATAAATGGGACTTAACATCTCACACGTTTGCCCGCGTACCTGTGTCGACCCACGGCCACGCCACGTGTCAGAGTAGTTAAATGGACGATTTCACAATGACAATAATAATTATTAATAATCTTTATTTTTCTCTCCTCACAAAGGTTCACATAGTTTTAAACAGAGACAAGAATTATAGCGTTATGACAAAAATGCATACCAATAGAACAATGACAATAGTTGTGTACACTTGGTGTACCGGTGACGTTTCGAGCACTTTATCTTATGTACAGAGGCCAGCACATCAAGTTACCCCAATCTGTCAAATATCTTTGATAGATTTTCAACTTTATTACAAAGGACTAAGCTTCTTATTCAATTGGGAAAATTTGACAGATTGGGGTAGCTTGATGTGCTGGCCTCTGTACACTTTGCGTACAGGGGACGCTTGACATAACTGGCGAAATGTGAGTCTAGAGAAGGTAGGTACACCTCTGGCTAACCCTTTGGGTCATACAGGCTTGATGTTATGTGATGATGATAAGAAGCTAAGGGTACCTCTTGATAACTCCCTCGTCGATCTTGGCCTTCAGAGCAGCTCCAACTTCCTTCTCGTTCTGATAGACGTGGGCACAGTCGATGTGTCGGTACCCGGCGTCGATGGCATCTTTCACAGCTTCCGTCACTTGGCCAGGCTGGGACTGTGGGCGAAAAAAGAGTTTAACGCACAAGAAATACAAACATTAAAATAGGGCTATTGAAAACTAAAAACCATAATGAAAAAAGTTGCAGTGCGAGGCCCAGAACAAATAAAAAACCAAGACAGAGCGCTGAGAACGATACAGTGAAGTATGCCAAAACTACACCTTCGCTCTGTGCATACGCGCTCACACGCACACATTTACAACCATTTACAATCAAACTAAACTACACCTCACTAAGTGCACACATGTTTACGAAACCGGCTTGACTTTACTGTTGACAGCCCTCTGTCTTGGTTTTTTATTTGGTCTGAGATGCGAGGACAAAAAGCTCCTAAAAAAACGTATAATCTTTTGCTCGCCACTTCAAACGGCAGGGTGTAAAGTTCACTCATCTTCCATAGAAAAGAAAGGATCCTCCGACCAGACGGGTGTATGTACTGCCTGGAAATTGATGTCGGGATCTTGTATTCTATGTATAATGCAGAATTTTACGTGACGTCGGTGTGATGTGTAGTTCGCATGTGGCGATGTAGATGTAGCCACAGTAATACCGGGATAAAAAGTCCTATAATTATTATTCTGTTCTTGAATCCTGTGTCCTAACTCAAGGTGTACCTGTGTGCCAAATATCGAAATCCGGTCCCTTATAGACAGATTAATATATAAAGAACCAGCAGCGCCTCGCGGTTTCATCCTCATAAGGTTCGATCCCGTGGGAATATCGGGATAAAAACTATCCTATGTCCTTTCCCGGGACTCAAACTATCTCTATACCTAATTTCATCTAAATCGGTTCATTGAGGGCAGCATGATGTTTTATGTAAATTCATGATCATGATGACTTTGCAAACTAAGGGTCAATTTATACTAGCGCAGAGTCGAAGCGCATCGAAGCGTTAATCTCAAACATAACATAGCAAATTCACCCTTATCTCCACAACGTAATGCACACGCACCAATCAGCGTTGGTCGCGTTTAGACGCGCGAATTCCGTCGAATGCGTGCGAATTCGCGCGTCTCTTTTTTATCTCAGAAGTAATATGTGCATTACGTTGTGGAGATTAGGGTGAATTTGCTATGTTAGGTTTCAGATGAACGCTTCGATGCGCTTCGACTCTGCGCTAGTATAAATTGACCCTAAGAGATGATGTATATCGATAAGTATTGCATAATATTATGTACGAGCGACCCGTTGCTTGCTTCCTCGTTCGTTTTTATGACTAAATAATAATGTCTAATAATAATAAATGTCCTAAATTACGGTGGAAACCGCATCAAAATCCGTTGTGTAGTTTAAAAGCTTATTCAATCACACAGCCAAACACGAAAAACGACTTTGTTCTTGTTCTAATGTAACGTAAACGCACCTAATAACGACCCGTTAAAATCCGCGCTCATTACCGCCCTATTCAGAAAAGTATCATTTTTATGTCATGTATTAAAGCTACACTACTTGGTTGCTTTAAAAAAATGTAATGTATTTGTATTGCAAATGTTCATCTCTTATTGGTGTGCGTAACTCGACGATTTAAATAATAATTGCTCAGTTCGTCCGTGGACGCCGAACTTATAGTGCATTTTCCATACTGTGGCATTCCCGATGGCGTAAGTACTCTTGTTTCTTTTTTAGCAGAAGAATATATCGTCAAGCATTTTAATGTAACTTCTAGTTATTTTGATGCATTTTTGATACTTTCAGGAACACAAGTAATGATTCATTTTAATGAGATACTATTTAATTTTGCTTAAAATTCAATATTAAAAATAGGCGGTAATAGGAACAAAAATCTCAATTTTATTCGTATTGTCGACCCATGTCGCTGATAAGTACTTGTTGTATCTTTTGTGTGCCATGATTTTTGTTAAAATGCATAAATTAATAGGCAGGAGGCTATACTAACTCAGTTCCTTAGTATGTTAACTTATATTTGAGCTATTAACGCCATATATTCAAGAGCTTTAGTAGCCGTATACACTAACTTTGATCTTATGTAAATATTTTGATGAATAAAGGAGGTATAATTTTTAAATAGTGTATTTTCATAGTTGAAATATCATTATTATTAAATACTAGCTGTGCCCGCGACTTCGTTCGCGTGGATGTCGGAAAACAATAGGTAATATGTCGCTTAGGAAAGGTGTAATTGCCACTCCTTCATTGAAAAGGAAGAATCATCAGATCTTGCCTGGTAACGCTTTCCTTACCTAGGGTTCGCTACCACGGCCCTTTCGACTGCAATCACTGCGTCTTCATGGTTCATAATGACAATGCGACGAAGTGTCACTTTCATTTTTGAGAATAAATTAAAATAAAAGCGCCTGCTCGAGGCTGATTATCTAACCAAACAGCCATAATTATGTCCATTTTATTTTGCGTCTGTCTTAGAATACCAACTTGTAACATCATATCACCATTTTATCTAAAGTATATCTGAGATTAGTAGGTGAAGTTTGAAGTTAGTTTTTCTAAGTCTTGTGTTCTTCTCTGTGGTAAATTTAGAATTTCTTAACTTGGTATTGAAGATATCATATATACCTACCAATATTATGCCTTATAAAGCATCGAGATATATATATGATAAAAGGAAGAATACATTAATGGAAAGAGCTTCTACATAAAGTTGCCCGTGTAAAAAGCAACCCATTAAACTTTGGTTATATTTGACACCGGCCACCATTTAAACTACGAAGATGAAACCCATGAAAACTTTAGACATGATTTTGATTTAGACCTTATACTGCCGAAAACCAGAAAAAGAATTGTAAAGCTAATTACAAAAAAATATAACCGACTTCCATAAAAAACCCTACAAAGTGCAAAATAACCTTAGTTTGGGAAGACGTTGCGCGTTGGCAAGAAATTACAGACTTCTGAAAGCAAAGGTCTATTGCACTTTGAAGTGTGTTTTTAAGTCAGTTGTATTTTATTTTATTTCACACAAAGTCGTGTAAGTTTATATTGAAAACCATGAAAACGACACACATGATAAAAAAAGAAAAAGAAAATTGCAGCCGCCATCTTCGATTTTCATTTTGACGTCACAATCGGCTTCAGCACTATCGAAAACCATGAAAACGACACACACTACGAATTTTTCGATTTGCAGCCGCCATCTTGGATTTCATTTTAACCAGTACTGAAACGGTTTACCAACAGTCGATCGGTCCATGAACCGTTGGTCAACACCATTAACTTTTCATCCAAAGGACTTGTGACCAACGAACGTTTCCCCAACAGAACTCTACGTCAGTGAATGCTTAACCAACAGAATGTTTTGACCAATAACTTTTCACCCAAAGAACATTTGACCCATGTCAAATAGAACTAAGGATGCAAGGGCGAGCGAAGCGAGCTCGGGACTTGGGGCACCCCGACTCGGACAGGTAGGGTTCGAGGGGATGATGGCGGCTCAAGTGAGCGAGCAAAGCGAGCGAAGGGCACCCCGAGGTTAGGCTTGGTTAGGTTTATTTATACCCTTTTCACAGAAATAAAGGACTACGTCTTATTATTATTTTACTTTCACCTTTCCCGGGGTCTGTTGGCCTTGTTCTTTGGGTGAAAAGTTATTGGTCAAAACATTCTGTTGGTAAAGCATTCACTGACCTAGAGTTATGTTGGCAAAACGATCGTGGGTGAAAAGTCTTTTGGAAAAAAGTTAATGGTTTAAAGATAATGTTCACCAACGGTTCATGGGCCAATCGACGGTGGGGAAGCCGTTACAGTTTCATTTTAACCTCACTATTGGCTTCAGCACTCTCAAAAACCAATAAAACGAAACCCATAAAAAAAAATGCAACCTCCATCTTGGATTTTCGTTTTGACCTGCCTATCGGCTTCAGCACCTTTGAAATCTATGAAAACGACATCCATGACAAAAAATCAAAACAAAATTGCAGCCGCCATCTTGGATTTTCATTTTGACCTGACTATCGGCTTCAGCACCCTCGAAAACTATCAAAACGACACCCATGTCAAAACATTTAAAAAAAATGGAGCCGCCATCTTGGGTTTTCATTTTGACCTGACTATCGACTTCAGCACCCTCAAAAACCATGAAAACGACAAACATGACAAAAAAAATTGCAGCCACCATCTTGGATTTTCATTTTGACCTGACTATCGACTTCAGCACCCTCGAAAACCATGAAAACGACACCCATGACGAAAAAGTTAAAAATTTAGGCAACCGCCATCTTTGATTTTCTTTTTGACCTCACTTACCGGGGTCAGGATCCATGAAAAATAGCTCTCTTTCTCTCTGTGTTTGTGTGTCTATCTATCTATTACTATGAAAAATGAGGAATAACGCTTTTTCGTAATTTGACGATTTCTCCCTTAGAACTCCTACCGCAAGCTCCATATAAGAACTTCGTTAAAAAACGAAACAAAGCGATTTTTTAATATCATTAATATCATTATCATTACTTTTTAAAATAACATAGACATAAGTAGGTATCTGTGTTATTTCGTCATTTAAGTAAGCATAAACTAATAGGACGTGATTACTCACATCACAACAACAATATGTTTTCGTTAGTAGGTACTATATCGCGCCAATAGATGTCGTTACGTGTTACTAAAAAACGTAAAAAGTTGTTCCTAGAATACTTTAAATTGATTATATCTTTTGATAGAGTGAACCGATTGCGATGAAACAAAAACTAATCACTGCTCCGAGTTCTACACCATATTTGAGTATAAAAAGTAACCGTATTGGTTTGGTACTTTTTACGTTTACCCTGTTCAAATCAATAATCTGTCACATCCAAACAGACAAACAGACAAACCGACAAACAGACAAAAATTCCAAAAATTGATGAAATGGCATCTGTTGGTTATCCTTTAACACCCCAACTATTTTTTTTGGAAATATTTTCAATGTACAGAAACATCTCGTCTACAGATTTATTATATGTATAGATATAGATATAGATTTTAAGCAACCGCACCAAATAAAATCATGTACATGTACAAAAATCACATGTATTTACACAATTCATACACATTCCCTTGGGTCGGTAATAGGTTATACGATTTCCTTTAAGAAAACCTATTACCGATCTACTTGTACATTTACGACGGACTCCTTTTTTTTTTTAAGGATGGGAAATCATCAAATGACCCCTCCCGCTCTGGGTGGAGCGGAAGGGAGTGTCAGACTCTTACTGACTAAAACCCATCCGTGTTCCTTCCTTAGCCCTTTATATTCCGGGGTAGCGGTAACCCTTTCGGACAATCCCGCTGCCCCGGCAGGCTTCGGCCCTGACGGGCCCCGAGGCGCGCGTGGAACACATACGCGCCGTCCGGCACGGGCCTGGTCCTGATCGGACGGCGAGTTACCCATTACTCGCCGTCCGCAGGCCCGCGCCTACGGTGGCCGCGGTCTCCCGCGGCGGCTGGGACGGGTGGCTCTCTCGGCTCTCTCCCTCGCCCATCCCGCCACCTCCTTCGCTAGCATGACTGCTTCGCAGAAGGAGGTGACTGCCTCCCACTCCCTCTCGCCCCGGACCATGGCTTGGACCAGGGCCGGACGCGAGAGGTCGCTGCCGCTGCCGATCGCGTCTACGAGGATACGGCGGTGCACTGCCCAAGCGGAACAGACCCCCACCGTATGCTCCACCGTGTCCTCTGGGCGATCCTCGCAATGGTGACACCCGGGCGTTTCCTCCCGCCTGATGATGTGCAAGAACCTCCCGAAACATCCGTGTCCGGTGAGGACCTGCGTCAGGCGGTAGGTGAGGACGCCGTGACGCCTCTCTAGCCACTCCTCAAAGAGGGGCCTTATCGCCACTGTCGTGGCGTGCCCTGCGCTGGGTTGCGACAGTTTCGACAGCTCTTTCCATGTCGCCATGAGATCGCGCCGGAGGTCCGTCCGTTCCGCAGCGATTTGCCGCGAAAGCGGGTTTTCCCCCCGGCGTAGTGCCTCCGCGCGCCACTCATACAGGCGCGCGAGGACTATTGCCTCCAGATCCCATGGCGGCAGTCCGGCAAGGAGGCTTTCCGCCTCGCCCGAGATCGTGCGGTACCCCCGTATAAGCTGTATGGCTACCACCTTTTGGGGCGCGTTCAAATAGTGGGCGGCTCATAGCCGCAGTGAACGCGCCCACACCGGGGCCCCATATACGGCCATGGACCGCACGACCCCCGCGTAAAGCCTCCGGCAGGAGGCTCAGGTTGGGCAAGAGCCGCTTGAAAGCGGCCCCGGCCCGTTCCAGATTGGGGGCCAAACGTCGGAAATGCTCGACGAAGTTCCACCGGCTGTCGAGGACGAGACCCAGGTATTTTATCGTTGTCTCGACGCCGATGTGAACCCCTCCTACCGTTACTTGGGATCCCGATGGTGGCCCGTTCCGAAGCCCATGAAAGGACATGGCTTCGGACTTGCAGGATCCTCTCCACGACTATCGCAACCCCGCGTGTCATCGCGTCGGCTGCCGCCTGATGCGACCTCCCCTGCAGAACCGATCCCTGTGGGACACCCCACGACATCTCTCGCCGGTTCCACTCCCCATCGCGACCGGGTTAGATGATGGCTCTGTCCGTCAGATACGCCCCGACTACTCGACGGAGGTAGGTCGGCACTCGGTGATACCGGAGTGCCTCCCCAATGCAGCTCCAGGGCAAGGTGTTAAACGCATTGGCGATGTCGAGTGACACCGCCACGACAACCCCACCCCGGGACACCGCGTCCCCCGTCGTGAGGGCTCTCACGCGCATGATGGCGTCCACCGTCGAGCGCCCCTTGCGGAAGCCAAACTGGCTATCCGCAAGATCCGGCCCCGTCCTCACCAGGTGCCCGACGAGGCGGCCCACAATCACTGTTTCAAAGAGCTTGCCGACCTCGTCGAGCAGCACGATGGGCCGGTATGCGGACGGAGAGTCCGCAGGGCTCCCTGGCTTCCGAATGAGGACCAGCTTCCCCGTCTTCCAACGGAGTGGAAACTGGCCTCTCTCCATACATGCGCTTAAGAGCGCCTCCAGTCGGGGTCCGAGAGCCCTCGAGGCCAGGGCCCAGGCTTTACCTGGCAAGTCGTCGGGCCCTGGGGCGGTATTTTTGGCCTTCAGCCTACCTACCGCCACTCTCAGATCTACCCCGGTCACTTCAGGGATGTCGTCGTTGTTGTCCGCGTGGTCCGCTTCGGGCACCGCAATTGGCGGAGCCATGGGCGGGGGAGTATGCTCTCCCCGTGAAGGGAACAGAGCGCTCACTACCTCCTCCACCAGCGGGGGGCGGAGACTCTGCGTCATCGGGGGGGCCCAGGTTCGGAGTTTACTCTTGTATAATACCAAATGCCCCCATTGGTTATATTATATTATAGTAGTTATAATCAATGCTGGCCTTTTGTAATTTGTTATACATAATTCGTATAAATATGATATTTTTTATTGATTTACCGCTGGTAAGAATATACTATTATAAGAATACATATAATTGTTAAGTGTTGATAGCATTCTGTACTGTGTTGGAGCATTTACACAAACAGTTCAATATACACGAGCATTTTTATTTAACTTTAACGGTTCCATTTATTTAGTGGTCGGTATTAGGTGTCACATAAACGGTATTAGGCACACACCCGATATTTTGAGTCGGTAATAGGGACATGACCCTTTTTCCTTTTATTTAATTTTTTAGTAATTCTTTGATTATCTGTTCTTATACATAAGTAAAAAAATCGATAATTACAGTACTTGAAAAATTATTTTTATTGAAGCCACATATTAAGAATGTGCTTATTTTTTGGATATCAATCTGAACTCCGCTTAAACTGGCGGTAATGGGTGCGTTTACGTTATATGTCGCAGCCAACTGGTTAAATTAGCCGTTCAGTTAACTGCCTGGCCCTTAGAAGTAGTGTTCGCCTCGCTTCCTCCCTCGGCTCGAACGCGGTTGATCACAGTTCTAACCTAAGCTAACCCACTTGGTCGGGGTGCAATGCCTTAATTACTGCAACCGTTCGGCTCGCGCGTGATTGGTTACAGACTTCCAACCTAAACTGTAATTGAATATCATTCAGGCCGTTAGTTGAACGGCCGCCGTTTAGTTGAAAGGCTAGGCAGTTAACTGAACGGCTAATTTAACCAGTTGGCTGCGACGATTTGTTCCATAAGAACAAATCTCATGGAAAAGTGCTTATGGAACAATATTAATGATTCTAATACTAAATACATATCTATTATAGTCTCGAACCATATTTGATCAAAATACAACCTGACACTGATCTGCAAATTGCAAAAAACGTAAGAAAACTTGTATTTCGCGGTCTGTCACTGCCCATAAAACTCGAGGGTATACCGCCGTTTACCCGAATTTTATTTGCCCTAATATCATACGACATAATACTCATTTGCCCTACTCTCATTTGCCAAATTAGTCACGTGCCAGAATCATTGTTTCCCATAAAGTCACATACCATAACATCATTTGTCATAATCATTGTAAGCCCTAATTATCACATGCCATAATTATGATATGCCATAACATAATTTGCCATCGACATCGGGTGTGTAACGGTTGTTTATATCAAGAGAAATTGGATGAAATTGGGACTTTAGGGCACCCCGACTCGGACAGGTTAGGTTAGAAGGGGATGGCGGGGTCGTGTGAGCGAGCGAAGCGAGCGAATAGACCCCGCCATCCCCTTCGTGGTAATTATTTTATAAACCACACTTAAGTAGGAGCCCCGCGAAGCGGGGCTCCGTCGACCTAGCCCACCATCAACCATGCACAGAATAAATAAGTTTATTCTTATTATACCAAACATTGCGCACCCATCGACATCGACAGCCAGAAAGCTAAGAAGTAGGTAAGTATTAGAATTAAAAACAAGTTTAATAATCAAACTATATAGTTAATTATAATTAGGTAGTACAATTTCTTTTTTAATGCAAATACAAATTTGATGCTAAAGCACGCAAAAATTCTTCTTTTGTAAATTCTTCTTTCTTAGATAATATCTCATTAATTTTGATTGTCCGACTGATTGTTTGTTTCTTTTTCTTTTTTTCTGGTTCACCATTTAAAATCATTTCAATGTCTATCATTACTTTAAGAGACTCTTTCATTTATTGTGGCGCTTAAATATAATGTCATCATGTGTAATGATTATTACGGGGCTTAAATATTTGTCTAATACTTGTTATGCCATTTAAATATTATGCCATTTAAATATTATGTCTAATAATTATTATGGCACATAAAAATAAGGCAAACAATACTTATGGCATTCGTATCTTATGGTATCTAAAATTCGGGAAATTAAAAGTATGTCATATGTCTTTTTGGGCAAATGAAACATTCGGGCAAATGAAATTCGGGTAAATGAAATTCGGGAAAATGATGATTATGGCATAATAATCTTCGGGCAAACAATAGACAACCAAACTCGAGTTAACCTTGAGACTTGAATAATTATCAAACTGCTATAAAAAGTAGGTAAACATTTTTTTAACTCTCTATTAATAGATGGTAGTAAATACTAGATTGCTACGAATAAGTAGATTGTTATACAAGAGGCTAAAATTACCCATTATTCCTACACTTTACGTTTTTGTAGTAGGCTCGTTGGTAACAGACAAAAATAAAACTATTTCCCCTAGAGGAGGAAATGCTATTTTTTCCTTGCTCTGGTATACAATGACGGTCTTTTTGAGCAAGATGAGTGAAAAAACTTTTTAATATTCATTTGTCAGACTACCCACAAATCCACCATGTTTGAAACTAGAAACCGACGAATCTTTTGAGAAACCGACTGTCTAACTGCCCGAAAGGCTAGCAAGCAGTCTTACCAAATGTTTTCCAGTATCAGCTGGGTTGTGGAGGTCAGATACAGTTGCTCCATGTAAAATACTGGTATTCAGCTGCATCCGGTTATACCTAATGGAAGCCGAACCTAACATAGTTATGTAGTTGAGAAGGAGCTCTTCCTCTCGGTAAGACTGGTTTGCAGACTTTCGGACTTCTGACGACCCGCAACGACTGTCAAAAATCTACGAATGACAACCGCGACCAACGGCTTAACGTGCTTTCCGAGGCACGGAGGGGTCTTGGCATGTAAAGATGGTCCACCCATTCACGGACCAACCGGGGCAAGCGTAGCTTAACCTGATCGATCGAACCGTGCGGCTGTTATTACTTAACCACGAGCCCCTCAAGTGATCCGCATAAGCAGTGATGTTATAAGGATTAGCAAAATGAGGTCATAAAACAAAAAGCAGGTCATAAAGTTCACAGCAAGTTAATCTTTATTTTATTACATATATCACTTCAATTGGTTTTATCAAGTATCATGTAGGTACTTCAGTAAAACTCATTATGAGTTATGATAATATCTACTTGTATATCAAAGTAATTAACGTTATATTGTTAGGCACCAAATCAAACCCAGGTAAGGGGCAAATGGGTATAATAAAATATAGATCACAATAATAGAACAAAAAGTAAAAAACACGCAAGCCACCGTCGCTAGCCTACCAACAACCAACAAAACAAGCCCCTAGCAACCGGGTTGCCAGGATCTGTCGCCAACATCTCTCCCCAGCTTTCGTTTTAGCCTTGATTTTATTGAAGGCCGCCGGGTATTCAAAATGTGTTATAATAAGTGTATTGCATGCCGGTTTCCTCACGATAAATAATCATATTCATTCATACATAATTTATGTTAGACTTATTTATAGCTTTTCGAAATAGAACATACTAAATACAAAGCACACAATAGCTACGTTAGGACAGGTTTTGTCAACAAATCTTACAAGTAATCGAGTTGGTCGCGGAGTTGCTATTGTGTAACAACATGTGTCAATGAAATTTATTAGAATAATACATTAAAAATATAATTTAGCTCCATTTTGTGTATTCCAAAGCACTAAAGTTTAAATTTTTATAAGTCTGGTGACATTTCAAAGCAAACTTAATGTAGGTAGGTTTGATTAATTACGGGCTACCGGCGAAAATACCTGGTATTAGTTTAGCGTTCTTTGATTTTGCTCGGCTCCGAAGAGTCGTAGCGTGATGTTAAATAGCTTATAGCCTTCCTCAAGGATCGGGCTATCAAATGCAAAAAAAAAAAATTTGAATCCGACTTGCAGTTCCAAAGATTAATGCGTTACAAACTTTTCAGTTTTATTATTAGATCTATAGATTATAATAAAGAATACAAGTAGACACTCGTTTGTTTTAATAGACTTTTAAAATAATGAACCTACGTACAGCTTCTATACTACGAGTAATAAATGCAAAAGTAACTCGTCTGTCTGTATGTCTGTTACCCTCTTTCTCGCCTGAACGGCTGCATAGATTTCGATTAAATTTGGCAGATGGATGTAGAACATGACTTGGGTTAGGACATAGGAAAGAAAAATAATAACTTACCTTCCACGTCCCAAGCCCTAGGACAGGGCAAGTCCGTCCATTGTTTAAAATAATGTTAGTCGACATCTTGGTAACACGTGTGCACTCAACGAATTAAAGTACGGTACTGAAGCACACTGAAGTCTGAAGCGTCAAGCGAGCGTCCAGTTTATTTTGTTACTCTAGTTGACTAGTTCATTCACTACCGGATAAATAAAGGTGCGGTTTTGTTAGCGCGACTGTGCGACGCGCGACGTAAGTAATAGACGTAGGTTTTGCGTGTAAACTTGCTTGTGTATTGTCAACACGTTAATGTATTAAACATTAAGAAATAGGCAAAAGTGCTTTCTGTGGTACTAAAAGTGCTGAAAAGCGATTTTAATTTTGTAGATCAGTACCTACCTAAGAATCACTTTTACAGTTTGTTAACAATATTGATTTGTTACATGAGACTCTTTTATAGTGTGCACATACACGAGCGGCACGCGTCAATGGCAAAGGCAGGCGTCGACGGTTGCAGTCGACGCGCGTCGACGGCAGCACACTCGTGCAGTTGCCTCAAAAGGTTACATGCTTTGTGGTTGCCACTGCCGTAGACGCGTCTCGCTCGTGTTTATACACACTTACGGAAAATGTTTTTCATGCATGCACCACTGCATGCATGAAAAACATTTTCCGTTTCCATTCTCCCAAGAGTTCTTTAAAGTTGATAATTATCAGATGCTTTGGAGTGAAGGTTCACCCGAAAACGTCATGATTACTTAAGTATGTAAATAAAATTAACCGATAAGATAAACGTACATGCGATGTACGTTCATCTTATCGTTTCATTTTATTTTTCATCAAGCAGTTGCATAGAAACTTCTTTGATATATCTATGAGCAGTTGATACGCCGAATGCCGAAATCCAGCATCGTTGGATTGGTTCCAACTTTTTTCACTTTTGATTTTCTGGTCACTACGAATAAAAGGTTAAAGAAAATACGTTTATTTGTGGTAAGACATGAAGCAAACAAAAAATAAACGCAAAAAAAAAAGTTCAGGGAAAATATACACGTCACATCCACGCAAAACGGCCATCGCTCAGCGTAATGCTGTGACACTATGCGACAGAAACGGCCGTCATTGAAATGATGACGTCCAAATTTACAAATAGTTAAGCGCCTCGACAGGAACGGTCTGCGCCTGGTGACGGAGACCATCACGGGACACTGCTCGCTAAAGAAACACTTCCACACAATAGGCTTAACGGAAAATCCGCTATGCAGGGCTTGCAGGGAAGCTGAGGAAACGTTGCGCATGTGCTCTTTGAGTGCACAGGCATGTCCCAGATTAGGTCAGAAACTCTCGAGAGACCCAGATCTTACACAGATGTTCTCAACAGGACAGGAGACGTAATCGACGTCAGGAAAGAGGTTTTGAAGAACCACCGCCAGCCGCCATGGTGGCCCACGCACAAATGGTCCACTTGAAGGACTAAACTACGGAAACCAAACCTTCTAAATAAATGAAATGAACTCAAATTCAAAGCATTTATTTCAAGTAAACCATTTACAGGCACTTTTAAACTGTCAAGAAGTCGTTCAGTCAGAAATATGAAGCTAGTTACCCATTCCAAAGCCTACGCTTTGGAATGGGCAACTAGCTTCAGGTACCTATGGAGAGGAACGGGCAAGAAACTCCATAGACACTCTTTAAAATTATATTTTTACAAAAATATTAATATTATCATTAATGTTGTATTTTTTATTCTCAACTGTGAGATAAGTAATTGTGTCTCATTACTCATTAGTCACAGTTGAGCTCCTACATGAGAACGATGTATGAAAAAGACGTACACGTTAAAAGCGTCCAGAGTACAGCAAATAATAACAAAACAACAATACAAAAATGATGACCAAGTGACAGCCAAGTGATGACCAGCCCGAACTGACGGCGCCCGTTCACGAACATGACGCATGGATCAGCGCTATTCAGATCAACCATTTTGAAGGGAGCTAAATGATTCAACAGACACGCCACCGTCAGCGAGACATTTTAGTGAGCATGACATACCTACTATCAGCCGCCACGGCACATTCAAGTCAATGAAAGACATATTACCCGGTAAATGGTACTCTATATTAGGATATAGAACTCACAAATCTGTATCTCAAAGGAAATTGAGTTATGTGAAACCTTGTCTTGTTACAAATACGAGTACGTAGAATTTGTACTATAGTAACTAAAATCTAGTCAGAAGTTCAGAACTATACTTCCGGATAGGACTGTGACTGTGTTACATCTTTGGCCTGTCGCCAGATAAACAAATGGCCAGATGAAAATACACTGTACTGCTTGGAAACTGTACCTACTGAGATAATGTAGACATCTTGCTATTATATTACGTGAGCAAGAAAAAAAAAAAAATAGTCATAAAAATTTTACAAAAACAAACAACCGACTTCCAAAAAAACCTGGTGTGGGGGACCACCTCAAGAGTCCTTTTAAAATTGGTCCACAATTGATGAATATAATGGAAGGGGCCCGTGGCTAAATAATAACAGCCGCACAGGGCGATCGATCAGGTTAGGCTACGCTTGCCGCGGTTGGTCTGTGGATGGGTGACCATCTTTACATATCGAGACCCCTCCGTGCCTCAGAAAGCACGTTAAGCCGTTGTTCGGTTCGGTCGGAACAGTCGTTACGGGTAGTCAGAAGCCCGAAAGTCTGACAACCAGTCTTACCAAGGGGTATCGTATTACCCAGTAACTGGGTTGTGAGGGTCAGATAGGCAGTCGCTCCATGTAAAATACTAGTATTCAGCTGCATCCGGTTAGACTGGAAGCCGACCCCAACATAGTTGGGAAAAGGCTAGACAGATGATGAATATAATCGATGAACATAACCTACTTTTATAAAAAAATGTCAGTTAAAAAATTCTGCTCGGACGCATCAAAGGAACTCCCCTTTATAATTCATTACTTATCAGCGCGCACGAATTGTTCACTTTAATTTATATGGAAAATTAGATTCTCCTCGAGTTATAATGACGACTTAATTGGGGTGTGTGAGTGATGTCATTTGCAAAATATGGTGTACTCATAATAGATAGTGCCATCCACGAAGACGCGCTCCACTCTTCGAAGGTATCGACAAAACTAAGACACAAGCGGAATGAATGTTGCACACGAAGAATGGGGCGCGTCTTCATGGATGGCGCTCTCTGTAACTCTCTGTAGCTAGTTTTGCTTCGTAGGTCATCAATCTGACTAGCCTTTTCCCAACTAAGTTGGGGTCGGCTTCCAGTCTAACCGGATGCAGCTGAATACTAGTATTTTACATGGAGCGACTGCCTATCTGGTCCCACAACCCAGTAACTAGGAAGCAGGACACCTTGGCAAGACTGGTTGTCAGATTTTCGGGCTTTTGACGACCCGTAACGACTGTCAAAGATCTACAAATAACAGCCGGGGCCAACTGCTTAACGTGCTTTCCGAAGCATGGAGGGGTCTCGATATGTAATTGGTCACCCATCCACGAATCGTCCGCGACAGCGTAGCTTAACCTTCGATAGACCCGTACGAATGTTAGGTATTATTTAGCCACGAGCCCCACTGAACCATATCTGATGATGAGAACCGAATCAGCTGGGACACAGGCCTCCTCTTTATGAGAAAGAGTGGGCCGTAATCCACCACGCGGGCCTAGTGGGATTATAAATCCTCTTTTGTAAGTCTGTCACTGATTCATAAAATTCCTGTAAAAATTAAAAAAAACACCGGTCAAATGCGAGTCGGACTCGCGCACCGAGGGTTCCGTACAAATTTGTAGGTATGTAAATAGGGAATCTTGTCTCGATTCTCGAATATTTTTTCCGTATTTTCGGATTTTTTCCTTTACTTGTGCTATATGACATTGCTTCTTGCCAAATTTCGTGATTACGGGAAGTAGTTACTCTATAGGTTTTGATTCCCTTGCGAGTGCCAAATTATGTGGCATAAACGGAACATAAACGCCCGTATCTTTTGATTACGTTGACTCAGAAGTTTGATTTTTCATTGGTTTAAGGGATTGCAGCCCTGAGTATTTGATATTAATTTCAACTTGATAACTTCGTGTTCCTGAGAAAAAGGATCTTGACAGACGGACAGACAAACAGACAGACAAACGGACAACGAAGTGATTTTAAGGCTTCCGTTTTTCGTTTTTCCTTTTGAGATACGGAACCCTAAAAATGACAGGTTCAATCAAAATATGGTGTGACAGTGTGGGCCAGTGCCACGCACTGACATGTAACCAAAAAAATTCAAGCAAAAATATTTCGGTTTCAAAAATGGACAATACGAAAATGTTGAACATATTTAAAATGCTGGTTTTAATAACACAGATCCACAATATCTTGTAACGATACAACATGGAAAAGCAGTGAGTGACATTCATTTTTATTTTACAGATATATCATCTGTGCAGTATTGTTCTGTATTCTGAGGCTTAAACTGTTTGATCATGAGAGGATGAATGAAAAACGTTTTTAAAAATGAGGAGGGCTACTTAGGGCTACTCCCTAAGCACGAATTCCGTACATAACATAATCAGCCTATAATGTTCCCACTGCTGGGACACAGGCCTCCTCTCTGTGAGAGGGAGTGGGCCGTAATCCACCACGCGGGCCCAGTGCAGGTTGGTAGATGTCACATGTCTTCGAATTTTTGTTTCTAGGACATCCCGGTTTCCTCACGATATTTTCCTTCACCGTTTTGAGAGCAGTGAATTCCGTAGTTTTGGCCAAAACTACATAACCACATTTAACCAGGTCAACAAAATGATGTCACCAAAAAGTACGGCCCTAATAAAAAGCGACTAAACAGAAGTTAGTTAATTCTTCAAAAAGCTAATTAATCGGGAGTACCGAGGTGTCGATGCACTTACGGACGGTTCCGTATCTACCTTGACGGACTTAGAGAGTGGGCCAAAAGATGTGAATGGAAGCGCCAGGACAGGGACAGCCTAGCAGGAACCACTGATCTTATTAGTGCTGTTCTTCAGAAAGATCAGCTTAGTTATTCACAACCACTCTGTGCGCTTCCGTACGGCATTGAACATCAATCAATATTATCGTAGGAGTCCTCTAAACACTGTTCACAAGTCCAAAACCCGAAAATGTTGTCAGTTTAAATCAAATAGACGACCGGTATTCATCCGACAGCTGTCTGCTGTAGCCTGGCCAGGCAAATCAGATTATCGGAAAATTCTTCATTTTCTATACGATAGCCTGTCAGAAGGTTGTGAATAACTATGCAGACCGTGCGTAATAGTAGTGTCGGTATCATACAAAATATTGCTTATCTAGGTAGCTTCTGCCCGCAACTTTCATTCGCGAGAAATTTCTTGCCTGACTCACCCCATCGTATCGTATCGTATCGTTTGCCCACGCTTCTACTTCTTTTTCTCTTAGCGTTGTTTTTTGAAGTGAAAACTTCTCTAGGCGCGTTGGGCATTTTTTGAGATGGGAAAAAACCATTGAACTCGCGTCACTGTTACCGACACCGCGCTACATTCAGAGGTGTTCGGCTGTCCTCTGGATGTAGTCAGTTTTAATTTTAATGTATTTCCGTTATGTCAGTGAGTGATGGCAAAGTATTCTGTTTGTGTTTTGTTAAATATGACGATTAAAAAAATACCTACACACGTAATTATTCAAGTTTTCACTTCTGTCGGCACTCCCGGAGTGTTCATAATTTTTTTTTTATTGGACTAAATACAAAAAGAATTTTTCAACTTCAATTTTTCAACAAACCGGGTGTTTATTAGTGTATAGGTGTATTATTAGTGTAATAGGTATTATTATTAGAGTAATAGGTAATATTTAGATATAGATTGTAATTCACTATTACAGATGAGGATATATCTTAAGCACTAAAACCGGTGTTCGCCCAGGATCCTATGATGCTAGAATGCTGCATTCTACAAGGATTGTTTCAATCCATATGCCCCTGCTGCTGTCGTGATGACTTTGATGACTAAAACGAGGACTCTGGGGCATCCATCATCACTCATCATTTACTGCAGGAAGTAAGCAAGTCCTTAATTTATCTTCTTTAGCTTTCCGTACCTAAAAGGCGCTTAGGTAAATAATAACATCCGCATGCAGGTCGATCGATTAAGTTAAGCTACGCTTGCCGCGGTTGGTCCGTGGATGGGTGACCATTTTCACATACCAAGATCCGTCCATGGCTCGGAAATCACTTTACGCCCTTGATCCAGGCTGTCATTTGTGGATCTTTGAGAGTCGTTGCGGGTAGTCAGTATAGCCCGAAAGTCTGACAATCAGTCTTATCAAGGCCGCAAGGGGTATCGTATAACCCATTAACTGGGTTGTGGACTGTGGAGGTCAGATAGGAAGTCCATGTTATATACTGGTATTCAGCACAATCCGGTTAGACTGGAAGCCGACCCCAACGTAGTTGGGAAAAGGCTAGGCAGATGAGCTTTCTCTACGGTACAGATTGCGAAACTTTTTTTTTAAATTGTCTATTTACCCCTCAAAAATGACACCCATTTTCAAAACTCATTTATATACGTTACACGTCTGTGTTTGGGTCACAGAGATTCATATGTGTACCAAATTTCAACTTAATCGGTCCATCAGATTCGGAGCAAATTGGCTGTGACAGACGCCGAGGAAGATATTACTACTTTAGATGACTGTACCAAAATGAATATCGCCGACAGTGACACTTCAGGCAAAAGAGATCCTGTATTGCAGTCGCAGAAAACAAATACTGGCATAAAACCATCCCCGGCCTTACGGACTCCGCCCACGTCGGAGACATCAACTAAACATAAAATAGTTTTATTGAGTGGTGAAACATCTAATAGACTGTATAGTATGGCTGAAAAAACTTACCTAAATAATTTTGAATTCTGTCATTATCGTAAACCTAAATGTGGAATAGAACTTATCCTTGATAATATTGATGCAAAGGTCCGAGAGTTTACAGAATGTGACTACTGTATTATTTACATTGGTGAGGAAGATTTTCGAACAACTCATAATTATATTGAACTCGTCAGTTTTATTCGTGAAAAATTATTACCACTAAATCACACAAATTTTGTTATTTGTTTACCCACTTTTAAATACATGGAAAAACATAACATAATGTATAACAGTCGTATAGATACTTTTAATAACCTGCTTTATATGGATGTACAGACTTATATGTATGCGTATGTATTGGATTCTAATTTAAATCTGCCTTATACGTATAACACCTATAACCGGCATAGTACACTGAATAGTAAGGGATTAAATATTATTATATCAGACTTGGAACAATTAGTCATAAAATTATGTAGCCTAGATAAAGTTTTTTCCGATGTTGATTATGCCCAAAATAATAAATACGACTCACTTAGTCAACCAGAACTAATATCAAATTCTCAGTTTTTTCTATAGTAGCATTAATATTCTTCATCAAAATATAGCCGGATTGATGAACAAATCGGATATCCTAACAATTAAATTGGAGGAACTTTCTAATATTGGGACTAGTATCGACGTTATATGTTTAACAGAACATTTTATTGAATCGGGCTATGAACGTCTATTACATATACCAAACTTCTGCCCGGCTGCTTTCTTCTCCAGGAATAAAAAACGTGGAGGAACTTGTATTCTGGTCAGGGTTGGTCTGCAATACAAAGAAATACCGGAGGTTGCAAAACAATCAATATCCGGAATTTTTGAATGTTGTGCTGTTGAGCTGATTTCTCATAAATTGATTATTGTTTGCATATATAGAGTACCCAAACACACTCACACATTGTTTTATGAAAAAATAGAAAATATACTTCATAAACTCTGTCGAAATCCAAACAAAAATATAATATTAGCAGGGGATTTTAATATTGATGTCATAAAAAGAAACAAAATCACTTTGGAATTTGAAAATTTTCTATTACAATTTAATCTTAAACTAGCACTCCAGAAACCGACAAGATTGTGTAGTAAAACATGTATAGATAATTTTGCATATAGCTATAAAAAAAAATGCAAGGCTGAAATAGTGGATTTGATTTTGTCCGACCATACGGCACAAATACTCAAAGTCCCCACAAAGAGAACTTGTAAACTTAAGTCTTGGAAAATATACAAACAGGAAATTTCTACTGAAAATTTATATAAATTTAAAACCCATTTAAAATGTTTATCTTTTACTCATGTTTATAATGCCAATGATGCAAATCAATGCTACGATAGTTTTATGGAAGATTTCCTAATGCTATATAATTTATGTTTTCCTCAAAAATTAGTCACCCTAAAAAGTAATAAGAGAACTAAATGGATATCCCGTGGGATAAAATTATGCAGTCAAAAGCAAAGGGAGTTACTTTGGAGGTATAGACACAACACGACATCTCATAATAAACTAGTGCTAAAAAAATACTCTACCCTCTATAGAAAGATCATAAAACTAACCCAGAAAGCTCAAAATAACCACTATATTAATACCTCCCAAAATAAATCCAAAGCTGCCTGGGAAATTATTAATAATTCAAAAATATGTTTGCCGCAAGAACAAATTATGTGTATAAATAGAGACAATTTATCTTTCACTAACCCTAATGACATTGCTAATGAATTAAATAACTATTTTATTGACATAATTGAAAATAAACCTCAAACTGACAAATATCCGCCTAATTATAATTTTCAAAATTTGACATCACAATCATTATTTATGACTCCCGTTTCAGCATCTGACATAAATAGAATTATCGATGACTTAAAAAATACGAATACTGTTGGTTATGATGGTGTGTCTACCAAAGTAATAAAATATGTAAAACAGATCATATCGCCTCCATTGGCACATATTATCAATATTTGTATTTGTGACGGTATCTTTCCAAATAGCCTAAAAAAAGTTATAATTAAGCCATTATTTAAACAAAATGACAAAACTGATGCAAAAAACTATAGACCAATTGCTAAGATTCCTATAATTTCTAAAATTTTTGAAAAAGTAATTTATAATTCGCTTTACACTTATTTTGAGAAATATAATTTATTTTGTGTGGAACAAAAAGGCTTTCGAAAGAAATGTGGAATAAATATGGCTCTATATGATTTACTTTCCACTATCATGTCATGTGTTGATAATAAAAATCCTGTTTGTGCTATTTTCACTGACATGAGTAAAGCCTTTGACTATGTAGATCATACACTACTTATACATAAATTACATGCTTATGGTATAAGAGGTAATGTCCTCGACCTCCTAAAATCATACTTAAGCAATAGATACCAGTGTACTGAAATAAGTAGATTATGTCCTAAAACTAAAATTGTAACCACTTCAATATCGAAACCAAGACTCCTAAAGTATGGCGTACCTCAGGGTAGCGTGATTGGACCGTTACTTTTCCTAATAGATATCAACGACCTCCCGAAGATGACACAACAAAAAATGGTTCTCTTCGCCGATGATAGCACAGCTATAATAGAATGCACTAATCCCAATAATTATGAAAACGAGATTAATGACTCACTAACAAAAATAATACATTGGCTTAATTGTAACAATTTAGTAATAAATTTAGATAAAACAAAAATCATGCAATTCCATCAACGTCGGGAAAATCCCATTATAAATTGTACTCATAAAAATAACAAAATAGAATCAGTTAATACTGCTAAGTTCTTGGGTATAATGGTGGACAGTAAATTGACATGGAAACCACAAATAGAACACCTATGTAAAAGACTGAGTAAATCTGCGTACGCACTCTATCAATTGTCTAAAAAGGTAAATATCAGCACGTTACTGACAGCTTATCATGGACTAGTCGCTTCAGTGCTTCGGTACGGAATTATATTTTGGGGACAGTCAACTGATAGAGAACTTATATTTAAGATGCAAAAACGCTGTATAAGATCTATGTGTGGATTAAAGACTACTGATAGCTGTGTACCATCCTTCAAATCACTGAAAATACTAACACTACCAGCATTGTATATTTTGGAATCTGCAATATTTATAAAAAGCAACCCCCACTTGTTCGAAAAAATGTTTGATATTAAAAGAAAGCCAATACGTGCTCAATATTTGTCACAGTTATGTAATATAAAATGCAAGACATCTTTAATGCAAAAGAGTTTTTTTGGCATTGCGCCAAAGATCTATAATAAAATACCAGACAATATTAAAAATATGCCTCTAGTAAAGTTTAAAAAAGCTCTCACATTATTGCTAATTGACAAATGTTATTATAAAATTGAAGACTTTTTAAATGATAATGTTAATTAATATTGAAATTCACTGTAAACCAACTAATTAATTCATTATGTTAAATTTATATTTTTTCTTTTATAATTGATAATTAACTACGCATGTTTCCACTAAAAATATTTGTATGTCAAAATTGACAAGACATAGCGCACTATTTAGTTATTAAGATCCATCTATCATCTATCCTATGTTTCACAAATAAATTGATTTGATTTGATTTGATTTGATTTGACGGACAGACAGACAGACACACGAGTGATCCTATAAGGGTTCCGTTTTTTCCTTTTGAGGTACGGAACCCTAAAAACAGATTTTTTTACTGATATTTCAAGCGAATTCACTACAGGCGGGCGGTCTTTGACCTCAAGAATCAAATCAATATTTTTGAAGTGAATACTTCTAAGCGCGTTGCTTGGGCATTTTTTGAGATGGGGAAGAAACCATTGAACTCGCGCCACTGATACCGTAACCGACACCGCTTCGGATGTGTTCGGCTGTCCTCGGGATGTACTCGATTTTAACGTACTATATAAGATATGTCAGTGAGTGATGGCAAAGTATTCTGTTTGTTTCGTTTTCACTTCTGTCAGCACTCCCGTAGTGCCTCTGTTTTTTTTTTTTGCTTTATCGTGTTAAGATCACATCTTCTGTACCCGCCGTCGTCTTTCGTTAGCTAATTTAATTTGACCCCGTATAAGCTGTGTGTCTTCATTGCAATTTATCCATTAATACCCAAAATATCATCCTTCACCTAGGGATATCTAAAGCACCATAGCGCAGTGTTCAGCCAGGATACTATGATGCAAGAATGCGGTGTGATGGGCTTCTTTCGATCTTTGTGCTCCAGTTGCTGCTGCTGTCCTGATGATTTTGATGACTAAAACGAAGGCAACCATCTCATACCCAACGACCGGATAAGAGATGTCATAGTAAATCCTTTAATCTTCTCCTATCGCAATAACAGTTAGACTAATGACACACTACAACGCGCCACGCGATCATCGTGGGAAACGGAACCAACTTCCCCAACTTTTGAACTTGCATGTAATAAATTACGCGCGGGGGTGTGTTGTCTGCGCCCCGTGGCGTGGCGCCTTGTAGTGTGTGTTCCGCCTTAGGTAGCTTTGTGGCTAAGTAATAACAACCACACGGGGCGATCTAGGTATAACTAGTTATAAGGTTAAACTACGATTGGCGAGGCCGGTCCATGGATGGTTGACTTTATCTTTACTTTGGGCTTAGAGGGTGCTTCGGAAAGCACGTTAAAGGTCATCACTCATTATAATAACACCGCTCCGACACAGCAAATAACTTTTCATTCAAGTTAAGATTTCAAAACAAATGCATAAAATATTATTTATTATTTAATACAGAATAGTGGACAGCGAGCAGCCCGACCCTCGGTGAGGAAACGCCTGCAAGCGGTATGCATGCCGGCGCCTCGGCGCCACCGGCGCCGTCCGCGCGCCGTCATGATAAGCAGGTGGATGCCGGGCTGTTATTGCACAGGAGCAATGCGGTTAATGATTGATGACCATAAGAAGTTGGTCCCGGATGACATTCGTGCCTCTTTGACAGGCGTCAGAAGCTCGATAGTTTAACAACCAGTCTTAGCAAGGGGTATCGTGTTACCCAGTAACTGGGTTGTGGAGGTCAGATAATCAGTCATCAGAGCATTCTACAACTGTTATAAGTCGTGATAGTGTGACCCATTTGCAACAGCGTGTGTTTTATTTACGCGACAAATCAACCGTGGTCCGTGACCAGCGAATAAACTGTAAGGCATGTTAAAAACATTCAAAAGCCGCTCCACGACTTGAAAGTGGCATAGATCGTTTCCGTGCTGAATAGAACATCAATCAATGTAATCAAAAGACTCCCTTTACGTCAAAGTCAAGGCATGGCATTTAAAATGGGCACATAAAAGGCACTTTGAACGATAAAATTACAATAATTATATTTAGATTTGATTAAAATCGAATTGAATTAAATCCAATAACTTTTTTGTCAATTTAAATCAAATGGACGACTGACATTCTTCGGACAGCTTTTATCTAGCTCTCGGGGGCAAAGCAAATTATTAAGATATGTGTCTGACGTGTGGTGGCTTGGATGTAGTGGGATGGCATGAACCAGTTAATTAATTCGATTATCACACAATTATTGAAGTGAAAACTTTTTTAGGCGCGTTGGGCATTTTTTGAGATGGGAAAAAACCATTGAACTCGCGCCACTGTTACCGACACCGCGCTAAATTCGGATGTGTTCGGCTGTCCTCGGGATGTACTCAGTTTTAACGTATATCCGATATGTCAGTGAGTGATGGCAAAGAATTCTGTTTGTGTTTTGTTTTCACTTCTGTCGGCACTCCCGGAGTGACACTGTTTTTTTTTTTTATTTTTGTTATTAATATTTCACCAAGTTTATTCTACCTTTGTCAGCCTTATCGACTGTTTCATGTTCATCTCTAAATATCTTCAAAGTGAGAGTGAATAGGCTACTTCTGGGTAAGCTCACTCCATCGTCGACTTTGTCTTTGTCACCTCTGACCTAGACTAGAGTCAAGAGCAAACCCATTTCAAAAAAAAAAAATAAAAAATTCTAACTTTTATATCTCCTGATTTAAATGAAGATGTCTTTTCCGTAATGTGTACCTCCACATCGCATGAATTTACGCCTAGGCTATATGGGGTGCTTACTTGTTGCAAAATGGGTCACACTATCACGTTCTGGAAGGAATACGTCAAATTACAGGTCAGCCTGTGTACGGACTTTCTTTCTCTGATGCTGTCTGTTCTCGTCTTAGCGATCATCATCATCTTTATGCTAGTTTTATTTATCTGTGGCTGCCGCAGCATTATCTTCGTTGTCTATACGTCTCTATCAGCTGTCTTTTCATTATTGAGTCTCTATTTAATGCTTGACGTGATTTACTTAACGCTAACCGGAGTAATTCCCTTGTAGATACTAATTATTTTAACCTATTGCACCTTGTCGCAGTCCATTTAATCTCAAATAATAGCAACACCAAGCGTGTATCTTTGGTTCTTATTTCAGGGAACACCAGGAAAATCACGGGAAATCCCCTTTTTTTTTTGAGTTGGCAACCCTGAACTTAGAGAGGCTTTTCTTCTGTTAATTTTTCCCAATTACTTTTATCATTTTCAGTTTAGCCTGGTATAAGTAACTACTTCATTAAATGGTCAATCCTATTATGTAAGTAACCTGGGAATTGTGATGAATCTTCTGCAAAAGCCACTAATGAATAATGATGTTTTTGTAATAAAATTATCCATGTTAAAATTAATAAAGTATTAAAAAATCGTATTGTGACTTAATTATTAGATACACATTGCTCAGCCATAGTTTTACAAATGCCATTTCCTTCGCGCTGGATGTCTGCAAGTCGAGAACAAGGATTTACATTTCATTTTAAAAGATTACTGTTCAAAACCTAAGTGTTGAGAAAGAGGCGTTTTCTGTGTGACCATTTCTGAGAAAACACGCCTAAACCCAGAAGAGCCCCTTTTAAAGGCATCAAAATTAAATAGAAAAAAATATAAACTTCCGAATTGAGAACCTCCTCCTTTGTTGAAGTCGGTTAAAAAGGGCTTGTGTTCGTCCATTGTGCGATTTATAATTTTCCAAACCGACAACTTAGCAATTATAAGACTATATTTTTTTAAAGATGTACCTATTATTTAAACTTTCGTTTAGGAAATAAACATGTTAGAATTAGCTAACTCGAAATGTTGTTTTGTTATAAATGGACTTTTACCCGTGGTTTCTTCATGCAAAATAGATATAATGTGCCAACTTTTCTGGTGAACGATGAAACGGTTCCGTGGTTAAATAATGACAGCTGCACAGGTCGTACGCTTGCTGCGGTTGGTCTGTATATGTGGGTGACAAGCTTTACATACCGAGAGCTCTCCGTGCCTCGGAAAGCACGTTAAGCCGTTGGTCTCGGCTGTCATTCGTAGATCTTTGACAGTCGTTACGGGTAGTCAGAAGCCCGATAGTCTGACAACCAGTCTTGCCAAAAGAAGTATTAAGTACCCAGTAACTGGGTTGTGGAGGTCAAATAGGCAGTCACTCCATGTAAAATACTGGTTTTCAGCTGTATCCGGTTAGATTGGAAGCAGCCGACCCCAACATAGTTGGAAAAAGGTTAGGCAGATGATGCTATACCAACATTCATTTTTCTATTTACAGAATACTAACTGACCCGCAGTCGTAGTCCTGTCCAAACGATAGTTCGTACCAAAATCCTCTAAGCAAAACATTCAGTTTTTCCCGAATATTTCAATTTTATGAGCCTTTTTTCTATTTTTTTATCTTTCCATAAAAACCTAATTAATTCTGACTATTACGAACATTTTAGAACCAAAAATAGCCAAGTCAGTCCAGCCGTTCTCAAGAGCGATGCGCTTACTTTTATTTATAGATTATTTTTAAGCTTCTATTCTTGCACTGGCAACACTGCAAGTAACTGTCAACAGTAAAATGCTGTCATTAATGCCATTTAAATCTGACATTTAAGTTCACGTGTTTACCTCGCTGAAATGCGGACACATAACGAAAATAAAAGAAACTCAATAAGATTTAACCATGTTGTTGTTAGAAGACAAGGAGATCGACATATTCGTTGCCAGTAGGATAGGTTCTTTTAAGCGTAAGTATAGTTTTTCATTTATTATCCATCAATATTTAAGTCGATTTGTTTTGGTTTGCAAAAATGATTGTTTATTGAAAGGTTCTGTTATAGTAGAGCTTTATATTTGTTTTGTATAATGTTTTCCTAGTTTATATGTATAATATTCAGCCCATTAATGGCCTCCGGTGAGTAAATTCTTAGGAAAGAGGTTATTAATATGTAAACACCACGCTTTGTTACGTGGAAACAGTTTAAATACCTCAGTAAACAAACTGATTCCTGCTGGTGACAAATTCCTGTAGGCATGTGTAGCATAGTTTTATTTTATTTACTTACTTTTATTAATATATTGCAACATGTACACAAAGTTCCAGACTAAGACTTCGCTTATTTCATGAATCATGAGTAGGTTTATGACCCCGTTAGGGCGCACCGTCGCAGCAAGTTATCTTATAACTAGGTTAGTATTCTAACATGAAATATTGCTAATTATGTAATAACACAACATTTGTATAGATCAAAAACTTTCACTGACTATGGAGTCTAAGGGCGGTTTCGCACTATGCCTGATCCAAATCCGAGAAATGCCGGTCCGAAGTGTCCATAGTCCTATTTGTATAAGGCGTTGCGCACTAGATCTGAACTCTGTCTGTCAGAATTTAGAACATTCCCAATTCGGATTGAAATCAGATCTTTAATTTGGATGTAGTGTGTAACCGCTCTTAGGATAATTCTTTTATTTCCATGTCCATCACCTTTACACATAAAATCAATAATATGGTGCTTATGGTTATAGAGCTAAAAATGTGTAATTTTATATCTATGCACACAAGTTGACAATAAAAAAACAAATTCGAATTATATTATTTCACTTAAATATGGGCACTTATGGAACATCAGAAGCTAGGCCCACAGTTCCAATTGCTGGTTTCCTTTGGAGAAGAGTCGGCAAGACTCTGAACTAACTGAACTGAGATTCTAAACATGGAGTTTCCTGTTGGCTCTTTTAAAAAATAATTGGCATTTACAATATTATTTAAATTACACAGACAGAGTAGGTCTGTCAATAAACACCAGTACAGACAAATTTTAGTTTTTGTGTTGTATGTTTTCAGACATAAAATACCACACAGAAACTACGAAGAACAGCAAAAAGAATATAGAGAACCTTGTGGACATAAAGACATTGCAAAAGGATGAGGGTATCACGAGGCTGGAGTGGGGGAATGAGGAGCAGACAGAGATACTGATTGGCAGAAAGAATCAACAGGTAAAATTTAAAAAATTCTAGAAACTCTTCAAATGAGTTCTAAAACATCTTTTTTTTTTCACTTTTTACTTGTGGTACCCCAAACAAATTCGTGTTCGAACCCAGGAAAAGGCTTTACTTTGTGTAATTCATTCATCACCACTGCTCTCAAAAATGGTGAAGGAAAACATCAAGAGGAAACCGGCGTATCCTAGAACCAAAAATTCGAAGACATGTGACATCTACCAACCCGCACTGGGTCCGCGTGGTGGATTACGTCCCACTCCCTCGTAACAGAGAGGAGGCCTTTGTCCCAGCAGGCCAGCAGTGGGAACATTATAGGCTGATTATGAGAAAAAAGAATCCCGGACATATAATAATCTGCATACATATATTCGATTTTGCCGTTCGGCTGTGACGAATTATGCCGCAACAGTCATAGCACAACGCAACTTTTTTGTATGATTTTCATACAAATAGTGCAGTGCGGGCCGCCCTTAGTGTGCCTTGGTTCATAGAAAATGTACGAGAGTGATGAAGGAGGATGCCTTGCGTTGCGGTGCGGCCCGTTGCGCAACCCTTTAAATTACCCTTGTTAAATATTTGCTCGAGTTTAGCTGCACGGCTACTAACAAATTCGTGCACTAATTGGACAGGCCCACTCAAATCTGTGTGGTTCTTTCTTTAAAAGACCATTTCAGACACCAATCTACATGGTACTCATCTGACCAAGATTATATCTGGACTTTAAAAGAGACTGTGACCTCCGAGTTTGTTTCGGCCTTTCTTCTCAGAGTAGTCAGATAGATAACGCCGACCTCACCTAGTTTTAAAAATATGAATGACGTGTAAAAGTGTTTGTACAAACCTGCTTATAGAAATAAAATCATTTATCATTCCAGATACAAATCTACAACACACTCAGTGGCTTCACAAAGTCCTACACCGCAGATTTCGCTCCCGGTGCGGTGGTGGGGCTCGGGCGCTGCAAGCGGAAGCTCCTGGCTGCCGTGTCCAGCGGCGTGGTGAAGATATGGAGCAAGAAGACCGAGGAGATCGTGAACGTTGGCAAGGTGGACCGGATGAGGGTCTGTGCTGATGATAACACAGTTTTTGGTACAGGTATGTTGTATATGTATTATAATCCACATTATAAATGCAAAAATGAGTTTGTTTGTTATGCTTTCACGCTAAAACGGCTGAACGGATTTTGATGAAATTTCATGACTTGCGTAAGGATATAGGTTACCTTTCATCCTGGATTGCAGACGAAGTCTCGGGCAATATCTCATAATAAAGAATAATATAAAAAGGCCCCTATTCTAACTACACGCCATCCATTGCTGTACAGCCAGAGATCATTTATTATTATTTAAACCAACAGGTGACAGGTTACATCATAAGGGACAATCTGACAATTTTTCATTCATACATTTTCTACTTTAATAAACAGTACCTGAAAATGTCACGATTTTGCTATAGAGGATGGCTTAGTCGCGCTGGCAGCGTTTTTTTGTAAAAAGTTTTTTATTTTTCAATTTGTTTGTGGTATGTACAGACGCCAGCACATCAAGCTAACTAAAACTGCAAATTTTCCCAATCAACATTGAACCTTATGCTTTTGCGATAAAGTTGAAAATCTATCAAAGAAATTTGACAGATGGTAGTAGCTTGATGTGCTGGCGTCTGTACGTACCCCACCCAAATTTGTGTACCTACTTGTTATGTGAATATTATAACCATTATCAAAATTTTACAGGAGGCGAAGAAAACGACCTAAAAATTTGGCGCATCGGCGAGCCAGCACCGACCTTCGTAGCTAAGAACTTGGCACACGACTGGTTGCAACTGAGGAGGCCGGTGTGGGTGTCAGACCTGACGTTCTTAAACGGAGAAGGTGGTAGGCTGGCTGCTGTGTGCTCCAGGCATGGATATGTTAGGTACGTGGACTGTTCATCATCGTCGTACAGCTTTCCAAAGAAAAATATGCGCTTCGGGAATCAAAATCAAAATCAAAAGTCATTTATTCAAACTAGGCTGAGAATCAGCACTTTTCGAACGTCAAAATTACATAAGACAGTCCCCCAAAACCGCCCGCCCTTCACCACTTCCTAGTGCTTTCGCTGGGGAGAAGAAGTGGCGCAACAAACTGTCCAGCAGCACAGCTGTCTGTTCAGTTATAAAATACTCGACTGTATACAAAACTAGACCTGCAAAGTAACTAATTAACATTACAGGACACAGAACATTCAATAAAATTATTTGCCATATGTTAGCTAGCCACGCCAATATACCAACAAATACCATAAAAATCTATACGTACTCAAGCTAAAATAAAAATACTAAATCAAAAGTAATAAAATAAAAATAAAAACTACCTAAATAAAAGCCTCCAGGTATAAAGGGCGTGACAACTTACATATTTATGCAATGCTGGGTTCTGTTCACATAGCTGTCACCTGAAGGCACAAATGATAGACCAGGACCATCAAAGTAAAAATTAATAAACAAGTTAGGTATTACTAATAACAACAATAAAACCATGGTCAGCAAGACGACCAGTCACCACAAGCAGCACCCGTTCACGAGCATAACGCAAAGATCAGCCATTACCCCCCTCGCCATATTTGAGGGAAGGAGGCAACCCGACCCCCGACGCTACCGCAAGCAGTGACATCTAAGGGAGCATGACGAACTTGCCGCCGGTTACTCAGGCAAGAATAAAATGATCAATCATAGAGGTCGCTAGCTAATCACTTATTGCAATCAACTCATTACAAAACATTGAAATGAATTGATTATGTCAATAATAAATTAAAATAAAATTAACTGAATTTACTTCAGTCAAAAAAAAAAAAAAACAATTACATGAATTCATATAACCTGTCAGTAAGCTAATTCTGGAGAAAGAACATAAACATTGTCTTGAGTTAATCAGGCCGACCAACTATTCTTATCGTTTAAGTAGTCGTTGATGGAATAGTAAGCCTTTGAACAAAGGTTGGATTTTACTTGAGCTTTAAACGTATTATAAGGCAAATCTAGCAAAGAGGAAGGTAGCTTGTTATAAAAGGTTATACCAAGCCCAACAAATAAGTTATGAACCTTATGAAGCCGGTGAAAGGGAGTTCGTAGTTTGTCCTTATTTCTAGTGTTAACATTGTGAATATCACTGTTTTTAGTGTACAAGTGTATATTTTGCCTAATATATAAGATGTTGGCAAAGATAAACTGTGATGCAACTGTGAGAATACCAATATCTTTAAAAAAATCTCTTAGAGAAACTCTGGCACCTAGCTGGTAAATTGCTCGAACAGCTCGTTTTTGCAGGACAAATATATTTTGTATATGAGCGGCTTTGCCCCACAGCAGAATACCATAGGACATAACGCTGTGAAAATAACTAAAATAGACTAAACGAGCTGTATCAACGTCAGTGTATTGTCTTACTTTCCTGACGGCGTAGGCAGCCGAACTGAGCCTTCCTGCTAGGCTGGATATATGTGGTCCCCACTGAAGTTTGGCATCAACTGTTATTCCCAGAAATACTGCCGAGCCCACAGTTTCAAGCACCTCTTCATCTAAGACGATGTTGGGTCCTAGATTTCTAACATTTGGTAAGGCGAACTTTACACATTTAGTTTTCTTGGCATTGAGAACTAGGTTATTTGACGTAAACCAATCCGTAGCTATTGAGAGTGCACTGTTTACGTCGTCAAAATCTTGTCTATTCCTGTCTACTTTAAAAATAAGAGAGGTATCATCTGCAAACAGTACAACGTCACAGATGCCCTTTAAATGGAATGGTAAGTCATTGATATATACTAAGAACAAGAATGGACTGAATCATCGGCTATCTTCGGAAATACGAACGAGCGGTGATGAGATCTAATATAAAGCTGTTGTAACCATGGCAGTGCCTGCATAATTGGTTTTAAAAATTATGGATATAACTCTATGCAATTCCAATGAACTAACGATGTAGCTAAGTTTAGCACTTACAGAAAAGACTCACCTACATAACTGTAGGTGAGTCTTTATTAAAATGCACCAACAAAAAAAAACGTGATTGTTTTTTTTTTTTTGTTTTGTTATGTTTACATATCGCAATTACTCATCACGTCTACAGTTTCGCTAGCTAATTGTTAAGATATCGATTGATACCTATCACGTCTACTGAGTTTCGCTAGCTAATTGTTAAGATATCGATCGATACCCATGACGTCTACTGAGTTTCGCTAGCTAATTGTTAAGATATCGATCGATACCCATGACGTCTACAGAGTTTCGCTAGCTAATTGTTAAGATATCGATCGATACCCATCACGTCTACAGAGTTTCGCTATCTAATTTAATTTGGCCCTGTAGCCTTAACTTTCTATTATTATTGTCTCTGGTCTTGGTGTAGAGGTAAACCATTAAACTGTGACCTGTCCTGACATCAAGCTTTTTGGGTACTTACGCTCTGACAGATGGTTTGGAAAATTCTATAGCATTCGTGTCATTTCGCTACTCGCAAGGTGAATCGCTAGGCTCTAGGCGCTGCAAGCGACCTGTCATGTCAGGGTCCCTTAAGGTTTTGAATACGAGGCTTTTGGCCACTTTGTATTATAGTCTGACTTTTAATTAGCTGCAGTAAAATGACAGTTTATGTGTTACTTAAATGACTGAAATTGGCGTCTTTTTGTTTTTTCGCGGCCATCAACCAAATCTTGTTTTTCTATTGCAGAATAGCGTAACAAACGAAACTTATTTGACATGCATATCTCTAAACGCAGTCCGAAATGAGTTATTAAGAAGTGTTACTTTACTGCAGCTAATTAAAAGTCGGATTTTAATAGTTTTTGTAATATGCATCTTGTTTGTGCAGAATTAACATTTCTTTTTATTAAATATAAAATATGTTTTATTATTCACAGGTTATACGACAGCCGCGCTCAAAGACGACCGGTAATATCCGTGGACTTCGAGAACATGGCGGCCACCTGTATCTCAAATAGCTTTGACGAACGGTTAGTTCAGCCAAATGCGAAATATTATAATTATTCTACGCTTAAAGAGCGTTTACGACGTACGGCATTTCATACAAACTTTAAAGCCCTTGTTTTTCGTAATGAATGCACCGATTTTAACGAATCTTCGTACTCATAAGCAGAATAGTAAGGTCTAAAAAGTTAGTAAAGATTTATTTTTTCGAATCCGATCGGTAGTTCCAGAGATGAGCGCCCTCAAACAAACTCTTCAGCTTTAGTATTAGTATAGATTTATTCACGTTTTTCTCTATTCCTTCTCAGCCAGGTCCTGGTAGGTTTCGGTAGAGGTCAGCTACACCAAGTAGACCTTAGGAGGGGTAAGCCAGACAAAGGCTACAAGGGATGCACTGGCGCAGTGACGGATATAGCCGTCGTGAGGGACTCGCGGCTGGTCGTCAGCGCCAGTCTGGACAGGCAGCTCAGAGTCCATGAGTATGGTAGCAAGGATTTGGTTTACAAGGTAAGTGCTCAGCGAAAGCACTAGGAAGTGGTGAAGGGCGGGCGTGCCGGGGACTGTCTTAATGTAATTTTGACGTTCGAATCCTATTTTCCGATTTTTCCATTGACCTTTACGAATTTAACCACTGCATAAGCAATGGTGGCCTAGTAGAGCAGAGGTGGCCTTGTGTGACAGCCGCGACTTACGAGTTGTAAGTCGTAGGTTCAAACCCAGTCAAGGTCTCATCACCACTGCTCTCAAAACGGTGAAGGAAAACATCGTGAGGAAACCGGCATGTCCTAGAACCAAAAAGTTCAAAGACATCGCTCATTTGGAGAAACATCGACGTAACTGCAAATTTTTTTTTTACGTCTTTATTTTCCTAACGTAAATACGCTTTCTAAGTGCTTTGGCATATTTAACTGATTAAAAAAAAAAAAAACATTTACGTCGATGTTTCTCCAAAATGAGCGACATGTCACGATTCACGTTCGTTTGCTATTTTAACTATGGGCCATAACTGCCTGATAATAAAATGATTATTATTATTATTATATCCGCCAACCCGCACTGGGGTCGCGTGGTGGATTACGGCCCACGCAGCGGGCTGCACTGTTCTAGCAATGGGAACATTATAGGCCGATTATGAGCTGTTCTAAACGAAGATACCGATTAATTTTATTTTGTTACAGCAATACCTCACATCAAAGTTGTCCTGCTTATTGGTGCAGACTGAGAATTCCACTCCACTCACCCGAGTGGACAGTGAGATCAAGGAAGAAGTGGAAGATGCTGTCAAAGTGGAGGAAGAAGAAGATGCTGATGACCTGGATAATCTGTTTGAGAAGATGGAGACTGTCGGGTGAGAAAAAGTTTTTTTTTTTTTTTGTATTGCCATGTTTGAAACTTTTGTCCTGTGTTAAGAGCGTTTACGCCGTACGGCATTTCATACAAACTTTCAAGCCGTTGTTTTTCGAAATGAATGAACCGATTTTAATGAAGCTTCATACGCATAAGCAGGATACAAAGGTCTAAAAAGTTAGCTGAGAACATTTTCGAAAAATTGTGTTACAGCCAACTTGTTACCATACGGTAACAAGTCGCTGCCACCTTTTATACTACAAAATGTTTTTAAAATCAACATCATAACTGATTTTTTTTAATTACAGTGACAAAACCAAAAAGACAAAATTAAAACCAGAACCAGAAGAGTTGCCAGCTAAGAAAATCAAGCCCTCATCAGAAGGGTCAACCTCGTTACAGGAAATTGACCAAGAAGATGAAGAAGACAATACAGAAGATGCAATCAAGAAGCTTCTGCGAAGCACAGAGAAGCTAAAGAAGAAACGCGATCAGAAGAAGAGGGAGAAGAAAGCAAAGAGCGTGTTCCATAATGCTTGAAATTAAATATTTTAAATTGTTGTTTTGAATATTATTTTATAACGACCAGCAGACAAGCAGTCGCTCCATTTAAAAACACTGGTATTCAGCTACATCCGGTTAGACTGGAAGCCGAACCCAACACAGTTGAGAAAAGGTAGACAGTTTCTCAACGACTAGTAGGTACCCAACTACCCAAGACTCACTCACAATCCGAAGGATTTTGGAGGCAGTTGCATTGTTGCATGTTTGAAAAATTCGTCTACTCGACATTGTAAATAACGCAATGAAAGTTGTTGAACTGTCAAAACGTAAGACTTGCGCAATTGTAAAAGGAGTTACGACTAGGAAAGGCTTATCTAGCCGAAGATTGTAATAAACCGCCATATCGGTCCACGTACTGCAATCTTGGGTTAGAAAATTGGCCCTCACCATTATCGTCTCAAAAACCACGAAGCCTAAGCCGGTAAAAAAGAATAAAAGAGCGCTAGGGATGGGCATGTCGTGATTTGGAATGAAGTGAAGTCAAGACAGCTGCATGCCTCAAAACACATTCAAAGTTCTCGAATGCGAAGTCAGTTTAATTTTAGCTTCTAACCGTAGATCTTTATGTAGAGATACAAGGAAAGAAACTATTAAGAAGATGACCTTATTTAAGTATTTCAGATATGCTGAGAGTTAATAGGTAAATAAAAGAATATACTTCTCATTTCAGTTCCACTCTAAATTGTATTTATTTGAAAACAGAAATTCATGTGTGTTTATAATTCCCTTTCCATAGTTTTCATTAAAATCACCAATGCAAAGCATTACGTCTGACTGTTCTCAGATAAAGAATGTTCTCTAATCAGAAAATCACAAGTTTCACTGTCTCCGGAAATCATAATGTTCACTGGTTCCAGGATCCGCCGAACTATTTATATTTGATTCGCTAGAGGGCGCTAGCACGTAAACACTACTTTCGATTGTGCTCCTGCTAAAATATATAAAAAAAAATAGTTTATTAAATCTACGAACTGTGAAATGTTCATCAAAGTGAAACTCAGCACATAAACTGACTTTGACAGTGTTATCGAAGATCATTGTGTACGTATAACTAAAATAACAGTGAGTAAACTTTACCCAAACAGTGACTTGGACTATCTAAGTGAAAATGGATTTTTGTAAGTTGATTATGACCATACAGTGACTTCCTGACTCAATATTGTGGACTACACATATTTAAAACTTTTAAATACTTTCTTACATTACCCTTACTTAGTGACTTTCAAAATCTCGTAAGGAAAGTTTCGTTTTTTATTTGAAATTGTGTGACCACAACGCCATCTTGTGTCATATCGTAACACTGACATAAATTTTATTGTTCCCATAATTCAAACAGTATGTCCAGATAATATAAGATTAAAATTTAATTCAGAGACATCTATTGGCATTTACACATATCATATCGAATCGCAGTAGGAACGCCAATTTCAACCACTTGAGTATAATGTCACTTGGTCTAGTGGCGTGGCGACCTACCTTGAGGTAAATGTGACTGGTCGGGTTCGAATCTCACTTCAGGGGATTATTTTTGAACGTTGTCTATCGTTCTCAAGATGAATTTCTTGGAAAATATAACGTTCCGGCGCGCACGTACACTGTCCGAACCAAACAACGATGAAAGTAGCAACATTATATCACAAACTTTGAATTGTACGACTAATAGTTTGCCTGATATTTCCGAAGACGAAGATGCTCATCAAATAATATTATTAAAAGATGAGATTGCTAGCCTAGCGTCTCAACTAAAGAGTGCGCATGAGGAAATTGAACTGCTATCGATAGAAAACAGTAATTTAAAAAAAAAGCAACGAAGACTACAAAAAGAAGAATGACATCTACAAAAATTTTGTCAACAGTCCAGGGAAAAATAAAGTTAAAATTAATACACCATCAAAAAAGTCCAAGAAAAATCAAAAATCTGAAGTAATGCAGACTATTGACATTGCAGAAAAAGACCACTCTCTATCTTCGAATGTCAATAAAACTATAGATAATAGCAGAGATAAATGTTTAACTAACGTAGATCGAAACACGCTTATAAAAACAAGGCAAACAACAGAATATCGGTCCAGAAAACAGAAAATATGCCTTATAAGCTCTGAAACATCTAACAGACTATATACTATGGCGGAAACAACCAGTTTAAAAAATTATGAAATCTGTCATTATCGGAAACCTAAATGTGGCCTACGTCAATCTTTAGACGGAATTGAGGGAAAAGTGAAAGGTTTTACTTATTCGGACTACTGCATTATTTATATTGGCGAGGAAGATTTTCGTGCAACCCATAACTACATAGAGCTTGTCATATTTCTCAGAGAAAAATTGTTAAACCTTAATCACACAAACTTTATAATTTGCTTACCAACTTTTAAGTATATGAAGAATGCTAACATAATGTTTAACAGTCGCATAGAAACTTTTAACAACCTTCTTTATTTAGATGTGAACTCATTTAATTACGCGCACATCCTAGATTCAAACCTTAACCTACCCTATGACCATGGTACGTACAACAAACACTATGGCTCCTTAAATAAATATGGTTTAAAGATTGTCGTATCAGATTTGCAAGACCTAATTCTTGATCTAGACAACCTGAATACTTTGCACCAGGAGGTTGACTGCTCCCCAGAAAATCAAAGCCAAAATGAAATTCTTAAAGAACCGCAACAGATAAACTCGCAGTTTTTTCTATAGCTACGTCAACATTCTGCATTCAGATCCATCTAACCAGTTTACAGTCTGGAAAAGAAAAACCTCGCTAAGCATCTTTTATCAAAATGTTCGCGGCATTAAGACCAAACTAAATTTGTGGAGAACTAATTTGTCGCTTATGGAACACGATCTTTTGGGAGCCACTGAGACATTCCTAGACTCTTCTGTTGAAGATTCTGAGTTAGTCCTCAGCGGATGGAGTGTCACACGCCGAGACAGACGCGGCTATGGCGGTGGTGTCCTATTAGCGTCTAAGCAAGGTATCACACCTACCCGAGTACGTGAGTTTGAAACTCCTAATGGCGAAGACCTCTGGGTGAAATTTACCCACAGGAAGAGCAGTGTTTATGTGTGTGTAGTGTACATAACTCCCAGCGCTACAGACTCTGTATATTTTGATTGGTTTTTTAAAGTTGAAAGTTTTATAAATTACCTTAAAGGAACCGTACTTATTATTGGAGACATCAATTTAAATAGTGCTTCCAAAAATGTATGTAATTACTATGGTTATTTCCTCTCATTTTGTTCTTTGTCTGACAATAATAACGTTTATAATACGTTTGGCGGTAAATTAGATGTTGTCCTTGTAAAGGACTCTAGTTGTGCAGTGCAAGTAAATAGTTCCGACAGTGGGGGCATTGTAAATGTGGACTCCTACCATCCTCCTTTGGATATTGCTCTTAACATTTTATCAAATACTTGTAACGAAAATATTAAGCCTAGTAACTTTGACTCAACCTCTGATTGGAATTTTAACAAAGCTAACTTTTCTCTTTTATATGAGATGATCTCAACAGCGGATTGGGGTTCTGTGTTTAATGCCTCAGATGTGCAATCTGCGACTACTCAATTTTATGAAGTTTTGTATAATATTTTTGATCTTTGTGTACCTAAGAAAAGCAGACAAGCTTCAAACAGGAAACGCTATCCTGTCTGGTTTTCACATGATATAATAAAAGATGTAAATCGCAAAATTAAACTCCACAAAGAATGGAAACGATATAATAACCAGAATGTCTACAAGGCCTTTTCCATACTGAGGTTAGAACTCAAGAGACGCACTGAGTCAGCTTACAATGCCTACATAGCAGCTGTTGAAAATGGCATTAAGAAAAATCCAAAAAAATTTTGGAATCATATTAGTAGCCTTCGAACTAAGGGTGGCTTTGAGCCCACCGTGACCTATAAAGGCTATAGTTTTTCCGGTAGTGAAGCCGCAGATGCCTTTGCAAATTATTTTGCTAGTGTGTTTCTACCCAATAGTCCCATATTAGATTTCAACAATATATCTAGTACTCCCTTGTCAGGCGATGAACATATCAACATAAGCTTTTTTACCCTATCACAAGTAGAATCAGGAATAAATAAGTTAAAACCACTTAGTTCTGTGGGTCCAGATAAAGTCCCATCTTACATCTTAAAAGGATGCAAGGAGAGTGTTGCTCCGGTACTTTCCTATATTTTTAACTTGGCTTTAAAAACCGGCATATACCCTGAACAGTGGAAGACATCGAAAGTCACTCCGATACCTAAAACAAACAATAAGACCTTGGTTGAAGAGTATCGTCCTATCGCAGTACTATCATGCCCTGCAAAACTTTTTGAGAATATCGCTCACAAAGAAATATACGCGCAGGTAAATACGCGGCTTTGTGAGGAGCAGCATGGCTTCCGACCGGGTCGATCAGTAGAGACTAACTTGTTATCCCTCGTTGACTATATATCTCATAATATGGATAAAGGTCAACAAGTAGATGTCCTATATTTAGATTTTAAAAAGGCGTTCGATATAGTGGATAACGATATTCTATTAAATAAATTATACAGCATGGGTTTTACCCCAAAACTTCTAAAATTTTTTGCGGATTACCTTTCAAATAGAAGACAGTATGTTAGCCATGGATCCTTTATTTCGAAGTCATATCATACGCGTTCAGGTGTAAGCCAGGGTTCAGTTTTAGGCCCCCTTCTCTTTCTCATTATGGTTAACGATCTCATTAAAGTAGTAAAGTATGCCAAATGCCTCCTATATGCTGACGATTTAAAATTAGTTCAGGTAATTGATAAGGATGTAACTCCCGAACATCTCCAAAGTGACATCGACCGAATCCATAAGTGGAGTATAGACAATAAAATGATGTTTAATGTCGGTAAATGTTACGTCATGACCTTTACCCGCAAGTTACAACCTACACATGCCACCTATACCTTAGCAGGTATTGAAATAAAGCGCGTGTCAACCATTAGAGATCTTGGCGTGACATTTGACTGCGGATTGACTTTCCATGCACACATGTCTGCCCTAGCTTCAGAATCTTACAGACGCCTAGGTTTTGTCCTACGCAATGCCCGTGATTTCAATAATCCTATTGTCATCAAATTATTATTTAATTGTCTAGTTAGAAGCAAGTTAGAATTTGCTGCTGCCGCCGTCTGGAATCCCCATGAATCCACATATGAATTATTGATTGAAAAGGTTCAGAAAGCCTTTCTGCGTTTTTTATATAAAAAGATTTACGGATATTATCCATTTATGTATCCTACTCGTTTCCTGCTGGGAATGTTAGGATATAATTCCCTTTCAGTGCGTAGAGCCAGAGATCAGATTGTAACAGCCATAAAAATTTTGAGGAGCATGGTAGATTCCCAAGAGCTACACAATACTTTGTGTACACTTTATGTACCTGACAACTACCTGCGACATAGGCCTACTCGACGACATCGACTGTTCGCCACATCCCATTGCCGCACTGTGTCGCGCGCGCAATCCCCATTGTGTCGCATGCACGGTGCTTTAAACTCCTTAATGGAGACAGTCCCGGAATGTGACATCTTTAATGACACTCAGGGTGATCATGTCAAATTGTCTCATGTTCTATGAAAGCTACGTTTGTTAGGTAAATAAGTTGTATGTTGTTATCACGTTATTAGATTTTATTTTAATTTCTCTTCTTAAATTTATTGCTATGTATGTTTGATCTCTGATTTGTTATTTGTTTTTGAATTATGTAATATGTTTAGTTTTGTTTTACCTGTTAATTACTGTCATTGGCGCAAGCCGTTGTAATTATAAATAAATAAATAAATAAACTACCAAGTAGCACATCACTACGGTGAGCTGTCATGTCACTGCTGCATGCTGTCAGCAGCTGTCAGTCAGTGTCATGTCGTTGTAATTTGTTAATTTGTGTTGTGTTTGCAGAATTACGAAACAAAAATACGTGAATTTCCTTTAAGAATCTAGTACCTATTTCTTCAATAAAATAACAAACATCAAAACATGGAACAATAACTCTTACATCCATATTAGCTATTGTTATTTAAGGATTTTTAATACAGAAAACATGGATTTTTCTGCAACTTGTCGAACTTGCATCAAGACAAGCAACATTGTTTTAAACCCAATTTTCTTGTCTGGAGATACGCATGAGAGGTTTTCCAGTGCTTTCTTCTCATGTACAGGGATTCAGGTAAATGAAAAGCCCCATATAAAATAAAATAATGACTATCAAAATATATCATACTTTAGTCTTAAGACAAAATAATCAGTCTGAGACTTCAGTAAGTAAACAAAAATAAAATAGGTATGGATGGAGGCAGCTATCTACGCATATCTATGTACAATTACTTTGTTAGCCTAAAATTGATGTAATTTCATGATATTATAATGCACATACTAGAAATAATTGCACAACTGTTAAGTCGAATATAGTGAGACTAAAATTATTTTACCATGTTATGAAATTTATAAAAAAAAAAGAAAAATTAAAAGTAAAATTTAATTATATTTCATTAGCCTATGTTTATGTTATCATTTATGCACACACATACAAAAAAAGAACAGAAAAATGGATAAGTACCTACAAAGGTGAAGCTGGTGTGGTGGTACCTATGTTGTGTACAGATTAGTCAAAACTTTTATAAATTAGTCTATATTTAAAAATTTGCAATAGTTATCAATACTAACATTATAAAAAGGTAAAGTATGTAAAGGTAAAGTGTGTAAAGGTAGTTTGTATGTAGGGGAAAATCTCTGGAAATGCCAGTTGAATTTGAAAAATTATATTTTGATTTGATAGCCATTCTTTTTGGATTTGATAGCCATTCTTTTTGGATTTGATAGCCATTCTTTTTGGATTTGATAGCCATTCTTTTTGGATTTGATAGCCATTCTTTTTGGATTTGATAGCCATTCTTTTTGGATTTGATAGCCATTCTTTTTGTATTTGATAGCCATTCTTTTTGGATTTGATAGCCATTCTTTTTGGATTTGATAGCCATTCTTTTTGGATTTGATAGCCATTCTTTTTGGATTTGATAGCCTATTGAATATCACTCTATGACCATTTGGAGCCCAGTAAAATGAAAAAGTCATTAAGAACGTTAATAAAAAACTAAAGTCATGGGGTGGGTCGTTTTGTGTTAAAACTAGAAATTTCCAGCAGACGAAGACAATTAATTATAATCTTGTGTTCGAAGAGACGGAAATACCCTTGATTACTATTGACGCGTAAGTAGAGTCTCAGATAATATCGGTATTCTTTTGGCTGTACTATGAGTGTAAAGACTAATTGTATGCAAAACTAGTGAAAACTGAGATAAAGGTGAGAAGTCGCGGGCAGAAGCTAGTATAATATAAATATGATACACATAGACTTATAAAAAAGATGGACTCCACGCCACGCATATCGAAAGTGAAGCACAGTAAGTATGCCGCGACCGCTTGTACAAACACGCCTTACGCTCACATTTACATCATAGTATGCCGACCGGAAGTCTATGATTATATAATAGAATATCTTTATTTGCGCCAGTTGGGTTTAGAAGGAACCAACTTTTCGAAGCAGCTTTCCTAGCCGTGCGACCGGGACCCCACCTACACTAACAAAATTTCTTATAATATATAACCTAATAATTTATAAAAATAATATATTTATAGGTAAAATTCAATGATGGCCTACCCCAAAATATGTGCACAGCATGTATGAACCAATTCAACAACACACTGAAATTCAGAAAACAATGCAAACATGCTGAAACATAATTATTGAAGATCAAAATACAGCTGGAATCTGAAAACTTTACCATTGTTAGAAATGAGCAACTTTCTATACATTTCATTGAAGAACATCCATTAAAAAAACAATTGACAACAGTAAATAAAACTGATCTAAAAAATTGCTCAAATGATTCAGAATATAAGAGTATTGATGTAAAGAATGAACCTGTAGACATTGATATTAATGAAGATCAACCGTTGAAATATTTGGTTAACAAAAATATAGATAGCGTTTCATCGCTGGAAAGATATGATTTGAAAGTAAATAATGATGATGTTGAAATCGACGAAGACACTACTGATACGGAGTATTTTAATAAAGAAACAATGTTATATAAAAGTGAGAACAGTTTTAAAACGGACAAAACTCTGCCACATAACAATGAAGATATCAAATGCGAAATATATTCACGAAGACCCCAAAGAAATAACCATACAACGGAACCCGCACTAAGCGATAACGAATCACACATTCCACAAGAATTATGTGTCTCAAAAATCACGGAAGAAAAAACTATAGAAATTCCATATATTATCACAGATACCAATTCCAAAAGAACAACGAGGGTAGTCTGTAAGTTATGTCAGAAGGAGCTGTCAATCCGGAGCATAGATTCCCATATGATGCGCAGGCATCCTGGGGCTGACGAGAGGAAGGTCAAGTGTGAGTTGTGTGATAAATATGTACTGCGGGAGAAGCTGAACCGGCATCGAGTTATGATGCATGGAAGCGTTGGTGTTAAATGCGGGGTAAGTTAGTTTTACGCCAACCCGCACTGGGCCCGCGTGGTAGATTATGGCCCACTCCCTCTCACAGAGAGGTCTATGTCCATGCAATAAAAGCGAACAAGACGTCATTTATGTTCGAACGACGCGCCTCGACATCACGTCGAACTAAGCCCAGCAGCTGTTCACAAGTTTCACACCCACTAGATACGCTCCTGTACCGAATCGAACATCAATCAATATTATCGTAGGAGTCCTCTAAACGCTGTTCACAAGTCCAAAACCCGAAAATGTTGTCAGTTTAAATCAAATAGACGACCGCTACTCTCCCGACAGCTGTTTGCTGTTGGGGGCAAGGCAAATCAGGTTATCGAAATGTGTCATTTTGGATAAGATAGCCTGTCGGATGGTCTTGCGATTTTTTTTCTCTCACTGGATTTTCAACGGTTATCTTTCCGTCGAAAGTTGATTATCGAACAGTGTGTTTTTTTGAAGCGCTGTGATGCGCTCTGTTGCATTCTCAAAGCTCGACTCATCACCGATAGTTGAAAATACAGTGCGCGATAAAATTCCAGTGACGTGATCGGCTCAAACCAAAGCCGCGTTGATAAGTATGGTCACTCTCTTGGATATCTTATCTTTTACCTACTTCGTTATGGAGAATTTTGTGGGCCTTAGTATCAATTTGACTGCTCCGTTTTGCTTCGCTTATTAAGGCTTCAAACTAGAGAAGAACAATTTATGACTGCCCCACAACGTGTAATTGAAATAACTGAAAGCCTCTTAACTGTACGAATCACTATGAACAACTTTAAATATGGAAACAAACTTGACGCAGCAAAAAATAAAATTGCAGCTCCATACATTTATGATCGCTTAGCATAATCAGCCTATAACGTTCCCACTGCTGGGACACAGGCCTCCTCTCCGTGAGAGGGAGCGGGCCGTATCCACCACGCGGGCCCAGTGCGGGCTGGTGGATGTCACATGTCTTAAAATGTTTGGTCCTAACTAAGAAATACCGGTTTCCTCACGATGATTTCCTTTTTGCGATTTCAGGGTTGGTCCACTCTCATAGTAAAGTTGCAAACCATAGGGTTTGCAAGCATAGACGTTGCTGTTATTTCATTCACACAAGTCACTATAAAAAAAAACATTGGTTTATTACGTTCAATGGCATCGCGACAGATCCAGACGTAGATGACGGGACGAACTTGACGCCTACATGAGGGATTAAAAAAAAATTGCTGAATGGGCCAGCTCATGACCTCGATCACACCACGAAAGCGATGGATGAGGTCTATGATGGAACGAGCGTGTCCAGAAGATGCCTAGTTCTAATCCTGTAGGATTCCTATTTTAACAAGTTTTCCTGAAACCTACAATTTATTTTAATCAAACCTTTTTTCTTTCAGTACTGTAAATCCGAGTTCAGCAGTAAAGAGGCGCTGGTTGATCATGTAACTTCTTGTACTGCTAAGAACAGGAAGAGGAAAGTCAATGATTCTGTGAGTACAGAGGCCAGCACATCAACCTACCCCAATCTGTCAAATTTTCCCAATTGAATATGAACCTTATTCCTTTGTGGTAAAGTTGAAAATCTATCAAAGAAATTTGACAGATTGGGGTAGCTTGATGTGCTGGCCTCTGTACTTAATCATAATAATCAATCATGCTAATTAATGGTATCTGATGGTAATTTAGAAAGACATACCTAAAGTCGGACTTTTAATTAGCTTCAGTAAAATGACAGCTTATGTGTTACTTAATAGACTGAAATTGGCGTCTTTTTGTTTTTTCGCGGCCATCAACCAAATCTTGTTTTTCTAGTACAAAATAGTGTAACAAACGAAAGTGATTTGACATGCATATCTCTAAACGCAGTCCGAAATGAGTTATTAAGAAGTGTCATTTTAATGCAGCTAATTAAAAGTCGGAGTATAGCCAGCACTGATGCGTTTGCAGCGTGTAAGCGCGCGTCGACGGCGCATACCGTGAAACGCCGTACAAACAAACAAAGATCAATTCCCGTATTTTTAAAAACGATCCCATCCAAGTCATCAAAGGGGATTGAAGATTTTTATATCGAGCCTCCTACCTGTCCGCCATTTTGATATTTTTACAAAAAGGCGGCCTCGCATGAAACTTACATAAATCAAAATGGCGGACAGGTAGGTATGCGGCGGATTTTCAAAGCACTTACCCTACATTTAAAAAAAAAATTGACATTGATTATCGCTGAGACGACCTTGCGATAAGATTATGAACGTTTTTTAGTCAAGGGAAGTAGCCTTCTTGTGTAAAAAAATTCGTGCTCTCCTACAGGGTCGAGCCTTAGCTGAATGTGACATCTGCAAGATGACGATGCAGAGAGCCAGTCTCAATAAGCATAAAGCTGTCAAACACGCTGGACTTAGGCCTGTGTGCGAGGTGAGTCCTAATCTATACATCTATACAAATAAATAAAATTGGGAGTGTCTGTTTGTAATATTAAAATAACCGCTTTTTACTAATTGCTTATGGATGTATACACGGTACATATACCAAAAGATTTTTTCTGTTTTTACAGCACTGTGGCAAAAGCTTTGGCAACAAGTTTCGTCTGAACGAGCACTACAGAGCGAAGCACGGCTACGAGAAGTTCCAGTGTCGCTACTGTGACTTTAAAAGCGCTGGGATTATGGCTATGAGGGTACTTAACTATATTATAATACCACCCACTCAAAAAATCAAAAGTCATTTATTCAAATTAGGCTGAGAATCAGCACTTTTCGAACGAATATTTCGTATCGCATGTGGCGGTGTAGATACCCTACGTATCTACACCGCCACATGCGAACTACGTGTCACGCAAAGTCCTGCATCTCGCAAACAGAGTTTACCGCGCAACTAGCATAATAAATACCGGATGATTTTTTTACCGTCTCGAAATTTTTACAGGGTGTTCTACCCATGAATATGAACAACTTTCACTATGAGACCTACGGCGAAATCACGAAAAAAAAATCTGCTGTTTAATACAAAAGTTCACCTACTAGACCAAAATATATAGCCAACATGTAGTGCCATTTACAAAGTGTTTTAATTTGATTATGCTTTGCCCAACCCTTTAGGAAATACAGGTATGTTATGTGTGCGTGTGTGTGATGTCCGGTAACTGACATGATGGTACTTTCACAGAATCACGAGCGTCGTCACCGCGGAGAGAAGCCGTACGTCTGCGAGACGTGCGGCGCCAAGTTCCACGCGGCGTACTTACTGATGCAGCACAAGCACTCGCACAACACTGAGAAACTTGTTAAAGTAAGCTTTGTAATAGGTATAGATAAACCAAAAAAGGTATGCGCTTCGGTAATCTTCGTGGTCACGAATTACAAACGTCGCGCCACAGATTAACCCCCCAGTCCCCCCACAGAGGTAAAGCTTCTAAGTTTTGTAGTGCCGCGCTTTGTAGTAGTGCATCTATCATTGCGCGTTGGTATGAAATGTTCTCTCTGTCAGATTAGCTACTCCCGTTGCAGATCGTCATCTGTTACTCAAAAGTTTTTTGGAATTGCATAGAGTTGTTTAACATTTGCAAAATAGGCCAGTACTTCCTTGGTTTTACCAACTCTATATTAGATCTCGTCATCGCGCGTTCGTATTTTTCCGAAGATAGACAATGACTCCCGAAGCGCATACTGATATCTGTACAGTACATGGACGTAAATATGACACATACGGTTTTGGAAGAAGCTTTGTAGAGCGTCGCATACCTGTGTAAACTGTCTCTTTCTAAAGCTCGATATAAATTATATTCTGTTCTACAAGTATCTGATGAAAGTGTAAACAAACCCTGTTTAGGGTAAATTCTTACGCGATCACTCAGTATAGAGAATTATTAACACATTCATCTGTGTTTAGAAGGTTTCAACTTTATATCTCAACAATTATTGTTTGAATAACATTATAATAATGTAATTGAAAAATCACTAATAAAAATTGAGGTTATAAAATTAACATCAATGGTAAAAAAAAATTGAGGTAATTTAAAAAGCAGAATTCCAGATTTAAGAATTCCAAAAATCTAATCAAAGCATTCAATTTGTTAGTGGCTTACTTATTGACACCTACAGGAAATACTTTTAGATCTATGTGTTTACATTTTCATCAGATACTTTTCGAACAGACTGTACGCTAGAATATTTTAGTCTACTAACCCATAATTTTTTCCCACAGTGCGACCTCTGCCCCGCCAGCTTCAAGGCCAACAACAACCTACACATGCACAAACTGACGTGTCACAGTAAATCGTACTACAGCTGTACGTTGTGTGCGAGATCGTACAAGTGTCGCTACTACGCCGTCAAGCATGTGCGCCTGGCGCATAGTGTTAGCGAGGCGCCCGAAGTTATTAAATTGATGACACCATAGCATATGTTTCATTTAATTATAACAGTAACTTAAGATATCTGAACGACTTTTTATTTTATTGCTGGTTTTTAGAGGCTTACACCAGCCTATTATTTTGGCCTCAGTTTGTAACGTTTACCCAAGTTTGCAACATTTACCCCAGTTTGCAACATTTACCCCTTGCCTGTAAACTTTACCCCAATCTGATCCACTTGCCCCTGCATGTCTTATTTCCTCACGTTCTTGCGATATTTGCGAAAACCTCGAAATGGACTTCCAAGTTATCCATGTTAGAGTAGTTACAGTTTATAGTATTTTTATGTCACGAAGCGATGCGCGCTTTACTCGTGGTAACCAAGTGTACCTCACACTGTGAATGTGTGCGTGAAGACGAGTAGCGTCGGCACATACACACACACTTCCGACTTCGCCATTGTCGGCATAAAAACCATCTTGTCCTTTCCCGGGACTCGAAACTATCCATCTAAATCGGTTCAGCGGTTTAAGCGTGAAGAGGTAACCGACAGATACACTTTCGCATTTAAAATATTAGTATGGATAGTATTTGAACACAAGCCGGCCAGAGCAAAGACAATCTCCACAGATGCGGGTTCATAGACGGCTCAGATCACAAGTGCGTATGCGGCACCTTCCCACAGGCAGTGGCCCACCTTGCACCCTGCCACCGTATGCCCTGTCACCTGTGCACTTATGACTGCGTCAGTGAGCGGAGTTCGCGCAGCTTAATATTGGGCCAAAATTGTTTGAACTTTTTACCATTAATACGCTATGAAGAAGAATGGTACAGACGCCAGCACATCAACCTACCCGAAACTGTCAAATTTTCCCAATCAACTTTGAACCTTATGCTTTAGCGATAAAGTTGAAAATCTATTAAAGAAATTTGACAGATTGTAGTAGCTTAATATGCTGGCGTCTCTACATATGGTGGATAGTTATCCTTACAGCCAAATACAAGGATTTAGTTAATAAAACAGCAAATCACTTACAAAATGCTATTTGTTTATTGAAAATTACACGGTATAAACATCAAATAGCGCCTCCGTAATAATAATATCAAAAAATAATCATTGCTATAATATAATAATATACACAAAATAATAATATTAATAGAACGTATAACTTAGGTTAAAACAGGCTGCCTGTATCACAACTGAAAAATAACGGCATACATACCCTGGACAATTTTTTTTTCGCGCACTAGATTTTCAACTCTCGGCGCTGAGCACAGCGTTGAAAATCGAGCGCGCAAAAATAAATTGCCGCCATAAACTGCCAGTGCGTACTTAGGCTTAAAATAACACATCGAGCTTTAGAAAGAGACATTTGTGAGTGACAGAGACGACGCTCTACTAAGAGGAACTTTTGAAGTGAAACGTTCTTTAGGCGCTGGTCGGTGACGCTGAATCGGGTGTACTCGACTCCAGTCTCACCCTCTTTTGCAAAACCCGATGTGCTATTACGGCGGGTACTACAGTTTGCAAGCAGCTAACAGATCGACTCTGAGAAAAAACATTACTTAGATATTTAAGTAGAAAATTATTAAACATTGACATTCAATGAAAGACAAAAGTATTATTTAAGTAGCTGCATATTTCCGTGATAGCCAACGAAATGGCTTGTCTAACAACTGAAGGCAATATAATTCTCGTAATTATTAAAAACGTTCAAAATCTAGTCGCAATCTCAGCGACAATCCATGTCAAAAACTTGACAAAGATAAGGAAATTAGAGGTATTTTTGACAGATTGAGACTCGAGTGCTAAGATCAGACTGTGAACGTTCTTAAAATTACGAGAATTGCCTCTATGGTTTCTGACAGATTAACAAACAGACTACGCGCTTTTATAACTTTTAACGTGACGATATTGTCGTCGACGTCCCCGTCACGGCATTACGATAATACAGAGAAGTATTCATTTAGAAATAATGAAGACGCTTTAAAATTTCCGTCCACGATAACGTTACATAACGTGCACGTACTTCCATACATTTTATGGTCGTAGAAGGGAACGACAATATCGTGACGTTAGAAATTATAAAAAAAACGCACACTGTCATAATAATTTTCCTTGACTGACTGAAGTGACAGTGTCTTGGCAAATTTTGCTATTAAATAGCCTATCAGAAACTAATGTTATTGTAACAAATTCTGGATTATTTTTATAATGTTCTTTTATTTTGTTTATATCGTTTCATTGGTAAAAGAATAGTATCAATCTGTTGCTAACTGAACTGATATTCGCCGTACAAATACACCTATATTGACCATAAACAGTCGTTACGGGTAGCCAGAAGCCCGAAAATCTGACACCAGTCACCAAGGGGTATCGTGTTACCCAATAACTGGGTTGTGGAGGTCAGATAGGCAGTCGCTCCATGTAAAATACTGGTATTCAGCTGCATCCGGTTAGACTGGAAGCCGATCCCAACATAGTTAGGAAAAGATTGATTGTATGCTGTATTATCAATATAGGTATTTATTTACAAAATAAATGCTTTAATTCTTTGAGTATTTTTATAGTTTTAAATTTAAGCTTGACGGCTAGAAAAAGTTAAAAAAAATGTTGTCCGTGATGGCACTTGTCAAAATAATAAAATGTTTTTTTTTTTTACTAAACTTTAGTAAGAACCTATTTGCACGTCTCCAATCTTTAGTAGAGTGATTAGTTTAGTTATTAAGTTACTCGTATCATGTAAATATTCACTGGAATTGGCACTAAGCAGTTATTAATTTAGTTTGTGTAAATAATTTAATCGCCACTGCTCTCAAAACGGTGAAGGAACACATCGTGAGGAAACCGGCATGTCCTAGAACCAAAAATTCGAAAACATGTGACATCTACCTACCCGCATTGGGCCCGCGTGTTGGATTACGGCCCACTCCCTCTCACAGAGAGGAGGCCTGTGTCCCAGCAGTGGGAACATTATAGGCTGATTATGCTAGTTATTAATTTAGTAATTATATGACTAAACACTACTAAAGACTGGAGTCGTCTAAACGAGTAAAAAGAGCGCTGTAACCGTTTAGTTTTGTGACTAAATTGTAAGTTTATTTACAGCAAAGCATTTTTAGTCAAATATTTTTTGAGGGTCTTAACTAAATCACATTTAATGCGTGGCTGATATTATAACTAATTCAATTTCGTTTTCACTCGCATAAGTCTCGATCCCGTGTGAATATCGGGATAAAAAGTAGCATATGTCCTAATCCGTTCAGCCGTTTTAGCGTGAAAGCGTAACAAACAAACATACAAAAAAATCGATTTTCTCTTTACAATATTAGTTTAGATTTTTAGAGATTGAAACTATTGTACTGTTCATGACTTCGAGTGCCTAATGCCTGTTTTCAGTAACAGTAAAGTGACACCTAATTTAACGCCTAAGAATAGCTCTGTTGGACTTTCAAAGCTCAGTTAAGCGCAGTAAGTTGAAAATCCAACAACGCGTTTTTTTTAAAGCATTCAGTTAAGTTTCATGTTTGTGGGAACCAGCATAAGCGCTATATTGGTAAATTCAACGAAATGAGACAAATGTTTGTATATACAGGTTGTAATTGAAAACATGCGACAAATCGAAATGGGAGATCTTACTCATCATTATGAACAACTTTTACTATGGGACCAACACTGAAATCGTGAAAAAAAACAGCTGTTCCCTACATTTTGGCGAGTTAAACGAACATAAATGTAAGAAACAGCAAATATTTTTTTCGCGATTTCAGGTTTGGTCCCATAGTAAAGTTGTTCATAATGATGAGTAAAATCTCCCATTTCGATTTGTCGCATGTTTTCAATTTCACCCTGTATGTAAGTTAAACATCAGCAAATGTAATTTCGTAAAAACCCCCTTAAAAAAATCGTCATTTTTTAAAACGTTCAACGATAAATGATCTAGCAAATACATTTTTTGATATGTCCAAATAAATTATATAATTAAATATACAATGATGTACCTACTACCTAGTAGGTACCCAAAGCAAGACGATTAAAATTACAAGTTTTTAATACAAAATAGTTGCCAACAATAAAAAAAAATCTCTAAATACTGTAAAAAAAGCGTTGCGACGCGACTAGTCGCAGCGACAAAACGCATCTTATAAATCACCAGCGAACGCAAACGGTACATTATCCGCCGTCGTAGGCTACAATAATAATAATAATATTATTATAATATAGGATCGAATTAAATTAGCTGGAAATGTTTCACAGACGACGATGGATATAGATTTCCAATGACGATAAAAAAAAATATAACGCGAAGGATATATTTCAAAAAATTCCCGCCATAATCCACGCGCTTCTGGCGGAAACACCTCTCGTTCCCGCCCGGCCAATGAGAGCGAGTCGAAGCTTCTAGAACATTCTAGATCATTCTAGAAACTTCCTTTATAAACATCCGACGCGCACTTTTTAAGAGTCGGGTATTACGAATCTTTATTTTGGCCCCAAACCCTATATCATTGTGTGTATGTTAAAAAATTAATTTATTTCCTTAACTCATAATTTCAAGTAACTACATAAATTACCAGCATCTGTTTTATTGTGTTCTCATAAAGAAGCAACAAGAATAATTTACCCCGGATTTTGTAATATCTTGATTTAAAAGAGTGTCCATGGAGTTTCTTGCCCGTTCTTCTCCATAGAGATCTACGTTTTGGAATGGGCAACTAACTGACCGACTCTTTGACAATTCAAAAGCGATCGATTGAGTTTGATCCAGTAAACAGCGGTAGTTTTAGCTTAAAGAAGAAAATCTAAATATTTTATTTGACATAAACCTACATGGGCACTTATGAAACGTCAGAAGCTAGGTGCACGGTTCCAATAGGTCGTTTCCTATGGAGAAGAACCGGCAAGAAACTCCAAGGTTACTCTTTTAAAAATAATTGGCTTTTACAGTGTTTTCAAATTAAAGTAGGTATGGGAGGACAGCGTAGGCCTGTCAACAAGTACCAGGCACTTAAAACAAAAACCGGCCAAGTGCGAGTTGTACTCGCACACGAAGAGTTCCGTACCACCATACAATATTTAACACTACATATAAAATAACGGCAAAAAAATCACGTTTGTTGTATGGGAGCCCCCCTTAAATATTTATTTTATTCTGTTTTTAGTATTTGTTGTTATAGCGGCAACAGAAATACACATTCTGTGAAAATTTCAACTGTCCAGCTATCACGTTTCATGAGATACAGCCTGGTGACAGACAGACGGACAGTGGAGTCTTAGTAATAGTGACCCGTTTTTACCCTTTGGGTACGGAACCCTAAAATGATCTGCAGATCTAAAGTCTTCAAAGCAAAAATGATATTTTTTTTTGTGTTTTTTCTTCATTAAATATCATACACATCCCACCTCTGAAGTATTGCCAGCTAATTTAATTTTTCCTTGTATAATTTAGTAAAATCTTCCGATTACACGATTCTTCGACTTTTTAAAATAAATTACGTACAGTATGTATATACCCTCATATTCATTACATTTCTAATAGACGTCGCTACGTATACAAATGCTTGTTTATGTGCCCCTAAATACATAATGCTTTAATTTAAATAATGATAATTTACAGAATTATGAAAAATCGATTTTACTACCGCGAGCGAGAAGCTTCCATTATTTTTTGTGGCATGTTATTTAAAATAACATCTAAAAGTCAACGCAGCAAGCAGCAAAATGCTCAAGCATGGTCTTAGCAGTCAAGTTTTGGATGCATGCGTGAGCAAGCTTGATCAAACTGATGCTCTGGCGCACACACGCCACAGGGAATCATAGTTGTGATGCAGATAAATATCGATTATTTCACTGAATGTATTTTACTGCTGTATGTGCTGACTATAAGCCTATACAATAAAATATGTTGTCAAATCTGAAATCAAACCAATCATTGGTTGTTGCTAATTCAGTGAAACAATCATAAAAGCTTTGGCAGCCGATTTACTGTTTTGGTTTTTAAAAATGGTGGTATGTTACGCCACGGCAGTCGATTTAAAATCAGATTATAATGACATGAAACCTTTTTGTTGATACCATTGCAATATGTATGTAAAAGTTAATAATCGAAAGTAAAATTTAAAATGTGATATACCCAGTAACTGGGGTGTCGAAGTCAGATAGGCAGTCGCTCCATGTAACATACTGATCTTCAGCTGCATCTGGTTAGACTGGAAGCCGACCCCAACATAGGAAAAGGCTAGGCAGACAACGAACGATGATGATGATATTAGCAAAAATATTAAAGTTTTTCAACTTACCATACATATTGCAATGTTACCAGAACAAAAAAAAAACATTGAATAACAAAACTGTCTAACACAACCTTTATAAGCACATAATAATTTTAAATACATATTACATAAGCTAATCGCTTTGCCGAAATCTCATACAAACCCTAAATTCAGTGTCCACCGACTAAAATAAAAAATATTGCCATCTCTTTCTCGCAAATAGAAAGAGAACACGTACACCCACATTTCGTCAGTTATATTTAAGTCCCATGTTAGGGGGCGAGTCTATTGCTATCAACCGGGCACAAATCCAGACTCCCGAGATGCCACTGAGAAATTATTTATAGAAAAGACCACGAACACTGCCCGGGGATCGAACCTAGGATCTCACGTTCAGAAGTTATACTTGTGACCACTAGACCGATAAGGCAGATTAAATGGGATTTAACATAACTGGCAAAATATAGGCTATGAACTGTAAAAATATTTAATTTGCATGAATGCGTTAATAATATTATCCTTGGATAATAATATAATATCCTTGGACATTTCACACAACGCCATTTAGTCCTAAGCAAAGCAACCTAATGCTTGTGTTATGGTAACGAGATGGCTGATAAACTACTTATATACATTTTTTTTTTTGTAAATACATACATATTATAGATAAAACACCCAGACCCGGAACAATATCTGTCACAGATATGAAAGTGTTAAAAAGTGTGACTGGTAAACGCGGTGTTGCCAAAATAGCCGCAATCCCGACTGGATTGAGGCTATTTTGCTATCGCCGCGTTTATCTGTCAGCCGTGCGTTTTTACGGTCCCGTGCAATTATACACCTATCAACACATACAGTATGGCGATTAGGTTATCACATTAATTGAAACCACGTATTCTACATCCACGTATTTTAAATATACACAATTAAAATTAGTCATGACAATTAACATTCTAGGCGCGGTACCTAATATGAAAACCATAAAAATGAATCGCCGAAATGTCTGTACGCGCATAACTTCCGAACGACTGCACCAAATTGGATAATTCTTTTTTTGTTGTGATCGGTATTGTCAGGACAAGCTTTGTAAGAAAATTTTGGAAATTTCTAATAAAAAAACTATTTTTTGTTAAATTGTTTAAGTATTTTATTTTTTTAACAGACTAATAAAAACGTTTAATAACCACTGTTCTGTTTATTTTGAAAACCTAATCTCTACTCTGTATAAAAGGTTACACTTTGATTCTGTAACATTATTGTATCTGTTACATTTAGAAGTGTTTTTCTTAATAAACAGTTTCTAAAAAACACTGTTAAAAACACTTATTACAAATGTTGAGGTAGTCAAACTGACTCCCTCAACAATTCGCAGCGCGAGCTTTTGTTACGCAACGAACAGAAGATCAATTCTCGTATTTGAAACGTTCAAAATCTAGCATCTCTTTCTAATTCTGTATGTAAAAATAAGATAGCAACACTTTTTTAGATTAGTTGGTGAACAACAAATTCAGTGCCAATTTATGCCAGCTTTTTATAATAACTGGCACATTTTATATTACTAAATGTAATTTAATAACAGCATTTTATTAATTTATTTGTTTATTTATATTATCGGGTATTTCACTTGGGTTTTTTATGACAGGAGCGAAATTATCTTGAAATTGAAATATTACAGATTTTATGGAAATGTGTGATAGTAAGTGGGTTGTTTTTTTGTTTATCGGGACAATCGATCAGGTTAAGCTACGCTTGCCGCGTTTGGTCCGTGGATGGGTGACCGTCTTTACATACCAAGAGCCCTGCGTGCCTCGGAAACGTTGACGTTAAGCTGTAGTCCCGGCTGTCATTCATAGATCTTTGACAGTCGTTACGGGTTGTCAGTTGTCACAAACCCGAATGTCTGACAACCAGTCTTACCGAGGGGTATCGTATTACCCTGTAACTGGGTTGTGGAGGTCAGATAGGCAGTCGCTCCATGTAAAATACTAGTATTCAACTGCATCTGGTTAGACTGGAAGCCGACCCCCAACATAGTTGGGAAAAGGCTAGGCAGATGATGACACAGTTACATCACCTGCAAAAAGGTTACCCGGTAGATATTTTCATGAAAATTGAGTTCCGTTTTGTAATTAATCTGGTAGATATAAGGTAATTCCCTTTATCCACCTCAAAAATCTTTATTATACAGGGCGTAGGAAAAGAAACTAACACACAGGGTGTGCAACGAAAGCAATTTTAAATAATTTACTTTCGTTATACAGGATGTGTTATAAATAGCTGCTACATACAGATTATTGCTTATTTTTTTTAAATCTCGCTCCCGTCGCCAAGAACATTTTATTTAGTTAACACATAAAGTTATATATAGGATTTAAAATTAATTATGTACACTTATATTTATAATATACATAGGACTAACAATATATGGCGTTCACTACTGACATGATTAGCTTATAGTAGGTTGCGACTGACGGCTAACGACTTCAAAACTTGAAGACCAACTTCAATAAAAATCGACTTCCGTCATAAAAAATCGACTTCAAAATTAATAAAGTTATCTGCGAAACAGTTACTGTGACTTTGATTTAGTTAACAAAAAATTTACATTTATTATTGAAATTGATTTTTAAATGCATGACATTATTGTACTAAAAATTTACTTGCTGAAATAATCGTTCATAAAAACCGTATGTTGTTATAATCTCATAAATTTACGTTTATATGTTTCAAGTGTTTGGTAGAATGCGAGTCTAAGAAATATTTCGCATAACAGTTGAAGCAATAAATTCATCTCTGTAATTAATTTAACAATGGAAACGGCCCCGACTTATGGGTTGATCGAAATTTGACAGGCGCTTTACTTTGTGTAAATTATTTCATCACCACTGCTCTTAAAACGGTGAAGGAAAAAACCGTGAGGAAACCGGCATGTCCTAGAACCAAAAACTAGAAGACATTGTGACGTCTACCAACCCGCACTGGGCCCGCGTGGTAGACTACGGCCCACTCCCTCTCACAGAGAGGAGGCCTGTGTCCCAGCTGTGGGAACATTATAGGCTGATTATGCATATGCTTTTAAACACCCCACAAAACACTGGAAACGTATAAACGACTTTACCAATTCCTCAATTCTAAAAAAAAACGTCTAAAATACATTCCCAGTCTCATCCCGAGTTGTAATACTAAAACTCGGGACCTAATACATATTTCAAATTTAAATTACATTTAATGGCATTATATTACCTAAGGACTTACCACAACACTCATATAGCAGGCCGATATGAAACGAAAACTGAATTGTCAATCGATTTTGTACCTTTAACGATGTAACTGTCTTGCCAAGGGGTATCGATCGGGATCATACCCAGTAACTAGGTTGTGGAGGTCAGATAGGCCGTTGCTTCATGTAAAATACTGGCATTCAGCAGCATTCAGCCGACCCAAACATAGTTTGAAAACGGCTAGCCAGTATGGTGCAACTGTTAACTGTCACCTAGACCCGCCTTGAAAATGATAGTGCCCGGTACCTTAGTGTCTTTGTGGCACCATGTAGTGCCATATTGTGTCAGCCGACAGCCGCAGCCTTTGACGCTCTTGTGCGTCGATATTTGGCAGTTTTTAGAGGATCCACCTCAGAGCACGGACCTGGAAGACGAAAGGAACATGTTAGTCAGTGAAAAAAGAGTGTCCGTAGAGTTTCTTGAGAATTGTCTTCTGAGTTGAGCTGCACGATTACTGACAAATGCGTGCACTGACTGGACAGGTACACTCAATCTGTGTGGTTCTTTCCTCAAAAGACCATTTCAGACACCAATCTACATGGTCTTGACATGATCTGACCAAGATTATGTCTGGACTTTAAGAGACTGTGATAGAGGTGCTCTACTCACCGTTATAGGAAGAGCACTGGTCTATCCTGTGTGCTGTCAGGCTCTAGGTCGCGTCTGTCGGCTCCTGTGGGCGCTAGAGAGGCCCCCGAGCCGCTAGAGGTGCTCTTCCGTTCTGTTTCGCGCGCTGTTTCTTTGGCTGTGAGGCGTTCTGAGCCTCCGCTAGAGCCCCCGCTACCAGAGACTACACTTTCTTCGCGATTATAGCTGTAATGAAAAATAAATATTAATAAGTCAATGTTTTATACAAGGTGTAACAGAATAAACGCAAATCTTGAAAGTAGTATGTTCATAATTGACTACTGAATCGATTTGAATAACTTTTAATATCGTTTTTTTTTTAATAATTACGTATTTTGCCATACGGACTGCCGATTGAGCCAAAGAAAATGAAATCTTATTTCAACGCAATAAGGTTCAATTTTAAATGCAAAAAGTAATCCTAAGGTAAACACGATTTTCTTAATAACGATAGTTTAAAAAAAAAAAAGTTTTCACTTCTCATGCTCTAAAAGTTCGGTGTTTGGTATAGTGAACCCAAGTTTTAGGGATTGACACAAGCAAAGAGATGCCGATGCCCAACAGTGGGTAGAGTAATGATTATTTTTTTAATTTACCCATATACAGTGTGTTCACTGTTGAGACAGGAGGAGTACTTGAACGGTATCGGCTGATAGCCGTACGAGCCGGCGTACGGCATGTACCCGGGGCCCATGATGCTGTAACAAATAATAATTGGTTAATATTGTATTTATAAAGGTATAAATGAATGAGGAATGGTTTTACAGTTCACTCATACTCTATAGATAAGGTAGGATCCTCCGACCAGACGAGTGTTGTGTCTGGCGGGCAATTGCCCGATGATTCATGTCGGGCCGTTGTATAAAGGGTTATTGGAAAAACACCAACAACCTCTTAAGAGGTCATTATACTCATCGTTATGAACAACTTTAACTATGGAACCAAACTTGAAATGGCGAAAAAAAAAATCGTCTGTTCCCTACATTTATGTTCGTATAACTCTTCAAAATATAGGGAACAGCTGATTTTTTTTTTGCGTTTACAAAGACAAACTTTTTTTTTAAATTCGGTGCCATAGGTAATAACAGCCGCACAATTCGATCGATCAGGTTAAGCTACGCTTGCCACGATTGGTCCATGGATGGGTGACCATCTTAACATACCGAGACCCCGCCGTGTCTCGGAAAGCACGTTAGGCCGTTGGTCCCGGCTGTCATTCGTGGATCTTTAACAGTCGTTACGGATCGTCAGAAGCCCGAAAGTCTGACAACCAGTCTTACCAAGGGGTATCGTATTACCCAGTAACTGGCTTGGGAGGTCAGATAGGCAGTCGCTCCGTGTAAAATACTGGTATTCAGCTGCATCTGGTTCGACTGGAAGCCGGCCCCAACATAGTTGGGAAAGGGCTAGGCAGATGCGATTTTCGATTATGTACTGCACTTGTTTATGCAAGTAAGAAATATCCTTTCTCACTTGCATGCGGAAAGGCGCCTAAAGTTCTTTGCAGTAAGGTTCAAACTCACTTGGGGTTAGGGAGCGGTGCTAGCGTGTCGCTGACGAGACTGTCGCTGTCCGCACTGCGCAGGCGCAGCGCCGCCAGCTCGGCGCACAGCTCGCCCGCCACGTAGTAACATTGTTCAGAGAATGTTATCTTGTTCACTGTGTGTCGTATGAAGCCGGCCTGCGGAGAGAGAAAACACAAATTATTGTTTTTTTATAGGTTGCGCTAGTCCACGGCGTGGGTTCCGTCCTCGGCGTCGCGGCCCGTCGCGACGCCCCATAACATATCCGCGCCGATTTTATGTATGTAGCTGCTTTACGATTCTCAGATTTTTTCCTTTACTTGTGCTTCATGACCGTGCTTCTTGCCAAATTTCATGATTCTAGGTCAACGGGAAGTACCCTATAAATTTTGATTCCTTTGAGAGTGTCGAAATTATACGTTTTTTGCGGCATAAACGGTCGTATCTTTTTTTTTTTACGTTAACTTAGGAGTTCGATTTTTTGCACAGCTTCAATGGACTGCGAACCTGAGTATATGGTTTTATTTTCAACTCGATACCTCCACGCGTTCTCGAGATAAAGAATCTTGATAAACAGACAGACGGGCTCCGTTTTTTCTTTTTGAGATACGGGGACCCTAAAAAACTGCCAGCGGTCATTGATCAATATAAAACCCGTCACGTCTCGCTAGCTAATTTAATTTGACCTCCGCCTAACTTCAAGGAATACGGTCTTTAAGCTTACCTTCAGCATATGCGAGGCGTATTTTCGTGCGTCCCGGCGGTCTGTGATCCCGGCCACGTGCTGCAAGATCCAGTCCACGACGTCAGCGCCGATGAACGCGTTTGGTATCGTTATCTTTAGCCACATGCGGTCGCGAATCTCTAGACCTGTGTGGAGAGGAAGTATTTTAGTGTGGGTAGGTTTTGAAATGGGATTTTAAGCCGAAAATGATGAGAAATACAGAAATACAATGCGTTATTGTACTGTGCGCACAGTACAATAACGCATTCGGGGTGCTTTTGGGGTTGCCGTAGCGGTGTAGTGCGTCGACGGGTTCACCGCGATCATGCGCAAGCGATGCGCTTCCATGATAGTGCGCTTGCGCTCCTCCTCCAATGGCATCCTGAATTTCAGACCGGTAGGACTCTCCCCTCTTACGAAGGTGGGTAAGAGTCCAGACACACTTGTCCAAATAAACTGGTGTCGCGACCGTAACCTCTTCAAAACCTTATCAGTGCACTTACTCTAAAGCCCTTTTCACACGCGTAGGCGGCTTGGCAACAGGATTGTATGAAAAGGGTGTAATATTCAAGATTACGCCAGTCACTCACCTGACTCCGGCCTCAGCATAGCCCTGACCACGAGCGCCATGTCCATGTTAACGGACAGCTGGGGCTCCAAACCTCCAGCTGGTACCGTGCTGGCGTCGCTGGCGCCTCGCTCTGATACTGATGACACGGGGAGGGCGGACAGCGAGGGCGGCGGGGGAGGGTAGGCCTCGCGCAGGGCTTGTGTGTGCGCTACCCATGCACCTGGAGCAACAGAACAGGGGTTTTATGGTTACTCTTAATAATGAGACAGTAAAAATTAGGTAGTTGTAATTTTGGTATGTTAAAATCGTTTTTTTTTTTACTTTTTGGTATACTAAAGTAATGCCTGTAATTTGTACATAATGCATGATAAATGATTTTATTTTTGTAAGTAGGTTTGCACAAACACTTTTACATGTCAATCATATTTTTTTTTTAAACTAGATGAGGTCGGCGTTTCCTATCTGACTACTCTGAGAAGAAAAGCAAACAAACTCAGAGGTCACAGTCTCTTTTAAAGTCCAGACATAATCTTGGTCAGGTAAAGGCATACAAGTAGCTTGCATGCCGAGTGTCTTAATAACTTCTGATTGGTCAATGCGCTCGGCAGTGCATGAGAAGAGAAACACGGAGCTTTAGAAAGGACCAATTCAGCAAAAAAAAAAAAACAGTGGTACTCCGGGAGTACCGACAGAAGTGAAAACAAAACACAAACAGAATACTTTGCCATCACTCACTGACATATCGAACGTACATTAAAACCGAGTACATCCCGAGGACAGCCGAACAAATCCGTTGCGGTGTCGGTTACGGTAACAGTGGCGCGAGTTCAATAGTTTTTTCCATCTCAAAAAATGCCCAACGCGCCTAAAGTTTTCACTTCAAAAAAAAATCTTCTCTGTGGCATATAATAAAATTGACAGCGTTTAGACTTTTATCGTCGTTTCAACTTGTTATGCCACAGGCAATTAATTCGCATTATTTATATCAGGCTTTTTAGATGAACTCCCTTACTAATAAACATTGTATAGCATCTGTATAGTTACACAATGCTTTGTCTTCTTCTTTCGAAACTCAAAAAGAGAGAAATCTGTGTGTAACTATTCATCTGATATAATACGTTTATTAGTAAGGAGGGAAAATTTTAAACTAGTACCAAAACTTACCAGGATCGATAGGCCGCACAGGCTCAGTCCTGGGGATAGTGAAGTACCCCTTAGGGTTGGGGTCCCAGCACTTGGCGACCACCAACTTGATGGGCCCTGGCTTCTGCACCACCTCCCGTAACACCCTCACCGCCTCATCATTTGTCATGTCCTCGAAGTTAACGTCGTTCACCTGGAATTATTTTTTGGTTGTGTTAGATTGATGTGGTAAAGGTATTTGATATGGAGAGTTTTTAGGCGTAGCTAGACCTAACGAGCCCTGTATAAAAACTTGTTGAGGGGCTTTTTTGCCCCTGAGCAGTGATAACCCAGTGGCAACGGCAGCAACTTACGAGTTGCAGATCGCAGGTTCGAACCCCGACAAGCGCTTTACTTTGTGCAAATTATTTCATCACAACTTCTCTCAAAACGGTGAAGGAAAACATCGCGAGGAAACCGGCATGTCCTAGAACCAAAAAAATTCGAAGACTTGTGACATCTACCAACCCGCACTGGGCCCGCGTGGTAGATTACAGCCCACTCCCTCTCACAGAGAGGCCTGTGTCCCAGCAGTGGGAACATTATAGGCTGATTATGCTATGCTTGTGACACACTTTAAATCTACACGTTTTTGCTGTTTTAAGCAATAGATTCATTATCTGTTTGTCATGGCATGAAACACAATTGACATAAACTACTTTTTACAGCTTTGTTTTGATTGAAACTCATCATCATTTGCCTAGACTTTTCCCAACTATGTTGGGGTCGGCTTCCAGTCTAACCGGATGCAGCTGAATACCAGTATTTTACATGGAGCGACTGCCTATCTGACCTCCACAACCCAGTAACTGGGTAATACGATACCCCTTGGTAAGACTGGTTGTCAGAATTTGGGCTTCTGACGACCTGTAACGACTGCCAAAGATCCACGAATGGCAGCCAGGACCAATGGCTTAACATGCTTTCCAAGGCACGGAGGGGTCTTGGTATGTAAAGATGGTCACCCATCCTTGGACCAACCGCGGCAAGCATAGCAAATTTTTATTACTGTTCACAGTGTTGTTATGAGGAATCCTTACAAGTGCACGCATTATCTTGCTTAAAATCTGCTGATTAAGTCAACTTTGATATGTTACGTCAAGATTGTATGATTGATTATGCCGCAGTAGCCAGTAGCCAGTAGCCTAAATGTCTGGCTTGTGGCCAAGTAATAACAGCCGCATGGTGTTGCTATCATTACATACACGCTTGCAGAACAGTCGACATCGGCTCAGTTGCTAAACAGGAAAAAAAAACAGTCGCACGGGTCGATCGATCAAGTTAAGCTATGCTTGCCACGGTTGGTCACGACCTCTCCGTGCGTCGGAAAGCACGTTATGCCGTTGGTCCCGCGGTGTTATTCGTAGATCTTTGACAGTTGGTAGAAGTTAGATTCCCGAAAATCTAACAACCGGTCTCCGGTCTTACCAGGGGTATTGTATTACCTAGTAACTGGGTTGTGGAGGTCAGATAGGCATTCGCTCCATGTAAAACACGGGTATACAGCTGCATCCGGTTAGACTGGAAGCCGACCCCAACATAGTTGGGAAAAGGCTAGGCAGATTGATTGAGTAGCCGAAATTTCTGGGAACTTGTGGATAATGGATATTTATATTCCTTGATAACTAAGGGCTTGCGCTCAGTGGCGGCACGGCACGTCATCTGACGTAAGCGCACACTGATTGCCGTGGTATCCTTAGGCATGCTGCAATGTCCTTAAGCATTATCATTGAAATTTTGTTGTCATAATATTAAGTTATATCCATACTAATATTATAAATGCGAAAGTGTCTGTCTGTTACCTCTTCACGCTTAAACCGCTGAACCGATTTAGATGAAATTTGGTATAGAGATAGTTTGAGATAGATAGATAGAAGATAGAATAGAAGTACAGTATAGTTTGAGTCCCGGGAAAGGACATAGGATAGTTTTTATCCCAATATTCCCACGGGATCGACACTTATGCCCGCCACCGCGGGGCCCTGCTAGTTTATCCATATCGTAGGGCAGTAAAACCAGCCCTACTATATGGATCTGAGTGCTGGCTGATGAGAAAAATGGTAAACAGAAAATTCCTGTGTGCACAGAACTACAAGGAGAACTGACCCCAAATAAATTGGAATAATAGAAAGAGAGAGATTATAATTTATATTTATACTTGCTGAGCCCCGCGGTTTCTCCCGCGTAAATGTCGATCCCGTGGGAATATCCGGATAAAAAGTAGCCTATATGTTAATCCAGGGTGTCGGCTTCCTCCATGCAAAGTTTTATTAAAATTGGTCCAGCCGTTTGAGCGTCACACCACACACTCACAAATGTTTGAGCGTCACACCACACACTCACAAACTTTTGCCTTTATAATATTAGTGTGATTCCATGCCGTGCTGCCAGTGGGCAAGGGGGCTGATTGGGTTGTAGAGATGGTACAGGGCAGGTGTTGAAAATTGAATTTAGTCTCATCACACTAATAAAATTATAGAGGTGAAAGTTTGTGAGTGTGTTTGTATGTTTGTTACTTCTTCACACAAAACTACTGAACGCTGCAAGCCCCTCACACTGTTGTAACCTATGTTTACAAATAAAGACTATTGATTGATTGAAATAAACCTATACTCCGACTTAGCTGCAGTAAAATGAACCCTTCTTAATAACTCATTTCGGACTGCATTTAGAGATATGCATGTCAAATAAGTTTTGTTTGTTACACTATTCTGTATTAGAAAAACAAAATTTGGTTGATGGCCGCGAAAAAACAAAAAGACGCCAATTTCAGTCATCTAAGTAACACATAAGCTGTCATTTTACTGCAGCTACTTAAAAGTCCGACTATAGTCACCATCTCTTGAATGTCTCATTTAGGAAAATCTAGAAAAGGAGAAACCTCAATCTATCTGTGATAACGTGGGAGTCATAATGCATTGCATAGTAATTGAAATTGCACACGTAAAAGAACATTTTTTTATTATTGTGATGTGTATCCTTTGTTGAAGATCTCAAATAAATAATCTCCTGAAAATTACTTATTGCATTTGCTTCAATAAAATGAACCAAGAACTCTCGTGGGTTAAATGGGAATTTCAGCAATGAATTCTTTGACAAAATAAATAAGAGTTGAAAATTACCTGAGGAGCAATTATCGTAATTTTAAGAACGTTTACAGTCCATCTCAGTCTCAATCTCTCAAAAAAATGTGGCTGAGATGAGACTGTGACTAGATTTTGAATATTTCAAATTACCAGAATTGGCCTTCTGTTTTTAACATAAGTCGCAAAACATACCTGTAATATCATGTCTCCTGGCTCTATCCTGCCGTCCAGAGCCACAGCACCACCTTTCATAATGCTCCCAACGTATATTCCACCATCACCACCCTTGTTTGACTGTCCAACTATTGAAATACCCAAGAAATTGACTGTATCCATGTTCAGAGTCACCGTTATAATGTGCATAGACATTGTGGAATCTGTAATTGACGAGTATGAAGAAGTTCGAGACATGACCTGCGGCCTCTTTCGCCGCCTTTGTGGTCTTTTACGAGAACTCACTTGCAGGTGAGAGACACTGCTGCATTCTGTTAGGGCTCTGTCCACAGACGCGTTAGTGTGCCGGCCTGTCGTCGTAGTGATTTCTGACTGGCTGTCGAACAGGCTGGTGGAGTCTAAGTCAGAACTTAGCACTGAGGCAGTCTCGTATTCCAAACCATGGTTCCCGTACTTAGAGTGGCCGTTTATCCGTAATCCTCGGTATTTATACTTGTCGCAGGATGCTCGATGGCCAGGCCGCGAGCTGATGGTGCTGTCCGTGTCCGTACAGGTGTCTCGGGTGACAGGCGCCGGAGCACCATGAGTTTGTTTGCCTTTACCAGCATTGCTATCAGTACACTGCGAAGCGCCATCGGAAGGGTTCGACCCCTCCGCAGACACTAGCCACGACACAACACGACCGTTAAAACACGGCAAATGAGCGTTATCGTCAACAATTTCCTCTTTAACAACACCAAAATCATCGTCCATAGATTTGAAGAAAAACTTATAGTTCGGTCGGTTCAACTGGTTTTTGAAGTCCAACAACGTCACTTTCTCCGGTGAGATCGGAATTTTCACTAAATACGGGGTCTCCTCATCGTCTATGTAATAAATAACTTTCGTCTCCTCCATTTTTAATGCATTTATTTATTGAATAACAACACCCTTACGATCTATAAATATCGGTCGCCATCACAAATATGGCGATAAATACAGTACAGCTATCTGGCACCACGGGGCGACACTGTCGCTTTCTTTATCAAAACGTTCGGATACACACGCCAAAGTGCCAAACGTCCATAAAACCGATTGGGAAAACTTTGAGAGCCACTGACTTTTCTACTATAATCTGTTATTTTTATTTCATCTGTGGTCTTTGTTTATTAAAGTTTGAATTCAAAATAGTCGTTGTTTGTGTCGAAAGTTGTATTTCTTGAATTTTATTACAAAATCTAATTATAAATTACCAGAAATGGGTTCAGAATCGAAAGAAACTTGGTTTTTGGATATAGTGGAGAAACTGGACAACTTTTACAAACGAGTAGACGGTAATTACAGTACAAATTAATTAATTTCTGGGCCTAACTACGATTAAGCTATTCGTAGGGTCGTAACGATAGATACCTTGGAGTATTCTCATATTTTCTTTCAAACAATTACAGAAAAGATCGAAAAAGACCAGCAACAAATGAAAGCATGCAAGAAGAAGACAGAATTAGAGACGAAATTGGCACAAGAAATGAAATTAAATGTGAGTTAATTTTTACAATTATTATTTGTACGCTTACAGGCATGGTTACTATGTCTTAGGCTTAAGCAGTGGATCGATCAGGTTATAAGAAAGTAGGTACGTTATGCCGTTGGTCCCGGCTATCATTCGTTCGTGTATCTTTGGCCGTCGTTACGGCTCGTCAGAAGCCCGAACGTCTGACATCTAGTCTTACCAAGTCAGATAGGCAGCCGCTTTAAGTAAAATACTGGCATTTAGCTGCATCCGGTTACACTGGAAGCCGACCCCAACATTGTTGGAAAAAGGCTAAGGAGATGATGATGGCTCCCTATGTAATACAGATAGATGTTCGCAACTCCAAGTCAAAGCACATAGGTATTTTGCATAATTTGGCACTGCTCCATAGATCGAGCCCTATCAGAATAACAGCGCTGCAATAATTATTTTTTAAATATCCCAGCTTTATGCTGAGCCTTTTTGGACTTTACAGATCTTTTTTTTAATGTGTCACAAATAAAATATTTTTTTCTTTCTGTAGCTAACATACCTCTACACAACATGAGCCTCTCCCAACATCATATCACTTCACTGCGTTCAATCTCCATCTAGCCTCACCTAGCACTCAATGCTGTCCTCATTACATTCACAGTCAGTCTCAATCTGTCAAAACTACCTCTAATTTCCCTACATTTTGACAAGTTTTTGACATTTGTTTTTCGCCGACATGAGACTGCGACTAGATTTTGAACATTTTAAATTGCTAGAATTTGCCTTTTGTTCTCTTCAGAATGAGCTGAATGAGCGCTTAGCAGAGCTTTTGCATCGTGGCAGTAAACTGGACCAAGTGTGCGCCACCTTCGAGTCGCACCTCACCATTGCAGACAGCGACAGGAAGAGGCTGGATAATGCTAAGTTAGACCCATAGACATAAATAAAGATGGACTCCACGCATATCGAAAGTGAAGCACCATGCCGATCTATGTGTGCGTGATTGATGATTAACGCTGTCGTGTCACGTAATGACGTAAAATACTATGATGTAAATGTGAGCATGAGGCGTGTTTGTACAAGCGGCATACTCACTGTGCTTTACTTTCGATATGCGTGGCGCGGATTCCATCTTTTTTTATAAGTCCATGGTTAGCACTATATTTCCATACACACATACATAAACTCACACTTTCATCCCATGGAGGTAATCTGCATTCACAATTTATTTGACAAAAATGTAAACAAAATATAATGAGTTTATGGAAAAATAACTTTAAATCCTACACAATACTTTTGAGTGTTATTGACTTTTCCCACCTAGAGTTTCTCGGTAGCAGCCTGGAGTCTGGATTTGTACCCGGTTGATGGCAATAGGCTCACCCCCTATTACATGGGACTTATAAATAACTGGCGATATGAGGGTGTACTAAAGGTATACCTTTGTCTAACCTTTGTGGAGTACAGGCATGATGTCATGTTGTGTCATCTTGCAGTAGCTAGCCCCTCTGTGTGTGGACAAGGCTTTAGATAATTACTTTTTAAATAAAAAATAATAATTTAGGACTAAATTTTCTAATTTTTTTTTCTTCAGAAACTCCAAATAGTCAATTTGTAAAGTAAAAATGATTGTAAAAGTAGAGAAAGTTTTTATTTTTTAGGGTTCCGTATCTCAAAAGGAAAAAACGGAACCCTTATAGGATCTCTTTGTTGTCTGTCTGTCAAGGCCCTTTATCTCGGGTACGCGTAGAGGTATCGAGTTTAAATTAAAACCATATACGCAGGTCTACAGTCCCTTGAAGCTGTGTAAAAATCAAACTTCTCAAGTTAACGTAAAAAAAGATACGACCGTTTATTCCGCAAAAAACGTATATTTCGACACTCTCAAGTGAATCAAAATTTACAGGGTACTTCCCGTTGACCTAGAATCGTGAAATTTGGCAAGAAGCAAGGTCATGTAGCACAAGTAAAGGAAAACATCCGAAAACCGTATATTTATAGTTACATAAAAAAAAACCCTGATAAACTATTTACATACCTACAAAGTTTGCGAACTCTTGGTGCGCGAGTCCGATTTGCACTTAACCGGATTTAGTTTTCTCAACACTCTTTAAATGAAACTAAATAGTTTGTCAGTTGTTTCGAAATGTAAATTAATACTCAGCCTGCTGTCAATGCCATCTCTATGTATTCCACATTATAATAAATACATTTTAACTGTTCCAGAGAGACATATCAGCTGGCAAAGGAGCTGACAGGCATCAGATGGGACTTCAGTGCACCTCCTAATGTGGCTAAAGGATGTATCCTTTTTAAAAGATTTTCTACTGTGCATTTATTAACCACTAGCAGCGCGCCTCGGTTTCACCCTCATAAGTGTCGATCCCGTGGGAATATCGGGATAAAAACTTTCGTATGTCCTTTCCCGGGACTCAAACTATCTCTATACCAAATTTCATCTAAATCGGTTTAGCGGTTTAAGCGTAAAGAGGTAACAGACAGGCAGACACACTTTCGCATTTATAATATTAGTATGGATTTCTTTTTGGATCTCATCATCACCTGCCTAGCCTTTTCCCAACTATGTTGGGGTCTGCGTCCAGTCTAACCCGATGCAGTTGAATACCAGTATTTTACATTGAGCGACTGCCTATCTGACCTTCACAACCCAGAAATTGGGTAATACGATACCCCTTGGTAAGACTGGTTGTCAGACTTTCGGGCTTCTGACTACCCGTAACGACTGTCAAAGATCCACGAATGGCAGCCGGGATCAACGGCTTAACGTGCTTTCCGAAGCACGGCGAGGTCTCGGTATGTAAAGATGGTCACCCATCCACAGACCAACCGCGGCAAGCGTAGCTTAACCTGACCGATCGTCCTGTGCAGCCATTATTATTTAGCCACGGGCCGCTTTTTTGGATCTATTAAACTGAAATTGGGAAAATAAATCAAGATCATACTGTTCACAAAAGGGGCTTGTGGGTAAGTAATAACAGCCGGCACGGGTCAATCGATCAGGTTAAGCTACGCTTGCCGCGGTTGGCCTGTGAATGGGTGACCGTCTTCATGTACCAAGACCATCCGTGCCTCGGAAAGCAACGTTCAGTCGTTGGTCCTGGCTGTCATTCGTGGATCTTTGACATTCCTTACGGATCGTCAGAAGCCCGAAAGTCTAACAACCAGTCTTACAAGGGGTATCGTATTATTAGTAACTGGGTTGTGGAGGTCAGATAGGCAGTCGCTCCATGTAAAATACTGGTTTTCAGCTGCATCTGGTTAAACTGGCAGCCGACCCCAACATAGTTGGTAAAAGGGTAGGCAGATTATTTTTTAAACGTGAAAGTTTGTGAGGTAGGACAGATGGATGTTTGTTACTCTTTCACGCAAAAACTATTGAACGGGTTTGGATGAAATTTGGCACATGAATAATTTAATAACCAGGATTAACACAGGATATTCTTATTCCAATATTCCCAGGGGTCGAAACTTATGCTGGTGAAACCGCGGGGCGCTGCTAGTCCTACATGCAGAGGCTCTCGTAGTCTAAAATATCCTCAATATTGTGAACCCATCTTGAAATCTAGCCAACAGATAGATATTCATTTCAATACACACTCCCATTTAAGTTTTAATCAATATTTATTCCTAACAAATCCTGAACTCCAATAAATCAGATATAAAAAGTGAATCTCGCAAGCTGCTGCAGCCAATAGAACTGGACATGTCTAGCGGCGCTGACTGCGGAGACCTATGGGAGCTGCTGCAGTCCACCACAGCACCCGGCTGGCCCTTTCCTGCTGATGAAGAAAATAGGCCTGCGAATGACGCTGACAAGTTGAAGCAAGATGTCAAATAAATTAGCAAGCGAAACTCCGCAGTCCCCGGGTTAAAAGCTAACTTATATAAAACACAAAATGAGAAACATCAAAGAATCACCTCTAACAATGTCTAAACACGTCAAAAAACAAAAAGTTTTAGTCTGTTTAAACTTGTTTCAAATTAATATTAAACTGTATTTTAATGTTAATTAAGTTGATTTCAGAGTGACTAGCTCTAATAAAAAAAAAAGCGTGAAAAAGTTATAAATTTTTTTGAAGTTGTAGCGTAAACTGAACTTTATTGCGTAGGAATTAAAGTTATTTTTCCATAAACTCATATTTGTTTACGTTTTTGGCAAATAAATCGCGGATGCAGATTTTTTTTTTGGGATCATCGTCCGATGGAGTTTTTGTTGCGAAAATCGATTTTTTTCATTGTTTGATCAAAATCAAAATATTTTCTTTCACGTAAACCTACATGGGCACTTATGAAACGTCAGAAGCTAGGTGCACGGTTCCAATTGGTCATTTCCTATGGAGAAGAGCCAGCAAGAAACTCCACGGTTACTCTTTAAAAATAATTGGTTTTTACAATGTTTGAATCATCGTGTTTAGATATGAATAATCTTTATAATATAATTTATATTGCAAGTAACTGCACTACCTACTTTAAAACCAAAAAAATAATATCATCAATTTTTGTTTTATTAAGTACTAGCTTCCACCCGCGGCTTCGCTAAGTATGTCGTAAAAAAAACTATCGTATGTCCTTCCCCGGGATGCAATCTATCTCTCTGCCAAATTTTATCGAAGTCCGTTCAGTGGTTTAGGCGTGAAAAGGTAACATACAGACAGACAGATAGACAAGAGTTACTTTCGAATTTATAATATTAGTATGGATGTTCAAATATCGTTACATATCACGTGACACGTCTGCAGTTTCAATGGCAATTTTTTTTAACCCAGTATAACAGAGTTAGTTGTCCCTTAATTTGAGGCATTTTGTTATGATAATGGTTAATGAAGTAAGCTATTTCTGATAAGCATGATGTAATATTAAGTAATTCATTTATGTGCTACCTTTATTGTAAAATATTAATTAAACTACTACAATTGAAGTTTGTTTTTTATTTAAGAACTTATACAACACTAGCTGTTGTCCGCGACTTCGTCTGCGACCAAGACAAAAGACACGTGGCGCCACCTATTATTATAACGTTATTGTTGTTTTCCTCGGGAACAGCACTTTTTTTCGGGATGAAAGGTACCCTATGTCCGTTTCTGTACACCTGACAACGTATAGTAAATTTTTGACAAATGCGTGCACTGACTGGACAGGTCCGCTCAATCTGTGTGGTTCTTTCCTCAAAAGACCATTTCAGACACCAATCTACATGGTCTTCACATGATCTGACCAAGATTATGTCTGGACTTCAAGAGACTGTGACCTCTGAGTTTGTTTCGGCCTTTCTTAGAATAGTCAGATAGGAAACGCCGACCTCATCTAGTTTAAAAAAATATGATTGACGTGTAAAAGTGTTTGTACAAACCTACTTACAGAAAATAAATCATTTATCATTTATATGCAAAATTTCAGGATGATCGGTTCAGTGGTTTATGCGTGAAAAGGGAACAAACAAACATACTTTCGCATTTACTAGCTTCCGCCCGCGACTTTGTCCGCGTGAAATTTCACTCTCCCCCCATTCACCCTCTTTGGAGTGGATTTTCGAAAAACCCTTTCTTAGTGGATACCTATATACACTTCACAAAGAACACACTCTCCAAAAATGTCTTTACATGACCAGCGGTTTAGGCTGTGCATTGATATAATCAGTCAGACAGGATCACAGGACTTTGAATTTTATATTAGATAGCGGCCCGCCCCTGCTTCGCACGGGTGCAATTTTTTTTTTCGAATTTCCAAAATTTTCTTTCATACAAACCTTATCCTGACAATACCGAACACAACAAAAAAAAGAATTAGCGAAATCGGTTCAGCTGCTCTCGAGATTTACGCTTAGCAACACATTTAGCGATTCATTTTTATATTAAAGATTTTTTTTTTAATATTAAAAATCGGCATTTTGATACTCAGCGCGGTAACCGTGACGTGCGAGCGAGTCGACTGCACACTGTAATTTACGTAGTTTTAAGTATAACTGTAAAAGTCAACGTCAAAGTTTTTTATTTGTTTACAAAAAATACATACTCAACCGCTTTCTGAGGCAGTTAGGTAAACAAGTACTTGTATTTTTTTTTCATTCCATAATTTTCTGGTATTTTATTTTTGTGTATCTATACATATAATAAATCATAAATAAGTGGCAAGAGATAGCTAGAAATAAGGAAAAAATATGAAAAAATAAAAACAAAGGTATAGGCCGACCGCTTATCTGAGACGTTGCCTGAGGTAGCTGCGCGGTGCGGGAGGGGTGATAGTTGTCACAAGTTGACAAATCACTGAGCTCTCGCATCACGTCACCACACACCACTAAGTTCAGATCTTGAAATCTTACTTTAATTTTCAGCTTTAACAGCGTGTAAATACTACTAATATCACAATGTTTAATACTTAATTTACATAAAAAATAATTATTCTAAAATAATAATACTTTACAAACTATTTTTTTATTATTAATATTTCAATTGTTAAAATCATCTATTTATTAGACAAAGCTACTATTTTCTGTTCCAAATAAAGCTGATGAAAACCTGATGTACAGATGACGCCAGCACATCAAGCTACTTACTACTATCTGTCAAACTTTAATAGATTTTCAACTTTATCGCTAAAGCATAAAGTTCAAAATTGATTGGGAAAATCTGACAGTTTTGGGTAGCTTGATGTGCTGGCGTCTGTACCTGTAGATATGCCATTTTGTAGTTCCTTACATACAAATTGTGTGCTTTGATTTGATTATTTAAACATTATAGCGGAAATTCTAATTTTAAGGGCTGACTTTTCCAACACCAACTTTAAAATTTTTGAATTTTTAACAGTTCTTCCAGACAAAATCTGTCAGACGTCAATTATATTCCACGAATAAGAAATTATCTGTCGATTGCAAAATCAGCCCTAAATCATCTATAGATGTCTCACGTTTGACAAATTAACGAGAACAGGGTTTGTTTAAACTTTCATCAGAAACTTTTTAAACAGAAAATTCAGAATCTTTTATGTCTAGCATGGGCCTCTAATGTCCGTGATGGGGGTCAGCAGTATCTGTGATTGGTCACTGAATACTGGTGGGCCACTATTGTCTATGATGGGGCCACATGTGTCTATGGGAGCATAGTGTTCTGTGGTCTATAATGTCACGTGAGGGTATAGTGTGAGTGTCTATGCTCTAAGCTATCTTCATCCTGTCGATATGGTGCGGAGCGGCCTGCACGGCGTGTATCCGCATCAGATGCCGCACCACGTTGCGTCGGCGCACGAACGTGTTCTCACAGACGCGACATTTGAATGAGTATTGTGGTGTTCTGTGTCGATTCTTGTGTATTCGCATTAGGGTAACGGATTTAAAGCGGGCGGGGCATTGGTCGCACTGGAAAAAGATAGGATCATTATTTGAAAACGAAATATTATTAATATTCTATGCACCAGTGTTGATACAATTGACTTTATAAGTTTAAAAGTAAATGTTGAGCTGAGCGAATACATCCCTACTACATGATATGACATCTATTTATAAGCAAAAATTAATTTTGTTGGCTTTTGTATCCCAACCCCCATTTCCAAGTCTATGCTGTCTGTCAGTCGTTCGTATTCTATTAAAACCGACAGCTTGCAAACGCCATTCGCCAGTTTCGGCCAGGCCGAAAGGTCGGCTACCTTTTGGCCGAAACCGAACCTTCGGTCGGAGTTAGATTTTTAATCACAGAGACTAATCTGACATTTAAGTCTTTTGTGTTTGTGTTTTTTTAGTATAGAAGATTGACATTACACCTGTCAGATTAGTCTCTGAGATTAAAAAACGAACTATAGTAGAAGTTTTTATTTCTAAACTTAAAAAAAAAATATGGATGATTGATAAATACTGTTTGGTTAATAATTAAACAAAATGCTAGTATTTTGTTTGGGACGGTAGTACAACTTTTTTAGAATAAGTAAGAGCTTCTTTAGGGTATAATCATCTACTAGACCAAAATCGATTGATAGAAAATGAATTCAGCCAACTGTTTTTTTTTTTTTACTAGGTGGTGTAATCGATAGAATGATGTCGATTGATAACATTGATCGACGCCAATCGACGTTGATTGAGTGGTTGCTCGATTGTTTGTTGCGCCGCTTCTTCCCATCTAAAGCACTAGGAAATAGTGAAGAGCGGGCGTGACGGAGACCGTCTTAAGTCATTTTGAAGATCAAAAAGTGCTGATTCTAATCCTAATTAAAAAAGTTGGTAGTGTACCTGTACATTCTTCTCAGGCAGATGTATGGCCACATGCTGTAAGTAGCTACTCTTGCGATGGAAGCCGGCGCCGCACTCCGAGCAGACGAACGGCTTCTCACCGGTGTGGAGGCGCTCGTGAATCTGTAATAACAATCATGAAAATCTAGACTCGTTAAAGTGGGAGATCGCGATGCCCCAGTAAGGGGGCGCCGGGCGTGGCGAGCGGTACCGGGCATGGTCTCAAGACTACGGTGGCCTGTAATTAAATACAGGCCCATCATTTGATTTGCTTGCATAATGGCTCAAGATACGTAACAATTCTTTGTGTATACTAGTTGCGCGGTAAACTCTGCTTGCGCGATGCAGTATTTTGACGTCACTGTGATGCGTAGTTCGCATGTGGCGATGTAGATGCCGCCACATCAATTCTATATACCTAATTAAATGTAATCTGGCAAAACTAGGCTCATTATACGCCCCGAAGGCCTTAACTGTAGGATAACGCTTTTGGGTTCTAGCGAGTTTTGCTTCTATGAAGTTCTTTAAGACATAACTAAGTACATACCTTCACATGCTCCACATTAAAAGCTTTATAATCACAGAAGGAGCACTTGTCGGTCTTCTCGTACCCGCGCTTGGCTCGGCAGTGCATTAGAAATAGTCTTGGAGCTCGTGGCTACGCAACAACAGCCACACGAGTCGATCGATCAGGTTAAGCTATGCTTGCCACGGCTAGTCCGTGGATGGGTGGGGGTGGGTGGTGGTGATCTTTACTTACCAAGACCTTGGTCCCGGCTGTCATTTGTAGATCGTTGACAGTCCTTACGAGTCGTCAGAAGCCCGAAACTCTGCATGGTATAGCATTACCCAGTTAATGGCTTGTTGGAGGTCAGATAAGCAGTCGCTCCAAGTATAATACTGGCATTCAGCTGCAAGCCAACCCCAACGTAGTTGGCAACCAAATGATGATTATGAACGTCAATACATACACACCTTCACCTGCTCCGCGTTAGAACCTTTATAATCACAGAAGGAGCACTTGTCCGTCTTCTCGTACCCATGTTTGGCTCGGCAGTGCATTAGTAATAGTCTTTTGGTTATAAACTTCTTGCCACAGTGCTGGGAACAGAATTATTTAAAGTTTTAGTCAAAAGGTTTTTTACTTGCGGATTGCCAAGAAGTATTCAAAGAATGCTGTCCATTCCAAAAGGAAGATTTCTAAATTATATGGAGAATTGCATGGTTAGTTGACAAAACAGGCAAGACTTGCTCATTTAGTTTCTTAAATACAGGGTGGCGTGGACCCTAGCGATTTTCGTTCAGATTTTTTTTTATTGTTGAATAGGCCCGCTCTTAACCTCGATCACGCCTGATGGAAAGCGATGGATGAGGTCTATGATGGAACGAGCGTGCCCAGAAGATGCCCAAGGCCGTGGAACTCCCACGCATCGACGAAACACAGCAGGCTGCTTGATGCCGGACTCCGGTGGGAAACTAAGCGGGTGTTAGCCCTACCACCACAAGGGAAGAATTGGCCAGTCAGTTGAGTAACTGGCGGAACAAACTCTGCTACACGAGGAGCCTTCTTCATGCCTTCCACCGCAATTGCCACTGCAATTTAAAGGCCTCTCTTCTTACAGAGAAGCAACAAGCATTGATCACAACATATGACACAATGGGTGCCTAAACATGGATGGCACCGCAGAGGCCGGCCCAGAAAGAGGTTAAGGTGAGATGAGACGAGATAATCTGAAAGTCCAGTTTGAGGTGGCGCAGGAAAATAGTCTCTGAAAGGACTTGTGAGAATCCTTTGCTCAACAGTGAGACATAATAAGCTGGGCAACATAAAAATATCAACGTACTTCACAAACTACATCAAATCCCGTATGTATTTTATTATGATTTCTTAAAGACAACTTAGAAGTTAATATCTTATGGCAGTATTCACACTCAATCTCCTCTTTTAGTCTCACTTTCTTTTCTCCTGTCTCCTTTTTTCTCCTCAAAGTCCGTTTAACAGGTTTTTCGTTACTCTTTTTACTTTTCTTAGTTTTAAATATTAATTCTACGGGTTTATCTATGAGATCTTGCACTTTTGTTTCACATTTGTTTTCTTCATTGTCATTATTTTCAATGGAATCATAATTAAAGGAGTTTATACTGTCCTCGTGATTATTAAAATCGTTGATTAGGTCTGATATGTCTATCGTTATTTTGGTGTTGTCTTCAGTGTTGAATATGTTGGGTTCTATTTTTACATTGTATATAGGTTTGTTGTTCAGGCGATCCAGAAACAATTTTTGGTTTTCTTCACATTTTTTTCTAAATTTGTATGAATAGTTGATATAGTTTATACATGACGTACACATTTTTTGCGGAAATGTGTCATTACAGTCCACCTGTAATAAATTAAACAACATTTACTTAGTGATTGTAAATATTTAAAACAAATTTTTTTTTTAGATTTATTGAAGTTATCTCAAAATATTTCCAATTTCTGGTTTTTTTTTCATGTTATCTACAATCGGCTGTTTAGCCATAATTAGATGTGGTCTGGGGTGGAAGATTTTGATGGCCATTTCAGTAAATAGTCTTAAATCTACATGTGACAACACTTCAGTTACTTTGGTCGAATTTCAATAAGTGCCATCTTAATGAATTAAATATGTATTTTGTTACGAGTAAAAAATTTTTTTAATCATACCTTTAGCCCAGTTGCAGAAAAAATAACATGGGAATACTTTTCGTGGTGTTCTGTGAACTGAAATATAGGATGCAAAGATGCCTCTCCCAGGCATGTTCTGCAGCAGTTCCAAGGGTCCATATCTCTAGTTAATAGAAATGGTATAACTGTATCGTCAGTGTAGTTATAAATTCGAGTTATAAAGTGTAATAAAAAACCTGAAATAAAAACTGATCAACACCTCGATTGACGCCAGAAATGACATTTGCGTTTAATTATTAGTGACCACAGTACAATAGTACTCCTAGCGCTTATATAAAATACTAACAAGTCCATGCTGACTACTATTAATAACGTGCGAACTTTTTCTGCGTTGGAAAAAATAATTACTACAATTTACGCGGGTCCAAAACCCTTTTTTTTTACGTAAAAACATCTATTTTCATTAATTCATCTCCAAAGAAATGTGGAAATCTGTTTGTAGTACTAACAAAACGTAAGTGTGTTTATTACAAGGAACTTCAGAAGTTCCTTGGTTTATTATAAGTATGGCCGCCTTCCGAATTGGCTAATATCGCTCCCAGCACTCAAATCGTCTCACATGCCTTCCATATTGGTTAGCACGATTATGACAGCTGAGAGCTGTCAACAATTCGGAACACTAGTGAGCGCGCTCACAGTGCTTACTCGGTGTCAAAAAGATATTACAGCAGTATTTCTTCGTATAAACACCACACGTTTCTTCCTTTTCTTTGTTTAGATGGTGACTGTCAGCCAGAAACACAATTTCGAAAATGCCATGTTATTAAAAAGTAAAAGATATGATGCAACTCAAAACAAAACACACACTGACACATTCTCATCCTCACACACACACACACACACACTGTCATTTTTGACAGCGCTCACGGTGATATTAGTACGAGGCATGGTCGGCGTTATCGCAAGATGGCGCATGTCATGACGTCGTCTATGACGATTGACGGGACATCAGTCACGCCAATTCGGTACGGGTTTAAGCACGCTCAAATCGATTACATCGATCATTTTTCCAATTCGGAACGCGCCCTATGTATGTACTAAAATACTATACATCATCTCTTAATCCGCTCGTTTGACAATTATTATAATACTAGCCACGTATGTTCTGTGAGCAACAGGCAGCCTGTTGCTTCTTCAGTATGATAAAGTAAAACGCGCGAGCTAAATAAAAAAAAAAGTTTATGAAAACATGAAAAACTCGCGAAAGCTTTCTGTTGTTTGCTCCCTTGGCAAACAATCTACTATTTTGAACTGATGCGATTAATTATAGGTCATCTAAAAATATTGCGTTTTTCAAACTTTTATTTTAACATTTTTAGCATTGCTGCGAATCTGTCAAATGAAGTCTGTGGTCAAGTGTCAAAAAATAGTCAAAATGGCTGCTACTTCATTTGTTTATGTTTATGTTGAAATGTTGAGCATCAATAATAAACTCGTAGAGAGTATATCTTGTCGTAATTAAATTTTAAACCTTGTAAATACACTTGTTTACTCCAAAATCTGATCGATAACCACAAAAACTAAATGTCTCAAGTCATAAATGTTTCGTATCGCGTGAAATAATCCAGAAAAGTGATAAAATGTTGGCGTTACTCCTATTAAACAATATGAGTACAAAGCATAGGGCGGCGAAGCGCAAATTGGCAGCGAAAGCAGATAAACCTGAGGCGAAGACGCCAGAAGTGGTTCACTGCAGGACTTGCTTGAATACAGAGGATTTAGTGTCGATATTTTATAATAAAGAAAGTGAGGAGAAACGGACGCAGGATTTGAGGCTCGTCACCGGTTTAGAGGTACGTATTGTATATTATTATGTATACGGAGCAGTGGTAGCCCAGTAGTATTGGCCCCGACTTACGAGCAAATACAGTCAGACGCGTTACTTTGTGTAATGTTTGGAGTTTTACGGTATGTAAAAGTTTACCCATCATCATCATCTGCCCAGCCTTTTCCCAACTATGTTGGGGTTGGCTTCCAGTCTTACCGGATGCAGCTTAATACCAGTATTTTACATGGAGCGACTGCCTATCGGACCTCCACAACCCAGTTACTGGGTAATACAATACCCCTTGGTAAGAATGATTGTCAGAATTTCATGCTTCTGACTACCCGTAACGACTGTCAAAGATCCACGAATGACAGCCGGGACCAACGGCTTAACGTGCTTTCCGAGGCACGGAGGGGTCTCGGTATGTAAAGATGGTCACCCACCCACAGACCAATCGCGCGGCAAGCGTAGCTTAACCTGATTGATCGACCCGTGCGACTGTTATTATTAGCCAGGGACCCCTCATAAAAGTTTAACCATATTTCCAGATAAAAATGGATGACGGTCTGTCACAGAAGATATGCGCACAGTGTATAGAAACTATGAACATGGCTTTACAGTTCAGGAGAACCAGTCGGAAAGCTGAGAAGTCACTTCTTAACATGATATCAGGTAAATAATAGTCTCAGTTTAGTTATTCACAACCATTCTATACGCTTCCATGCCGAATCAAATATCAATCAATGTTATCAAGGAGTCATCTAAAGGCTGTTGACAAATCTTAAACCCGAAAATATTCTCAGTTTCAATCAAATACCGACCACCAATGCTATAAGCTGTTCGAGACAAGGCAATTTAGTCATTGAAGATGTGTCATTTTCGATTCGACAACCTGTTGGTTGTGATCTCAGACCAAATAAAAAACCAAGACAGAGCGCTGAGAACGATACAGTGAAGCATGCCAAAACTACACCTCCGCTCTGTGCATACATGCTCACACGCACATGTTTATGAAGCCGGCTTCACTTTACTGTTGGCAGCCCTCTGTCTTGGTTTATTATTTGGTCTAAGGTTGTGATAGCTTACTGGTCAACTGAAGCCGTACGCCGTACGGCATTTCATACAAACTGTCAAGCCCTTGTTTTTCGAAATGAATGAACCGATTTTAATGAAACTTCATACGCATAAGCAGGATACAACGGTCTAAAAAGTTACTTAAGAACATTTACGGCAGGCAAACCCAAAAAAAGACACTCAGCACGACTCCAGAAGTCGTTACCAAAGTCAAAAATTAAGAAAGCAAAAGTAGAGAAGGTGGAGCTGAATGACTACAGCTACGAGATCTTCGGCGAGGAGTTCCAGAATGAAGACGATGAAGTGTACGAGGAGTTGGTCCAAACAGAGACGAGGACCAAGTTGAGAGCGAGACAGGTATGAGGATCTTTTTTTAATGATTTGACTTAGTTTTACATTCAGCAAACGCATAATTCGATCAGTTGCCATTCTCCTTTATTTATTGATTTATTTCAGGCATCAAGGCCCGTATATATTAATAGTAATAAATAAATAAATAAATAAATAATAAACACAGACAATACAATATTAATATAACTTAAAATAACTATAAATCATACAACATTATAATTACACTAAAAAGTAACACATTCGAAGTGTCTGCGTCGTGTTTCGCTGACTGGTGTCATGTAGCCGGCGGTACACAACACTCTTCGGCCAGAACTCTTCCTTGAATAACTTCTCGAAACACGCACCACGAACGACTTGAAGTTCGTGTTGTGACGCGAATCCAACTTCTCGACCCTCAAACTCCAGTTGGTCTTCACACGCATGTACTCCACGATCTCCTCAACCTTCGTGGAGTGGTCTGCACACGTACAGTTGCGGGATTGCTGGACGCAGCAGCATGTTGGGTCCTGCCAGCGCGGTGTCGTATTGGTTCTGACAAGGAGGCTTCTTCTTCTTCACCACCTTGATGAAACCATCCTTGTCGCTTGTGTCCTTCTCTGGAACCTGCCTTTTCAAAACCTTGTTGGGTTTCGACCGTTTACTTACCCCCTTTGAGTTTTTCCGCTAGTTTTACCTGCGAGTTTTGCGACTCAGCAGGCTTGTTAGCGGCTACTATTGCTGCTTAGGCTTTATTTATTGATAGCTACTTTGGCAGTAGGACTTTTGCTGATATTGGGTGAGAGCCCTGTTCAAGGTTAAGCTATAAATCAACTTTTCTCCATTTTAACACATAATATCTCCCCATATTTCCAGAAAGCGCCGCCTAAATCGAAACGGATGACGATACCAAACCTCGCTTCGTATAAGTGTGGCACCTGCAGCAAGGAGTTCCGGATGAAGGCGACCTACAAGGCGCACATGAGATTCCACACGAACTACTGTGTCTGTGAGGTACGTGTCCTGTGAACTCCTGTGGACTGTGCGTCGTACAAAAGTCGCCTTGCAGCGCAGCAAGGATGAGGTTCCAAGTAAGGAGATCAAGGTTATAAACTAATTCTGGTGAAAAAATTAATAAATAAATTGGAAGTTTGACCTTCAAAATCTCCGTTACCAGAAGCTTCCGGAGCATGGTCCTAGCTTGTACAAAAAAGTATTCAAGACTTACGCCTCTTTACACATATTTTTAGGGCTCCGTACCTCGAAAGGAAAAAACGGAACCCTTATGGGATCACTTTGTTGTCCGCCCGTCCGGTCCGTCCGTCTGTCTGTCTGTCAAGACACTTTTTCTCAGGAACGCGTGGAGGTATCAAGCTGGAATTTATATCAAATACTCAGGTCTACTGTCCCTTAGAGCTCAAAAATCAAACTTCTAAGCCAACGCAATCAAAAGATACAGCCGTTTATGCAGCAAATTTTCGACACTCGCAGGGGAATCAAATCCTACAGGGTACTTCCCGTTGACCTAGAATCATGAAATTTTGGCAAGAAGCAAGGTCATATAGCACAAGTAAAGGGAACAATCCAAAAACCGTAAATATCTAGGTACTTTGTAAAATAAAAAAAAGAATCCCGTATTAAACTACTTACATACCTACAAATTTGTGCGGAGCCCTCGGTGCGAGAGTTCGACTCGCACTTGTCCGGTTTTTTATTTTATTCCCATTACATACATTAGTATGATGTAGATGAGTATTAGCTCATCACGTCTGTAAAGTTTCGCCAACTAATCAAAGAATATTTAGTACCTATAGTCAGTGGCGTGCACTCCATACATGCAAATAAGCTCTGCATACCCTGTAGTCCCATACATACATGCCCATCTAAATGATAAATAACTATAATTTAAAAAAACATGGTAATTTAGCTTTCGCGCCATCTATTACTTTTTTTGGAACTAACTCGTTGGAGCTGCGAACATCCGCCACCCGCGCAGGCAGCGCTCCCGTGAGCAAAAGCGATACTACGCCTTGCTTATTCTTCATACAACGCATCTCGTGTAGTACACAACAAAAATGTGACTGTGTGCGTCAAAATGTGTGCGCGTGTTGGAGTTTTAGAAGCATAGCTTACATTGCAAACCGTTCAAATTGAGAACCGGTAAAAACACTGCTTAATTGTTGATTGCAGAGGGTCGACTTTTTTTTGTCGGATTGACCAAATGACCGATTAATTAGTTCGTATTAGTTCGTAACGTAATAAATTGCAAAGTTTGTTTCGCCATATTGTTTTTCTTGGCGCTATACGCTAATGATTGACGAGTAATTGTTTAGTAAGTCTATTGTAAAAAATGGAAAATTATACATGTGAGACCTGTGCTGGCGGCAAAGTGTTTAAATAGTAAATTAAAATCGGCCGCGATTTTTTTGTGCATACCCTGTCTGAAATCTCTGTGCACGCCACTGCCTATAGTCATCTCACTCTAACCCACTGCTCCACAGGCATGCGGAAAGAGATGTCGTAACAACAACCAGCTGCAGGAACACAAGAGAGCCCGCCACGGGTTGTATAAGATACACAAGTGTGCGTACTGCGAATATAGTTCCGCTACTAAAGAAGCGCTTACGGTGAGTGAAGATTAATATTAAGGTACAGAGGCCAGAACATCAAGCTTCCCCAACCTGTCAAATTTCTTTGATAGATTTTCAACTTTGTTACAAAGGCATAAGGTTCATATTCAATTGGGAAAATTTGACAGATTGGGGTAGCTAAATGTGCTTGCCTCTGTACAATGGTATACAGGGTAGGAGGGACATCGACCCGCAAACTGAAACCATAAATACAGCACATGATTCTAACGAAGAAGTTTTTCGTCGGTTTTTAGGGTTCCGTACCTCATCATCTGCCTGCCTTTTCCCAACTATGCTGGGGTCGGCTTCCAGTCTAACCCGATGCAGCTGAATACCAGTATTTTACATGGAGCGACTGCCTATCTGACCTCCACAACCCAGTTACTGGGTAATCCGATACCCCTGGGTAAGACTGGTTCTCAGACTTTCGGGCTTCTGGACTATTCGTAATAATTGTCAAAGATCCGCGAAGGACAGCCGGAACCAACAGCTTAACGTGCTTTCCGTGGCACGGAGGGGTCTCGGTATGTAAAGATGGTCACCCATCCACAGACCAACCGCGGCAAGCGTAGCTTAACCTGACCGATAGACCTGTGCGGCTGTCATCTAAAAAGGAAAAAACGGAACCCTTACAGGATCACTTTGTTGTCCGTCTGTCTGTCAAGACCCTTTATCTCGGGAACGCGTGGAGGTATCGAGTTGACATTAAAACCATATACTCAGGTCAAAGTCCCTTGAAGCTGTGAAAAAATTAAACTTCTAAGTTAACGTAAAAAAAAAAATACGACCGTTTATTCCGCAAAAAACGTATATTTCGACACTCTCAAAGGAATCAAAATTTATAGGGTACTTCCCGTTGACCTAGAATCATGAAATTTGACAAGAAGCAATGTCATGTAGCACAAGTAAAGGAAAAAATCCGAAAACCGTAAATTTGTAGTTACATTAAACCAGACCAGTTTTATTTTTTTTGTCCAGTTTTATTAATTTATTTAATAACTGACGTAAAATTTCAACGGTTCAAAATCATGTATTGAGTCCATGGTTACAGGTTGCGTATCAATCGATGTCCCCGCCATCACCCTGCCATGTACACTTGCCAAAACTTAAAAACATTGATTGTGAAGTTACGAATCATGAGGATGGACTCCTAAGCCAATCCGGTAATTAACTTCTGCTGATTTGTATTATTATGTTGCTGGTGCTGTCCTAAACAAAGAATACATACGATCCATCACTACAAACTTTATGTAGGTGCCATTCGTGGAATCTAACCGTTCTGTTATTTATTCAATCTTTTCGCACACAAAAAGGCATACAACCAAGGGCGGTGAAGAGATCAGATGGCAGGTGCGGTCCGTTCGTAAATATTCCTAAAAGAAATCCACCGAACCGAACTTCGGTGCTGTTAGTGGAATACTTTAGGTGCCGTTCGCTCAATTATGATTAAAATCGGTGCTGTTAGAGGAATGCCTCGTATTTATGGACCCATAATATTGTTAAATAGGTTTTATCTTAAAGTTGGAATCGTTATATCAGTAAGAAAAACTTTTTTGAATTTTGCTAAGTGTTACATCTATTTATCGATATTCGTTGACTGTAAATTTAAGTATTATAAATAAAAAGTTTATGATTAATAAAATTTTATGTCGACATAACAATATAAAATCAATTTAATTAAAACTTTATTTATGTCTTCTGATTCTCTAGATACACGAACGTCGCCATACAGGTGAGAGGCCCTACGTCTGTGACCACTGCGGCGCCACCTTCCATCGAAGATCGAACTTGGTGCAGCATATAGCTATACATCTACCTGAGAAGAACTTCCAGGTAAGGATAATTGCTTCATCTATACTCCGACTTTTAATTAGCTGCAGTAAAATGACACTTCTTAATAACTCATTTCGGACTGCGTTTAGAGATATGCATGTCAAATAAGTTTCGTTTGTTACACTATTCTGTACTAGAAAAACAAGATTTGGTTGATGGCCGCGAAAAAACAAAAAGACGCCAATTTCAGTCATTTAAGTAACACATAAGCTGTCATTTTACTGCAGCTAATTAAAAGTCAGATTATAGTTAGTTTGTAAGGAACCTTCCTTAGATTACATCACACGTTAAGAGCGGTTCTTTCACTACATCCGATCCGAATCCGAGAAATGCCGGGTCCGAAGTGACCATAGTCCTATTTGTATGTGGCGTTGCGCACTAGATCCGAACTCTATCCGTCAGAATTTAGAACATTTCCAATTCGAATTGAAGTCGGATCTTTAATTCGGATGTAGTGCGGAACCGCTCTAAGGGGGAGAGAGGGGGTCAAACAAGTGAGACATCATGTCATAAGGGGAGGGACGGGACATAACCTTTCACATGACACAAATCTAAATTATTAAAACTCTAAAACGCAAATTTTGAGTAAAGTTATGACCTCTAAAAATGAATGTTTAAACCGAAGTTAATGCTGGTGTAATTTTACTCTGGGTTTATTAATATACAGATTCTTTTTTTTTTTTATTGTTCATATTCATGGGAATATGAACAATTTTCACTATGGGACCAACTCTGAAATCACGAAAAAAAATCATCTGTTTCATACATTTTGGTCAAGCCGGAATTGAACTTTTGTATTAAACAGCTGATTTTTTTTCTTGATTTCAGTGTTTGTCCCATAGTGAAAGTTGTTCATATTCATGGGTAGAACACCCTGTAAACATTTGGAACCGGTAAAAAAAATCATCTGTTGTACAGCAGTGACTTTCGTGTTACCGTCCCCATAGTTCATTTAGTAGATAAGTTTATGCTTTGTGTAAACTAAACTAAGTAACAGTCATTAGTAATTTTAAAACATGAGCCACACAGACCGAGCTGCCTCGCGAGGTGTGGTCGGATAAATTCCGTACGACAGCCTACCGCGTGGCATTAATTAATCTGAATTCGCGACTTTTTTGCCAAAAATGTAAACAAATATGAGTTTATTGAAAAATAACTTTAATTCCTACACAATAAAGTGCAATTTACGTTACAACTTCAAACATTTTTATAACTTTTTTCAATAGTGCTTGTCACTCTGAAATCAACTTAATTGTCATTATAATAAAGTTGATATTTGTTTAACTAGAAATAACATCAATTTGAAACATCCTGCTTGATGCACCGTTGATATGCCTCGCGAGGCAGCTCTGTCTGTGTCGACCCGCATATCTAACCGTCCCTGATTCGTGCCCAACTGACCCCTAAACAGTGCGACATGTGCCCCAAACGGCTCAAGTCGCGCAAGTTCCTACAGATTCACAAACACAACGCGCACACCGGCAAGCGGTACGGCTACCTCTGCGGCATATGCGAGCATCGATTTGAGAAGCCGAATAAAGTGCGCGCGCACATGCGGCGCGTGCATGGCGTTGCTGATGACCAGCAGGGGCCGATTGTTAGGGTGCAGCTTTAGGGGTGATTGGGGATTAGGAGGCCTATTCTGTCTCGTGATTGAGATTTTTTGAATACACCGTTTTTTTATTTTAAAGAAATTTCGGGAACGCCCGAAATAAATATGTAAATGAATCACAACACTATGCGTTTCGAGGTAAAGGGGATCTTTTGTGTCTCGTGGCACAAAAAAATTTGCTCGTCAGTTTAATATTTATTTTTGTACAGAGGCCAGCACATCAACCTACCCCAATCTGTCAAATTTTCCCAATTGAATAAGAACCTTATACCTTTGTGATAAAGTTGAAAATCTATCAAAGAAATTTGACAGATTGGGGTAACTTGATGTGCTGGCCTCTGTACTTAAATATTAAACTTTCAAGCAAGTTTTGTTAAAATAAAATTACAAGAAGGCCCGGCCGGCCCGAAATAACTGCATAAAAAAACATATTATTTTAAATTATATTTTTTTAGTAAAAATGTTAATAATTGTATAGTAAAAATCAATGTAAAATTTATCTCAGTATACCTAAATTTATTTATTTTTTAGTGTTAAGTTATTTTTGTGATAGTTACATTTATTTTGACATTTCGATCAAATAAAATGTTGTTTTTATATTGGTATTCAGAACTGAGGTTTTAAAAATATTGAATAGTTTTTGCAATATTGTTTCTCAAATCATGTAACGAGAAATAATTTAAAAGAAGTGCTTTTAAAAATGCAATATTACTCGGAAAGCGTAGTTTTTAATAGGATTTATTTTAACTACAATAATATGTATTAAAAAGAGTAGAATTAATAATGAATGTTGTATTATAGGATTGATACTATAGTATCAAGGTCAAATAATCAATTAATATTTTGGGGTCATTATAGACCTCTTATATAGCCATACAATTATAAAATTGCCAATATAATTTAAAAAAATCACTGCCATTTTATAGGCGAGACCCCAAGTGGTATTATTCTCTCAAATATGGGGCCTAATGCCTAATTAGTTGCCATAGTAAATGAAATTAAGTATAATATTAATAATATAAGAAATAAATAATCATGAATATTATTAAATAGTGAAGCTAGATTTTTAAATTAAATACTTGAGTGATCTCTTAGAAGTATTATTTTAACGTATTATTATTGTACTAAAGTTGAGCTACACTGCGCAAGCGTATATTTTATTTTTTATCCTATTTTTGTGACCCTATTTTCCGTAGGTTACATGTGTATACTTAACCGAAATATAGTAAGAATCCATACTAATTTTGTAAATTCGAAAGTAACTCTTCAGGCGTGAAAAGGTAACATACAGAATGTTACCTTTTTACAAGCCTAAACCACTGAACGGATTTCGATAAAATTGTGCGAGGACTTATGCGGGTGAAACCGTGGGACGCAGCTAGTCTTCCATACTCATTATAATGAAAAAGATATATATATATATATGTATGTAGTAGGCACCACACAATCGGCCCTGTGCTCTCGACGCGTACAAAAACTTTAAGGTAAGGGCACATATTGTTTGACTTACAATTTATTATTCGTATTATTTTCTTGCGCACTAGTGGTTGACATAAATATGTAGAATTTGTTAGTTTTAGTATGAGTCTGACGGCCAGTCTTACCAAAGGGTATCGTGTTACCCGGCTACTGGGTTATGGAGGTCAGACAAGCAGTCACTCTATGTAAAATACTGATATTTAGCTGCATCCGATTAGACTGGAAGCCGCCCAGCATAGTTGGGAAAAAGCTAGGCAGTTTTTTTGTTCCTTTTTGTAAAGTAGAATTATAGTGGTTTCCATACTTAGAGAATGAAAGTTTTTTTTTTTCTTGTGTATGAAAGGTAAAAATTCAATGTTACGTTTGAGTCCAATATTGTAATTTTTGTTTAGATAGATAGATAGAATACTCTTTATTATGCACACACCATATAAATTACAGACCTAAATATAGAAACTGTACAAAGGGTGACACAATGGGCGGTCTTATCGCTAAGAGCGATCTTTTAAAGACAACCTTTGGATGTTTTTTTTTTTTGGTTTAGTAATATTTTTGTATTATTATTTTGTCAACTACTAGTGACATGTTTTTAAATTAAAAACAACCTGTTTTCTACTATTTATGTCAAACACTAGTGTCGTTACCTTATTTTTTTTTGTGTACAAATGTTGATTTACGTTGATTTGTGTAGCAACTATCAAATACATAAAGGCCTATTTTTTTTTTAATTCTAATTCTTCCCGTTTCCTCCAACAGTGCAGCGTCTGTCAAAAATGGGAGAAGTCGAAGAAACGCCTTCAAGTCCACGAATATAAGGTCCACAGGGAGCACAAATACAGGTACATATGCCCCGTATGTCAGGACACGTTCACCCGGCCGGGCAACGTCAGGCAACACCTGGCCAGGAGTCACGGGGTGCCCAAGGAAGACCAGGGCGTCATCGAGAGATATGAGGTATTTCTTAAACAAAAAAAAAACAATTTTTTTTGATGGCCGGTTCTTGGTGTTTTTACCCTAATTTTTTATTGGGCTGAAGACTTTTTTTTTTTGGTTAGCTGTTTTGAATGGCTTCTCATAATAACTAATCATACCATAAGTTGGCAAAGATTTAAAAAGGGCTTTGAAGGGCCGTGGCATATCTACTTGTCCGCCATTTTGATTCTATTTCAAAGTGGCATGACACCTGTATAAATCGATAGCTAACATCAATGCAAACCAAAATATATATATGGTCCTATTATATATAGGACCAAACTCATATATATATTTTGGTTTGCATTGATGTTAGCTATCGATTTATATAGGTTTCATGCGTGGCCGCCATTTTGAAAAAGATTCAAAACGCATGACGCCTGTATAAATCGACAGCTGACATCAATGCAAACGGAAAATACATATAATAGGACCAAACTCATATTCATTTTCGTTTGCATTGATGTAGATTTATATTTCATGCGTGGCCGCCATTTTGAAAAAGATTCAAAACGCATGACGCCTGTATAAATCGACAGCTGACATCAATGCAAACGGAAAATACATATAATAGGACCAAACTCATATTCATTTTCGTTTGCATTGATGTAGATTTATATTTCATGCATGGCCGCCATTTTGGCGCGTATGTCAGGGGCCATATAAAATCTTCAATCCCGTTAAACGACTAAGTAATTATAACTTTTAATTTAATTTGGAAGCAGAGCCTCTGCCATGAAGAGGGCAAGCACAAAATAACAAAACAAAAAAGTAAAAATTACCCTTGTATTTTTAACGGCCACAAAGCGGTTCTCAGGAGAAGCTTACAGGGTCAAACTAAATTAAATTAGCTAGCGAAACTCTGCAGACGTGGTGTCGATATCTGGACACGATAAAATAAAAATAATAAAGATTTGATGTTCTTTTCATAGGGGTCAACGACCGCTGATATTTTGATTACTTGAAATATGAGTTAAGAAAATATGTTTTATCGTGATTAGGAACAATTTAATAATATTGTCAATAGTATAAAAACAGCTAGTAGAAAAATCAAAACATTACCGAACAAAATCAAAAAATTAACATCAAATACCGTACTTCTTATAGACGAAAGACAGGCTCTAAGTGCAGATAAGACATGCCCCCAGTATAAAAACAAAAACAGAGAAGTCAAACGCAGCATTAGGAAAGACATTAGATCTTTTAACACCAAACTAATCCAAATTGCTTTAGAAAATAATCGTTCATTAAAAATAGCTAAACAAGGCACCACAAAAGGTAAACAGTGGATAAACTGTCTCAAAGATAACAATGGCCAAAAACATAGGAATAGGGATAAGGTTTTACAAATCTGCACAAATTACTACACATTTCTGTACTCAAATTACCAGTCCCCAGCACCTAGAATAAACTATTTATGCCCAGATACCATCCCCCCCATCACTGGTTTTGAAGTACACACCGCACTTAGTAGAATGAAGTACAACAGGGTACCAGGTGAGGATGGTATTAGTACTGAAATTTTGAAAATAGGCGAGCCTACTCTTCTCCCTATAATTACAAATCTATTTAATTCCATTTTACAAACAGGTATATTCCCAGATAGCTTTTGCCACTCAAATATAATACTTTTACATAAAAAGGGGGATAAATCAGATCTTAACAACTATCGACCGATTAGCCTTGTATCACATCTCTATAAGGCCTTCATTAAAGTCATAGATAATCGTATCTCACCCCAATTAGTCAAACACCAACCTCCACAACAAGCTGGATTTCGACCAGGCCTCTCCACTACTGACCATCTACATGCAATAAACCAAATAATCGAAAAGTATCAAGAGTTCAATATACAAATTTATCTTGCCTTCATCGACTACTCGAAAGCTTTCGATAGTCTGACACACGATGCAATATTCGACGCTCTGAGCAACCAAGAAATTGATCCCACCTACATCAACCTACTTCGTAACGTATATTTACACAGCACTGCTTCAATTAGATTACAAACAGCCGGACCATCATTCTGTATCGAAAAAGGCGTAAAACAAGGAGACCCGCTTTCACCCAAACTTTTTAACAGCGCTCTTGAAGAAGTCTTTAAAAAGTTATCGGCAAATTGGGAGAGATGCGGCATTGAAGTCGGCGGGGTGCGGTTAACAAACCTCCGCTTTGCTGACGACATTGTCGTATTTTCCTCCACGGCGACTGAACTAGAGCTTATGTTAAACCAACTCAGTGATGCAAGCCTTGGGGTTGGACTTGCGATGAACATGTCGAAGACCAAGCTGATGTCAAACACCACTAAATATAGGATCAGAGTAAATGGTGAGGAATTGCAATATGTCCATGAATACATCTACTTGGGCCAGTTAGTCTCTTTCCAGTCCAGACAAGACAAGGAAGTCTTAAGACGAACCAAAAATGCCTGGAAGAGCTACTGGTCCATGAAAGAGCTTATGAAAGGAAATCTGCCTTTGACACTAAAGCGAAAAATTATGGACATGTGCATTCTTCCCATTCTGACCTATGGATCCCAGACTTGGTCTTTGACAAACATACAAAAGTCCAAACTCAAGGTTTGCCAACGTGCAATGGAGCGCAGTATTCTAGGCGTCAAATTGACAGACCATATTCGCAACACCACACTACGTTCCAAAACACAGCTTACTGACATCGCTCAAAAAGCCGCTAAGCCAGAAGTGGTACTGGGCTGGCCACGTGCCGTATACCCAATAAGCTATGGGCCAAAATAACCACCACGTGGAGCCCTGACACAGGTAGAAGACGTCGCGGCAGAACCCGTAGAAGATGGCGGGACGAGTTGGACAAAACAAACGACCAGTGGCCCACTTTAGCCCTGGATCGAAAGAACTGGAAGTCATGGGGAGAGGCCTTTGCCCAGCAGTGGGATGATGCAGGCTAACAGTATCAGTATCAGTATCGTGATTAGATATCAATGCTAATCACGTCTTTGAAGTTAACAAAAAAAAAACTGATTTTTAAACAGATATTTCAAGTGAATACACTGACTGCGGTCGATGACAAAAAAAATCTCACATTGATTTTATTTTTGTTTTATCAGGTTTAGGATACCGATCATGTCTGCGGAGTTTCGCTAGCAAATTTATTTTGACCCTGTATGCCCAGTTTAAGATAAGATGTAATTTAATAGATTTAATGATTATCCTTGTATTGTAACCATTGTTTTCTTTTGGTTCAGGTACACTTGCCCACGCTGCCCGAAGACCTACAAATGTCCGGATCATGTCAGGAGGCACCTGGTCAACCTCCATAAGGTTCCCAGGTCAGACCAGGGGCCTGTACAGAAGTACGTTGTGAACAGCTAAGCCCTGTGTGCACGGCACGGTTTCTTTACGACTCGGCGTATAAACCGCGTCGTAGAAAAAACGTGGCGTGCTTTCAAGGCGAGACCGAACAGGCATCTTCTGGGCACGCTCGTTCCATCATAGACCTCATCCATCGCTTTCCATCAGGCGTGATCGAGGTTAAGGCGACTACATGACCTAAAGCGCGGTCACTGTCGGACTGCATAGAAAAAAAAAGAGACGCGCGATGACACAACGCTGGTAATTTATTGCAAAAAATGAAGAAATTGTCTATTTACAAAAAATCTATTGTTTGTACTAAAAAAATAAAACACTAGTGCTTTAGTATGTTCCTTGTAGAATAATTTCTGACAAAAATCACAATGATTGTATGTATGTTAGTATGGTTTTTATTGTGAAAAGAAAGTTTTTAGGGGTATATTCATGTTTTTTTTTTTTCTATAGTATCAAATTAGTTGTATTATGATGATGAGGTTGACAAATCATATTTTTTTATTTTTTGTCATCATAATGATGGCGATGAAATAACGCATAATTTGTAGTAAAGAAAAATACATAATCATTGTATATACTAGATGTAAGCAATGTACACACATCAAAAGTGTCTAGGGATCAACATATATTTTTGCAATAACTTTTCTCCTGATTGATATTAATTAAAATCTTCTTTAAGGATTCATCAAATAAAGTGTTTTCGTTTGTCACAGTAACGATAAACCAAGTCACCTTTGCATTAATAAAGAAATTTGCCATTTTCCTAATAAAGGGATTTTTGACATTTGAACCACTAACACAAAAGTTCGAAAAAAAGACTGAAATAACAGTTTTCTTTAAAATGTTATTGGGTAACTTAAACAATTAATAATCCGTGTTTCTACCGCGAACACTAACAACTCAAGAACATCGGTTTGGCATACTCAAAATGAGTTCATCCAAATCACGCTGTGGAATGGCCGCCCATGTTCGTTGCAACAATAAAAAAAGGTCTTCTTGCGACTGGATACCCTCCATATTCGGCAGAGCTCTTCTCTGTAGCATATCCCATGCATGCTCAATCGGGTTCAAGTCTGGCGACTGAGCAGGCCAGGGCAGGACATTGATGTTAGCTGCGGCGAGAGTCTGTCTTACAACTCTTGCGGTGTGCGGTCGTGCATTATCATGCATTAACTGAAATAAGGGACCGATTTGCACTTGTAGAGGAACGATGACGTCTGATACAATCGTCTCAGCATAAATTTGAGCGTTGAGGTTGCCTCTGATCCAAATCAACTCAGTTCTTCCGCCGATCCAAATACCCGCCCATACCATGATGGTTCCACCACTATAAGGATGGACTTCCTGGCAGGATTTTAATCGCTGTTGGCGTCCAGGGGTTCTCCAGTGTCGTATACGTCTTGTATCCGGTCTCATACCAAAACGAGACTCATCAGAAAAGCACACGAAACGCCATTGTTCTTCTGCCCAATTTCTGTGTTCAAGAGCCCATTGATATCGAATCCTACGATTGTGCATTGCTATAGGTGGTACCCGTAGCGGTCTTCGGGAATGAAGGTTCACTTCATGCAAGCGGTTTCTGACTGTTTGGTCGCTAATTAAGTTCCCTGAAGAGTGATGAAGCCTCACGGCTAACATCATGGCGGTTATTGTTGGAGCTCTTCGAGTTAAGATTTGAATGTATCGGTCTTGTCTCCGTGTGGTGCAGCGATACCGTCCTCCATGGCGCTCAGCCACGGTACCAGTGCTTCGGTAACGTGTCCAAAGTCGACTGATAACACTCTGACTTGTATTCAGAGCTAAAGCCACAGTACGTTGCCGGGAACCAGCTTCTATCATTCCCACGGCTCTGAGCATTTCTTCCCTGCTTAAATGACGTCGCCGCTCCATAATAACGTTGGTTTTAATCAGTAGTAGGGAAACAGTAGCACTAATAATGTCTTCAATGCGTTGTATGTTTTTATAGGGAAAATATTGACAGCTGATTTTCATCTTTTACTCGAATTTGATTCACAGTTCCTGATTCAAATTATGAAATGCACCAAAAAGGATCCATATAAATTTATAAAATCATAAATTTATTACAAAGCCACATCTCAATCTCAAGAAATCCGCATAAAAATGCTTGATCCCTAGACACTTTTGATGTGTGTATTTAGAAGAAAATTAAAAAAATCTTTTTTCAATTTATTGTTTAAATTACTGCTACTGTTGCATCATCCCACTGCTGGGCAAAGGCTTCCAGCTCTTTCGATCCAGGGCTAAAGTGGGCCACTGATCGTTTGTTTTGTCCAGCTCGTCCCGCCAATATTCTTCGCGGCAGACCGCGACGCCTTCTACAGGGCTATCAGGGCTCCACGTGGTGGTTATTTTGGCCCATAGCTAATTGGGCATACGGCAGACGTGGCCAGCCCAGTCCCACTTCTGCTTAGCGGCTTTTTGAGCAACGTCAGTAATCTGTGTTTTGCAACGCAGTGTGGTGTTGAGGAAAAATGTTTAGCTGTCTCAGACCATAAAAAAACCTTTATTTATATTTGTTTGTTTTTTACTGTGTCTGCGTCCACTATCCTTTGGTGAAATACAGGCGTGCTATTATAGTATTTTTATCTCACGAAACGACGCGCGCTTTACTTGTGGTTATAGTGTGCTTTACTTGTGCTTTTAAATCTGACGGACTCCTCGAGCGCATTGAAATAAACGTGCCTAAACTTAATGCTCGGAGAAAATGCACATCCTTTTTCAATGTCCCTCGTCATAAAATCAACTTAGGTATGAACGCTCCGATGGCTAGGCTAACGTCCATGTACAAAATTTTTTGCAATATCTACGATTTGGATATCTTCCACGACCATCCCACGCGTTTTAGATTATAAATAAGGGGAAGACCGCAGACAACAAAACAAATTAGTAAACTAGTATATTAAATAGAATTTTTATTAATCAATGTTTAAGTCGATGAGGGTACTACAGAGATTTTAGCTGGAGTTTTAGTTATTTTCCTTTTTCTCTTATCATTTTAACATTAATATTATTTTTGTAACGTGAATGCTGTGTTTTTTCTCTTGTTTTTGTTGTGAATGCTGTGCACGTCTGTAATTGACGTAAACACTAGTCCATGTCTCTGTTCTCTGTTATTTGAAAATGTTTGTGTTTATGTTGTTGATGTGCCTTAATAATAAAATAAATAAAAATAAATAGTGTACAAACACGCTGTGAATGTGCGTGTGCGCGCAGGAGCTTTCGGTAACGTCCGAGACAATACGGAAGTGTGTGTTATGTGCTGACGCTAGGTACTGCTCGTCTTCACGCTTCACGCACACATTCACAGCGTGTTTATACACTTGGTTATCACAAGCAACTGCCCCGTTGGTTTTGTGGTCGGTCTGCTCATGGTTATTGGGTTTTTCCTTTAGAAATTTTTCATTAGCAGCCCGGAATTTGGAGATACCCCCGTGCCTCGGAAAGCGTGTTAATCCGTTGGACCAGCGCCTGATCTCTCCCCGGTCGTGTCGGATTTCCGTCCCATCGAACTATCAGAGTAAAGGAACAGAGAATGCACCTGTGTTTGCGCACACACTTGTGCACTATAATATCTCCTGCGTACCTGGCTAATCTCCATTAAGATAAGCCACCGTGGGGGGATTATTATTATTCTATCACAAGTAAAGCGCGCGTCCCTTCGTGAGATAAAAATACTGTAGTTAGTATTTAGGGAAAATAAAATAATACAACAACAATTTAGACTAGTTAACTTACTTTATTTAAACCTAGTTATTGTGCGTCATTTGTACAAAGTACGGACTAACAAATAAATGCTACATTTGTGCTTTGGCAAGAGTAACTTACAATTAATTAATAATATCTATATTTTTACACACACCACACAACATTATCAGCTTATAATGTTCCCACAGCTGGGACACAGGCCTTCTCTGTGACAGGGAGTGACTGTGTACCCACGCGGGCCCAGTGCAGGTTGGTAGCTGTCACATGTCTTCGAAGTTTTAGTTCTAGGACATGCCGGTTTCCTCATGATATTTTCCTTCACCGTTTTGAGAGCAGTGGTGATGAAATTATTTACATAAAATAAAGCGCCTGCCCAGGTTCGTACCCACGACCTACAACTCGTAAGTCGGGGCTGTTACCACTAATGTATGAACGTAAACGAGGTAAAAGGAGTATGTAAGGATCGTAGCAGCTGGCGTTCTATAGTTTCTGCTTACCCTCATGGGAAGAAAGCGTGTGTTTATACAGGATGTCCCAAAAGGTTACGTAGCTGGGAAGGGGGGTGATAGGGGTGGTCACAAGGGTCACCAGAAAAAAATAAAAAGGTACAGTTAGCAAAATAGCCCCACAAGGTGTAAAATTTTTAGTAAAAAAAAAAGCCATTTATTTTTTTATTTTTCTGGTGACCCTTGTGACTACCCCTATCCACCCCCCTTACCAGCTACTTAACCTTTTGGGACACCCTGTATATGTGTGTGTGTGTGTGTGTGTGTATCAATATTTACAATGAATCACACTATATAGGTGACAGTTTGTGTGTGTTTATATGTTTGTTACTTCTTCACGCTCAAACGGCTGGACCAATTTTGATAAAGTTTTGTATGGAGATAGTAGACACCCTGGATAAACATATAGGCTACATCGATTCCGTGGGAATCCGCGGGGCGCGGCTAGTTTTGAATTATTTTACTAGTAATATTTACAATTTCAGTTTAGGTATAGTGTTACCCAGTAACTGTGTTGTGGAGGTCCGAAGGCCGATTCCCGTAATATAAAAACGTTCAAAATCTAGTCCTGATCTCATCTTGGCGACAATCAAAATAAAAAACTTGTCAAACATGTTGAAAAATTTAGAGATATTTTTGACAGACTCTTTAAAATACTGGAATTGCCCCTCGGATAGTCGCTCCATGTAAAATACTGGTATTCAGCTGCATCCGGTTAGACTGGAACCCGACCTCAACATAGTTGGGACAAAGCTAGGCAGATGACGATGTTTGACCTAACGCGAGAATATCATGGTTCACTTTTAGCCACTCACACGCCCGGGTTTTTCCGTGACGCGCTCAAGACTGTTCCCGAACACTTTTTTCTACGCGCCGCGGGTGGTCTCGCCACTTATACACGACTCCTACACAAAAAAAAATCTATGGAGCGATACTTTACTGTTCATTGTTTCGTCAAGGGGACAAAACAGGCAACATTAATTATCTATACGCATTCTGTACATCAATCTAATTATGGTACGAAACGATTTGATTTTGGTGTGAAAAATCGCTGTTTACGTCAGTACGCAATGTCGCAAAACATTATCTTATCCCCCTTACTAATAAAAGTATTGTATCAGATGAATAGTTACACACCGATTTATCTCTTTCAGTCGTCAGTAATTTGACTTTCGAAAGAAGAAGACAAAGCGTTGTGTAACTATACAGACGCTATACGTGTTATAACATTTAGAACTTGTTTTCGTAAAAAAAATGTCTGGAAAAAAACTGAGCTTCTGTTTCTTATAACGAGATGGTACAGCCTAGTAAAAAAAAAAATATCGCATTGACGAGGGGAAACACGTGACTCTCGGCTTCGTTAAGCGTCTTTTTACAACCGTTATAAAAGTGAACCATTTAATTTTATTGTATTCTACAGTCTTTTTCAGTTATTTTATCTCTGAGTTTGTATCACTGTCAAAATCACATTGATCTTTATTCTCGTCGCAATAAGGTTGCTGTTGTCAGAGGTAAAATAACTGAAAGGACTGTAGCTGCCATCACCAAGTTACGGGCCAGGCCAGCATGGACCATCGTGTAAAGAAGTTAGAACCATCATGATCATTTAACTAATGATAATATTTTGTGATATTGATGGCAAGATGTCGGCGATACACCAAGTCATTATGATGAAAATCCAGGAACTAATTTTCTAAAGTTTCTTCTGTCTTCAAATAAACTTTTTACAAATATTACCTGAAAATTAAAAAAAGAAATATATAAATGAAATTTATTTTGACTGCCTCGTTATTCTAGTGCTCGCAAGTGTTGTTGGGTTTTGCCATCAGAAATTTCTCAGTAGCAGTCTGTAGTCTAGATTTTTGCCCGGTTGATGGCTATTTTGAACTCAATTTTATTTGTGATTGAGTTTATTATCAATTAATCAATGAAAAACTGTTCGACAAATTTACTGCTCTGTTTGCACTGGCCCTAGTAGGTACGTGAAGTGTGGCTCACCTGTGTAAATCCGACTAATAACATTAATAATACATGTCCTATTGACCACGTTAATACTCTGAAACAAGAAGAAAAGACATATTAATAAGAACAAATGAATTATCCATTTAAAAGAAAAAAAAAAAACATTTATTTGTGGTAAAATTGACGCATAAAATAAAAATTAGGAGGAAAACATGCGTCACATCCACGCAAAGCCGCCATCGCTCAGCATAATGCTACGACTCTATACGAGACAGAGCCCCAGCGCTGATTTTCAACGACAGCCGGCGTTGACGTGATGACGTCAACCAGTGCAGCATACGATTAGATATAAATAAATAAAAACAATGAAAATAATAAATAAAATAAATATACATTACAGAAAAGTGGTCTAAACATGAAATATATGAAGTTGTAACATTCCGGGCAACGACTCACGCGCCGCCGCCTTACAAATGCAAAAGTAACTCAGTCAGCCTTTTCACGCCTAAACTGCTGACATTATGAAATGTCAGATTAGTAGCCTGAGATCTGGAGAAATCAGAAGGACAAAGTATTGTGATCCCTCTGGTATTGCAGATGTAGTAACATCTTAGGCGGCGGTGACCTCTTACCATCCAGTCCTTCCAGTATAACTATGTTTTGTGTATTTACGTATGTATTGTATATAATTATGTAAATCGTACACCACCAACTACCTGCAGTATTGGCTCTCCTTTCTCTCGAAATCCATCCAAAGGTTGTCTTTAAAAGATAGCTTCTAGCGATTAAACCGCCCATTGTGTCAACCCGAGTAAGATTTCTACATTAAATATCTGTAATAATTATGTTGTACGTAACAAAGAGTATTCTATTTTACCATCACGTGGCCAGTCTGTTTTGTACGCCTTTGCGCATGCACATCTCTCTTAATTTCTCTCACTCTCCCTTTCTCACCTGTCACACTTGTCCCCGGCGAGGTTCTTGTCTCTCGCCTCGTGTACCGAGTGTAACTCTTGCAGTCTGCGCGCAGGGGACATGTTGTCTCCCCCTAACTGTATCTCTTTCTCTCTCTCTCTCTCTCTCTCACCTGTCACACATGTCCTCGGCGAGGTTCCTGTCTCTCGCCTCGTGTGCTGAGTGTAACTCTTGCAGCCTGCGCGCGGTGGATATGTGGTCTTTTACTTTGGAGACTGATTCTGATATGTCGCGTACTCTCATCATATAGGTTTCTGCTGCGTTTCCTGAGGAGAAGATGGTCAAGTTAGCATTTAATTTTAATTTTTGTAAGTAATGAATTTGGTTGAGCAAACTAGAAACACAAGGACGACATTTTTTTTTTAAAATAATAATCGAATGATAGATACACTTAGGTAACGCAAGAGCAACTACTTGACGTGCTAAAAATCGGACTAGCTTGCGTACAAAAATCGTAAGCCGCCACTTTCCCACTCAGTCCCGTGTACTGCTGACTGGGTGAGCGTGAGCGCTGGCGCTGGGCCTCGGGGGTGGGGCGAGATGGGTGCCGCAAGCGGCAGCGTCTTTAAATCGATTTGATTTTCCCATCACTAAAAATTATGCTTGAGGTGACGTTATATGTAGTAGGTAGTCAAAAAATGGCACGCTTGGTTTTCATAACAAATCGAAATACTTGTGCGTTATCTAGGTCTACCGTGACCGTACTCAAATACACGAGCGGCACGTTGTCGACGGCTGCAGTTGTCTCTGGTATTGACGCGTGCCGCTTGTGTGTATGCACTCTAAGACAAAACTCACCTAGCTCCATTTCTTTATCATCATCATAATCTTTTTCTTCCTGGTCCTCGCCTTCTATTAACATGTCGAAGAATACCTGTAAAAAAAACATTTCATATGCCAATTATGTGTCATCATCAGTCTCCCCCTTTATCCCAATTTATTTGTGGTCGGCGCAACATATCTTTTTTTCCATACTTCTCTATTAGTCGTCATCTCGGTAGTCACCCCCTTTCTAACCATATCATCATTCACACATTCCATCCATCGTTTCTTTGGCCTACACCAATGAAAATGAAAAAAAAAATGGGGCGCGGCTGTGTCATGGACACGGCCGTGTGTTGTACGTGAATACGTTTACGTAACGGGGTTGATCCGCTCGGCCGCATTCATTCTTTAGAGTTACCGGTATTGCTTGATTCAGTCATAATGGTGTTTTATTGGTACCATTCGATTGCTCTTGAGAAGCCCTTTCCAACCGTATACTATCTCTATATTTGGATTTGGCTTTTATATATTATATTATTGATATTTTTTTCTTTTTATTTTATCATATTATATTCACTGTCACTATTTTACGACGAGAGCTGACGAATGAAACTTAAAGGAATGTCATAGCTTTTCCTAGTCAAAAGTTAAATTAACTTAATGGAAATCTCGATACGCAGCAAAATTACCTCAAAATGGCGGCGCTTCCTCCTCCACCGCGCGCGAGCACCAAGAATACAGGTATTTCTATAAATATTATAAAACCCAATGTCCCTCCATGCGACCGCCCTGTTATAACTTGAGAATTAGTCATCTGATTTAAACCATGCTTGTGCATACTTTTATTTTCCCTATAATCGACTATGGTGACGTGCGCTAATTTGACTTGAATGCGGTTTTTCTGGATAAGCTCGACAGATTGCTCAACACTGATATCCGGTTCATATTCAACCTCAGGAAATATGACCATGTGTCGAGCTATAGGTCTGAGCTCAAATGGAAATGTCCATTCGCCAAAGAAGAAGTTTACGCGCTTTGACCACGCTTTTCTCCCTTCTCAACTCTCCCACTCCTCCTTCTTATCTCGTGTCTCACTTCCAATATCTATGTTCTTCTCACGCTAAGAATCTGCGTACTTCTGACAATCTTCTCCTACTCTGTCGTCCTCATACTTCTGACTTTCATTCTTCCTTTCATGTTCAGTCCATTCTTCTTTGGAATGCACTTCCTCTTGATATCAGGACGGCCACCAGTCGGTATGCATTTCAGCGAAAATTGCAGAGTTATTTTCAAAACAAATAGCGTAGAGTCATAATCTATTTATGTATTTGTGTACTTAGATTTAATAGTTCTTTTTTAATCATTGTTTCTCTCAACCAATGCACCTGCCATCTAATCTCTTTACCACCCTTAGTTGACTGGTAGAGAATGCCTAATTTATACCATTTTGTGCGAAAAGTTTAAATAAATAACCCCCTTACTAATAAACGTATAGAGTCTGTAAAGTTACACAACGCTTTGTCTTTTTCTTTCGAAAGTCAAATTACTGACACTGATATAATACGTTTATTAGTAAGAGGGTAAGTATATTTTTAGTTAAAAATATAAATCAAATCATTATTTTATACAATCTTGCTGAGTGGTTATAGCACTTCATTTGCGGCTCGAATATCATTAACAATGGCGTCTCTTGTCGCTGCCGCCGCGGGAATTCCGAGCTCTATGGTCGACCCATCCATGGACAATCACAATAACAACTTCACCGACAAAAATATATATGATACTCACAGTTTTCTGACTAAAAGTACTAAAGCTGTTATCGAAGCAGAACCGATAGTCTCCATTCAACGTGGCAGTGTGTCGGTGAGAGTTTTCTGGCTTCTTGTAGTCGGCGACGATGACGAGGCCCACCGGGTCCGTCATCTGGAAGGACACGTCCAGGTCGCCGTGGGTTGAATCTATTACCTGAATACAAAAATAAAATATTTTTATGACGCGTCTACTGCTACAGATGGGGCGTTTTAACCGGCTGCAAAAAAAAGGGCAAAAGGGGGGGTGTTTTTCGCAAACGACCAGTGGTCCACTTTAGCCCTGAATCGAAAGAGCTGGAAGTTATCGGGAGAGGGCTTTGCCCAGCAGTGGGATGATGCAGGCTAACAACAGTAAGGTATGTTGGGGTAAGTTTGGTGCTGGGTTAATACCGTACGAATCAAATTTAAGACCGCAACTACACCGCCGCTACTGCTGACGGTAAACTTGGCCAAATATTGCCAAATTATCTGGAAATTTGATTCGTACGATCTTACCCCAGGCAGCACCGAACTTACCCCAACATACTTTACAGTACCTGTATGTTTATCGCACCTTTCTTTGTATGTTGTAATCTTATTTCTTATTGGATAGCAAACAAGTGTACGCGCAACGGTAGATCAGTCGTAGCCCAGTGGTAATAGCCCTATGTGTAGCAAGGTCGTGGGTTCGACCCCAGACAGGCATTTTACCTTGTGTAAGTAAAAAAAAAAAAAAAATTTTTAATTAATTTCATTATTTCTGCTTTCAATACGGTGAAGAAAAACATCGTGAGAGGATGGCATGTTCTACCTGCGCAGCTAGGGGGGCAATGCCACCCCTAGATAGGAACTTTCTTGCTCACCCTAGAAAAATCGACAGTATTGAAGAATTACTTTTAATAGGGTTTTTAATAGAGCTGATCTATGCGTCATGTTCGTGAACGGGCGCCGTCAGTTGGGGCTGGTCATCACTTAGCTGCCTCGACTTATTTTTAATTATTTTATTTTTGGATTGTGTTTTGTTAAGTACTATTTGCTGTACTCGGGACGCTTTTAACGCGTACGTCTTTTTTTTTTACGTCGTTCTCACATACAATTATAAATTCAACAATAATGATGAAACTAATATTTTGTAAAATATAATTTAAAAGAGTGTCCATGGAGTTTCTTGCCCGTTCTTCTCCATAGGTACCTACGCCTTGGAATGGGCAACTAGCTTCATATTTTCTGATTGACCGACTTCTTGACAATTCAAAAGTGCCTGTAAATGGTTTAATTGAAATACATGCTTTGAGTTTGCCGTACATTTTGATCAAGATGCCAGGTTTGTAGAATAAGGGCTATACATTAGATCTGATAACTTTTTAACAGTGGAACCGTTATTTAAGTGTTGGCAACCTATTTTACATAAAATGTTTTTTAATTGGTGGGATTATTTATTACGAGGAGCCATATAAGATCTTTCATTAGATGACTGTGGTTAGTTCAGCTGGACGTCTGCCCCCCCTAGACAGAATCCCTAGCTACGTGAATGTTCGTCGATCTACCTTGTGCTTAAGATAAGTTAAAAAGGTATACAGTAGCCTGGGGGGGGGGGTCTAAAGTCACAGGAGTTTTCTACTCGGTAACACCTAAGGACATTATATAACTTGACTGGTCCACTCAAATCTGTTTGGTTTTTTTCTCAAAAGATCATTTCAGGCACTCATCTACTTTGTTCACATGATCTGACCAAGATAATGTCATCTGCCTAGCCTTTTACGAACTATGTTGGGGTCGGCTTCCAGTCTAACCAGATGCAGCTGAAATATTTAATGAAATGAAAACGATTTGTTTTTGTTTAAAGCATATTTATTGGAATGGGTACCTACGCTTTGGGAACTAGCTTCATATTTTCTGACTGACCGACTTCTTGACAATTCAAAAGTGCCTGTAAATGGTTTAATTGAAATAAATGCTTTGAGTTTGAGTTTGAATAGCATAGGTAAAGACCAATGCTATCTATAAATATGCTATAAACAAACGTGAGCGATAACGCCCCCTCCTCGCCCTCGGGGGCGTTTGTGACATTCAGGGGGACAGTAGCAGACCCGGAGAAAATTATATATCCTATATTACGACTATACTGAATGATTTTTTTTACCGTCTCGAAATTTTTACAGGATGTTCTACCCATGAATATGAACAACTTTCATTATGGGACCAACTCTGAAATCACGAAAAATAATTCAGCTGTTTAATACAAAAGTTCAATACCTACTAAACCAAAATGTAGGAAATAGCTGATTTTTTTTTTCGTGATTGCAGAGTTGGTCCAATAATGAAAGTTGTTCAAATTCATGGGTAGAACACCGTGTATTTTTTTTTTATAATATTACACGTATAAATATAATCGTGGCAATACTGTTTCAGATTCGCGACAAATGGTAAGTAAAAAAAGTTGGAGGCTCAAGAAAAAAAAAACTAAAATTGGGCGGTGGGATAAATAAGGTTGAGAACCTATGATTTATAAGAACCGACCATTAGAGAAAAGAGTATACCCCTGTATACCTACATCGAGAACATTGAAAAAACTTGTAATGTATACATTACAAGTTTGGGTATTCACATCCGGGCATTTTTTTCGGGCATTACTAAGGCCGCATTCCGAATTGGCTATAATCGCTCACTGCACTCAAATCGTCTCACATGCGTTCCGTATTGGATATTACGATTATGACAGCTGAGAGCTGTCAACAATTCGGAACACTCGTGAACGCGCTCGCAGTGCTTAGTGTTAGTGTCAAAACGATTTTCCAGCAGTATCTCTTTGTATAAACACCACACATTTCTTCCTTTTCTTTGTTTAGGTGGCGACTGTCAGCCAGAAGCACAATTTCGAAAATGCCACGTTAACATAAAGATATGATGCAATTCAAAACAAAACACACACTGACACATCCTCATCCTCACACACACACACACTCACTGTGATTTTTGACAGCGCTAACGGTGATATTATTACAAGGCATGGTCAGCGTTATCGCAAGATGGCGCATGTCATGACGTCATCTATGACGATTCACGGCGACGGGACATCGTTATCGCGCTCACGCTAATTCGGTACGCTCAAATCGATTTTATCGATTATTTTCCCAATTCGGAACGCACTCTAATAATAACGCTGAAGAGTTTGTTTGTTTGTTTGTAAGCGCTAATCACTGAAACTACCGGAGTCGGATTTAAAAAAATCTTTTCGAATTTGATAGCCCAATTTCCAGGAACGCTATATAAAATCACCCTACGACTCTTAGAAAGCGAGAAAAAAGTAAAAGTTATTTAAAGCAGCTGCGGCGGGGGACCAAGAAATTTCACGCGGACGAGGTCGCGGGCAGAAGCTAGTGTCTTTTAGGAAAAACCAAATCCAGCGCTTGATTAATTGTTTATTAATTTAACTAGCTAGTTGTAGACACGTTTGATTAATTTTTAATGGAAAAACATGCATGATCGTGATTATGTGACTATATACTCAAATCACACACGGTCGCCCACGTCACTGGCAACACTTGCACTACGAAAATCGCCCTTACTGCTACGATTTAAAGATGCTGTCCACAGATATAGATAGACCTAGATAAAGTATCACGATCTGAAAACTAAGCGTGGCATTTGACTACCTACTATGACGTCACAAGCACTATTTAGTGATGGGAAAATCAAATCGATTCAAAGACGCCGCCGCGTACAGCACCCGTCTCGCCCCACCCCCGGGGCCTAGCGCCAGCGCTCACGCTCACCCAGCTAGCAGTAGGTACACAGCACTGAGCGCGAAAGTGGCGGCTTACGATTTTAGTACGTAAGCTGGTGCGATTTTTGGCACGCGAAGTAGTTGCTCTTGCGTTATCTAGGTGAATCTATATCTGTAGTGCTGTCAATTTCAAAATGTTATCATTAATGTGTGTAACATACATCACGCTTGTAATCCATTAAAGAGTACACTGAGATGTATAGGAAGCCAACATTTCACCAGCTATTTTATAAGAATTCAGCCTATAATGTTCCCACTGCTGGGAGACAGGCCTCCTCTCTGTGAGAGGGAGTGGGCTGTAATCTACCACGCGGGCCCAGTGCGCGCTGGTAGATGTCACATGTCTTCGAATTTTTGGTTCTCGGACACCGGTTTCCTCCACTGTTTTAGAAGCAGAGATTTTCAGCTCGGGCAAAGTGTTAATGGGTTTTTCCATCTGAAATTTCTCTATAGCAGCCTGGAGTCTGGATTTGTGTCCGGTTGATGGCAATAGGCTCGCTCCCTATTACATGGGACTTAAACATAAGTGACGAAATGTGGGTGTACCATGTACTATATGTAGACACACCTCTCTGCCAACCTTCAGGGGTATAAAGGCGTGATGTTACGATAAAATAATAGTGGCCTTAAATTGTTATCAGTCATGTTTGGTCAGTCACGAAATAACACCATTTCACTATTAACTAATTTATTTATATTATTATCACTTATTTTATTGTTCTGATAAAACTCGTCAAGCAGGTATAAAAAACCTTTTATTTGTATAACATTATACAGGTATGAGGAACAGGGTGTAAAGTTCACTCATCCTCCATAGGAAAAGAAGGAACCTCCGACCAGACAGGTGTTGTCTGGTGGGCAACTGCCCGATGATTCATGTCAGGCAGTTGAGCATTAAACTCTGCTTGCGAGATGCAGGATTTTGCGTGACATCAGTATGACGCATTGTTTGCATGTGGCGGTGTACATACTGCTGCAACATCACGCCAGTATTCTCCGAAAGGTTAGACAGAGGTGCAGCTATCATACACCCACATTTCGTCAGTTATGTTAGGTAATACAGACTGGTGTCCGCAACTCCATATCAATGCGCGTATTTTGCATACAAATGCCAGTAATGTTTAAGTCCCATTGAATGGAGAGCAAGCCTATTGCCATCAACCAGGCACTAATCCAGACACCGGGCTGCTACTGCGAAATTCCTTTTGGAAAAACCCAAAAACACTTTACGCAACCTGAACCAAATAGTCAAAAACAGCAGCCAGCAATATAGTTTTTTTTTTTGCATGTCCCCATTGTTGATCAACCCTGATCTCTAACATTTACAGCAAAATTAAAACAAATGGCTATAACTGTGGCTTATCAAACACCATACGTAATAAAAGTAATTGTTGCGTTAGCATTTACATGGTATTTTAATTACAGAAACAATTAAACAGCCATTGTGTCTCACATAGATGCACATTCTACATCTGGTTAAAACATAAAATTTATAAATAAGAGGTTTACTTTTGACTAGTTTCTGCCCGCGAATTTGCCTGCATTGTAGACAACTATACTATAAAACATACCCTATACCAACCCTATGCTTGCGACCATAGAAAGAAAAGAAACTTATACTAAAATAATAATTAGACCAACAACGCAGATGATGATATTTATAAGGGAAATAACACTACACTCAGTTATAGTAAAGAATGATGTTGTGTTAAGTATATTACTCATGCTTTTCAGTTTAGCAATTGAGTTGGCGAGTAGCCAAGAAGTCAAATTGAAGTTTTATTGTTAAAGTACAAATGAAAAGTCGAAATACCACTAGGATTCATTTTTAATTCATGTTTTATCGAGTCAATAAACATTTAATTATCAGTTGTAAAAACATGGCAAAATAATAGATATTAGTGAAGAGGTAGGCGTTTTATTTTATCTGAAAGCCCATAATTATGAAAGAGGTTATCTACCAACGGCGATAAAAAAATATTTTACACCTTACCTGATATTCTATGTCGATAATTTCGTTGGGCAGTACTTTATGATAGAAACAGTCCACTTTTCCCGCTTGCACCATAATCGTCATGTCTTTTTCGTAAGCGAAAACTACGCTGAATATAGTAGTTAAAAATATGTAGCGCATTTTTGTGAAAAATAACGTTATTACTGTTTTAAATTACGATTGTTGCAGCAAGGGATGTCTGAAAAGTTATTTTTAGTATTTGGGTGCGTTGTTTCTGTATAAAAATAAAGCAAAACGACTGAAATGATCGAAATGTTTTCACAAACAAATAAACAGTGAATGAACCGACCGAACCGAGCGGATGTTCGTAATCGTTCTGAAATTTTATTATAACTTTTAGGAGTGAGGCATATTTATCGTAACAGATAGAAATAACAGATATTTAAAAATAACAAGTAACAATTGTTCCTACCAATTTAACTATCTGTTACATGAAATAACAGACCCTCAGAGACTGTTACTAATGGTAACAGCTGTTACTGATATTTCAATAAATCAGTCCCCACACAGGCTCAGACTGTTACCACAGGGCTGTTACTTTCATACACACTCACTCACACTAAAGGAAGGAAAATAACAGGGTTATCAATTTCTCTCTCTTCCTCATTAAAGAATGACCCTTGCTAAAAAGAGAAGCACCTATTATTTCCTTCGAAATATGTTTACTTCTCACTCTTACTAAAGCGGTTAAACTACGCTAAAAAGAGAAGCACCTAGTATTTATTATCCCTAAAATACAGTTGGTGGTCTAAAAAGAACCAACATTTTCGAAAAAGTGACTCCTAAATTAGGTCGTGTTACCTACCTGTTATCTGTAACAGTTAGCCAGTTACCATTATAAAAAAACAAACTACATTTTTCTATATGGAAAGGAGAGGTCAAAAGTGGTATAATATTCCGAAGAATTTTAAACGCTAATTTGATGTACAGACGCCAGCACATCAACCTACTACAATCTGTCAAATTTCTTTGATAGATTTTCAACTTTATCGCTGAAACATAAGGTTCAAAGTTGATTGGGAAAATTTGACAGTTTCGGGTAGGTTGATGTGCTGGCGTCTGTACCTTAATAATAATAATAAGCTACTCGATTATAGTTAAATTTGATTTTTTCAGGTGCCTGTTTTAGAAAAAAAGTGAAAAAAAATTCAATACAAACAAAACGCACGTAGCTTTTATTTATTCATTGCTATGCAATATAATTATTTTAAATGTGGCTAAAGACTAAGATTTTATTATAATTTTAGCTGCAACTCCATGAAATTAAGCCAAAAAATATTGATTATAATGACAATGCAATATCTATTCTGTTCTATTTTTCTCTATGGCAATGGTGCCGATTATTGCAATATCAAAACGTTTCGAAAAAAGGTCAAATCTATCAACGTCAGAATGACGTTGAAATAAAAAAAAAACCCGCTGGTATAAGTCCGCGAGGCGGAGTGTGTTTTTTTAAGTAAAGAATTAAGTCAACAAATGTATTAATGTACAGACGCCATCGTATCCGAATGCCTTTATTATCTCTGGTTTGAAGCAATTCATCGCAAAATGCTCCAGGTATTTGCCTGGTTTGTTTGTTGTTGACTTAAAAACTAAACATTTTTTTTTAAAGTTAGGCAACCAAAAGAATTACAGTGATCGTGAACGGACCCCTTTTATCTATATTGTCTTTGGTTTGACGTTTGATGGGATTGGTCGCAAAATGTTCCAGACATGTATGTACAGAGGCCAGCACATCAACCTACCCCAATCTGTCAAATTTCTTTGATAGAATTTCAACTTTACTACAAAGGAATAAGGTTCGTATTCAATTGGGAAAATTTGACAGATTGGGGTAGCTTGATGTGCTGGCCTCTGTAGATAGGCCAGCACATCAACCTACCCCAATCTGTCAAATTTCTTTGATAGAATTTCAACTTTACAACAAAGGAATAAGGTTCTTATTCAATTGGGAAAATTAGACAGATTGGGGTAGGTTGATGTGCTGGCCTCTGTACAACTTTATTGTAAGTAATAAAAATGATATTCAATTGAAAATAATTTGGTTTGTTTGTTGACATTTTTGAAATTTTAATTCCTGATTTCTTTCTGAAGTGTAATTAGAATTACTGGTGAATTGTAATTTAATTTTTCTCGATAACCTGTGACATCACATTTAATTGATTATGGCGCCCTCTAGTGGATATAAAATTATGAACTAAACAAATTTTGGTATCAAAAGAAAATATTTTTGAAATAAGAAAATTTTTTTGTTGAAAAAATAGGTGGTGGTCACTACGCGACCTACAATATTAATTTGTAAAGCGAAATTGTCTTTTAGAGCCTTCGTGACTAATCTCAAAAAACATAATCGTAACTAATCTCAAAAAACATAATTCGGGTGCTTGACAGAATAGTTCCAGTGCCAGCGGGCAAGTACTGCCATCCCAGTAATACTTCGGAAACGATTTTCGACTTAAAACGAAATGAAATAAAGAAGATACTCAATTGATATTTTTATACGTATTTATCGTTGGTACAAAAATAACAGGCTGTTATTTAATAACAGTTATTTGGATCTGTTATTTTTGTGGAACAGTAACAGTGATAACAGATATCATGTTTTACCTGTTACAACCCATCTCTAATAACTTTTTCATTGACAATTTGTGACATTGACACTATTGACAGTTCGCATCCTTCCAAACGTTCCAATTCCATTGAAATTGATGCCTGTGCTGTGTGCTGAGCTCAGAACAATAACTAAAGCATTGTTTAGTTATTGTTCTGAGGTGCTGAGCCTGATTCCAACGGGCACGTCACCCCTGTTGTAAAAAATAAAAATAAAAGGTGTGTTGTTATAACAAGAACTTAAAATGTTTGTATTATTATACAAGTTTTGTGTGGTGATTCTTTTGATAATTATTCTTGTTTTTTTTTTTGTTTGGTACGTCAACAATACTTCGTTCAGAAATTTACAAAAAAATGTTACAGCTATTAGAAAATACTGGATCCTGAACATGATTTTTTTGTCCTGCTTTCACTCAGCGTTGTTTCCATATGCATCTGTCTTCGTGATGCTTCTAATGAGAAGGAATTAGTTCTGAACATCAAAAAAGAAAACAACTTAAAAACATGCACAGACTATTAAAATCTACAAATTGTATTTTTTGGAACAAAAGCTACTTTTTAGACTAAAATCCTTGCTCAATCTTTCTCATTTTAGTCAAAATGTCAAGTGGTAGCGGACCGGGCGCTCCGCCCACAGGCGGCGTGGTCCGGAGCAGTGCATTGTCCTTTGTTGCGTCTGCGCAGCCCACGGCATCAGCTGACAGCATGCCCGGGAACTCACAGGAAATGGATCGGGAACAAATGGGACAAGCAGGTAAAAGAATCATATTACTCATCCTAGATTTTATTCAGTGTAGATAAAAGTTCGGTTGACTTTACCAAACGACATACTTGGGATTTGCCAGCTCTTTAGTTTTGTAACATGTTCTACTGGTACCAGTTCGCTTACATGTAGTCAGTGTCTCAGACCAAATAAAAAACCCAGGCAGAGCGCTGAGAATGATACAGTGAAGCATGCCAAAACTACACATCCGCACTGTGCATACACACTCACACACACACATTTACAACTGTTTACAATCAAACTACACCTCAATAAGTGCACAGATGTTTACAAAACCGGCTTCACTTTACTGTTGACTGCCCTCTGTCTTGGTTTCTTATTTGGTCTGAGGTCAGTTTACAGATGTATAGAACTCTAACACCTGATATGACACCTGATCCATATCTCCTCCTGATCCTGTCTTAGACCCATGCCTATTAACTAAACATCTACTGACCACAAACATAGCCATTCAAAAACAAACCAATCTGACTCTTAACTCTATAAACCCTTGATAACCACTGTCCCAAATGGATGACAAGCCAAATTGTGTCCTCCACTCTTCGGTCTTGATGTGCTGGGTATAATTTGCCTTTTCATCTAGGTATTTATTGATTTAGGATCTCCAACAACAGATGTAGGTACACAATACATCAGCATTAAGCACTTAGTTAGCAATCCTTCACTTAAAGTAGACCACAGCATGCACAATAAAGTTAACAAAGTTTAAAATATTAATAATAGGTAACATTTGGAAAAGTAACATGGACACAACAAAAAGAAAATATAACATTACGAGATACTTAAATTAAATTAAATCTATTAAAAATTTCTTATATTTAGACAGAGCCTTGCAGATACTTAAATTCATAGTTATATCTAACATGTTATATTGCCACACAGCCACATGCTATGTTGTATTTGTGACTATGGTCAAAAGGTAATATCATCTAATTAACATCATCCACAGATCGCCTAGTTCCAGCCGGACTGACAGCATTGTGTGAAACTTGCTCCAGGCTTTATCCAGAACAGCCCAACCCTCTACAAGTCACTACAAGACTCAAATATTGGTAAGCTACACACCAATTATATGATTGAAATTAGATTGAACTACAAAACCTACCCTTACTGCTATAGAGGTATGAGGAACAGGGTGTAAAGTTCACTCATTCTCTATATTAAAGGGAGGATTTTCCGACCAGACTGGTGTTGTGTCTGGCGGGCAACTGCCCCACAAGCCCACAATTAATGTTGGGACGTTGTATATATGCTAGTTGCGTGGTAAACTTTGCTTGCGCGATGCAGGATTTGGCGTGACGTCAGTGTGATGCGTAGTTCGCATACGTGGCGAAAAAAAAAAAAAAAAAACAAAAGTCATTTATTCAAACTAGGCTGAGAATCAGCACTTTTCGAACGTCAAAATTACATAAGACAGTCCCCCAAAAACGCCCGCCCTTCACCACTTCCTAGTGCTTTCGCTGGGGAGAAGAAGTGGCGCAACAAACTCCCCAGCAGGAACAGGGAGCGAAGTAGATGCCACCACATTGCTATGAAAAAAAGGTGCTGTTGAACTCAGTGGCGTGCATTGGTTTTCAGGATAGGTAGGCACTAGGCAGACACCAGGCAGGATCTAGTCTAGGCAGACGCGGTCACTAATCAGAAACATAAAAGAAGTATCTATTACCTAACAAAAAGAAAGTTTTACCTCACTATCGGCGATCTCAATATCCATCCCTTTCTTTCTTCGCACGGTCAAATTACGAACGAATTACAAATTACGATTATCATTCATAGTTTCATACTCGGTTGGTTAGAGTAGGCATGCCTACTTTAGGGTGATAAATTGCGAAGGTCGAACGTCACGGTATTACGCGTGAGACGTATGTATTTTTAATTTCGTCGTATTAACTTGAACGAGTAAAGACCAATGACAACGCGCGAATAGTATACGGGAGCCGAGTCGCCGGCCGTCTGGCGAATGCCTACTGCCGCGCGTGTTTACAGGAAGATTTTGTTTTTTCTTATGTATGATAATTTACTGTGGGGAAAAAATTCAATTATTTTTTATTAATTAAATTATAATTACACTAAAATGTAATTGACGGGCTTATGGTGATTTATCGAGATAGACACTGCTTTTATGCCTATACGCAATGCACGCCACTGGTTGAACTAGTTCTTAGCAAGTATATATATATGTAATATGTTTTTGCTAGGTTTTTTTTATGTATGGCAAACAAGCTGTACGATTGGCAGTCGCTCTATGTAAAATACTGGTATCCAGCTTCTTCTGGTTAGACCAACCACAACATAGTTGGGAAAAGGCTTTGCAGCTGATGAAACAAGCTGACAGCCCATAATTAGCCTTTAATGTTCACACTGCTGGGTTACAGGCCTCCTTTCTGTGAGAGGGAGTGGGCCATAATCCACCATACTGGCCCAGTGTAGGTTGGTAGATGTCACATGTCTTCGAATTATTAATTCTAGGTCATGCTAATTTCCTCACAATGTTTTCCTTCACCGTTTTGAAAGCAGTGGTGATGAAATAATTTACACAAAGTAAAGCGCCTGTCTGGGTTCGAACCTACGACAGTTTTATTTTTGTTTTTCCTTACTTTCAGGCTAGGTGGTCATGATCCCCTGGACTATATCAGCATGTACTGGAACCCTGGGAAGCCTGAAGAACACGTACTGCCTCATTGGCACTATGTTAGGTAAGTAATTATTACTCAACTATCGGTCCGCCCCAGCTTGGCACGGGTGCAATTTCTTTTTTCGAATTTCCGAAATTTTCTTTTAAACAAACCTTGTCCTGGCAATACCGATCACAACAAAAAATTAATTATCCAATTTGGTGGAGTCGTTCGGAAGTTATGCGCGTACAGACATTTCGGCGATTAATTTTTATCACCTAAAGACATATGCAGAATGCGACAATGCCGCCATTTTCGTGGGTACATTATCAGTCAAGCCCCCTCTAGGGGCTGTTCATTTATTAAGAAGTTTTGAGGGGGGGGGGGGTCTGAAGAAGTCTTATTTTTTCTTACGTGGGGGTGGGAGGAGTCTAGATTGTTCTTACGTAAGATCACAAAAATAAGCAAAAAAAAAATAAGTAAAAAAAAAATTGCCACCTTTTCTTTGCAATTTTGGAAGATACTGATCTTACGTTAGATTCAAAGGGGGGGGTCATTCAAGTCTTATTTCTTCTTACATAGGGGGAAGAGGGGGGGGGTTAGAAATAGCCCCTCATTAAGTTTTGTTTCTTCCACCTGCTTCCAGTTTCGGCCTCTCAGACCTGCACGGCGACGGACGGGTGCATCCGGCGCCGGATCTCTCCCGGGACGCGTCGTCCGGTTACGGTTTCGAGCTGACCATGCGTTTGTCTGCTGAGGAGGGGTTGACTCAACCGCCATTGTGGCCGGCTGCTTTGTTGCAAGCGCTCGCCAGATATGTTTTTACTACGGGTGTGTAGATTATCGAGGAAAAACCGATATCAAAAAAGTACTGATTCTCAGGCAATTTTAACACAAAATATTCACTCTGCAGGTAACAAACTCTGCGCCGGCGACCACATAACGTGGCACCGCGCACTAGACGGCGGGGCCACGCGCTCGCGCCTGCGACACCTGCTGGTGGCCACAGACCCGCAGCTACACGCCACGAACACGCCGCACGGCACTGTCGCCTTCCTACAGGTACGATTAGTTTCCTTTACAACGCTACCAGAATGCATTGGTGCGCGGCAAAAGGGCGTTGACATTTGAACTTGTAATTTTTTATGTTTATCAGATTGTAGGCTGCACCGGCAGGGAATTAAAAGCCGCTCAAAGGGGCTCCGGTTTTGAAGTCCTGAAGCTGATCAGTGAAGATCCAAAGTAAGTACTTTTTCGTACTAAATAAAGTCGAAATAATGCATATACAGTAGCAAAGAACTAGTAACTAAGAATCGAAGCAACAGTTGATGTCAGACGCCAGCACATCAAGTTATTACATATCTTTCTTTAGTATATTTTCAACTTTATCGCTAAAACATTAGGGTTCAAGGTTGATTGGGAAAATTTGACAGTCTCGGGTAGCTTGATGTGCTGGCGTCTGTACTTATACAATGTAGAGGGTAAAATTAAATTAGCTAGCGAAACTCTGCAGACGTGATGGGTATAATATATCTATCTACACATGATAGAACAATAAATAAATGAATTTCATGTTTTTTTTTTTTGTTTTTCCTGTTTATTGTAATACAGGGTTATTTTTATTTGTTTGGAGTCACTTGGTCATCATGGTTGGGTTATCTAATGAAAACATAACAAAAATAAACTTTCCTGCAATCATAATTTTAAGTAAACATCGGAGTTACTTTTTCTTTTTGCATCTGTGAAGTTTCACCAACTAATTCAAATAGGTCCTGTATAATATAACTAAGATGAGTGTAACCCCTGTAGCTGCGGCGGCGCGTGGCTGGTGACGCGCATGTGCCGGCGCGCGTCGTGCCGGCGCGTGCGGCCCGCGCGCCCGGCCGCTGCGCCCGCGCCGCTCGCCGGCGTGTCCGCTGCGCTGCGGTGGCTGCCGTGGACGCCGGTGTGTATTAATATACAGCTTTCACACATCCTCTTAACAGACAGCTGTGCTGCTGGACAGTTTGTTGCGCCACTTCTTCCCAGGTAAAGCACTAGGAAGTGGTGAACGGTGGACGTGCTGTGGGACTGTCTGTCATTTTGACGTTCAAAGTGATTTTCAGACTAAGACCGCCTTTAGCTGCGCGACAGTCGCGCGACCGTCGCGCTCAGTCAGAATATCATTATACGCGCGCTGCTATCGCGCGGCTGTTCTTGAAATGTGTAGGCATCTGCTTCTGCCGCGCTACTATCGCGCTGCTAATGTGAAAGCGGCCTAATTTACATAAATGACTTTTGATTTTTCCCAAGTAACACACTAGGTAATAGTAAGGATGTCTTTCATTCTGACAGTTAAACAACATTCATTGCGTTATTTACGTTGTTGAGCAGATTTTTTTTTCGAATATATGAAGCAATGGATTAGCAATATTCTTCAAAATGATTCATATTGTGATTGAGATTGATAGTGTTTTACGCAAGGGTGCTGCAATGTGTTCTTATGTAATATGTTAAATTCTAAAATAATAAAGAGAATCAATTCTCTGTGCAAATACAATTTACAACCTCCTTTTCTGAAATCAGTTGAACGTAATCCCTGATCAATCTTAGGTGAGGTACCATTGCGGCCTTTTACGCCTGATCATCTATCTATATACTTATAATAAATCTGTAGAAGTGAAAATTCTGTACATTGAAAATATCAAAAAAATAAATGGCAGGGGGTGTTACTAGACCGACACCGAACCCAAAAATGTGATTTAAAAAAATTTTGTCTGTCTGTTTGTTCAGGCATCACGCAAAAACTACCGGTTCGATTACGATGAAACTTGGTACAATGATAAATGATAAATGATAAATGATTTTATTTTGTAAGTAGGTTTGTACAAACACTTTTACACGTCAATCATATTTTTTATAAAAAAAACTAGATGAGGTCGGCGTTTCCTATCTGACTACTCTGAGAAGAAAGGCCGAAACAAACTCAGAGGTCACAGTCTCTTTTAAAGTCCAGACATCATAATCTTGGTCAGGTTATATGAAGACCATGTAGATCGATGTCTGAGATGGTCTTTTGAGGAAAGAACCACACAGATTGAGAGGACCTGTCCAGTCAGTGCACGCATTTGTCAGAAATCGTGTAGCTCAACTCAAAACTTAAGGAGCTCAACGATTCGACGAACAATACCAAAGAAAGGACATTTGGGTAGGCCACATAAATTACTCAAACTGCCAGACCTAGACAAAAACTAACACAACAGAGAGAATAATAAAAATTAAAAAAATGTGACCCACATTGTCTTCACATGCACAATAATTAAAATAATATAATACTTTACAAAGTAAGCAAATGTCATTGTTTAAATAAAATTCATTAATGTCAATGTGTACATAGAAACAAAAAAAAAATAATTAAAACATTCAAAATGTAAAAAAAAAAAAAAAAAATTGGAAGCAGCTCAATCCCAAGCCTTTTTGTCCTCAATATAATCTTTAACGGTATAAAAAGCTTTCTGGCACAACTTACGTTTAATGAATGATTTGAATTTATTAAGGCTTAGATCTTGAACGTGGCTTGGTAGTTTATTATAAAAGCGTATACATTGGCATCTGAACGAGCTACCTATTTTCTTGAGCCTTGTTGTAGGGATAACAAATTTGTGTTTGTTCCTAGTATTTATATTATGGACATCACTGTATTTTTTAAACAATTTTATATTTTTATGGGCATATAAAAGATTTTCATAAATATACTGAGAAGGCACAGTCATTACATTAATCTCTTTAAATTTGTCTCTGAGAGAGTGTCTCGGACTTAATTTATAAATTGATCGAACAGCTCGCTTCTGCAAAACAAAGATGGTCTGAATATCGGCGGCATTTCCCCACAATAAAATACCGTACGACATTACACTATGAAAATAGCTAAAGTACACTAAACGGGCAGTCTCTATATCAGTTAAATTACGAATTTTTCTAACCGCGTATGCTGCGGAACTTAGCTTTTTTGACAATTTATCTACATGTGGTCCCCACTGAAGCTTAGCATCCAAAGTTATGCCCAAGAATACTGTGCTGTCTACAGGATTCAATTCCTCGCCCTTTATCAACACATTAGTTTTCACCTGCCTAACGTGAGGTAGCGTAAACTTAATGCATTTGGTTTTTTTCTCGTTTAGAAGCAAATTATTGACATTGAACCAATGGACTACTTTCGAAATCGCGCTATTTACATCGTCAGTAACCAACTGCTGACGTTTAAGTTTAAACAAAAGTGAAGTGTCATCTGCAAACAACACTACATCATGATTATCCTTTATAAGGTACGGCAAGTCATTAATATAAATAAGAAACAAGAAAGGGCCAAGAATTGAACCCTGTGGGACTCCCATTGTTACTATAGATCCGGGTGATCTTTTCCCGTTAACGTCAACTCTCTGAATCCTTTTACTCAAGTATGAAGTAAGAAGATCCAGAGCAGAATTCCGGATCCCGTAGTGGCGGAGTTTCCTGATTAACGTTTCATGAAGAACGCAATCAAATGCCTTGGACAAATCACAAAAGATGCCCAAGGCATCGCATTTATCTTCCCATGCATTATAAATATGTCCTAAAAGTTCAACACCGGCATCAGTAGTTGAACGACCCCTTGTAAAACCGAACTGTTTGCTATGTAATAATTTATGTTTATTAAAAAATCTTTGCATTTGATCTAAAATTAATTTCTCAAAAATTTTACTAAAGGTAGGTAGTACAGAAATAGGTCTATAATTAGTGGGGTCCGATGTACTACCTGATTTAAACAAAGGTATTATTTTACTATTTTTCATAAGGTCAGGAAACTCCCCATTGTCAATACAACTATTAAAGATAAGAGCTAGAGTAGGTGCTACAATGTCAATAATAGACTTAGCAACTTCTACAGAATTACCCCACAGATCTGCTGTCTTTTTTACATTTAAAGTGTGAAAGGTTTTAATTATATCTTTACAGGTAATATATTCAAAATGAAATTCCGAATCGCAAGCATTAACATTTTCCTTAAGCAAAGACTCAGCAACAGAAGGTGATGAGTTTAGGGATTTAGTAGTTGAAACGGGAATATCTGAAAAGAAATTTTCAAATGCCTCGGCGACTTGAGAGTCTGATTTTATTATGTTGTCATTAATAGACAGGCTGTAGTCAGTATTTCGGTTACTAGACCTTCCCGTTTCACTATTAATAATGTTCCAAGTCGTTTTGATTACATTACTGCTGGTTTTAATCTTTGAACCCAAATAACGTGACTTGGCCATATAGCAAACTTTTTTAAATAATTTTGAATAATTTCTAACATACAAATTAAATTCATCAGTTTTAACATAAGTCCTTTCATTGTACAGTTCATAAAGCCGAGTTCTACTTTTATGAATACCAGTGGTAGCCCAATCACTGAACGATGCATTACTATTAACCGAGATAGTCTTGGGAATAAAGGTGGAGTCAAATTGTTTACAGTATATATTAAAAAAATTATCATATAGATGATTAGGATCATCATGAATCGACAAAACTGGTAATTTATTATTTAGTTTAACTTTAAAAGCCTCCAAGCGACTTGCAGTTTTGGGGTTAACAGTGATATCCTTTTTAGCCACTTTTTTGTTTTCTTCTTGAATAGTTATCCTTTGCCCGCAATGATCAGAATCTAGTAAATTTATAATTTCTTTGTGGCTTGGTATAATATCTGTATAAATATTGTCTAAGCATGTGGCACTAGTAGGGGTTATTCTTGTGGGCTCTAAAAATAGGTTTACAAGATTGTAGGACTGGAACAGACTCAAAATTTTTCTACAAGTACCTGAGTTTTCTAATAAATTGACATTAAAATCACCACAAATGATAACGGACTTGTTTGAGTTACAAATCCTGTGTAACACTTCATCCATTACCTTTTCAAAGCAGTCATACAATCCTGAAGGGGGTCTGTACACACTTAATACAATAGAGTGCTCCAATTCTATACAGGCAATTTCAACTGTTCGCTCAACAGATAGGCTCACAATATCGGTACGGTCTTTAAATTTGAGCTGGTTATTTACTAAAATCAATGAGCCACCATGTATAGCATTTATTCTGCTGAACGAACTACCAACCTGGTGATTATTAAAATTGAACAAGAACTGGTGGCTTTTCAGCCAATGTTCTGTTATACAGAGAATATCAATACTATTAAAATTCATAAATAATTCTACTTCTAAATCTTTGTTCATAAAACCTTGAATATTTTGATGCACCAGGTTGATACTATTTACTGATTTAAAACTTTTTTTTGAATAATTCTGTACATTATAGCTAGAGGTTGCCTCTATTGTCTTAATTTCTAATTTAAATTATTAGCAATGTCACTAATTGTAACCAAATTATTGACAGAACTATTTAAAATGTCATTGCATTGCTCAAAAGAAGCAAGTTGTTTAGCCAAATTTTTGGCTGTAATAGAAAAAAAATAAGATAGCGACACAGCTATCTGTCGTTTATAATAGTTAGTAAGATAGTACATAACAATGTTATATCTATCTTTTGTCAAATAGAAATTATTACTAAGATAGTTGTTAATATCAACTAAATGGAACAAGTTATTATTAAATGTCAAGTTATGCAATGTCATATTCAATTCAAATCTTAAGCTATTTTCTTCCTGTGGCAAACTGTTACTATAAGGGAATGTAAACAACACATTTTTTTTTAAACTAAGGTTGCTTAATGTTCTATGATACTGGAGTAGTTCTCCTTTGTTTACATTTCCCCTATTACCCATAAAAATTAATAAAGTTGTATCCGGGGTAAAGTTACATTTAATAATTTCTTTCATAATATCAAGTAAAGAACAACCAGGCATACAGTAATTTATTATTGAGTGTCCCGGATATTCATCTGTCAACAAGTGACCTAAGTCCTTTCCAATCTCATCACAAAATAATACAATATCATGATTTGCAATTTCTTTACACGGTATAATGGAACTATTAACAGAGGGAGTTGTCAAATTAACACAGGGATGGGGTAATGTGGTGTTGCATGCTGATAATGAATGGTCTGGCGTAGGTACATTGGATGGTGTTTGACAGCATTCACAGCTGTTTGTTTGTGAGTTCACCAGCTCATTCATTGCCAACACATATTCCCTCATTAGATCTTCTGAGGTATTATATTTGTTAGTCATTGTTCTTAGTTTCTCATGTAGATGGTCAAGTTGAGATTGCAAATCCTGTGTGTCAGTGTTGTATTTTCTAGTACTTTGTTCCAAATTAAAAGAATACATATCTAACTGTTTAAGTAAATTTAACCTTTCCCTATTAAGTTTAACATTTTTGATGAAGAACTTTTGTCTTTTTACCATTCTTTGGGTTTTAACAATGTATTTATTAATTTTGATGTATTTTTTAAGTTTATTTTTACTAGTGACTACCCTCACTGTACAATTAATCTTTAATATCCTGGGCACCACTCTGGGTACTTTTTATCCCGGAAAAGTATATATGTCGCAGCCAACGGGTTAAATTAGCCGTTCAGTTAACCGCCTGGCCTTTAGAAGTAGTGCTCGCCTCGCTTCGCTCTCTCGGCTCGCACGCGGTTAATCACAGTTCTAACCTAACCTAACCCACTTGGTCGGGGTGCCCTGGCTTAGTTGCTGCGACCAATTCGGCTCGCGCGTAATTGGTTACAGACTTCCAACCTAAACTGTAATTGAATACCATTCAGGCAGTTAGTTGAACGGCCGCCGTTTAGTTAAAAGGCTAGGCGGTTAACTGAACGGCAAATTTAACCAGTTGGCTGCGACATATACAATAAAAAACAAACTTAATTTTGCGGTTCGATCCCTAGACCCGATTACTGTACCAACCAAGAATAAGTTTGTCGTAGGTTACGTCACCCGCAGTGGAGTTCACTAAGGGGCGCTGCATACGGCTAAGATACTATAGGTAATATTTTATCTTAAGATACAATATCGCTCGCCATACTATTCAATGGACTATCACAGACAACGAAGATAATAAATAATATTTCATATTTTCGTATTGTTTTTTTCGTCTGTCTGTCTGTCTATATGTTACCTTTTTACGCCTAAACCTCTGAACGGATTTCGATAAAATTTGGCAGAGAGATAGATTGCATCCCGGGATAGGACATAGGATAGTTTTTATCGACATACCTCGCGGGCGAAGCCGCGGGCAGAAGCTAGTTTAAAAATGTTTTTGCCGAAATCCTGCGGCGGCGCCAAGCCACGCCCCCTTAAAGTTTTCGTCTATTATGAAAGCGATACAGCAATTAATTACAACCAGCACTGCGCAGCTTAGAGACGCATCACGTGTACTGCTTTTGTGAATTTTACGGACGAACTATTTGACCTTGACGCGCTTACTAGAGAGCGCTTCTATTTTTTTTGTGCAAGCAAAAATTAACTTAGTGGTGGCACAGATAATGTAATACTCTAGTAGTGGTGGTCAAGCGGAAGTGTCCGCGATAGTACACACTTGTACAGGCAGTTCAGACCGGTTCTCCTCCGCCTTTAAGGTTCAATGGTCATATTCAAATCCTTATTTCTAATTGCAGTTACTTCCACTTCAACAAATATCAACTTTATTTTTCGTGTAAATTAAATTGATTTCAGGATGATTATAAAATTTAAAAAGGCCTAACAATATTGAAATGTCAGCGCAAACAAAAATATATCCCCCTTATTTATAAACGTTGCTTAAAATTAAGTCATGTGCGTTTTTAATGTATCTTTTTTTTTTTCTAAAAACCCATATTTGTTTACATGTTTGGTAACTAAATTGCGAATACAGTATATCAAATCGTGTAGAGCAATCGTTTTATAACTTTTAACATTCAAAAAGTACCGAATCTCAGCCTATTGTGAGTGTGGCGGCATTTACATCGACATGCGAACTACGTATCACACTGACGTCACGCAAAATCCTGCATCGCGCAAGCAGAGTTCACCGCGCTACTAGCCTTACATAAGACTTCCCGAAACCACTCGTCGTGCCCACCACACACAACCCCCGTCTGGTAGGAGGATCCAACCTGTACTATGGAGAATCTATAAGTTTTTTTTTTTATACTATTTGTTTTCCAGCAAACTACCGAAGAGCAGCCTGCTTCACCCTCCCCTCTCCCCCCCTCAGTGGAACAACAGATCAAAGATACTTTACAGCGAGGACTTAGCACCATGAGTGAGAGAACTGGTCCTGTAGGTAAGGATTTAAAGGTTATTCTAGATCAAATTAAATGAACTAGAGAAGCTTCACAGATGTTTTGTTTATCAGCATCTAGCATCTTAACCAACATATTAAAAAAATATTTTATAAAACTTCTAATTTTTGCTAGGGAATTATCTCACAGGAATATACTACTGGGATAAATCCTATATCCTATCCTATCCCAGGTCATGGCCCAAATCCGTTCAGATTGACGGTCTGTCTGTACCGTACCACACCCTTAAATATTATTTATTTTTTATTGACTTATAATGCATATAACTAAAAAAAAAGTTGTTTTCGTATTATGATCACACGCACGGACAAACAGGGAGAAAAGTTAATATGGCAGTAAGTTGAAGGATTAACATGTTCTATATTAATTGCAGGTCACATGTCAACGGACAGTTTCGAGATGTCAAGCATGGAGCGGGCGTTACCTCACATACCTGAACTAATGGAGGTAAGAGAATTATTCGATGGGCACACGATAAGACTGTAGTTTACAAGGACCGACTTCCTATCTGACTTCCACAACCCAGTTACTGGGTAATACGATACAACTAGCGGTAACACAACTTCTATAAAAAAAATTGGTTGTCTGTAAAGTCGGTTTACGGACGATAATTTTACGTGATAACGTCATAAGAGATAGATGCGTCACAAGCCGAATGCTTAAGCCGATCGTGCCTCTCTATCGTTTTTACCGCGCTCTCGCTTGCACGCTCGGCTTAAGCGGAACGTGACAATGAGTCACGCTTTTTCGTGCATGCAGCCGGCGTTAATCGATTTTTAAGACGTTATCACGTCAAAAAATAATTTTCAGGGCTCGTGGCGCGGTGAAACCAACGTGGAATACTTGGAAGGAGTACATATTATGCTGAACGCTGAAGGGGCGAGTTTGCTGCCACTGGCCATTGAGTAAGTGACCGTTATACTGTCTTCTGAATCCGCTGCGTTGAAATTTTTAGGTTTTTAAAAAAAAAATTGCCGTTCCATACATTTTGAACGCGTATGTATTGCACGTTTCTATGAAACAGCTGATTTGTATGTTCTTGCTACCAAAAAAAAATGAAAAAATCGATTAAAAAATCGCTGCTTTTGTAGCCAATATAAGACTGTCCGTTTATTGCAGTAAATCATATTATCACACTAATATCGTAAAGACGAATGTTTGCGTGTGTGTGTCTATGTAAGTGATTGAGTGTGCGAGGGTGTGTGTGTGTAAGGGTGTGTGTGTGTGTGTATGAAAGAAAAATAGTTTATATGGACACACAGATAGTTCGTGAAACACCAAATACCAAATTAACAAAATAAAAATAATTTTAAGCTGCACCAAAAAGGTTCATTTCAGCATTAATACCAGACAGATGCTGTCTGACGCTGGTTTTCTAATGAACCTCTAAGGAATGGTGTGTGTGAGTGAGTGAGTGAGTGGGTGACTGAGTGTGTGTGTGTGTCGTGTAGTTAGGAAACAATTCGTATTCGAATATTGGAAATAAGTTTGTTTTTGTTGTTTCTGGCAGCGGCCGCGTGTGTCACGGCAGCCACTTCACGTGGCGCGGCTGCGGCGCCGCCGCCACCGTGCTGGCGCCCGGCGTGCCCGGCGCCGCCGCCTGCCGCGCGCGGCCCTACGCGGCCGCGCAGGCGTGGCTGCAGGTGACTCGTACTGCTTATAATATTGCTAGCTAACAAGTTTCCTCACATTTTTTTTCTAGATCACTGATCTAAATCTATTCTAAATAAATCAAAATTAAGTACTTCACGCAAAATCCTACATCGCGCAAGCAGAGTTTACCGCGCAACTAACATATAAAACATATCCAAACACACCAATTAAAGAATATGTATTATGTTATAATCAAAATAAATCATGTTTTCTGTTATGTATACAACATTGTATATTTTTTAAAACTAAATAGTGATTGTAATTGTCGATTTTCCTTTTTATACAGCCTAAAATATAATGTCTCTGTTCCACAGGTGGTTATCCCGAAAGACTTGGCCCAGGAAATGTCGAAGCAAGTCTCATGTTTCTCAAGACTGGCCGACTCGGACTCCGAACCTGACAGTGATGAGGAGACGCCGGGGTCGGAGCCCCCGACGCTGCCTATAACACTAGTGTGGCCCAAATATAAACTGAAGATTTCCGTCGTGCATGACAACGAGTTTTTATAAGACTAGGACCTGACAGTGATTAGGAGACAGTGTTGCCAACGTACTAAACTTAAAAGCAACAAATTACCCATAAAAAAAACAGTAAATAATAATTTCAGAACAGTCATTCTTGCGGATATTTTTTGACATTTGAATTAATTTTTTTTAAACAGTTGGCAACACTGCTAGGAGAAGCCTGGGTCGGAACCCACACCAACGCTTCCGACCACTGTAGTGTGAGCTATCTGTAGTAAATGATAACGAGTTTTTATAAGACCTGATATCGAAATAATGCCTGAGTTATATGTAACGTTATTTGTTAAATGTAATTCTGAATGGAGTATTGGTAATTATTGAAAATTTTGGATGTAATGTAGCCATATATTTGTATATAAGATGTATCTAACTATATCAAATAAAATAATAATTAAATGAATAAATTTTAACCCCAATTACGTGTTTTCTTTGTTGGTAAGCAAGAACGGTTGAAAAGTTTCAGATGGGAGCCCCGTGGTCAAGAGTCCGCTTTCAAATTTCGAAATAAATCTGAAGCTGATCCAATAATAAAGTGATCTTCAAGCGCAGGCCACACCGCCAGCTAGCGGGCGGGCGAACATCGTTTCACCTCTTTACATACTTCGGTTCACACCGCGAGCTACCGACTAACCTAACGAGCTAAGCTAACGAAATATCCGACGATTCCAGCGAAACTACTCGTTCACCTCGTTGGCGCGCCCGCGCTTCGCTAGCTTAGCTCGCCCGCCAGCCCGCTCGCCCGGTTCGTTCGCCCGTCCTCCCCGTTTCGAGTAGACTAGTCGACGCTCGTCTTTCGAATAGCAGTGTAGTGTAGACAGATAGAACGCTAACCTCTCGCTCTCCCATCCGCGCCCCCCGCTCCGCCCGTCGCTCGTCTGTCCGTAGTTTTCGGTATATAGTTTTCCCATAGTTTAGCTCGCCAATGTTTCGCGTAGTTTGTATAGTTTCCTTCGTTCGCTTAGCCCGCCCGCCCGCTAGCTGGCGGTGTGGCCTGCGCTTCAGAGTCGTTGATTTTAGTATAGAAAGAAAGAAAATACATTTATTTGCGATAAACATGACGCAAAAAGAACACAAAAAAAATACATAACACATACCTAATATAACGCCTAGCCTTTTTCCAACTATGTGGGGTCGGCTTCCAGTCTAACCGGATGCAGCTGAATACCAGTATTTTACACGGAGCGACTGCCTATCTGACCTCCACAACCCATTTACTGGGTAATACGATACCCCTTGGTAAGACTGGTTGTCAGACTTTCGGGCTTCTGACTACACGTAACGACTGTCAAAGATCCACGAATGACAGCCGGGACCAACGGCTTAACGTGCTTTCCGAGGCACGGAGGGGTCTCGGTATGTAAAGATGGTCACCCATCCACAGACCAACCGCGGCAAGCGTAGCTTAACCTGACCGATCGACCTGTGCGGCTGTTAATATTTAGCCACGGGCCCCCCCACGCCTTTTAATAAACAATACAATTTAAAAAAAAAATGAAAATGTTTGGCTTAATATGCGTCACATTCACTTTATTTTGAAAAGGCACAACTAAACGAAAAAAAGCTTCGTGGCCGTCTGACTATTACGTATCTCGAAGTTAAAGTGACACTTTTTCGGTCTAACTAGCGCTCATTCGCCAAGTGTGCAGAATGTAACGTGCGGTAACTTCGTAGCGTAAACATGCATTTAGATATAATTTTATCTGTTACTTTCAATAATTAGGTATGATTATTTTATTGTATGGCATTGAAATGACAGTAACATCTAGTTACCAAAAGCCTTGTATTCAGAAATAGAAAATCAACAAACGTCAAAAGTTTTTAGGTTATAAAGAACAACGAAAACGAAACAGCTAATCGCATCGCGACGGGATATAGTTAAAAATAACTGCTAATTATATTATAGTGGTAAATAACGGTTAAGTGTGTTTTTCGCGTTCGTTAAAAAATGCCTAGGAATCAAAATACATCACTGTTATGGAACTATTTTGATAGGGAATCTGAGAAAAAGCAAGCTACATGTAGATTCTGTAATAACGAATACTCTTATTTCTCTACCACTGGTAACTTGAAGATTCATTTGAAGCGAAAACATCCAGATGTATTTGATCGAATCAACTGGGATCGTAGTGTGGAAATATCAGATAACGAAGGTACGTTATTGTTCTTTTTTTTTGACGCGTCATGTTTGCGGCAAAAAAATTTCATTCTACGTAGGTAGGTACCTATTTTGTTTAAAATACAATACTAATTTATCATTGAAACCACTAACGCGTACTGCAGTAAGGCTAATAAAGTCTATTTTATTTATTTTAATTAATATGTAGTTGATTTTCTACTCTACTAAAACATTTACCAACGCTTTAGTGATGTTTTATTTAGACATAGGTACTGACTAGTAACACGTAGCGGCTAAAACTGTTCTTCTACAGTTCTAATTAGTAGCTACTACATCACTATTTTATACGTCTATGATCAGCATCCTAATTGCGTAACACACTATTGATCTCAATCTGAATCATTTTGAAGTACCTACTAATCCATTGCTTGTTATGTTCGAAAAAAAAAAATCTGCTCAACAACGTAAATAAAGCAATGAATGTTGTTGAACTGTCAAAATAAAAGCCTTTTGCTGCTGATGATAATGTGTAACGCAAAAACTTCGCTGGCAATTTTTTGTTTTAAAATGTTCGTAATAGTTTGAATCAGGTTGTTCTATGGAATTGACAGGACAAAGTCTGATAGGTTAGCTAGTAAGTTAAAGATCATTCTTCAAACGAGTTAAATAATTAAGAACTCGCTACAAGCCTTTTACTACTAAACGATATTTTCGAGAGACATCGAATCGGTGCTTTTACTATCGTCGTCATATCTGATTTTAACAGCTTATCGTATCTCAATACATGCATACATAGAATATGTAGTGCAGAAATTGAAATAAAAATACATATTTTAAGATTTTGAAATCAGAATCGTTATCTGATTTACGTTTCTTAGAAGAAGCGATACGTTATACGTTATAGACGTCCACTGCTCCCTGCCTCTCCCTAGAGTTGTTTTCAGTACCGTAGTTATTGAAAATATAATTAATAGGTACATAATTTATAAGTTCAATTAATAACCAACCTTTCAACAAAATTCAGTACCTACTTACTTACTATAAAATGTTTGTCCTATTCTCGGTGGCTAATTCTTAACTAAAATTCTAGATGGCGCTAGTAGTATGTCTTTATTCAAAAATATAAAGTTTAGAAAGTATTTTCTTCGCATGAGGTTAATTTGGATCGAGTCTTTAAATATTTAGTTTTGAAGATGTTTTTGTTGTTTGTAACCAAATGTAGGCATTTGTAATGATCAACATATTTATCAAATACTTTTTGTAGGTGGTGGGGACCGTGTTTTTAGACTCGTAATTTTTAAACTGAGTTCCCGTAATGGTTCTTTAGACCAAAGACGGAAGAAATTCACGAAACTCTCTAATAAAAAGTCAATTTAGCAGCAAAAGTTGTCATCATCGATATCATGTATAAAACGTGCTCGGTGTCTTGTAACTTTGAAGGTCAAATTGCATGCTCGTTTGTACTCTACAAGAAACTAACTTTACCATTTTTTTTATCAACTCGCATATTGTTGTTCCATTCAACTTACAACCTTAGGCCCGTTATGCATGAGCGATTTTTGTCTAGCAAATTTGTTGCCATTGCTATAGTTTATGCCATAAACTTTTCTTTTCCATTAACTTTATGGAAAAGAGTTCTCCATTGAAATACTTACGAGTCTTATTTCGCCACGAAATATTATAATTATGGAGAGTAGCTCATGTTGTACATCCCTCTGCCTAGTACAAAAAAGGTAAGGCCCATATTGAATAGGTAGGTACCAATTTCTGCCCGCGACTTCGTCCGAGTGAACCTTAATCCCCCGACCCATCCACCGCGTCGCATTGCAAGGCCTACTTTCGCTTACCGTTCTTTCAGACTTTTTTTATTTTTGCTCGGCTCCTAATGGTCGCAGCGTGATGTTAATAGCCTATAACCTTTCTCAAGAATTGGGCTATCAAGTGCAAAAAGAATTTTTCAATTCCGACTGGTAGTTACAGAGATTAGCGCGTTCAAACAAACAAATAAACTCTTCAGCTTTATTATATATGTATTGTAGGTATCATAGATATCATATATCGATATCCGTGGTAGGTATAGAATATTGAAAATAGCTCATGCCTTACCTTAGTAAAAACCAGCGAAGTGCTAGTCGGACTCGCGCACCGAGGCCCGAGGGTTCCGTACAAGTAGAGCAAAAATAATTAATTGCAAACATAGCACTTGCAATTTTTTGATTCCCTTGCGAGTGTCAAAATATGCGGCATAAACGGAACATAAACGCCCGCATCTTTTGATCGCGTTGACTTAAATGTTTGATTTTTTTCACTTATTCAAGGGATTACAGCTCCGAGTATTTGATATTAATTTCAACTTGATAACTCCACGCGTTCCTGAGAAAAAGGGTCTTGCCAGACGGACAACGAAGTGATCTTTAAGGGTTCCGTTTTTCGTCATGAGGTAGCTACGGAACCCTAAAAGTTGTCCAGTCAGCAAGGCTAGGTTAAGATTTAATATTATTTTTCGTAATATCCTGATAAGAAGTCTCCTCTCATGGCAGCAGACGAAAATAGAATGAATGGGCCTCAATGGCGAATGGCGTGGCGTTACCGTTGCCCCCTGCCCCCTTTCCCCTGAAAGTTATCCACGTGACAACAAAAACATTCGCGTCTGAGGGTGACCAGTTAACTTGACATCCGAGGGTGGCGCTGCTTGCAAAGGAAAACGTAAAATCTCCTAATTTAAAGTGTAGTTCCATTTTTCGCCGCGTGGCTAGTTATTCTGGACATTATTGTGCAGAAGTGGGGTAGGACCGGGGCCAGGGGGTAATCAGGTGATCCTTCTCTCCCTCTCCCATTCCCTCCCCTTAGCCTAGTGTTTTTGTTTGTGTTTAGGCTGGAACTTTCACGTACTGGCCTATATTGTAATAATAGTTCTAATGGTTGCTTTTGATTTCCAAAGACAATTTTTTTTATTTTTTTTCTCCACTAGGTACTTAAGTAAGTACTTACTAACTTCTCAATTCCATTAAAAATAGATATCGTTATTTATTATTATAACGACACAATTCGTTTCTGCCTAAAATCTGTTTTTTAACCTTTTTAACTTGGAGCAGTTGGACTCGTACACTACGTGTTGTTCAACACGGATAGCTCGCTCGCTGCTCGACAACCCAAACAGCCATCTTGCATTTTTAAAACAGTTGATTTTATACTTTATTTGTAGGCACCTATGGTTCAGTTTTATTCGCAGAGGTTTTTTGTTTACATCTTATCCCCATTTCGAAACGTCACAACTCCCGCGTTCTGCTAGTGAAGGGACACTTTTATGCCGTAACTGTAAGAAGTGTTATCGGTTAACAAACGTAACGGTTTATGTTAACGATTTCCAGATATTTCTAGAGAGACGGCGGATTGTTTTCGATGTAAGAGCGGCAACGTCGCCTGGTCATGTTGTTTATATTGATCATTTCTATAAATGGATATACCGCCGGGCTACCGGAGTTCTGGACGCCTGGCTGGAGAGAGTTACGTAAAAAGGGATTTTTTGCCTTATGAAGAGTTTAAATCGCGCGAATTTAAAAGTGAAACTTCGTTTACGTATTACTAACCTAACCTAAGTCCATTGGTTGGTTTTTGAAGGGAAGGGGCTCTCTTGGTAACAAAATGTATGGTTGCAATCTTGCAGACAAGTAGGTAGGTAATTCTTTAGTTTTCGTTGAGACGTGATATTTCCTCATAAGTACCTAGCTATATTTGCATGAGAATAAATCCCTACTTCAACCTGATTTTATGTAAGGTGTCACTGTCATCTCAGAATTCTCAGAGTAGGCTTCACTCGATTTTATCGACAGAACTCCTGTTTCTGAATTTTTAAAGACCGTATTCTTTTGTGTTTGAAATTAAATTGTTTATTCTGTAAGTAAATATTATTATGATATCGGAATCACTTTTACACGTCATATAAATAAAAAAATAAGCTAGATGAGGTCGGCGTTTCCTATCTAAACTACTCTGAGAAGAAAGGCCGACACAAACTCAGAGGTCAGTCTCTTTTAAAGTACTTAGGTAGGTACTTGCAAACATAATCTTGGTCAGATCATGTTAAGAACATGTAGATTGATGTCTGAAATGGACTTTCATAGGGCAATTCTCGTAATTTTAAGGACGTTCACAGTCTCTGTCAAAAATACCTTTAATTTCCCTACATTTTGACAAGTTTTTGACATTTGTTTGTCGCTGAGATAAGACTGCGACTAGATTTTGAACGTTTTATTTTAGAATTGGCCTTCTGTTGTATTTTGGGTCATTATAATAAAATCAATACATAACCTATTTTTAAATTAATGTCGTACATTTCTGAGGTTATTGACCTCTATCAAGTTGACTGTTGTTGCCATAGAAATTGTTGCAGTTTGCTTTAGTTACCTACCTACCGTATGTTCAGCATAGACAATAGAAGGCCCTTTTCAAGAAAAAAATGTTCTTTTATTTTACTGCAAAATGGGGCCGCTCTTGACCTCGATCACGCCTGATGAAAAGCGATGGATGTGGTCTATGATGACACGAGCGTGCTCAGAAGATGCCTTTGCAATCTTGCTTTGAAGGCAGACGGGTTAAATGTGGAAGGGAAGGGTTCAGCCTCTAGAAGAAAAGCAAAAACGAAGTAATAGCGTGGGCATGGGATGCTGTGCGACGTGGTGGGTTGGGGGAACAAGACACGCGCACGAAGTCGCTGGCAAAAGCTAGCGCTATAATAAATGCAGTGTACGTTTATAGAAAAGAGTGCCACAAGCTAAAAAGCTTCAAGCAACAGCTGTTTAACTACAGCACGGTCGTGACTACAGTTTGCATTCGAAAGGTTGATTTAACCACTTATTGCCGTAACCGGTAACCAGCGCCAGCGCCGGCGGCGCCGCTGTGGCGATGCATTCGTAAACACATTTGCATATTTCTGGTATAAACGTTAATTAATTATAGGTTTACTGCCAACACTTCCTCGTGAAGAGTTTAGCGTAGGCTGGGCATAGTGTGGAGCCCTTAAGTGGGGCGGTATGTGTGGGATGAAGCCATCTCTCTCTCTTTCTGTAGACTTATTTTTTTCATCATCATCTGCCCAGCCTTTTCCCAACTATGTTGGGCTCGGCTTCCAGTCTAACCAGATGCAGCTGAATACCAGTATTTTACTTGGAGCGACTGCCTATCTGACCTCCACAACCCAGTTACTGGGTAATACGATACCCCTTGGTAAGACTGGTTGTCAGACTTTCGGGCTTCTGACTACCCGTAACGACTGTCAAAGATCCACGAATGACAGCCGGGAACAACGGCTCTCGGAGTCTCTGTATGTAAAGATGGTCACCCATCCACAGACCAACCGCGGCAAGCGTAGCTTAACCAGATCGATCGACCTGCGCGGCTGTTATTATTTAGCCACGGGCCCCTCAAAATGAAAATCCAAATAAGGCTGAGAATTGAATCCCGATATCCTTCAAAACTTTCGGAATGTACTTAGTTGAAAGTGCGTTACTTACTATTGAAAGGAAAGGTACAGCTCTGTAATTGCATAACACATTATCAATCACAATCTGAATCATTTTGAAGGATAGCAATATCCATTGCATATATTATGATGCAATGGATATTGCTATGAAAAAAAATCTGTTCAACAACGTAAATAACGCAATTAATGTTGTTGAACTGTCAAATTGTAAGCCATTCCTACTGTTATTACCCTGCTGGTGTGTTGTTTGGTACAGCCAGATCCAAACTTTATGGCGGCTCTGAAGTGCACTACTCGCTGCGCAGTACCTCACCCCGCACCCCCACTGACAGGTGAATTGTTTACTGCGCAGCGACTCGCCTCATGTTCCATCTAAGCCACCATAAAGTTTTAATCGGGCAGTACAACCTGCATTAGGGACCCAGTTTCGCTCCGTTGCACATTGACTTGAACACAATGACGATCAGTGAGCCACGGTGTATTTAATTCGCTTCGATTCCACATAAAGTAACCATCACTATTACACGGTATAACAAATCATTTGTTCATGTTTAGTTGGCTTTTAATTTACAGCAATAATAATAATAATATCCTTGGACATTTCACACAACGCCATTTAGTCCCAAGCTAAGCAACCTAATGCTTGTGTTATGGTAACGATATGGCTGATAAACTACTTAAATACATTTTTTTTTTGTAAATACGTACATATTATAGATAAAACACCCAGACCCGGAACAAATATTTATAGGTCGTACAAATATTTGTTCCGTGCGGGAATCGAACCCGCGACATGCTGCGCAGCAGTCAATCGCTCAACCACTGCGCCAACCGTGTCGGCAAATGTGTGTGTGTGTGTGTCGTGTTGGCAATGGTTTAAGACTGCAAGACTGACAATTGGTTCTGCACGATGTAGAATTATGTCTCAGTATAATTGATTATGTCGCGGTGAAAAGATTACCCGTCCATCGTCATCTGCCTAGCCTTTTCCTGTTGGGGTCGGCTTCCGGTCTAACCGTATGCAGCTGAATACCAGTATTTTACACAACCCAGGTACTCGGTAATACGAAACCCCTTGGTAAGACAGCTTGTCAGACTTTCGAGCTTCTGAGGACCCGTAACGACTGTCAAAGATCTACGAATAACAAGCCGGGACCAACGGCTTAACGTGCTTTCCGAGGCACGGAGTGGTTTCGGTATGTAATGAATGGTCACCCATCGACAGACCGGACTCGGCAAACGTTACTTAACCGCGTTGTCTCCTATACTCCATTTATTTTATCACCAGACAAAAAGCAAGTAGAGTTTCAGGGTTGTAAACTTTTGACATCTACCAACCCACACTGGGCCCGCGTGGTGCATTACAGGCTTTACAGCCCACTCTCTCACAGAGAGGAGGCCTGTGTCCCAGCAGTGGGAACATTATAGGCTGATTATGCTAAACAGTATTATAACTGAACTTAGCTCTACCGACAATGTTTAACACGACTACATAACATAGAAAAAAAAGAAACAAGTGCGAGTTGGAGTCGCACACGAAGGGTTCCGTACCACAATACAATATGTATATTTACACTACATATAAAATAACGGCAAAAAGATCACGTTTGTTGTATGGGAGCCCCCTTTTTTTTTTTTAAGGAAGGGAAATCATCCAATGACTCCTCCCGCTCTGGGTGGAGCGGAAGGGAGTGTCAGACTCTTACTGACTAAAACCCATCCGTGTTCCTTCCTTCCTTAGCCCTTTATGTTCCCCCCATTAATTTTATTCTGTTTAAGTTTATTTGTTGTTATAGCGGCAACAGAAATACCTACACATGGTGTGAAAATTTCAACTGTCTAGCTATCACGGTTCATGAGATACAGCCTTGTGACAGATGGACGGACGGACGGATAGTGGAGTCTTAGTAATAGTACGGAACCCTCGGACCTGATTGCTCGTACAGACGCCAGCACATCAACCTACCCGAAACTGTCAAATTTTCCCAATCAACTTTGAACCTTATGCTTTAGCGATAAAGTTGAAAATCTATCCAAGAAATTTGACAGATTGTAGTAGGTTGATGTGCTGGCGTCTGTACACAGCTCAGCGAGCAACGTCACAATCATAGAAATGTAATTCTTTTATCTATGGTCACAAATTCACAATCCTAGTCAACGCTGTGTACACTCATACACTGAGGTTGTTTTTGTTTATTTTAGCGTTATTTTTGTTGCAGTTGGCAGAGTAAATATTTTTCTATAGCCGAGTTCTGGGAGTGTTTTTCCATAAAATAGGAGCTTGTGTCTTGCTAAATACCTACATGGTTGTAGAGATTTTATGTTCTTTTCTGTGCGACACGTGTGGACGACAGATGCAACTGCAACCGCCGACAAAAATTCGTTGTCGACGACGCTTGCAGTTGCATCTGTCGTCGACACTTGACGCTCGTGTGTATGCACACTAAGTGATGTGACATAAGTATGAAAACAAATATATTATTTTCGTACTAGTACGTATTTATTTCAAAACTTCCTGGTTACCTAGAAACCTGGAATCCTCAATACATATAGTGTGTTTGCTGCGGAAAAATACATACTGAATACAAATATTGGGTCACTCTACTGAAATAATCATAATAGGGATCAAATTTCATCATATGTATTTAGTCTATGGAAACTTTCACAACCGAAAATGGGTCTACTACAAAACGGTCTATGAGGAATGGTAATCATAATACAGTATCAACCACAATAATCATTTTGAAGGATATTGATAATTCATTATTTCATATTATGTACAGACGCCAGCAGTCACATCAACCTACTACAATCTGTCAAATTTCTTTGATAGATTTTCAACTTTATCGCTAAAGCATAAGGTTCAAAGTTGATTGGGAAAATTTGACAGTTTCGGGTAGGTTGATGTGCAGCTGGCGTCTGTACGAAAAATTTGTCTGCGCAACAACGTTAATAACGCAATGTTGAATGTTGTTGAGCTGTCAAAATTAGTGGTGGTTAATAAAACGTATAGCGTCAAAAAATAGCACGCTATTTATTTATAGCATCTAGCGTTTGTTGTCCCGACTCTGACTACGCGCTAGAAATATAACGTCTCAACAAACTAGGCGTCTCATATTCTAAACGTACACAGCGAGGCTAGAGCGGGATAGCATTATAGTTTTATAACTTTTATAGTCTCACTAGTCTCACTCACAGCGTCACAGCGCGTCGGGGCACTCGGGGGAAGTCGTGTGAACTCGGGCGGCAGTCGGCCGGTTGGATCGCGGTACCTGTTATTACGTACGCGTTGTTTTGTAAACAAACACGGCCCTCGCACGTTTTTTTCTAAATAATAATTTTGTTGCTGTGCAACATATAAGTACTACAGTACTGTAATTGTAAATATAATAATTCTCATGTTTCGTACATACATTCGTCGTGCTATTGTAAATATTGTGTGTTCGTTTTTAATAATTGTAATTAGGTAGGATGTTACTGTGTGACAAAGTGAAACTGTGGATAGTGATTTGTAAATAAGTTTTAGTAAATACGCCTATAATAAATAATAATTGTCTCACAAAATTTTTATAATAAAATTTAATCAATTTTATTATAGACAGTCCTAAGCCTGGAAAGTATGAAGGAAAGTTCATTGATCTATAACGCTTCATGAGATATTATTATATTCTTTCGTGTACAGCGCGTTGCGAGATAACTAGCGTGTTGCCAGATAAAATGATAATGTCTCCGCGTTCAGACTGCGGCCAAGTTTTGTAATAACGTGTTATAATGATAGCGTATAAAACAGCGCGCTAGAAAAATATAGTTTATAGTCTATAACACGATTTTAGTTTAAAGCGGATTTGAACATCACTAGTCAAAATCAGCTGTCAAAAAGCCATTGTGTCTTACGCAATTACAACGCTGATTAAAAGTAAGATGGCCAAAGCAAGGTTCTCCACTGGAAATTCTCAGGAATAGTCTGGACTTGTGCCCTTTTAATCGCAAATATAATCAAGTTCTCCTAGCAGAAAGCTGTGCTGCTGGGGAGTTTGTTGCGCCACTTCTTCGAAGCTAAAGCTCTAGGAACTGGTGAAGGGCGGGCGTTTTGGGAGACTGTCTTATGTAATTTTGACGGGCAAATAGTGCTGAATGTCAGCCTAATTTGAAGAAATGATTTTTGATTTGAAATAGGCGGGCCCCTTTGGAACTTGAACACAATTGGCGAAATGTGGATGTACAGACCCAGCTCATCAAGCTACCAGAAACTGTCAAATTTATCCTATCAACATTGAACCTTATGCTTTAGCCATAAAGTTGAAAATCTATTAAAGAATTTTGATAGATTATAGAAGCTTGATGTGCTGGCGTCTGTACCTACTAGCCTACTACAGTCTCTGCCTAAACATTATAGGAATCCAGCAATTCCAGCAGGCGTGATCTAATGTGATTATGTAGAAGTAGAATCTGATGCCAATTCGTCACACTGGTGACTGCAAACCTCTGTATGTTGTTATTAGCAGACATCAGGGGGCCTGAAAAGGCCACTTCGGGAGAATCATATAAAAACTTTTTGCCGACAAAGTGCTAAATAACTTTAATTTCGGAAGTCGGTGTCGTTGGTTCTGCATTTTCGTTTATTGACACCGACTTTCCAAATTAAAGTTATTTAGCACTTTGTAGTGTTTTTTTTGGAAGTCGGTTGTTTTTTTTTTGTAAAAAAGTTTTTATTTTGTACTTTTTAGTGGGAGAGTTTGTAATTTATTTAAGTTACAATAGCCTAATGTCAACTGCTGATCACCTTTTACAAAATATTGCTTTTGATTTTTAGATTTTTGTTGATTTTTCAAAAACCGCTTGTCAGATTTCGAAAAAAAAAATGGTACTATTTGGGAAGCACACCAACAAAAAAAGAATTTTTCAAATCGGTTGGCAAGCGACGGAGTTATGCGCGAACAAACATAAAAAAAAAAAGAAAAATGAATTGAGAACCTCCTCCATTTTTAGAAGTCGGCTAAAAAAAAAATACAAACATCCGAATTGAGAACCTCCTCCTTTTTTAGAAGTCGGTTAAAAACAATTCATATCACGCAATTCATCTGTATGACAGTTTCTTAGGGTGCCGTATGAAAATCCGTTCGGTTTTGGGTTTATCGCGTTCAGACTTCAGACAGACAGACGCCGCGGGTAGACTTAGGGCGTGGACACATGTCTACGGTGCGGCGCCGTTTGCCGTGCAACGGTACGGCACCGCCGCCGGCAAACGGCGCGGCGCCGTGCCGCGCCACGGCGTCGTGTACCGACGTGCTCAATATTGTGTTGTCAGTTGCATAGTGTGCTTCATATTTCCTGTTAAAATTATCTCCATCATGGTTCATTATAGAAAGGTATGGATTTTTAGCGTGTACGTTGCGGATGGCGCGGCGCCGTGCCGCACCACGGCGTCGTGTACCGGCACGTACACGCTCAGCACGTATACCAAAATTAGTTTTGGCTTGTTATGGACCGCGAAAGACGTATCCTGCTCCTGTTGCTGTTAAGACGACAACGAATGAAGAAAAAACAAAATCAAAGAAAATATTGGGTAAATCCATACCTTTCTATAATGAACCATGATGGAGATAATTTTAAGAGGAAATATGAAGCACGCTATGCAACTGACAACACAATAGTGAGCACGTCGGTACACGACGCCGTGGCGCGGCACGGCGCCGCGCCATCTGCCGGCGGCGGTGCCGTACCGTTGCACGGCAAACGGCGCCGCACCGTAGACATGTGTCCACGCCCTTAGTTTCATGATAAGTATGTAATGATTATAGTAGGTAATCACTGCCTAGCCTTTTTACAACTATGTTGGGGTTGGCTTCCAGTCTAACCGGATGCAGCTGAATTCCAGTATTTTACATGGAGCGACAGCCTATCTGACCTACACAACCCAGTTACTGGGTCATACGATACCCATTAGTAAGACTGGTTGTCAGACTGTCAAAGATTTATGAAAGACAGCCGTGATTCCGAGGCACGGAGGGGTTTGGTATGTGAAGATGGTCATGGTCACCCATCCACGGACCAACCGCTGCAAGGATCGACCCGTGCGACTGTTATTACTTAGCCACGAGCTCGCCATAGAATTAGTTCCTAGACTAATATTTGTTCAATAGCTAAGTTACGTCATATTCAGTGAATAACAAAATGGTTTGTTAGCATGAACTCTGTTCTTTTTTTATTTGCGCATGTGTTTCGTGTTTTAAATCAAAACAGGCTTTGTAATCGTGCGGACGTCACAGATTACAGCAATCTTTATGTTTAATCGTTTTTGTGGGCCGCTGTTGGGAATTCCAGATTTCTGCTGTAAGATCTACGATTAAGTAATAAGTAAGATCCCTAATCTACGGGGTAAAACGTACAATCAGCTGTCATTTTGACAGTTCAACAACATTCATAGCGTTATTTACGTTGAACTGTCGAGCAGACAAATTTTTCGAACATATGAAATAATAGATTAGCAAAATCCGTCAAATTGATTCAGACTGAGATTGAAAGTTAGGGAGTGAGTCTATCAGCGCGATATAAGATACTTTTCCGAAGAAGATCCACCTTTTTTTTATTGAAATTGTCATCCAGACCGTAAATGATAAATGATTTATTTTCTGTACGTAGGTTTGTACAAACACTTTTACACGTCAATCATATTTTTTTTAATTCGTCAATCGTATTCATGCCATAGCGGCCAATCACAACGGAGACCAGCTTTCGGCGCGGGAGATAGCACTAGTGTGTGCGCAGACACAGGTGTCCCGATGGGTCGGCATTCCGACGCAATCGGAGAGATGAAGCGCAGAACGTGCTTTCCGAGGCACGGGGGTATCACACCGCCAACTTCCAAACTTTGGGCTGATACTCAGAAATTCCTAAGGGAAAACCCCAGTCACCTCTCCCCTCCCTTTTCTTCTGTATTGTGCAGTACGTAAACAAACGAAATTGCATTCAGAGCGAGGCACGGTACTCAAACTGCGACCCATAAATACACATAACGTAGTTAACGTTAGTCGTTACCAACTATTGTCGCACCGAACTAGCTGGTAATCGTAAAAATACGTCAATAATATCAATCTGCCTAGCTGTTTCCCAAATATATTGGGGTTGGCTAAATAATAACAGCCGCACAGGTCGATCAATCAGGCTTGCCGCGGTTGGTCTGTGGATGGGTGACCATCTTTACATTGTATATCGAGACGCCTCCGTGCCTCGGAAAGCACGTTAAGCCGTTGGGCCCGGCTGTCATTCGTGGATCTTTGACAGTCGTTACGGGTAGTCAGAAGCCCGAAGGTATGACAAACAGTCTTACCAAGGGGTATCGTATTACCCAGTTACTGGGTTGTGAAGGTCAGATAGGCAGTCGCTTCATGTAAAATATTGGTATGCAGCTTCATCCGGTTAGACTGGAAGTCGACCCCAACATAGTTGGGAAAAGGCTAGGCAGATGATGTTGATTGGGTCGGCTTCCAGTGGTAATTGCATAACACAGTAACAGCAGCAATGGCTTTAATTTTGACAGTTCAACAACATTAATTGCGTTAATTACGTTGTTGAGCAGATTAATCCATTGCTTCATATGTTTTAAATATGTGTCTGCTCAACGATGTAAATAGCGCACTGTCAAAATGGAAGCAATTTCTTCTGCTAGTGTGTTTATACGCAATTACCCCGCTGAACCATCAGATTTCAATTACAATAGTGGGTGTTAGCACCCTTTGTTCAGCCTGCCGCCATTCCTTCAATTTCTTTCAGAGATGTAACAACTTAGTAATTTTTGAGGCAGACTTCTACGGTATGCGCCATCTTGTCTGCGGTCTGCCTCAACCTTATCTAGGTATGCCAGGAGGCCTACCATGATTTAAAAACTATTCAAAAGCAAGACATTTCAGTTTAGGTTCTTAAACTGCATCGCTCACAGTCGTACCATGACGTCCAATACGCTCAGCGGCATTTGAATAGTTGAAAGTGAATGAGCTCGTGGCAGGTATCCAGGGCTCGCTATCTTATAGTCCTGTGGCTCACTGCAGGGACGCAGGACTTTTATTCATAGAGGTTATAGGTTGAGTATGCGGCTGTTATTATTTAACCACGAGCCCCCCATAAGTTCGCACATAGGTAACGTAACAGTCACCGTTACCTAATATAATTATTGTCGCACGGAACTGGCTGCAATCGTAAAAATACGTCAGTTGTTTTGAAAAAGATACTTATCATTAAAATTTCTCCATGACGTTTTCTTGATAAAATCGTACGATAGCTTTATGTTTTTCTACAATCTTTGTTGTATGTTTTGATATCGGTTTGGAAATTTCTCATGGTTTCACGCTCGTGTAACAGTCCGTTCATAGTTTTAACTCTGACAGCAGCAGCGGAATAGTACCTAACCATATAGCAACGATTATAAAGTATAAAGATCACTGTGACTTCGACAGACTTGTTAGTGACTGCAACGCAACAGCAACCTCATTGGAGATATTATTTTCATTCAAACAATGAAATGAGTCTTATACACACTTTGATGGAAGCCTTGTCCCGAGAACTGCAGTCAACAACACTGATAACGAGGACAATTTAAATACAATAATTTAAAAAACTCAACCCGAGCAGTCGACTGCTCGAGTTTTATTTTATTCAGCACTAATAGTTGATCTTTAAGGAATTTCACCATTGAATCGTTCAAACAAAACTCATAGTGTGCTATGTGACATTTGTCAGCATTCATCCTAACGCTGTTTCGGCTAAGTGCCAAATACCACATCACTATCAGGTGCTAGAATTACATCCTGAATTCCTAACATGAAATTATGAGGCCGAGACGAAGTTGGTTGTAGAGGACATGATTAGGCTAATGTCAAAAAAAAAAAAAAACTAAACTGACAACCAGCCTTACGAAGGGGGCAATTATGTTCTCTGCTCAAAGCACAATAGCTTTTGAAGACCTACCTTGACACACATGGGTTGAATAAGATTGGTCATTAACCAATAGAGAGAAATAAATGGTTTGATTTGAGCACGCTATGTAGTAAGGATTAACAGTCAATGAAGGTCAGGTCAGTCACTGATTCAAACACAGTATAGTACTCCTATGACTGGAAACCCAACTCGAGACCTCATGCTAAGCGTTACTACAATTAGTGGTGCACAATTTGTACATCAATGGCCGTTTTTCCATACAAACATAGTCCCCTGTTTTCTCTCTGGATAATGCCGGTAGTCATATTTTTTTTCCTGAGTATCTATGGTTAAAAAATGGCCGGATTTTCCGATGAATTCAAACATCCAGAAAACTTATAAAAAAAAACGAAAACACAGAAACAGCTCAAGCCCTATTTATGTATTTTTTTGCAATCAAATAAGATTTTTAACACAACCTTTACATAACTTAAAAGCTAACAGTCTTAAAATAATAATGTGTACAAGTATATAAAAAGGGGAGGGGAAATAATCAAAGGGCATCACAAAATTCGTCCGCATCGCTGTCAACAGGAAACGTGCCCAAAAGGCTGGCAGCATTGTCACGTTGTATGGCAATGCTGATTCTTTGGCCAAAAAATAGGCCAGCCCTCTGGTCACGTGAAGAAATTAAGAAGCCCTATTTTAATTTTTAATGAAAAAAGTACTTAAATCGGTTAAGTTTTGGAGAAGGAATCAGTGGACTACAAATCGATGATTATTTGTAATTTTCATAGGTATTTTCAGTCCAAGCTGCAGTTGTCTCTATCGCACTTGATAACCCGCTCGTTCGGGTACTGCGCGACAGCAATAGATTTTAGAAATACCTATTTTTTTCATTTCTGTACACCTTGATGTTTCCTCCTAAGCATCATCTGCCTAGCCTTTTCCCAACTATGTTGGAGTCGGCTTCCAGTCTAACCGGATGCAGCTGAATACCAGTATTTTACATGAAGCGACTGCCTATCTGACCTCCACAACCCAGTTACTGGGTAATACGATACCCCTTGGTAAGACTGGTTGTCAGACTTTCGGGCTTCTGACTACCCGTAACGACTGTCAAAGATCCACGAATGACAGCCGGGACCACGTGCTTTCCGAGGCACGGAGGGGTCTCGATATGTAAAGATGGTCACCCATCCACAGACCAACCGCGGCAAGCGTAGCTTAACCTGATCGATCGACCTGTGCGGCTGTTATTATTTAGCCACGGGTTTCCTCCTAAGCGTGACCACGAAAATGTCTTACGACGCCATTTTTGCTATTGTTTCGTCATTCGGTCAGTTACTCAATCGCATTTCGTTATAAGTAGTACCATGAAACATTATTGGGTTTTTTCTGGCGACATAGGCCGCTTACATTTTTAGAAGAATTAGGAATTGTGTCAAGAAGATTCTCTTTGTTTTTATCGACTTTAAAACCCAGTTTATTACTGGTCGGTGCAGCATCGTCTTCTTTTTTTTTTCTTAGCTTTGCACAGTTTATGCATTTAGCCAATGTCAAGCTTAGAGTCTTCCTCTCCCATACTTCACTCAGTAGACACCCAAGAAAAATATGAGAAATTTACTAATCCAATTTTCCCGTAATTTGACGAACCTCTCACGGACGAGCTGGTACAAATTTGTACCGCTTGTGGTGCACATGTGCACCAATTGTTGTTGATAACGATTTTACACGACAGCTCAGTAGGAATAGGAACAATCAATTGGCTTTTACCCTTTTTATTTATAAACGTTACCTAAATAGACGATTTAACGTGAAAATGTATGGTTAAGCAGTCGCTAATCATTACGGTACTTAACTTTAAGCATTGACCCATTAGTAGATAGGTTAGAATTGTTTCCGATTTTTTTTTTACACAAATCTCATCAATAGTTAATCATACGTTCAAAATACAAGCATTCATGATTAATTAATAAACAAATCAAATACATTTTTTAAATTTTATGCGTCAACAAGTAGGATAAGTCCTCATAGCAAGATCTTCTATTGCGCTTTCCCAAAAATCGTCTGTTTTGAGTTAAGTCAGTGTTACATTGAGCATGCGCAATGTTTACAAATATGGGGGTTAATCCAGACAAGCTGGTACACGGCTACACATCAAGCTGTACATTTCCAGTTTTAGCTGACCTCGCATTGTATAAGTTTTTCGTGCAATCAGAAGTCAGCTTAAACTGGTTATGTATAGCTTGATATGTAGCCGTGTGTACACATGTGTACCACGAGCGGTACAAATTTATAACAGCTAGTCCCTGAGAGGTCCCATGATTTGGGTATTGTTATAGAATTGTCATGAAATCGCGGTGAAATTGTAATGTATCTATGTATTTCCCCTAACACCGTATGCATAATAAACTTTACTTCATAATAGCGTCCATGTTTTTTGGCCTTGAATTTAACTAGGTAGGTGCTTTAGAAAAACTAAATTATCAATTATCATACTAATTATGTATAGCGAGCAATTTTATAGCTTAATCTTTATGTTTTCTAGATAAATCTGTTTGGGACTATTTGTAGCATAGTCAGCCAGTCAGCCTATCATGTTCCCACTGCTACTAAGTAAGTCTATTAGTTATTCTGTCCCACTGCTGGGATACAGGCCTCCTGAGAGGGAGAGAGGGAGTGGGCTGGCCTGTAATCCACCACGCGGGCCCTGTGCGGGTTGGTAGATGTCACATGTACGAATTTTTGGTTCTTGAACAGGCCGGTTTACTCACGATGTTTTCCTTCACCGTTTTGAGGGCAGTGGTGATGAAATAATTAGACTAACTGGTTGTTCGGGCTTCTACCAGTAACGACTGATAAAGATCTACGAATGACAGCCGGGACCAACGGCTTTACGTGCTTTCTAAGGCACGGAGAGGTCTCGAATTCTCGATATGCAATAGATGGTCGCAGCCACGAACCGACCGCGGCAAGCGTAGCTTAACCTTCGATCGAGGCTTGCGGCTGTTATCATTTAGCCACGAGCCCCCTTTACCGAACCATTAGCAATGACAATGAATTTGCCAAATCCATTCGTACAAGTCTAATTTCAAAAAATATCTAAGTAGGTAACATTGCAATTTCTGATTACCGTATCTCATATCGTATTTTTACACAACCCGAAGTAAACAATTTTATTACTTAATACTTACAGAAAAACCGATAACGTTACCGAAAATAAAGTTGGTAACGTATAAGAACGAACATCACTACACAGCCGCCTGTCCTATTTGACCAGGCACAGAGCGGCAACGTCGCCTTTCTCTTAGCGTAGACATGTTGTTTTTATTACTAAATTTACTAATGTGACACTTTGGTACTTTGCTGTGTTATTTTTATGAGCTGTTATTCTGTTTATGGTTTTTTATCGACTTATAAGGGTATTGTATACATATGGTGTAATATAGGGGGCGAGCTTACTGCCATCAACCTGGCACAAATTAAGACTCCGGGGTGCTACCTGCTACTGAGAAATTCCAGATGAAAAAACTAACATATCAATAGTATTTAGGAAATTGCCTGGCTCTGAATATCTGATCTGATTGACCTTTGCTATTGTAATAAAAATCAAAAGCTATTTATCAGCACTTTTTGAACATCAAAATTACTTAGGACAGTCCCCCAAAACGCCCGCCCTTCACCACTTCTTGATACTTCAGTTGGGAACAAAAAAAGGCGCAACTGACTCCCCAGCAGCACAGCTGTCTGTTAACTTAGAAGAATCAACTTGATTTAATACAATAAGCAAATTAATTGCCATTACGAAACATAAAACATTTCACAATTCTAGTAGCTAATAAAGATCAAATTCGCAAAACAAGAATTCGTTTGTATGAAACTGACACTGTGGCAAGAACGCATTCTCTCATCGGCTGGACTGTAAATTATTTGCCATGTCATGTCATGATGTGTAATAATCAGTTAACGCGGACAAATAACAAGAAATGTCACACCGTCTAAACAGTGTTAGAGGTAGACAATGCAAAGTCATTTGTATGTAGGTATGCCTAATGCCACAGACAAGACACTTGCATCGTGGTTACGAGGCTTCAGACTATAAAATTCTAGAATTGAGAATTTTTAGCCAGCTCTTGAGCTTGAGTTTCATAGAAAAGCATAATTATATCGGAAGTTATTAAAATCTGTAATTTTTACCAGTATTTGACATTAAAAGTGTCGAAAAACGCTCTGTATTTGACAACCCTTATTGTGTGACCGTCGCGCGTTGTCAGCTTTCTTAGGTAACCAATAAGCTTTAGGACTCTGCACAGTCTGCACCGGGGTTTATTTATAAACGACTAGCTTCCGCCCGCGGCTTCGCCCGCGAGATATGTTGATGAAAACTATCCTATGTCCTTCCCCGGGATGCAATCTATCTCTCTGCCAAATTTTATCGAAATCCGTTCAGTGGTTTAGGCGTGAAAAGGTAACATACAGACAGACAGACAGAGTTACTTGCGAATTTATAATATTAGTATGGATGGATGATTAAAGTTACGTGACGTTCAAAACGTCAAAACTGTATGGTTAAACAGTCGCTAAAAGCAACGTTTATGAAGAAAGGGGTAATTGCGTCACACACTATCAAAGACAATCTGAATTATTTTGAAGGAAATTGCTAATGCATTGTTTTAAGTTCTATGTTCGAAAAATTTGTCTGCTCAACAACGTAAATAACGCATTGAATGTTGTTGAACTGTCAAAATGATACCCATTCCGCAATTACCCCGCTGGATTAGAAGATCTCCCGTTTGACAAAGGACCTATCGTGATGTATCTATGCACCTTGTGAATACGCTTGAAGATAGGTACATGATTATTATGACTATATTTACATAGTATAATATCGAAACAAAATCAATGAGGAAAAACCGTAGAACCGTTCACGGAAGTAAGACCTTCCTTGTTCGTGAGGGCAAACGTTTTCTTCCTGCAAAATGGCGTCTTATGACAGTTTTCGCGCCAAAATATGAATAAGTGTAACCTAAAAAAAATTACAATTTATCTAAAGATCCTGCTTATTCGTTTATTATTAGGGTTCCGTACCAAATTGGTAAAAAGGAACCCTTATGGTGCGACTTATTCTGTCTGTCCGTCTGTTACAGCTGGATATCTCACGAACGACTAATGCTATCAACTTGAAATAAAACAGTTTTAGATGACGTTTGCCCAACTATTTAGCAAATAATAAAGAAAAAAAAAAAATTTTTTTTACTGAAACTGACTGAAATTGTTGTTCTGTTAAATTTGAAGTGGGCTACTAGGGCATGTGGGGTATCATATATTATGAAAGAGCGCAGTTTGCACATTCTCAAACACTTTTTTCACTTTTTAGGCCGTTTTGTTTTCGACTTGACGAAAAATGTAAAAAAAAATACCGTTAAAAAAATATAATACTTACGTTTTGCATAGAGAAAAATCTGAAATTATTCTTCTTCATCAATATTGTGCCATCTCGTGAGAATAACGTTTACTGAAATTATGTTGAAACTATTAATGAGCCATTCCATTTATGCGTCCTCGAAATGACGATGTGAATCATTGAACTATGATGATTGATGCCTGATAAAATCCAATTAAAATGTATGTCGTGAATATCAGGTAAAGTTTAAAGTGGTTTACACATTTTGTGAGTCATTTTAGTTATTCATTTACTATGTTTTGTGGGTGGGCCACAATGAATTGACATACAGAAGTCCCATTCCAAACTTATATAGAACGTTTCAAAGAAAAATGCAAAGAGCTAGGATAATCTTGCATCGTTTTTGTTAGTTTATTACAGTTTGACATCATTGACAGTTGTTACGTGTAGTCACGTCAAGACTAGTCAGGAGCCCGAAAGTCTGACAGCCAATCTAATCAGTCACTCCATATAAATACTGGTATTCAGGTACAGAGGCCAGCACATCAACCTACCCCAATCTGTCAAATTTTCCCAATTGAATATGAACCTTAATCCTTTACAGTAAAGTTGAAAATCTATCAAAGAAATTTGACAGATTGGGGTAGCTTGATGTGCTGGCCTCTGTACATCCAGTTGAGTCTCGAAGCCGTCCCCAACATAGTAGGAGAAGGCTAGACATAATTATGATGACGATCTTGTACCCTATGTCTGCTGGGTCCTCATCCTCAACCGATAATTAATTTTATAGCGTTTACCTTTCTACATTAATGACTTAATTTAAGAAGACGAGAGGATTTATTTTTAATTTAAGAGTACACAGTACCTCAACCATTTATGTTGTATACCAGTGTTAATTTGTAAAGTGCAACTGTTTTTATTGTATTTACTGCAGCACCTTTTATGTAATAGTTTTTATTTATTTTATTTTTTATAATTTAATGCGACTAGGTTTTGATAGTTTTTTATAAATACTACTGCCCGCGACTTCATCGTCGTGATTTTTCTTGTTCCCCGTTACACCCCGCCAGCGTCGCATCGTATAGCCTGCCCGCGCTATTACATCGTTTTCACATAGTTCTAGCGCATTCAAACAACAAAAAAAAGAAAACAAAAATATCTTCAGCTTTATTATTAGTATTATAGATATAGATAATGTCTGATTGACTGTACATTTCTATTTCGTTCTACTATATCTTGTGAAACTTCTGCTCTGTCTCCCTATTGTTGCTCAAGATTGGTCAACAGTCAACACGCGGAGCGCCGCCGCCGCCGACCGACGCATTTGGCTCGAGAAACATCTGGAAAACCCCTTCTATGACGTAACTCCATGTTTAGGACGTACTTATACGTAGTTATAATAATTATACGATGTTTGAACCCGGCACAAAATGACGCTACTTGCAAAATGGAGATGTTAAAAATCTATACTTACTTAAAATCTAATAGGGTTAGGTTTTTTTTTTTTTTGTTATTCTATGAGTATGTGTACAAAGAATGCTCTGTTTTTAATCATCATCTGCCTAGCCTTTTCCCAACTATAAAGTGTTTGTACAAACACTTTTACACGCCAATAATATTTTTAAAAAACCGGGCAAGAGCGAGTCGGACTCGCGCACCTAGGGTTTCGTACCATTGTATGTTTTTAAATTTTCATCGGCGTGGCCTTTAGTCGTCAGAGAATTTTAACACTGCACGCTGCAGTGTAGAATATTGCAGTTTTAGGTCAGTGCCATCTCTTGACCGATAGTGGAACTAATGCAACTTTTGTTGATGATTTCTGAAAAAGTGTGCTATTTAGAGACATCGTTTTATTTTTCCTGTAATCTTTACATAAACTTGTTCACATAGAATAATTTCAGATTTTTCTCTATGCAAACTTTGGAGATAGGGGGGTATAGGGACGGTTTTTTTTTTTTTTCCCTCAAAAAGTCGAAATCTATGCGGCCTAAAAAAAAAAAAAAAGTGTTTGAGAATGTGCAAACTGCGCTCTTTCATATGATACCCCACATGGCCTAGTAGCCCCACTTCGAATTTTTCAGAACCCTTTTATTAACTGTTGCAAAAAAAAAATGTTTCTTTCTTATTTGCAAAACAGTTGGGCAAACGCTATCTAAAAGTATTCTAAATTTCAAGTTAGTAGTATTAGTTCATCGTTCGTAGTGTTCATTAGTAGTTCTTGAGATATCCAGCTGTGACACGGACAGACAGTCAGAGTGAGTCGCACCATAATGGTTCCTTTTTGCAATTTTGGTACGGAATCCTAACTACATGAGGTCGGCGCGTTTCCTATCTGACTCTGAGAAGAAAGGCGGAAACAAACTCGGAGGGAACAGTCTCTTTTAAAGTCCAGACAAAATCTTATTCAGATCATGTGAGACATGTAGATTGGTGTCTGAAATGGTCTTTTAAGGAAAGAACCACACAGATTGAGTTTACCTGTCCAGTCAGTCGTTGCCCCCGAACGTAGCGTTGCAATATTTACCACTAGCTGTTGCCCGCGACTTCGTCTGCGATCCAGGATAAAAAGTAGCCTATGTCCTTCGACTCCTTCGCCAGGTCATGGTCAACCCATGTGCCAAATTTCATCCAAATCTGTTCAGCCGATTTATGTGCTTGAAGTATTAAATAAATAAATAAACAAACAAACTTACTTTCGCACATTAAATTTGGCACATGGGTAGACCATGATCTGGAGAAGGACATAGCCTACTTTTCATCCTGGATCGCAGACGAAGTCGCGGGCAACAGCTAATAATATTATAAAAGCGAAATTAAGTTTGTTACCTTTTTACGCATAAACCACTGAACCGATCATCCTGCTGTTCCCTAGAAAAACAACAATACACGTGGCGCCATCTATTATCATAATAATGTTATTGTTGTTTTCCTCGGGAACAGCACTTTTTTTAGGGTTGAAAGGTACCATAAGTCCGCTTCTGTACACCTGACAACTCATATAGTGACTTATATGCAAACTTTCAGGATGTAATAAAATAACGTTATCATCATGACTCAATGCAGTAAAAAGTAACTGCAATTTAAACGTTTAAACGAAAAGCAAATTAAAAAAGGTTTGTTTTATATTAAAAAAAAACAGTTGTTAAAACTTTTTTGCCGCCCATGCTTATTCTTTCTACAGTATAATTGAAATGTAACCTTATTTTAATACAAATAAGACTCAAATTCAAAACAGTCATGTGGTTGAATAACCGGCTAAATTAAGTTTGCGTTTAAACGACATGTTTACGTGGCCATTGCGTTGCGTTATGACGTTTAGTATATCTTTCGTTGTGAACCAGTGAGTGCGTTGTTTAATTCATCTTGGTAATTAGCTGTAAATTCTTCCTTCGTTAATGTTGATCGCGCGTACGAATAGAAATAGTGTTGTTTAAGGCTATACACTGGATGAAGCAGGGCGATGGAATTGTAGAGGTGGCGTGTTTGTATTGAGCGTGTCTCGATGGCCCGATGGCAACGAACCTGGGAGTGACGCACGCCATTTTGCCGCGCGCCGCGCCGCGCCGACCTGCTATGCCCCTCCACTGCCCGCTGTCGCTGTCATCCAGCCAGTCGACGTCCTAAAAAGCGCTACGCTACAACCTTTATGTTTTCGTTATCGTTTACAATACGTTTTATGATGTAAATTCAGGGCTCGTGATGTGTTATGTTGATGTATGTGCGGTGTTTAGCGGGGTAATTGCATAACACACACACTAACGCTGGCAATGGCTTTAATTTTGATAGTTCAACAACATTAATTGCGTCATTTAGGTACTTTGTTAAGGGGTTAACTTTTTCGAACATATGCAGTAATGAATTAGCAATACTTATCCTTCAAGTCATTCGATTAAGATTGAAAGTGTGTTACGCAATTATGCCCCTTCTTTGTACAGACGCCAGCATATGAATCTACTACAAATTGTCAGATTCCTTTGATAGATTTTCAACTTTATCGCTAAAGCCTAAGGTTCAAAGTTGAATGGGAAAATTTGACAGTTTCGGGTAAGTTGATGTGCTGGCGTATGTACCTACAGTGTTTAGTGAACTTTATGAATGGAAAATACTTACAGTACAGAGACTTTTATGTGTGGTGAAAACAGTGTTTGTAGCAAAAATGCCGAAATTACACAATCCATTGCTGTGGAACTATTTTGAACCGAACCCAGAGGATAAAGCCGCAGAATGCAAACAATGTCACAAGAAGTTATCATACAAAACCACTAGTGCTAATTTGAAACAGCATTTGAAGATAAAACACATTGATTCTTATAACGATCTGCATAAACAAACAAACCACTCGGTCAGCAGACCTAAATCTTCGATTTCAAAAAACCGTAATTTATTGATTTGGAACTATTTTGAGAAAAGTGAGGAGCAAGGCGATAGAAGATTGGCTGTCTGTAGAGTTTGCAGAAAGAAACTGTCCTACAGAACGACTATAAATAATTTGAAGAAGCATTTGGAGAACATACATAATAAAAGTTATATGGAGTTTTTGGCGCAAAGCGAGTCCGTTGTGGTGGATTCGGCTGAAGAAAATTCTACATCATCAGAATCAGGTAATATAGCATATTCTTAACATTGGTTTCCAGATTTTTGGAACGGAGCTTTTTACGCGTTCGCCTGACGAGACGATGGCGGTGGTTTCCGACCTCAAACTTTTTTAATGTGAAAACTTCTTTAGGCGCGTTGGGCATTTTTTGAGATGGGAAAAAAAATTAAGTATTGAACTCGCTCCACTGTTACCGTTACCGACACCGCTTCGGAAGCATTCGGCTGTCCTCGGGATGTACTCGGTTTTAATGTATACCCGATATGTCAGTGAGTGATGGCAAAGTATTCTGTTTGTGTTTTGTTTTCACTTCTGTCGGTACTCCCGGAGTGTTTTTCGCGTTTTGTAACCAATGGGTGCCAACGGGACCATTTTACTAAGGTACTGATGTCCGTCTCCGTTGGTCCGTCCGTCTACCACAACGATGTATCTTGAACTGTAATAGGTAAACACTTGAAATTTACACAGAGTGTGTACTTAGAAAAAAAAAATAAGGACATGCAAGAAACGTGTTTTTTTCGGCGTTTTTTTTTTTACTAAAATATTCGAATAAAATACTAGTGTTAATATTGTACGATGGTACCTACGGAACTCTTGGTGTCGGCGACTCGCACTTGATCGCTTATTTTTTATTAATAAACGAAAAGCGTTATTAATCAGCGTTATAAAAGTCGTTGTGTGTAAAAACACGACGTTTAACCCTCTATTGGTCGCTTCTAAAGATAACGTAAAGGGCGGCGTGAGGTGTCGGGAGACGTAAAATACCAAACAGATGCAAAACCAGTCTTTTATTGATTTTAATATTTTCACTGACATAATAAGTAATAATAACATTTACACATAAACAACAACATACTGGCTACACTGGCGGACAAAATTGATGGGCCTTTCATTAGGCATTGGGCAGCGAGGCATGTGCCACAGAGCACTATAGAATGTGCGTACTGGTGTACATTTCGCCAATTAATTAATTTAAGCTTTTTATGTACTAACAATAGGTTAAGATTTTACTAACACTTTATGGATCAATGGTCTGAAATAAATAAATTATTATTATTATAAACAAACAAATTAATACAATCTTTCAACAAACAAGACCATAGACAATATATTTTCATCTCCACAATCATGTTTAGTGCATGTGTGTAACAGGCAAGTCGCGTCATTACATTATTTTTGACATTTTGAACCTGTCATTGTTTTTTTGTCTTTGGTACTTGGACATACGTGTCATCTTTTATTAGAAGGCACTCTGCCAGCTCCAGCAGATGGTCCTTGGTCCTCAACTACAAATTGTCGACTTAGACCTGTTTAGACGTCAAAAGACCCTTTGTACAGTAATTGAACCCACCAAAACCACTATTACTTACCCGATAAAGTGGCCACTATTATCCTTTTATAATAAAACTAAACAATGTAAAACTACCGTTTGTAATAATATTAACGTATAATCTTGAGGAGCACAACTTAACGTGCTTATTTTCTGCATTTTCATTCTAAAATAAAAGTCTTAAACATAATTTGGAGATTTGGACACTAAGCCACACGTGAGATTATTTTGCTTAGTCAGTTTTATTTAAAGGATAAGCGGAAGAGTTAGTGTGGTCACGTTGACGATGGATACAAGAATAAATGCGTAGGTTCCCCGTTTGGTCTCAATCTGCGGGGTAATTGCGTAGCACACTAACAGTAGTAATGGCTTCCATTTTGACAGTTCAACAACATTCATGGCGTTATAAACGTTGTTGAGCAGACAAATGTTTCGAACATTTGAAGCAATGGATTAGCAATATCCTTGAAAATGATTCAGATTGTGATAGTGTGTTACGCAATTAGGTTGCTGAGCAGTTAGCCCCGATCAGGCTCCCCCGTTACCGCCCTGTAGGCTACGGCTACTGGTAGTGTTTTTAACTACAGAAAAAATCTGAATTTATCTTTATTATAATGATAAATGATTTTTATTTTGTAAGTAGGTTTGCACAAACACTTTTACACGTCAATCATATTTTTTATAAAACTAGATGAGGTCGGCGTTTCCTATCTGACTACTCTGACAAGAAAGGCCGAAACAAACTCAGAGGTCACAGTCTCTTTTAAAGTCCAGACATAATCTTGGTCAGGTTATATGAAGACCATGTAGATCGATGTCTGAGATGGTCTATTAGCTGTTGACAACGTTCAAAATAGTTTTAAAATCCTTTCTTATTTTGTACCAGCTACTCTACAGACGCGAGACATTTGGCGCGAAAATCTGACAGTTGACAGCTCTTGAAAAAAAACATGGCACGCGAAAATGTTTCACAACATTATTTTTGTCTTCCCACGTAATGTAAGATCTATTCCTGTTAAACGTTCTTATTTCTTACATTCACAATGTGAATCTATAATAATCTTGTTTATTCCACGCTTTTCTGTTGAGTCATTGAACTAAATTTGATTTTAAGCATTGATCAAAGGGTTTACATTGCGCCCATCTAGCTAGTTGGGCGGTGACAGTGCCAAGATATGCTAGGCACACTGTACTTTGTTTCCTATGACCTGTCAGAAAATTGTCCACCTTCTTTGTAATAGGTATTTTCTCAATCAATCTGCCTAGCCTTTTTCCAGCTTTGTTGGGGTTGGCTTCCAGTCAAATCAGTTGTACCTAGCTGAATACCAATATTTTAAATTAATGAAGCGACTGCCTATCATAGCTATACTCCAACTTTTAATTAGCTGCAGTAAAGTGACACTTCATAATAACTCATTTCGGAATGCGTTTAGAGATATGCATGTCAAATAAGTTTCGTTTGTTACACTATTTTGTACTAGAAAAACAAGATTTGGTTGATGGCCGCGAAAAAACAAAAAGACGCCAATTTCAGTTATTTAAGTAACACTTGAGTAACACAAAACACCATCAACAATCACCATTAATTTATTATTGACTAACAAACAATGCAATCACGAAACGTCACCTCGAACCATAAACAATACGAACATAACCTTACTTCTTCATCACACGATAATCATCTTTACTGCTTCAGAATTAAAGAAGAAAATCGTATGCATATGTGCTGCGTTTTGGTCGTTGTTTGTCATAGGAAAAACACTTTTAACTGAGAAGTAATAAAGATGATAATAGTATGATTATGTAATGCGTTTAGTGTCAACATTGTTGTGCCCTTGTCATAGGTCGTTGGCTTCGCACTAGAATTATTATGATGTCCTCGGCTCCCAGTGTTGCCAAATCGTTCCTTTTAGAACATTTTGCGTTCTATTTTAAGGTCATGCGTTCCCTTTGCGTTCCCATCTTTTATGCGTTCTCTTCGTTCCTTTTTGTTTAACTGGTACTAAAAGTACTACTTCATCTCAGTCTATCAAAAAGCACTCTGTGACCTCTAGCGACGACGCCGCATCTGTAGAACGTGTCTTCAGAAAACTTTAATTAACTAAAACGGAAAACCGAAATAAATTAAATACAGACACTTTAACAGCCCATGCACGCCAGTGACGGCATACATCTTCAAGGAGGTATATAGGTATATGCAGTGAACGTATTTGCGTTCACTGGGTATGAAAATATGAGCCTACACAAAATTAAAATTTCTGGAAGCTGTAGTATTAGCTATAAGTAAGGTGTTTTTTTTTTTAATAAATATGACTGAGGCGCCATCAAGCAATTTTTTTTTAAACAAACTGGTACTTACATTTTTATTTATGTATGTACTTTGTGAGCGATAATGATATATGATCTGTAAAAGTAATAATATAAGATGTGACGTTTGCCGCCTTCATGATACTGACAAACTAACATAACTTACTACAAAAATTGATTCATAATGAATAAATAGATTTTTTTAAATATATTTTTGCGTTCCTTCTACGCTAATTTCGTTCCTTTTCAGACATCCCAGCGTTCTAAATCTTCAATCACTACTGGCAACACTGGGCTCCTCTCATTCGCTTGGCAAGTTTCCAGAAGCTATTTTTAACCGACTTCAAAAAAAGGAGGAGGTTCTCAATTCGTCGGAATCTTTTTTTTTTAATGTATGTTCCCCGATTTAGAACCCTCCGTGCCTCGGAAAGCACGTTAAGCCGTTGGTCCCGGCTGCCATTTGTGGATCTTTGACAGTCGTTACGGGTAGTCAGAAGCCCGAAAGCCTGACAACCAGTCTTACCAAGGGGTATCGTATTACCCAGTAACTGGGTTGTGGAGGTCAGATAGGCAGTCGCTCCATGTAAAATACTGGTATTCAGCTGCATCCGGTTAGACTGGAAGCCGACCCCAACATAGTTGGGAAAAGGCTAGGCAGATGATGATGTTCCCCGATTTCTCGAAGACGTCTGGACCGATTTGGAAAATTTTTCTTTTGTTTGAAAGGGTATACTTCCCAAGTGGTCCCATGATCATCAGGTCAGGATCTGATTATAGGATCCCAGGGAAATCGAGGGAAACCCTCAAATTTTATTGGCAAACCTATAGCGATTTGAATATTTTTTAGAGTAACTTGAGCATTTGCTCTCGGAAATCATCATTTGGTAAAGTGGAGCTGATGATGAATACCACAGACGACCAATCGGAACTAATTAATGATAAATATTTCACGGGATGCGATTCGATTACTTTAATATGGCTGCTAAGCAATTTATGCTCGTTACAATGCGTGTGGTGGTGGAGTGGAGTTCTCCAGGTTCTTACCAGGAGAACTCCTCAAAAATTAACGTCCCAGCATCGGGAAAAGCAATATTTTGTAAAAGGTGATGAGCAGTTGACGTTAGGCTATTGTAACTTAAGTAGATAAATTACAAACTCTCTCTCTAAAAAGTGAAAAATAAAAAAATTTTTACAAAAAAAAAACAACCGACTTCCAAAAAATAACTACAAAGTGATAAATAACTTTTGTTTCGGAAGTCGGTATCGTTGGTTCTGCATTTTCGTTTATTGACACGAAAAAGTTTTTTCTTTGAATCTAATGTATGTAATGAATTGATTACTGATCTTTATTATAAGACAAGACTTGCTAATCTTGCTATTAATACACTGCAACTTTGTTCGTTTGCAAACTTCAATCCGATTTTGTTTCGTTTTGTTCGGGAAATCTAATATATAAAATTCTCGTGTCACAGTTTTCGTTGCCATACTCCTCCAAAACGGCTTGACCGATTTTGATGAAATTTTTTGTGCTTATCCGGTATCTATGAGAATCGGCCAACATCTATTTTTCATCCCCCTAAACCGAAACTTACGCGGGTGAAACCGCGGGGCGCAGCTAGTTATTTATAGTTCTTAGTGCACCTCTACCTACCTATCCTATATTCTCATTTTTTATTTGTTAGACCAAAATGACAGCTGCGACGACTGTGACATCGTCAACATGACAAACAATTTCGATCGCTGCGGTCGTTTTAGTCCAGCAAATTAAAAATTTGAGTTTAATACAATTATACCTACTCCTCGCATAAGTCTCGATTCCGTGGGAATATAGAGATAAAAAGTAGCCCATGTCCACATCAAATCCGTTTGAACTTTGAAGTCGTTTTAGCGTGAAAGCCTAACAAACAAACCTTACAAAAAATCAAATCTTTTCTCTTTTTTAAGGTTCCGTACCCAAAGGGTAAAAACGGGACCCTATTACTAAGACTCCACTGTCCGTCTGTCCGTCTTTCACCAGGCTGTATCATGAACCAGATAGTTGATTTTTTTACAGAATGTGTATTTCTGTTGCCATGGGGGCTCACATACAACAAACGTGATTTTTTTGCCGTTATTTTATATGTAATGTTAATATTGTATGGTGGTACAGATCCCATCGTGTGCGAGTCCAACTCGCACTTGGCCGGTTTGTTAAGATAAAATATAGACAAAAGTTCATGTTTGTATCTTTTGTGTGTTGTTAGAAATCGTGACCATTTCTGCTTTGTACAGTCGATCGCAATTCCATGGTGACAATTTGACTTTGTCAGCTTCGTCTTATTTCGTAGCGGTTTTCGTAGTTCAACCACGTTTAACTGTCAACTACTGACGTAGACGTATGACGTGTGATTAGGGTTGCCAAGTTTCTTATACCAACTGTAGTATTTTCGAAGCCATTACATATTATACTTCCTGAGATTAGAGCTATCAAACAAACAAACTCTTCAGTTTTATTATTAGTATTATTTTAAAACTATGATAACTCCTAAGACATTAATTGAAATCAAATGATGTCAAGGGCAATTTTCTTCAAAATTATATACTTGTGATGAATAACGGAAGTTCCAGAGATTACCGCGTTCAAACAAACAAATAAAATCTTCAGCTTTATTATTAGTATAATAGACGATAGGGTTGGCAACCCTACGTGTGATTGACATTACTGAATAGGTCCGTTGCGCAACGTGCGCAATGTGCGCAACTGACGAACAGATTTTTTAGTTTTTTTAAATGAAAAGTGATATGATGTCCTTCTTCGGTTGCTAAGTTCTGCCAAATACCATCTAAATCGGTTCATAATTTAGCCGTGAAAACGTATGTATGTAACAAACAAATTACTCACAAACGTATTTTTAATTTAGCGAGGATGTGGATTCGTATGGCTATTTAAGGCCAAAACGTTGGAAAAATACTTCAGTATTTACGAAATTAGAATGCGATTTCTTTCTCAATAGTTAAGTACAAAATCAGCCTATAAATGTTCACTGCTGGGACGCAGGGCTCCTCTCTGTGAGAGGGAGTGGGCTGTAATCCACCACGCGGGCCCAGTGCGGGCTTGGTAGATGTCATTTGGTCACATGTTCTCGAATTTTTGGTCGTAAGACATGCCGGTTTTCTCACGATGTTTTCCTTCACCGTTTTGAGCAGTCAGTGGTGATGAAATAATTTACACAATGTAAAGCGCCTGTCTGGGTCCGAACCTACGACCTGCAACTCGTAAGTATAAGTCTCCACTGGGCCACCACTGTTCATAGTACAGTATGGTCAGATATTCCTAATACTTAACTTGGAATAGTTAAAAATAACAGTTCCTTATAATGAGCAAGTGCAAAGGTGTAAATTACAATAAATGAAATAACTTTTATGTCGTAGGTACGAAGGTATAATATAATACGGTTGCAAATCCAAATAAATTTCGGTTATCCACGGGAAGATGTAATGTTTGTAAAGAAATGCTTAAACCTCCTGATTTTTTTATTGAACCAGGAGAGAGTCCGGGCGCATTTTACCTTGGCCTACTTGGGACAACTTAAATAGATTTCGTACCCAAGTGGGCCCCAGCAAGGACAACCTCCAGGGCTCCAGAAGTGGGGGTTCATGGACGGCTCAGATCTCCGGTATGTATACGGACTCTCTCCATAGACAATGGCCATGGCAACGGAAATGTCAAAGTAGCCGTACTCCCGAAGTGTTTTTGCTCGTCCGAAAAATTGATTCAACACTTGTTTTGACGGGTCAACTACGTTCGGAAGGGCCCGTATCTTCGTTGACGGACTAAGAGAGTAGACTCGCACTGTCTCCCATGTTTACCCGATTTAGTCAGAAACGGTATGAAATTAAATATAACTTCAGTATCGTACAATGTCGCGGCATCGGCGCGTGACGCGAACTCCACGTCACATAATGACACTTGTTTCGTAACAACGGCCTAAACTGCGCCCAGTATTTCGTAGACAGCGACCTACACATTATCCCTTACTTGTGCCCGTAAATATGACATACTAGCTTTACCCCGCGGTTTCGCCCGCGTGGATGTCGTAAATGATCTCATAAGAACATACTACCGTGATAAAAATTATCCTCTGTCCTAACTCGGGTCATGGTATACCCGTGTGCCAAATTTCATCGAAATACATCCAGCCTATAACAGACAGACAGTTACTTTCGCATTTATAATAGAACTCGTTCATGTTATTTCGCCAATTCTGTGTCCATAACATATCGAGACCTCTCCGTGCCTCGGAAAGCACGTTAAGCAGTTGGTGGGAGGTTGTCATTCGTAGATCTTCGACAGTCCTTACGGGTAATCAAAAGCCTGAAAGTCTGACAATCATTCTTACAAAGGGATATAGTGTTACCCAGTAACTGCAGGGTTGTAGAGGTCAGATAGGCAGTTTCTCCATGTAAAATACTGGTATTCAGCTGCATTCGGTGAGATTGGAACTGTCTGGAAGCCAACATAGTTGGGAAAAGGCTAGGCGGATGACGATAAGGCGCATTGTATCATTATGCGAGCGATCTGACCTCTAAATGAAACTAACGGATTTGCCGAGTGATATCTACTGATAACACGAGGTCAGACACTGCCGTCTTCAGTATACGATCAGTAATTTAATCTTCTATACACATAAGCAAGCGAAGCCAAAAGGAGGGCAATATTGGTGAATGAGATAAAATGTTTATAAAGCGACCTTTTATGTATCGTCTGACCTCGCCAGGCCAACCTTTAAGCATATCAGATGTTGCAAACCGCTGAATATTCAATAAATACTAGATGCTCATCTGCATGACTTAACGACTTTGTTAAAATAACAGAAAATAGGTTAAATATTCTATAACAATTAGAAATACTGTAAAATTAGTGAAATAAGTTTCAGAATCGGATCAGCTCCCTAATTGCTTATCAAGCTATCAATCACATCACTATCTGAATAATTTGAAGGATATTGCCAATCCTTTGCTTCATGTTCGAAAAATTTGTCTCTCAACAACGTAAATAACGCAATCAATGTTGTTGAACTGTCATGATGGAACCCATTGTTGCTGTTAGTGTGTTATTCAATTACCCCGCTGCACTTTGGAAGAACGTTAAAAATTCAATATATTTTCTACTAGATTCCGCCCGCGGCTTCGCCCGCGAGGTATGTCGATAAAAACTATCCTATGTCCTTCCCCGGGATGCAATCTATCTCTCTGCCAAATTTTATCGAAATCCGTTCAGTGGTTTAGGCGTGAAAAGGTAACATACAGACAGACAGACAGAGTTACTTTCGAATTTATAATATTAGTATGGATCATAAAGACACTAAACGTCAGAATTTAGTTGCACGTTTCCAATTCGTCATTTCTTATCTAGAAGAAACGACAAAAAACATCAGGTTAACTCATTTTTTTAAATGAATATCTGTTGAGAATCTAACTCAGTATAACTTCTTTATTAACAACCGTTACTATAATATACCCCACGGCTTTTGAATCATCGTAACGAAACCCCGAAATAGAAGGCAAATCTAGCACAAAGAATAACTTAACAAAAATAACTTTCTTAAAAAAAACCAGGTCATCACAGTAGTTCATATAGAGCTGTTACTTGTTACGAAATACTTTGCATGACGCGTGACGTAAGGAACGCGTCATGAACTGTGACGCGAACCGTTCCGAGTATTAGGTGACGTTTGACGGTTTGACGTTTGACAACGTCACCTGAATGGAACGGGTTTGTCCCAGCAAAAAACAACATCCTTGTTACAATATTACAATAAGGATGTGCATAAATTATGAAAAATAACTAGGTTTATGTTTTGTTTCGCTTTTAAAATGAGTGAGGTTAAATAATATTGTAATTTTTCATATATTTTTTCAGGAAGTCGAAAAATACACAATGCATATACCTACTAAAATAACACATTTTTATTGCCCTTGCCTGCCCGCGCTATTACTCGTATTTTTTCGTCGTGCTCGTCTGCTAAGCGACCAAGAGCCTATACCTTTTTTTTTTTAGGATGGGAAATCATCAAATGACCCCTCCCGCTCTGGGTGGAGCGGAAGGGAGTGTCAGACTCTTACTGACTAAAACCCATCCGTGTTCCTTCCTTAGCTCTTTATGTTCCGGGGCAGCGGTAACCCTTTCGGACAATCCCGCTGCCCAAGAGCCTATACCTATAGCCTCCCTCAAAAATTGGGCTATCAAATGCAAAAATGATTTATCATGTCCGACTGGTCTTTTAGGTTCCAGAGATTAGCACGTTCAAACAAACTCGTCAGCTTTATTATGTTATAAAAATAGGTGACCCCGCGAACTTAGTAGCGTCTCAGAATAATAATATCTTTTTATTGACACAAATACAGCTTTCACAAACTTTGTTTGAAGCCCTGGCTCCTGAGCTAGGTAGCAACTTGTGTTACATACAGGAGCCAGAATATTCATTATCTTCATTACTAGTTTTTTTTTTGTGAATTTTCCCCATGTTTTGTAGTTATTTTGCTATTCAAGGCGGAGACAAATCCAACAAATCAAAGATCATAAAAATCGGTCCAGCCGTTCTTGAGTTATAAATGGTGTAATTAATCGACGTTGTTTTATAAACTATAAATAAATTGTATAATGTAATGTAGATAGATGCAGATTTTCGTGATTCTATTTATTTCTTTGTGGTTATTCTTCAACAAAATGACGACGGCCATCAATGAAAAATATAATCTTCACACGTCAAAACGCTTGTTGGACTAAAACTCGTGTATTTTTTTCCTGTTAGCCGTCACTGTTTTAACCTTGAATTATTGGTTGATGTCCTAATTGTCCTTTTACCTACATTATAACATTGATTGCGGTCATCGCTGAAGGACTTGCCTACTACTCCATTGTTTGTACGTCCTTTTAAATTGATTACGTTACAAATAAACATTGACACAAGGTTTGTTGGTGACTTTATATTTTCGAGCCGTTTGGGGTTGACCGTTGGCCGTGGGGTCCGAGTGCCCATGGTTGGATGCTGGTAGGCTGGTACATTACCAGTCGACAGCGATGGGGAGGAATTTTTGGCAGCTTAGCTACTGAAGAGTAAAATCTTATAAATATAATTTGGTAGATTAACCCCTTACTAATAAACGTTGCATAGCGTCTGTACAGTTACACAACGCTTTGTCTTCTTCTTTCGAAAGTCAAATTACTGACGACTGAAAGAGATAAATCAGTGTGTAACTATTCATCTAATATAATACGTTTATTAAAGGGGATTACTTAATAAGATAATATCCGATCATTTTCGATTTTCACACCTGTTAGACCTTGATTCTATTATTATTCGATGAGACGACCTTAAGGAAACCTTCAATAATATGGAGTATTGTTTAACGGATTATTCTCGATTCTTTTCTGATGTTAGATTGTGTACTTATTATATCTTTACTGTGAAAGTGAATCTGCCAGTTCATTTAATCCTGAAACAACAGAATACTGAAAAACTAGTTTGGAAGATACCTCCTGTATGTATTAATAATATAAATCCAAACTAATAATAATAAATATATACTAATATATAAAACATTGATCAGGCAGGGGTCATAGTTCTTCCATAGTTCTTGGTAACCAGTCCACTTTAGCCACCCAAACCCATAGTCCAAGTTTATATTTTCCATATCCTGCAATAGTCCTACACCAACCGAGGGTTGTCCTTGGGTGCACTTGCATAGTGCCAACAGGGATAATCGTCGGTTTGTGCCTCATTTCATTGAAAACGTTCAACGGGCCTCTGCGAGTTGGCTTCGGCCCCTCGTACGCCTTTCAAAGGACCGGGACCCCATGGTCCCGAGATATGTTAAAGCATAAAAAATAAAAATAAATATATACTAATAATAATAAATCTATAGTAATCATAATAAATCTATACTACTAATAATAAATCTATATACTAATAATAAAGCTGAAGAGTTTGTTTATTTGAACGCGCTAATCTTTGGAATCACCAGTCGAATTTGAAAAAGTCTTTTTGTATTTGATAGCCCAATTTTTGAGGAAGGGCTATAGGCTATTTAACATCACGCTAGGACTCTTAGGAGCCGAGCAAAAAGAAGTTGAAGAAAGTAAGAAATAATACGAAAACTAACTAGCAGGCGATGCGATGCGCGCGCCGGGTAGGGAGCAAGAAATTTCAAGCGGGCGAAGTTGCGGGCAGTAGCTAGTTACTACTTATAAAACTTTTATTCTTCTCCCACCCTGAGCCATTAAAGTTGCGGTTATACCAGCCTAGAACCTTATCTGATCTGCCACTGGCAACGTAATAATCAATTTTACAAAATGTTAAATTTTTTATAGATTTATTCGTTTAAGAAAGTCTGAGGTTTATTTATTTCCTCGCAAATATATTATAAAACGTCGTATGACGTACGTGCGCTTTGATAATAACAGCCTCTGCTTTCTTGTAGCCCTCGCCTACGGCTCGGGCTAGCAATATCGTCTCGGCTATGATTTTCAACTTACAGCACTTATATCATAATGTACTTTTGCTACACTTATATAATAAATATCCTGATACATAAGTCAAGCATTTTTCGCATTCAAATCAAATCTGTATTCGGTTTCGCCGCTTAAGGCAACTGCTGAAGGTGTTCTTGCCTACTCTGAATTTGAAGGTTTGGGCCGTTCAAGTAAAGTGGTATCCGACCTCTGAAGCAACTCGCAAATATCTTCTTGTCAGTTACCACGAGGTGAATCTTGCAACATATTTCTGAGGAATAGTTTAGAAAACGCTCTTGTGAACTGAATTGGTGTAGGGTCTCTGCAGTTGCCTCCCTGCTCTCTGACAGCTCCGAAGAAGTTTTCCAGGCAGTCTTGGTTCAAACGTCGTGTATATATGAATTTTATCCCCTTTTCCTGTAAATCTCTGCATAACATCATTACAGATTTAATTGTAATTTGAATATTTTTAAACGTTTGAATTATGTTCGTTTTATCTTTTCCTGTCTTTTTATCTATGGCCATAATTTTCCCAAACATTGCTGCAGCTTCTTCTAACAGCCCAATCTGATATTGTTGCATCGAAAATGCCTTTTGATACTTATTGGGGCATGAAATTTTGCTCGAGTTTAGGACATCGAATATGTTATTCATTTCTTCTACAAAGTCTCCGGTGTATTTAGCTTCTTCTGGTAAACTGTGATTGCTAACAAGGACGCTGATAGCAGCAAAAACCGACCGGCTAAATATTTGGGCCGCGTACTTTACGCGCATTTTTCGGAAGTTGTTGGGATTAATATGTTTCTCGGTCACCTTAGGAATCAATCTTAAATCTTTTTGTTTTTCATATAACTGCTCTATGTATTTCCACGAAATTCGCTTGCCTTCATAAATGAAATCGTTTGAAAGTAGGTTGTTCCTGATACATTTGATCAAATGCGGAACGTCAAATATATAGTAAATTTTTCTGTCATGGAACGTAAAATACGGTTTTTCGGGTGTGATTTTTTTTACTTCTTTTGCATATTTAGCAAAAATTGAACCCTGGTCCGAAACTATTGCCTGTATTTCTATACCAATGATAAATAATTTTAAAATCAGTTCGTCCAACCACGCTTCTAGTTCCTTGTAATGTTTAGGAGAAGCTATAAAGGAATATGCAATGGGCTGTTTCCAATTTTCAACTACACTTCGGAGCATTACAACACAGCCATGTGAAGCGACTTCTTTAGTGACTTCACCATTTATGTTATGTAAGCCAATTAGTTCACCGCTCTTTGTATCATAATGCAAATGCCGTTTGAGGACCATTTCATCTATGCATAATGTGCAATATTTTGCATTTTTTGGCATAGATTTAAGTTTGGCAGACAAAAAGTCCAAAATACGGTCTTCAAATTTGGGGGGAATGACTATATTAAATCGTTGGAGGGTGGATTCACTCGGGAGGTGTAAGAACGTTTTCAGACATCGGTATGTTTGAGGACTCGAAAAGTGTAAATTTAGCGCAAAAAGCTTGTACTCTGGATGGTAGCGGTTTCCTTTAGACTTGTTTTTCAAATTACTTTGCCATTCAAGAAGTTTAACAAATCTCTTAGTAAGTTCATCTTCACAATTAGAGTTGAAATATTTAAAGGATTCCGATTTTTTGGATTGGACTTCTCTTCTTATTCTATTTAGTTCATGCTGGAGCTTCCTTCGTTTTTTTTCTGATTCCTGACATTCACCGCGATGTTTATGTTTCCTGGGCGTGTCAGACGAAAGAGCTTGTACTGTTTGTGTAGTATTGTCGGTGTTGTCTGATGTAGTTGGGACAGATGATGAATTCTTATCACGACCCTTAATGGTACCTGCTGATAAAACTTTGATGAACGATTCTTTCGTTTGTGTCGATATATTTTTAAAGTCTTCATTTGTATTGTGGTTGGAAGTACTTGGTTGATTTTGTAGTAATTTTGTGGGTACCGCATCAGCCTTCAGCTGTGGTATGTATTTTATCATAGATTTGTCAAAATGTAGCGAGCAAACAACATGACTTTTTAACTTTGTTTGAGTTGTCATTAAATCGGGCCTTCCTATTATTTCAAGCCATGTCCTGCGTCTGAAAAGTAAACATTTTCAAACTTTATTACTTGATATTATATTAGTTTGAATTCGAGAAATAAATACTAAACACATAAATACTTTTTTTGTTTGTGTACAGAGGCCAGCACATCAACCTACCCCAATCTGTCAAATTTTCCCAATTGAATATGAACCTTATTCGTTTGTGGTAAAGTTGAAAATCTATCAAAGAAATTTGACAGATTGGGGTTGGTTGATGTGTACAACACTTGTTGTAGGTAGGTAACTACTTACATATTTCCTTAAGTCTAGCTGGTTGGGTGCTGACCAATGTAATATTTTTTTAAACAGCGGTCTTAGTTAATGGAAACCCAAAAAAACCAGCTACTATGCGTAGGTAGGTACTTACCTGCCCTCCCTATGTATTAGACTTCTATTCTATGATATAACTACCTCAGTACATGCAGGTCCACTTATCAAATCGCGACGACAGAGGTAGGTAGGATCTACCTATGTTCTCTGACAATAAGTAGGTAACTATTATAAAACAACACTTTTATTTAATTTACAACGATTATCACATAGTAGGTACCTACAACAACTACCTACCTATTGGTGATAAATTGTGAATTAACGAAAAAAAGGGAATTAAACAAACAAAAGTTTTAAAATACTACCTAACTTACCTTTGTTCGTCTTTTGGCAATGAAAAAAAAGACAAATTTTCATTTGTTTTTTTACTTTGACATCCATCCACTTCACAATAATTACGTGGTTTCGGCATATTGAAACTCAGCGCGGTAACCGGGACGTGCGAGCGAGCACTCAGGCAGGCGTGCGGCAGCCCACTGTCGGTTGTACCGACGGCGATATGCGAAGCGGTAGGCATTAACGCGTGGCCTTGAGCGAGTGACGGACGCCTGGCCGTATTACGAAGAGCAGCCATCATGATTCCAGTGCGGAAAAGGGATGGTGCTATCGGACATGTATAGCTCCGTCTCTCTCTTACTCACACTGGAATCATGATGGCATTTCTACGCATTAGACCGTTTTATACGACTTCTAATGATTTTAAATTCAACATCACGTCTAATCGACCGGACTGATTTCTTTGAAAAAAATAAAGGTTATACTAGACCATTTGCTTCGTAATTTGATATGTGAATATTTACAATTATATTTTTTTAACATAGTGTAGGTAATTAATTTGTAAAGTAACGTCTACCGCGAAAAAAACGACAATCACGCAAACACTATCGGGTGTATTTTCATAAAACTTTCACCCTAGAAAAGACAATTTAATTCTCCGAATTTTAGTATACGGTTTTTATTTGTTTGGTGTTTGATAAATCAACAATAGATGATTGTTTCATATTTTGCAATAAATTACCAGCGTTGTGTCATCGCGCATCTCTTTCTTTTCTATGCAGCCCGATAGTGACCGCGCTTTAGGTCGTGTAGTCGCCTTAACCTGGGCACTTTCCTGAGAGGTATTGGGTTTTTCTATAGATCTAGAATTGCTCAGTAGGAGCCCGGAGTTATAAGTTCAGTTCAGTTATAAAGTCCACAATTAAAAGCATCGACGTTTCTAGATTCAGTTTAGTTGTTTACTTGGTTAAACCATTGGTTAAACCAGTTCTCAAGGTCAGGCAAGCCATTGCGTACATCGGCATTATTATTATTTGCTTTTGGACACATTTCAAGTTGGCTTATCAGTCGATTCACATGAATATACTCGCCCGAAGTTAATTTATTTGCAGGCGAGACAAGAACAACGTGTACCTACTCTAAAAATTCACAAATAAATTAACTTCGTGCAAGTTGCCGAAAATTGAGTTGAATGGCGTGCAATAGGAGAGGCCTATGTCCAGCAGTGGACTGCTGTAGGCTGATGAAGATGATGAGTCGCTTACCTAGAGAAAAAAAAAGGGTCTGGCGCCCGAACTAATGTTTTTTGAAAAGTACCTAGGTATAATATGTGTTCCTAATTGCTTATAACTTTTCATCCTCGGATGTCCGTCCGCCCGACATGCTCCATTCCACCCATTCTATGGACTTATTGCTCCATTCACAATTTAATGAGTAATGACATTTTAAATTCTGGGATGAAAGTACGCATAGACAGACCATAGACCCAACGCGGCAACGCGAACGGTTGGAACTTTTAGAAGTTTAGAACGCGAACTGGCGGCCGAGGGAGAGCTCGTAAGTTCGACCCCATCGCGCAGCGTTCCGTAAATCCGGATGGCTAGCTAAAAACCTGAAGCATCGTTTATAATTTACTAACGACCCGCCCCTGTTTTGCGCTATTTTACGGCTTTACTATTCATCGAGATTTCTTTATTATATTACTAGCTGTTGCCCGCGACTTCGTCTGCGATCCAGGATGAAAAGTATTCTATGTCCTTCTCCAGGTCATGGTCTGCCCATAAGCCAAATTTGATCAAAATCCGTTCAGCTGTTTCAGCGTGAAAGCGTAACAAACAAACACAAACATAAAGCTTCCGGAATCCATTCTCTTACTAAATAATTGTGAAATAACAAAATCAGTTAGTATATTATAGTGTACCTACTCTGTGGTTACGTAGTAAAGTTTAGCAGAACAACCCGGTCACACATTTCATCTCGGGAGATCAGTCAGCTAGGAAATACCGGCGCCATCTAGTTTTTTTTTTATATTGACGTGTATAAGTGTCTTACATAAGGCTGCCATCACCTTAATTACGAACCCCGGATAAAAACTTCAAAAACCCCGGACATTTGGATGAAATAAATATATTTTCCCAGGAATTCATAAAAAAAAAAATACTAACAATAAAATAGAAACATCGTAAAGTAGGTATCATTATTATTTTTTCTTATTTATAGAAAACTATCTTCCGCCCGCGGCTTCGCCCGCGAGGTATGTCGATAAAAATTATCCTATGTCCAATCTATCTCTCTGCCAAATTTTATCGAAATCCGTTCTGTGGTTTAGGCGTGAAAAGATAACATACAGACAAACAGAGTTACTTTCGAATTTATAAACAACAACGTATCACGAATACGTAACGTATCAGTATCAACTTAATCCTCAACAATACAAATGAAACGCTTAAATTACTAATCAATATACACTATTCTCTATTTGAGAAGTATTCCCCAAATACAGAAAATGACAACCCCTGTCTGGACGCTTCAAATTAGGACAAATCCGGGGAAACCCTGACGGCGAAATAATTACATAAGTACCTAAATAAACGAGTCGAGTCGCAATAAATACTTTTTCTTTCTTTCTTTCTTTTCTTCTTTTCTTTCTTTAAACATTTAATTTCACAGACAGACACGAGAAGCGACCACAGACAATATACTTAAGTCTGTGGAAGCGACTTTAATTTATAACATGTGCATACATTATTAAAACAAAAAGGTCAAAAAATTCTCATCAAAACATGTTTAATCATACAATATCTATCAATACCTAGTAGGGACAGACCAAAGAAATGATGGATGTAGACTGTGTGAACGATGGTATGGGTAGAAAGGGGGTGACTACCGAGACGACTACTAATAGAGAAGTACGCAACATGTCTTTATGTTGCGCCGCCGCGCGCCGCCGCCGACCAGAAATAAATTGGGATAGGAGAATGATGAATATCTATCAAAACTATAAACAACTTATGTTTATCAAACAATCACCATACTAACACAATCATAATTTTACAAAATATATGAATGGCTATTACGCCACTGCTCACCCCTTCGGGTAACACACGCGTGATAGTATATTTTGTGTTGTTCCATGTAACAGACAGAACTGTTATTTTAATACTCTGTGACGATGACGAAACGTAATTTGTGAACGCTTCTAAAATGAAAGTGTGTTCACGGTTTGAGTTTCTACTACTTTGGTAGAATTCGTGCACAGTTCGGGTAGGACACCTAAACGTGGAAGTGTGGGAGCATTTTAACAACCGTATGAAAATGTTTCTTTTGAATGAGGGTTACCATTTTTGTGCTCACCAGGTGGCGCCACTGTCGAGTAAGGTTCTGAAATATAGCTCTCAAAGTTTGTTATTGCGGGCGTGAAAACAAAGTTTACATTTAAACTATATTTAAACAAACAAAATGTGTGTTGATAATAGATATCTCTGATAATTGCTACAGGGTTTAATCGAAACTGAACAACTGAACATAAAAACCTACATATATCTAAATGAACGTGGCGAAATAAAGATCGATAACTCACATGATAATGTTCTGGATTTGACAAATGTTTCACATTTTCTTTATCGGGCAGTGCCGAGCCGCCACCATCCATGTTCATTTAGCGTTGTGTCGTGGTCGTGCTGTACTTACGCAAACTAATGAAATTACAGTCGGATTCAGACAACTGTGGCAACCTGGTACACACATGAAAACCTTACAGAGAAATTCAGTATTTTTTTAATTCAACAGAACTAAAGAATAAATGCATTTTTATTCAATTATGGAAGGCCTCTGACACGTCTGAATATTTAAAAGACAATCCTTAAAATAGTTACTTAAGTAATATTAAATCATTTAATTTAATGTTTTTTTTTAATATTTAGACAACACCCAACATTTAATTATAGAATAAAATTGTTTTTTTTTAATAACAAAAAGCAGCGAGCAAAAGTGGTAAAAATTACGTTTTTGAGTGCTGGCAACCCAATTCGTTTGACAGAGGCGACGCTACAGATGGAGCGGTGAGTATTTTTGTGATATTTATTCTAAATAACTGTTATTTCTTACTGTTCTTTTACATCACACTATCAATACGAGTTTTAATATAATTATAATTATATGGATGTAGAAATAATTAAATCGCTGCATTCTCATTGAAACATTCATAATTACTCACTAGGTTATTTTTCGACAATGACAGTGCACACACAGCCATTTTAATTCGTATTTCCCATCCAAATACTGATTTGTATCTATGAAAAAGCTTCCGTTGTTTTCAGATGATGAGTTTACTTAGTTTATCGCAATCATTCATTAGTTTACTCATTTATTGACGACCGTAACTCCAGCAGTCATTTTGTATGCATATGTAACGTTGTAAACTCGTAATATAGTAGGTATGTTGGCCAAAGTATTGATTCGCAGTATGAAATAGAAATACTGATAGGTATTATTATATGCGCATTTCGGTTCTGAGAACTGTTTCTCCTATACTTATTTAGGTACTCTTGAGAGTTGCTCTAGCTACAGTGACGTAGATTCCCTGTTAGGCGGCCATTCCGCCATTCGTATCGAGTTTATAAGTACTTAGTGTTGTAAAAATTTCGCAGTATATAAATGTCATCAGATCACGTAGTTTTACCACGAACTTGACGGGAAACACTTGCAACTAATTAAAAACATAGACTTCATGATCGAATACGGATTACGGGGTAGACAGAGACACTAGGTAGTAAGCTGCTGTTCGTCTGGGAGTTTTTTTTTTTTCTTGGTTGGAGCAGGCAACGCTTTATGAACAATGAAAAGCTATGGATCTTTGCCCAGCAATGGGACAATACAGTTTGAAAAAAAAGTTGATTTTAAGTTTAAAAGATATTATATGTAGATTGATTAAAATTTAGAGTTGACTAGTAGAACCTCAAACATTTGTAATTTTTTTTAAATTGAAAAAAAAAAAACAACTTTGAATCGTAGAATGTTAATGACTCACTATCGTTTTTTTTTTTATCTTGGAAGATATTATTTTTTATACATGAAAGGGTATTTCAAATTTGTCGCGTGTTTGTTTGTCGCAACTTTGATGCGGAGTCTATTAAATGACAAAAAAAAAAACATAAAATGAACTTGTCGAAAAATGGCTATAAATTTTTAAAGATGTTCCCAAAGAATTTCACCACAAATAAAAATAAAAAAATCATAATATGATCTCCTCTACTATCAAAAATTCGCAGAACATACCTACATGGGGTATTTTCGGATACCCCTAGGTATAAGGAATCAAATTTTTCAACTGACTTCCAAAAAGGAGAAGGTTATAATGTTCGACTTTATTTGCCAACGTGTGTGAATTAACGTCCCAGCATCGGTAAAAGCAATATTCTGTAAAAGGTGATGAGCAGTTGACATTAGGCTATTGTAACTTAGATAAATTACAAACTCTCCCACTAAAAAGTGAAAAATAAAAACTTTTTTCCAAAAAAAAAACACCGACTTCCAAAAAAATGAACTAAAGTTATAAATAACTTTCGGAAGTCGCTGTCAATAAACGAAAACGCAGAACCAACGACCCCGACTTTTGAAATTAAAGTTATTTATCACTTTGTAGTTTTCTTTTTGGAAGTCGGTTGTTTTATTTTATGAAAAAATAATATTTTTTTTATTAACGTCGCTATTTGAACCACCCTGCTGTATATAGTTTTGTTTTGTTTTGTATATGATGTAGTCATAGGCAAAGTAATAACAGCCGCACAGGTCGATCGATCAGGTTAAGCTACGCTTGTCGCTGTTGATAGGTGACCATCTTTACATACCGGGACTCCTCCGTGCCTCGGAAAGCACGTTAAGCCGTTGGTCCCGGTGTCATTCGTGGAACTTTGACAGTCGTTACGGGTAGTCAGAAGTCCGAAAGTCTGATAACCAGCCTTACCAAGGGATATCGTATTACCCAATAACTGGGTTGTGGAGGTCAGATAGGCAGTCGCTCCGTGTAAAATACTGGTATTCAGCTGCATCCGGTTAGACTGGAAGCCGATCCCAACATAGTTGGGAAAAGGCTTTTTAGATTATGAGTAGAACAGAATATTTGCGTGTATACCAGTCTACCAGAATCTCAGGCCATAAAAAAAACGTGATTTTCATTATGGCAATGAAAAAAAAGAAAATCAAATCCATAAGAAAATCGTTTTATTCTTGTTTAAGCACAACAAAGAGTATCACACTATGTTTTTTTTCGAACTATGTTTTTTTTCATAAAAAAATCATCTAAATAGGTCCCTAATTTTCAGAGAATTATCAGTCTGGTCATTTTTCACGAAGAAAGCGGAGTTTATAGCGACCTGCAATACTTGTAGCCAGAACTATTCGTACCGAACGGGTACAGGTAATCTTAGAAAGCACTGGTATAACAAACATGGGAAACTACTTGAAAAAAAGCCTTTCGATCTGTCAGAAAATACTAGTGACAATAGTGATGAGGAACAGTGAGTATTTTTTTAAAACATTTTAATATTAGGTTAAAATTTTTCTGATACTAGTTATTTTTTGTATAGCGAGGGACTTTCCTTAGTACAAAAGATTCTTTTGGAGCATGTGGTTTTGGGTTCGATTCCCGAGTCGGGCTAAGTGTTATCGGGTTTTTCCATTTGGAATTTCTCAGCAGCATTCCATAAGACTTACACATAACTGGCGAAATGTGGGTGTAATATAGTATACCTCTGCTTTCCCTTCAAGGGTCACAGTCGTTATGTTACCTATGTAAAATAACCACAGAAAACGCTATCGTCTGCTAATAACTTTTCCCAGTTCTTTCATATTAAATAACAAAGAAAAATGTACTCTAAAGTTCTTTACGAAAAAATAAGGTCACGTGGCCGGGCCGCGTGATCTTAGCACCCTTAGCGCCCCATGACCAAAGCATGAACGTATAGGCGTATTCCGTAAGGACCGGCGCTCACAAGAAAGAAAAGGAGTAAAGAGAAGTGACAAAAAAAGTCTAAATCGGTTCAGCCGTTTGGGATTGGGAACTACGATGGCACAGACAGCCACAGATAGACACGACAAACTTATAACACCCCTCTGTTATTGTTGCCCGATTGAAATCGCTGCGGATTAATTCCGTAACACACTCATAACTGCAATTTTCATTTTGACAATTCCACAACATTCATTGCGTTATTTACGTTGTCGAGCAGACGAATTTTTCAAACATATGAAGTAATGGACAATGGATTAGGAATTTGCTTCAAAATCCTGCGGATTGTGAACGAAAGTGTTACGTGATTGGGGTGCTGGACTAAGATTAATTTTCGTTTAAGAAAATATAGCGCTGGGCCCGCCAGGTGAGCCTTACCGATTTATAGGAGAAGGGGTCTCAAGTCACAGATATCCTTTTCAAACGGGCTTCTTTTACTTACCTTACACATTTTGACTTACAAAAGTAAACTTATAACAAGTTTTCGCTCGAAACCAATGTTTTGTCACAATTTTTTTTTTGGTGAAAAGAGTGTCACTGTCCATGGAGTTTCTTGCCCGTTTTTCTCTATAGGTACCTACTTTTCGAATGGCCAACTAGCTTCATATTTCCGACTGAATCCTTGCAGTTCAAAAGTTCCTGAAAACCGACAAAATTCCGGATAGAAAAACCCAATAACACTTTGCCTGACACGGGAGTCATACCCGGGACAGCTTAACTGTTATGTCTATTTATATAGCTACTTCTATAGGTCCTATATTTTGCAGAATAAGATTTGGTTTTTTGGGTTCCGTACCAAAAGGTGCCAACGGGACCCTATTACCCAAGCTCCGCTGTCCGTCCGTCCATCCGTCTGTCATATCATAACGCTGTATCTTTTGAACAGTAATAGGTAAATATATGAAATTTTCAGTCTGTGAAAGAGACTGCTATGGCCACGATAAAAAAAAAAATTTGCTGAATGAGCCGGGCGCTTTTGACCTCGATCACCCCGAAAGCGATGGATGAGCTCTATGATGGAACGAGCATGTCTAGAAGATGCCCAACGCACTGGAACTCCCACGCATCGACGAAACACAGCAGGCTGCTTGACGCCGGTCTCCGGTGGGAGGGTGGCCGGGCATTAGCCCACCGCAGGGGATGAATTGGCCAGTCAAATAAGGTGTTAAATGATAAATGATAAATGATTTTTATTTTGTAAGTAGGTTTGCACAAACACTTTTACACGTCATTCATATTTTTTATAAAACTAGATGAGGTCGGCGTTTCCTATCTGACTACTCTGAGAAGAAAGGCCGAAACAAACTCAGAGGTCACAGTCTCTTTTAAAGTCCAGACATAATCTTGGTCAGGTTATATGAAGACCATGTAGATCAATGTCTGAGATGGTCTTTTGAGGAAAGAACCACACAGATTGAGAGGACCTGTCCAGTCAGTGCAAGCATTTGTCAGAAATCGTGCAGCTCAACTCAAAACTTAAGGAGCTCAACGATTCGACGAACAATACCAAAGAAAGGACATTTGGGTAGGCCACATAAATTCCTCAAACTGCCAGACCTAGAAAAAAAACTAACAGAACAAAGAGAATAATAAAAATTAAACAAAAAAAATAATCATAAAATGACCCACATTGTCTTCACATGCACAATAATTAAAATAATATAATACTTTACAAAGTAAGCAAATGTCAATGTTTATATAAAATTCATTAATTAATGTCAATGTGTATATAGAAAAAAAAATAAAAATAATAAAAACATTCAAAATGTAAAAATTGGAAGCAACTCAATCCCAAGCCTTTTTGTCCTCAATATAATCCTTAACAGTATAAAAGGCTTTCTGGCACAACTTACGTTTAATGAATGATTTGAATTTATTAAGGCTTAGATCTTGAACGTGGCTTGGTAGTTTATTATAAAAGCGTATACATTGGCATCTGAAAGAGCCACCTATTTTCTTGAGCCTTGTTGTAGGTACAACAAATTTGTGTTTGTTCCTCGTATTTATATTATGGATATCACTGTATTTTTTAAACAATTTTATATTTTTATGGGCATATAAAAGATTTTCATAAATATACTGAGAGGGCACAGTCATCACATTAAACTCTTTAAATTTTTCTCTGAGAGAGTGTCTCGGACTTAGTTTATAAATTGATCGAACAGCTCGCTTCTGCAAAACAAAGATAGTCTGAATATCGGCAGCATTTCCCCACAATAAAATACCGTACGACATTACACTATGAAAATAGCTAAAGTACACTAAACGGGCAGTCTCTATATCAGTTAAATTACGAATTTTTCTAACAGCGTATGCTGCGGAACTTAGTTTTTTTGACAATTTATCTATATGTGGTCCCCACTGAAGCTTAGCATCTAAAGTTATGCCCAAGAATACTGTGCTGTCTTCAGGATTCAATTCCTCGCCCTTTATCAACACATTAGTTTTCACCTGCCTAACGTTAGGTAGCGTAAACTTAATGCATTTGGTTTTTTTTTCGTTTAGAAGCAAATTATTAACATTGAACCAGTGGACTACTTTCGAGATCGCGCTATTTACATCGTCATTAACCAACTGCTGACGTTTAAGTTTAAACAAAAGTGAAGTGTCATCTGCAAACAACACTGTATCATGATTATCCTTTATGAGGTACGGCAAGTCATTAATATAAATAAGAAACAAGAAAGGGCCAAGAATCGAGCCCTGTGGGACTCCCATTGTTACTATAGAACCGGGTGATCTTTTTCCGTTAACGTCAACGCTTTGAATCCTTTTACTCAAGTATGAAGTAAGAAGATCCAGAGCAGAATTCCGGATCCCGTAGTGGCGGAGTTTCCTGATTAACGTTTCGTGAAGAACGCAATCGAACGCCTTGGACAAATCACAACGTTGTAACAATGTTGGGTGTGACTGTCCAGGATGCGCCGAGCGCTCGGTTCAGTTGAGGAGTAGGCGGAACAAACTGCGCTACACGAGGAGGCTTCTTCAAGCATACCCAAAACAACAAATAATAAAAATATGAAGTGTTAAATATTGTACGGTGAACACGGTTGTACGGAACTAACGGAACCCTTCGTGTGCGAGTCTGACTCGCTCTTAGCCGTTTTTTCTCTGTAAATACTAAACAGAATTCCATTTTCAGGGACAAATCTGTTGCCGCAATCGTCAACAATAAGAAATCCATGGTGACCTGGAAATACTTTGAACCTTTAGACCTGGAGAAGTGTGAGGGCACCTGCAAGATTTGCCATAGGACCGTGTCTTTCAAGTATATGTCGGAATTGAAGCAACATGTCCAAGACCATGGTCACGAACCGACGGACAGCGATGATGAATTTGTTCCAGAAGTCCAGACGAAGTGAGTATAAAATCGAGACTTTTTTTATAAGACCATAGCCGCGCCCCGCGGTTTTACCCGCATAAATCTCGAACCCGTAGGAATATTAGGGTAAAAAGTATCCTATGTCCTAATCCAGGTCATGGCCTACCCATGTGCTAAATTTCATCAAATTCCGTTCAGGCATTTTAGCGTGAAAGAGTAACAAATACAAGAAATCAAATCTCTAAAGCGCCAGGGTACCCCGCGAAATTAAATTTCTCATACGTTTTTTGCAATTTGCTGGTGTGATTAAAATATGATTCGCGGCCGTAACAAATATGTATTTACAGAATTACAATCATTAAAGTCATCAACACAACTCTCTAAGACCAAGTAATCCTACTGAATGACTATTTCATGAAATGTTGACATTTTAGGATTATACTAACTTATCAAGTTGTATTACTGATTTTAATGATTACAATTCTGTAAATACATATTTGTTACAGCCGCGAATCATATTTTAATCAACGTACAACGTTATACTGACCAGAAAATTGCAAAATACGAAATTTGACTATCCTGGCGCTTCCCCCTCAATAATATTATTTTATATTTCGGAACCTCCTACTAGGTGAACCGATGACCTTGTGAAGGCCGCAGGAACTCGTTGGATGCGAAAAGCACAGAACCGGTCGAAGTGGAGGTGCCTGGGGGAGGCCTATGTCCAGCAGTGGACGTCTTTCGGCTGAAATGATCATCATCTGCCTAGCCTTTTCCCAACCATGTTGGGGTCGGCTTCCAGTCTAACCGGATGCAGCTGGATACCAGTATTTTACACGGAGCGACTGCCTATCTGACCTCCACAACCCACTTACTGGGTAATACGATACCCCTTGGTAAGACTGGTTGTCAGACTTTCGGGCTTCTGACTACACGTAACGACTGTCAAAGATCCACGAATGACAGCCGGGACCAACGGCTTAACGTGCTTTCCGAGGCACGGAGGGGTCTCGGTATGTAAAGATGGTCACCCATCCACAGACCAACCGCGGCAAGCGTAGCTTAACCTGACTGATCGACCTGTGCGGCTGTTAATATTTAGCCATGGGCCCCTCCGACTTTCGGCTGAAATGATGTGATGATGATTTAGAGACCTCGCGCTAATTAATAACAGCAGCATGGGTTGTTCTTCAAGGATAAGCATCGCTTGCCGAGGTCAGTTCGTGGATGCGTGACTAATTATTGCATACCGAGACACCTCCATCTTTGACAGTCGTTACGGGTAGTTAAAATCCCGAAAGACTGACAACCAGTTTTGGCAAGGGGTATCGTGTTACTCAGTAACTGGGTTGTGGAGGTCAGATAGGCAGTGGCTCCATGTAAAATACTGGTATTCAGCAGCATCCAGTTAGACTGGAAGCCGACCCCAACATAGTTGGGAAAAGGCTGGGCAGATGATGGTTTACCGACCTTGAGTACTATACTACTATGTGGCTATTGACGAAGATTTGTCGCACATAATCAGCCAATAAGATTCCCACTGCTGGGACACAGGTCTCCTCACTGTGAGAGGGAGTGGGCCGTCAATGCCGTCATCCACAACGCGGGCACAATGCGGGTTGGTGGATGTCACATGTCTTTGATTTGTTGGTACGGACGCCAGCACATCAGCCTACCCGAAACTGTCAAATTTTCCCAATCAACTTTGAACCTTATACTTTAGTGATAAAGTTGAAAATCTATCAAAGAAATTTGACAGATTGTAGAAGGTTGATGTGCTGGCGTCTGTACTAGGACACGATTTTGTAGGTCTCTTTAACGATAAATAAAATAATTATTTTTATTTTAGGAAAAGAAAGCATAAGTCTAGATTATGGGAGTTTTTTCGACCCACTAACGACAAGATGGCCGAGTGCTTAATGTGCCACAATTTATTTAACTACGGGTCTACCATCACCAACCTTCGACGGCATTTGATGAGGAAGCATGGAGAATCAGCCCTTCCTAGCCAAGATGATGAAGTAAGTAGTAAAACACGAAGTTGCATTCAATATGGATGATGAATTTTTTTTTTAAGTCAGCCTACTTTACGCAATGGCCTCCTTCAAATTCTCCCTGACATCCTTTTCTTGAGCCACACCGATCCACCAAGCCTTTTTATATTTTAAACTCCTAAAAGTATTTGGTTGTAAATAGTGCAAACAATATTATGATAAGCTTTAAAAAAATGCCGAGATATAAACGTTTCAAAATAACTGCTAGCCAAAGACTGCACTATCACACAAGTGACGTTGACATTACGTTACGACTCTATAATTTCATTCTAGCGCCATCACTGACCTGTATTATACATGTTTAATAGAGGTCAGTGAGCGCCCATTCATTGTCCGTAGCGCGACAAGGACAAGAATAATCCCTTACTTTTTAGGGTTCCGTACCTCAAAAGGAAATAACGGAACCCTTATAGGATCACTTTGTTTTCCGTCTGTCTGTGTGTTGTCTGTCTGTCAAGACCCTTTATCTCGTGAACGCGTGGAGATATCGAGTTGAAATTAAAACCATATACTCAGGTCTACAGTCCCTTGAAGCTGTGAAAAAATCAAACTTCTAAGCAAGAAAACGTATATTTCGACACTCACGGGAATCCAAATGTATAGGCTACTTCCCGTTGACCTAGAATCATGAAATTTTTGCAAGAAGCAATGTCATGTAGCACAAGTGAAGGAAAAAATCCTAAAACCGTGTATTTACATACCTACAAATTTGTACGGAGCCCTCAGTGCGCGAGTCCGACTCGCACTTGAACGGTTTTAATTTTTTTAAAGCGTGTAGTTTCTCCATAATATTTCCATCGATTTTACAGATTTCTTTTCGATCATCTCATTTTGGTACGCCTAGCGCGTCTTTGATGGAACATTTTTAATATTAGTCATCATTCCTAATATGCAACAAAATCGCAAAGTTGTTGACATGCATATCTCTAAACGCAGTCCGAAATGAGTTATTAAGAAGTGTCATTTTATTGCAGCTAATTAAAAGTCGGAGTATAAGTTTTCACGGTGAGATTGTTACAGATTAGCACTGCTGTTCTCCACCTTCTGCATCCAGCCGACACTTATTTGACCTAATCGTAGTTATTTACAGGTATGTCTTTGTTTCAGCCTAAAAGTGTAATAGAATACCAGGGGAACCTGTACGAGGTTGTAAAAGAAGATGATGAAGTAAGTTAACTACAGTTCAACCAGAAAAGTTATGCGCTTTGGTAATCTTCATCAACATCATCATTTCAGCCGAAAGACGTCCACTGCTGGACATAGGCCTCCCCCAAGTACCTCCACTTCGACCGGTTCCCGCATCCAGCGGGTTTCTGCGGCCTTCACAAGGTCGTCGGTCCACATTGTGGCAGCCCTTCCAACGCTACGTCTTCCGGTTCGCGGTCGCCACTCCAAAACCTTTCGGCCCCATCGGCCATCTGTTTTGCAAGCAATGTGCCCTGCCCACTGCCACTTAAGTTTGGCAATCTTCGGGTTATGTCGGTTACCCTAATTCTCCTGCGGATCTCTTCATATCCGATTCGAACACGTAGGGAAACACCAAGGATAGCCCTCTCCATTGCCCTTTGTGTGACATTTCGGTAATCTTCGTGATTCCGAATAAGCACGAACGTCACGCCATTTAATAAGCTCCCACAGAGGCAAAGCTTCTAAAGTCAGGCCGTCGAGAGAATGCGTTCTTGACACCAGTTTCATACAGACTTATACGCGTTTAGCGAATTTGATCTTTATTAGCTACTTCTTTTTTAGCATGTCGATGGCAAAAAGTTTAAATATTTTTGGCCCAAAATTCAGCTGCGCGAACTTTGACGGAGTCATAAGTGCACAGGTGACAGGGCATACGGTGGCAGGGTGGAAGGTGGGCCACTGTCTGTGGGCAGGTGCCGCATACGCACTTGTGATCAGAGCCGTCCGTGAAACCCCATCTGTGGAGATTGTCTTTGCTCCGGCCGACTTGGGTTCGAAGTCTATTAGCTACTAGAATGACACTGACAGGTGTCAGGAACGCTTACTATATACGGCCGGACAGCGCATCTATCATTGTGCGTGTGTATGAAATTTTCTCTCTGTCTGGTTACCTACTCCGGTCGCAGATCGTCATTTGTCACTCAAAAGTTTTTTGGAATTGCGTAGAGTTGTTAATCTACTATAATTTGTAGGTAATCAAAATAGACAAATACTTCCATGGTTGTAACAACAGCTCTATATAAGATCTCGTCATCGCGCGTTCGTATTTCCGTAGATACACGATGATGCCCGAATCTTGTACTTTTTTTTAATATATTTATTAAGTATTATACAAAGTACTGGTTATGTTGAGCGTCGGCTTGACTAAGTAGTAATAGAGCTCTTTGTGATAGAAATCGTCGGAGTAATGCAACTAACATAATTATTACTACCGCCAAGCTGTGTTACCAGTGTTAACACATAGGATCTTAACTTACTAAAACTTGGAACTTTTTATCCCGACAAATTACATTTTCCGACATTCACGCGGCGATGCCTCAGAGGAAAATTTTGTGTAGGCACCTACTTATACAATGTTATGTCTCCCTCAGGACCAGCCGAAGGATATGGACGTAGTATACCTAAACGAAGAACACTTGGAAGACTCATTCGACGATGTAATCAAACCACCAACCCCAAAGAGAAAATTAATAAACATTCCAACCAAAAGGATCACAAAAATAACAAAAGAACAGGTTCACAGTACCAGAGATACCTGTTCCAAAGAACCGGAACTGCTAAGCGAACCGATACCGACGTATACCTCCGTTAACGCTATGGGTAGCTTAGATTATTTCGGCCAATATGTCGTTTCTTTATTAAAAGAATTGCCTAAACCCGTTTCTGATCAATTACAAAGTGAAATAATTAAACAGATTCTTACTAGTAAAATGGCTTCGGAAACCCCGACGGTGGTCGCTAATTATGAACTTTCAAGAAGCCGAAAGAATGAGAACGATACAAAAGTACCGGTACCGATCAGGTACACTGTTGTTCAGTCGAATGAAACTGCTGATAAGTTGAACGAAATCACTGAGAATTTAGTAAAAGAATAACTTACAAAAACCTTATAATGAATAAACATTTTTACCACAGTAATTAAATACCTACGTTTTATTTTTATCCTTTGATTCGCAAATTCAGCGTCAAAATCCTGACTACCAGTCTTATCATGGGGTATCGTGTTAAACAATAACTGGTATTCAGTTGCACCCGGTTAGATTGGAAGCCGACCCCATCATTGTTGGGAAAAGGCTAGGTAGAATGATTCATTCATTCAGCGCTTTTTTTTCCAACACACAAGCTAAGGCCGAAATCTATAAACGTTACTTAACACGAACTTCACTGTTAAATTACAAGTGCAAGATAGAGATGGGCTAAGTAAAGATCTCGGCCGTAATGTGCACCTTGCCAGCGGCTACCCTTGTTGTAACTATAACCCTTCAACCTTCAAACAAAAAAATAAAGAATCATTGCGAGATCGAGGCTTCCGACTTCCAAAAAACTAGAAAGCGAAAAATAACTTTAATTTCGGAAGTCGGTGTCTTTTGATGTGTATTTTAGTTTAGGCACCCATCTTTTCGGTAACTGCGATGATTTTAATGTTCATTAAAATATTTTATAACAACGATTGAAACTAGCTAAAACGGTCAGAGTGGATAAGATGATGAAAAAAAAAACTATTTCATATAGATATAAAATCTCCGCTTTATTTTGTATTTTATACTGGGCGCGTCGACGCGTAACCTGTAACCAAGGATTCAGTACATGAATCTGAAACCCCTGAAGAAAAATTTCTACGGTACGTCTAGAATCATGTACTGTGTTACCCAGTAACTGGGTTGTGGAGGTCAGATAGGTAGTCGCTCCGTGTGACATACTGATTTGAAGCTGCATCCGGTTATACTGGAAGCCGACCCCAACATAGTTGGGTCTGGCTATGCAAATGATGACGCAGATCGTAAATTTTTTGCTTTATAATTATACTTCCTATCGATACAGGGAAGTACCTACGTATTAGTTTATATGACGCACACAAAAGTATTTCATAAATGTATTATTATTTCAAAATGCGTAATAGCAATAATGATTACTAGAATTGGCATTCAGCTACAACGTAGGTATTTTGCAAATGAATCAACGTTAAGTATGAAATATATTTTTCCTAGTAGGTACATTTTATGGAATAATTTGTCACAATTCATTGTACAGAGGCCAGCACATCAAGCTACCCCAATCTGTCAAATTTATTTGATAGATTTTCAACTTTACCACAAAGGAATAAGTTTCATATTCAATTGGGAAAATGTGACAGATTGGGGTAGCTTGATGTGCTGGCCACTGTACAAACGTTTTAGCTGGTAATTCCTGGAGTATACGTACCTATAACTGTTAAGTTCTGAAAATTTCTTCATGACGTCGAAATCCTTAAACGATATAATATGCTCATTGAAGGAATTCGAATGTAATTTAAACTATTCCAATTTAAACAAAATAAGTCTTTTTTTTTTTTTTTTTTTAAGGATGGGAAATCATCAAATGACCCCTCCCGCTCTGGGTGGAGCGGAAGGGAGTGTCAGACTCTTACTGACTAAAACCCATCCGTGTTCCTTCCTTAGCCCTTTATGTTCCGGGGCAGCGGTAACCCTTTCGGACAATCCCGCTGCCCACAATCCCGCTGCCCAAACAAAATAAGTCTTTGGAATAATAACTTTGATAAACATAGAGTTTGTATTTTACACAAGACTATTTAATCAACATTTCTTTAAAAATGATGTGTTCAAATGGAAATAATATCAATTAGAAACAGGAACTTCAATATACCTTAGCTGGAGGGCACTCCCGACGACTCCCGCCATTTGGCCAGAAGTTTTTTATTTTTTAAACCTGGTGATTTATTCAGGAACAGTGTGTTGTAACTTGTAACCAAAGACTATAACCAGATGTGTGTGTGTGTGGTTATATTCTCTATGGTTGTAACAGACTCCCTTAACGGAGCATATCCATCTGGAATTCTACCCAAAAAATAACGATGGACAGTCAGTCCAGCTACTATCCGGCTGGCTGGCTGGCTATGAGTTTTTATTTATATTTAATTTATGCCATTGCATTGCCGACACAAAGAGATCTTTCATGTTTACTACCTTCCAACTCAGGGCAAGACTTACGCCCGGTTTTTGGAAAATGAACACAAATATGACTACGCGGTGATCACATGTGGTGTATTCCCATGTAGTCGTTTATTCATACCGTCACGTTTGGTCAAAATCTTGCGAACTAAGTGAAACCAACACAAAAAAACGACTAACAAATTGTCGAATGCTTTGTTGGTTGACAGAACTCTCAATAGCCAATCGGATATCTTGTTAAGCGTTTAATTTTGACACGCCGTTGTGTTTCTTTCCAGTAACCTTGTTATTCTAAGAGCCCGATCACGGCGACTCGTGGCTTGCTATACGCATCTTCTTTTATTTTTTTCTCCGCAGTCGCTGTCGCAAGACGCGCGCAGCTTGAGCGTGTATCTCGGGGCCACGGGGTTAGTCATACCAATACGAGAGAAAAACACCTTCCCCTTGCCTATTTAAAGCAGCTTCTTTACTCTTCTATGTGTTTCGCAGACGATACGTGCGAGGAGTTGCTGAAAGTTACCGACGTGTGGAGCTACTTCGACACAGACTCAGGGAAGAGGGCTCAGTGTACCGTCTGCCATATCACTCTTGGCAATGATTATGACGAACTGAAGGCACATCTGAAGGATAACCATCCGAAGCTGCTGCTGCAGCTTTTACAGGTAAAAACTAACTTTATGACTAACTCCTGGAGACTTAGAAAGTGTCCCCTATAAAAATTAACAATAAAATATGAAACTATGTCGTGATGGCCCAGTGGCAAAGGCCTCTGCTCTTATGAATGGATTCAATACGAGTAAGTACAGCCCGATGCACACTTTATGGTGGCTCGGCTGCGGGCTGAACACTTCTGAAATTCATGTGTCAGCGGGGTTGAGGGGTGAGGTATTGCGCAGAGAGCTGCCATCAAGTTTACATCGAGGTGCACCAATATGACTTGTTCAATTTATTATGTGCTTTCTGAGAGTATCTTGGAGTGGACATTACTGATGTCGGTAAAGTAAAAACATAGTGAGGAAACTCTGAACTTAAAATCAATGTAAGTATGAAGTCGCCAATCCGTCCTTAACTGTTTTGAGCAAGCGTGTTGATCAATGCTGGTGCCTTCTCTATATAAGAAGGGGCCTTTGCCCTTTTTTATACAGGAAGAAAAAAAAAGGAAAAAAAAAACAGCTGTTTCATACAAAAGTTCAATACCTACTTGACCAAATTGTATGAATAAGCAGATTTTTTTTTTCGTGATTTCGGAGTTGATCCCATAGTAAAAGTTGTTCGTATTCATGGGTAGAACACCCTGTAAAAATTGAATTCGATTGGATGGTGATTAAAAAATCTCCCTGTATTAACTAAGTCCAGGTTTCCTCTCGATCGTTTCCTTTGACGAACGATGTCAGTAATATCCAAGATAAACTCAGAGAGTACATATGAATTGAAAAGGTCAGATTGGTACTTGACTCGTGCATTAGAGGCGAGGCCTTCAAAATCAGGATAAAAAGACATTTATTCAAATTAAGATGAGAATTAACACTTTTCGAAAGTCAAAATTACATAAGACAGTCCCCTGACACGCCCGCCCTTCACCACTTCCTAGTGCTTTCACTAGGAAGAAGAAGCGGCGCAACAAACTCCCCAGCAGCACAGCTGTCTGTTCAGTTAGAAAAATTGCTTCTATGCAACAGTAGTACTTTCATCACTGGGCCATCATGACTTCGACGCCTTCGTATACGCTAACACGAAATTCTACTCCCACAGAACAAAGACCAGGACTCAGACGCAGCCTCCAACGGGGACGACGACAACGACAACACATACACAGAGATAGTGTACCTAGACCAAGAGTCAACAGAAAACGTAAACAAACACAAAGAAAAACCTAAATCTTTTCCAAAACCCGCCAAAAAACGCGAACGGCAAAACAGCCTGTACAGCTCCGACGAAATACCTCTTAAAAAACTGAAAAAAGAAGAAGAAAATGATGAATTAGGTATTTTTATTAAATACATAACTTGTTTACTAAAAAAACTACCAGCTGATGTCTTTTCGAACGTTCAAATTGAAATTATAAACACTATTTTAAAAGCTAATACTCAAGCAGCAAATACTAATAGTATAGTATTAAGTAAGGAACTAATAAATACTAGTTCCAATATCATAACAGTTGAAGGGGTGACACCGATATCTAGTGCTATGACAGGACCTAACTACACGATTACTCTCGCACCGCAGCAGGCAGTAAAGAAAACAGATAATAGCAATTAATTTAAGACACCATATGTATATTTTTTAATTATTAATTGATACCTATTTACTTTAATTAAAGTTAAGGTAAGACAGCACTTGATTTTTTTAATTTCCTAGTTATTTACCTATCTAATACCTAGGATACATTTATACCCGGTTTTTAACCGACTTCAAAAAAAGGAGGAGTTATCAATTCGTCGCGTATACAGTACAGTTTGTCAGGTTAAACGAGGGACATAGTTACTTTTTTTATGTATGTACATACACCAATCACTCCGTCAATAAATTGTGGACCGATTTTGAAAACTATTTATTCGTTTGAAAGGGTATACTCTCGAGGTGGTCCCATTGTCATCAAGTTGGAATCTGATGAGAGGATCCCACGGAAATCGAGGGAAACCCTCAAATTTTATAGGCAAGGCTATAGCGATTTGGGTATTTTTAGGGTTCCGTACCTCAAAAGGAAAAAACGGAACCCTTATAGGATCACTCGTGTGTCTGTCTGTCTGTCTGTCTGTCCGTCTGTCACAGCCAATTTGCTCCGAATCTTATGAACCGATTAAGTTGAAATTTGGTACACATATGAATCTCTGTGACCCAAGCACAGACGTGTAACGTAAATAAATGAGTTTTGAAAATGGGAGTCATTTTTGAGGGGTAAATAGACAATTTAAAAAAAAAGTTTCGCAATCTGTACCATGTGACATATCAAATGAAAGGGCTTACCGTGAGGATCTCAAATAATTTTTTTTCATAATTTTAAAGTAAATTGTATTAAAGTTATATAAGACAATAAACGGAAATTTACCATTCCCCCCCCCCCCTTATCTCCGAAACTACTGAGCCTAAAATTTTGAAAAAAATACAGAAATTAGTTCTATACTTATAGATTACAGGAAAATTAATAAGAAGTCCATGATCTTGAAACAACATGGTAAATCTCTCAATATTGTGCATACAAACTTACATTTTCAGTTGGAATGTATGGGAGAACATGTTTTTCAACTACAATGTTAAGTTTGTTCTTGGGATAAATTCATTCCAACTACGGAACCTTTCATTGTGCGTGGTCCGACACGTACTTGGCCGGTTTTTTAAAGTAACGAGCATTTGCTCTCCACAGATGGCCATCGGAACTGCTCAATAATAAGAATTTCACGGGTTGCGATTCAAATACTTTATTGTGGTTGCTAAGCAATTTATGCTCGTCACTATGCGAATCATGAAATGGAGCTGATGGTGGATCAGGAGAACTCCTCAACAATTAACGTCCCTGCATCGGGAAAAGCAATATTTTGTAAAAGGCGATGAGCAAGTTCACACTAGGCTATTGTGTGCCTAAACTGTGACGACACGGTTAGCGCAGTGGTTGAGCGATTGACTGCTGCGCATCATGTCCCGGGTTCGATTCCCGCACGGAACAAATATTTGTACGACCTACAAGTATTTGTTCCGGGTCTGGGTGTTTTATCTATAATATGTATGTATTTACAGAAAAAAAAAAAATATATAAGTAGTTTATCAGCCATCTCGTTACCATAACACAAGCATTAGGTTGCTTAGCTTGGGACTAAATGGCGTTGTGTGAAATGTCCAAGAATATTATTAAAAAAAAAAAAAAAAAACTAAGCGCCCAAACAGAACTCGAAATGATGTTGGGCGCAAAAGAGCTGAACCGTATTTAACACTTTATTTACCTAACTTATTCCACCTAAATGAACTTAAAAAAATAACTAGCTATTACTTATATTATGGTTATTTATGTGCAATAATAATATTTCATGTTATTTCATTATATTGATTAAAAAAAAAAAAAAAAGTTGCGCAAATAATTCGCCGCGAGTGAATTTTGCAAGACTGCAGCACATGAGGCCGGTGTGTTTCCTATCCGACCACTGAGGAGAAAGACCGCATAAAACTCTTAGAGTTTACAGTCTAAAACATAATCTTGGTCAGAACTGCATACCTACCACGAGCTCTTAACGCGATCCACATTAGGACCTAAACTGAACTGTTCTAGCTAATTCGTACCATGACGTCAGTTTAACGATTCAATTTAGGCCGTGCCATCTGGATACCTACCACGAGCTCTTAACGCTCATTCACTTTCAACGATCCAAATGCCGCTGAGTCTATTGGACGTCATGGTACGACTGTGAGCGATGCAGTTTAAGAACCTAAACTGAAATGTCTTGCTTTTGAATCGTTTTTAAATAGATCATGGTAGGCCTCCTGGTCGTGTGCATGAAGATAGGTAATTGTTATAATTGCTTGACATGATATTCAAAAATCTGTTTTAGTATCTGCTGACACACTTCACAGACGTGTCGATCGATATCTAAACACAAAAAAAAAATACTGATTCTGTCAACCAAACTTCATGCGACACTACCAGCGGTCGTTGACCCTAAAATAAATATTTTTTATTTTTTTTGTCTTCGGTGTTTCGCTAGCTAATTTAATTCGGCCCTGTATTTTTTCTCTTTCCCCTTTTTAACGTTACTCAACGAAGTACATACTTATTATTGATTCTCAACCTGCGTTCGCGCACCTCACTCGCTTAAAAATTCAAACTGAATCTGAGTCAAGGTTGGAATAGTTTGATAGCAGTTTCTTTTTTAAAACTAAATTCACAAATCACGGGCAGAAGCCAGGAGGAGTAATTGGGCTTTCATTCTGACATTTCAACAACATTCATTGCGTTATTTACGTTGTCGAGCAGACAAAGTTTTTGTAACTTATAAAGTTATAAAGCAATGAATTCGAAACATCCTTCAAAATGATTCAGATTGTGACCGATAGTGTGCTACGCAATTAGATTATTTTTTATAGTATGGCGTGTAAAAGTGATTCCAATATTAATCTATTTACAGAATAAACAATTTCATTTAATTTAATTTCATTTGGACGTAAGGCAAGTTTCATCACCCCTTTTCGTCACATTTAACTGAGGGCTGTGATTGGACGTCGCGTTTCAATTATTTTTGATAAAAGGGGCTCGGCAATCGGCATTGCATGTTTATATTGATTGAACTTTAAAAACTAGACGACACTGAGTATTCTTCAGATATTAGATTTCACATTATAGTTTTATTTTTGGTGATTTACGAAACATAATCTAGGGGGCTCGTGGCTATGTAATAACAACAGCCGCACTGGTCGATCGTAAGGTCTAGCTACCCTTGCCGCGGTCGGTCCGTGGATGGGTGACCACTGACCATCAATACATACTGAGACCCCTCCGTGCATTGTGGTCCCGGCTGTCAGATTCAAGAGGATCTTTGATAGTCGTTACGGGTTGTCAGAAGCCCGAAAGTCTGACAACAAGTCTTATCAAGGGGTATCGCATTACCCAGTAGGTACCTAACTGGGTTGTGGAGGTCAGACAGGCAGTCGTTCCATGTAAAAAACTGGTATTCAGCTGCATCTGGTTAGACTGGAAGCCGACCCCGACACAGTTTGGGGAAAGGATAGGCAAATTAAATAGTATCATAAACCAATAAAAATAAATAAAAAATAGCACTTTTTTGGACAAAAAATATAATATTAAACTGTTGATAACATTAGGTACATACTAGTGGCAACACTGATAACGAAACAACTTTGACCTAAATAACAGGAAAACAAAGCGATTATGTTTAAAAATGTGGCCAAGTTCGAACGCAAGTTTGTGTAGGGTTCCGTCTGTAGGAAATATAATTATTTTCAGCAGTAGGTTTCCCACATCAATTTTTTTTTTAAATAACAATATACAGGATGCCCCAGAAGTCGACTTCAAACCGGAATCGGGTAATAGGCCAAGTCATAATAGTTATCGCAGCCTGTGTATCTTCACACCTGTTGCTACAAATCTTAACTTTGTTACTGTTTTAAGCAATTAGAAGCTCTAGCCTCTATTGCAGATGTGGTTATCTTTTTCTAAGGTAATTTAGTTTTGATTTCCAAGACAAAATGTCATTAACATGTGGTGAACTCATCATCTGCCTAGCCTTTTCCCAACTATGGTCGGCTTCCAGTCTAACCGGATGCAGCTGAATACCAGTATTTTACAATGGAACTACTGCCTATCTGTCCTCCACAACCCAGTTATTGGGTAATACGATACCCCTTGGTAAGACTTGTCGTCAGAGTTTCGGGCTTCTGACGACCCGTAACGACTGTCAAAGATCCACGCGTGACAGCCGGGACCAACGGCCTACCGTGCTTTCCGAGGCACGGAGGGGTCTTGGTATGTGAAGATGGTCACCCATCCACGGATCAACCGCGGCAAGCGTAGCTTAACCTATATGTGGTGAACTACGGTCCGGTATTACTTCGATGATCATTTTCCACAGTCCGTATTCAATCTTTTCTTTGCCGCTCGCCAAGCTCCTGTGCCTTCGAAAACGACAATGCCGTCTGACCATCCCCTTCGAAGACGTGCCTGAGTTCCCGTCCAGAGGTAGACAGACAGACGCCATACTGTTGCAAGCTTCTTCGGAACCCTAAAAAGTGTTATCAGAGAACTGTGAACTAGTTAAGTTCACAATTCTCTGATAACATTTTAAACTTGTGTGGTAAAGAAAAACATTGTGAATAGTGGTCATGCTAATGAAAAGGTCACTTCACCTTTATAACGGAAAAACATAGCCAGCCTATAATGTTCCCACTGCTGGGACACAAGCCTCCTCTCTGTGAGAGGGAGTGGGCTTTACCGTAATCCACCACGTGGGCCCAGTGCGGGTTGGTAGATGTCACATGTCTTCGAATTGTTGATTCTAGAACATGCCGGTTTCCTCACGATGTTTTCCTTTACTGTTCTGAGAGCAGTGGTGATGAAATTATATGTATTTACACAAAGTAAAGTGCCTGTCTAGGGTCGAACCCGCGACCTTTAACTCAATCTACATGGTATATTCAAATGGTCTGACCAAGATTATGTCAGGACTTTAAAAGAGACTGTGACCTCTGAGTCGGAGTTTATTTCGGCGTTGCTTCTCCAGAGTAGTCAGATAGGAAACCTCATCTAGTTTTTAAAATATGATTGACGTGTCAAAGTATAGGTATGTACAGTCAACAAAAGAGATAACTATGCAGGATCGTCGGATATAGTTGAAGTTTAGTAAGAAACCGATGGATGTTCTCGAATACAATTGAATTTTATTAATAGAGTACAAACAGCTCATTTATCAAATAAATTTTCAGTCGACAACATCCATCGGTTTCTTACTAAACTTCAACTATATCCGACGATCCTGCATACTTATCTCTTTTGCTGACTGTACGAACCTAAAAAATAAAATTATTTATGAATACGCTCCTGAGAAAAAAAAACGCAATTTGCCCAAGTCGGTGATCCAACTCAGGACACCACGTTCAAGTCACGTTTGGGACGACTAAACTAGCGAGCCAACAAAAACAAATTACTTAAAATTAATCACTAATTTAATTGAGGTTACGTTAATTTGTTTTTCAACACGTGCGTTCAATTTTAGAATACCTACTTACAAGTAATATAACAACCAATTAACGACAACATTATTTAGGCGTAGTAACCATTTGCACGTGGTAAGTAAGTTTGTCACGTGAAGTTAGACATACAAAAGACCAACCTAACTTTATTCATTAGAGGGGCTTCACTTTCGAAAGTGTCCATGGAGTTTCTTGCCCGTTCTTCTCCATAAATAGTACCTACTACGCGTTGGAATGGGCAATTAATTAGCTTAATATTTCTGACTGACCGACAACGGCTTGGCAATTCAAAAGTGCCTGTACCTAAATGGTTTAATTGAAATAGGTAAATGCTTTGAGTTTGAAAAGATGAAATGGCATATTGTGGCAACGCGATGACAACAATCTACCTCGCTGTTGGTAAAAAAATAACTATTTAACTGAAAGACGACGATAAGGATTAATAGAGGCTTCTTCAATAAAGTCCGCGAAATTTAATATTTCTTACATTCTATGCAAATAAATTTTGAATTTCACGGGCTACATCAAAGGCATCAAAATTCAGAAAATGGTTGTTTTATTTAAGAATAACCTGAACAATTCGTTTTCCGAGAAAAAAATGTGCGGTATAGCCACGGGAATACAATAGTATTGTTCAAAATCTATAGGCATTGTGCGAACTTTAGACACCTTTAGACATTATGACGAAACCTTAAGTCATTGTGAATATTTAATATTTCAATTTAACCTCTGATAACGAAGTCAACGAAAGAACTGGCCACTATGACTCAAACAATGACTTGGAGATTTTTCTCGACTTGATAATGATTAAAATATTGAATCCGGTTTGCATCTGTTAGATTCTAGATTCGGCTACCTACTGTGTTTGTGTTTTAGTTTCAGACAGGTTTTTTTCGAGTAAAAAACGACGAAGTTTTGTAGTCATTACTCATTATAAAAATCACCACGTGTGGCCTTTACTCGAATCGCTTTAACGTGGCAATTGGCAATAGATGTCATTGTATAATCAGCCTATAATGTTCCCACTGCTGGGACACAGGCCTATAATCCTACCACGCGGGACCATTGCGGGTTGATAAATTTGACCATGTCTTCGAATTTTTAGTTCTAGGACATGCCGGTTTCCTTACGATGTCATGTTTTCCTTCACCGTTTTGAGAGCAGTGGCTGGAACCAAAAACGTTACCCCAGCAAAATCTCGAATAACTTCGCAACCGATGAAAGAACAAATACAAAATAAGGCACAACATTTACTTCATCTAGACAACTAATTTTATAGCTAGTATTTATTTAAATATTCCCATTAGAAAGAAAAAGGTCTGGCTGGGATAACGTTACCCCAGCAGGAAATGTTTTTGTGAAATAATTAAAAATTTATAAGCGCAACAAATTTAAAAATGTGCGCAACAATTACAGAAGCCGCAAAACCATGTTTATTTGTATGTATGTAAGTATATTCTCATAATATTTGTCTACTTTATTAAGTGTATTGTTTTTAAATTTTATGTACTTACCTATTTTTTTTCTCTCTGTCTCCTTTACTCTTTCACACGCTGTCTACATCTCTCTATTTACTTTCCTATCGCAGGTATGCTGGAAGAGATTTCTTATGAAATAAGCATCACCTTTGTACCTATTTTTCTGTTCTGTTTTTTCTTGTCTGTTTAATATGTGTGTACATAAATGGTAAATAAATAAATAAACCAATTATCTATTAGATTCAAATGACCATTTTCGACAACATCTGGCCTGGGTAACGCACACGCCCGACTGGGTTCGAACCTACGACCTACAACTCGTACGAGTACCGTACCATTACCACTGGCCACTACGGCTAATAAGTATGACATATACAACCAAAGGTCACAGAATGTTTTTTAGCAATTCATACAGAAATAGGAATTACTTTGATGACTTATGAAAAAAAAGTAATTAAAAAAAAAACTAAAAATCCAACTGCGGTAAAAAATGTACTTATTAAAAAAAAAAAACTGAAAGCTAAAAACAAGCCCATTTTAAATTAAATAAAAGTTGGAAGCAGGCGGGACTAATTTGAATTTGAAAAACATCATAAAAATGGTATGGGTCCCGCTGTTTTTAACTTTTCAGTTTTTATAACATACATTTTTTAATTAGATAATTTTTATTAGTTTACAAATGTGAAAGATTTCGCATACGATTTAGTTCTTACGATTTGTCACTTCGAATTACTTTTAACCATATAAGTTGTATATATTTTTGTATTCACCTTTTAAAACCCTTTATTTTGATAACCCTCTTGATAGTATCTGAAAAAAAAAAAAACTTTGTGTGATACCTTTTGACGCCTAAAACACTGAACGGACTTCGATCTTTGTCAAGGAGATAGATGGCATCCTGAGGAGGGACGTAGGCTACTTTTTGTCCCATTTTCGACATCCATGAGGGCGAAGCCGCGGTCAGAAGCTAGAACAAACATAATATACTTACTTATCTTTGGCCATACCGGTATTATATAATCATATAATGTATCACTTATTTCCATGATTAGTTGATTCTCAGCTTGAGGGGCTTGTGGCTAAGTTATAACAGCCGCACGGGTCGATTGATCAGGTTAAGCTACGCTTGCCGCGGTTTGTCTGTGGATCGGTGGCCATCTCTACATACCAGGACCCCCCTCCTATGCCTCAGAAAGCACGTCATTCGTGGATCTTTGACATTCGTTACGGGTCGTCAGAAGCCTGAAAATCTGACAACCAGTCTTACCAAGGGGCATCGACGTATTACCCAGTAACTGGTTTGTGGAAATCAGATATGCAGTCGCTCCATGTAAAATACTGGTATTTAGCTGCATTCGGTTAGACTGGAAGCCGACCCCAATATAGTTGGTAAAGGCAGGCAGATGATGGTTGATTCTCAGCTTCAAAACTTGAGTAAAGTCATTCATATTACAACTGCATCCAGTGACTGACACTGTCAGGTTGTCAGACCACCGACGTGAGGTCAACGGCCCTTTCCCTTTGTTGGTCGAGGGCTTATACATTATGCATGACAACTCGGACAATACAATAGAATAACTTGATTCTCCTATTATCGGCTTTAACGCAACGAATAAGTTATTTTCAGCTTGGGCAATACTTCATCGGTTAAAGGCTCCTGTAGATAGGAGCGACGACGCGACTCTAGTAGAACAATAATTTCTAAGCTAACTTCATGGAAATTGTTCTACTGGATTCGCGGCCACCGTCACATCGCACCTGCCAGCTGGCGAGCAAGCAAGAGGTTTTGAGTTCGACTCCGTGGTTCGAATTCAATGTTGATTTTATTGTGAACTTACCTATACAGGGAAGCCGGTTTGCAGCGGTCCAAAACGATTTTTAGAAGCCTCTCTCTCTCAAACCAAATAAAAAACCAAGACAGAGATCTGTCAACAGTAAAGTGAAGCTGGTTTCGTAAACAAGGGTGCACTTATTGAGGTGTAGTTTGATTGTCACATTCACATACACGCAAAACGGCCATCGCTCAGCATAATGCTAAGACCCTATGCGAGACGGAGCCAGCGCTAGTTTTCACTTTTTCAGCGAGGGCCGGCGCGGTGTTGACGAAAACTTTCAAGCCCTTCCTTGTTTTTCGAAATGAATGAAACTTCGTACGCATAAGCAGGATACAAAGGTCTAAAAAGTTAGATAGTAAATAACGTTTTAGAGATGTCTTATATAAAAAAACAGGAAATCTCCGTTTCTATGAAACATTTAAAATTGGTCTAATTTGGCTTGTAACACTATTTTTCGAAAATGAAAGATAATAAAAATTCAGCTCAATCGGTTGAAGATATCTGCTTCAAAATTTAGTTGTAAGGTTCCACCCGAACAAACAGTTACATAAGTACATACATACATACATTGCAAGTTAAATAAAAGCTTGTAAATAAAATAGGGACGCATTCATGGCCCCTCAAACAAGGAGTGCGGCCGTGCGAGTAACAATAAAACTTAGCAAGGGGGTGAAGAGAGATCGATACTACTTATTTCAAAAATACGCGAGCGTTAACCATATTACAAACTAGCTGATGCCATGTAAATCTAAACAATTTGTACTAATGATAAAGCTGAAGAGTTTGTTTATTGAACGCGCTGATCAACTAACTGTCGGGTTTTATTTTTTTTTGCATTTGATTGCCCAATTCTCGAGGAAGGCTATAAGCTACCATTACGCTAAGACTCTTAGGAGCAGAGCAAAATGGGTTTAAGTTCTGGATAACGCCTCAAAACATGCTTGATAGTACGCCATCTTTAATCGGCTATAGTAAAAATCACCAAGCTTGAATATTGATCGAATGTTCACACTATATGCACATTACGGTTTAATTTATCGACAGAGTTTACTGCTCTCCCTTCTCACAGACATAATTAAATATAGCCCCCCGCAAATAACAGTTATGTCATCATCTCATCATCATCATCATCATCTGCCTAGCCTTTTCCCAACTATGTTGGGGTCAGCTTCCAGTCTAACCTGATGCAGCTGAGTACCAGTATTTTACATAGAGCGACTGCCTATCTGACCTCCACAACCCAGTTACTGGGTGATACGAAACCCCTTGGTAAGACTGGTTGTCAGACTTTCGGGCTTCTGACGGCCCGTGACGACTGTCAAAGATCCACTAATGACAGCCGGCACCAACGGCTTGGTGTGGTTTACTAGGCACGGAGGGGTCTTGGTATGTAAAGATGGACAAGATTGTCATCAATCCATGGCCCAACCGCGGCAAGCGTAGGTCAGTGCGGCTGTCATTACTTAGCCACAAGCCCCTGTTATGTATACTAAATTAATATTTATTGCAATTGGAGTCAACATTCATCAAATTAAAAGAATGTAGGTCGCGTCATGTTTGTAAACAATACTCCAATCGACAGTCCGCACAGAATATTACGTATAATGGCGCCACTTGTGAAAGAAACTGTCAATATCAGTACATTTTTTAATTAGTTCCCATTTTTGCCGCGGGTCAAAGTATACTGGGCTTTCTGTACGAGTGTGGTGAATTTTGTTACGCAATATTGGCATTATACCTATTCGTTAGGTAATGGTTTGGTATGTGTAAGTGTAAGGGTGTGTCTACAATACTTACGTTACAACTGCTATGACTAACTAACGGCTAGCGTCGGTAAATATGTAGTCCTAGACATAACAAACCATTAATTTTTAAACAAACACCATTTTCCCATTCATAACTTCAATAATATCGTGAATGTAATTACACATTCCATGCTTCTGTAAACCATTTGAATAGGACAACTTATTTTCAAACATGATGAATGGCAATCTACTCTTTCAAACAGCTGTTATTGAAAGGCTGTATGGATCACAGCCTTTGCCTGTATTGGTTAATATTTAGAACAATAATTACATAAACAGCTGTTTTGTTTCTGTCATCCAGACATTGACAAATTATTCAGCTGACTGAATTTTTTTAGCTTGAGCCTTGAGACCGAATGTAAACAATTACACATGATGTGTTAGTTCAATGTTTTGTTATAAAACAGTGACCATGGAGTTTCTTGCCCATTCTTTTCCATAGGAACCTACTATGCTTTGTAATGGGCACCTAGCTTCACCTTTCTGACTGACCCCTTGACAATTCAAAAGTGCCTGTAAATGGTTTAATTGAAAAACAAAAATTATATTTCGAATGAATGACAAAATCGATATTAGTATAATAAAGCTCAAGAATTTGTTTCTTTGTTTGAACGCGCTAATCTCTATAACTACCAGTCGGATTTGAAAAATTATTTTTGCATTTGATAGCCCAATTCTTGAGAAAGGTTAAATGCTATTTAACATCACACTGCAACCTTAGGAAGCCGAGCAAAAGGAAGAAAGTCTGAAAGAATGCGACGCGAAAAAGAAGTAATAGCACAGAACAAAGAAATTTCAGGCTTTGAAGTCATGGAAACAAACTAGTTGTTGATACGATGGTATCCAAGACAGTAATGTTTACATTGTGTATCATGATTTAATGAACAATAAAAACAGTTTGTTGATATGGGATTCTGATGATGTGCTGAATAATATAAAGGTGTTAGGTAACATAATATGAGTACTCACCAGTGTAGCTTCACTTTTCTCCATCTCCCCATTTATGTACACTATTCTTCGTTTTCATCCCTGTATGTAATCTTGATATCAACTTTTATGTCCCATTTTGAAACTTGCATCTCGATGTCCTCATTTTATACTTTTTGTGATTTCCTTCATCTTCATCTTGGAATCCTTCTTGAGCTAAAAAGTAAGTTTTTGCCCCACTCGTGAAGAGTGAAGAGCACGTTTTCGACCTCTGACAGAAACATTGAACCATTTGGCGGGCTCCAAAGAGCCCTGGGACAGGACAGGAATGAGGGATGGGACAAGGTGGGACAGGATGCTGCGGACAATCTTGCGTAGAGCGGCCACCGCCCACGCTCAATCTTCACTTAAAGTATTACATTACAAATTAATTATAAAAAACTTGTAAAATTCCAAATATACTCGTTTTTTTTTTGTACATCACAGAAAGTTCCTAGGCGTTCTGGCCGCATGTGCCCGCAGCTGAGATCAATATGCTATACTGTACAAACATATATAATAGACTCCCAATCTTCAACAGTCGGCTTTCACATTTACCGTATTGTTAAATTTTAAAATCTACAACTAGGGTGCACCGGGCCGGGCCTCACACACGTACGTTTAAAGCTTTGGACGGCAGGTCCTCCCGCCAGGGCGGGCCCGGCGCGCACAAATAAAATACACATCGCTCTCAAGATAAATAAACGATACGACTAGCGGCGCCGCAGCGCGCGCGCCTCGAGCCGGCGGAGCGCCCGACAACATAAAGAGGCCCCCGCCGAGCGCGCGCGCAGGCCGCGCCGGCTACCCCAGGCCCCGGGGCGCTCCGCAGACGCCCTATTCATTTTTTTGTGTTTTTCTCTTGTTTAGGGCCAGGGCGGCGGCGGCAGCGCCCGCGGAGCCGCGGCTGCACTTACCTACTAAAATTTTCACAAAATAATACCTAACGCCGGAATTTGGTCGGCAACGGACGCGGCCGCGCGCGACACAGGGTCGCGGACGGCCGTGTCTCGCGCCTCGAAATAAAAAACTTAGCACTGAGCGGCGGACGCGGCCCGACGGCGAGCCGCCGCGCCGCGCCCGCGCCACTTATCACTAGCTTAGAGTCCGTATGGCGGGCGGCGCTCTACGCCGTCACGTTTAGGAGCAGCTTGAGCGGTAGTGCGCGGTCGGGCTCCGGTCGGCAGCGGCCCTCGCGCCGCCAGTGTGTGGGTGGCGGCGGCAGCGCGCACGCGGCCGGGGCTGCGCCCCACTTGCTGGCCGCGTACCGCTCGCAGCGTTCGGAGCGCTCGTCGCGCCGCTCGCGCCGCAGCGCTGAGCGGCGCCGGCTGCGGGCCTGTGGAGCGCCCACGGCCGTGGGGGGGCTGGGCCGGTTCATGTCGCGGGCCCCCGGGTCTTCTTCGTCGGGTTGTTGTTGATGCTCCGGCTCCTTCACTGTTACGTTTTCGCGGACACTTATACAATATGTCAACGGGCACTGCGTTGCTTCAGTCGGGGGGTGCTCCGCTGCGTCGCTAGTGTCCTCTAAGCCGGGCGCGACTTCGATGTTTCACAAGATGGTCGCCGCTCGCACGCGAGATTGTGTGTGTATGTGGCTTCGCTCGATCGCCGCGATCCGCCGGGGTCGGCCTCGAACCGCTGTCGATCTTCTTGGATGACACGTCGAAACACTTAACTGCTTCACTTTCACGACTTGATACGTCGGCGGCGGTCGCGCTGCTAGCTCCTATGATGATGATCGATTAATATGGGAATAAAATATGGACGCCACCTCTCCATTATTCGCACCTTCACCTCTCGATTTCGACTACGTGACGTCGGTGGCGCTCGCGGTATTTATATGGCAATGGCGGCTGCGCGACTCTGGTTGCGCAGTGGGGATATAAAGCGGGCCATTCGTGACGCTACTTTTTTTTTATTGATGCGATTGTAGTAGTAAATAATAAAAATATATTCTTTTAAATAAGGATAAAAATTGCAACTTGCTCACTTCTTAATTATGTCGCTGCTATCCAAAGTCCAAGAATTTTACAGCTAGCTGTCACTATTCATACATTTTTTGTAAACAATGTATGTACAGAGGCCAGCACATCAACCTACCCCAATCTGTTAAATTTTCCCAATTGAATATGAACCTTATTCCTTTGTGCTAAAGTTGAAAATCTATCAAAGAAATTTGACAGATTGGGGTAGCTTGATGTGCTGGCCTCTGTACTTCTTTTTCGCATAATTAATTCATATTCCCCGTTGCGCAACTATTGACTGCAAAAATACGGGGGGACCCATGTATTTACCAAACATGTTAAAAGACGAAAATTGTCGGAGAAAAAAAAAATTGAAACCCGATATTTCGTCGAGACTATACGCTATCCTTTTAAAACTTGAAGACATTTATGGGAGAAATTGGTTTAGAAGGAAACTAAGAAAACTAAGTCGGTTTTCATTACGTATAGGCACTTGTGGTGTGATATTATGTACATTGTAGTAAGGTGTTTGCGTGTGTTTTTACATCATAACATTAGATCAATGCTAGAATTAACCTATCTGAAGTTATTAAGTCGAGTTGGTTTTCAACTCCAGTGTTCTGTCTTAAGCCTCCAGTTTAAATAAAAGACCTATAAATTCTAAAATGATCATATTTTACTTACTTTTCCACAACAGTTGTTTTAATACCAATGGTAGGCGCTTCCCTTTTCCTTAGCACGTATTTTAATAGTGCTACACTCCAAGTTGCAAACACATATTATCTAGTTTTCGTTTAATTTGTGATCGACATAAAAGTAAACAAAAAAAATGCGGTTTGTAGATGATGAACAGTGCTGTGACGAGTTTTCATTTTTTAATCCCATTTGCAATGTAGAATTCAGAAGTAAAGACCACGAATGTAGATCACATAACGGCGACTTACTGTTATTTTTATAATGAATCGGCTAAACAAGTGCTGAGTAAATCTCAAAAAGTCTGCATATTTTAACTATGAATATGTCTCCAGCTCAATGGTATTTAATGCAATTTTGACATGATTTAATGGAACCCTTAGTACGCGAGTCCGACTTGCCCTTGGCCAGCTTTTATTTTATTTTAAGAAGACTTGATTTTAATCACTTGACTGCTTTGTTACCTACGATTTTTTTTTTATAACTAATACCTCAATTTCTTTTAATAAATTTACTGTAAAAAAAATAAAACAAAGCAAACTTTTAAGCGGATTTAATACTTTCTCGCATGTATTAAAACGTTTATTGCAGTATTAGTCCGAAAGTGGAAAATTTCGTTCCCTTATCCATTATCTACAGTCATTAGCAAAGTAGTACTTAAGTGAATCATTAAATTACGACTAGTGCAATGAAAGCACAATGGAATCTTCAAGGAATTGCAGAGCTTACATGAGTCCGTTAATGGATACTTGAGACAATAATCATTCAGTCAATAGGCAATTAAAGTGATAGATAGAAATTGATAACGTTTGTCTTTAGGATTTATTATTCCTTACCTTCTTTTTGTTTGAAAGTAGTATTAATAGATGCTTTGGGTAAATATGTTTAAGTTTGATGGCTTATTTTAAACAAATTAGTAAGGTTTTTTGTAGTTTTACTAACTCTAATAGTTTGACTTTCGCCAAGGGAAGTCCACTGAGCATGCTGTGAGTCGATTTCCCGGCTGACTCTATTCATTATCTCCTCAAACATTAACAAGTTCCCACCTTTCATCTGGTGTTTTCGTTGACCTTCCCAAGGCCTTTAACAAAGTCTCAATTCCAACACTGCTCAAAAAACTCGAATTATTTGGTGTCTGAGGCCTGTCCTTAGATTGGTTACTTGACTGGTAGACATAAGCTTGTAAAAATGGGCATAGTGTAAGCAGGAGAATTCCGGTTGCCTTCGGGGTGCCGCAGGGAAGTATTTTGGGACTTGCCCTACACATAGACGACATTCTGAGGCTTAGAATGGCATAGTCGGAAGTCATCTGCTAAGCTGATGATACTGCCATGATTTAGCAATATGGCTCTAAATTAATAAATATGTGTGTTCTCCGTGAACCGACTTCAAAAAGGAGGAGGTTTCCAATTCATCAGATTTTACCGTTATGTTTGTGACTCCAACATTTTATTCAAAACGTCAGTCATGTCAAAATATGTGACGAAGACACTTGAAGATATAATGAGTACACTATTAGTCACTTCATTATAGATGACGCGATTCACTGGCAATTTTTACAGTCCGATCATTGGATGTATTCACATGTCATGTATACATAACCAAATAAAAAAAAACAACAAAAACTTTTTCAAACATAATAAATAGCCTTATTTTTTTAAATTTGGAAATATTCTACTAATTACAGATTCAAATATTTACATAATTTAAACAGTCTTAAAATAATAATATGTACAAGTATATAAAAAGGGGGTGGGAAATTATCAAAGGAATAAGAAATTGGAAATACACAAATATTTAACATTTCTTATTTCTTTATTCACTTAGTATGAAAATGCGATTTCTGGAACAATCTGGAAAAAAAAATCGCATCCGTTCTACGTGAATGGGGAGCTTTATTTGCCGCCTAGTACCAATCTGCTAGCAACGCGTTGAAAAAAAAAATATGACGATGAAAACAAGGAGGTTGAGGGTATAGTACGACCATGTTTAGAAGTACGCTCATACAAAGACTCCCGTAATTCGCCCCTGATTTTTTACTTCTCCGGGTTATTGCAAATGGCCGTTTCGTACTTGTGTATGTGAAATGCGTTCGCATTTAGCCCATTGGTAGATAAGGACTTGTTTGTTTTCATTTCAATAAACTGACTCCTTATTATCAGAGCTAATAATAATTTAGTTTAGTACCTATATAGCTATATTTACATAGTTTCGTATCAACCTACTTACTAATACGTAAACTACAAAGTAGGTATTTATCACTGAACACAGTAGAAGCAGTGTACAAGGTACATCAAAGATGAAGTTCCTTTTTGTGGAAAAATGTAAACAATCTATTTTAATAAAGTAACTACCTAATAGGTGTAATTAGAGAAGAAGCTATTCGTGGCTTGTTTACACTCTCCTGATAAGTACCTACTAAAGAGAAAGTTAAGGGAAATGGGCTCGTTATAACATTGTTAGCGATGGCTCAGTGATTTTGCAAGTATTGCAAAGTTTCGACTTAGTACGTCATTGTTATCGTGTAACGTGACTGCGGGCAGCGACACGAGTATTGCATGGGTTTTCGTTGTCTGCATCATTCTGACAGCTGACCTTTGCTAAAATCTATCTGAAAAGAAAAATAAGTCCCTAAAATATGACCCTCTAGCCACCCCTTTGGCTACTACCAGTTTTTTTTTTCTATAAACCTAATCTGCATTCGCGATGTACCTATTTGCCAAAAATGTAAACAAATATGGGTTTATGGAAACATAACTTTAAATCCTACCGAATAAAGTTCAGTACTTCAAGCATTTTTATAACTTTTTCAGTAGTGCTAGTGACTCTGAAATCAACTTAATTCCCATTAAAATAAAGTTGATATTTATTTAACTTGAAATAAATTAATTTGCAACAAGTGAACAGATTTTATAATTATTGTCCCATTCCTGGGCAAAGGCCTCCCTCATATTCTTCCACCTTTCTTTGTGCTGTGCCTTGTCCGCTCAATCGGTTAGGAACAAGTCAAAATCGTTACGCCAGAATTTCTTAGGCCTGCCTCAGTGACGACGCCCTTCTTCAGGCACCCACTGTGTGACGACTTTGGCCCATCTGTCTGGAAGCATCCAGGTGTGACACGTCCAGTCCCACTTCAGCATCGCAGACTTATCGCCAAAATCGGCGATAGGTACCTGTCTTGGTTGGGGTGATATAAATTAGTATACGCAACTATTATAATATGTAGTCAGCTTCATTGTCTAAAGACCACACTGAATACCTACGAAGACTAATAAAATAAGTCCAGCATTGCTGTTCCAGTACTATTAACCTATTAGTAGCCTATTAACTTTATGCTATTAACTCTACCAATGTAAACGCGCCCCAACATTGTCAGCCCTATTTTTTAAATATTTTTTTTTTCTACCGCATCGATGTGCCAAACAGCAACGTTCCGTTCGTCCTTTTGACGGAATATGACAAAAAGAAAACAGGTGTTATATTCAAATATTCTTGCTTGACGTTTAGTTAATTGTGTTTATTTATTTACCAACTAACTACAGGTTACATTGGTTTGTAACTAACGGCAATTTTTTTACACATTGTTACTGTTACCGCTACGAATCATGCAAAGACTGGGCAAAAAAAATCTGACCCATTGGATAACGTCCAAAAAAAATATGCACCCAACGATTTCCAGAGTTTGCGATCCAATGCTAGATGCTAATGTGGACCACTGGTTTTTTGTTTTGTTCAGCTCGTCCCGCCCCATCTTCTACGTAGTCTACCGCGACGCCTTCTAGCTATCGCAGGGCTTTACGTTGTTAATTTTGACACATTGTCACTGAGTAAGCAAGAAGCCTTAAGAAGCCTAGGAATTAGGTAGGTAGTTTATGGAACAGCACCCTATCTCAATCATTTTGAAGGATATTGCTAATACATTGCTTTATGGGTTCAAAAAAAAAAAAAACTGCTCACGCAATGAATACTCAATACTTTATTGCATTCCTGGAATGATGTTGAACTGTCAAAATTAACCCCTGTTTCTATTCTATTTTTCTTTATGACAATGGTGCCGATGCCGATGTCGACAATTCTGCCAATGTCAGATGTGATATGAGAAAACGTGGTGGTTTATAGCTACTGTTGGGGATTGTCCAAAATTTCTAACCATTACATTTTATTTTATTTTTTGAAAATTTAGAGCATTTTGAGAAACTGATTTGAATATTTTGATGGATGGCTCAATAGTTATTTTTAAATAAATATTAAAAAAATTAAAATTTTTAAGGTAGGTTGCGTCATCAGTGGCACTAAAGATTAAGTGCTGTTGCCTCATTAGTACAGAAATAAAAAAATTCAATCTGTCAACACAACGTCATCCACACCTATCAAAGTATCAATCTATTAAAATTTTTCATTCCATAGCATTTCATTCCATTTTTTTGTATTCCGTAGCTCTTCCGATATATTAAATATTGTCGATTGTTGAAACAATGTAATCAGATTTATAAACGAGATGAATAAGAGGCAAGTCGGAATGTTTATATTTAATATATTTTTGACATATTATAATACTGACGGATTGTAGATAATACTTGCTACTTTTTATTTTATTTTTGAGGTAACGATACTAAACTGTACGGTCGCAGGTGACGTAATTTGAAGGGCACAGAAGGTCAATCGTATTTTATCAAAAATATCACTAAATATTAATATTTTTCGTAAATTAATTAGTCCATAATGATTAGTAACGCTATTCCTCGAAATGGTTTTTCAATTACAACATTTAAAAAAATATGAACAATGCCTATTACCCCGCTTGACAGACATTAGAGGTCATAGAAGATTATGGAGTGAGGTTTTCAAGACTTTTTAGAAGAAGTAGGTATAAGCCAAACTCTCGAAGAGGAGTAGCTGAAAGGTTAGTTACTTTTTGCCAGATCTAGACAAAACGAATGTCGCCTGCCTGACAACAAGACCACACAGCTTGCAACTGTTCAAAGTTGTTTTCAAATTATTATCAAAATATTATGTGGCTGCTGTTTATGCAGTATAGGGTCAAGCCAGGTCACGAAATAAATTTTTAATCGGCCTAATTAATGTTATCAGAAACTGTATTGTGTATAATACTGTCCAAATATTTAAACAGGCTGTCCAATATAAGTTGACAGTTCAAGGTGGCGCCACTTTCTTTGAACAAATGTACGTAGTACGTTTTAAACTTAGTTCCATTTTTCGCCACAGTTCAAGAAACACTGGATAAATTTTTATTTTTTTGTTATTGACGCCAATGAATTCGACCTATTTTGTTTCCTAGTCCTTTATTTGAATTAAATAAGCTGTCTTCGAGCTGTATTGCCGAAATTAACTGTTAATTTATTAATTGATTTGTACGAACTAATTAACAATTCGAATCGACGTGTTCCGGTGTGTTTTGATTCCTTGTTGGAGAACCGACACTATCAATCACAATCTGAATCATTTTAAAGGACATTTCTAATACATTGTTTCAAGAATGTTAGAAAAAAAAAATCTGCTCAACAATGCAATTAACGCAATGGATATTGTTGAACTGTCAAAATTAAAGCCATCCCTTAGTGTTTTTATGTAATTTTTAAAAGATCTATGTCCAGCTGTGGACTGCAATGGGCTGGTGGTTTGTGTTTCCAGTTAAAAATAAGCCATCCCTGGCACTTTTCGTCAGCAATACATAGATATATGAAAGAAGTTTTTTACAATTCTATGGCATGTATAATATGACAATCGATGGGCTGCGGCTTCCTCTGTCTGATTCTGTGTTATACCATAAGCACTATGGCATTTTCATGAGCCAGGTATGATTTTTATGTTCGTACACAGACACGACACGAGGTGGCTAAGTAATAACTGCTGGGTCAATTGGAGGTTAAGCTACGCTTGCCGAGGTCGACCCGTGGATGGGTAATTATCCATTACATGTCGAAACCCGTGCCTCGGAAACGAAGATTGAATGAAGTCCTCCAGACCGAGTTCTTACATGGCAACCAATCTCAGCGGAGATTGGCCTTCAGACTCCATGCTCCCGGCTATCAACCAGTCTTACCGAGTGGTATCTTGTTACCCAGCTCCAGCTGTTACATCCGATTAGACTTGAAGCATCATAGTTGGGAGGAAGTTAGGCAAATGAAGGTCATAAAAATGATTGATTGAATGATGATCCATTGCGATAACCGTTTTTTGTTTCTCGATAGTTATTTGTTCTAAAAATCCCAATGACCTGCATGAAGGATTAGGAGTTTGATAAAAAATGCAACTAGGTACAGAGGCCAGCATATCAAGCTACCCCAACCTGTCAAATTTTCCCAATTGAATATGAACCTTATTCCTTTGTAATAAAGTGGAAAATCTATCAAAAAAAAATTGACAGGTTGGGGTAGCTTGATGTGTTGGCCTCTGTACCATGATAATCTGCCTAATTACTTTAGACAACGTAATTGCAATTAGGTAGCATAATCACCACATTTATCAAAGACAGTGCGTGGTTGTTTTCATGATCGCTTTACCTACTTTGAAATCAGTTGACGAGCGAAGCAAATGTTCAATAGACCGGTACCTATAGTAGATCGCACATCAGTTGAAGGATATTATTATTGCTAATACATTGCTTTAAAATATGTTCGAAAAAAAAAACAGCTCAACAATGCAAATTACGCAATGAATATTGTTGAACTGACAGATGTCAAAATAAAAGCCAAGCCTGCTGGTGCGCTATAATTCGGGCTAGTCCCAGCGGCATCCTGAGGGCTATTCGCGGCGCGCATAGCTTCGATTGAACCATTGCCATAAGTTTCAAAGTTTGTAATAATGTACAGACGCCAGCACATCAAGTTACTACAATCTGTCAAACTTCTTTGATAGATTTTCAACTTTATCGCTATAGCATAAGGTTCAAAGTTGATTGGGAAACTTTTACAGTTTCGGGTAGGTTGATGTGCTGGCGTCTGTACAGTGAAGCTTTTTGAATTGTACAGACGCCAGCACATCAACCTACTCGAAACTGTCAAATTTTCCCAATCAACTTTGAACCGTATTCTTTAGCGATAAAGTTGAAAATCTAACAAAGAAATTTGACAGATTGTAGTAGGTTGATGTGCTGGCGTCTGTACCTATTATGATCCTTTGTTATTTTTTGTCGGAGTGAACATTTATCACCATCATGCATTGTTCAAAATTCGTTCCAAAATAGGTGTTTCCTTTTATCTTGCAGAGACTGCATGGTATAGTAGTAGCTATAATGCCCACTGCTGGGAAACAGGCCCCCTCTCTGTGAAATGGAGTAGACTAGGCCGGAAGCCGTTATGAGAGCAGTGGTGTAGAAATAAAGTATTAAAAATTCTATAATATTATGATAAAAGCAACGGGACAATTTAATTACACCCGTGGTTTGTGCCCCATAACGTACTCGGCCCCTTGTCATAGGGGGGTAAATTCCACAGTAGGGTTTCTCGGTGGGTACGCACGACGACATTTCGAGCTATATCTATACCTACCATACAATGCAGGTCAGCGAAAACTGGAAATGTATAGTTTGTTAAATGTCGTCGTGTGTACTTATTTATTTTAGTAACTCATTATTTCACCCCACATGGCACTTTACAAAGTTTTTATTTGAACCCTTCAAAGCTGCGTGACAGAATGGGTGCCCTTATGACAATAGGCCATAGGGGTAAATAATTAGAACAAGGGTCGGCAAATACAATGGACGGTTACACAATCTTTTGTTGTCCATATGTTCATTACAGCCAGATTCTGAAATTCAAATATAGTCATGGTTTTCATTATTATTTATTATGGTGCAGTAAATTACAGGAAAGCCAGCTGATTTTACGTTTTTTAGAACGCATCTTTAAGTGCCCAGAATGTCTTGGCATGCGGCAAAATAGGAAAATAAAATAAATGTACTGAATTTCCGTTTACTGCTTAGCCAGCAGCGTCACCCTCGAATGTCGAGATAAGCTGGTTTCTTTTGTATATAAACACGACAACATCTGTAAAACCTGTCAGGATGTGGGTTACCAGCTGATAATATCTTGTTTTTGATGTGTTCTTCTCTTTTTAACACGTAAGAGTGAAAGAGAAGGGTGCACTTCGCGTGGGAGCTCGGTCCCGGGTCCCGACAGTTATTTTGATAAAAAACGGGAGATGGAATGTTAAGCCCGGTTGAGCCAGACAAGCTTTGGGATTCGAGTCTCTGGTTGTTGTTTTTTTTAACTGTAGGCACAGGATATGATTTTGTTTTGCCTGAATAAGAATGATTTTGTGATTTTACTTTGATAATAAATGTAATCTTTATCGTGTTACTCATGGTTTTTCCCTCGACGTAATTTGATGTTCAAGAGATTATATAAGTAAGTATTCAAGTTTTTTTTTTATACTTAGGTGCCTATGTTAGAAAAAATCACCCACTTTTTTAAATTTCAACGTTAGGATTTATTTGATGGTTCCTAAATAATACTGCTACCCTTTCGGGATTACAAGCGTGATGTTAAGTAAATTAAATACCTATTTCTTGGAAAACGCATCACTGTTTTTTGTTTTAATCCTAAATGATCAACACTAACAACTGACCCCACTACCCAATTACTGGGTAAAACGATACCCCTTGGTAAGACTGGTTGTCAGACTTTCGGGCTTCTGACGATCCGTAACGACTGTCAAAGATCCACGAATGACAGCCGGGACCAACGGCTTAACGTGCTTTCCGAGGCACGGAGGGGTCTTGGTATGTGAAGATGATAACCCATCCACGGACCAACCGCGGCAAGCGTAGCTTAACCATCGATCGACCCGTGCGGCTGTTATTAAGCCACAAGCCCCTTTACACTAACAAAGTATGTCTGTCTTAATTCACTTATCACAGATTCATGACGTTTGTTATTTCATAAAATTTTATGATAAATTTTACTTATCTTTTTGATAAGTTCATTAATAATGATAAATGGTATAGTAATTTCCTGTGAGAATAGTTTTTTTATAGACTTAGCATTACTTAGTCATTTTTATTTCGATTATTTTTATTTTTCTTTGTGAAATTCGTCATCGTCATGTGATTTTGATTTTCAGGCTTCTTAACTAGCATTTAAAATTTTCAACTGCTACGGTGAGTGCACCTGTCTGCGCACACGCTTAAATGTTAAATGATTTATTTCTGTAAGTAGGTTTGTACAAACACTTTTACACCTCAATCATAGTTTTTTAAACTAGATGAGGTCGGCGTTTCCTATCTGACTACTCTGAGAAGAAAGGCCGAAACAAACTCAGGTCACAGTCTCTTTTTAAGTCCAGACAAAATCTTGGTCACATCAAGTGAAGACCATGTAGATTGGTGTCTGAAAATTAAATGGTCTTTTAAGGAAAGAACCACACAGGTTGAGCGGACCTGTCCAGTCAGTGCACGCATTTGTCAAAAATCGTGCAGCTCAACTCAGAAGTTGAGGAGCTCAACGATTGTGCACTATAATATCTCCCGCGCCTGCTGCGTAATACCACAGATAATATAATACTACACTATCAATCACAATCTGAATCATTTTGAAGGATATTCCTAATCCATTGCTTCATATGTTCGAAAAAAGAGTCTGCTCAAAAACGTAACTAACGCAATGAATGTTGTTGAACTGTCAATTGCTTAACACACTATCAGTAGGAATGGTTTTCAATTTGACAGTTCAACAACATTAATTGCGTTATTTACGTTGTTGAACAGTCATATTTTTCGAACATATGAAGTAACTAGCTTCCGCCCGCGGTTTCGCCCGCGAGGTATGTCGATAAAAACTACCCTATGTCCTTCCCCGGGATGCAATCTATCTCTCTGCCAAATTTTATCGAAATCCGTTTAGTGGTTTAGGCATGAAAAGGTAACATACAGACAGACAGACAGAGTTACTTTCGAATTTATAATATTAAGTAAGTAAGTAAGTATGGATGTATGGATAGATTATCAATATATTTCAAAATTATTCAGATTGATTGATAAGTGTGTTAGCTCCAGGTATGTACGAAGTGCATTCAATAAGTACCTAGCCTCATCGCCAGAGGGCGCTGTAGTTTCAAAAGAGTTTTACCACAGTGTAGCACATTATTTTTTAATTCTTTTTTAAAATTTTCATTCCAATCCCTTCATTTGTTTTAATTTGACAACTTATGGAAGCGAACGTGTCGATCGGTTTTACAAAAATGGAAAAAGAGCAATATCGTTCGGTGATTCGATTCCTATTTTTGGAAGGGAAAACGCGCATCGAAATAAAAGAGCGCTTGGATGCTGTGTACGGTGACTCTTCTCCATCGATGGCCACCGTCAAGAATTGGTTCAACGAGTTTGCACGTGGATGTACGTCGGTTTTTGATGAACCACGTCCAGGTGCACCGAAAACAGCTGCTACGGAGGAAAACATTAAAAAAATCCATGATCTCGTATTGGCAGATCGCCGATTGAAGGTTCGCGAGCTAGCTGAGACTGTAGGCATTTCAGAAGGAACAGTGCATCATATTCTTCACGAGGAACTCGGCATGAGAAAGCTGTCGGCGCGATGGGTGCCGCGTTTACTCACACCAGAAAACAAGCGCAACCGTGAGACCACATCGGAGACGTGTTTGGCGCTGTTTAAGCGGAATCCAGCGGAGTTTTTGCGTCGTTTTGTGACCGTCGATGAAACCTGGATCTACTGGTACACACCAGAGACCAAGGAGCAATCAAAATAATGGATCCAGACCGGGGAACGTGCTCCAAAGAAGGCGAAAACTGTAAAATCGGCCGGAAAAGTTATGGCTACCGTTTTCTGGGATTCACAAGGTGTGATCTACATCGATTACCTTGAGAAGGGTAAAACAATTACAGGGCTTTACTATGCCGATTTATTGGGCCGATTCGACGCCGAATTAAAGAAAAAACGACCCCATCTGGCGAAGAAAAAAGTGCTGTTTCACCACGACAACGCACCGGTTCACACGTCTGCCGTTGCCATGGCCAAATTGGTCGAATTACGCTACGAATTGCTGCCCCATCCACCGTATTCTCCAGATTTGGCCCCTTGTGACTTCTTTCTGTTTCCTAATCTGAAAAAATCACTCGCCGGGAATAGATATGGATCAAATGAGGAGGTCATCGCCGCCAGGGAGGCCTATTTTGCAGAGTTTGACAAAAACTATTTTTCGGACGGGTTAAAAAAGTTGGAGCATCGCTGGGCTAAGTGTATCGAACTAAAAGGAGACTATGTTGAAAAATAAATTGCCACTTTTCCAAAATTTTCATTTACTTTTTGTAGGCTAAGTATTTATTGAATGAACCTCGTACCTAATCTTCCTTTTTCTTTAACCAACTTCAAATAAAAATAAAGATTGAATTGCAAAGGTCTGTTTTTGAGTTTTTGCTGACAAAACGAATCATGAAATTACCAGAACAATTTGATAAGAATTATGTTGATAAAATATCTTGTTTTCAGCGTTATAATTTATTATGTAAACAGCACTATCATTAAACACAAACAGAGCCATCTGTATGCTTGTTATTAAATTGATATCATAAATAATCTAAAGCTACAAATCCGCTTTTAATCAATACTTACATAATATATTATTTTAAAAATATATTTTTAATTGGCAGTTCTTTTTGACATCTCTTGATTTATTGAACTTTGTATCGAGTTATCTAGAACTAGAAGTTTCATCATCTGCCTAGCCTTTTCTCAACTATTTTGGGGTCAGCTTTCAGTCTAACCTCATTACCGGATGCAGCGAAATGTTAGTAGGTACCAACATTACATGGTGCGACTGCCTATTTGACCTCCACAACCTAACACGATGACCCTTGGTAAGAAAGAATAGTTGTCAGACTTTCCGGCTTCTGTCGACCCGTAAAGACTGTCAAAGATACACGAATGATAGCCGGGACCAACGGTTTAAAGTGCTTTCCGGGGCATGGAAGGGTCCAGACTCTCGACATAACGGATGGTCACCCATCCATGGACCGACCTTGGCAAGTGGTTAACCACGTATTAAGCCACAAGTCCCGAGGATTAAAATTACAGGTTTTACATAAATGATAGTAATTTAGGGTTGTTTTATTCGGCTGTTTACCTAGTCTATAATATAAAAATGAATCACTAAATGTGTTGCTAAACGCAAATCTCGAAAGCAGCTGCACCGATTTCGCTAATTCTTTTTTTGTTGTGTTTGGTATTGTCAGGACAAGGTTTGTACGAAAGAAAAAAAAAATGTTCGAAAAAAAAATTGCACCCGTGCGAAGCTTTGGCGGGCCGCTAGTGTTCTATAAAAGCTAATATAAAGACCTTTGATACCGGCGTCGAGTCCCGAATATTATGGCGCCTACGTGCCTACTGCCTGCCTACCAATTGTTTACTGAGTGTGATGATATAATTATAATAAATCGGTTTCCAATGTATGTATGCAATGTAAATTTATTCTGAAATAAAATGTTTAATTCAGAGATTTCATTATTTCATCATTATCGATTTGTAAACTTGTTTATACGTATTTTGTTTACTTCAGTTTCTGATAAAAATAGCTGAAAGAATTTGGCTTAGCTGACGTTAACGCAAAACTCGTGACGCACGGCGCCAAGCCGTCTCAATGCTATGTTTAGTAAAATTTTATTAAACTATTTATGCGTTTCTCTTTATGAATTAGTTAATATTATGGATTCCTACAAAGTACTAACACCTAATAAGTGAGGTTTCTTAACTTTTTCTCCAAAGAGTATAAAGGCCTATGCAAATTTCTGAACGAAAATACGAGGTTCAACGACCTCTGCTGTCAAACTGACAACAGTCAATCTCAAAAATAGCAAATGTCAATTTTGCAGAGATTTTCGTGGATTTTCGTAAGAAAAATATTTACGAAATTAGCGAAATGCGAAGGGAGTTCATATTAGTTTTGTTGGGAATTATATGCATATCGACACTGTCGTCTTTGCTATCCGGATATGTGCATATAGAAACGGATAAAATACTCTTAGACACCGTCGTAGGCGCAGTCGGTGCTGGTAATTTCTCGTATTGGCAACTAGCACATACCGGGCCTCTCCTGGTGGAACTAACCTCTTTATCCGGTGATGCTGACCTGTACGTGTCTGACACTGTGAGGTATGTTGACCAAAATAGTAATTTTCATCTGTTTTCTTTAATTTTTCTGTGATCGGCTTTTCTACTCAAAAGTATATTTTAATTGTTAATATGTAGTTTAAATTCGCAGTTTTTGTTAGATAGCCCTTTCTAATACTTACGCCAATACCAGTAGAAGGTATTATATATCTGACCTTTTTGAAGGACTAAGAGTGTATATCCTTTTAGCAGAGAACCAGTTGATTTGCTGATGGTTGGTTAAGGCCTATGTCCAGCAGTGGACGTCTTTCGGCTGAAATTATGATAATTAAGCCCTTCTAGATTCTAGGGCTTATCCATACAGGCTTTTGATAGACATTTACATTATAAATCCTATCCTATTAATATATTAAAAATGTGAAAGTTTTAGATGTTTGGATGTTTGTTACTCAATGACGCAAAGACTACTGAACGGATTTGGATAAAATTTGGTACACAGATAGTTTATACCCAGGATACTTTTTATCCTGATATTTCCACAGGTTCTAAACTAACGCGGGTGAAACCGCAGAGCACTGCTGGTACCTAATATTTCTAACTTGTAAACCCTTTTTCAGACCTAGCTATGAATCAGATAAGAACAACTTTAGCTCCGTGACCTGTGGTCCTGATATGGTCAACATACCCTCTGAATTCCCCAGGCCAATCGGTGAGATCAACATGCAAGCATAAAAAAAAAAAATACTTGGCTTTTTCTCTTGTAAAGGGACAAATTATACCCGACGTTTTTTTTTTTACCGGTTTCTAATTTATACAGGATGTTCTACCCATGAATATGAACAACTTTCACTATGGGACCAACTCTGAAATCACGAAAAAACAGCTGTTTTTTCACAAAAATTTTGAATCAATAAAAAAATCATTCTGTGTTATGTTTACTATAAATAGATCATGCCGTGGGTAAAATAAGCATGTATGAGCCCTTATTTTTAGTGTTCCATACCTCAAAAGGAAAAACGGAACCCTTATACTTCGTTGTCCGTCTGTCTAGAACCTTTTTCTCAGGAACGCTTGGAGTTATCAAGTTGAAATTAATATCGAATAGTAAGGGCTGCAATCCCTTGAAGTTGTGAAAAAATCAAACAACAAAAAGATATGGGTCTCATATTTTGTTCCCATTTATGCCGCATATTTTGTGTTCCCATTTATGCCGCATATTTTGTGTTCCCATTTATGCCGCATATTTTGATCGCTCAGCATAGTGCTAAGACCCTATACGAGATAGAGCATCAGCGCTGTTTTTCAGCGACAGCCGGCGTTGACGTGATGACGTCAGCCAGTGCAGCATACAATTCAAGCTGGTTGAATACCGCTAACCCCAGATCACCACATGTTCCAGGTATTGGAGTCTTCGGTCACTGGTCCCACTATCTCTCGGAGTACAGCATCCAAGTGTTCCTGGACGCCTCAGCCGTGCTCAGCGAGGAACAGGTGCTCGCTATTGAGAGGGCTCACCGTGGTCTTGGAGAGAAATATGGAGGTAACCTCATAAATAATTGAAAAATCACGGCACCGACTGATGTGCAAGTGGGGCGTCTGACTTGGAAGGAAACCCAACTGCTCAAGTCTTGTATGGAATCACACTATTGCCACTTATTCATTTTGTTCCTCAAATTTGAAAAGAGTTTGAAGAGGGTAGAGGGACAAACTAGGATAAACAATGTTATTTCTAGTTTTAACCAAAAATATAGCTCAAAAACTATTACTATTTAACATCACGCTTAAGGCCTTAGGCGAGAGGGGCCCGTGGCTAAATAATAACAGCCGCACAGGTCGATCGATCAGGTTAAGCTACGCTTGTCGCGGTTGGTCTGTGGATGGGTGACCTTCTTTAAATATCGAGACCCCTCCGTGCCTCTGAAAGCACGTTAAGCCGTTGGTCCCGGCTGTCATTCGTGGATCTTTGACAGTCGTTACGGGTAGTCAGAAGCCCGAAAGTCTGACAACCAGTCTTACCAAGGGGTATCGTATTACCCAGTAACTGGGTTGTGGAGGTCAGATAGGCAGTCGCTCCATGTAAAATACTGTTATTCAGCTGCATCTGGTTAGACTGGAAGCCGACGCCAACATAGTTGGGAAAAGGCTAGGCGGATGATGATGCTTGAAGCCTTAGGCGCCAATCAAAAAGTAAAAAGAACGCTATGCGAAAACGAAGTAATAGCACGGGTAGGCGATGCGATGCGACGCGGTGGGTCGGGGGAACATGAAATATCACGCGGACGAAGTCCCGGGTAAAAGCTAGTCTATTATAATAAATTTTCCTCATAATCAGCCTATAGTGTTCCCACTGCTGGGACACAGGCCTCCTCTCATCGAGAGGGAGTGGGCTATAATCCACCACGCGGGCCCAGTGCGGGTTGGTAGATGTCACATGTCTTCGAATTTTTGGTTCTAGGACATGCTGGTTTCCTCACGATGTTTTCCTTCACCGTTTTGAAAGCAGTGGTGATGAAATAATTTACACAAAGTAAAGCGCCTGTCTGGGTTCGAACCTACGACCTACAACTCGCGGCCATTACCACTGGGCCACCACTGCTTTATATATAAATTCTCCTGTCTCCTCAGAAATGGACAAGCGTAAGGAGAAGCCAGCGACGCGGAAGACCGACGAGGAGCCCAAACCACGCTTCCTGAAGCTGCTCAGCATTCTCGATATGATCTTCGAGATGTTCGTTTTATAGGTAAGTACCTACCTACATGCTGAGCATGAGGTCCTGGGTTCGATTCCTAGATCGGGTAAAATATGCCAAAATGGTCGTATGCATTAGAACGGCAAACTGCACAGGCTGGGAAGAGCGAGCGAAGCGAGCTCGAAAATTTTAGCAACCCTTGGCTTGGAAAATAAAACCTGACTTGGTTTTATTTTACATTTTCAAGCAGAAATAGGAGTTACATTGTCGACTTAGGCAGGCAAGTCTTAAGCAACTAAGGGGATGTAGAATGCAAGAGCGAGCGAAGCGAGCTCGAAAAAATTTTCACAGGTAGGTTCGATTTTCTTTTAATCATTCCAAAAGGACTAGGAATTATTACTTTCTTTGTCGATTTATGAGAAAAGCTCAAGAATCAACATAATGTAGATTGCAAGAGCGAGCGAACCGAGCCTAAAAATTATAGCACCTCACCTTGAATAGGTTCTGTTTTCTTTTGACAATGCTACAGAATTTCGACGAAAAGCTTAAAAATCGTTTTACTGCAATTTAGGTTTGGAATCTGGCCTTAACCTAAGCCATTCGAAACTTAGTACGAGCGCTGTGGTGCCCAATATCCCAAGTTTGCTTCGTTCGATCTCGCATCCTAGATTCTATATTTTACAACAGGTTTTTTGAAGTAAACACTTTTTTAGGCGCGTTAATAACCCCATGTCTGCCTATCTTCTTAATGTTTTTGTATAAGCCCATCGGGGTAACAGTACAGTTTTAAGTTAGTACGACAAGTACCTAAATCATTCAGACTCTCGACAGTTTGAATGATTTGGGGGGGGGGGGGGGGCATGACCCCCACGACCCTTCCCCCTCGGTACGCGCCTGAGGACATGCCGGTTTCCTCACGATGTTTTCTTTCACCGTTTTGAGAGCAGTGGTGATGACATTAGTTACACAAAGTAAAACGCCTGTCTGGGTTTGAACCCACGAACCCACAACGGCCCCTACTTATGGGTCACCACACCACTGCTCATGTAATAGCTTAGATACTGAGAAATTGGTGATGACATTAAACAATTTTGCTTTTTAACTACAAGTATACAGTGTGTCAGGTTAAACGAGGGACATACTTTAAGGGAGTGTAGTACTCATGAAAATAAACAACTTGTAATATGAGGCTGACTCAAAAATAAGAAAAAAAAAACTGTTGTTCCCTACATTTTGTCCAGTTATGCGAACATAAATGTATAGAGCGGCTGGTTTTATTTTCTCGATTTCAGTGTTAGTCTTTTAGAGGGGCCTGCGGCTAAATAATAACAGCCGCGCAGGTCAATCGATCTGGTTAATCTGCGCTTGCCGCGGTTAATCTGTGGATGGGTGACCATCTTTACATACCGAGACCCCTCCGTGCCTCGGAAAGCACGTTAAGCCGTTGGTCCCGGCTGTCATTCGTGGATCTATGACAGTCGTTACGGGTCGTCAGAAGCCCGAAAGTCTGACAACCAGTCTTACCAAGGGGTATCGTATTACCCAGTAACTGGGTTGTGGAGGTCAGACAGGCAGTCGCTCCATGTAAAATACTGGTATTCAGCTGCATCCGGCTAGACTGGAAGCCGACCCCAACATAGTTAGGAAAGGGAGATGAGTGTTGGTCTCTTAGTAAAAGTTGTTCATTTTCATGGGTACTACACTCCCTTAAAGTATGTCCCTCGTTTAACCTGACCTGTTAATAATTTTAATAATTAATTTATATTTTTGTATCTATTTCAGACATTATGGTTGATATTACGCTATTTTGAGAGAGTAACCGAGCGTGATAGGTATTATCACACCAACGCGTTATAAATAGGGTAGGCAGAGCGTTGGTACAAGATGATGGAATATAACATGACATGATAATTATGTAAAATGGAAGTGCTGGGATACGGTTAAAACTTTACTATTGGTATGGTTTAGTGTATTTTTTTTATTTATTTGATATATTTGGATCTCCAACAGAGGCTACACATTTTCATGCAAGTTTACAAGAACAGAGAAAAATACTAGTGTGCGCTTCCAATTACAGGAGACCAAAAAATCATTATGTTATAATGTACAGTTAGTTTGATAAAGCGAAAATATGAAAATAAATCAAAACCACGAAAATATAAAGTTGATGGCCATAGACTCCTCCTATTACATGGGACTTATGTCCATTTTCACTAATACTAGGGGACACCTAAATGAATGCCAAAATAAAAACGCGAAGTTGGATTTTGATCGCTCGGTTCAGGTTCCGAAAGTTTAATATCTAACAGCATGCTTACATTTAGGCATCCATTTAGGGGTCGCCTATTGTTAGTGAAAACAAGCATTAGGGTCGGTTCACATCTGACGGAATATGCGTCGGGCGTAACTTCGATTGCGTCTATTTATTCGCTCGGCGCACTAACGCATCATCGGTTAAGTGTGAAAGGTTGAATGTTTTATCATATAATTGTCTGTTCTGCATAGCTATTCACAAAGCTACGACACGGTTTGGTACCGTATCGAATGTCAATGTTATCGACGAAATCCTATAATCGCTATTCACAAATCCGAAACCGTACAATTTTGACAGTTCATATACGGTATGAAGACATCAATTCTTCCGACAGGTATTTGCTGTCGGAAGTGTTATCGAATAACAAAATATTGTTTTAAAAAGAATAATCTAAGCAATAAGTGTCAAAACACGGCTCCGGGCAAGGTCCTCATGCCCTTGCATGAATGCAAAGAGCATCTGCCGCTGCTCCAATGACACTCTTTTCTGAAAATATGCATTTTCAATATTAGGTACCACGTTTTATAAAATGAAAATGAGGAAATAGTAATTTGTTTAAATACCGATAAAATACATACAACCATTTTTCTGTTTAAAAAAAAACTAATTTTTCACTCCTCAATTATTTTTTTTTATTATTTTTTTAATTCGCCCAAAGGGCAGGCTAAAGTCTTTCGACCATACCGCCTTGTCTTCCGAGTAGTTCTCAATTATCTCTATAGCTCAAAACAAGATTCAGAAAAATAATTATTCCAGATTTCCAGGTTTGACAGAAAGTTGAAGTTTACAAAGCAAGTTTAATAGAAATCAGGTAAATTTTATTTATTAATAAAATCATTGCTTACTGTTTTATATTTTTTAATAGTTACTGAATGCATAATCTATAGTTGCCCATAGTGAAATACTCAATAAAAATCATTTATGTACCACTTAAAATTTTCTACAACGAATATCTATTTACTACCATTTTGTAGCGTTCCCCGTATACACACCTAAAAAAAAACCCTTCCATACGGATCTGTGAATAGCGTTTTGCCGGTCCTTCGGTTCAGAAATCAGGTTATCGAACAAGTGTCATTGTCGATACGATAGTGAATCGTATGTTTGTGAATACGGGTGCTGGTGTTACGCAACGCATCTTCCGTCAGATGTGAACCGACCCTTAAGGTGCCACTAGTCGATATTTTTTTCATACAAATTTCGAGAGAATTCGATTTCTCCACTGTTAAACATGATAGCGTTTTGTCTTATTTAAAATTCGATTTTACAAAGCACTTTTCGAATTTTTTGAAGCGCCTATCAGTTCAGAACGGTGTTTCAGACGTTGTGCGTGTAGACTAGCGTCTAACTGCTCATCACTGGTACTATCTCTGTCAGACACGAAGCCAGGTGAGACAGCTTTTTGGCCATGACCACCAGTGAGTTCGAGCTCGCGACTAGTTTACTCTTAAACATAGCTAACGAAATGTGGGTGGGTACTTACACTCATTAGATAAGTCGTTTGACACGTGTATATATAAATGAAGAATACATTATGTAACTTATTGTATTATTTTGTATCTAGTCAATAAATACATGTAATTATTTCCAAAGGCTTTTATTTCTCGCTACAACCGGCATCCTGATTGCGTAACTCACTATCAATCACAATAATATTGAAGGATGTTGCTAAGTAATCCATTGCTTCATATGTTCGAAAAACTATCAATCACAATAATTTTGAAGGATGTTGCTAAGTAATCCATTGCTTCATATGTTCGAAAAAATTTACGCAGTGAATGTTGTTAAACTGTAAAAATACCTGCGCAGTACCTCACCCCCCGCTGACAGGTGAATTGTTTACTGCACAACGACTCGCCTCATATTCCAAGCCGCCATTAAGTTTTAATCGGGATTCAGCACTGATTATTTTCGGCGTGTTTTTGCCTTGTGGTACGGAACCCTTCGTGTCCGATTCGCACTTGACTGCTATTTTGTGGCTCGCCCCTAATTACATGGGGGCGAAACGTGGGTCAGCGGATGTAGGTACTATGTACTATACACCGCTGTCCACCCCCATTGTGAAATAGCGTTGGCGTGATGTAATGTTTTAGTGATTACTCGAAAAAACAGATGTCTCAATAAAACACTCAGTTCAAGCGTGAAATAATTTTATTTACAAACTAAGTCAACAACATATAAATACACAGACTATAACACAAATTCAATACTTTTTGTCAGTACACATATTACTTACTAGCTGCGCCCCACGGTTTCACCCGCGTAAGTTTCGATCCCGTGGGAATAACGGGATAAGTTTCACATGTCCATCCATCATGTGTCATGTGTGTGTCATCCTGGTTATAAACCTTCTGTGTGCTAAATTTCATTCAAATCCGTTCAGTAGTTTTTGCGTGAGAGTAACATCCATCCATCCATCTTCACAAACGCGTTTTTAATATTAGTAGGACAATTCATTTGTGTTATAGAAATAAAACATAATAAAAAGTGTGAACCAGTACTGCACTTACTGCTATAGTCCTCTAGACAGAATTTCGCCCATGGCGACCAAACCAATCTCAAGGGAGACTATAGTTTGACTTTTAATTAGCTGCAGTAAATCGTTGAGCTCCTTAAGTTCTGAGTTGAGCTGCACGATTACTGACAAATGCGTTCACTGACTGGACAGATCCGCTCAATCTGTGTGGTTCTTTCCTCAAAAGACCTTTTCAGACCCAATCTACATGGTCTTCACATGATCTGACCAAGATTTTGTCTGGACTTTAAAAGAGACAAAATCCAAATTAGACCTCTGAGTTTGTTTCGGCCTTTCTTCTCAGAATAGTCAGATAGGAAACTCCGCCCTCACCTAGTTTAAAAAAATATGATTGACGAAAATAAATCTGACTTACAGAAAATAAATCATTTAAAATGACAGCTTTTATGTGTTACTTAAATTACTGAAATTGACGTTTTTGTTTTTTCACGGCCATCAACCAAACTCGTTTAACCAAACTTGGACCCCACTCTCCTCAGTCGCGACTGCGACCACAATTCATTGATTTATTGCGATTAGTCTTTGTTTTGTCTGCTACAGGACTAAACTAAAATGTATCTTCTGTCCTTTTCTTAATGAAACAGAAAGAAAAAGATGCACAGAACTTAGATTTAGTCTAGTTTGTGAAGAACAGAATCGGCACCATAGATAAATAATATAGTGTGGGAAAAACTTAGCATAAAAAATAACCTCCTTACTAATAAACGTATTATATCAGATGAATAGTTTACAAACCGATTTCTCTCTTTCGTAATTTGACTTTCGAAAGAAGAAGACAAAGCGTTGTGTAACTATACAGGCGCTAAACAACGTTTATTAGTAAGGAGGTTTGGCTCAATTTACACCGCCGCGGAATGAAATGGAAGCGATTTTTTTTTTGTGTTTTTTTGTTAATTATGAACTTTATGTCAATAGTGTAACGCATAAATTAGATTCGCCCATAAGCACAGGTCGCGCATCTTCTGGAGAAATATCGCGCATTCTCGGAAATTCCTGCAGTAACAAGCTCGTATCTAGTTTGTACGTTAGACAATTGACATAAAGTTCATTTTTGCTATTACGGAAACTCCACTCCGTTCCGCGACGGTATAAATTGAGCCTGTATACAAATAATTCTAAAATAACATGCAAAAGCTATAATTGACTAATTATAGTTATCTTTTTTTATCTGTTAGGAAAATTAATTGTTTATCAAATGAACACACTACAGGATCAAATTAAATTAGCTAGCGAAACTCCGCAGACGTGATGGGTATCGATATGTAAACACGATAGCCGTTCAACTGTACAAAGATGAAAGAATGACATTTGCGATTACAATATACGGACAATTTAAATTGGTAGCCAATTTGATAAACAATTAAATTTCCCTGACTTTACATCAGATCTTCTTTTATTAAACTTAAGAAATAAATATTTTGGTACGAACATCACTTAGCAACCTATAAATTATTTAACACTAGCTTCCGCCCGCGGCTTCACCCGCGAGGTATGTCGATAAAAACTATCCTATGTCCTTCCCCGGGATGCAATCTATCTCTCTGCCAAATTCTATCGAAATCCGTTCAGTGGTTTAGGCGTGAAAAGGTAACATACAGACAGACAGACAGAGTTACTTTCGAATTTATAATATTAGTATGGATGTCTTTATAAAATGTATCGAGATTTTAAATCTGCCTTGGGCAAAGTAAAATGGAGGAATTATGTGCAAGGTGAGGATCACCGGATTACTTTCGGTGTCACGTAATGGCTACATTTGAGTCTGAAACTTCTCGGGGAATCCCGAATGGTATCGATAAATGTATCCGGGGACTAAGGTTGTCAGGCCGTTATTACACTGCACCGGACGGTCCGGCGTGCGGTACTGCGGTTTTTAACTTTGACTGTAGAGAGCACGGAGATGGGGTGTCAGGTGTCAGTGTTACACCCTGCGCTTTTTGTATACAAATCAAGATTCTACAGGCTGTTGTCGCTTCGAAGACTGATATACATTTTATCCATAAGTACTTAATATTACGAAAGTAACTCTGTCTGTATGTTACCTTTTCACGCCTAAACCACTGAACGGATTTCGATAAAATTTGGCAGAGAGATAGATTGCATCCCGGGGAAGGACATTGGATAGTTTTTATCGACATACCTCGCGGGCAAAGCCGCGGGCGGAAGCTAGTTTACATATAAAATAAGTTATTTTGATTGATAATTTAATTATTAGTTGGTTTATTTTTTTTAATCATTACATTTTTGGGGCTACGCGAAATTAAATACGTTTACCTAAAATTAATATTTAGGTTGGCAGCACTAGTGTCGCGCCATTATTGTTGCGTTGCGAACTTCCGGAGCAAAAGTGGGGGGCGACACTTGCTATACGAATATTGGAAGGAGTGATTGGCAGTAGGTACAGACGCCAGCACGTCAACCTACTACAATCTGTCAAATTTCTTTAATAGATTTTCAACTTTATCAAAGCATAAGGTTCAAAGTTGATTGGGAAATTTTGACAATTTCGGTTGACGTGCTGGCGTCTGTACATCTCCCGAATAGTCAAAAATAGTGTGGTTATATTTTAGACTACAAAATAAAGTTATAATCATTGTTTTTTACGTGTGCAGTTTGATTAAAATTATTTTACAAAGTTAAAAACCGCAGTACCGCACCGGTGCAGTGTGAAAACCGCCTAAAGGGCTGATTTTTATAAATTTAAAACTCAAATCTTGCTGCAAAATTATTTGGCAGTAATTCTTAATATATTGCTTCCATTACTTTCTGCAATGTGCGTGCAAGACACTTGCAACACAAATTCAAGAACAAATCTATGGCATTTTTATTAACCTTTTAACCGCCCGACTTCATATCAGAAGCGTGCTCTCAGCGCCCGAAAAAAAAAATTCCTGATAGAATACAGCGTAATTACCTAAATAAAAAAGCAGATTGAACGAGCTGTGGTATTTTGTCGTAAATACAGGACGATTTTTTCATCACCATCCAAATTTTTAGAGGGTGTTCTACCCATGAATATGAACAACTTTCACTATGGGACCAACACTGAAATCACGAAAAAAAAAATCCGCTGTTCCATACACTTTGGTCAAGTATGTATTGAACTCTTGTATTAAACAGCAGATTTTTTTTTTCGTAATTTCTGAGTTGGTTCCATAGTGAAAGTTGTTCATATACATGGGTGGAACAACCTGAATTGGATGGTGATAAAAAAATCTTCCTGTATACGACCCTGGCGAAATGGACACGAAAATATTTGTCGGATTAATCCGGCGTAAACGGTTAGTAGGTTAAAATCAACAACAATGATTTATTAACTGCTACTGTGACACTAATCATCTTTTTTAAAAGTCTTAGCTGCTGTGAGTTTCTGCTTGCATTCTTGATAGATGCCATCTAAGTCAAATGCTGCTTTCACATTGTCTTTTGAGAAGAGGAACCTGAAATTATGATAGAAAATTAACATTATTAACGAAGGTTAAACTAAATTGGCAGGCGAAACTTCACAGACTTGATGGGTATCGATCATTATTTTAATATGATGGCAAACATGAGCAGTGGTGGCGCAGTGGAAACGATGTGGGTCATAGGTTCGAACCCAGGCAAGCAGTTTACTTTGTGTAAATCGTTTCATCACCACCACTCTCAAAACGGTGAAGGAGAACATCGTGAGGAAACCGGCATGTCCTAGAACCAAAAATTCTAAGACATGTGACATCTACCAACCTGCATTGGGGGATTAAGACCCACTACTTCTCACTGAGAGGAGGCCTGTGTCCCAGCAGTGGGAACATTATAGGCTGATTATGTTATGCTATGCTCCTACCCGCCGGATCACAGCGACGCTTGGCGTTTTCTTCTAGGTATTACACTAATATTATAAAGGCGAAAGTTTGTGAGTGTGTGTGTTTATTTGTTACTTCTTCAAACACAAACGGCTGGACCAATTTTGTTAAAAAAAATTATGGAGGTAGCTGACATTCTGGATTAACATAGGATACTTTTTATCTCGATATTCCCACGGGATCGAAACTTGTGCCGGTGAAACCGCGGGGAGCAGCTAGTAATAAGATAATTCTTATCTTGATAGTACGTCCCCTCCCCAAAGGATAATTTCCGACATCCATGTGGGCAAAACCAAGTACTTACTATTTATAGATACTTACTTCTGCAGCTTCCCAGTGTGGTCAGCCTGTGGCCGCCGCATCTTCTCCTGTCCATCAGTCAGCAGCAGCACTGTGGGTAGCTGCCGACTGGTGGGGCCATCTTGGACCCTGTACTTTGTGGCCGAGTCTGGGTATCTAAGGAGTTTGAAAGAATGACTTCATTAAGAGCGCATTCCACCAAACTTTTATACCTATAATTAGTCTTATCCTGAGAATAAATTTTGAATTTTTTTTCCATACTAGAACTGTCAGAAGTCAATTTTATTCCATGGATATAAGATATCTGACTTTGGTAAAATCGGCGCTTAGGGCGAATTTAATGAGCTACGTATGGTATTCCGAAATACCGCTCACCGAAATGACGGTTTTCCGATAACACTCTACTCCGACGGTTAGTTGAACGAAAAAATTATTGGCCGATGAAACGTTTCGCCGAAAATATTATTCATCGACGGTTGGTAGTCCGAATGAATCCTTCGCCGATGTAACGGTTCACCGAAAACACTCTTCAACGACGATTGGTTAAACGAACGAATCTTTCGCCGATAGCACTCGTTGTAGGGGAATTCTTTTGCCAAACCGAACCTCGGGGTGCCCTTCGGTCGCTCTTGCATCCTATGTTGACGTAGCCCCGCTACGCGGGGCTCCTATTTCTGTGTAAAGGGTATAAAGTAACCTAACCAAACCGAACCTCGGGGTGTCCTTTGCTTGCTCTTGCACTCTATGTCGACGTTTGTGTTTTTGTAATTGTTGTAAATTATCGGACGTAACTTTGTTTTTTTTTATTGCCACTCTTCCGTGTATTATTTTATTATTACCTGTATTTTTAACATGACTTCTACAAGACCTAAGGGTGTTGTCAAACTGAAAGAAAAACAATCCATTTGGCAAAAGAATTCCCCTACAACGAGTGCTATCGGCGAAAGATTCGTTCGTTTAACCAATCGTCGTTGAAGAGTGTTTTCGGTGAACCGTTACATCGGCGAAGGATTCATTCGGACTACCAACCGTCGATGAATAATATTTTCGGCGAAACGTTTCATCGGCCAATAATTTTTTCGTTCAACTAACCGTCGGAGTAGAGTGTTATCGGAAAACCGTCATTTCGGTGAGCGGTATTTCGGAATACCATACGTAGCTGGAATTTAATCAAAATTTTATATCAAGTGAATAAATTTTGAAATTTTGGCAGTTTTTTCAAATAAAAATTGTCAGATGTAAAATGTGTCATTGATAGGGTAAAGGTAATAATAATAATTATGCTTATAATTTAATTTAATTAATAGAAAACAAACAGTTTTCAAATTTTTCAAATTAAATTTCATTAGAAAAGATCCATTGGTTTCTTACTAAACTCCAAATATATCTGACAACTATGGTTACTTATCACTTTTTGTGACTGTACATGAAGTTTATAAAATAAATAAACTACCTTCCGACATCCAGCTTCCCAAACTTGAGATTCTCCAAGCTATAGCTCGCAGACAGCTCAGCGAACACCGGAGCAAAATTCACACAAGCCGGGTGCCACGCAGCATAGATACACACAATCCAGGTGGTGTTCTTATGGTGTTTCAGCTCGTCGTCCAGGACTTGTGGGCCTCGGAAGTAGGTCACGTGTTCCGGACCCATGTACGTTGGTTCCGGGAGTAGGAGGGCAGAGAGAATGAGGATTGCACCATATGGAAGGCCATAGCTGAAAGGGGATGGAAGGGAAGTTCAGTATTTGTATATTGTTTTCTTAAAAGCGTTTACGACGTACGGCATTTCATACTTGAACTTTCAAGCCCTTGTTTTTCGAAATGAATGAACCGATTTTAATGAAACTTCATACGCATGCAGGATACAAAGGTCTAAAAATTTAGTTAAGAAAATTTTCGAAAAATAGCGTTACAGCCAAATCAGACCGATTTTAAATTTTCCATAGAAACAGAGATTTCCAGTTATCTTTTTTTAAATACGACATTTCGAAAATGTTCTTTACTAACTTTTTATTAGATCTTTGTATCCTGCTTATGCGAACGAAATTTTAATTAAAATCAGTTCATTAATTTCGAAAAACAAGGACTTGATAGTTTGTGTGAAATGTCGTACGGCGCTGGCCCAGTGTGTAACGAATTGACGAGTCGTAGATTGTTGGTTCGAACTCGTGCATGGCACCGGGGTATTCTTCTTCTTAGCATGTCGATAGCAATCTAAATGGGCTCTGCCCAGAATTACTACTTCTTTGGCGCCATCACCAGTGTCCATCAGTTCCTGTAACATGCAGCTGACAGGACACGATATTATGTTTTTTTATTTACACTCCAAGGCAGAGTTGTCTATGAATCTCCACCTGAACAGGTTTTCCTTGCCTCGGCGAACCTGGGTCCGGAGTCTGTTACTATCCACCAAGTGCTCAAACGAGAACAGGGGTATTAAACTGCCAACTTCCAAACTCCGGACTCTTACTAAGAAATTCCTAATGGAAAACCTAATGATACTTTGCCCGACCTGGTAATCGAATCCAGGACCCCACGCTCAGCAACCACAAGACCAACAAGGCAGTTATACGGTACTCTTCTGTCATCTAAGTCTTTCAATCAGCCATATTATCAACTGAGTGATAATAAGTTGCTTAGTGTTTATTTTCATATGAATGCTAAATGCAAACGAACTATGTCAGTTTGCTGCAGGCATTACTGACAAATGTGTGCACTGACTGGTAAATAAGAATACCGGGGCGAATTGTAATGAAACATAAATAGTACAACACAACAATAAGGTACTCTTTTCTGTTTAAATAAGGACTAAAGTCACAGAAAAGTGTGACTTTATTTGCGAGTTTAGGTCACACAAAGCACCTGTCAGGGTTCAAACCTACAACTAATTTAAAGACTTTTATGACAGAAGAGTACTGTTTATCTGTTATACACAAGTGTTAATGTATGAGAATGTACACAATAAGGACGATTTTTTTATAAATTTCCTCGGTTTTATAATGGTAGGTAATATTGACCATGTTTAAAACTTATTGAAGAACTACAAGTACAACTTTTAGTAGAAAATACTGAGTACTTTTGGTAGAAAATACTGGTATTCAGCTGCCTCCAGTTAGACTGGAAGCCGACCTCAAAATTGTTGAGAAAGGCCAGGCAGATTAAATAATTAGAATTCACTGTGTTTAGAACCCACATTTTAAACATCTTTGGCATGAAACCGGTTCAAATAATACGAATAACCACCTAAAACCAGTTAGGATTACGTATAAATATAGGACGAAAAATACACACAAAAAAGGACTTACCGAATATCAGCATAAAACCAAAGAATTAGATTCGCAATCTTCGTATAAACGAACGAAGACGACAGATAGTTAACCATAGTAACGCTTCCTGCCTTCCTAGTCCTCAACATTACGACTATAATTAGGAAAAATAGAATTTCCGTTTCACGACTGTCCAGTTCACAATCCGCACTGGGAAACAAAAAGTTGCAAATATAACCTGTTCTCTTGCACGTAACGAAAGAAAGACTTAATAAAATGTTAAACCAGTAATATGGTTTTAATAACTGCCTCAAGTCAGCTTTGTAAGACATTGTTATTAGTTAAAATTTTATTTAATCACAATTTCTGGGTTCACACCAGCAGTAAACTGTTATGTCCGGTCCTCACTCTATTAAAAAGTACTCTGTGGTCCGGTCTGGGCCACAGACACAGATAAGATATTAGTAGCAAGCTACAGAATACTACAGATGCGACACAGCGACAGTAACTTCCTGCTTAGTTTCATATTGTTCCGTTTTGGCGCTGCAGTCACTCAGTTTGACATGACAGTACATTATAGACTCATGTGAATAAATTTAGTGATGTGACAATTAGACAAAACTGATATCGATAACTAGTGATGTTCTATTTTATCGATTTTAGGATGCTTGCCTGTATAATACTAACGGTTACGACTCCTTTCATTTAATGATGACGAAAACAATGTTTTTATATTTTTCATAGTTTTATTTATTGAGACATTTCTTTCTTATACTAGAATTCTTTTAATCTAATAATTTAAATACCCTTAAAAAACTTTCAAGAATGGTGATCCAACTCTTCAGAGACGGCACTTTCACAAATCGAGGTCTTCCTTACTGTAAAGCATGGTTGCTACTTTTGTCAATAAAATATAAGGATTGAATTTTTTTATGGTGTCAATCCAAAATGCGTGATGAGGCGAGTCTTTTTTTATGGCTCGTCGTAATTTTCCTCTTTTTGCTCCATCAGGATAGCCATTGCCACTGCTCTTTGAAGTAATTATGTTCAAATAAATCAGCATATCCTGAAAAAACAAGCGACAATCATTTAATATTAAGACTTACTTTTGTTTGAGGTTTTAATATTGATGAACGAAAGGCAAGCTAGATACACACCAGTAGTTGTAGTCACCTGTGATGGTTCAGCGACATCTTCCTCATCTTGCTCATTGAAATAATTATGTTCCTGTGTAACATCCCATCCTGGAAAAATAAATTGTACTGTTAGTGTTGTAATATTTTTAATTTAAAGTTGAAACACTATCGTCGCCCTTCTGGGATGTAGGTAACAGCTACTCATCCACAAACTGTAGCATTGAAAGCAAACTAGTTCATGTTCCAATAAATTATGTCATGAAAAAAACCCTGATGTCCCTTAAAAACCTAATATTATCAAAGATTTCTAGTGTGTATAATTATTTAATAGTTGTTGTTATTTAACAGTTGTAAATTATCTACGAGTACTTATCTGTTATTTATCTGTAAAATAACAAAGACTCAAATCATAACAAAACTCACCGGTTACTCTAAGCGGAACACCGTGAGCTATTTCTTTGCCAGTAAATACATAGACACGGGTATGAGTACCGCAGTCTTCGACCTTCACCTTCGTGTTCAAACTGATGTTTATCAAAATGTTTTTTACAGACACGTTTTCTTAATAATTGCTCTTTAGAGTCCAATGAGGAGGAAATTTGTGGGCACTAGGAAAGACAACCACAAATTTCTAAATTCATCGTTCTTGGGAATACTAAAAAGCCGGTTCGTCTCACTTGTTGCATTGCAACCACCAACACAGCACTTTTGGGTCCCCATGACGAATATTTGCATAAATAACATGCACAATCAATATTGTCTCAAACAACAGAGGAAACTTTGTGTCCTAAGGATCTCAACTCAGCAAAATACAAGGAAATACACTTATGAAATATGCGTCCAATTCGGAAGTTTTTGACAATGACATTTTCTATGTAACTATATACAATTCACAATTTCACATGACACGAAGTCTCAAGATGGCGGCCACCGCGGCCACAGAACATAATTCTATGTATCAGCAATCTTCCGATGCCAGCGCCAAAACGGAACATTTGGAACTAAAGCTGTCACAGGCCTGGAGGAAACTTTGTGTCCTAAGGATCTCAACTCAGCAAAATACGAAGAAATACACTTATGAAATATGCGGAAGTTTTTGACAATGACATTTTCTATGTAATTATTTATATACAATTCACAATTTCACATGACACGGAGTCTCAAGATGGCGGCCACCGCGGCCACAGAACATAATTCTATGTATCAGCAATCTTCCGATGCCAGCGCCAAAACGGAACATTTGGAACTAAAGCTGTCACAGGCCTGGCCACAGATTATTAATATGCACCACAGAACACTATTAGTCCTTGATATGCACAGACTACAATCACAGAGCATGTAACCTACTGCAATGTGTAATATGCACTATCACAGACTATATAGGCTAATAATGTAGGACGGGCACACGGTACCATGCATGGACTTAAAAGTTATAAGTCCATTCACGGTAGAGTCGGGCTATTTGACTAAAGAATATGTAGCTCGGGCAAAAAAACTTCCTGCTGGCTGTTCCACGGTGCGAATTATAGATGTGTCAAATGACAGCAAGATAGCAATATTAGTTTTTTGTAAGAGTAAAAGTGACAGCTTGAGACCCTAAAGGTGTTTGTTCTGCGATGTTTGGTTTCGTGGAAAGGGTGTTTGATTGAGAAGTGTCAGCTCCACTAAGGACGATACTTAGTCTGAGGGCACAAGCAAAAGTATGATTTTATTTAGTTTGAAGGACTTTTCATTTGTAGATTTGAGTAGACCTAATTTTATTGTATACATTTTCTAGATTGTAATCTTCGTTTTCTATCAGTTCATTCCTTGCACCGTATAAGGGTGTGAAGGATGAACTGTTCAAAAGTCTCTAGTGAATACTAGTCACACTGTACAAGTTAGAAAGGAGCGAAAATTTATTCACAGCCAATCTAGATGGTGTTGGGTATAACACTAGTGTTTACATTCTCTTTGGTGTTGGGATCGAATTAGATCACCGCGATTGAATGACTCGTACATCGGCTCTTCCGCTTCCATGTAGCCACAGAATACATAGACTATACATTTATCAGAATACATAATGTAGCTGTAAGCATGGACTTATAATACTTACTAACTGTAAGACTAATCTCTCTTCACTGTAGTTTTTTTTTAATAACCTGCACCACTACACTACAGCTTCCGCATCCAGCCAGTCTGCCCCAGCCACCTTTTTACCAGACCGGATGCGGAAGGTAAAGAAGTAGAAGAAAAAAGGTGGAAGTAGTGGTACAGTTTGGGTGAGGCCCATGTCCAGCAGTGGACCGCGATGGGCTGAGATGGTTAGTCGGTGAAAGAATAAACCCGTTTTAGACCTTGTCCAGAAAGGGCAAATTCGCTGCGAATCCTTTCACGAATTCATACACGCGTTGGCGAGGTACTAGTCACCAATACATTGCGTGCGGGTCGAAATATTATGAGACTCCTTGTTGCGTCCAGTTTACGCGCAAACTTCAGAGCGAGTGCACGTATGGGAAATGGAGCGGCAATATTCGTCCCCAAATGCTCATATTCATTTTTATTTGCGTACCATAATGTCATTACAGATATTACAATAATGGCTTAAAGCTAGATACAATTATGGACCCTTTAGGGCACAGCAAAAATTACAACGATCAAAAAAATAAATAATATATTAAATAAACAATGTCATTCTTATTTTTTAAAGTATTCATTTTTTGGGAACGAATAAACAAGTAAAAAATTATGAATAGTTAAAACGTGTTGCTAAATTAATGTGTAAATGCTCGCGTTGGTACGCTCCTTTTGTACGCAAAGTACGCGGGTAAAACGCGAGAGATTCGCGACGAATACGCCCTTACTGGACAAGATCGGGAATGAACCGTCAAAAGGTATTTGGTAACAAGAAAAACAAGAGAAATGATATCAAAATATTTTATTATTCCAAACTTAAACTTATGTAACATCATTGTATTCTGTAGAGTTTGACTTTTTAGTAACATAATTTTTGATACCCTAAATTCAGTATCCTTCTAAAACTTGAATAACTGGGCATGCCATGACTAAATACCCATTTCATAGAGATTACAGAGTAAAAGAGGAGTGATTCTGATTAATATTAACTACCTATCTTGGTTCGCGAAAACCAGAGGGGTAATTCCCGTACCTATTTTTAAGAACGTTCGCATTCAAATCTGTCTCAATCTGTCAAAAAAAAATCACCGACGTGACGGTTCAGTTTCGTTCATTGTTCGCAAAAAGCGCGAAGTGCGTCTACAAAAGATTTTCACTTCATAAACTTCTAATTTATCCACATTTTTGTCTTGTTTTTGACATTAATGGTCGCCGATATGAGATTGTGACTTTAATTTGAACATTTTTTAATTTACAAAAATTGCCCTTCTGGTAATCCATTCCAGGGAACCTAGTTGACGAAACTCCAGACCAAGGACCCCTTATAAATAAACATAAATTAAAGGATTGACACTTTTTTTTTACTAAGGTATAATCGTTTCAAATCACGAGCGTTTGTTGTGTAACTTTTATACCATTGACATAAGGTTTAAATTGCAATGAGTGATCGCAACGTGAAATGCAAGTTAAACAAAGTGGTAACAAAGTGACATTAGCAATGGCTTTCATTTTGACAGTTCAACAACATTCATTGCGTTATTTACGTTGTTGAGCAGACAATTTTTTCGAACATTTGATACATTGTATTAGCAATATCCTTCAAAATGATTCAGATTGTGGTTGGTGTACGTTTGTTTAAATTGATGTGTCAGCACAGTCACTAAAGCTACGGTTTCCTAAGACTGCGTTGAACGCCACATAGCGTCCGCAATTTACCGTCGAATGACGTCACTGAAACGTTATTTAAGAAAGCAAGTTCGTTTGTTGTCCTAGAGAGCATTTTTTGGCACCCTAAAGTCAAACCCCGATGCCATTATTGTCATGACAGATTGACAGCTGCCACTGCAGCCGTTATGTGGCGGTCAACTCTGTCGAAGGAAACCAAAGCTTAGGATGAGATGTATGGTCCTTTCAGTTATTTTATCTCTGTGATTTTGATAGACATATCAGTGGCAGCAACCATATTATAAAGAGAATAAAGATCACTATAAATTTGGCAGACTTGTCAGTGGCAGCAACTCAAAAGCAACTTTATTTTTAAAAAGATCACTGTAATTTTGGCAGTGCTTCAAAATCAGTAGTAAGTAAAATAACTGAGGAACAACTGTAGATACAGTCACGTAAAATAGCAGGGACATGCAACTTTTGAAAACTTACTAAAACATTACAAAATGGCGTCCAAATCAATCCTAATCTTACTTTGATGCAAAGTACAGAGAGCAACCAAACATTGACTATATTAACAATAAAACGGGAAGCTCATTGTGGCCAACCTAGAGCATTCTCTGGCCCTTTATGCGCCTTCTCCATATGCTTTTTCAATTCATGTTTTCTAACAAAATTCGCAGGGCACTTCAGACAAGGCAGCCTATACCCTTTATTGTGTCTACGCTTGGCATGCTCCGATCTTCGAGACGCAGAAATAAACTTTTCCCCACAATCTTCACATTCATACGGCCTCTCACCCGTGTGCCTTCGTCTATGGTACACAGCGGCCATTTTCGAAACAAGTTTCGCGCCACAAATGTCACATTCGAAATTTCGAACGCGGGTATGAACTACAGTATGTTCTGCCAGTCGTGCAGGGGTGTAAAACCTTTTTCCGCACCACGTACACTGATGAGGTCGTATATCCATGTGAATCCAGAGTATATGGTTTTTGAGTTGGGGTCTAGAGTTATAAGTTTTGCCACAATGGTCACAAGTGAAGGTTGCGGGGTCGCGGATGTTGGAGCGTCGGTTTCTAGGTACATCTTGAGCATTAGGCTTCGCATCTGGTTCGCACTGAGACCTGTGTTCTCTATAACACCCTCTGTTGGTGAACTGTACGCCACAAGCGCGGCAAGTTCTGACTGCGTGCATTTGTGCATGGCATTCAAAGGAAGCGTTTCTAGGGAAGGTCCTGCCACAATCTGTACAAGTCAACGCCCCAGCTTTGTGGGCTTTTTTGACGTGTTTTTTCAACTGTGTTTCATTTGGGCATAAGATGGGGCACTTTTTACATAGGAATACAATTTCATTGTGAACAGAAGAAAGATGTTCTTGCATTTCTTTCCCTCTGACGAAAACTGAACCACAAAGGAGGCAGGCCTCCTTATGCCCACTATTTTTTAAATGCATATTTAGGTAGTACGGACTTAGAAATCCCTTTCCACAATCAGGACAACTGCAAGACGGTCCAGTGCGCGCTCCTCTAGGTTTCCTCTCGACAGGTTTTTTCGCGACTCGATTTTTTAACCGATTTAGGATCGTTTTGGTGTCGCTAGTGTTGTAGTCTTTGAATGTCTGTATCGAGAGGTCTGATGTTTTTATGAATGCGCAGACTGATTTGACGGATGGGGCAAATACTGAGCTTGGCAAGGTAGCAATATTGATGAGAGCTTTCCGCCATAGTTTCTCTGAATTCCTGACAAAGAGGCGAAATTCTTGTGCGGCGAGGGCTGTGCTGGCGCAGGCGACACACGCACCTACTGGTATTAAGGATTCTTCTTTCATCTGTAAACAATAATTAAGAAATAGTAATATTGTTAAGTAACCCTAGCCAGCTGATATCCCTAGCCAAGAAACATAAGGAAAACAAAGGGAATCAAATATTGAAATCGTTAGATTTGCCTCCACCGGCAGTGCGGCTCGGAACATGAGGCGAGTCCATGCGCAGTAATAAATTCACATGTCAGCGGGGGTGAGGGGCGTGTAAGGCTGCAATCAGACGAACTGCATCGCAGCAACGGCGCGCGGTCGATATATTCAACTAAACAGACGGACTGCATTTGAACCACATGCCAGCTTTCGAAGCAGTTAAGTCAACTGCATCTAAACTGCGATGTTGCAGCTGAAATGCAGTACGTCTGTTTAGACCCTAGCGCACTTCAGAGCCGCCATAAAGTTTGAATCGGGCTGCAGGTTGTGCAAAAACGTGTCCTTACTTACTGAGAAGAGTGAGCTCACACATCCCGCAGAGAGTAATAGATACGATTTTCAGTACGAGTAAGCGAGACAATACTATTCAAATGTAATTTTCAGCGAAACAAACGTGACCATATTTTATATTGACGCGGTTGGGCGAATCTTACGATGTAAAACATTGAATAGATAAGGAGAATGGGGAGCTACATCAGTTGGGGCGATAGTAAGTGATTCAGAGTTCTACATCATTTGGGATGATTCATGTCCCACGTTTTCCGCGTGAATGCTCCACCTAACATGGCGTGTGCTATCTGACATAATATGGCAATTAATTTAATGTTTTGTGTTTCGTAATGTTAATTACTTACTATTGTATAGAATTAAGTTGTTCTAACTAAACAGACAGCTGTGCTGCAGTTTGTTACGCCACTTCTTCTTCCAAGCTTCACTTCCACTAGTAAGTGGTGAAGGGCGGGCGTTTTGGGGGACTGTCTTATGTAATTTTGATGTTCAAAAAGTGCTGAATATCAGCCTAATTTGAAGAAATGACTTTTGATTTGAATCACTTCAGTCTTTCATCAAAATAAAGCATTGCATTCTTAATAAAACTATTTTATTCTAATCTTAATTTATCAATTTTCCGAAATAGTAAGGCATAACAAGAAACATAACACAAGAACACATTTGACACACACACATGACTCATGGAATTTTTAGTCTATAGTATCAATTTCACTATCACTGTTTCAAGAGCTCAGGAAAACGGTAAGATTTTCAACTCACTTATAAAAAAACGCATCTTTCTATCTCTAATCCTTCTCGATGGTACTCCTAAGTCTTCGCGTCACAGGATTCATCTCTCGTTTCGAGGGCTGCACTTCAACCACACAGTAATGCACCGATAAGTAATGCTTCTTCAACTCACACGGCCTGACAAAGCGAGCCGCACACTGCTCGCAGACGTGTTTGAAATCCTTCGTTCCTCTGTGGCGTCTTTTTATATGATCGAGTCGCCTTGAGGAAGAGAGGAATCTCTCCCCACAATACTCACATTTGTAAGGCCTTTCACCTGTATGAATTCTCTGGTGTAACTGGAAGCCTAACTCTGTTTTTAGTTGAGCCCCACAGCAGCACTCGAAGACCTTTCGCTCAGTTTTATGCACCTTTTCGTGAGACCGCAAATGAGCTAACGTGGAAGTTCGTTTCCCGCAGGTTTGGCAAACGTAAGGCAGGATGTTGAGGTGTTTTTGGATAATATGTATTCTGAGCGACGGTTTCCGGTTGTAAGTCACACCACAGTAATCGCAAGTAAAGAATTTGAACTCGACTGATGGTCTGTGTAAGAATTCGCATGTTTGTTGATGGTATTTGTAACATTTGACGTTATCGAAGCTCATGTTGCAGGAGCTGCAATGGAACAGCGAGTGGGAGTGCACGTGAGCTCTTAGGGCTCTTTCGTTAACATAACTGTTACCACAGTGACTGCAAGAGTGCATAAGTTTGCCGTGAGCCTCATCAACATGCTGCTTCATGAACTGTTCTTCATCAAACAATTTGTTACAAACATTACATTCAAATACGTGTACGTTGTGATTCTTCGACAAATGTTTGGCCAATTTTTTCTTGTGAATGACCATTCTACAACGGCGACAGGCTCGCGTAAGCGTGTTTCTTAGATGGTAGTTCAAATAATCAGGCGTCGAGAATTTCTTGCCACAGTCAGGACACTTGCACGACTCTTTAATCAAGCCTTGCGGACGTCTGGGTTTCCGAGTTTTCACTGGTTTAACCCATTTCATATTTAACCTGTCCACAGCATCCTTTGTCGTAGGAACTCTGGCGATTTGGTCTTTCACTATGGTTTTTTCGTCGTTATAAAGAATGAAGTAGGCTTTATCATCTTCAGTGGGAGTTGGGGGATGGGAGATGTAGTTGGATACTTCTGCCCAATGGTGTGCCGACTGTGCACAGAGGTTCTTGAAGGTAATGGCTGCGACGGTGTCGTCGGAACAGCTTCGGCATAAGCCGCAGGGGAGCGCGGGGTCCAACTCCATCTGAAACGACGTTTTCAATCAGTCCGCTCCTCTTGTTTAAGTTGGTGTTGATAACATGATCCCCGGTCCAAGTGTAGGAACAACGGGGTGGTAGTAACGTGGCCAATCTTTGGATAAGCTGAATGTTTGGCCAATCATTGGATGTGAGTTGGCAGTTATAATAAAGTATGGCTTAAAACTGTTGTAGATTCTGATAGTCGGGTTTATATTTTATTGATAGTCGCGACTTCGTTTGCGTCCATCTCGGAAAACAATGTGTACAGATAAATATTGGATTTTTAAGGGTTTTAATTTTTTTGCGCGAAACCCTATTTCTGTTTCTAAAACGTAAGTTACTCCTTATAATACCAGCTATCTGTCAGTAAAAGTCCCATCAAAATCAGCCCAGCTTTCGGAGATTAGCCGGAACAATAGACAGACAAAAAATTTCAAAATTGTGTTTTTAAAGTAAGCAAGATACACTTCAGATAAACTACTTAAATAAATTTACAGTATTTCGTGGAATTATAGGTTCATAAGTCAGACAGAAAATGACGATGGTTGGACTATATGAATGATGATATGGCTAGTCTAGAATATGAGTGACTACCGAGATGAAGACTAATAGAGAAGTATGGAAGAAAAAGACATGTTGCGCCGACAACTAATAAATTGGGATACAGGAGACTGATGATGATGATGAGGTCTGACAGTACATAATAAAAGCAGTGTGTATGATTTTGTTAACTTTATTTTAAAAATACATTTATGTACTTACAGATTTTTAACTCGCGTTTTTATTTAAAGTTCTAAAATATATACAACATATTAAGGCATTCTGAGGTATCGCTGCGGAGATAGGTCATTCCTATACAAAAAATGTTTTTCTCATAAATTCAGCACATGATTTTAGACCTAGAGCGTAGAAATTATGTGTCGGTTATTAAAAAAAAAAATTGCTGTTCAGTACATTTTCACCGCGTAGGTATTGCACGTTTCGAAGAAACGACTGTTTATCCTAATCCTAACTGATATTATAAATGTGAAAGTATGTTTGTTACCTTTTCACGCCTAAACCACGGAACCGACCATCCTGAAATTTTTCATATACGTTGTCAGGTGTACAGAAAAGGAGATAGGGTACTTTTCATCCCGAAAAAAAAAGTGCTGTTCCCGAGGAAAACATCAATAACGTTATTATCGTAATAGATGGCGCCACGTGCCTTTGTCTTGATCGCAGACGAAGTCGCGGGCAACAGATAGTTTTTTATAACCAACAAAAAAAATTCAGGCTAGGTCTAGATTTCTAAAATTATGTGCTGAATTAATGGTTACACTTTGCACGTTGATATCACTGTCAGTCGTTATTTTTATACAGAAATCATTACGAGTCATTGTATAGGAGTGCAGCGGGGTAATTGCGTACAATACTAACAATTCGACCTAACATTTTTATAAAAAAAAAAAAAAAAAAATTACAATGTGACCATAACACCTTTTCACGTTAAAACATATTTTTTTTGTAAAAGTGTTAGTTGGAACCCTTTTATTCCAAACGGTCGAATTGCAATGCCTTTTATTTTCGACAACATTCATTGCGTTATTTAGGTTAAGGAGCAGGCGAATTTTCCAAACATATTCAGAATCAATGGATAGGAACTTGCAAGTTGTGAAAGATAGCATGTTACGCAATGGGAAAGCTGGTATGGTTATCATAAAATTTGATAACGGACAAAAAAAAACATTTAGTTTTCAAGTTATTATCATACTTCTGCAGCAATCGAGGCATTTGACTTAGATTTCATCCTTCTTTTCGGAGCCCGTAGCTTTTTCGCTTCCGTATGCTTTTTTAAATGCCTTTCATAGCCCCTTCTTGAGCTGTACTTGGCGCCGCAGTAACATACATGCCTATCTGTGATTTTCTCGTGAGTAGTTCCATGTTCCACCAAATGCGCACGACTCGAGAACTTCTTCCCACAAGTGTGACACTGGAAGATCCAACCAACAGTGTGCCTTAACTTTATATGCATTTTTAAGCAGTTTTTCTTATTGTACTCTACTTTGCAGTAGTCACAAATGAATTTAAGGTTCATATCATTGTGTTGGACACAGATTTTCTTGTGTTTAGAGAAACAAACGCGGTTCGGAAGTTTCTTTCCGCATCCACAGATGATAGGTTTGTGTTTAATGTTCATATGTTTGGTCAAATGCCCCGAATTTGCAAACGTTTCATGACACTCAAGGCATTCTTCTGGTCCTTTCTCGTGTTTGAGTTTATGTGATATAAGAGCGGTTTCTTTTTCAAAACTTTCTAAACAAATCGGGCAAGCGAATAGAGCCAAATTGTGCGCCTTTGTACAGTGCTGTACAAAGGCGGAAATATCTAATATTTCATAGCAGTATCTGCAGATTTTTTTACGAAATTCTCGTAAATGCATATTGAATTTGAAGAAGCATTGAAATCGGGTGGTACAATTAGGACAAGACATTTTGGGTTTTCCTTTGGCTATCATCCCTGGACCGAACTGACCCTCTGTTTCGACTTGAACTAATCGACTTTTGTAGATCATTTGCCGGCGCAGCCGCAATTTAAAACTCTGTAGAGCCTCTTTTCGCGTTGTTATCTTACTAACGTGACATCTAGAAGTGTCCGTATACGTTTCTATGTCATTACCGATTTCTATATAAACATTTTTAGCTTTATTTGAGGGTATTAGCATAACTAAGAAGTCTGAAATCTCGTTCCAACGTTTTGCGGACTCCTTGCAAAGTTTTATGAAGGGTACTATTGATGTTAGGTCCCGATTGCAGCGGAGGCAGAGTTTGTTAGGCAGCGTTGTTGTGTACTCGACCTAAAACAATGAGCTTTTGGTCTTCAATATGTCCTTTATTTTCAATATTCAATTATACGGCAAAGTATACAAATGCAAAGCCGTTTGTTGCGAATTTCCGACGCATAACGTATCGTAAAGAATTAAAAGCAGAATAAGAGGTAAATAACGCAATGAATGTTGTTGAACTGTCAAAATGACAGCCATGCTGCTGTTAGCGTTACGCAATTACCTGCTTATATGCTAAAAACGAACAGATATTAAACTAATCATATTTTTGTGTAAAATCCATGTGTACGCTATTGCGTATTTCATTACTATAAGGGTTGATTTTACGCCTAAGGGCTGATTTTTCCAACAACAGATAATTTTATCCGAGGAATAATTTTGAATTTTTGACAGTTCTTCCATACAGAATCTGTCAGACGTCAACTTTATTCCACGAATAAGAATTATCTGTCGATAAAAAATCAGCCCTAAGATATATTTTATCCGTGTAATAAAGTTGACGTCTGACAGTTCTAGTATGGAAAAATTGACAAAATTAAAAAAAAAAAAAACTCAGTACATGACGTCCTTAGTAATGTTAAGTTACGCTTTACGCTGAAAGAGCGGTTACCACCACTTATTTATGAAAGTAAGTTGATGCGTTTTTCTAGAGAGCGATTTTAGACACGTAAAGTCACACCAGGCTGCCATAATAGGCATGACGAAAGATTTTGAAATCCTCTTCCGTAATTTAGGTACACATTTACTATTTACGAAAAAACCTTTATTTCGGTTATAAACTAAAGTTGAACGAAGTATAAAGCCATTTTTCAAATATTGTTTCAACAGTGCGCGAAAACAGCTCGCAGTGTCATGGCGTCGGGTTTGACGGCACGCCTAGGTAAACGTCAAATGTGTCTACGCGCAGTCAGAGGAAAGAACACACTGAAGTTTACAATGTTTAGTAGTCATGCGCTGTGATTGTTGTTTCAGTCAAAATGGCCGATTGCAGTATTTTAGTCTTTTATTTTAATGAAAATCCGATTAATCTCAATTTTTTAAATAAAACTAAATCAGTGTTTTAAATCCTTCTAACATGTATTTTCCCCTAAAATCATTAAATCCTTGATTATTTGATACTGTCGTCACGCCTATTATCATGACAGCCGTCCTGCAGCTGTTATGTGGCGTGGCGGCCACCTGCCTTCTAGGAAACCATAGGTTTACGGAATTGAAAGCGTCTTAAAGAATGAAGCACGGTATGCCTTCAATCTCGCGCACTTATGGCAAAGCCTAAGGCCTAGACAGTCCTAAACTTTAAACTGTCTCGACAACCTATCTCGGTATTTAATGTAAATTTCTTCATTAATAACGAAAGAATATTATTTCTTTCGTTATTAATGAAGACATTTACATTGTATTGTAGTCATTCTATTGAAAAAGTGCACTTTGTGACAATAATAGGGCTAAGATTAGAGGATTATCAGTTTGGAAACGCGGTTGAGCCAAAACTTTAACCGCTTTATTCCAAAACGAGTTCAAAGGGCTTTGAAGGTCCGTGGCATACGTTATGTCCGCCATTTAGTATTTTTTTCAAAATGGCGGCTTCGCATGTAACCTATATAAATCGATAGCTGACATCAATGCAAACAGGAAACATTAATAAGGCCGTATTAATATTTTGTGTAAAAATACCTAATAACATTTCATACGGCTAAGCGACCTCCGTCACTCGTTTAGCAGGAGCATTCTCACTGTCCTGATGCTTCCTGCTATGATAAAGCAACCCTCTACAGCTGCTAAACTTCTGATGACAGTCATTACACTCAAACTGCAACAATGGCTCTTTCCCTTTGCTATGGACCGTATTCACATGTTTTTTCAGCCTATAGGGCAGTCTGAACCTCGCTGGACAGAACTCACAAGCGTGTTTCAGAACTATTTCAGACTCTCTATGACATTTTCTGATGTGTTCTGACCGTCTTGAAGACGCTGAGAAAGATTCTCCGCAGAATTTGCAGGGGTAGGGACGTTCGCCAGTGTGTAGGCGAACGTGTTGTATGTAACCTAACTTCGTTTTTAACACGATGCCGCAGTGCCCACACTGATAAGACTCAGTCGATTCGTGTTTTTTAACGTGGGTGGTCATGTGAGCTGCAGCGAGTAACTTCCCGCAATAAATACAAGGCCGATGAGTATTTTTCATGTGCACGATTTGTATGTGTGCAGCAACAAACTTCTTCCCAGCGAATTTCTTTTTGCAGTAGTCACAAATGCATTCAGAGTCCGCGCTTCCTCGCATACCAACTTTAATGCTTTTATTCTTCTTTTTAACCGTTATAGTAGCTTTGCTTTTCGTTTTGTGTATGTCTAAACGTGTTTTGTCGAGATTACAGCAGCGTTTGACGTGGTAATGGTAGCATTTCTGGTTTCTGAAGAGTTCGTCACAGCCAGGACATGTTTTTGGGGTGTGGACTGACAGATGGGCGTAGTATGCATGCTGGCTTTGGAAGTTCCGGCCACATTCGCCACAGGTACATGCTCCAGATGCATGGGCCTTTGAAAGATGCATCTTATACTGCATGAAAGTACGGAACATGGCTGGGCATTTCTTACAGTCATACGGCTCTCGGTTATGAGTATCAATCAAATGCAAAATCAGCTCCTGTCTCGTCATAATTTTAGCGCAAATGTGGCAAGCATGTTGATTATTGGACGACTCCTTCAAATGTTGGCATAGATGTTGGGCATACAAGAATCGCTTACCACACCCCGGGCACTGACATTTGTGACTTTTAACGTTCTCGCACCTACTTTTCTGCTTTGAAAACTTTGGTGCTTCAGTAAAAACTGGTTTTTTTGCTTCATTTTCTTGCTTAGTAATAGAGATTGAATTCTCAGAGAGTACGGCTATAATTCGGTTATTAACGGCAGTTTGATCTGGTATGCTGTTCAGGAGTTCCAGTGTGGTCTCCCACTGTGTGGCAGCTGTTCGGCATTGGGTCCTGAAGTCTGCTGCTTGGAGTGCTGACACTGAGCATACGGAGCACAGTCCTACAGGCAGGTCATCATCCAGCCGCACCTGCAACCACCGTACTAGTCAAACGGCCAATATAGCTGTATTCCTCGTGTTGGTTTTATATCTATTATTTAGGGCTTATGTTGTTGTCGGGTAAATTCTTGAATCAATTCCATACATAGACATAAGTTTTGAGATGTGACAGCTGACAGCAGAGTTGGGTATTAATTAAAGACTAGCTTTGCCCGCGATTTCTTTCGCGTGCAAGTGCGCGTTCTTTTGCGCAGAACCCTAATTCTTTTTCTAAAATAAAAGTAGCCCAAGTTAGTCCCTTAGAACATCAGGCTATCTGCTAGTGAAAGTCCCGTCAAAATCGCTCTAGCCGTTTCGGATTAGCCGGAACAAACAGGCAGACAATTTTTTTTATTGTTTTTTTTTTTTCATATAAGTACTTACCATAATACTTTCATTATGCATTTAGGAAAAAGCTGTTATTTTGACATTACAAACAGACACTTCGATTTTATTTATTTGTATTGATTGTTAGAAATGTTTGTTATCAGCTTATTATTATTACTTATTTTTTATTTGAAATGGGTTTGCTCATGACTGTAGTCTAAGTCAGAGGTGACAGAGACAAGTCGACGATGGAGTGAAACAGCCAAGTCATGTATATCTTGATGTTTTAGTTTACCATTGATAGAAATTAGAGTAAAGTAATTATCCTATTTCATACTGATTTTTCTTTTTTACACACAGTTACAGTTTATTATTTTACTGACTGTAAATTTTGAGTTGAAAAAAAAAATGGATTGAGTTGAATTACCTATCTACTAGTGGAGTTACATGAATATTTAAAATTCACTGATTTGAATAAATGATTATAATAAATACAGTAGAGCGTCGACTATCCGAACTCTGGTCAACCAAACTACTAGTAGGCATTCAATTACATCATGTGCCGAGCCTTTTCCCAACTATGTTGGGTTCGGCTTCCAGTCTAACCGGATGCAGCTGAATACCAGTATTTTACATGAAGCGACTGCCCATCTGACCTCCACAAGCCAGTTACTGGGTAATACCGATACCCCTTGGTAAGACTGGTTTTCAGACTTTCGGGCTTCTGACTACCCGTAACGACTGTCAATGATCCACGGAAGACAGCCGGGCCCAACGGCTTAACATGCTTTCCGAGGTACGGAGGGGTCTCGATGTAAAGATGGGCACCCATCCACAGACCAACCGCGGCAAGCGTAGCTTAACCTGATCAGTCGGCCTGTGCGGCTGTTATTATTTAGCCACGAGCCCCTCGCCGTAGTAGTCATTCAATTACATGAATCATGTAAATGAAATTAGATTATTATTTAATATTTTCCATACATATCTATTTTGTTTACTGGATAACTACATACTATTGTAATAAATAAAAAAAAGTATTACATGTACTATGGTTTTAGTAGAGAAGTTTTTCATACAGTTTGATTATCCGAAGAAATCAGTTTTCTGAACACCCTTTTTTTTGTGATTGATTTGTATAATCAATGCTCTAGTGTATTTATAATTTATGTTGTGTAAATGTCTGACAGTTGATCATTTGGTTAGGTACATATTTAATTAATTATCCTTAACCAAAATAACAATACCAATTGCACATAATATTTCCAACCAAGATAAGTTAGGAACAATGTGAAAATTCATTTTGTCTACAATTGCCGAGAAACTGGTTGTCAATAATATTTTCATTGAGGTAGGTTAAGTAAATTGACTGCCAGAATAATGTCTGACAGATTTCATTAAAATATTTATTAGTATAAAGGTAAGTACTGTTAAGTATTTAAAACTTGAAAAATTGTTGTAGGTTGAATTTACAAAGCCAGTTACGGCTAAAAAAAAAATTTTTTTTTGTATAAAACATACAGGAAACATTTTAACACCGTAGCAAATACGTATAATAATTTATTTAAATTATTCTACTTAATAACCTAACAATCTAATACTGTACGCTGTAACATAATGTATGACCCACGTCATAGCAAACCCCGTGAACGCCTACATTAGGGAAGGCGAAGAATAAAAGATTTTAACAATATTTTAGAACATTCAGGAAGGTTTGGGATCATTTAAAAATATAAACTAACGATTAATTAATAATAATAAAGCAGCAACATCAAACGAGATGACGGAAAAAATCATAATTCAAATTTTCGTCTAATTCTCATCGCGGCCATCTTGCGCCCACCGCGGCGGGAAGACGCCGTTCCGTTTTGCACAGAAAATAAACAAATCGTTTGATGCAGAGCTTGAGATATGCCAAATATATCTTACCTCGACTCCTGTGATAACTTCTAGCAGCTCAGCAAGCGTCACAGGCTTGTCCCCGTCCATCATAACCGTATCTTCTAAATGAACTTGTCCCTCTGTGGTATCTCCCATACATATTCGGCATCTATCTGAACCGTCTCCACGCACTATATGGGACACTAAAGCCTTTATATCCACTTGGCGGCTCATTTTTAGTATTCTTTACAATAATGAATAGTATTTTCGCAGATTTTTCTCTTTAATTCTAAATTCAGTACGTCACATGCGCCGCTGGTGACGATTTTTTGACGTTTCGAATTAGAGAGGTGCGTGGAAGTTTTACATGAAACATTTCGATTTAAGCGATTAACTTAATTACAACATCGATTGTAAAAATTTAGTTATTTCGAGTAGTCAAGTTGCCTTTGGTTTGGTGGCTGGTATATTTTAACACGGAAAGCAACTCTTTTGAGAGATCAATTATCACCTCGTTAATATATGTATTTCACTGTTTGTTGTTGTTCATCCAGATACCGGTGGGCAATTTTTTTTTATGTATTGCCTCCTAATTATCTCTTAACTCTAACTATCAAGAATGAGCACGGATAAATCCTTAACCATAGTATTATCCATATATCCATACAAATATTGTGAATGCGAAAGTGTATCTGTCTGTCTGTTACCTGTTTATGCTTAAACCGCGCTGAACCGATTTAGATGAAATTTAGTAAAGAGATAGTTTGAGTCCCGTTAAAGGACATAGGATAGTTTTTTATACCGCTATTCCCACGAAAACCTATGCGGGTGAAACCGCGTGGCGCTGCTAGTTCATTCAGCGGTTTAAAAAGGTAACAGACAGACAGACACACTTTTGCATTTACAAAATTAGTAAAGAGGTAACAGACAGACAGACACACTTTTGCATTTACAAAATTAGTACATATTGTAGTATGGATATGGATTAGTATGGATGGAGTACGGATAGTATTTAAGCTGCGAGTTGGTATCGGCTCCTCGTATCTTGCAAGGTCCGGGATCCTCAGGGTCCCGAGAAATGTCAGACGTAATATTTTGTAAAATATGCTTGTTAATTATATTAAAATTATTCGATTCAACACGAACCGAATGATTTAATCGATATTACTTAATAGCTTCCTTCTCTAAAATAAACCGTTCCTTTTCTCTTCAAGAGCCAATCAGAACCACGTTTAGTTACTACACCTAAACTTTGAATACCCGTCATGGTGACATTAAATTCTCCACTGATTATAACAAAAATATTATTAGCTGATTTTGGAATGAATTATTGAATCAAAATACACGATGTGAAGGAATTTATTGTTTCTGTTTAGCAATGATTTCTTATTCATGCTTAGAAATGGGTATGAATAAAAATAAATCATAATTTTACCCATTTCGAGGCAACGTAACAAAGTATAGCAACCCATCTGAAGTCCGCTGTCAAAGTCAGTCATTCATTATTTCATATTCATTCTGTTTTGTTTGTGGAAAAATCTAAGTCAAAATGGTAATTTAATTTCATTTTTATAGGATAATCCTTGATATTTTCGCATTTTAATTAACACAGGTTAAAAGAGCATGGTGTAAATAATACGGCCGCACCGATATTTTGTGTGATTTGTGTGTATTTTCTTGTGAAAAAGTGATACAAAAAGTTGAGGGTTAAACTTCGAGAAATCTTCCTATTTTTGTGGATTCTGACTAATTTTCTCGTGAAATACAGCCGCTATGGGTATGAAAGAGTGTTCTTATCACTATCATCACAGCGAATCATGTTAAAAAGTGCTATGTTATTGAAAAAATATCCGGCATTTAGTCGATCTCGATGTTCATTTGTCATTCATTGTCTATGAAAGTATGATTTCAGAATCGCAAATGTTCATGTGACCCGCGATAAAACCTGTAAATACTTATATTAGAACCTTTTTGTCTACACATATGGACATAGTAACATGTAATACATCTAAAGCTTTAAATTACTTAATTTTTGTTTTTTGTAATAAAACCTAAATGTGTTTACCGTACTTTACATTAGAAATACACACAGTATTATTCAGTATTCAGTCAGTTCTTCATATTAGTCGAAATTTCAAAACACAATTTTCACAGATTTAATTGCAAAATAAATTTTGCAGTTAATAATACTATAACTGGATCTTTAATAGGTTTTAATTTTATGACTAAGCTTCTTATAAATAAAGAGAATAATTCAGTCTTACTCTTGAGGTTACATCCCAATAAAATGGATCTCCATACTGACACGGGAACAGGTAATGGGTGCACTTGCCCCTCTGGGCTTCAACCAAACCGAGTCCTGTATTTTTACTTTGTAAGTAAAAATAATACCTAACTGTCAAAGATCCACGAATGACAGCCGGGATCAACGGCTTGACATGCTTTCCGAGGCAAGAAGGGGTCTCGGTATGTAAAGATGGTCACCCATCCACAGACCACCAAACGCGGCAAGCGTAGCTTAACCTGATCAATTGACCTGTGTGGCTGTTATTATTTAGCCACGGGCCCCTCATCTCATCATATCGAAAGCAGTACCTAAACAGTAATTACAATTTTCATTACAGCAACCACAGATTCTGTTGCTGAAAGAGGGGACGGACCAGTCACAGGGCAAGCCGCAACTCATTTCCAACATCAATGCCTGCCAACTCATTGTCGATGCTGTAAGTATATGTTGTAACTTATTTTATGCAGTATTATCATTATTTGGTTGGACTGGAAGTCGACCCGAACATAGTCGGGAAAAGGCTAGGCAGTCACAGTATTTCCAATAATAGCAATCAGTATTGCTATTATTGGAAATACTGTGACTCGCACAGACTGAAATACAACCTAATTAAATTGTCTATTATAATATTATAAACACAGAAAAATTACAGCAGTATAAAAAATTAAGTCCTGTATGAGGCCAAATAGAGCCTATTTCTGCATGGTGCTCATCATATGCAGTACTCACGAAAAAATTACAGTAACTTGTGATTATCACTGTCCCTCTATAAATAAAACGGTACATTGTAAGCCAATGATTATAACAAACGGATCCAATTTCTGAAGAGCTGTGTGGATCATGATAATAAACATGAGGGTAACAATTAAAACTATCATGAAGTACTTAACCCAACCCTTACCATCTTAAACCACCCTTATCTCTCTTTAGTCCTTATTTCACTTTTTCAACACATTTTCTTTACTTTTATCACCAATTTTACCCATACTCCTCATTACCAACTTAACCCTCAAGTACCCTCAACTGACAACCAATTTACCCTAATTTACCCAAAATTATTAACAACTTTACCCTCGCCTCATTACCAACTTTACCCTAACCTAAAAATCTTACTAACTTATTACACACTCCACATTAGTCATATAAAAAGGGTTTATTACAAGTCCCATCATATACTTGGTTACCTTACCTAATTATTTCTTTCAAGGTCCGCACTACCCTCGGCCCTCGTGGCATGGACAAACTCATCGTAGACCACAACGGCAAAGCGGTGATCTCTAACGATGGCGCTACCATCATGAAACTGTTGGACATTGTGCATCCTGCTGCCAAGACTTTGGTGGATATCGCCAAGTCACAGGATGCTGAGGTTTGTAACAGTGATTTTAGTTTATAATTGAAATTGCAAGTTTAACGAGAGAGATATCGTGAGTTCGAATCCCATCAACTGCTTTAATAATGAGGACTTTTACCTGGCACCAACATATTTAGCCTTAGTTCAAGGGTTTATTTGCAGTATGGCATAGACCAAGAAGCCATTTATTTGGTCGCTTAACAGCGCCGTGTGAGCAAACTTGGACCGTAAGTATTTTGAGTAAGTAATCTCAATGTTTTTCATTGAGATAACTCAAAATACTTACGCTACATCATAATAGTTAAAAATATTAGCCGATGATTATAACAAACGGATCCAATTTCTGAATGGTTGTGAGGATCATGATAGTAGAAATGAGGCTAATCATAAAAAAAAGTAACATAACACTACGCCTGTAATCCCTGAAGATTAAGGCAGAGGTGTACGCACGACGACATATCAAGCTATCAATTTCCAGTATAAGCTGACTTCTCTTTGTACGAAAATCCTATACAATGCGAGATCAGCTAAAACTGGCTTCAATATATCGTCGTGTGTACGTGTAAGTACACAAAAAGAAAGAACAGAAGTATAAAAAATATGATTAAAACAGATACATTAAGGTTTCTCCATTTTCAGGTTGGAGACGGCACCACATCTGTCGTTATCTTGGCTGGAGAACTCCTGAAGAGGCTCAAGCCTTTTGTTGAAGAGGGTATGTCAAAGTTTATTATAAAATTGCAAATATTTTTGTACCTGCTATACATTACACCAGTTACTAAGATAGTTATCACTGACGTTGAGTTAAATAACGCCTAGTAAGAATTAGGTAATGCCTAACGAAAGATATCCCTAAGAAAGACCCGTTTGACCATTCGTAGGCAACTTGTAAGATTCGAAAGCTACAATTTTGACACTTGTCTGTGGTTTTTAAGGCAAGTTCGGTTCTGTCGGCGATTCCGTGCTCCCTGGAAAAATACATAATTTTAATGAAAAGCCAATGATTATAACAACGGATCCAATTTCTGACATTCAATGAGGATCGCATTATTGTCTATGAGGCTTTTCCCACTTATAATTATCTTATATTCATAAAATAAAAATCTTTAAAAATACACTAACTCACTGACAGACATTGCACAGCCTAAAGTAGTGGTTCCTTGAAGTACGAAATTTTACACACAGTTCCTTTTATAACGAAGGTGTGCAGTGTGCACTAAGAAAATATTTTTGAAAATTCCCTCCCTAAAGGGGTAACATAGGGGATGAAAGTTTGTATGGAAAAACGTCATTTTTTCCGATGGAAAATCCAATTAGGTGCACTGCTTGCAAAACAAAAGGCAACCTATAACGTCAAATTACATAATACAGTCCCCAAAACGCTCGCCCTTCACCACTTCCTAGTGCTTTAACTGAGAAGTGGCGCAACGAACTTGTTTACCTATAACTTCGTTCATTTCTTCAGGAGTACATCCGCGCATCATCGTGCGTGCTGTCCGCGTGGCTGCCAAGTTAGCGGTTGACCGCGTCAAGGAGCTGGCTGTCAAAATTGACAACAAATCGCCTGAGGAACTGAGGTATGTCTGCATCTCTGCTACTATTTCTGTAGGAAGTCATGTTTTAATCAGGTTAGGTTTACAAAGGGGGGAGAAAAAGGGTCAGAAAAAAAAAACACGGTTAATCACGATGGGGTGGATGTGATGTGACAATCACGTGTATTTTTCGTACTACAAAATTTTTAATGTGTGACGTTTAAAATATTTTTTTATCAACAAAGATTTCCAAGTATTATTTTTATTCTCGAATAAAGTGGCCTAAAAAACCTAACGTTATTAACTGATGACCCCACTAAGCAGATTTGTTGTGAATTTCAAAGTTTCGAATTGAATCCTTTAGTCATTACAAGCATATTAAAATTTTCTCTATGTTACATTCCATTTTGTAGAAAGTCATGTTTATTTTTTGTTAACTCTAAAACTAGATTTGAGTCAAGATTTTTGTCTGTTAGTTTTAAATCTCAGGTAGAAGTAAGCCAATGATTAAAACAAACGGATCCAATTTCTGAATTACCATGAGGATCATAATAGTAGAAATGAGGCTTACTAGAAACACTTTACCCCAGAACATTGTCAACTTTACCCAAACCATTATTAACTTTACCCATGCTATTATCAACTTTACCCAAACCATTATCAAATTTACCCATGCCATTATCAATTTTACCCATGCCATTATCAACTTTACCCAAACCATTAACAAATTTACCCTTACCCATACCAATTTACCTCAGTACAATTATACCCAAACCATTAATAACTTTACCCATGCCATTATCAATTTTAACCAAACCATTGATAACTTTATCCTTACCAATATCAAAATTACCCAGCGGTTTTAGTTTTAATTTACCAAACTTTACCGAGTCAAAGTTGATAATCACACATGTTTACCAGGGAGCTGCTCACCAAGTGCGCTTCCACAGCCATGTCTTCAAAGCTCATTCACCAGCAGAAGGGACACTTCTCCAAGATGGTGGTTGATGCCGTCTTGTCTCTGGATGCTCCTCTCTTGCCTCTGGATATGATCGGTAAGTGTAATATGTACACATTCATCTGTATACACTATATCATCTATTTAGTACATGATTCTAGACACCCTATCGTAGACATTTTTCGTCTGTTATAAAATAAAATCTGCCTTTTGTTTGTTATGTAAGTTTTTTTTTTAAATGACGAAAAATTTTAACTGGGTAATTCAGAATCCTGTACCCTGAAAGTTAAAGTTTCTTCATCCAACCTAATATGCTCTTCATCATCCAGGAATCAAGAAGATCTCGGGTGGAGCTCTAGAAGACTCCTTCTTAGTTGCTGGTGTTGCGTTCAAGAAGACATTCTCCTATGCTGGATTTGAGATGCAGCCTAAGAATTATGAGAACTGCAAGATTGCTCTCCTCAACATTGAGCTCGAGTTGAAGGCAGAGAGGGACAACGCTGAGGTAAGCAGGCATAGATAAATTTATTTAGGTTAGAATATCAACCAGTCAGTAACTGGGTTGTGGTCGTCAGTAACTGAGTTGTTCAAGTCATATGGGCAGTCGCTCCATGTTAAATACTGGTACTCAGCTGCATCCGGTTAGTTAGACTGGAAACCGACCCCAACATAGTTAGGAAAAGGCTCGGCAGATGATGAGGTTATCTCATATCGAATATGTTATGTTGTTATGTTGTTTGAAAGGCAAAATTGAATCTTTCTGAACAACATCACCAGTAAGGTCACTATTATGTCCCTTTAGGGCGTAAAAAGAAATACACAAACACATCTCTTCACAGGTACGCGTCGAAAACGTGAAGGAATACCAGAAAGTGGTGGACGCTGAGTGGCAGATCCTGTATGAGAAGCTAGCCGCCCTCCACGCCAGCGGAGCCAACGTGGTGCTGAGCAAGCTGCCCATAGGTGACGTGGCTACACAGTACTTTGCTGACCGGTGAGTACCACATACATACATAATCAGCCTATAATGTTCCCACTGCTGGAACACAGGCCTTCTCTCTGTGAGAGGGAGTGGGCTGTAATGCACAACGCGGGCCCAGTGCGGGTTGGTAGATGTCACATGTCTTCGAATTTCATCGTTACGGTTCGTCAGTAGCCCGGAAGTCGACAACCAGTCTTACCAAGGGGTATCGTATTACCCAGTAACTGGGTTGTAGAGGTCAGATAGGCACTTCCTCCGTGTAAAATACTTGTATTGAGCTGCATCCGGTTACACTGAGAGCCGACCCCAAAATAGTTGGGAAAAGGCTAGGCAGACAATGACTAGTTTACTATCCTAAAATGAGACTAGTTCCAGAGTGACTAGCTTGCTAGCTTACTAGCACAATCTTAATATCCTAGCTTAAAAAACTAGCCTTGTGTAACCCGGATATTAGTGTTAGTGAGAATTGGCATATGCGCGAATATCCATAAAGGCTTCCACACTATTCAAAAAGATATTTGCCCCTTATATCACGACATTGTTTCATTCAGCTCAACATTCCCCCCACAGCGACATGTTCTGCGCGGGCCGCGTGCCGGACGAGGACCTGCGCCGCACGCAGCGCGCATGCGGCGGCGCAGTGCTGAGCTCGGTGCGCGACCTGGCGCCCGCCGCGCTCGGCGCGTGCGCAGCCTTCACCGAGCGGCAGGTCGGCGGCGAGCGGTACAACATCTTCACTGGTGGGTTTGGATTATTATTTACTTTTATAACGAATACTACTGGTAGTGTTAGTGCTCGGCCAGACTGGCAGCGCGGGGCGGGGAGCGGCGCGGGCTGCCTGTCCGCAGTGGAGCGCGGCTGCGTTCTGCGCAACACGCAGAACGCAGCCGGGAGTGTTTGTCAAAATGTATGAAGACTTTATTTTTACTAGAAAAAAAGCTCGAACTAGTTTGAGAACCCTGGTCCCCGCGCAGCCCGCCCGCGCACTCACTGCGACCACTTGTATGATCGAGCTGTGGCATCAGTTGTGCGCGCGCTGCCCGCGCCTCACGCCCGCGCCGCTCACCGCGCATGCGTGCCCACTATGGACACTCAAAAGAAGTGTCGAACACTCCGGTTTGACTTTTAGAAAGGCGCCAGCTAGGGTAACGTTCCCCCCTTATCCATGTGACTACCTATACATTCCTTGTTCCTAATCCTCTCCTTTCCTGCAGGTTATGACAAAGAAGTAGCACCCACTGGTAAGACATTGTTACAAATAAGTTGTATTTTGATTTAATCATCATCATCTGCCTGCCGTTTCCCAACTATGTTGAGGTCGGATTCCAGTCTAACCGGATGTAGCTGAATACCAGTATTTTACATGGAACGACTGCCTAACTAACCTCCACAACCCAGTTACTGGGTAATACGATACCCCGGTAAGACTGTCAGACTTTCGGGCTTCTGACTACACGTAACGACTGTCCAAGATCCATGAATGACAGCCGGGACCAACGCTTTCAGAGGCACGGAGGGGTCTCGGTATGTAAAGATGGTCACTCATCCACAGATCAACCGCGGCAAGCATAGTTTAACCTGACCGATCGACCTGTGAGGCTGTTATTATTTAGCCACGGGCCCCACTCTCGTTACTTAGCCACCCACCCCGCATATTTTGATTTAGTAACGTTTGTAAAGAAAGAGAATTGCGTTTATTGATATTTCTGCATAAAAAAATATACATCTAACTATAAAAAAGAGAAAACAAAAATTATTTATTGTTTTATTAAGTAACTGGCAGCGCCCCGCGGTTTCATCCGCGTAACTGTTGATCCCGTTGTGTAAACGGTTAACTGGTTTGTTTAAAAAGTGTTGTCAATACAATAGGAGCATGGAGACGCTTCACCGGCCACTGCGAGAGACCTCACAGCGGCCGCTGAGGCGTCTCCATGCTCCGAGGGTATCGTAGCTATTCATAGGCACGCCTTTCTATTATTGTCCTTCATTATTTACCTCTTCAACTCCTCAGGCTGTCCCGCGGCCAAGACCTGCACTCTGCTCCTCAGAGGAGGCGCTGAACAATTCCTGGAGGAGACGGAGCGCTCCCTGCACGACGCCATCATGATCGTCAGACGCACCATCAAGAATGACGCCGTGGTAGCTGGTGAGTTTATTATAAAATAACCAAGTGCCACTACAGACCAAAGAAATAAAATACTATATATAAACCGAACCAAAATATATTTTTTTGTTTATTTTTATAAATGGCAACGAAATAGTAAACAACTGACAATTGCTAATTAGCTAATTACAAGCTTCCACATGTACAGGGTTATTGGAAAAACACCAACAGCCTCTTAAGAGGTCATTGTACTCATCATTATGAACAACTTTTACTATGAAAACAAATCAATAACCGCGAAAAAAAAAAATTGCGGTTTCCTACATTTTGACGAGTTATACGAACATAAATGTAGGGAACAGCTGATTTTTTTTTCGCGAACCTCCGTCTTTCCTGACCTCCACCTTCTGAGAAGAATGACCTCTTAAGAGGTTGTTGGTGTTTTTCCAATGGCCCTGTACAAAAAAACGAAAATTAAATGTATTTTAAGATCCGGCCATACTCACCACATGATGCAGTGTGCGTTGTTATACCGCCGTTTCGCCTCCTTAACATAACATGTTTGCTTTTGCAAGTAAGATGAGCGTCCGCAAGTCAGCAATCCGGCGGGGTATTTTAATTGCGTAATACACTATCAACAATCAATAACATTATTTACGTTTTATATACTTGTACGTACCCATAAGTATTTTAAGACTGTTTATTTTAAACTCTACTAAATCTTTGTTGAAAGTTAGCGGTTTTCTGGTGTACATTATAGTATTATATCTAATTACATAAATTACGTGTCACGATGTTTGTCCGCGATGGACTCCCTAAACTACTTAACCGATTTTAATCAAATTTGTACACCGTGTGCAGTTTGATTCAACTTGAACTTGAAATTTTTCGAACATATAAAGCAATGCATTAGCAATATCCTTCAAGATGATTCAGATTGTGATAGTGTGGTATGCAATTAAGTTGCGTAACACTTATTTGTCGGTGTATTGTGCTGTTTTATTGTATTACTTAGCTGTGTCCGCGACTTAAAACTTCGACGAAAAATGATAATTTTTTTTTTGCGCGGAACCTCAAATTCTTTTCCTAAAATAAAATTTGCCTAAGTTACTCCTTATTACATCAGCTGTCTGCCAGTGAAATTCCCGTCGAAATCGGTCCAGCCGTTTCAGAGATTAGCCGGAACAAACAGACAGACAGAGACAAAAATTTAAAAAAATGATATTTTGGTATATTATTTTGTACCGTGTATACATACATATATATTTAGTAAAAAGCGGTTATTTTAATATTACAAACAGACACTCCAATTTTATTTATTTGTGTTTATGTGGTTTTCAGTGTACAATCGTTAATACTCGAGAGTCCCTTCGTCCAAAATTCGCCTTTCTACTAATACAGTGCAGGAAAGATATGAAAAATTACTCCCCATCATTGAGACTTAGATAGTTTTGTAATGTTGAAAGTTGTGAGCCAATGATTATAACAAACGGATCCAATTTCTGAAGAACCTTGAGGATCATGATAGTAGAAATGAGGCTTACAACTACAAAACTATAAAAGTATGTTGGGATCGGGTTCCAGTCTACCCGGATCCAGCTGAATACCAGTATTTTACATGGAGCGACTGCCTTATCAGACAGACCTTCACAACCAACTGTAGAACATGATACCCCTTGTTAGACTCGGGCTCCCTGACTACCCGTAACGACTGTCAGAGATCTACAAATGACAGCCGGGACAAACGGCTCCATGTGCTTTCTGAGGCAAGGAACAGACTGGAGACTGAAATGGTATTGACACCGTTTTAATTTTACAGGTGGCGGTGCCATTGACATGGAAATTTCCAAACATCTTCGCGAGTACGCTAAGGGTGTTGCTGGCAAGGAGCAGCTGTTAGTCGCCGGTGTGGCGCGAGCCTTCGAGGTCATACCCAGACAGCTGTGCGAGAACGCCGGCTTCGACGCCACCAATCTACTCAATAAGCTGAGGAACAAGCATCACAATGGTGAGTTAGCTTTGTAGTGGAACAGTTTTCTTAGCTGTTGGGTAGGTTTCACAACTATGGGTCAGGTTTCAAGCTGTGGGACAGGTTTCCTAGGTTTAGGACAGGTTTCTAAGCAATGGGACAGGTATCCTAGGTTTGGGGCAGGTGGCCTAGGTTTGGAACAGGTTTCACAATTGTGGGACAGGTTTCCTAGGTTTAGGACAGTCTTTCTATCTGTGGGACCGGATTCTTAGCTGTAGGATAGTTTTCCCAGCGTTGGGGCAGTTTGTACCAGTAAAGTTGTAGGACAGTTGGGACAGGTATCCTAGGTTTGGGACAGGTGGCCTAGGTTTGGAACAGGTTTCACAATTGTGGGACAGGTTTCCTAGGTTTAGGACAGGTTTCTAAGGTATAGGACAGGTTTCCTAGGTTTGGGACAGTCTTTCTATCTGTGGGACCGGATTCTTAGCTGTAGGATAGTTTTCCCAGCGTTGGGGCAGTTTGTACCAGTAAAGTTGTAGGACAGTTTTTCCAGGTGTTAGCTGTAGTTTACAATCTTTTTATTAATTGTCGTGTAACATACTCTTACAGTCTCAAACTAGACCGGAGTGTGAATAGATAGGGTCTTCTCCCTAAGCACGAATTCAGTAGTTTTAGCCGAAGTTACGGGCTTTTCCTACTCTGTATCATTTACGGACGTATGATAAGTTCGCGGCCCGAACTATGAATAAATAGCAACACGATTTGACCCCCGATGTGTATTTGCCCGTCCAAAATATTGAATTTGACGCTTGTTTGACGGAACAACGACTTTCAGAAGTCCCGTTCATAAACCGGGTGGGTTTATGAACGGGACTTCTGCTCGTCCCATCTTCATTGAACTGACGTATCACAACTCGACAGCCTAGTGTGAATCCGGTTTAAAACTATGATATGTTCCAGGTGGCGTTTGGTACGGCATCGACATCCAGAAGGAGGACATCGGAGACAACTACACGTCGTGCGTGTGGGAGCCTGCCATCGTCAAGATCAACGCCATCACCGCCGCCTGCGAGGCCGCCGCTCAGGTATACACTCATTGTTTAATTTCGTTTTTAATTTTGACATTAAATTCTATTTTTAAATTCTACTTTAGACTTTAATATAACTTGTAACATTTATTATTTTATGGGGCATGCGGTGCTAACCTGTAATAAATTGTTAAACTAACCTATGATATAATATTTTTATTTTAAACATTTAACAGTATAAATAAATAAAAAAAATAACACACTTTGCACGAGATGGGTATCGAACCCCACGCTCTGCAATTGCACTTGCGACCACGAAACCAAAGGGTTAGTAACAAAACTAACGTACATATGTCTTTTATTTCCAGATCCTCTCCGTAGACGAAACAATAAAGAACGTGAAAGCAGGCGACATGCCGACGGCCGGAGCACCGATGGGACGCGGGATGGGTCGCCCGCGCATGGGTTGATGACGTCACTCACAAATATAACAATAAAATTCACTATAACGCCTTTCTGACCAATCTACAAAGTTTAACAGGATACCTACCACGAGCTCTTAACGCGATCCACTTTAGGACCTAAATTGAACTGTTCTTCTAAATCGTACCATGACGTCAGTTTAACGATTCAATTTAGGCCGTGCCATCTGGATACCTACCACGAGCTCTTAACCCTCATTCACTTTCAACGATCCAAATGCCGCTGAGTGTATTGGACGTCATGGTACGGCTGTGAACGATGCAGTTTAAGAACCTAAACTGAAATGTCTTGCTTTTGAATCGTTTTTAAACAGATCATGGTAGGCCTCCTGTTCTCTCGAAGCAAGAATCGCTCATCATAGCCTAGCCTTTTCCCAACTATGTTGGGGTCGGCTTCCAGTCTAACCGGATGCAGCTGAATACCGGTGTTTTACATGGAGCGACTGCCTATCTGACCAAAACCCAGTTACTGGGTAACTAGAATAGGTCTTGATCTGTTGAAGATTTTAGCCAGTCAACGATTAGCTGGTCTTAGGGTACGCCAGACGTGCATTTAAATATGAAGGCATTTAAAAATGAAGGTTTAAACTTCTACTGGTGGTATAGCTATGCTCGCGGTGGGGTGGCGAGCACATCGATTGGCAACCAGTCACCATGGAGTCATTATATGATTCTGAAACCCCAGGAGCTGAAATTTTCGTCAGTTTTATAAAACTTGTAGGCGTTGCACTTTGAATTTCAACAATGAGTATGGCTGTTAACTGTTTTTAAAGAAAGATTGGTCCTCTTCACGCTTAGTACTAAGTTATTATAGTATTACCTATTAATTATATTAATAATAACGATTAATACCACTATTTTGTTTTATTTATTTTCAACATATCAACTAACTGTCGTGAGAAACCACGGGCCCCAGCCAGAGGGGGCCCCCGAGAGGGCCATGAGCACATGAGGATCCTAACATAAGTTTATAAAAGCAAACTATTTTGAAAATGTGCAACAAATGACATCATTCCGGGTTCGTTAATTTTTCCTAATTGTTTCTCTATTTTTTTTTTTTGTGGAACACTAGACCCAACGAAGCAGTCGGGGGTTAAATTTTGTAGAGGAAATATGAAATCTACTCGGAAGAAGTCGCGGGAGAAGTGCCAGAAAAAAAAATTATAACGTTAGTTGAGCTTCTTTACATCGAGGGAGGGCCCCATGCCTTGAATTTGCCACGGGGCCCCCCTATATAGTTACGCCACTGCACGGGGGCCAGACTGTCTGGGCTGCTACTGAGAAAGGTGGAGAAACTAGGTGAAGCACGGGTCCAGACCCAAATACCAGATGGAAAACCCAATAACACTGCCGGGAATCGAACCATTAGCAGAGACCAACGCGCGTCTGAGACCATGGCGAAGATAGAAGTGTGTGTTATTGTTGTCGCTGGTCGTCTTGTGATCTTCAAGCACACGTTCACAACGTGTGTGTACACTCTCAATTGAGCACAGAACACTAATACCCTCGGAACAAACTGCGTTATACGAGGAGGCTTCTTCATGCATCCCAAATCATGGAATGGTCCCCTACAGTAAGTCTGGTAGTGGAGCGAGATGGTGTGATCAGGTCGTGGAGCTCGTGATACCAATAGAATAGCCAATCACAACAATATTATAAAAGCGAAAGTTTGTGAGTGTGTGTGTGTGTGTTTATTATGTTTGTTACTTCTTCACGCTCAAACGGCTGGACCAATTTTGATAAAACTTTGTATGGAGGTAGCTGACACCCTGGATTAACATATAGGCTACTTTATCCCGATATTCCCACGGGATCGACATTTACGCGGGTGAAACCCGGGGGCGCAGCTAGTACATAAAACAAAATACAAGTTAACTTATAGTTTATTACAATAACGGTCACCTTGACCAGTACATCGAAACGTTATTGTAATTAAGTTAGCGATTAGAACTAGCGCTCATTAGACTGTTATTAATAATTAATAATAGACTATCGTATAGATGCGTATCGTATATAAACATAACATCACGACGTCTGCATTCCTCGAAGGGAAAGGCAGAGTTGTAGGGTACTTATACCTATCCTTAATGAACAACTCAAGTTTGTTGACTCAGACCATAGATATATGAAATAACTGTTTTTTTCTATGTCTCTGACCAAATAAAAAACCAAGACAGAGGGCTATCAACAGTAAAGTCAAAATCTCTAACACTACCTGCCGACCTCGAAATCGAACCAAGACCTCATGCTTTACAAGTCCTTAAAAGACCCTGTATAAATAAATACATTGATAAAACTAGTCTTGTAGCTGGTCAATAATGGTCACAAGTGCTACCTAAATGTTGAACTTGAGGTCCTGGATTCGATTCTCAGGTCGGGCAGTGTTATTAGGTTTATCCATGAGGAATTTCTCAGAGTAGCCCGAAGCCTGGATTAGTGCCCGGTTGGTGGCAACAGGCTCGCTCTGGCGAAGTAAGGGTGTAGGTACTAATACACCTTGTCTTAGCCATCCTGGGTTTGCTGGCATAATGTTATTTATTGGTCGAATAGCGTTATGTAAGACATTTAGCCAATTCAATGGCGTTTTAACAAGAAATTTTATTTTGTACATTATTTTAATTAATTAGGTAACTGTTTAATTCGCAGGCGGAGTCATTAAGCGGTCAATAGTCGACGCGAAGGCATTACTCAATACAGCCTCGAACAATACCTATATGCCGCGGGAAACTTGTAATTACAAGAAAAAATCCCATCCGTTTGTTTCTACACAGTACTTAGCGAAGTGTTCGTGAAAAACCACGTATTTTTGTTATAATCAACATCTTTGTTTTATATCCAACAAAAACTATAAAACATTAATAATGATTTTCTGAATCAAAACTTTTTCTGAAAAAAAAAAATAACTGTCAAAAAAGGCGGGAAAAATGACGTTTCAAAAAAATGCGTTCGTGAATTTTGTAATTCTAACAGTCACGTTCACGGAAATTGCGGGTTGGACGATCGATTTACCGGAAGTGAGAAAGTTTTTATTTGAGAAAAATGAAAAGTATAAGAAATATAGTAAGAATGAGTATGAAGATTACTTGAATAGCGACCAGAAGTTTTATAGTAATATTGAGGGGAACAGTAAGCATAACTCTGAGGATTATAAACATGAACATTACCCCCAAGAGAACGAAAAATACGCGGACGAATATGGCTACCATAAATCTTATATGGAGAAGAAAGTAAGTATTTAGTATAATAATAATCAGCCTGTAACGTTCCCACTGCTGGGAGTCTGGGACATAGCCCTCCTCTCTGCGAGAGAAAGTGGGCCGTCCCATAATCCACCACGCGGGCCCAGTACAGGCTTTAAATGACACGAGTTCATGAAAAGGTCAGTAAATACATATTTGTTACGCTCGCTTATCATATTTTGATCAACATACAACTGATACAGTAATTTATCTCACGCAGCGACGCGCTCTTACAAACACCCTCACACACACACACTCACTCACTGTTTATAAGCAGATTAAAAAAAAAAACAGCAAGAAAACGGGTCATTTCGGGATAAAGTGATACAGGATTTCGAGTTTCGGCCTAGCGTTTAGGAGTCAATAAAAATAACTATCTGACCAACAGAAACTCTACCTTCTGAGTTTCTGTCAACTTACTTTTTATGATGGTAGACACTGTAAACAGGCCGTTACAAATATGGTCGATAAAATAAATATTGTCTTTTTTACTTTTTTTTAATATTCATCCCAACTTCCCGGAACCCTTCACGGGTCGTGGTCCGACACGCACTAGGCCGGTTTTTGATAAGGGCACGCTACCACTGCTGTGGGGCCGAAAGGTTCTGGACTGGCTACTGCGTACCGGAAGACGTAGCGTTTCAAGGTGGACCGATGACCTTGTGAAGGTCGCAGGAACCCGTTGGATGCGAGAAGCACAGAACCGGTCGAAGTGGAGGTGCTTGGGGGAGGCCTATGTCCAGCAGTGGACGTCTTTAGGCTGAAATGATGATGATGATACTTACCACTGTTGATTACGATCATTTCTGTAGGTTCACAACATAGTACGAGACGGGGGCTCCTACTTGGAAGGACTTCGAAGATCTCTGGAAGACTACAGCATGTTTCTAGAAACATGTAACCGACGGAATTCTAGCATGCAGGTGAGCTGCACTCGCTTCAGAGCGTTTACGCCGTACGGCATTTCATACAAGCTTTCAAGCCCTTGTTCTTCGAAATAAATGAACCGATTTTAATGAAACTTCGTACGCATAAGCAGGATACAAAGGTCTAAAAAGTTACTTTAAGAACATTTTCGAAAAATAGTGTTACAGCCAAACGAGACCGATTTTAAATTTTCCATAGAAACAGAGATTTACAGTTATGTTTTTTTTAAATAAGACATTTCGAAAATGTTCTTTACTAACTTTTTAGACCTTTGTATCCTGCGCGTATGAAGTTTCATTAAAATCGGTTCATTCATTTCGAAAAACAAGGGCATGAAAGTTCTTATGAAATACGTAGGTACGTTGTAAACGCTCAGTTATTTATTTTACATAACATAATATCGCGCCTGTAATCCTCAAAGGACTAACCCTTCAAATGCAAATGTGGGTGTACAGTAAAGTGTACACCCAGTTATGTTTAAGTCCCATGTCACAGGGGGCGAACGAATCCAGACTTCGGGTTACTACTGAGAAATTCCTGATGGAAAAACTCAGTAACACTGGTGATTTGCAGTCTTTGTTCCGAGTCTCTAGGTTTTCATAGGGATTAGTAATCTTCTAATATATAAAAATCTCGTGTCGCAGTGTTTGTCATCGAACTCCTCCGAAACGGCTTGACCAATTTTTATGAAAATTTTTGGTGTATATTTGGTAGGTCGTAGGCTATATTTTTTTTATAAAACTACGTTTACGGGTCAGCTAGTATTAGTATAATTTCAACTCAATTTAAAATAACGTAAATAACGCCTACCATTTTAATTTTAGCAAAACTCGACGTTAAGCAACATTTCAAGCAACTCAACAACCTGGCGGCCACAATACGACCCCCCCTCGAACGGCTCCAACTCTTCATTCTTTCCATCTTCCAGCAATTTCACTATACCTATGCTGAACTACCAAAATTATGACAATTCCACCGTTCCTGGGAGGCCGAAGAACTCTGCGGACAGCCAAAGAAGAGGTAATATGAGGAGCAGGAATAATCGAAGAATGTCTTGTGAAGAGGCCACAGAGTCGAGGGAACAAGTGAGGAGGTATGCTGATCTAGCCTTCTGGGCGACTGGAAGACTCCAGGATTTGGCTTATGCTAAGAAGTATCAGGAGGTAAGGCATATTAACTGCGGCTGTATGCCCCAAAAGGGTAGGCAGAGTTGTCAGTACACCCATATTTCGCCAATTAAAAGTCTCATGTACAAAATCAAATAAAATCTACTTATTTACTAACATGTTTTATAATCCCAACCTTGATTTGCAAGTTGGTAGGTAATTGAATCTGTTATTTCGCAAAAAACGCAAGTATTAGAGACAATAAAAGTAGATACCTATGTGATCAACTACAGTAAACAAAATCAGAAAAATATAATATTATGATATTTTCTTCAGGAATAAGCTAGGTAGATAGTGTGTTTGAAAACATAATAGATACAACTAATTTCATACGATAGAAAAAAATATGAAGATTCTTCTAAAAACCTTATTTTTTACAATAAAAACCATACTAATATACATACTTACTTACAATAATTCTGATTTTTTGGCAGATTAAAAAAAAAAAATTGTAAATAGATAATTGCTTCATATTTTGCAATAAATTACCAGCGTTGTGTCTTCGCGCTTCTCTTTCTTTTCTATGCAGTCCGACAAAGACCGCGCTTTAGGTCATGTAAACTTTCACGGCTTACGTATTTCAGTAACAGTTTTAAGGGCGCGATCCACAGACCGCACTTCGACGTAAAATAAGCGTTTCATTTCATACAAATATGAACCTAATTCAAAATCATATCTTCCCGTCCTTGTGCCATGTTACTCGGGGTCGGCGCAACACGTTTTTTTCTCCCAATCTCCCGCTGTTAACTGCCACGCTATCTTTCACTTCCTTTTCTTTCATAATTATCATTCCTCAGACAATCCATCCATCTTAAATGTCAATCCATCAATCTTAAATGTCAGGGTCAAATTAAATTAGCTGGCAAAACGCCGCGAATTTGAACCTAATTCTTTTGCAATTAATAATTAAGGTACATATTCGTATGAGCGAATGCGAACACGTGTGTCATACGAATATGAATTTTAATTTAGTATGAAGAAAGTTTATAAGGAAAATCAAAGTGCGGTCTGTGAATCTCACCCTGAAGTATAATGATAATAAAAATATTTGTAATAATACATATTTATATTAAAAAATGCCCAATAATGCCCGACTTATCCTCATAGACAGACGAGCAGGAGGAAAATGAGCTGATCCTCAAGTTGGCGTGGTTCCTCGACCGCCTGGCGTACCTCAGCGGATACGAGCCGGACTACAAAGATTATAATTACTATGAGCCGAGGGGAACTCAAAGTAAGAGATTCATCATAATACGTTTTTGGAATAGGAGTTAAGAGGGTTTACGCCGTACGGCATTTCATACAAACTTTCAAGCCCTTGTTTTTCGAAATGAATGAACGGATTTTAATGAAACTTTATACGCATAAGCAGGATACAAAGTTCTAAAAAGTTATCAGAAAACATTTTCGAAAAATTGTGTTACAGCCAAATTAGACCGATTTTAAAGTTTCCATAGAAACAGAGATTTCCAGTTATCTTTTTTTTGATAAGACATTTCGAAAATGTTTTCTGATAACTTTTTAGACCTTTGTATCCTGCTTATGCGTATGAAGTTTCATTAAAATCGGTTCATTCATTTCGAAAAACAACGGCTTGAAAGTTTGTATGAAAAGCCGTACGGCGTAAACGCTCTTAACTGGTAGCGGTGGTATAAATAATTACGAAAGAAAAAAGCGTAATGCTCCCTCCATGCGACTTTCTCTCTCTCAATCTCTCTCTGTTTTTATATACGAGTGTGTGTGCGTGCAAGTATGAAACTTCGTTCCACTTCATCTAAGTTTTGTAATGACTTACATTCAGGTCCTAAATTTGTGACCATGATTACATAACCTAAACGCTGATCCTCTCTTTTAGGGACCCCAACAACGAGCCCCACAGCCATAACCCTGGTGCCATCATCAGACGAGCTGACCAGGGAGATGATGGACTGCCTCAAGCGCAACTCCTCAGAGCCAGCGACAGAGCGGTGCAGGTACCCCATGGAGATACCTGACCTGATGAGGCAGATGATGGGTGCTGGTGAGATGGCTTATAATTAATTCAGCTTGTTACTCTCGCAGGGCCAGGCAAAGCTATAGCACACCTACATACAGGAATCTAAAAACGCTTGGTACCTTTAGAAGTCGATTGCTGCAGTACTGACCGACTCTCAGAAAAAACTGGGCTTGACCGTCACAAACACGTCCACAATATAGCAGATGGCCGGGGCTCTGTTCCATACGACATGTTTGTCTACACGTTATCCTGGAGACAAAGATTACTGTGTAAAACGAAACGCATATTTTATATTTTTAACATAGGTATTACAATGGAGAATATACATATAAGCAAATCACGCTATACTCACTGTACATGATTATTATAAAAAAACCATAACACAACAATATATTACAAACACCAACATGTAAACTCGTACACATACACGATTAAAAACATAAACTAGTCTTTCATAACAAATTATTACATATACTGTGATAATCAAGTAATCCAGTAGACACTACACAAGTAAGTATTCTTTCTGTCGGTTTTAAAAGTAAGTCAATTAAGATGTGGGTACTTACCACCTTTATAACATACACGCCGCACTATGTAGCCATCCATTTTGTTGAAACTAAGATGTGTCTTCTCGACATCCGTGTGTCACTAACGGGATGCAGCAGAATACCAGCGTCAGGTATTGTACCTGGCATATGCTGAGCTGGACTCCCATTTGGTGCAACCATGAGACACACACCGCCCAGTAGTGATCGACCGTTATAGATATGACGTGTCTATGGGTTAATTTATCTTTTTAATCTATGTTTTCCTTTTTTTTATTTCAGTCATTTAAGTAACACATAAGCTGTCATTTTACTGCAGCTAATTAAAAGTCCGATTATAGTACCTATTTCCATCTATTATCAGAAAAAATTACAGCATTTTAGCCGATCATATTTAAATCTAATTTCCGTTACAGGTACTACCGAATCATCTCGGCCAACAGACTTCAGCAACGTGGTTCCAATGAACAGCCCCTCAGACAGCGCACCTGACCAGTCATCAGAAATTCTCATCACTGCCGACAATTCTAATCCAAATAATTTCGTAACTACATCTCGAATTTCTAAAAGATCAACCGATTATACGTTCTATTACCCTTCAAAACCTCTACACGAGTTAACATATCCTGCACCTATTGTCAAATTGATCAAACACCGTTTGTCAAATATCAAATCGGTTGTCAAATCTATTGTCGAAAGACGTTTAGCACATCTTGCTGAAAAGAAAGAAGAAAAACACCATTTTGATAAACGTTCCATAGATGACACTAATGTTCAAACGTCAAATTTCATTAATCAGTTGCCAAATAACCCTAAACCAATTGTCAAATCTCTAGAAAAACGACCGTTGGATGTTAGCTCGTCGATACTAAATTATCCTGTTTCTGATATTTCTGTTATAAATACGAAATCTTTTAGAAAACGATCTATAGATGAACGTAGGGTAACGTCTAATCATGTTAATCGGTTGTCGAATTTTAAATCAGTTGTCAAATCTGTCAAAAAAGGTCCGGTAACTAGGAAAAAGTTTGCACACTTTCTGTCATCTACAAAATTGGCGAAACGGTCGTCGAAATATCCTGCTTCAGAAATCAAATCCATTAAAAAGCGTTTTTCAGACGACCCTTTCTCAAAAATAGCAAACTATTACATAAAATACAAAGTCTGGGACAACTCCAACCCAATTTACCAGAAAAAGAATTTCAATAAAAAATCTGGAGTATTCGATGTTAAAAACGATTTAAACGAGCCAAAAAGGATACATAAACGATCATTATTTAAGAAAAAAGTTATACATTTGCATGTACCCAAGCCTTTGCAAGTCGTCCGTACATACATGCAGGGCCACAAACACATACACAGCATTCACAAGCCGAAAATCCTCACTCACTTACAGAAACTCCATGCTATAAAGCATAAAAAGGTTGTGAAAAAACACAAAATTACAAAAAGATCTTTGTATTACAAACATATGTATTTGCCACGTAATTCTGCTGACCCTCAAGGCGATATAAGTTACTATATCAAGAATAGAGAAGGGACCAACTTCAACCCTGATTTGGTGCAAGCTGGGCAAGTAAGGCTAGGTCTGGAACAAGTTTTTCAGATCGGGAATATAGAGGTAGTTAGGCGATTTGGTGCTAATTATAATCCTTTGAATCCTGCTCCATTTTATGAAGGTATATTGGCTAGTCTTGCCGATGCATAAAGGTTTCCTAGGAAAGCTGACAACCGTCACACAATAGCGGCTGTCCAAATTCAGAGTGTTTTTGACACTTATGACCTTGTCCAGAAAGTGCGAATTCGCCGCGAATCTTTCGCGCGTATACGTTGCGTCTAGAGTATTATATTATCTGTGGTTGCGCGCTGAATGTGATCATTTGAGCACGAATTTTTCCGCTCCATTTCCCTTAATACGTGCTCTCTCTGAAGTTCGCGTGTACCTAAACTGGACGCAACAAGAAGTCTCTAGTATCTCGACACGCGCCCAACACGCGCGTATCACGTGCTAGTCGAGTTTGCGAAGTGCGCGTAGTTACGCGCGTATTTTAAAGGTCTTGTGTGAAATACTGGTAAAAATTACTGATTTTTCTGAAAGCCGTTGTAATGTGACGAAACCGCTTTCCTGGGAAACCAAAGCGTTAGGGCACTGAGCACAGAATTGTTAAATGTGTATGCTTTTCATTTCACTACTATCTTTAGCTGTTATAAAGTGTTTTTACTACAAATTGTATACAGGTTCCAATTAAATTTGTTAGCGAAACTCTGCAGACGTGTTGGATATCGATATCATTCTAATGATAAATAATAAGAAAAAAACTAAACTCATAATTTGAAGTAACTACAGCTCATAATTTCAAAGAAGAATAAAGTTTATTTGAACACAGTTCGTGAAACACAAAAAAAAAAATTACTTAACGAAATAAAAATAATGTTTTGAGCAATAATTGTGTGTGCCTCACGGCTGCGCCAAAAAGGTTCATTTAACGACCCACGAATATGTATAGCACGGCGCACGGAGAGGCTATCAGGCTACGCACGTGCCACTGCAATCCACGGACACGGGCTTCACTGCGGGAGGTGGAACATTCGGGGAAACTGCGCTGCGATAAGCGAGCTGTACATAATCGTGGGACATATTCGTGTACTGCGCGTTCCAAGCTATACATAGTCGTGGGTCTTCTTGTGGAAACGTAGAGCCACGTTGTCAAACAAATTAATACACGCAGCTAAAATGCGCCGCGTGCCCGTGCACAGCATGCGCCGCGTGCCCGTGCACAGCATGCGCCGCTGTGGGGCGGCCCCATCAGTCCCATGTAATAGGGGCGAGCTTATTACTGCATATTCTTGCATTTTGTTTCTGCTTTATATGTACATTAATCGAAATAAAACGACATATTTTCATATTATACTGATGTTTTATTATAACTCTGACGATATAGAACAAAAAATAAGATGTTATAACTTACATTATGCTATTCATAAACTTTTAACAATATTATGATAAAAATATCCGGTAAAGGAAACTCTTAAAAGTGGCTTTAAACATTTAAAGCATTGAGTAGCTTGAATAACGTGCTTTGAAATCACGTAAAATACTGTAATGTATAAAATTTGGTGAATGAATGAATGAAATCATAATTATAGTTCAATTCAGTCGTTTTTTTCTTTATAAAAAAATAATGATTTTTGAGTTTCCATTCCCGAATATAATGAATAATAAAATGATTCTTAAAGAAATGTTTCCTATACTAAAAAAACTGTAAAATATTATTAAAACGATTGCTTTCAATATTTAAGTTGTAATTTTAAAATGTAATCTTTTTATAAACACTAACTTAGGTTTTTATTATTGTCCAATTTAAATGGAATTAACTTTCCAATTATTTTATTGTAATTTTTTTAAAATCTTTTATAAAAGATAAATAAGATCCTTTTCTCAGCTTAGCCCGTAAAAGACATAGCTTAAAGCTACATCTTAAAATCACAACTAAAACTTTCGACCATGACTTAATTATTTGGTCCCAATTTGTGACGACGTTCCACGATCTTTGACTGCACACCCATCCGATTCGCGGCCGCACAGCGGTTGCTTAACTTCAGTAGAATAACAACTATGACTTTTTAAACGTTATTCTTCGAAATGATTAACAAATGCATTGATAACAAGTTGCATGACGAAATATATTTTATTATTTGTTATTATAACGCCAAAACGTCTAAATAATAATACTTTTATAAATTGGCCCCTTTAATATTTATTGTTTGGAATTAAAACTATATTCTTTCTGAACAGTGAACGAAACTGAAACGTCACGCTCGGGTCAGTGACGCTGGATCCAGTCGTAACTTTCTTTTAACAGTCTAAACTCTAATACGTTTCAACTAAGATCGTGTAATATAAAGGAATGTTTAACAATACATAAATATATATAAAAAAATATAATAAAAAGAGAAGAAACTATGCTACATAAATATGTAGGTACTTACAACGAAACTCTTAAATACAATGACTTGTATGCACGTCATGACGTCTATAGCCGCAGTTAAGGCCGCAGTCGTTAAAAACGTCAAAAGAAAAAAGTCGGCCATTTTTTATTTTACGTCAAAATGCGTCAAACATGTCATTGTATGGAAGAAACGACAAAAATATGTATTTTCACATATATTTTCGAAAAAGGCACGATTTTTAACAACTATTCCAATTATACCTAATACAAAAAGAAAATGTATATACTTGCGTTATACTTATATACAAACTGTCAAATTGGTTGCTGTCAAATTACAAACTTATGCAAACATGTCAATAAAATAAAACGTTATTTTGACAGATTACAATAAACTTACAAACATTACAAAAGTTAACAATTTTTATTTATAAAAAAACTTGCATTTTCCGTGCATTTCTAATAGTATTATTTTATAAATAAACACATATCGATGTTTACCAGTCAACAACTACGTATGAATTGTCTTTCAAATCAATACATTGGATTACCAATAATTTGACAGCTGTCAGAGAGTGCAATTACATATGACTCTGTGGTCGCTTCTTCCTACTGAATAGGCCTCCGAAGACGCCCTTTTTATCTTTCTTATCCTTTGTGACGCCACTCACTGATAGCTCGGACTCGCCTGATGACCTAAGAAATAAAAAAATAATGTTTTAATTAACTTATTTTTAAGTTTTTTTTTTTGGTAATCTTTCATACGCTTTTTTAATTTGCAGGTCAGTGTCTTATTAAAATTTTATTCGATACCGTAATATGACTTTACAGAATTATAATCATTAGAATCAGTAAAACAACTTCTCAAGTTAGAAATGATTTTATGGAATAGTCGTGCAATAGGGTAATATGTGTATGTATAAGAATCTAAGTGCGAAAAAGGGAGCCCCATCATATGAATAATATGTACAGACGCCAGCACATCAACCTACCCGAAACTGTCACATTTTCCCAATCAACTTTGAACCTTATGCTTTAACGATAAAGTTGAAAATCTATCAAAGAAATTTGACAGACTGTAGGTTGATGTGCTGGCGTCTGTACTTAGAGATATGTCTTGATGATTTTTATGATTAAAATATAAATAAATATTAGTTACGGCCACGAATCACATTTACATCAAGATACGACCTGATACTGACCTGCAAATTACAAAAAACCTTAGAAATATTTGAATATTGAGGGGTAACTTAACAGTAACATAATCAGCATTAATGTTCCCACTGCTGGGACACAGGCTCTGTGAGAGGGCCATAATCCACCACGCGGGCCCAGTGCGGGTTGGTAGATGTCACATGTCTTCGAATTTTTGGGTCTAGGACATGCCGGTTTCCTCACGATGTTTTCCTTCACCGTTTTGAGAGCAGTGGTGATGAAATTAAATACACTAAGTGCCTGTCAGGGTTCGGACTCAGGACCTACAAACTCGCAAGTCGGGACCGATACCACTGGGACACAGTTCGCATGTTTAATGGAACATTGACTCATTGGTAGATAGGTCAGAATTATTTCCTGATTATTTTTAACCAAGATCTCATCAATAGTTAATCATACATTCAAAATTGAAGCATTCATGATTAATTAATGTAATCAGGGTGCTAACTCTCGAATATAATTCCGATAGATCGACATTGGTCAAACGTCAGTTGGTCGAGTTAAACGTCAGGGATTGGCTAGACTCAGCCAATCCCAGACGTTTGACTGACAATTCCAATGTCGATCTATCGGAATTATATTCGAGAGTAAGCACCCAGATCCAATCAGTTTTAATTTGATGCGTCTACAAGTAGGATAAGTCCTCAAAGCGAGATCTTCTTTGCGCTTTCCAAAAAATCGTCTGTTTTGAGTTATGTCAGTATTCCATTAACCATGCGCATTGCTCTTAACAGAAAATAGGTCACTAATGCAAGGAGTATGTTACCTAGAAGCGGGTCTCTGGTCTAGCGCGGGCGAGCCCCCGCTGCCGGCGACAGACGCCGGCCGAGTGTTGCCGCCGCTGCTGCCGCCGTACGCTAGGAAATGATGCGCATCTTTAGTGTCTTGCTCTTGATGACGTATGATATAGAATCGTAAGAGGTAGGAGGAGAATAAGTAAGTTATATTTTGTTACAAGTAATATGCTTGGACATACAGGACGACATAACAAGCTACATATCCAGTATAAGCTGATTTCTCATGGTACGAAAAACATACAAAGTGTAAGTTCAGCTAAAACTGGAAATGAATATCTTGATGTGTGGCCGTGTGTACCAAAAAGGTGTTGTCATAATTAACCGGTTGAATGCAGCAATTAAAAAGCCATTGTGGCTCGCGTGGATCCACGGTTTATACGAAAGGGTAAGAGTGTGGTACAGACAGATCATCGAAATGAAGCATGGGAACAATTTAGTAATCGCAAAAAAAAATTACAGCCTTCCCGTACATTTTGGTCGAGTATGTATTGAAGTTTTGTATGAGACAGATGATAATTTTTCTCGCAATTACGATGTTGGTACCATGGAGGAAGTTGTTCAGTTTAATGATCTTTACCATACCGTTTTAAATATGACTATAACTTTTTGATACATACAGTACAAGCAGAGGAAGAACGGTGTTTTAATTATTTAGCTGAAAACATATCAATGAATCGGTTTAAAAAGCCGGTCTGTGACAAAACTTCAAGTTTATTATTAATTCGGTTAAACTAGTAGAAAATACGACTTCCAGCGTGCCAACAAAATATAACTTCCATTAATAGAAGATACTAAAAGAAAACCAACACCAAAAAATAAACAAAAGCACACAGAAAAATAAAACACAATCAATCTAAAATAAAAACAAGTTAAAAACCTAAATACTACAAACATAGGAAAGCACATAACATCAAAATAGTCTTCGACTTAGATACTATGGAAGCTGATTTAATGAAAATTACCCTAAGGTTAAGGGTTTTTACCCTAAAAACATGAACTAAAATATTTTTAGTTGGAATACAAAGCATATTTAGCATAATTACATACTTAAATTACAATACAATTTATTAATTGCATAGCATAAAAATATAAGGGTAACTGCACATAATTTTCTATTTTGGACACTCTGTCAAAAACCTACTGCATGGTATTTATAGAGAGATCTAATTAGATATTATGTCGAAAATAAATAAATTAATGATTTATTTATTTTGTTATTTTTAAAGTTATTGTAGAAGAAGATTAGTCCAATATAGATCATTATGAATACGATTAAATATAATAGTCATACACTGCACGCGATGCAGTATGTAGAGAAGGTGGCTTGCTCCTGATTGCATGTGAGAAATATAAACAATTGTTAGAAAAACGGATAATTTTGTATAAAGCGTCGTTTTTGTACTGCAGGACCAATTTATTACAAAGGAAAACGAGAAGTATTTACACTAAGTCGACATGAAGTTCCTTTCGATTTTGCACACTTTAGTTACGTTACAAAAGTCAAAATGTTACACTTCTTTCGATTTAACTCTCATTCGCCAAGTGTGCAGAGTATAAAGAGCGAGAAGGAATTTCGTTCCAAAAATTTGGTCCTCCTGAAACGACCATCTAATTGGGAACTATTTATGCACATATTTATGCATTACACTCGCAGTGTTATAAAGTTGGTCCTTTCGCACAGGTTTAATTACAAACTAAATTAGTATCTATTTACATTTAGGTAAAGCTACTTAAGCTAACGCCAGTATTTATAGGTTTACAAGCGCGAACTACAAGACTAAGCCCAGGTTTGCACGGGCAATATTTTTCCACGCACTGGATTTTCAACTCATGGTCTTGAGCCGAGCGTTGAGAGTCCAACGTAGAGCACCTCAGAGCATCAGAAAAATGCACTATTGGATTTTCAAACCTCGACGCTAACCAGTGCGCAAAAAAAATCGCCCATGCAACGAGGGTTTCCTGCTAAAAAATATAAAATAAAGAGAATATAAAGAATAAAACTACAGAATTTCGAAGAGAATTATTACAATACGTAATATATAATAAATACAACAGCAGATATTGTATTTTTGTTCAGTTTAAGAAGGAAAGATTTTTAGAAATTATAGATAATAAATTCACATAATTTATATAAACAGAATTTCAACATATTGTACAGTAAATAGAAAGAAAAATTACAAATTAAATCTAAAAAATAATAATGCACACAGCAGTAGCAACCCAAAGCAATAAAAACAATAATTGCCAGACAATTGTAACAGGTAGAATACAGGAAAACAATACTTAGGAAAAACTAAGCAAGGATAGAGGAAATTGCTCCTAATAGCTTAAGTTTAGGATAGCTACAGAGCCTAGCACGAACTTATGTATCTGCGTAATACAAGCTGTTAGGTACGTACATATATCGACGCGAAAACTGTTACCATGAATAATTCTAGACAAACAGCTAGAGGCTTGTGGCTAAGTAATAACACCACACAGGTCGATCGATCAGGTTAACCTACGCTTGCCGAGGTTGATCCGTGGATGTGTGACCATCTTCACATACCAAGACCCCTCCGTGTTTCGGAAAGCACGTTAAGCCCGTTGGTTGGTTGGTTTGTCCCGGCTGTCATTCGTGGATCTTTGACAGTCGTTACGGGTCGTCAGTCAGTAGCCCGAAAGTCTGACAACCAGTCTTACCTAGGGGTTTCGTATTACCCAGTAACTGGGTTGTGGAGGTCAGATAGACAGTCGCTCCATGTAAAATGCTGCTATTCAGCTGCATCCGGTTAGACTGGAAACCGACCCCAACATAGCAGGGAAAAGGCTAGGCAGATGATTCTAGACACAACAGCGGATGAAATTTTTCTGAATTCATAACCTAACATAAAATCATGCCTGTAATCCGCGAAGGGACAGGTAGAGGTATACCTATTGTACAATGACTGAATGACTGTCATGGTAAAGTCCCATGTAATAGGGGGCGAGTAAATTGCCATCAACCAGGCACAAATCCATACTCCGGGCTCCTACTGAGAAATTCCAAATGGAGAAACCCAATAACATTTTGCTCGAATTGGGAATCGCACTCAGGACCCCATGCTCAGCAGTAGCGCTTGCGACCATTAGGCCAAAGAGAATTTATAGTAGCAGTTGCCGCGCCGATATTCAATTCACCGTGTATAGTAACGGTTTTCTCGCAAATGGCTATATTACCATAGATTAGTCAAGATTCTTTTCCAAATTCGCTCAAAAGCCGCTGTTACTATTGTTACTATTTCTGTATTAAATCAACGGTGACACGGTATCATCATCTGCTAGCCTTTTCCCGACTATGTTGTGGCCGGCTTCCAGTCTAACCGTATGCAGCTGAATACCAGTATTTCACATGGAGCGACTGCCTATCTGACCTCCACAAACCAGTTACTGGGTAATACTGTAAAGTTAACTTTACTATTTTGATACTAAGTTCGTGCAAAGGATACTAAGTTAAGCACGCAGTATATTTTAGCAGTGGGTAAGATAAAAACAGAGTAAATCTCAATTAAAAGGTCTATTTAACCGCGTGCGAAAATATACTGGACACTAAAGGACTGCTTAAACTGAGGAGAATCCTGCGCGGAACGCTTGACACGACTGTGCGCGTGGATAGTTTTAATGGATAGGGAGTCATACGACTATTGCATCAGTTCGCGAGCTAATTTCGTCCCGCGTCCCCCGCGTGGCACACCTCGGTTTTACTAGAGTTTTAAATTATTTAGCGATGGCTCTCGTAAGAGATCACACGTGCTCGTTCCAAAGCTAAGCTGTAATAATTATAGTCAAGTCTCAGGCCATGTCCTAACCCAAGCGATCATCGCGCGAACATACAACCTTTGCGTTCATTTTGTTGGGCGTACCCGAATGTGCCGCGCCGACTGAGCGCACGTTCCGGTTTTACGAACAAATGAGTGATATTAACGTGACGATCGTGTAGTCGCGCGATCGATCGCTTTGTGTTGGACACGTGGGGCGTCACACTATCATCAATCTTCTTGTAAGCGCCATAGCTAAATAATAGACCAATACAGAGTAAATTCTTGCCAAATTACAGTAAGTTAGGAGCTAAATGTTAGTAGTATCTATCAAGCTCCACAACCCGGCTGCTTCGGTACTTCCAGGCTGTAGTGGTACTTTAGAAAATTGTGGTCGTCTGATACGTATGTTTATAGCTCTATTTCTATTATAATAAGAGACCTTACACATTTCTTTAAAGCTAATTTACGGCGAGATTCAATATTTTGGCACTATCTTTTGCACTACAAATGTGACTGCAGTTTTTTTATACTTATTTTAAGCGAAACCGTCAGGGTAAACAGCGAAATGCAAATTTGCTTACATGTTTATGTAATTACGTTGTATGAGTTGGGCCCAGTAGGTGGCCTCACCGTGGAGCTAAAAAATCTTAAACCTAACATTGTGACAAGCGCCCAAAGTAAAAAAAAAATGCTATTCTGTCAAATAAGGGTTTTGAAACAGACGTATTAATTCGGTCCTTCAAATAGTACCATCCAACCAAATTTTCAAAGTACCACTCGACCCACATTTTAAACATAACTGACCGGTTTCACTCGTCGAGTAAAAGTGTGACGTAGTCTCAACACTCTGCCAGTTATTGTTCTGTCCGGACGGATATCCTTGCCACGACGTCGTATTCCTGTTCGCATTGGCATCCCTCCCTTGCCAATTACCACCAGACATTCTTTGCTGGTAACTATTTACTAAAGCCGACACAGATTGCTTTTCTCCTTGAGCATTCGTCCTTTCAAGGTTCGGGTTTCGCTCGGGTAAGTTCGGACCGCGATCGGGTAGGATCGGCGCGCGGTCGGTTAAGTTCGGCGCTCGTTCAGGCAGTGGTGGACGGTCTGGAGGGCCGGAGAGAGGTAATGGTGGTGCTCCGATGTCCGGGGCTGGTAGGAATTAGTTGTTAAACTCGTGTTGGTGATTTTTACCCTCGTTGTTGGGTAGGGTAAATTTGGTTAATGAAGGGTAAAATTAGTAAATTGTGATGTTATTTTTTTAAACTAGGTGTCGTTTTGTGCGAAAAAAAGGATACTTTTAGCGTGAATGGGTTGTTTGTGTAAAATATAAGTTATAACTGGTTTGTTTTGTTAAAGATTATTCATACTTATTGAGAACAACTATTTAAATATGGATCACATTTTACAATAAAAATAAACGTGGACAAATACACAACTAAAAAGACAACCACAAAGACAACACAGTGCAAGAACGTCACAAGAAACCCAATAAAATGACTTTGTACCATCCTAGTCATTTAATCAAAATTACCCTCTTTATAAAAATCATTTTGCTAGACCCCATCAACAGTTATAAGTAATTAAATAAACTATGCGTAATATTAAATACTCAAATGTTTTTTCTATCTCCCTTGAACCCCATTTGCACAATACAAGTTACTTGCCTGTGTCATACAATAAAATGTATGCAACTGGGGCGGCATCTACATCGCCACATGCGAACTACACATCACACTGACGTCACGCAAGCGAAGTTTACCACGCAACTAGCATAATTATATATAGGGTCCCATTAAAATAGATGGATAAATATTAACACAGCGCTTAGTACGTTTTTACCAAAGATATCCAAGCAAAAAAAAACACTGATTAAAGTGATTTTATTTTGACCTAAAATAATAAATTGCCGGCACATTAGTGTATTTTCGTTAGCTGATTATTTTTCTTGTAAGTATTTAATGCGGTTTTCTTATATATTTTTTTACCATCGTCCTTATTTTGGTGGTCTGAATGATTTCTAAAAGTTTGTCTATCTATTTTAATAGGACCTTATATACAACGTTCCGACGTTAATCGTCGGGCAATTGCCCACCAGACACGACACCCGTCCGGTAGGAGGAACCTCTCATTTCTATGGAGGATGAGTGAACTTTACACCCTGTTGCTCACACCTCTATACAAAAAATTACTTGCATCGTCTAAAACAGTTTAGACGGAGTAACTTTTATTGGTGCTTCACTTTATGGTATGCCACGGGCAAATAAATCGCACTTTGTAAATTAGCGGGATAATTGCGTAACAACCATCATCATAATTATAACCAGCCTATAATGTTCCCACTGCTGGGAGGCCTCCGCTCGGTGAGAGGGAGTGGGCCGTAATCCACTACGCGGGCCCAATGCGGGTTGGTAGATGTCACATGCCTTCGAATTTTTGGTTCTAGGACATGCCGGTTTCCTCACGATGTTTTCCTTTACCGTTGTGAGTTTTCGCGCAATACACATAAAATGACAATAATTGATCGCAATGTTTGTCATTTTGACAGTTTTTCAAAAAGAACTTCCTTCAAAACTCACGGATTATGAAAGTTATTATTGAAAGTGCGTTACGCAATTAAAGTGCTGGCTCTACTAAAATAATAATTAAATCTTGAACATCAAAATGATTAAAATTTACAACTTTTGAAACGTTTTGAAAAATGTTCTGTTCAATTAAATAGTTATTAAAAACTCACCGTTTTGCTGCGACCTTATGAACTCTGAGTTGATATCGCGTCCGTTTGAGAACCGCGATTTTCCCCACGAGCTGGAAGACTGTTCCTGACTCCTGTTAGGAAAAAGATGGAAGGAGTTTTTAAGTCAAATATTATTTTATAATATCTACGCCCTTAAGACGGCGTCGACCAAACGCTGACCGCGCAGTGGCGCCCTCATTATTTGTTTGGTTATTTCTTTTATGTTAGAATGAAAATGCAGAAAATAAGCACGTTAAGTAGTGCTCCACAAGATTATAGTTAATTAATATTATTATAAACGGTAGTTTTAAATTGTTTAGTTTTATTATAATCATAAAAACGGAAAATAGGGGGCCACTATTATCCGTTTTAAGGCGTGTGGTGTGTTTTAACAATTTAAAACTACCGTTTATAATAATATTAACGTAATATCTTGTGAAGCACAACTTAACCTGCTTAATTTCTGCATTTTCATTCTAAAATAAAAGAAATAACCAAACAAACGATGAGGGCGCCACTAGGTGGTCGGCGTCGCCTTAGGGTACAGCCAATCGCAATGTCAATAGTAACACTTTAACTGCAAAAATCGATTACGAAAAAAAAAGCGTTGGCAAAGTCCATGACAACATTATTTAGAACGTTTGACTGTTCAAAAAGATAACTGTCATCTTTGTGAAAAGTACTCTCTTATTACTAAGGCGATAAAGTTGATAATGTGAAGCACACCAGAGACCAAACATAAAAAAAACAACACTACTATTGTCTCGACAAAGCGTCTACAAACTAGTGAAGAATAATTTTAGTTTCAGATTTTGGTGTCTGTGGTTTTGTTTTTTTTATTATTACTGTTATCGAAGTACAAATTCCTTCTAAAATATAGATAGCAATACATTTAGTTTAGTGGCTGATTCACCATCTAAAATGGGTTCCCGTTAATTTAAAATGATAATATAATTATAACGCTTTATTGCGGATTCTAAAAACATGAGATCCAGCAACTCAGGTACTTGCCATACAACGTGGCAATACCGCCAGTCTCTTGGGTACATTACCAGTCGACAGCGATGCGGATGAATTTTTCGACACTTTATTTTAGTTTGTGAATAGTTTTAGTTAAGTTAAGATATATTTTTTTATTAATTAATTAGGTACTTGCCAGATAATTTCTTAAGACTTTTGTTCCATTTTCTGTGGATATTCGGACACCGTGTAACAGGCCCATAATTGAAGTAAAGTCTAGTATTTACCTGAGTACAACTTCCGCAGCATCTTCTTCTTGAGGCGGCTGTCTTGGAGGCAATGATGGCAGCACCGTTGATTCTGACATTACATCAGTTTTTTATTAGAATTTATTTATTAGAATAGATATTTTGAGTAACGTATGGCAGCTGTTCTAGGAGTAAACTGAAGAATGTTAGACGTTGTTAATTTGTTGTTTGTGGTTTACAGCGATTGATAAACTAATGATGATATATTCCAAGATGGAATGTATTAATAGTAAAAAGTAATTTAAAAGTCATTATGACATGAAAATAAACAATGTTTGGAAAATCCAAAAGTGCACGACTTATAATGCTCGTATAAAAAAACATAGATATCCATACTATTATTACAAATTCGAAAGTAACTCTGTCTGTCTGTCTGTCTGTAAGTTACCTTTTCACGCCTAAACCACTGAACAGATTTCGATAAAATTAGGCAGAGAGATCGATTGCATCCCGGGGAAGGACATAGGATAGTTTTTATCGACATACCTCGCGGGCGAAGCCGCGGGCGGAAGCTAGTATATATAATATTAAAGTCGGAATTTCAATTAGCTGCAGTAAATTGACAGCTTATGTGTTACTTAAATGGACTGAAATTGACGTCTTTTTGTTTTTTCGAGGCCATCAACCAAATCTTGTTTTTCTAGTACAGAATAGAGTAACAAACGAAACTTATTTGACATGCATATCTCTAAACGCAGTCCGAAATGAGTTATTTAGAAGTGTCATTTTACTGCAGCTAATTAAAAGTCGGAGTATAGTTAGTTTCTTATTAATTATAATTAAATTACTTTGAAAAAAAAATTCAAGGATCGACACTTATGCACGTGAAACCGCGGGGCGCAGCTATGTATAAAATACTAGCAAACTCAATGTCAAAGCATTTATTTCAAATAGGCACATAAAAGGCACTTTTGAACGTCAAAAATTACAATGAAACAGAATTGATTCTAGTCGCCCCTTCCAAAAGGTAGTTTTCGTACGGAGAAGAATGGGCAAGAAACTCCACCGTTACTCTTTTAAAATATTTTACAATATTTTGCTTACATTAATTATATCGACGGTAAAAAGGAAGTTGGGCATAAGCGACGTTTTGGTAAAAAATGAGTTATATATGCCATCCAACGTAAAATTTTCCGCTCTTTCGAATGCGCTTACTCCCAAGGCTCTACGATGACTTTTTTGGCGTTTATGCTCTAGCAAAAAAAATCCTAAATGACAAAATACGTCAGTTTTTCTAAAATTTAAAACTTTGAACGGCTCTCCTGAACATTTCATTTTTTGTCACTTATACCCTATTTCCTCTTAACCGTCGATATAATAAATAATATGTGAAGACGATGCACCTAAAATAAAATTACTATACCACAAGCATCCAGCTACATCCGGTTAAACTGGATGGCGATCCCAACATTAATTGGGAAAATGTCTACGCAGATGATGATGGAACATCACATCTATAAAAGCTGGTACAAACGGCTACACATCAAGCTATACATAACCAGTATGAGCTGACTTCTGGTTGTAAGAAAAACCTATACAATGCGAGGTCAGCTAAAACTGGAAATGTATAGCTTGATGTGTGGCCGTGTGTACAATATCTTACCTATAATTCTTTCCGGAGTAGTGGATGACACTCGCTGCGACTGCTGACTATTTCTATGCTCCTGTAGGATCTCGGCCTGCGTGCGCGGCCTGCGCTCAGGTTCGGGGGAAGATCCTGCTGATGATGAAGACTCCGCGTTCCTGAGGAGTTGAGGGTTGAGGTTACGGCTGTGGTAGTGTACCAAGGTTTGGGGGTAGTATGTGGTGGCAGAATTGTGGTAGGACCATTTTTGTAGAAGAGACTGTTGTCTTTTTTATTTTAAGGCTTGGTACTAAGAGGAGTATGTGATATAGTAGATTATTTATAGCCTATTAGTAGACCATGCCTAGAGAATTACTGATCATGCTGCAATCACAAATACTGTGTGTGCCTGCCTTCAAAAAAGAGAGAATCTTCTGCGGACGCTGATTTCATCATAGACCTCATCCATCGCTTTCCATCAGGCGAGTTCGAGGACAAGAGCAGGCCCATTCAGAAATTAAAAAAAAAGTAACTCCGTCTAAAAATAGTTGCTAAAAAACGTCTATTATTTTTGGTGTCAAAATTCGCTGTTTATGATAGTGTGCAACGTTACGCCAACATTAAATCAACCAGTGTCATAGAAACCATAATATCATCCAAACGAGTGTTATAATATTGTACTAAATTTCATTATGCTGTCCTTTTCATAATAAGAACATTGTCACGCACGCGCGTTTCACTACCACAGCGCCGTAATTTAAAAAAAGAACTTACAGGTTATTCGAATTCACGTCGTATCCCGCCGGCCGCCATTTTTGTTCGATATTAATATTGCAAATAACTGTTTCAGAACCTTTTATAGAGGATTCATATCATGGGTGTAGATAAAGCATTGTATGCAACTGTACATAATTAGGTATTAAAACACTCATGTGATAAACCCACATTCGTGTTTTAATACCCCTTATTATACAACAATTGCATAATATAACTATTACTCTACTTACTCATGTAATCTTCTCCTGATCTCGGCTGTGGGGGACTCTCCAGGTGGCACGGCGGAGTAGGGGGTCAGTTGCAGCTCTGGTGGCAGCTGGGCGTGGAAGGACAGCTTGGCCACCCACTCCTGTACGAGAAAGAAAAAAAAAATGAGTATTACTTTAGGGCGTAGCGTTGGAAGTATCCCTCAAGGTGGACCGATGACCTTGTGAAGGTCGCAGGAACCCGTTGGATGCGAGAAGCACAGAACCGGTCGAAGTGGAGGTGCTTGGGGGAGGCCTATGTCCAGCAGTGGACGTCTTTCGGCTGAAATGATGATGATGATGATTTTTTTAGGTAAAACGACTAGGAACCCGTATGTTAATGGCGGTCGCCACATAGAGTCCGCAATTAAGATCGTTTACGACGTACGGCATTTCACACAAACTTTCAAGCCCTTGTTTTTCGAAATGAATGAACCGATTTTAATGAAACTTCGTACGCATAAGCAGGATACAAAGGTCTAAAAAGTTACTTAAGAACAATTTCGAAATGACAAAATTTAAAAAAAGATAACTGGCATTCTCTATTTCTATGGAAACTTTAAAATCGGTCTAATTTGGCTGTAACACTATTTTTCGAACTTTTTAGACTTTGGATCCTGCTTATGCGTACGAAGTTTCATTAAAATCGGTTCATTCATTTCGAAAAACAGGGGCTTGAAAGTTTGTATGAAATGCCGTACGTCGTAAACGCTCTTAAGCGGCCGGTATGACGTCACTGAAATGTTGTTTATGCGGCATCTACAAATGAGTTGGGTTTGAGAATTTATACGTGGAAGTGGAATGCTTACCTTCATCAGATCCTTGGAGGAGCAGGCGAACAGGTACTCCGCGCCGTCGGCACCCGCCAGCCGGAACACGTTGGCACGCTTCGTGTAGTCGCCCGCAGGCTCACAGCGTGCCTGTCACAGATAGAAACATTTTATATTGATGTTTTAGATGGTCTGAAGAGAGAATGCTTGTTTTACGTTTGTGTTTGATGAATAGGATGGGAGGGTAGAATGTTTTTTTTATCCTATTAGTACAATCAGAAAGAAGGGGCTCGTGGCTAAATAATAACAGCCGCACAGGTCGATCGATTAGGTTAAGCTACGCTTGCCGCGGTTGGTCTGTGGATGGGTGACCATCTTTACATACCGAGACTCCTCCGTGCCTCGGAAAGCACGTTAAGCCGTTGGTCCCGGCTGTCATTCGTGGATCTTTGACAATCGTTACGGGTCGTCAGAAGCCCGAAAGTCTGACAACCAGTCTTACCAAGGGGTATCGTATTACCCAGTAACTGGGTTGTGGAGGTCAGATAGGCAGTCGCTCCATGTAAAATACTGGTATTCAGCTGCATCCGGTTAGACTGGAAGTCGACCCCAACATAGGCTGAAGGCTAGGCTAGGCTGATGATGAGTACAATCAGAAAGAAAGATAAATAGGTTCATTTGTCACAGAAATCAAACTTCAAATCGTCATCGATTTTGTTCGCAAAAAAATATATTTCTATGTCTTCAATATACTTACGAAAGCCGAGAGTACCTGACTCTCGGACTCTTGGCTTCGTTAACCGTCTTTTTACATCCGTGTTTAGGGTTCCGTATCCAAAGGGTAGAAACTAAGACTGCACTGTCCGTTTGACACCAGGCTGTATCTAATGAACCGTGACAGCTAGACAGTTGAAATTTTCACAGAATGTGTATTTCTGTTGCCGTTATAACAACAAATACTAAAAATAGAATAAAATAAATATTTAAGGGGGGCTCCCTATACAACAAACGTGATTTTTTTTGCCGTTAATTTATATGTAGTGTTAAATATTGTATGGTGGTACGGAACCCTTCGTGTGCGAGTCCAACTCGCACTTGGCCGGTTTTACGGCCGTTTTGATGCCTTAATATTATTAGACGTTGGATTTTCAACTCTAGGCGTCGAGTCAAACGTTGAGAACGTAACTGTGTTTGAGAATACAGACATTATTGCAAGATAAATTGTTTTAGTTACATTGAGGATAGCCACAGGCGGCGCGGCGGCCTTGGCGCTGGCGAAGTCCAGCTCGTCGCGGAAGAAGCACAGCAGCTGGCCGCACAGCACGGCGTGGTACGCGCGCCACGACCGCACCGTCGCGCGCTTGCCGCCGCAGCCCGCCTCCTGCTTGCGCTCCAGGTAGCCTGGCGGGGACATCAGGCCGACACTTGGTCAGTGCGTGTTTATATGTTTGTTACTTCCCTTTACCGATATTCCCATAGGATCGATAATTATGCGGGTGAAATCGCGGGACGCAGCTAATGGGTTTATAAATCAGTGAAAAACGAGTCGTCAATCTATTCAAAACAAATATCATACAACTATATTTAATGATGAACAACTATTAAACTAATTAAATAATTTAAGAATACTAACAGCATCCCGCGGTTTCACCCGGATAAGTGTCAATCCCGCGGGAATATCAAAAAACATATACCAAAATGTAAAAAAACATATACAAAAATGTAAAAAAACATATACCAAAATGTAAATAAACATATACCAAAATGTAAAAAAACATTCCAAAATGTAAAAAAACATATACCAAAATGTAAAAAAAGATATACCAAAATGTAAAAAATATACCAAAATGTAAAAAAAGATATACCAAAATGTAAAAAAACATATACCAAAATGTAAAAAAACATACCAAAATGTAAAAAAACATATACCAAAATGTAAAAAAAGATATACCAAAATGTAAAAAATATACCAAAATGTAAAAAAAGATATACCAAAATGTAAAAAAACATATACCAAAATGTAAAAATCCCTATTCCATATACTTAACAAGTTACACGAAACATAAAAACCACATTTTTTTTTCAACATATCCCCTTAATCCTACAGCGGCTTTCTATTAGTTTTACCTTCAATCTCCACGGGAGGTAGTTCAGCGATGTCACCGCGGCGATGTCTCCTGAAGCTCTGAGTGCGTCTGCGGGTTGTGAACGACGGAGTGCGCTTAGGAGTCTTCACCACCTGAAAAACAAGTAATTTTGTTTAGTAAACACATTTTTGAGGGTATATTCCCGATGTCCACCATTTGTTTGTCCACCACGGGGGGACACTTCATGGTTTGAATAGGTCGAATCTGTTCCAAAACCGAATCGGGGCACCCCCGACTTAGCGTAGTGTTATGGCTGCAACCCCCTTTTTTTTAAGGGTGAGAAATCATCAAATGACCCCTCCCGCTCTGGGTGGAGCGGAAGGGAGTGTCAGACTCTTACTGACTAAAACCCATCCGCGTTTCTTCCTTAGCCCTTTATGTTCCGGGGTAGCGGTAACCCTTTCGGACAATCCCGCTGCCCATGGCTGCTACCCCTAGAGTGTATATAAAAGCCGGAGGCGCGAAGGGAGAGCAACCCTCGCCTGCTGTAACAAAGCATATGCACCCGTGCGAGCCGTAGCGGCTGAGGTGAGCTGCGGTACTTAAGAACATTTTCGAAAAATAGTGTTACAGCCAAATTCCATAGAAACAGAGATTTATGGTTACCTTATTTTAAATAAGACATTACGAAAAATGTTCTTAAGAGTAACTTTTTAGACCTTTGTATCTTGCTTATGCGTATGAAGTTTCATTAAAATCGGCTCATTCGTTTCGAAAAACAACGGCTTGAAAGTTTGTATGAAATAATAATAATAATTACAGAAAAAAAATTCTCATCCCGAGCCTACGTTAAAAAAATCTAATATCCGGTTTCCATATTTCTTTAGTAGTTTTGGTAGTGTCTTGCCGAATTGGTGAAGACATGTCTTTACTACATTAATAATATAGCTAAATTAAATAAACAAAGATGTACTTACACTCATACTCTCAGCTCGCTTGACATGCTGTTCGTTCTTGGGCAGTCTGTCGAACTGTGGCGCCGGCGACAGTGTCTCTTCTGAAGACGCGGGCGCTATTGACGTCTGCATGCGTTCCGACTGCAAGATAAGAGTTATATAAGTCAACTAATTACATTAAAAAAAAAACGACGGGTTGCACTCCGGGAGTGCCGGCAGAAGTGAAAACTTGAATATTAACGTTGTGCATTTTTGATATTTTGGAATGGTTAGGGAATAATTTTGCAGGTATTGCTTTAATTATCAGTATGAAAGTACTATCATTTATGTGGTAGAATACAATGTTTATTTATTGCGCTATCGTACACAAACTAGACAATTTATATTACATTAAAAAGTTCTCAGAAAAATCAACTTCGCCGCGCCGTAGAAAGAGAGGGGGTTTTCAGCGACAGCCGGCGCCAACGTAATGACGTCACCCGGTGCAGCAAACAATGAGGGTTTTCATGAAAATTCACGACACCAGTTGGCGCCACTTTGACAAGAGGTCTTCCAATATAAAATATATGATGTCAATCACCATTCGTATCATTCGTTCGTTCATCATTCAATCACGACTGAAGAAATTATAGGCGCTTTGACACTTGTGACAGGTGGCCGGACCTGACGTCTCAGTGCTGCCATCTAGTAAACGTAATTTTTCAAAAAACCCTCAATAATAAGATACTATACCGGTACAGCGTACTTAAAGAAACATAATATAAACTAATATACAAGTGATAGAATAATAAAGTTAAACAGGAAATAGACATAGGTACATACTATGAGAATATCATCCTCAGTAAACGTTTTACACTTTATGTAGTGGCAACATTTCGCAGCGTACTCATAGATAATGAGCAAAGTAATTGTGATGTTAGAAATTACGAAATGTCCAATATGATGTAATGTGATGAATAATGTGATGTGTTAATAATATGTAATAGTTCTGTGTCACTGTCAGTGGTACTTCCTCTCCTACTCCGCGCCGGCTGTCTACTCTCCATCCGTCTTACGACTTTTCGATCAGCATAGCTATTCACAAAGCTTCGACACGGTTTGGTACCGTATCGAATGTCAATGTTATCGACGAAATCCTATAATCGCTATTCACAAATCCGAAACCGTACAATTTTGACAGTTCATATACGGTATGAAGACATCAATTCTTCCGACAGGTATTTGCTGTCGGAAGTGTTATCGAATAACAAAATATTGTTTAAAAAAGAATAATCTAAGCAATAAGTGTCAAAACACGGCTCCGGGCAAGGTCCTCATGACCTTGCATGAATGCAAAGAGCATCTGCCGCTGCTCCAATGACATTTTTTTACAATGCTTTTCTGAAAATATGCATTTTCAATATTAGATAGATTTCAATATTAGACAGTTTTATAAAATGAAAATGAGGAAATAGTAATTTGTTTAAATACCGATAAAATACATACAACCATTTTTCTGTTAAAAAAAAAACTTATTTTTAATTCCTCAATTATTATTATTATTTTTTTTTATTCGCCCAAAGGGCAGGCTATAGTCTTTCGACCATACCGCCTTGTCTTCCGCGTAGTTCTCAATTATCTCTATAGCTCAAAACAAGATTCAGAAAAAAAATTATTCCAGATTTCCAGGTTTGACAGAAAGTTGAAGTTTACAAAGCAAGTTTAATAGAAATCAGTAAATTTTATTTTTTAATAAAATCATTGCTTACTGTTTTTTATTTGTTAATAGTTACTGAATGTTAGTGAAATACTCAATAAAAATCATTTATGTACCACTTAAAATTTTCTACCACGAATATCTATTTACTACCATTTTGTAGCGTTCCCCGTATACACACCTAAAAAAAACCCTTCCATACGGATCTGTGAATAGCGTTTTGCCGGTCCTTCGGTTCAGAAATCAGGTTATCGAACAAGTGTCATTGTCGATACGATAGTGAATCGTATGTTTGTGAATACAGGTGCAGGTCACGTGTCCTGACACGAGTTTATAATTTTTTACCCATTACAAAAAAAGTGTACAACGCCGCTAAAGAAGTTTTCACTTCAAAAAACAATTGACTTCCCCGTACCTCTCTGACCATAGGCACGGGCGCGGTCTCGCGTCTCCTCTCCTCGGTGATCCTCTCCATCTCTCTCTTCCTGTATTGCTGCAGTCTCTCTGCCTCCTGTCTCTCTGCCGATAGACGACGAGCTTGCTCTTCTTCATTACGCTGCGTCTGGAACGCTTGTTCCACCTGGTGAAGAAAGATTAATTGTAAACAAACAAAAGTATAAAAAAAAAAAAAAAACATCCGAGAACCTCCTCCTTTTTTGAAGTCGGTTAAAAAGGTTGGCGCAATGGCAATTGGAATTGTCAGTCAAACGTCATTGATTGGCTACACTCACTGAGTTTAGCCAATCCCTGACGGTTAACTCAACCAACTGACGTTTGACCAATATCGATCTATCGGAATTATATTCGAGAGTAAGCACCCTGGTACTTACAAGAGTGATTCTCTTGAGCGCATTGAACTTGTCTCGCTGCGCGTCGATCGTTTCCTCCAAGTCGCGATGGCGGTTGATCAATTCTTCTACTTGAGCTACACTTTCACCATATTTCCCGTCGCGGACCAGTGGCACTCTGGAGGAGACAGATAAGAGCTTAGAAACAAGGAAATAAATTATTTACACAAAGTAAAGCACCTGTCTGGGTTCGAACCCACGATCTACAACTCGTAAGTCGGGGTCGATACCACTGGGCCACCACGTTTTTTACTCAAATGCAACTCACGTCATACGTCTCATGCTGTCTGTGTTGGCAGCGGCAGAAATCATTTTAAGAATGTTTAAAGTTATGGCGACTACATGACCTAAAGCGCGGTCACTGTCGGACTGCATAGAAAAGAACGAGAAGCGCGATGACACACCGCTGGTAATTTATTGCAAAATATCTGTTTACAAAAAATCTATTGTTGGACTAAACAATCAAAACACTAGTGTTTTAGTACTTATGTTGCTTGTAGAATAATCTGACAAAAAATCTGAATTAGTATGGTTTTTATTGTTAAAAAGAAAGTTTTTAGAGGTATCTTTATGATTTTTTTCTATCGTATCAAATTTGTTGTATTACGTTTTCAACACACTATCTACCTAGCATATTTACTGAAGAATATCATATATTTTTCTGATTTTGTTTACTGTAGTCGATCATATACTTTTAGGCATTATAAACGTTGCATTTTTTGCGTTTAGGTCCTGTAGTTAAGCGTAATTTGGGTGTTTATCGGTATTTATATAAATGAAGACGTTATTCCCAACCAAATATGGCATACCTGTTAGTGATCCAGTTGTCCAGCGCGTCGGCGTCGCGCTTGAACACGAGCGCGTCCAGGTGCTGCGTGTAGATGCGCTCGCGGTTGCTCCAGGCGCCGTCCAGCTGCGCGCGCCGGCTGCGCAGGATCGACATGCGGTCCTCTATCTCGTTGGACATGAAGTGGCCTTCTTTTACTAGCTTTTCGCCTGTTGAGAAAGAAAGTCTTTATTTATACTCGTATTTTTAAAAGCTTACATTTTGTTTTGGAACGTCAGTTCGACATAACTGCGAAACAAATAATAAAATTACAGGAACCGGTTTACAAAACTTTTTAACTCATAAGGCGAACTCAGACAATCTTTTATACCTTAAAAATGTTCATAAGTAACTTTTTAGACCTTTGTATCCTGCTTATGCGTACGAAGTTTCATTTAAATCGGTTTGTTCATTTCGAAAAACAAGGGCGTAAAAGTTTGTATGAAATGCCTTACGGCGTAAATTAAATGCTCAAAATGTACCACAGAACGGGTCGAAGTAGCGATGCTTGGAGAACGCTTATGTCGAGCAGTGGAAGTCTTCCGGCTGAAATGATAATGACTTACCATCGCTGTACAGCGTTTGGAAGGCATCTTCCTTCGCTTCTATCTCGACCTTGATGTCCCGGTGTCTGGCCAGCAGCCGCTCTGCTCCGGACACGTCGTGTGCGAGGTCCGGGGCTGTCACGCGGGCTAGGGTCTCGTTTGTCCAAGCTCTGAGGCGGAAAAATAATAAATTAGGTACTACGCATTTGAAGATAAAGATATTCGTGGATAAATAATTAACCGTACTACTGTGAACGCATTCACACATCACACATGAACAAATTGTATTGTATTGTTTTTTTTTTTAGTGAAAACTTCTTTAGGCGCTTTGGGCATTTTTTGAGATGGGAAAAAACTATTGAACTCGCGACACTGTTACCGACACCGCTTCGGATGTGTTCGGCTGTCCTCGGGATGAACTCGGTCCTAATGTATATCCGATATGTCAGTGAGTGATGGCAAAGTATTCTGTTTGTGTTTTGTTTTCACTTCTGTCGGCACTCCCGGAGTGCCACTGTTTTTTTTTTTCTTAATCCTCCTTGTAGCGACTTCTACATCGCGACATGTGAACTAAGCATCACAGTGACCCTTTTTCTATGGAGGATGAGTGAACTTTATTCCCTGTTCGTCGTACCTAATCCGTATGCTGTCTAAACGAGAATAAGAATGAATGCGACAAAAACAGTTGTATCCATCCTATATTCATATCGTCCGTGGACTTCTAATACCTAACTAGCATTTTTTCGAAAAACTTTATTTTACGCCATCTTTTGGCAAAGGTCAGAATCAATTGAATGCATTAATCTCCTAAATGTTCCTAATTCTATATAATATAAATCTCTCCTAATTACGATAAAAAAATTACGATAAATAAAACAATACTAAATGCATTTAATTTTGATTACATAAAAGACAAACACTAACCAAATACTTTTTTGTTTTACCAAAATTCTCCACGAAATATTAATAAATTAGCTTTACGTTCCTCCTGTAAAATTTGTTTGTAAGTAGATAGGATATCACAGAAGTTCACGGACGATATCACGATCCTTATCCGTAAGATAACACGTCTCTTTTCATCTCAACACACATGCACTTTACCTTTCATTCATCCCCTTAGTGGTCCAACATTCTGAGCTACACAAGAATACCATACTGCGTAGTCAGTCTATAATATTACCACTGCTGGGACTCAGGTCTGCTATTTTTGAGAGAGTGAGTGGGCCGTAATCAACCACATGCCGCTCACTATGTTTTTCTTCATCGTTTTGAGAGCAATTGCTTCCGTGGCGCCATCTACATCGCCACATGCGAACTGCGCATAACACTGACGTCACGCAAATTCCTGCATCGCGCAAGCAGAGTTTACTGCGCAACTAGCACGCTCCATAATAGTTTTATCGACATAAATACTCACAATAACTCCTGGTAGGTATCGAAGTACGCCTGCAGCTGCCCGGCCAGCTCCAGCTGGTGCGTGCACTGGTCGGCGCGCTGCACCAGCGTCTGCAGGGCTTCGCTCACGTCCTCCAGCTTCGCGGTCACGTGTTCCTTAGCGTCGGGGAAGGCGGTGCCCAGTCTGTGAGAGAGAAGGGAGAAAATGATTTAAAAAAAATATTGGTGCAGGTATCATTGGCCATTGAAAAGTCAAATTTGTTGTTAAATAAATTGACTGCCTAAATTGAATTGTCTGTATATTCAAACCACAACATTCCTTGATAGATAACACGGCAGATTGACGTAGGGTGTCAATTTGAGTAATAATTAATTTCCCTGAATTTTTAATACACCATCAGGGCCCATCATTGGGAAATGTTTACCATCATGGCCCATTGTGTACACAGCCATTGTCTATCACTCACCTCTCAGCCTCCGTCTGCAGCTTGTCGTGCGCAGCCTTAATGGCGTCCAGATCAGCTCTGAGCGCGTGCAGACTCCTCTTCTGCGCGTGCAGCTCGTGCAGCGAGCGCGGCGGCGCGGCCTCGCTGGCCAGCGCGGTGTCCTTCTCGCCCACCCAGGCGGCGGTCTCCTCGGCCGAGCGGTCGAACTCGTGCACTTGGCGCGCGCCCGCCAGAGCCTTCACACAGAGATACGTTTTTTTTAGTACTTCATTGTTAAATTGGGTGTTACTCGTATACATCATTACTAATGGCTTTTTTTTTAAGTGAAAATTTCTTTATACGCCTTGGGCATGTTTTTTGAGATGAAAAAATAAACCATTGAACTCGCGCCACTGTTACCGTTACCGACACCGCTTCGGATGTGTTCGGCTGTCCTAGGGATGTACTCGGTTTTAATGTATATCCGATATGTCAGTGAGTGATGGCAAAGTTATACTGTTTGTGTTTTGTTTATAAGACGATAAACAAAATAGGCACGCTTCTGTCAACACTCCCGCAGTGCCACTGTTTTTTTTTTACTAGTCTGGGCTGTCCCACTGCTGGACAAAGCTCTCCCTCCACTCCTTCCATATCCCGCGACCCCGCGTCTACCTTCCAGTTTTGACGGAACCTATCCAGCTCGTCCCGCCATCTCCTACGTGCTGGTACTGATGGCTTACTTTCATAAAGAAAGTTTAAAAGTAAGTTTCATTCGCCGGTAAATTGCGGACGTTATATAGCGGTCACCCGCTCTTATAAGAAACCATAGCTTTTATAGAGTATTGTTTCCACGTAAACCTTAGCTTCATGCTTTTGCAGTCCTGACTTACGGGCCCCTCCTCAAACTATCTCTGTACCAAATTTCATTTAAATAGGTTCAGTGGTTTAAGCGTGAAGAGGTAACAGACGGACACACTTTTGCATTTATAATATTAGTATGGATTTTGGACTCCATAGTCTAAAAACTATAAACAAAAAAACAGTGTGCACTCACCTCCTGCCTCGCCAACGCTAACTCCTTCAAATCGTCCCACAGTCCCTTGATGTCATCGATCCTCTGCTTCACTCTGTCGGCTTCCGGGGTGTTCTCTTCAAGAAGAACAGTGCCAGCTTCGCAGACGCCTTCGATTCTACCCTCGTTGGCTGTGGAAGGAACATAAATAATTAGTTAAATTACCTATCTCTCTATAATAATAATATAAACCTGAAGAGTTTGTTTGTTTGTATGAACGCGCTAAACCTCTGGAAGTAACAGTCGGATTAAAAAAAAAAAATTATTAATATTAATTTAATTATAATCATTTAAAAGGAAAATAGTGGGCACTGTTATCCATTTTACTACTTCATTTACAGCATTTTCATTCTAAAATAAAACAAATAACCAAACAAACGATGAGGGCGCCACTAGGCGGTCGGCGTCGCCTTAATACTTCAAGTACATAAATGTACAGAGGCGGAATTAATGTCATAGGCATTTTGTACCAGTCACCAAGAAAAAAAAAGCATACAAAACAACAAATACAATAACAAATTCTTTTTGCATTTGATAGTCCAATTCTTGAACAAGGCTATAGGCTATTTAACATCACGCTACCATCCTTCGGAGTCGAGCAAAAAGAAAAAAATGGCGGCGCTTCCCCCTCCACCACGCGCATGCGTCACAGTCCTCACTGGGCGTAACGAATTCTTTGATCCTTTAGCTATCCAATGGTGTAATTGAATATAGGATGGAGATGATAGATATGAAGCTGCAACACCAAACTGTATCCCCCGATTTTGTTATCATTGTTTTTTTTTACTTGTTTCCCACTATGGAAGCAATTTTAAAGACGTATTCACGTCAAAAAGTCAGAAAGTACATTAAGCGAAAACTAAGTAACAGTGCGGGCGGGCGATGCGATGCGACGCGATTGGTCGGGGGCCGAAATTTCACATTTCACGCGAAGTCGCGGGCAGAAGTAAGTACAAATATAAAAAAGAGCAAACGGCTTATGAAACTCCATTCATTTGATCCTTGGCAATTTTAATAAAAATGTTGAATGGTTTTAACCCCAGTTTCTTCAGCTATATCTCGTTGGCCACCTATGGAGAAGAACGCGCAAGAAACTCTACGGACAGTCTTTTAAATCAAAACATAACATACAATTACGTTGTTGATTTTTATTTTATTATACATACTTAGTAACCTGCATTATCAATGACTATTCTTCTTTTTTGTAATGGTAGAACACAACATAAAAGGGCTCTTGTATCACAGTGACAGCAGAACGCTGACTCCTAAGTCACAGGAGCACCTAGTTTAGGAGTCAGGGTTTACCTTATCCGTATGACCTTTTAGCCAACTAATTATGTATTCTAGTCTTTAAGCAATGTCAAAGTTTTTTTGAATCAATAAAGATTTTATTATTATTTATTTATTTATTACAACGACGCAACGTAATATTTAGAAATACGTTAAAATAATTCAAATAAGCCATGGCAGCAAAGAGATGACCAGCCCCAACTGACGGCACCCGTTCACGAACATGACGCATAGATCAGCACCATTCAGCTCAACCATCTCTACTTACCCTGTAACTGAGCTAGGAAGTTGTCGAAGGCTTGCTGCAGGGTCTCCACATGCTCAACATCCAACCCGTACTCTTCGCTGGCTGCTGTGGTCATCTGTTCGCTGATCCATTCCTGTACTTCCTCGCATTCTTGGACGAACCTGTGGGGTAGGTCCGAAATTAGTGGAGATTTTAAGACAAGTTCAAAAATCCAAACATGGATGCTGAGAATCAGCAGTTTTTGAAGGTCAAAATGACAATAGACAGTCCCCAAGCCCCTATTGGGTACTACCACCAGTCTTACCAAGGGGTATCGTATTACCCAGTAATTGGGTTGTGGAGGTCAGATAGGCAGTCGCTCCATGTAAAATACTGGTATTTAGCTGCATCCGGTTAGACTGGAAGCCGACCCCAACATGGTTGGGAAAAGGCTAAGGCAGATGATGAGCGTAGAATAAACAAAAAATTGCTGTTCCATACATTTTGACCGTAGGTATTGCATTTTACACACCAAAGAAAAATTTCAACGATACACCTTGGTAAGACTGGTTGTCAGACTTTCGGGTTTCTGACGACCCGTAACGACTGTCAAAGGTCCACGAATGACAGCCGGGACCAACGGCTTAACGTGCTTTCCGAGGCACGGAGGGGTCTCGGTATGTAAAGATGGTCACCCATTAACAGATCAACCGCGGCAAGCGCAGCTTAACCTGATCGATCGACCTGTGCGGCTGTTATTATTTAGCCACGGGCCCCACTGTGTGCATAATAAGCGTAAATAATGTGCATAAGGCGACACGGTTGGCGCAGTGGTTGAGCGATGGACTGCTGCGCAGCATGTCGCGGGTTTGATTCCCGCACGGAACAAATATTTGTACGACCTACAAGTATTAGTTCCGGGTCTGGGTGTTTTATCTATAAAATGTACGTATTTACAAAAAAAAAAAAAAATTATATATATAAGTAGTTTATCAGCCATCTCGTTAACAAGCATTAGGTTGCTTAGCTTGGGACTAAATGGCGTTAAATGATAAATGATTTATTTTCTGTAAGTAGGTTTGTACAAACACTTTTACACGTCAATAATATTTTTTAAAATAGATGAGGTCGGCGTTTCCTATCTGACTACTCTGAGAAGAAAGGCCGAAACAAACTCAGAGGTCACAGTCTCTTTTAAAGTCCAGACAGATCTTGGTCAGAACAGGTGAATACCATGTAGATTGGTGTCTGAAATGGTCTTTTAAGGAAAGAACCACACAGATTGAGCGGACCTGTCCAGTCAGTGCACGCATTTGTCAAAAATCATGCAGCTCAACTCAGAAGTTGAGGAGCTCAACGATTCGACGAACAATACCAAAGAAAGGGCATTTGTGTAGGCCGCGTAAATGACTCAAACTGCCAGATCATGATTAAAGCTAACTAAGAAGAAAAACAGAAAAAAGAAATGACCCACATAGTCCTCACATTCACAACAATTAAATAAAAAATATTTTACAAAGTAAATATTCATGTCATTGTATAAAATAAAAATCATCAATGTCAAAGTGTATTTAAAATCCGGGCATAATCTTTGAGGACCATGTAGACATTGTGTGAATTTTCCAAGGATATTATTATTATATTATTATAATACTTTTCTCAAACTTACTTGAAATACTTCAGGCTCTGCTGCAACCGCTGCTGCCTCTTGGCGGAGAGTAGTTTCATTTCTTCGTATGTTGTTTTGATTTCATTTATTCTCTTTTGCAGTTGTTCGCCGTCGATTGTGGAACGATCCTAAAAGTAAAGGTTTTTGTTAAAAACTTAGCGACATAACGATTCAAGTTTTTGTTAAAATAATTTGCCAAAAATGGCGGACGATATTTTTTGTCATCGAGGGTTGAACCTGGATGAGGCTGGCACAGGTGCATGGAGATAGGCATAAGATAAAAAAAAAAACATAAAGTCGAACATATAACCTCATTCTTTTTGGAAGTCGCACAGTATGATAAATGCCTCGAAAAAGGGACATCGCTTTTTTTTCTTTTTCAACCTTTTTTTTTGTTAACCCGTACTGTCCCACTGCTGGGCAGGTCCAACCTCGGCGAAGCCGTCCATCTTCAGGCAGCCATTATGTGGAGATTTTTGCCCAGCTGATGTGACCCGCTCAGTCCCATTTGAGCTTGGCAGGTTTCTTTCTTAATATCCAGTATTCCCGTTTTGGAACGCAGTGTGGTGTTTCGAATTCTGTCCTGTCTTTTAACACCCAGGATGCTGCGTTGCATAAAACACATTTTATTTCTTACCATCAATCCAGCCGCAGTCTTCTCCAACTTGCCGATACTGGCATCGAATCCGGTCACCTCTCTCTGCAACGCGTCCAGCCGTCTGACCAGCGCGAGCGCAGAGTCCTCATCTCGACCCACGTCACCTGATACCAGGACTATGCGACGCTCTAGTAGCCAGGCTTCTGCTTCTGAGATTTCGGAGATTAGCTGTGAAAAAGATTTGGAAAGGTAAATTAATGTGAAAAGGTATTTATTTATTTATTTATTTGTTTAAATAGAACGGCCGAAGCCAATTACACTATTTAATTTAATTTTACATAAAATATAATTGATTCAGCTCAGTCATGCATTATTCTCACAAAACTTCAAACATTCCGAAAGCTAGATCTTCCATTCATCCGCAAACATATCAAGATCTGTGTTTGGGTCCAGGAGAGCGTTAATAGCTCCTAATATCCGAGGGATGGGTGACATGGAGTGCGCAATTGTGCGGCAAGTTGGAACAGCCAGTAAGCGGTGTTTCCTGCCGCGACAGTAATTGTCTGGGGCAAATAGATTGCAGATTACATTATGCAACTCAGGGTCTTCGATAATCCCCCGAAAAGCTTTAAATATCGGTTTCATCTGATCGCGCGACCGGTATGGGCAGATGTGAAAAGATATGAGACAAATATGTCAACTTGTAGTATCAGGCAGACGACGTTTGTTAACTAAAAGATATGTACGGAATCCTACATTACGTTAACGAGTTACGCAATATGCATTCTGCACACATAATTTGTACCTATTAATGCAAATAATATGTAAAAAATATGCTTCAATAAATAAGTATTTAATGAACATTCGCGGCGGTTGGTTTTATTTCATCATCCTAATATAATCGTCTTGTTATTATTATCATATTACTAAGTGTAGGGATCCCCTACATTTATTTTGGTCCTTCGAGCCGGATATGAACCAGCGACCGATGACGCGTGGGGCAGGTTTGCTTCAATGTTGCTTTTCATTCAAGAGTAGTAAAATATTAAACAATTATATGATTTAAAAATAGGAAGTAGCGTTTTCTTTTTCAAATCTTTTAAATCAAAATTTATTTCTAGTTTTTTGATATAGTGTAGAGTGCAGTATTATTTTGCAATCGCCTTAACGACCACTCGTGTGCTTCTCGCATCCAGCAGATTCCTGCGACCTTCACCAGGTCATATTTCCACCTTGTGGGAGACCAGTCTCGAATCTTTCACCCCTATCGGCCCTCCGATCGTTTAATTAGTAATTATTTTCGACAATTTTTGATGGTCTTAGGCTAAAATATAGCAAGTGGTACCTGCAGCAGCGCGCATCTGTCCCTGATGAGCGCGGTCCTGGCGGCGGCGGCGTCCCTGAGCGCGCGCTGCGCCGCGGCCAGGTTGCGCGCGCGCAGCTCCAGCGCGGCGCCCGCGAAGTGCCCGCGCCGCGCCAGCGCAGCCGCGCGGCTCACCAGCGCCTTTATTATTGGCTCTCTGCGGAGGCGAGGAAGATAATACTTATAGCTGTGGCGGTTTACATCGCCACATGCGAACTACGCATCATAACGGCGTTACGCAAAGTCCCGACATCAAGCGTCGTGCAGTAGCCCACCACACACGACACCCGTCTGGTCGGAGGATCCTCCTTGCACTATAGAAGATGAGTGAACTTACCACCCTGTGCCTCGTACCTCTATAGAGCTGTACAAAGATCTTCTGAAGGGTGGCAAAAGTCGGAAATGACATCGCCATCTGGCAAAATTTAGCCATTTATATAATATGAAATATGAAAAAACATAGACAACCCGTACACTCAAGACATTGTGAGGAAAAAGCAAAAAATACGTTTATTCTCCCAAAACAGATTACCTGTATAATTTTAGATATTATACCCTACAATTGTGGTGCTCGTAAAGATCAATGAAATCCAACAAAAGAATAATTTCTCCCATTCCTATTTGTTGGATTTCATTCATCTAAAAAACATACAATTATTGAATATTTTTCTGCACCTAACGGAGGTCTTTCAGGTTCAACTTCTTAATTACATAGGCTTTCATTTAAGCTTTAGCTTTTTTTGACATAAAACACGTACGAGTTTTAGAAAAAGACTGTCGCAAAGGTATAGGTGACGAAGACGACGCTCTATCATATCTAAAATTCCATGTGCTATGTCAATTATTATTATTATTCATTTATTTTCAGGCGACGCAGGCCCATAGATAAATACCATAACCTAAATATACATATTTTTAATATAGAATAGTCCTTCACTTCACTAGCTTCTTCTATGAATATAAATATATTTACCTGGCTAATAACTCAGCTTCCAAAGCGAGATGTTTCTTGAGCATCGCTTGTGCCTCAGCCAGCGTCGAACCCGCTTCCTCTTGTCTCACTGCCGCTTCACGTTCACGCAACCTATATAAGAGAGTTCAAATTATATTTATATATATGGTACTGAACGTTGCTGTTAAATGATAGTAAACTGCATTCAAATTTTTTAGCTTCCAGTTTAGGAGACTGCAGAAAAAATGCTTAAATACATACTAATAATATAAATTCGAAAGTAACTGTCTGTCTGTATGTTACCTTTTCACGTCTAAACCACTGAACGGATTTTTTCGATAAAATTTGGCAGAGAGATAGATTGCATCCCGGGGAAGGACATAGGATAGTTTTTATCGACATACCTCGCGGGCGAAGCCGCGGGCGGAAGCTAGTGTCTACATAAAGTTTAGTCAAACAAAAAATAAAAATATTTTATTTCACATAAACCTACATGGGCACTTATGAAACGTCAGAAGCTAGGTGCACGGTTCCAATTGGTCGTTTCCTATGGAGAAGAACCGGCAAGAAACTCCACGGTTACTCTTTTAAAAATAATTGGTTTTTACAATGTTTTCAAGTTACAATAGGTATGGGAGGACAGCGTAGGCCTGTCAACAAGTACCAGGTACTTGATAATATTAAAAAATCATCTACAGATCTAAAGTCTAAAAGGCCTACAAAGTCCTCACATTTACAAAATTAGAATCCATCAAAAGGATACAGTAAATAATAAATTTTGTAAAACCTACTAAAACCAAGTACACAACCACTAATAAAGTGGTGAAAAATTTGAAATGTCTGTACAATGTCAAATAATAAAAGTTTATGCCAAAGTAAAATAAAAAATAAACAACTTCAACATCTCTAGTTGTTTATTCTGAAATCAACCTAATTTACACGACAGCAAAGTTGATATTTGTATAAGTGTACTATATCAATTGGAAACATCCAAAGTATTTTATCTGGACTGACATGTTTCAATAAGTTATTACAGCAGGAATAAAGTGAATGTGCGTTAAGAAAACTCGGTTTAACAGTTGATCCACGTCATTACTTTTGCGGCGTTAAGTACTCACTATAAATACGTACAGCATTAAATAAGCTAAAAGCCTACAGCGTCCGGGCGTATAATACGCCTAGTTGCGCTTCTAAATATACTATTACAGAAAGAAATAAAAATCCTATCTATCGCCAGACAAAAAAAAAAAACAAACAAAACAAAATGAAGAAAAAAAAAGAAAGAAAATTGTATTAAAAAAAAAACAAATGGGGGGGGGGGGGGATCCAGACAAAACAGCTATCGCTCAGCATAATGCTATGACACTAAGCGAAACAAAAAACATATCTATGACTAGCTGTTGCCCGCAAGTTCGTCTGCGATCAAGACAAAAGACACGTGGCGCCATCTATTATCATAATAACATTATTGTTGTTTTCCTCGGGAACAGCACTTTTTTTCGGAATGAAACGCACCCTATGTCCGTTTCTGTACACCTGACAACGTATATGCAAAATTTCAGGATGATCGGTTCAGTGGTTTAGGCGTGAAAAGGTAACAAACAAACTTACTTTCTTGTTAGGATATGGTTTAATTAACTTTAACGTAGTTGATACTGACCATCTGAACTCCTCGTCAGCATCTCGGTCCCATCTGTACAGCAGCGCAGCATCCTCCAAGTTGTCGCGACGGATCTGCATCGGCTCCTGTAGTTGACGATATCTGGTGAAGGGTAAAATAAATGAGAGATCGATCTGATTTAAAATTGTTTTTAAACGAAAACATTATTTATACATGAAGATTTTTCTTTTCACCATCTAAAATTTTACAGGATGTTCTACCCATGAATATCAACAACTTTCACTATGGAACCAACTATGAAATCACAAAAAAAAAATATCTGCTGTTTCATACATTTTGGTCAAGTAGGTATTGAACTTTTGTATGAAACAGCAGATTTTTTTTTTTGTACGTGATGTCAGAGTTGGTCCCATAGTGAAAGTTGTTCATATTCATGGGTAGAACATCCTGTAAAAATTTGGATGGTGATAAAAAAATCTTCCTGTATAACAAATATAAATATGTAAATGATGATTATATGGTTAATAAGAAACTACTTTCCCGTGGTCGCATGCCGCTGTACTAACATATTATAAGCTATGGTAGCATGCGACCACGGGAAGGTACTTTCTTGTTTCATCCTTTTCAGTAGTCGGGTTTCAGTTTTTGAAGTAATATTTTATTTAATTATTTTGGGGCTTATTTCAGAAATATTTATATTTTTGAAATGTGCTAATTAAGCCCTTTCATTTGACATCCAACAAGGAACGACATTTTTTTTTTTTGATCTTGACTATGTCCGCTAGAGGGCGCCATATTCAATTTAATACGACGTCACTTAGCATGTAACCAGCGGTGATCAAGACGGTTCCAACGATACCTCATTTGTCTAATTATGACAAGCAATTTAGAAGTTATGAGGAAACAGATGAACATATACATAACGGTCAAAATCTCTCATTTTAGCTTCGCCGTGGTCGGGTAAAATGAAATCGATTGTGAATAGAAGTGCTATCTATTTGACTGTTCCAGGTATCTGATATAAAAAGACTCAAGACATTCGAAATAATCGATTAAAAAATGATAGCAAACTGCATATGAGCATAAAATTCCTGCATAAAAGCTGCATCTGGTTAGACTGGAAGCCAACTCCAACATGGTGGAATATCGTTTTACCTCTTAACAGCAGCGTCAGCCTTGCTCAGTATCTCGTCCGCCATGAAGTGGTCGCTGTCGGCCAGCTGGCGCGCGTTGTCAGCCAACTGCGTCGCGAAGTCTGCCTTGCTCGACACTTGCTGGTCCAGCCGCGAGTGGCGCTTGAGGAGCGCTGTTACTGAGGCTAGGTCTTTGCCTGTGGAGAGACAGAGATGATTACAATACAGGTTGAAAACTAAAACATGAATAAGTTCTTGAGCAAAAAGGCGAGCGTCCAAAAAAAGCATTAAAAAAATGAATATACAATGTGGAGACGACCATATGACAATAAATTAAAACACTGGCAATTTGGAGTATTAGGAACTATCAAATAAATTGTTTTTTTTTTTTCCAAAATCAAATCAAAATCAAAAGTCATATATTCAAACTAGGCTGAGAATCAGTACTTTTGGAACGTCAAAGTTACAAAAGACAGTCCCCCAAAACGCCCGCGCTTCACCAAAAAAATTCACAAATAATAAATTGTCGTGATGGGTCGACGATGGATTTTTATAAAAAAAAAAACTGATTTCTCTGTAATCTAGTTTTAATTCAAACTCAACAAAAGTCTACATTAGGTAGGTTGAAACCTAAAGATTCATTAGAACACCAGCGTCACACAGCATCTGACTGGCATTAATGCTGAAATGAACCTTTTTTGCGCAGCCGTGAGGCATGCATTATTGTTGTTTGAAACATTATTTTCATTAGTTTGACGACACGGTTGGCGCAGTGGTTGAGCGATTGACTGCCGCGCAGCATGTCGAGGGTTCGATTCCCGCACGGAACAAATATTTGTACAACCTACAAGTATTTGTTCCGGGTCTGGGTGTTTTATCTTTATTAAGTATGTATTTACAAAAAAATAAAAATTATATAAGTAGTTTATCAGCCATCTCGTTACCATAACACAAGCATTAGGTTGCTTAGCTTGGGACTATAAGGCGTTGTGTGAAATGTCCAAGGATATTATTATTATTTTTATTTAGTTATTTTTGTATTTTGTGTTTCACGAACTGTGTCCAAAGAAACTTTTTTTGTTCTTTCATTTTGCCTGCTATATTTTCTTGCTTTTAATATTTATTTTTAATTATAGTATTTTAATATTTCTATGTGTTATTATGTTAATGCCTATGGCCTGTATTTAAGAGTATATGTATGTATGGTATGGGTTTAATAATTGCCTGAAATTAAATAAATAAAAAATTTTATTATATTTAATTTAATTAATTTACAAACCATGATCTTCGCTGAGGAGTTGTGCCTCTACATCATCTAACCAGGCTGTGAAGTCATCAAGACCTCGTAGGTACACTCTCGCCTGGTAGGCTTCCTGGAGACGCTCGCGACGTAGCTTAGCGGCGGCCTTGTAAAAAAACAATAGTAATTTTAGTGAAAATATATCGGAATGGGTAATGAAAGGGCTTTGAAGGTCCGTGGCATACCTACTGTCCGCCCGCCATTTTTCACGCATGGAACCTATATAAATCGATAACTGACATCAATGCAAACAGAAAACATAATGAGACCAACCACGTAAAGCGTCACGTTTCCGAGATATTAACGTTCAAAATTGATCACATAGCCATACATGGTGACCGCCATTTTGAAAAAAAAAAAATGGCGGACTGGTATGTCAGGCTCCATATATATTTTTTAATCCTTTTTGAATTTCGCCGAACCTCCTAACCAAACGGACAAATTAATAAAATAACAATAGTTTTCGCGATAAAGCGAGCAGTTATAAAACTAAAAGTGGAACAATACGAACTTTTCTCATACAGTAACAAGTTTTGACTAAAGTTACCTGTAATTCCCTCCATTGGTACTCCAATTCTTCGACATGCTTCGCGATCTCTTGAGCCGCATAGTGTTTGGCCTCTGTAACAAACCAATCTCACTAATATAATAAAGGTTTGTGTGAGTGTGTGTGTGTGTGTGTGTGTTTATATGTTTGTTACGATCTTATGTCTTCGTTAATTTAATAAAATAATAATGCTAATTTCTTTTATAATAATATGACACAATGTTAATAATTCGAATAATTTGTATTGTATGCCCAAAAGGCGGGACATAGCTGATCAACATCACTGTAATTCTTAATACCTGTATCTATTACTGTACCTATGATCCACAATAAACATGATTGATTGATTGATTGATTAATTACTTCCTCACGCTCAAATGGACTAATATTGACTTATATTGATGAACTTTTGTATGGAGGTAGCTGACACCCTGGATTAACACATCGAGTCTTTTCAGGAAGAACATCATAAGCGACAATTTGCACTTTTTACAGGAAAGGCTTTTTTCATTCCTAATTAAAAAGTATTTATGACATCTTTCTAAAATTTTCATGACTTATTTATACAACTATTGATTTAATAGAATAGTGCCTATTAATATTATTAGGAAAGAAATCGCTTACGATGTTCTTCCTGAAAAGGCTCGATATAGGCTACTTTTTATCCCGATATTCCCACGGGATCGACACTTACGCGGGTAAAACCGCGGGGCGCAGCTAGTTATTCAATAATTACATACCTTTTTTAGAGTGGCATAGACAAATTAGGCATGCTACTATTTTACAAATTCGTTTATCATTATTATTTTCTGCCACAGACACAATAATCTCCGCAGGGGAAGTCTTCCCGCTGAAGTAACAAAAACTGATGACTTATTTTTCAAACAGGACTCCGTGCGTCGGTTAACACGTTAAGCCGTTGGTCCCGGCTGTCATTCGTGGACCTTTGACAGTCGTCAGAAGCCCGAAAGTCTAAAAACCAGTCTTACCAAGGGGTATCGTGTTGCCCAGTGACGTGATTATGGAGGTCAGATAGGCATTCGCTCCATGTAAAGTACTGGTATTCAGCTGTATTCGGTTAGACTGGAAGCTGACCCATACATAGGGCAGAAAAAGGGCTAGGCAGATGAGAATAGATAGATATAACATACCTATTAGAGTCTCTCCGTGGTTGGCGACGTCGTCGATGCGCCCCTTGTTGGCAGCCAGTTCAGATTCAAACGCTGAGTGCTTCTGAATTTTGCTCTGAAGGTTTGACAACTCCCTGGTACACATAGATAATTATTTAATTAAATAGTAGTTCTGATTTGTTAGAAGAAAAAAGTTCTGACGTCTGGTGAACAGTAAGAATTAGCAGAACATCCATTACATCTGAAACGACAGTATTTAACATTCAAACTCAAACTCAAAGCATTTATTTCAATTAAACCATTTACAGGCACTTTTGAATTGTCAAGAAGTCGGTCAGTCAGAAAATATGAAGCTAGTTGCCCATTCCAAAGCGTAGATACCTATGGAGAAGAACGGACAAGAAACTCCATGGACACTCTTTTATATTATATTAAACGTTAAAAATTTAAAAGAAAAATCGCTTAAAGCATGAAAAGTGTGTGTTCCTCTATAGAAAAATCTCACCTATAGTTCTGGTCGTTGGCGATCTGCATCTTGAGTGAGATCCACTCCCTCTCGTGGTACAGGTTCCTGAGGAACTGGTGCAGTTGGCGTGACTGTTCCAATGTCTCGCCGCGCTGCTTACATGATTCCTGAGGAAGAGATTTTTATTTTATTTTGAACATTAAACAATGGCTAAAAAATAAACCACGAAGAATGAAGAGTTTATGTCAAAGATGGATTACTTTTCAAGGATATTGATGACATAGGTAAAAAATAATACTTTGCGAGACACATAATCAAGTCAGCGTATCGCAGTTCGGTCATCATCTGCCTAGCCTTTTCCCAACTATGTTGGGGTCGGCTGCCAGTCTAACCGGATGCAGCTGAATACCAGAATTTTACATGGAGCGACTGCCTACCTGACCTCCACAACGCAGTTACTGGGTAATACGATACCCCTTGGTAAGACTGGTTGTCAGACTTTCGGGCTTCTGACGACCCGTAACGACTGTCAAAGATCCACGAATGACAGCCGGGACCAACGGCTTAACGTGCTTTCCGAGGCACGGAGGGGTCTCGGTATGTAAAGATGGTCACCCATCCACAGACCAACCGCGGCAAGCGTAGCTTTACCTGACTGATCGACCTGTGCGTCTGTTATTATTTAGCTACGGGCCCCTCATGATAATATAAAATAATGTCATGTTCGACCGGTCCTGTGCTTCTCCCATTTAGATGATTCCCGTGACCTTCACCATGTCAATAATCGTTTGTAGGCCACCCACCACCACCGTGTTCTGCTGAGTTGCGACCTTAGTTCCAAGATCTACCTTACCTGAGGGGCAATTCTCATAATTTTAAGAACGTTCACAGTCTGATCTCAGTCTCAATCTGTCAAAAATACCTTTAATTTCCCAATACTTTGACATTGATTGTCGCCGAGGAGATATTATGACTAGATTTTGAACGTTTTTAATTACGGGAATTGGCCTTCAGGTAATCTAACCTAAGTGGTTTCAGCACCAAAACACCTACAATGTAGGTCATCCGCACTAACTGGTTTTGGCACCAATAAAGTTTTGTTTTATGCCGACTTTTCAAGGAGAGACTCCTTGGTCCTTACCTGCAGCTTATCGCGTCTGTTGAGTATGGTCTTCAACCTCATCTCCACGTACTCCCTGTCGAAGTGCTGTTCCTCCAGCATGCTGCGCGCGAATTTCTGCAGCTCGTCCACGCGGTTCAGTTGGCTGTGGAGCAGTTTCGAGAACTCTGCGTGTTTGCGGATTAAGGTTTCGACGGCTGTAATAGTAGAATAGTTCATTAGTATTGTATGGACGTAGTTCTTTATTATTTGTTTTCAAACAAGATATTTACATAACTTATAAGCTAAAAGTCTTAAAATAATAATAATAATATGTACCATCGCGACCACTTCCACCTGTTCACTTAAAAAAAAATTCGCCTAAATCCTGCGGCGGCGCCAAGCCACGCCCCCTTAAAATGTTCGCCTATTAGGAAAGCGATAACGCAATTTGCAACCTGCACTGCGCAGCTTAGTGACGCATCACGTGTACTCCTTTTGTGAATTTTACGGACGAACTATTTGACCTTGGCGCGCTTACTAGAGAGCGCTTTTATTTTTAGAGTGCAAAAATGAACATAGTGGTGGTCAGGCGGGAGTGTCCGCGATAGTACATGTATAAAGAAGTGGATGAAATCAAAAGACATCGTAAATTAGTTCTTGAGTAGATTCGATTTGAGTTTGAAATCATTTGGGTGATTCCAAAAAGTACCAGTGTTTTTGATTATCTATACTTTAAAGAAAAGTTTAGTTACCAACTGTCGAAAACAACAAATTGCCGAAGTATTTTTCGTAAACGATCCATAAAACAGCCTACAGTTGAGACAATAGTTAAAGTTAAGGTCCGCGAGCACATTCCCAAGAAGCTGGCAGTATCATCACAACGGTAATATTTTCTCATTGTTTGTCTCATTTCTTTTTAGTGAGTAGGTATATTCATGTATTTATGTATATTTATCTGTGCTTATATTTATATGTAATTAGGTATATATTATATTCATAGTTTTAATAGGTTTATGCATATCTTTATATTTAAAATATTTATTCCTCAATTTTCATTATTGCACCTACCATTGTTTGTCTCTGCATCACCCAAAGGTTGACTGGTAGAAAATGCCTATGGCATTAAGTCCGCCTCTGTACAGTTTTGTGCTTGAAGTATTAAATAAATAAATATTAATAAATAGTTAAATTAGTAACTTACCATCCAAGTTTTCTCCAAGATCATCATTGTTCAGGAACGCCTCCTTAGACGCGAGCCAGTCTTCTGTCTGTCTCGCTTGCTCCTTCAGGAGCTGTAGTTGATGTGCCTGAGAGAGAAAGAGATAGTTGAGTCATAGTAAATTATAAAAGGCAATAAATATTAAACCAATTTTTTTTTCGTTTGCTTTAGAATATTATACCTAAGTATTTACAGTTGCATACAAGACATTATCTACATCCATGATATGAATCCTCTATAAAAGGTTCTGAAACAGTTTCTTGCAATATTAATATCGAACAAAAATGGCGGCCGGCGGGATACGACGTGAATTCGAATAACCTGTAAGTTCTTTTTTTAAATTACGGCGCTGTGGTAGTGAAACGCGCGTGCGTGACAATGTTCTTTTTTTGAAAAGGAGTTGCATAATGAAACTTAGTACAACATTATAACACTCGTTTGGATGATATTATGGTTACTATGACACTGGTTGTTTTAATGTTGGCAATAAGCTAACTGTTTCAGAAACTTTTAAAGAGGATTTATAGCATGGGTGTAGATAAACATACCTGTGTAAGATACTGCTTTCTCTTCAGCCAGGCCTGGTCCAGAGTGCTGGAGAGTACTTCCACCCTCTTCACCTTCTCGGGCACCTGTTCCACTTCCTTCTGCAGAGAGCCGATGACCTTCTGACGACCGTCGATTTCAGCCTGTAGGAGATTTTTTTTAGAGAATTTAGAAATTTCGACATTGTCTCTGTCACCTCTGACCTAGAGTAGAGCCAAGAGCAAAAACATTTCAAAGAAAAAAAAGAATGTGGTTTGAGTCATTAGTTACCCTCTCACACTGTTAGCTGTATTTGTATGGGACAGCTGATTCTTTTTTCGTGATCTCGTTGTTGGAGAAAGTAATTTAGTTTAAAGGTCTGTACCACACCCTTATACCGGATGATTTTATTTACCGTTTCGAATTTTTTACAGGTTGTTCTATACATAACTTTGACTATGGGATTTTGAACATAGTAAAAGTTGTTCATATTCATGGGTAGAACATCCTGTAAAAGTCTCGAGACGGTAAAAACAACATCCAGTATATGATACACGCTGATAAAAGCAGGTATATAAAAAAAAACAACAACAGCTCACCTTCTTCTCATGATGCAGCTCCAGAAGCGCCTCAGCCTCCGGCACGCTCTCCGGCGCGCCGGTCTCGTCCATCCGCTTCACGGCCTCCGACACCCACAGCTCCAGTTCCTGAAGTGGACGGTAAAATTAATACTTATTTTTGAAGTGAAGAACTCGCGACACTGTTACCGACACCGCGCTACATGCGGATGTGTTCAGCTGTCCTCGAGATGTACTCGGTTTTAATGTATATCCGATATGTCAGTGAGTGATGGCAAAGTATTCTGTTTGTGTTTTGTTTTCACTTCTGTCGGCACTCCCGGAGTGTATTGTCGAAATGAAGTTTTTAATGTCGAAATTAAATCTTGTCGTATTACGGTTTGTCGAAATTCAGTTGGTAAGTCCCTTGCGGCCCCCTAACCCGAGTTCTGTATGTCACAAGGGGTGCCCTTAGCCTGTAGTCAGCCCATATAGTCCTCATACCCTACCCATATTCATCTAACAATCCAGTTCGTTTGGCAGCCAACTCTTGTAAGTTTTCTATCTCTTTCACACACACAACTGATTATTATAAGAGAAAAAGGGACAGCTTACCTTAAGGCTATCATCAAACTTATGTTCAGCAATGGCTTCATCTAACAATGCCGTTCGTTTGGCAGCCAACTCTTGTAGCTGTTCCCAGCCTTCGCGCAGAGACTGAAGACTTGTTTCTATCTCTTTCGCACGTTCCGGGTATCTGTGTGGAAGAGGGGGATGGATATAGTTTTGATATGTACGGATGGTCACTTTTGGAAGTTTCTAAGATGTCAAAAATGTTAATCTTTATCATGATGCGACTGATGAGTGGCGAGCGAAAGTCGTATGTTTGGAACCCGGCCGTTAGCTTGTCGACGTGAATCCACGTCTAGCCCAAGCTAAATTATATGTGTGTTTACGATTTTAATAAGTATTCCAAACTAGTTTCAACCTTGAACGGTCCACCACATGTCCGCAGATAAACTTGAAACAAAACCAGCCATTACAGCTACTAAACATCATCATTCAATCTTTAAAAAAAAAAAAAAAATTGTCAAAGGATATCTTCTATCTCTCTCTACTTACTTCTTCGTCAAAGTCTTGCCCTCTCCTTCTAGCTGCTGTATCTTGTCTTTGATGGCGCCTGCCTCGGCCGCCCTCGCTAGATGTTTGCGCTTCAACTCATGCGCAGCCGTCAGTTCTCGGCCACGTTCCGAACTACTGAAGAGTGTTGACTTCTTTGAGATGCGCTCGGCGGTGTCTTCAACGTCTCTGGGCAGAGAAAAAAGGTATTTTATTAAGATGTTGTTGCTTGCCTTCAGACAAATATACAAACCGACCCTGCTTCGCTTGGATGCAATATTTTTTTCCAATTTTCTATATTTTCTTTCATACAAACCTTGTCCTGACAATACCGAACACAACAAAAAAAGAATCAGCGAAATCGGTTCAGCTGCTTTTGAGATTTGCGTTTAGCAACACATTTAGCGATTCATTTTTATATTATAGATATTTATGTAATATCTACAGATGTGTGTATTTGGCCTATAAAGGTCAGTGCAAATTGGGCAACAAAAGTTTCAAGGAAAATGAATGAAACTATCATCTTCAATGTTCTTAACTAACTTTTTAGACTTTTCTTATCGTGCTTAAATTCGTACGAATTTTCATTAAAATCGGTTCATTCATTTCGAAAAACAAGGGCTTGAAAGTTTGTATGAAATGCCGTACGTCGTAAACGTTCTCAAGTCTTTTAGTTAAAGGCGATTTATAATTTTTGTATCCTGTCGTCAACATCATATAAAGTTGTTCAAGGATCTTTTGGCGTTTTAACAAAATAATTTCACTCGTAGGACTTTGGCTCAGTTCACACCGCGACGCGACGCGACGCGCAGTTTTCAAGATAGCAATACATTTATAGACCTTATCTACCACACAAAAAGGCACACAATTCAGTGAAGTAGTAGACACCACCTCACTGAATTGTGTACTTTTGTGAGTAGTAGATAAGGTCTATAATTGCTATCTTGTAAACTGCGCGTCGCGCCGCGTCGCGTCGCGGTGTGAACTGACCCTTTATCGTCAGCACATTTTCTGTTCAGTCAGTGTTGTTATACTAACCTGTTGAAGGAGTGTATCTCTGCAGCAGCGCAGAGGTTCTCCCGGTACCGCTGCAGCGCGCCCGACAGCGCGCGCCACTTGGCGAGGCAGGCGTCGCGGCGCTGCGACACTGTCGCCGCCTGCTGCGTGGGGCCCTGACGGGGGATGCAAACTCTAACTCAAAGCATTTATTTCAATTAAACCATTTACAGGCACTTTTGAATTGTCAAGAAGTCGGTCAGTCAGCAAATATGAAGCTAGTTGCCCATTCCAAAGCGTAGGTACCTATGGAGAAGAACGGGCAAGAAACTCCATGGACACTCAATTCGTTATACAGGTTGAAATTTTTATCACCTTTTTCCTCTTAAAATGCCACTAGTCATCCTCATTGTTCATGAACGTCTTACAACTGGTATTTCAGGGCTGAGCCTGATCTATCCAGTAACTCTACCCATCCTTTTCTGTCGCTCAAAACATATCCTTCATTAGAGCGAGACCCACATATCCTCAAGTTTTTTGGAGAAGACGGGAGATGGCACAATTTAATAATAATATTATAAGTTTATTCAATAATTGTTTACAATGATATACAATTATCTTATAGGCTATAATTTCTTGTTACAAATGAATTAGATATCTGTAGCCGAACTAGGCGGAAGCCTGTATTTCGGCTATCAGCGCCCAAACCCTCATATTTTGTGTCAATAAAGCTTTTTTATTTTTTATTTAGCTGCGGAAGTCGGAAAACCGGGTGTTGAAGCAACTTGAGAGAGTCCTATTTTCTAAATAACAGTATTTTACATGGAGCGGCTGTCTGTCTGACCTCTACAATCCAATAATAATAATTATTTATTAATTAGAATGTCAATAATTTAAAATTATTCAATACAATGTCATAGAAATGAAATTCCATTTAATTATTTAGCATAACCACTTATACACGACTCGTACACAAAAAAAAAACTATGGACCCGCTATTAAACTAATGATTGTATCGTCAAGGGGACAGAACAGAATAAATGTTTTTTTTTTTATGTTTGTTTACATTACGCCAATTAAAAATTCAAAAAATATTTACCTAAAATATAGAACCATTCATTCTGGATCCAATGACATACTTTTGAAAACATTACGTATTTTATTATTTACTGGGTAACACAATACTCTTTGGCTGAAAGAAGAAGACCCTGAAATTGGCTTTGGAAAGATGATGAAGATGAACAGCATAATCTTACCTGCTGTAAAAGCTTATCAGCGAGCGCACAGATGCTCTTGACTCGCTTATCATCGACCTTCATATCGCTGTCCATATCATCTAGCTTCCTTAACAGGGCAGAGCAATGTTCATAGTCTCTACCGAGTTCATGCGCTTGCACCATCATCTCCTTGTCTCTGATCCAGGCTTCAATCTTGTCCAGGTGTTGGTTGAATTCTAGGATGTCTTGTGCTTCTTCTAGGCCACGACCTGGAATTTATGTGGTAATTAGAACAATATATAAATGGTTATGTAAGAATCGTTGCAGGTAGCGTTCTGTAGTTGTGAATTTGTGGATGTTTGTGTGTGTTTAATTTATATTACAACTTAAACAAATAACAAAATAATCAGCGTATAATGTTCCCACTGCTGGGACACAGGCCTCCTCTCGGACCAGCGTCAGACAGCATCTGTCTAGCATTAATGCTGAAATGAACCTTTTTGGCGCAGCCGTGAAGCACACACTATTGTTGTTTGATATTTTTTTTTTTTTTTGTAATTTTGTATTTTGTGTTTCATGAACTGTGTCCAAATAAACTTTATTCTTTCTTTCTTTCTTTCTCTCTGTGAGAGAAATAAACAAACAAATAACACCAAAACAAATCATCATCATCATCTGCCTAGCCTTTTCCCAACTATGTTGGGGTCGGCTTCCAGTCTAACCGGATGCAGCTGAATACCAGTATTTTACATGGAGCGACTGCCTATCTGACCTCCACAACCCAGTTACTGGGTAATACGATACCCCTTGGTAAGACTGGTTGTCAGACTTTCGGGCTTCTGACGACCCGTAACGACTGTCAAAGATCTGCGAATGACAGCTGGGACCAACGGCTTAACGTGCTTTCCGAGGCACGGAGGGGTCTCGTTATGTAAAGATGGTCACCCATCCACAGACCAACCGCGGCAAGCGTAGCTTAACCTGATCGATCGACCTGTGCGGCTGCTATTATTTAGCCACAGGACACCAAACCAAAACAACACCAAAACAAATATCAACTTTATTTGAATGGTTTTTAAGTTGATTTCAGAGTGACTATAATAGCACTATTGAAATAGTGAGTTAAGTTGTAGCGTACACTGCACTATGTTGTGTAGGAATTAAAGTTATTTTTCCATAAAGTGATATTTATTTACATTTTTGGAAAATAATGTCGCGAATGCAGATTATATATGGACGTCGTACCATGGAAATTGGAATTGTTCGTTCATGTAAATGACATGTAAATAATTTTTTTATTATTTTTTTTTGTTATTTCTCTGTAAAATGAGTTTTTAAATAGCTATGAATTATATGCAGTTTGAAAGCTAGTTTTTAACAGTGTTCGAGAATGATTGAAAAAATTTTTTTCAAGACCATTATTGACCAAAATAATTATTTTTGTTACTTCTAAATTAGAATGGATGTACTTTTTGTTCGTTATAAAAAATAAAAATAATATGCAAAGTTGCCAATTAGATTTTTTTTTTCATAGTTTTAACGCACATTTTCTTCAATATGCAGTACAATTTACGACACGGCCCGGCACGGTTGGCGCAGTGGTTAAGCGATTGACTCCTGCGCTGAGTGTCGCGGTTTCGATTCCCGCACGGAACAAATATTTGTATGACCTACAATTAGTTGTTCTGGGTCTGGCTGTTTGTGTATGTCAGTTTAAATGTTTATAACCGCAATCAATACATGAAAAATTCCTAGTGAACAACGTTTTCATTAAAAAAAAAAAAAAAATTATAGCTCATTCATTACCCTATAGCTTATGTTGTATGACACTCCCTCTTACCTCTCTGCTCCGTGGCAGTCTCGAGCCGCTGCCAGTCAGCCTGCAGCTGCTGCAGCTGCTTGTCCACGTCTGTATCAGGACTGAGCTGCGTGGCTAACTGCTGCACTTCCTGCAAACGAGCTCTGTTGGCTGCCAGCTCAGCGGTGAAGGCCTGGTGCTTTTGCAGTTTCTTGATTTTGTCTTCGAGGTTTGTGACTTCGCCTGAGAAGGGGAGTTACGATGAGAATTGGTTTTAATTAACGGTCGTTTTCAGGACCATTTCTTATTGAGTTGAGCTAAAAGATATGCTGTTCATGCGCTTTAAAAATGTCATGTGATAAATGAAAACATCAGAAAATCGTAGTGGTAGGATATTTTCTGTATTTGCCTTCCAAAACCGACATTGTACTGGTTCGATGGTGCATTTAAAGGAAACCTAATTACTTTAAATGTAGTACCCACAAAATACTTATAATGAGCAAATCTATGCTAATATTACAAAATTCGAAAGTAACTCTGTCTGTCTGTCTGTATGTTACCTTTTCACGCCTAAACCACTGAACGGATTTCGATAAAATTTTGCAGAGAGATAGATTGCATCCCGGGGAAGGACATAGGATAGTTTTTATCGACATACCTCGCGGGCGAAGCCGCGGGCGGAAGCTAGTAATGTCATATGTTTCACATAATTCCTATAAATCATAAGCTAATCAATTCAGTACTTTTCAAAAATTATAGCGAATAATTGCTGTTGTTTTTAATTTTGATTCATTCATTATTAGTTCAATTGTAGGTATAGATATTACGAACACAAACGAAACAGTTATCTTAAAACAAATGTTGTCTTAGAATATAATAAAGTTGAGCTTGCTACCATAGCTTATAATGTGTTAGTACAGCGGCATGCGACCACGGGAAGGTACTTTCTTGTTTCATCCTTTTCAGAAGTCGGGTTTTAGTTTTTAAACTTATTTTTTTTAATTTAATTACTTTGGGGCTAATTTCAGTAATATTTATATTTTTGTAATGTGCTTACTAAGCCCTTTCATTTGATACCCCACAAGGCACCATACCAAAATATATTTTTAAATTAATTACTTTATGTCCTCTAGAGGGCGCCATGTTGAATTTAGTGTGACTTCACATAACCTATAACCAGCGGACGGTCAAGACGCTTCTAACGATACCTCATTTGTCAATTTTTTATAAGTTCTTTTGTAGTTATAAGGGAACAGATGAACATACATACATACCGGTCAAAATTATAACCCTCCTTTTTGCTTCGCCGTAGCCGGATAAAAATAAGTTTAATAACGAATTGAACAACAAATTATGAGGATGACAATGAAATCAATCAATCAAAATATTTTATTTCACATAAACCTACATGGGCACTTATGAAACGTCAGAAGCTAGGTGCACGGTTCCAATTGGTCGTTTCCTATGGAGAAGAACCGGCAAGAAACTCCACGGTTACTCGTTTAAAAATAGTTGGTTTTTACAATGTTTTCAAGTTACAATAGGTATGGGAGGACAGCGTAGGCCTGTCAACAAGTACCAGGTACTTGATTATATAAAAATCATCTACAGATCTAAAGTCTAAAAGGCCTACAAAGTCCTCACATTTACAAAATCAGAATCCATCAAAAGGATAAAGTAAATAATAAGAAGAAGTGGATGGTGATTTTGAGGTCTCATTTATTATTTATAAGCTTACCGTGTTGATGTTCAGCAGCTAACTTGGCGAGTTTGTCAGCGACCCAGCCTCTAGCTTCCGCAGCATCGCGAGCGAACTGTGCGCGCGCGCGGGAGCGCACCAGGGCCGAGCGACGAGCGCCCGCTTCTGCGTACAACTAGGAGACAAGAGGTATTGGTATTTACTATAAAAGGTTTAACTGAAAGATTTAGAATACTGTAAGTAAAGGTTCCGTATGTAAAGGATATGGTTATGAGCGTTTACGACATACGGCATTTCATACAAGCTTTCGAAATTAATGAACCGATTTTAATGAAACTTCGTACGCATAAGCAGGATACAAAGTTCTAAAAAGTTACTTAAGAACATTTTCGAAATGTCTTATTTAAAGAAAGATAACTGGAATTCTCTGTTTCTATGGAAACTTTAAAATCGTTAGAATTTGGCTGTAACACTCTTTTTGGGCACACTATACTTTAATTTGTAAAAAACTTATACAGGGTCAAATTAAAATAGCTAGCGAAACTCTGCAGACTTGATAAGTATCGGGAGAAAACTGATTTTTAAACTAATGTTTTATGTCTATATAGTCACACATAACATTAGTTTAAAAATCAGTTTTCTTCTCGGTATGTACACTAACTGTCGTCCCCACAAAAAGTCATCAAATTAATTTATTTTTTGTTTAATCACGTTTCGACATCAATAGCCATGTCGACTGCAGAGTTTCGCTAGCAAATTTAATTTGACAGGGTCATGTGTTTTTTTACAAATTAAAGTTCTTTTTTTAATCCCAAAGACTAATGTTTTTAAGTATTTTGTGTTTGCGTTTTTTTTTTATATAGAAGTTTGACAATACACCTGTCAGTCTGAGATTAATAAAAATTAAAAGTCAAAAAACTTTTTTAAAAACAAGCTTTTTGTCGTGTTATTCTTAGCAAGCCGTTTCATTTGATACCCATATTTAGAAGTGCATTAAAAATAACTAGTCCGCCATCTTGGGTGTTCCGCCATGTTGGATTTAGAATGACGTCACATAGCTAACCATGCATTGTCATCCAAACTAAACATGTTTACAAAATTTCAGCTCAATCGGTTGAAGAAATCTGCTTCAAAATTGAGTTGTAAGACTCGACTCAAACAAACATAGTTTCTTAAATACATACAATGCAAGTTAAATAAAAGCTTGTAATAAAGAACGAACCATAGATGGGTGCTATTTTACAAAAAATGTGTTTATGAATGTATTTTTGTTACCTTTTTCCGTCTCTCATTGATGTGCTGCAACTCATCAGCGATGCGTTGGCTTTCCACGTGGTTCTGTTGTAACAGCTTGTCGCCATGACTGTTCAGGGTTGCCAGCTTCTCGTCCTGATTTGAAAATATAAGAAAAAAGTTTTTAATACTGTTCAAATTTCGTAATATTTATAAGTATGTCATTTGGAAGATCGAGGGATAAAATAGGTCTACAGACAGTTGATAACAATGTATATCTACTGATAAATATCTTGAATAGAAAACACTGAAAAAAATCTGAAAATTTTTTTGGTTCAAGAAAAAATCTTTTCCTCAATGATAAGCGCCTGCACCGATATTTAAAAATCTATATATACTAATATTATAAATGCGAAAGTGTGTCTGTCTGTCTATTACCTCTTCATGCTTAAACCGCTGAACCGATTTAGATGAGATTGGGTATAGAGATAGTTTGAGTCCCGGGAAAGGACATAGGATTCTTTTTATCCCGATATTCTCACGGGATCGAAGCTTATGCGGGTAAAACTGTGGGGCGCTGCCAGTAGAACATACAGATCGAGCGAACGGTTTTTCTACATTTTGTACTTTTAAAGGTAAAACTATTTACTTGTGTAGCGAGCAGTTTCTCGAAGGCCTCATGTTTCTTGAGCGCGTTCTCCACCTCCTCAACGCTGCTTGTCTGAGAGATTTCAGTACCTGCAAGAAAATGTAATGTTAGTTTAGAAATACAGAATTTTATCTATTCAGCTATAGAGGTATGATGAACAGGGTGTAAAGTTCACTCATCCTCTATAGAAAAGGGAGGATCCTCCGACCAGACGGGTGTTGTGTCTGGCGGGCAACTGCCCGATGATTCATGCCGTTGTATATATGCTAGTTGCGCGGTAAACTCTGCTTGCGAGATGCAGGATTTTGCGTGACGTCAGTATGACGCGTTGTTAGGAATACGGTTTATAAAGCTGGGAGTTATTGGAGGTGCAGAAACTGTAAGAATAATACCAAATGTAAAGGATACTTCATTTTATCCAAAGTAAGTCGGCTTTTAAGATACCGAACTATCAGGCTCAATAGTCCGGTCGTATTCCAACACCGAACTGCTGAGACAAGTCCGATGACCGGGCTAAATAAACCGAACTACTGAGACCACCCGTTGTAGATACCGCTACACAGCCATAACACAAAATCTATTTTCGCCTTGCAGCTGTGTTCCGATTTCGGTGTTCGCAATCTATCCCTTGAAGCAGTGAAAAAGCCAAATTTAAATTCTAAGTCAACGCAATCAAAAGACACGGGCGTATAGGTTCCGGAATCAAAACCTATAGGGTACTTCCCGTTGACCTAGAATCATGAAATTTGGAAAGGCGAACCGAAAATTTGTAGTTATATTATAACAATATACTAAATATTAACAAAAATAAATAAATAAATAAAAATATAAAAAATAATAACAAAAAAATAAATAAAAATAACAAAATAAAAAACAAAACACTAAAAAAAAAAACTACACACTAAACAAACTTACTCACTAAATATTAATAACAATTTGAAAACATCCGAAACCCGTAAATTTGTAGTTACATAAGAAAAACCCTGATAATCTATTTGCATACCTACAAATTTGTACGGAACCCTCGGTGCGTGATTCCGACTAGCACTTGACCTTTTTTTTTCTATTACGGTTACTTGTCACAAACCAAATAAAGTACCTAAGATGTACTTACTTAGAGCAGCTTCCTGTGCTGCACACAGGTCGTGCAACAGCTTGGCGTCCCTCAAGAAGCAGTGCAGGTCGATCAGTTGGTCCAGCGCCACCTGTCGGGCTGCCCACGCGCCGTGGAGCCGGTTACGTTCTTCTAGTAGGGCTTCGCATTTTTCTTCTACTTCCTGTGTTAGAAAAATGGTTTGGTTAGTTCATTATTTTGATAAAAAGAAGTTGAGTAAGATTCTCAACGTTTTGGTACGAACCTCAGAGGTGAGACTCTTCAAAAAGCTAAGGTTCGTGGAGAAGTTATTAATATACCAGAATTTAGTATTATTTAAAAACCTTAATAATTACATGAAAGTTTAAAAAAGTTTTTGCTAATCTTTTCACGATGGCATGAATTTTAATTGAATGTAGATATTACAGAAATTAACTGTCGACCGGTAACAGTTAAAACAATCAGTATAATCTTTATAAAGTCAATAACTAATTCCAATTTCTGAATGATTTTGAAAAGAGTTTGATTTGTTGTAAAATCTCATGAGTATCTCGATTGACTATTGTAATTTCGGTCAACCAATCGTGAACCGATCACATCCGCTGGCGTAAGGTTTTACGGCATTATAGATAGCAATATACTCGTATTGTACGCAAAATACGCGCATTACGTTGAGTTGCGGATAACAGTCCGTATTACTATATTTGTCTTCATTTTTTTTTTACAGTTTTGTTGTAAATAATTTAATAATAATTTGTCTCTGTCACCTCTGACCTAGATTACAGTCAAGAGCAAACCCATAAAAAAAAAAATACTGACAGCGGCATTAGGGTGCTGCGTGGCGAGCTCCCGGCCCATCTGCAGCGCGTCGCGGAACGACGAGTCGCGCGCGTCCAGCTCCGCGCGCACCGCGTCGTGCTCCGCGCGCGCCGCCTGCGCGCTCACCGCGTCGCGCACGCGCACTGCGCGCGACATGGACGTGCGCAGGGACACCGACCACGAGGTCAGGTCGCGGACCTGTGAGGAGACAAAATATATGACAAGTTAGAATAATATATCACGACTTTAAAAGTCATTAATATTAAGATAATCACAGCCAAGTAAACGGAAGTTCTTGATGAAAAAAAAAAAGATGTTCATACTAATTTGTTTTCCTGTACGAAGTTTCGCAACCATATTTTGCGAAAAGCAAAACGACCATTTTGCCTGCCTTTTGTAATTTTTGACGTTCGAAAAGAGCTGATTTTCAGATTCAAGTAAAAAAAAAAAAAAAAAAAAACTTGAATTACGAAAAGATTAAAACATTGAGGCCTTATATAATTATATAATAAAGTATTTAAAAATATATTTGTGATTTTGTGATGATCGAAATTTATGGATATATTTAATTGTACGCTCGGCACACGCCGTGCAACCAACCAGTCTTGCTGACTAGACGCAAGTTTTTATTAATTCCTGCCGATATGAAAATAGAAGAAAAACTCACTTGTGTCAAGAACTGGTGTAGCTGTAGATACTGCTGCAGTGTGTGCCTCCTTTCATCTGAGGCCTGTTTCAACATGGCCCACGCTTCCTCTAGAGCCTTCTGTTGCAGTTCTATTTGCTGCACGTTGCCGCCAGGGTAGAGCTTCTGGAGACGGTTGCCTTCTTCTTGGAGGACCTGTGGGGTTGGTGTTAATAAAAAATCAATATAACGTATTATTGTGAAGGCTTCCGTGCTTTGTATAAATAAATAAATGTTAAGGGGACGCCAGTGGTATTGATTTTCAAACGTCGTAATTTGACAAAGTAATAAAGGGATTTTTTAGGGTTCCGTACTTCAAAAGGAAAAAACGGAGCCCTTATAGGATTACTTTGTTGTCCGTCGGTCTGTCTGCCTGTCAAGACTCTTTATCTCGGGAACGCGTGGAGGTATCGAGTTGAAATTAATACTTTACACAATTAAACTATATACTCAGGTCTACAGTCCCTTGAAGCTGTGAAAAAATCAAACTTCTAAGTTAACGTAAAACAAAGATACGACCGTTTATGCCGAAAAAAACGTATATTTCGACACTCTCAAGGGAATCTAAATTTATAGGGTATACTTCCCGTTGACCTAGAATCATGAAATTTGGTAAGATGCAATGTCATGTAGCACAAATAAAGAAAAAAAATTGAAAACATATAAATTTGTTGCATACCTACGTACGGAACCCTCGGTGTGCGACTCCGACTCTTGACCGATTTGATCGGTTTTTATTTTAATTCACATATTAATAATTAAAAAGTTTTTTAAAATTAGAATGGGAGACCCATTCTTATTTTAAAAAACTGAGTCGTTCGTTTCGTATTGTTCGTTGAGTACTAGATTACATTTTCGTCGAGTTTCGTCGAAAACTAACCTGCATCTGAGCATCAATAGCCAGCAAATCGTTCTGCATAGTGTCGTGCGCGCGCAGTGCGGCCGTGGCAGCGCGCAGGTCGCGCGGCGGCGGCGGCGCGTGCAGCGCGGCGCGTGCGTCGTGCGCGCGCGCAGCCAGCTCGCCCACGTCGCGGTGGAAGCGGTGGATCTCGCCCGCCGCGTGCAGGCGGGACGCGCGGGACTCCATCTGCTCCACTAGGCGTTGCCACCATTCACTGCACGAATTTTTTTTTAATTTTTTATTTCTTATTGCAATATGAGCCCGCTTTTGACTTGGATAAAGCGATGGATGAGGTCTGCCATGGAGCGAGTGTGCCCAGAAGATGCCTGCTCGCTCATGCTTTGAAAGCTGACAGATTATACGTGGAAGATAATACAGACGCTGGCAGAGAGTTCCTCATTCTTCCATAGCCTTCGCTAAGCCAAGGATGCATCATACACCGAAACATACAAAAAAAAAAACATCTGACACACGTAAAAGAAATGTAACAGGTGCTAAAAAATTTTAGAAGTTTTTGAGAACACTACAAAAAAGGAAGATTTAAAAAAACTGTTAACCTTTACGGTCTTCAAATATGTATGTGGTAAATTAATCTTTTTTTTTTTAATGTGTTTGCTCTTAACTCTAGTCTAGGTCAGAGGTGACAGAGACAGAGTCGACGATGGAGTGAGCTTACCCAGAAGAAGCCTATTCACTCTCACTTTGAAGAGATTCGGGTTGTATGCGCTCGGAAACACAGACGCAGTTAGAGAGTTCCACTCTTTTGCTGTGCGCATTAAAACGACATTATAGAATATTTAGATTACTCACCCCAATGCCTCCTGTCTCTTTTCAATATCTCCAATGTAAGGGCTCTCAGTAGCCAACAGCTTCTTGGCCAACTCTTCACATTGGTTAAAACGTTCGGCGCCGCTTTCCACGCGGTGACGTAGCTCGTCGAATTTTGAGCGGAGGATCTGGTCGAAAGAATAATGTATCAGAATACAGAATAATTTGATTGAGAGGTATTATGAGTATTATAGGTCTACCAGATTCTCACGGCATTAAAAAAAAATTGACATTGACTTTTTTTTTTTAAAGAAAGAAAGAATATACATTTATTTGTGGCAAACATGACGCATCAAAAGAAAAAATATAAACAAAATAACAATTTGAGAGAAAACATCTGCGTCACATCTACGCAAAACGGCCATCGCTCAGCATAATGCTAAGACCCTATACGAGACAGAGCGCCAGCGCTGGTTTTCAGCGACAGCCGGCGATGACGTGATGACGTCAGCCAGTGCAGCATACGATTAAATAAGTCATCATCTGCCTAGCCTTTTCCCAACTATGTTGGGGTCGGCTTCCAGTCTAACCGGATGTAGCTGAATACCAGTATTTTACATGGAGCGACTGCCTATCAGACCTCCACAACCCAGTTACTGGGTAATACGATACCCCTTGGTAAGACTGGTTGTCAGACTTTCGGGCTTCTGACAACCCGTAACGACTGTCAAAGATCTACGAATGACAGCCGGGACCAACGGCTTAACGTGCTTTCCGAGACACGGAGGAGACTCGTTATGTAAAGATGGTCACCCATCCACAGACCAACCGCGGCAAGCGTAGCTTAACCTGATCGATCGACCTGTGCAGCTGTTATTATTTAGCCACGATTAAATAAGTATAAATAAAAATAAAAAAGGACAATCAAAATAAGAAAACATTCCAAAAAGATGGCCATAAAAAAAAAAAAAATTTGGTTTTTGGCCATGAGATTCTGGTATACCTTTAGTCAGTGGAAATAAACAACAAAAGAAATAATGAACAGTTCCAGATCCGTTATTGTCAGTGACCCAGTTTGTATTTCAACATTTCTGGCTTAGAAACGACAAAGGGCATTGAATGTCCGTGGTATACTTACCTACCCGCCATTTTGATTTTTTATTTTCAAAATTGTTGCTACGCATGTAACCTATCAAACTCAAACTCAAAGTATTTATTTCAATTAAACCATTTATAGGCACTTTTATTGTCAAGAAGTCGGTCAGTCAGAAAATATGAAGCTAGTTGCCCATTCCAAAGCGTAGGTACCTATGGAGAAGAACGGACAAGAAACTCCATGGACACTTTTAAATTATATTTTTACAAAAATTGTAGTTACATCATTCATGTTGTTCTTTTTATTTATTTTTTACATCATTCTCACATACAGGAAGATTTTTTAATCACCATCCAAATTTTTACAGGGTGTTCTACTCATGAATACGAACAACTTTCACTATGGGACCTGAAATCACGAAAAAAAATCAGCTGTTTCATACATTTTGGTCAAGGGTATTGAACTTTAGTAAGAAACAGCTGATTTTTTTTTCGTGATTTCAGAGTTGGTCTCATAGTGAAAGTTGTTCATATTCATGGGTAGAACATCCTGTAAAAATTTGGATGGTGATTAAAAAATCTCTTTTTTTAATAATTATTTAAGAATGTATAAAATAGCTTAATCCTTGATTTTGTACTGTATAACTTACCAACAGATGCTCATAATCCTGTCCGTAGTCCTCGCTGGAGGCGGCAGCGTACTGCTCTTGTATCCAGCTCTCTAGTTCCGCGCTCTCGGCTATATATTCATGTCTGTGGGATGGTTTTGCGTAAGTTTGTCATCTTTTAAGAGTGTAAGATAAATAATAAAGTTATCTTTGGTTTGTTTGCTAAAAGATGTTTTAGTTAATTTCTACTGCAATTATTTTCATTGGAGAGAAAAGGCGTAAAAAACATAGACTTGACAATAAAAAAGATGGACACCGCGCCACGCATATCGAAAGTGAAGCACCGTACCGATCTATGTGTGCGTGATTGACGATTGACGCTGTCGTGTTACGCAATGGCGGCCGGTCGGCATACTTTGATGTAAATGTGAGCGTGAGGCGTGTTTTTACAAGCGGTCTCGGCATACTTACTGTGCTTCACTTTCGATATGCGTGGCGCGGTGTCCATCTTTTTTTATAAGTCTATAGCAAAAATATAGACGATAAATATAAAGCTTTTTTTTTGTATTTCTTCGCAATATTCCACAGATAAAGAAAATCAAGATGATATCCATACTAATATTATAAATTCGAAAGTAACTCTGTCTGTCTGTCTGTATTTTACCTTTTCAAGCCTAAGCCACTGAACGGATTTCGATAAAATTTGGCAGAGAGATAGACTGCATCCCGAGGAAGGACATAGGATGGTGTTTATCGACATACCTCGCGGACGAAGCCGCGGGCGGAAGCTAGTAATTTATAACGTAACAAATCTTTCTCGCGTAAATATAGATTTGTGTAACAAAGGACGTTATTAAATTATGCTATATGCACATTTCATTACCACAGCACTCGCACATACTCATATGTCGTACTTACGTGTGCTTTTGGATCGAGAAACACATATTTGGCTGAGTCTGAATACTATGGGATTCATCAAACATCGACTGCAAACAGGACTAACTGGTTAACAACAAGCCGAAGTAACGCCATCTTGTTTTTATGATTTTGACAGGTATGTATGTATATTCATCTGTTCCCTCATAACTTCAAAAGTATTTATAATAATTTGACAAATAAGGTATCGTTAGAAGCGTCTTGACCGTCCGCTGGTTACAGGATATGTGACGTCATACTACATTTAACATGGCGCCCTCTAGAGGACATAAAGTAATGAATTTAAAAATAAATATTTTGGGATGGTACCTTGTTGGGTATCAAATGAAAGGGCTTATTTAGCACATTTCAACAATCTAAATATTATCTATTGAAATAAGCAAAAAAAAAACATTTAATAAAAAATACGTTTAAAAACTAAAACCTGACTACTGAAAAGGATGCAACAAGAAAGTACCTTCCCGTGTTCACATGCCGCTGTACTAACATATTATAAGCTATGGTAGCATGCGAGCACGGGAAGGTACTTTGTTTTATCGATATAATTTCTGTAACAATTTCGCAAATGTTTACCAACAACGCTCTGCTGTCTATGACATTCAGGCTCCTCCATACCTGCAGACACTCTCGACCAGCGCCTTCTGCCGCTGCGCCGCCAGCCGCTGCAGGCGCGCGAGGCTGTCGGCCAGCAGCGCGTGGCGCGCCAGCAGCGCCTCGCCCTCCGGGTGCCCGCCGTTAGCCATGGACGTGGCTACGTGGCCCATCTCGGCTATTATGGCCGCGTACGTGTCGAGTTCTAGTTCGACGGCCTGTTGAGAGAAAAGGGCATATTTTATATTTGATTTTTTTATCCTGTAGCTCAACCCTATTTTAGGGAGCTCAATGACCCGTCAAACCAGTGTTTGTTTGTTGTGAAGCAATTATCAACAGATTTATCCATCACTGCCATCAGGGACTTGCATAAGCTTCAAGAAACTTTCCGATACTTCAGTAAAATTTGCAGTTTTAGCGTTTGTTTCAGCTAAACAAATAAGTTTCTTAATTTATGTTTTTTTGAAGTGAAAACTTCTGCAGCTTCCGAAGCGTTGGGCATTTTTTTAAATGGGATTTATGTTTTTTTGGCTGTAGTGATTTCTTTAATTTATGTACAACATCTTATACTTGTACCTACATTCATAGCAAATAAAGATCTAATTCTGGGAAAAAACCATTGAACTCGCGTCACTGTTACCGCTACCCACATCTCTGTTTTATGTTTTGGCCATTGCAAAGACATCAACACGCGGTACATTTTCTTTGGTAAGAATGACCTTCAAACATATTTATGAAATTATTATGCTTTTAAAAATACACACGTAATTTTTCAAGTTTTTACTTCTGTCGGCACTCCTGCACCTGTATTCACAAACATACGATTCACTATCGTATCGACAATGACACTTGTTCGATAACCTGATTTCTGAACCGAAGGACCGGCAAAACGCTATTCACAGATGCGTGTGGAAGGGTTTTTTTTTAGGTGTGTATACGGGGAACGCTACAAAATGGTAGTAAATAGATATTCGTGGTAGAAAATTTTAAGTGGTACATAAATGATTTTTATTGAGTATTTCACTATGGGAAACTATAGATTATGCATTCAGTAACTATTAACAAATAAAAAACAGTAGGTAAGCAATGATTTTATTAATAAAAAAAATTTACCTGATTTCTATTAAACTTGCTTTGTAAACTTCAACTTTCTGTCAAACCTAAAAATCTGGAATAATTATTTTTCTGAATCTTGTTTTGAGCTATAGAGATAATTGAGAACTACGCGGAAGACAAGGCGGTATGGTCGAAAGACTATAGCCTGCCCTTTGGGAGGATTAAAAATAATAATAATTGAGGAGTGAAAAATTACCGTTTTTTTTTTTACAGAAAAATGGTTGTAAGTATGTATTTTATCGGTATTTAAACAAATTACTATTTCCTCATTTTCATTTTATAAAACGTGGTACCTAATATTGAAAATGCATATTTTCAGAAAAGAGTGTCATTGGAGCAGCGGCAGATGCTCTTTGCATTCATGCAAGGGCATGAGGACCTTGCCCGGAGCCGTGTTTTGACACTTATTGCTTAGATTACTCTTTTTTATACAATATTTTGTTATTTGATAACACTTCCGACAGCAAATACCTGTCGGAAGAATTGATGTCTTCATACCGTATGTGAACTGTCAAAATTGTACGGATTTGTGAATGCGATTATAGGATTTCGTCGATAACGTTGACATTCGATACGGTACCAAACCGTGTCGTAGCTTTGTGAATAGCTATGCTGGAGTGCCACAATTTTTTTTTTTTTATGAAACTAAGTCAAGTGGTGTTGTTGAAGTTGTTAATTACTTTCTTTATGTAAATAGGTCAAACTAAGCCAAAACAGTAAAAAATCCTTAAAAAAATGCATTCCATCAAAGCCAAAATCAATCGATCTTACGAGTATTTCAGTTAGACTTTTGAAACTTCACATTTGAAATCCAAAACAAATAAAAAAACACTGAAAGATAATTAAAATCACCCCATACCTTGTGTCTAGTCAACAAATGCGTAGCCCGATGTCTATCCTTAGCCAGATCAGCGTGCGCCAGCGCAGCCGCTTTATCATTGAGCCACGCATCGACCTCCAGCGCGTCGTGCATAAACTGCTGCGCTTTAAGCGCTGCCTCTAGCCGAGCGCCGCGGCTTTCAGCGGCTTCAGAGACTGACGTGTAGCCAGCTTCTAGCTCTGCGCATAGGGCTTCGATCTGGGAGAAAAACGGGGATGCTAAAAGAGGCATTGATTTTCACAAACTCACAGGGCAAACTAAGAACACTGAGAGCCTCTGCACTCTGTACTCTTTCTGTAGGTAAACAACAGAGAGAAAGCTTCATACGCGGCAGTAAAAAAACTTAGAAGCTTTGCCCCTGCGCGGGGTTACATAACTGCAACGTTCGGACAAATTCGGAAACACGAAGATTACCGAAGTGCCTACAGCTATCTGTGCAGTGGTGGCCCAGTGGTAATGGCCGCGACTTACGAGTCGTAGGTCGTAGGTTCGAACCCGGACAGGCGCTTTACTTTGTGTAAATTATTTCATCACCATTGCTCTCAAAACGGTGAAGGAAAACATCGTGAGGAAACCGGCATGTCCTAGAACCAAAAATTCGAAGACACGTGACATCTACCAACCCGCACTGGGCCCGCGTGGTGGATTACAGCCCACTCCCTCTCACAGAGAGGAGGCCTGTCTCCCAGCAGTGGGAACACTATAGGCTGATTTTATTATCTATCTATCTCGCTCGATCTCTTACCTTCTCCCTCTGCGGATGTCCATCTTCGACCAAAGAGTTTCCATGCGCGATAACTCTCTCAATCAAAGGCCTTCTCCCCACTAGTTCAGCTTTAAGCTTGCCATGTTTCTTCTGCGCTGACTGGGCCGCGTGGAGGTCAGTCGGCATGACCTCTGATGCGGCAGCAGCAGATCGTTCGGAGAGCCAGTCGAGCTCGCCAGCTACCTCTGCTGCGAACTTGTGCAGTCTGTAAGAGAAAAGGGAGTTCAGAAGTCAAGTGAGTTGCAATAATGATGAGTTGGGAATTCGCCTTGCAGTATGTTCCAAATTCTGCTTTATTATCATAAGTCTACTAACACTGAGAAACTCCACACAAATGAACACAAGAAAGGACTGTTAGTGAGATCGATAAAAAAATTTTTATTCTGCTAGAATCTGGTGGTACAGAATCAAAGTGTTTTTCGTAGGCAATGATGTTCTCAGTTCCCTGCAGTTATAATCGGACTTTTAATTAGCTGCAGTAAAATGACAGCTTATGTGTTACTTAAATGACGGAAATTGGCGTCTTTTTGTTTTTTCGCGGCCATCAAACAAATCTTGTTTTTCTAGTACAGAACAGTGTAACAAACGAAACTTATTTGACATGCATATCTCTAAACGCAGTCCGAAATGAGTTATTAAGAAGTGTCATTTTACTGCAGCTAATTAAAAGTCGGAGTATAGATGAAAAGGTGTCTGGGACAGGATGCGGAAGGCGGTGGACAGGTTGTTGTGGCGCTGCTTGGAGAGGTACTGATGATGCTGCGATAGGCTGAGTTGATTAATTGAGGTCCATAGCAACAAAATATGACAAAGACCCTTCCATTTTATTTTTTCGCAGAATACGTTTTGTGCGTTTTAGTTTTAATCTTCAATTCCACTTACTGCAAGCTGCTCTCCAACGCCTGTCTCCTCTTAGCTGCAGGAGGCTGCAGTGCCCTCACAGCCTGCAATAACGCTGCCGAGTCTCTCTCAATGGCCGCTGCGTCGAAGTGACCTCCTGAGACTAAGTCAGCTCCCTGGTCTGAGAGAGACGTGGCTTTTGTCTCCCAGAGAGACAGTTCTTGTTCTAGTGCCTGGAAGGAGAAAATGAGATTGTTATAAAATATATCAGGTTAAACGAGGGACATACTTTAAGGGAGTGTAGTACTCATGAATATGAACAACTTTTAATATGAGGCGGACTCAAAAATATATAAAAAAGAACAGCTGTTCCCTACATTTTGTACAGTTATGCGAACATAAATGTACCGAGCGGCTTCCTCGATTTCAGTGTTGGTCTCTTCTTAAAAGTTGTTCATTTTCATGAGTACTACACTCCCTTAAAGTATGTCCGTATAACCTGACACACTGTTTAAAGCCTTCATGAATAGTAATAAAATAATATGATATTCTACTTCATCCATAAAGGATGATTTATTCCAGAAACGTGGACATTTTTTGTCAAAAATAAAACTGCAATTTTTTTTTTATTTTACCATTGTTTGATTAAGAATTATTAAAAAGTAAAAAAATGTGGACATTTTTGAATAGAGCTTGTTTTCTAAGATAATTATCAAATCCTATAAGACAAATTTTAACTGAACTTCGAATTCCACCTCTACTTATTTTTCACACAATTATTTTAAGACGCTTACTGATTTTGTGCGCTCAAAATCAAGAAAAGTAGAATACGAATAATTTATTTGTGAAACATAGGTAGTTTCATACAAAGATCTTAAAAAATGGTAGTGTGCTATGCTTTGCCAATATTGACATACAAATGTTGAATGTGATTTAAGACAAATGAGTGAGTGGGAAAAAATATAGAACTAAACTAATTTCCATCTTATATCGGACATTGTAATTAACAGGAAGATTTAATAATAAAAACTTAAGAGATTGCTCTAACTACATGGTTTAATTAAAAATCTCATAATAGTTATATAAGCATCTGTTGAATAAGAAGGGGTTTTAAAACACGGATGTGTTTTAATACCTAATTATGTACAGTTGCATACAAGACTTTATCTACACCCGTGATATGAATCCTCTATAAAAGGTTCTGAAACAGTTTCATGCAATACTAATATCGAACAAAAATGGCGGCCGGCGGGATACGACGTGAATTCGAATAACCTGTAAGTTCTTTTTTTAAATTACGGCGCTGTGGTAGTGAAACGCGCGTGCGTGACAATGTTCTTTTTTTAAAAGGAGTTGCATAATGAAATTTTGTACAACATTATAACACTCGTTTGGATGTTATTATGGTTACTATGACACTGGTTGTTTTAATGTTGACAATAAGCTAACTGTTTCAGAAACTTTTATGGAGGATTTATAGCATGGGTGTAGATAAAGTCGTTAATGTAACTTACTTGATGTTGATTCAAGAGTCTTTTGCAGCTTCTCAGGTCTGTACCGATCTCCTCACTCTTGAGCTGTCTCTCCAAGTCAATAAGACGCGCCTTTGCGTCTTCAACAGATCTGTAGGCAAACGCATTATGTTAATTAACACGCCAGAAAACAAAAGAATGGATACTTCGATACTTTAGAACTGGTTGGTAAATGAACATAAGAAACGAAAATGTATCAAAACTATTGAGACCATAAACAAGTTTCTTGTCGATTTAAATCAAAACAAGATTTTGCAGAATAAATAAATCTGCTGTTTCATACATTTTGGTCAAGTAGGATTTGAACTTTTGTATTAAACAGCTGATTTTTTTTTGTGATTTCAGCGTTAGTGCCATAGTGTAAGTTGTTCATATTCATGGGTAGAACACCCTGTAAAAATTTGGATGGTGATAAAAATAACTTCGTGTATATTTCAGAACAACACAACATACCTTCTATGTTTCCTCTGCTGAGCCGCCTGTCGCAGCTTGCTGCCCTTGTCTCTGGACGCAGCGACCAGCTCCTCCCAGGCGGTCTGTAGTCCTGACAGGTGTTCTGACACCTCAGCCGAACGAGACGGGTCTGACTTCTGGAGGGATTGGCCGATCTGGTAGAAGAACATAATATATCATAGCAAATATCTCAAAGGGGAAAACGTTTCACCAATTTTGTTGAAAACTCCGGGCTGCTATTGGCAATCTATTATCTATCTATCGGGTTACTTACACCATTTATAACTCAAGAACGGCTGGACCGATTTATATGATCACACTAATATTATAAAAGCGAAAGTTTGTGTGTGTGTGTGTTTATATGTTTGTTACTTCTTCACGCTCAAACGGCTTGACCAATTTTGATAAAATTTTGTATGGAGGTAGCTGACACACTAGATTAACTTAAAGGACTTCCTGATTATCAGAACAGATTTACTAATAATACTGAATTCTATCACATTTTTAACGCTTTAAAAAGTGGTCTCGCGGTTGCATCCCATTTAATGTAGCTTCATATACAGTCCAGAAATAGGTGTTTTGTAGACAAAATGTAAAGTAATAGAAAAAACTCATCTTCTGGGTTGGCAAGTTGGTTCAAAATAGAATAACATAGTTAACGAGGTTACAACAGCGTTATACCTAACGTTGTTCCAATTTTGCTTACATGGCAGGTGATTTTATTTTATTTTTGTAAAGGAATTGACATTGTGACTTATTACATCGCCTTGGATGATTCTGTAAAGGTGTTATAATTGTGGTTTAAGGGAAATTAGAGGTATTTATTTGCTAATATGGGTAATTAATAAATATAACAAATTTAAATCCTAACTTAACTAAAATATAGCGTCGAAAAATTCATCCAATTCATTCAAAGGGTGAGCATTGTCATGCAACGTGGTAATGCTGCCAGTCTCTTGGGTACATTACCAGTCGACAGTGATGCGGATGACTTTTTCGACGCTATATTTTAGTTTCTGTATAGTTTTAGTTAAGTTTGGATAAAAAATAAAAAAAAAATAAAAAAAATACTTACGCTTTCAACATTTCGTAGCTGTTTCTCATTAGCTTGTAACTCTCTTTCGAAGGCTTCATGCTTCTGTAGTTTACGTTCCAAGTTGGCTAGGTCCCTATTAAATGGAATCAAATATGAATACGAATGAAATAATAACATTAAGGGCTGATTTTTCAATCGACAGATAACTTTTAACTGTGGAATAAAATTGACGTCTGACAGTTTTTGTATGGAAGAAATGTCATAAATTCGAAACAATTCCTCAGATAAAATTATCTGGCGCTGCAAAAATCAGCCCCAATTGTTTTAAGTAGATATGTAAACTAATATTCTAAAGAGAAAAGATTTGATTTTTTATATTTTTGTTGGTTACGCTTTCACTCTTAAACGGCTCAACGGATTTGGATGAAATTTGGCGTATCAGTAGACCATGATATAGATTAGGACTTTTATACCGATATTCCCACTGGAACGAGACCTATGCGAGTGAAATCGCTGATTGATTTTAATAAATTGCTAGATATATATATTACTAGCTGCGCCCCGCGGTTTCACCCGCGTAAGTTTCGATTTAGGGGGATGAAAAATAGATGTTGGCCGATTCTCATAGATACCGGATAAGCACGAAAAATTTCATCAAAATCGGTCAAGCCGTTTCGGAGGAGTATGGCAACGAAAACTGTGACACGAGAATTTTATATATTAGATGAGTGTAATACTCAAAAAGCTTTTGTATTACAGAAAAGAACAGTCAGAACCATAGCTAGAATTCAACAGCAAGAATCATGCAAACCACATTTTAATGACTTAAATATATTGACAGTCCCAAGCTTGTACATTTTTGTCCTACTTAGTCACTTAGCAAAATATATCTTCGATTATGAGACGGAAGATGAAGCAAGTGCCTCACCTGAACGTTGTAAAGCAAAGCGCCTACCACAAGTCATTAAAAATGTTTAACAAACTGCCGACAGAAATAAAAAGTCTAGTATATACAAGTGGGTTTCAGATCTTGTTAAATAAGTGTCTATATTCCATTGGTGAACTATAATTACATACAAAGTCGAAAGTAACATAGGTAGTTTAAAATTTTATTGTTTTTTTTATTTATCCGTGTGTCATTAACGGGATGCAGCAGAATACCAGCGTCAGGTATTGTACCTGGCATATGCTGAGCTGGACTCCCATTTGGTGCAACCATGAGACACACACCGCCCAGTAGTGATCGACCGTTATAGATATGACGTGTCTATGGGTCAATTTATCTTTTTTAATCTTTGTATTCCTTTTTTTTTTCTTCTCTCTACTTTCTGATGTTTGTTTAATACTTGTGTTGTGTCTTTGTTGCACTGAATAAACTTTTTATCTATCTATCTATCTATCTATTGAATTTTGTGAATTAACTTAGGACATTAATTTTTATTACCTAAATTTATTTATTTTTATTTATTCTTATTGTAATGTAATTTGGATAACTGTAACGATTTAAACATAGATTGCATGCATGATATTTCCTATTTATTTAGTTATAGAAATTCAGACACGATGTAAAAATTGTTATTGAATAAATGAATTGAATTGAATTGATAGATAAACCATTTACTTGGCGCACACAAAATACAGCAAAAGTATAGTGTGTCAAGTGTGTGCGTGGTGTAGTTTTTGTATCTCGATATTGTACAAGTATTTATATTTATAAGCTTTCAAACTGGAACAAAAATTTAATTGGTTTATCCGTTTGGAATATACGAGGCCACAAACAGACAAACGTGCTATTAACATCATGTCTCCCTTGTTGCGACAGGGGTTAAAATATCATTAAACTACGATATAAAACTGACCTGTAGCTCTGGTCCTTTGCAGTCCTAGTCTTGTCCTGAATCCAGTTCTGCAGCTCTTCGGTTGCAGCGACGAACTGAATTAAAAAAAGATTTGTCAAAAAAGTTGTTTCTTCAAACAATTTTGATAGTACTGGCGTTGCACTTTCCGGAATTGTTCTTTTAAGAGGAACCGGGACCACCCTTATGTGCTGATGGTGATCACCGGGGTGGTTTTAGTGAGGTCAAAATCCCACACTCCCCGACATCCTTCCCCACAGGTCGGGTGCCTTTTGAAGGTTTCCCCCCACAACAAAAAAAACTTTCGAGTTAGCCGCAAACTAACAGTTATTTCTTTTATGTTCATGAATATGAGTAAACAGCCAAAGGCATCATTCAAGGGGTGATAGTGTCACCCCTAGAATGATGCCTTTGGCTGTTTACTTCAACTTTTCACAGTCATCCTGCATCATCTGCCTAGCCTTTTCCCTACTATGTTGGGGTCGGTTTCCAGTCTAACCGGATGCAGCTGAAATACCAGTATTTTACATGGAGCGACTGTCTATCTGACCTCCACAACCCAGTTACTGGGTAATACGATACCTCTAAGACTGGTTGTCAGACTTTCGAGCTTCTGACGATCCGTAACGACTGTCAAAGATCCACGATTAACAGGCGGGACCAACGGCTTAACGTGCTTTCCGAGGCACGGAGGGGTCTCGGTATGTAAAGATGGTCACCCATCCACAGACCAACCGCGGCAAGCGTAGCTTAACCTGATCGATCGACCTGTCCGGCTGTTATTATTTAGCCACGAGCCCCCCTTCAACTTTTTACAGTAAAGAAGTTAATTTTGTGATTCCTTGCCTGTTGATGCGCCAAACTAGCCAACAACGCGCGGCGTCGCTCGGCGGCCGCGTGACGCACACCGTCGCGACGCTGTAGAACTGCCGCACGACGTGCTGCGATGCTAAGGAAATAATATATCTGTTAATAACATTATATTGATGTATAAATTCTGAAGAGGACGTATATAGTAGACGACAAGCAAGTTATAATTTACGCCCATGGAATTAATGGGACCAAATCCAGACATTGGGCTCAGAATTTCCTGATGCAAAAACACTGCCCGACCTAGGAATCAAATCCGGGACCACACGCTCAGCATTCACGTTTGCGACCACTAGAACAACTAATCTTCATTCACGATTTTTATGCCAAGTATGTAAACAAATATGAGTTATTGGAAAAATAACTTTAATTCCTACACAATAAAGTTTTCACTTTACGATTCAACTTCAAACAGACTTTTTTAATAATGCTAGTCACTCTGAAATCAACTTAATGACAATTATAATAAAGTTGATATTTGTTTAACTTGAAATAAAATCAATTGGACACGTAAATTGGAAAACATCTTAGTTTTACATTTCGAATGCTTAATGGAATACTGACATAACTCAAAACAGACGATTTTTTGGAAAGCGCAAAGAAGATCTCGCTATGAGGACTTATCCTACTTGTTGACGCATAAAATTAAAACTGATTGGAGTTGATTAGATTAATTAATCATGAATGCTTGAATTTTGAACGTATGATTAACTATTGATGAGATCTGAGTAAAAAAAAATCCGGAAATAATTCTGACCTATCTACTAATGGGTCACTGTTCCATTATGCATGCGATTTATTAATTTGATTATGTAAATAATAATACTGACTGCTCAGCAGCGTAATGCGGTATCTTCTCCAAGGCCTCGGCTCTCTGCACGAAGGCGGCGAGGCGCTCGTCCTGCGCCGCTAAACGAGCCTCCAACTCCTCGTGACGCTTCACTAGAGCTTCGGCTTCGTCAACTGACGACTGAGGAGAAAAAAACAGGATTAGTTTTGTTTTAATGTTATACTTAGACTCGCTTGCACCCAGTGGCGGTCCGAGAGGGGGGGTCGTGGGGGTCATAACCCCCCCCAAAATCTTGGGTTGCGACCGCGCCTGCTTGCACCACAAAGCATTAAGAGCGTTTAGGACGTACCACATGTCACACAAACTTTCAAGCTCTTGTTTTTCGAAATGAATGAACCGATTTTAATGAATTTTCATACGCAGCAGGATACAAGTCTAAAAAGTTACTCAAGAACATTTTCGACATGTCTTATTTAAAAAAAGATAACTGGAAATCTATTTCTATGGAAACTTTAAAATCTGTATAATTTGGCTGCAACACTATTTTTCGAAAATATGGTTCGTATGAAGTTTCATTAAAATCGGTTCATTCATTTCGAAAAACAAGAGCTTGAAAGTTTGTATGAAATGCCGTACGACGTAACACATACGATTTTAAAATAAATCGTTCTATTTCTGTCAATGTTGGCATCATCTAAGTCATTTGACAGGAAATGTCACAAGTAAAATTATGACAGGTCTCCTTTTCCCGCCCGATTCGTTGCGAAAACGCTTGCGTTGGCCGACAATGGGTCGGTAATATAGGAGCGGTGGTATGGTGCTATTATTCTTACTCCAATAAAAGTTAATATTCTTCTAATATATAAAATTCTCGTGTCACAATGTTAGTTACCATACTCCTCCGAAACGGCTTGGCCGATTTATATGAAATTTTATATGCATATTCAGTAGGTCTGAGAATCGGCTACTATCTATTTTTCATACCCCTAAGTGATAAGGGTTGTCCAACCCTAACATTTAATTTGAAATTTTTTGACAATTTAATTAATAATGTGGCATTAAAAAATACGTACAACCCTAAATTTCCACCCTTCTATCACCACCCCTATTTTTTATAGTTATTTTAGAATTTTTTATACACTAGAAATAATATAATATGGCAAACAACGTTTGCCGGGTCAGCTAGTATAGTATAGATTGTGCTACTAAACTCACCCCAAATTGCTTGTACTCCAGATAAGCCTCATGCGCACCACTGGACGCGTCGATCTGATCGCACTCGCGATTGAAGCTCTGCAGTTGAACCAACTGCTTCAGATAGGCATCCTTGTCTTGCCATTCTGTGGAAAAGAATACGTTGATAATTAAATAAAAAAATAGGCAGATCTAGTATTGTATACAGTCGAGTATTTTATAACTGAACAGACAGCTGTGCTGCTGGACAGTTTGTTGCGCCACTTCTCCCCAGCGAAAGCACTAGGAAGTGGTGAAGGGCGGGCGTGCCGGGGGACTGTCTTTTGTAATTTTGACGTTCGAAAAGTGCTGATTCTCAGCCTAGTTTGAATAAATTATGATTTTGATTTTGGTTTTTTTTAAACATGTGGATATCCATTTAAATACGCATACAGAAAAGAGACATTTCTCAATAGATTGTTAATCAAAAAGAATAAATACTACGTTTAAAAGTGAAACGAAATGCTATACGGAAAATAAATGGCGGTTTTTAACACGTTTGTAAAGGAACTTTGCTTCTAGACATCGACTTATTTATTTTGCTATGGTAAGTACGTAAATATTTGAAAACCAATTTTTTTGAAGTGAAAACTTCTTTATGTGCGTTGGGCATTTTTTGAGATGGGAAAAAACTATTGAACTCGCGCCACTGTTACCGTAAGCGACAACGCGCGTGTTTTGTTTACAAGACGATTAAAAAAATACCCGCTTCGGATGTGTTCGGCTGTTCTCGGGATGTACTCGGTTTTAAAGTATATCCGATATGTCAGTGAGTGATGGCAAAGTATTCATCAGTTTTATTTCAACAATATGAGGTGTGGTAGGTACAGAGGCCAGCACATCAACCTACCCCAATCTGTCAAATTTCTTTGATAGAATTTCAACTTTACTGCAAAGGAATAAGGTTCATATTCAATTGGGAAAATTTGACAGATTGGGGTAGCTTGATGTGCTGGCCTCTGTACATATGTTTCTGTGTGCATTGTGCACTTGGTTTGCGTTAATTAGACAAGGTGTTACGATTGTAGATAGGACAATAGATAAATAAACAGAAGGCCAATTCTCGTAATTTAAAACGTTCAAAATCTAGTCGCAGTCTCATCTCGGCGACAAACAAATGTCAAAAACTTGTCAAAATGTAGGGAAATTAGAGGTATTTTTGACAGATTGACATTGAGATCAGACTGTGAACGTTCTTAAAATTACGAGAATTGCCCCTCATGTATTCAACAAAAGTTATTTCATATTTTGGGTACCTTTTCGTCATACTACTATCTTCCCTGTTTTACATTGTAGCTAATACAAAACAAGTTTTAATAACATTGTAGGTGTACTGTACCTTTAGCGACAGCCTTATGGTCGTTTTCTAAACTTTTGATCTTATCAGCCACGTCTGTGAGCGACGGGTTGTTAGCGAGCAGCTGCTTGCCCAGAGCTATGACTTCCTTGTACCTGAGGAACACAGAATATTATTATTAATTTGTCAATCAATGAAAGTAAATAGCTAAAATATAGTGAGAAAACTGACATGTCCTAGAACAAAACATCCGTCTGTGTGTTATCTTTTTACACATTAAGAGCGTTTACGACGTAGGGCATTTCATACAAACTTTCAAGCTCTTACTTTTTCAAATGAATGAAGCGATTTTAATGAAACTTCACACGCATAAGTACGATACAAAGTTCTAAAAATGTTGTTAAACACATTTTCGAAAAATTGTGTTATAGCCAAATTAGACCGATTTTAAACTTTTTCATAGAAACAGAGATTTCCAGTTATCTTTTTATAAATAAGACATTTCGAAAATGTTCTTTAAGTACTAACGTTTTAGACCTTTGTATCCTGCTTATGCGTCTGAAGTTTCATTAAAATCGGTTCATTCATTTCGAAAAACAACGGCTTGAAAGTTTGTATGAAATGCCGTACGTCGTAAACGCTCTTAAGAGGAAATGCGGTCGGAGAGACTTTTTGAAAAAGCCTAAGTAAAAAGTCATAATTCGAGGTTTGACTCTCGCGTATTTCCTCCTCCAATATTGGACCAATTTAAAAGATATTTCATAAACGGAATAATAAGGATATATACTGTGTCCCTATGTTTTTCTTTTTTCATTAATAGTTGTCAAATTTGCAAAAAATTCACTATTGGCCTCTGTTGACAGCGGCAATTTTGAGCATTTTTTGAGGGTTCTAGTGCTTATAAAAAAGTATCATCAAAAAGGAAAACATAGGGACACGGTATAATATATCCTTTTACAAAGCTTAGATTTGTATAGATCACAGACACTCCAATTTTATATACAGGAAGATTTTTTTATCACCATCCAAATTTTTACAGGGTGTTCTACCCATGAATACGAACAACTTTCACTATGGGACCAACTCTGAAATCACTAATAAAAATCTGCTGTTTCATACAAACGTTCAATACCTACTTGACCAAAATGTATGAAACAGCAGATTTTTTTTTTAAATTTGGATGGTGATAAAAAAATCTTCCTGTATTTGTACAGATAATGATTACTTACTCGTCATCATGCGCCTTGATGTCGTCCATCAGCTCTTGGTGCTGCTTGTGTAGCGCCTCGGCCGTCGCCACGTCCTTGGCGCTTGCTTCCTGAGCCATTTGCTCCCTAACTTTCTGTTGTTAAAAGATAATAAATTAGTAACGTGTACGTGTACGTGTATTACAGACAGGTTGGACGTTAAATTGTGACAAAGGCAAAATATTACTAAATAAATCGAAAATGGAGCAGTGGTAAAAGCTGCGACTTACGAAGTGTAGGTTCGAACACAGGCAGGCATTTTACATTGTGTGAATTATTTCATCACCACTAAAAATTATAAGACATGTGACATTCGCTAACCCGCAATGACTCCGCGTGGTGGATTATGGCCCACTCCCTCTCACAGAGAAGAGGCCTGTGTCAACATTATATTATGTGGAACATTATAGGCTGATTTTGTTATTTTACGTGTAAATCCATACTAATATTATAAATTCGAAAGTAACTCTGTCTGTATGTCTGTATGTTACCTTTGCACGCCTAAGCCACTGAACGGATTTCGATAAAATTTGGCAGAGAGATAGATTACATCCCGGGGAAGGACATAGGCTACTTTTTGTCTCAAAAATATCCCTAAAGGGGGGATATAGGGGATGAAAGTTTGTATGGGAAACCTGTTATTTCTTAAGTTAGGGATATGAAAATTCTAATTTATGCTTTTGGTAACATTTAATGAATTACTTAGGATTACTTGGTCTTAGAGAGTTGTGTTGATGACTTTAACGATTATAATTCTGTAAATACATATTTGTTACGGACGCGAATCATATTTTAATCAACGTACAACTTAATACTGACCAGAAAATTGCAAAAAAACGTAAAAAAAAACATTGAATTTCGCGGGCTACCCTGGCGCTTTCGCCTTAAATAGGTATCTCTTTCTCCCTCTCACTTACCTAAATAACACAACTTCAGTCAAAGATCCTATACTCAACACCTCTCTCTTTCACATTCATATTTCTATCTCCCTTTAACTCTTTACCTGCATCCAGTGCGTCAGCGTGCTGGAACTCCTGCCAAAGATCTGGTGTCCCACTGCAGACTCCAGCCGACTCCTCCTCTCTGCGGCTTGCGCTTGACATCTCTCCCACATCTGCTGGATCTCCTTCTGGCGACCTTCTACGTTTCCTCTTTCGTTGGGGTATTGTGATTTGACCCTGGAAAAAAGAATTTTAGGTTAGTTTAGCTCGTAATATATAAATAAGCATATTATGTCCAATTTTAAATAACTTTGCAATTTCACTTTAGGTGAATAAAACCATGGTATAAGTAATTTTCTGAATAACTAACAATGGAACCATACTTGAAATCGCGTAAAAATCTGTTCCTGTAAAAAACTGTTCCCTACATTTTGAAGAATTATGCGAACATAAATGTAGGGAACAGCTGTTTTTTTTTTTCACGATTTCAGGTTTGGCCCCATAGTAAAAGTTGTTCATAATGAAGAGTACAATGGAGGAAAACAGTGATTAAAATTTCACTCTGTATACAGGAAGATGTTTTAATCACCATCCAAATTTTTAGTGTGAAAGAAAAAAAAAAAGTGTAAAATCAGCTGTTTCATACAAAATTTCAATACCTACTTGACCAAAATGTATGAAACAGCTGATTTTATTTTCGAGATTTCAGAGATGGTCCCAAAGTGAAAGTTTTTCATATTCATGGGTAGAACACCCTGTAAAAATTTAGATGGTGATAAAAAAATCTTCCTGTATGTAATATCTACTTCTAGCTTTTCTAGAAAATATTGCTTACTTTCCGATTTCGTACCGTTCGATAAGGCTGCATGAAATTATAAAAGCAAAGTTTATTAAATCACTCCATCCAAGGTGATCAGTCTTTATAATGAGATTTCATTATCTCAACGTGAAAACTTGACACTATTAATGAATTCAAGTTTGCAGCTTACAGAATAAACAGACTGCAGCTACAGATACATAGGCGAACACAGGCAAATGTTACCAGTGGCAAATCTTACCATAGGCATATCTTACCAAAGGCAAATCTTACCATAGGCATATCTTACCATAGACAAATCTTACCACAGGCATATCTTACCAAAGGCAAATCTTACCATAGGCATATCTTACCAAAGGTTAATCTTATCAAAGGTTAATCTTACCATAGGCATATCTCACCAAAGGCAAATCTTACCAAAGGCAAATCTTACCATAGGCATATCTTACCAAAGACAAATCTTACCATAGGCATATCTTTCCTAAGGAAAATCTTACCAAAGGCAAATCTTACCACAGGCATATCTTACCAAAGACAAATCTTACCATAGGCATATCTTACCGCAAGCTATAGTTTGTAATCCAATACCATAAAGTAAAGGCTGAAGTGGGACTGGGCCGCACACGTCGCGCGAATGCTCTCGGAAAGGTGGGTGGGCAAAGATCGTCACTCACTGGACGCCTGAGGGAGGACATCGCTGTCGAGGTAGACCACGGCGAAGGTGGTGTGACGTTTGCAAGGCCAACATGGCCAGAGGTCGCACAATACAAGGTTTGACCTTTGCCCAGCATTGGGCCACGATATAGGCTAACAAAAAGAAAAATAAAATGTACTCACGAGTCAGCCAACAAGCTGATGGTGTTGACCTTCTCCCTCACGGGTTCCAGCTCCCTCTCCAACTGAGCGTGTCTCCTCTGCAACGCTCTGACGGTTCTAAGATCTGATGCTGGGGCGGAACTGGCTGCTAGCTGGTTCTCCTTCTCAGCCATCCAGTCTAGAGCTTCGTCGCAAGTGCGGCTGAAGAGTTCCACACTGTGGTAGAAGAATAATGTGTTAGTTCTATCATAGAAAAAGAAATTAAAAATGATTGTGCAGTCAACCGCAGAACTGTTCTACATTTGCACTACAAAAATCGCCCTTGGTGCTACGACATAAAGTCGCTGTCAATGTGAAGTTGTTACACTGATGTGCGTTTTTGACTATACGTTGTTTTGCACCAACAGTGATGAAACCTGTTTTATGTGAAAGGTTTTCGCGTTTTCATATTTCGTTGGACGTAAGTATAAATCAAAGTCAAAATAGTAGATTGTTTGCCAAGGGAGCAAACAACTATTTTGAAGGCGAGAGTGCAAAGTACGTCACTTGAGCTTAAAATAGTGTTGCTCCCGAGGTGGACACTCTACTTTTTATCAACCTCTATGAAAAAATAAGTGCAACTTGTGAATAAGAATTATTTATTTATTTACATATAAATTTTGAGTAAACAATTACAAACGAAGGCAGAATGCTTTTCGCGCGTTTTTTATTTTTTCACAAACTTTTTTTATTCCATATTAAAATCACTTTAAGTCCCTAGGGATTTAAGAGCTATTTTAGTCCCGGTTAGCAAAGAATAAACTAGCTCTTTTTGAATACATGCGACAAAAATGTATTTGTCGTGCTTTTAAAAATACGATGGTTATAACTTCAATTTGAAATGGAACATTTTATAAATCAAATGGTAAAAATTTTGGCAATTAGGCCCAAGATTTATATTATTATTTATTTATTTATTTAAAAAAGATATTACAAATTTTTACATGAACAAGGCACACAATTAGACCTCTGGGGTCTGTCTTAGCATGCCATGGCCTGAGATTAGATCAACGCGCTATTAACAGTTACGTTATGATCGAATTTATGTAATGTTCTTTCAGCTTACGCTTTATGTTTTTACTATTCATTGAGTCTCTAATGTCTACAGGTATTTGGTTTAGTAACTTGGGTATTGTGAAGGAAGCGGTACGCCTGCCATAAAAGTTATTTTTGCGTGGCACTTGAAGTGATTTTAATTTGGCTTGTCGTGTATTCACGTCATATTTAACTGGAATTTGAATATCACTGTTATCAAAATGTTCTATGAGGAGCATATACTCAGCGCGCGCTAGAACAGGTAATACTTTGCAGTGTTTAAACAACCCTGTGTAATTGTCTTGGTATTTATTTTTTACATAGTTTGGTACTACAAGTTTCAACAAGCGTGTTTGCAAATTATGTATTTTATCTAGGTAAGTTTTAAATGTGCGTCCATAACTGGTGAGTCCATAGGATATTATCGATTCAGCAAGAGCTGTGTACATTTGAAGAAGGGTTCTGTACGGTATATTGCGCTTTATAATGGAAAATTTGGTGAGTATATACCACAGTATAGCGTTATTTTGTCAGAAAAGTATCTCCTGCAAGTATAAGCTTTATTCTTATATCGATAATGTTCATATTCGTATGAATTGGCAGCTCCCTTCACTTATACGAATATGAAAATTACGTGCGGCAGAATTAGGTTCATATTTGCATGAACCTTTAACTTAGAAAAAAAAAACAAAGTGTGGTGTGTGAATCTAGCTCTAACAAACAAAGCTAAAAATGTTACAAAGATTTGAATTGAAATTCTGAGTTAACCCTATGTCAAATTAACATCAGGAAAAGAAGGTCAATTCTCGTAAAAACGTTCAAAATCTAGTCACAGTCTCATCTCGGCGACAAAAAAATGTCAAAATGTAGGGAAATTAGAAGTATTTTTTGACAGATTGAGACTGAGATCGGTCTGTGAACGTTCTTAAAATTACGAGAATTGCCCCTGTGATTACAGTAAAAGACTACTTACTAAAAACTCATATTCCTACCACTGCCTCATACCACCAGCTGACTAAACCACCAATCACCACCTCCCAACTCCTCAAAAATCCAGGGTTATTTACCTGGAAGCGCCTTCCAAGCTCTTCTCCTTCTGCTGCTTCAAACGCAGCAGTCTATCCCATTGTTGACGCAACTGCTGCCGCCGGGCGGTTGCCTTAGCAGCCTGACTGTGCTTGGCTGCCACCAACTCCTCGGCTGCAGCGTCGATGTGTTCCAGGCGTTTTGAGGCGGCTGATAAGTCGGTGACGAATTTCTGGCGAAAAATTTATAGGTTAGCAAATTGCTTAACGTCTGATCTGCATTGTTATTTATAACAATTCAATACGCCTCCGTGCCAAATGGAACATTCATCAAAGTTATCGAAGGAGTCCTCTAAACGCTTCTCACAAATACAAAACCCGAAAATTTTGAACGTTAAAAGCAACAGTCAACCCATATTCATCTGACATCTAATGCTGTCGGAGGCAAATCACACGACTAGACAGCTTGTCGAACAGTTGTTAATAATGCTGGTATCATCATCATCTGCCTAGCCTTTCCCAACTATGTTGGGGTCAGCTTCTAGTATAACCGGATGCAGCTGACTACCAGTATTTTACATGGAGCGACTGCCTATCTGACCTCCACAACCCAGTTACTGGGTAATACGATACCCCTTGGTAAGAGTGGTTGTCAGACTTTCGGGCTTCTGACTACACGTAACGACTGTCAAAGATCCACGAATGACAGCCGGGACCAACGGCTTAACGTGCTTTCCGAGGCACGGAGGGGTCTCGGTATGTAAAGATGGTCACCCATCCACAGACCAACCGCGGCAAGCGTAGCTTAACCTGACCGATCGACCTGTGCGGCTGTTATTATTTAGCCACGGGCCCCTCTTGTGAATAATGCTGGTATCTCATCAGTAAATCTGTGTCCTTCTAAACGCAACAAATGCTCCAAGTTCAACACGGAAATAAAAACAACAAAATCATCATCTGCCTAGCCTTTCCCAACTATGTTGGGGTCAGCTTCCAGTCTAACCGGATGCAGCTGAATACTAGTTTGCGGTCAAAGCTCACGCCGACAGACCAACCAGACAAACCCTTATGGGACTAACCGCCCCGAGCTAGTGGTGCGAGTAATCGCCCGTCGCACTTGGACACTAGCTGATAGCCCAGCGACAAAACTATCGGGACTACACACTCGCTGCTCGCCAGCTCGTTTTCAGTTGCTAGTTTTACTCGCTTCTCGTTCATCGCCGGCGGTGGAACCATGGGTGTCCACGTCTCAGCTACGTATGCACCTAGTAACCTAGCATTAAAAAGTGAAGTAAGAAGCCCTTACCTCATATTTCCTCTTAGCATTCTCAACGCTATCGTCAGCATCATCAGCTCGAAGCATCTTCTCCTTATCCTTGATCCACTTGTCAAAGTCATCGCATTCGGCGAAGAAGCTGTACAGTTTGATGGCGTCTTCGAGTTGAGCGCGACGCGCAGCCGAGAGGGTTAGGAGTTCATCTGATAGGAGAATGTTTTAAAGTTGAATTCAGAATCTTAAATTATTACCAAGTTTTTGAAAAACTAACTCAATTTTAAACACGATAAAGTTCAAATTCCAATGCCTACTAAAAATAGGACTTTTCTATTACAAATTGTTACTTAAAATGGATGCATTCAAGTAAAGTAAATGGTCCATTAACTCTTATTGGAGCGAATTTTTAGGGTCACGAGCATTTCCAATAGTTAATGATTCGTTAACTCTTACGAGTGAAACTGTTATTTGCCTTTTACATGCCTAACGATTAGAGAAAAGGTTCTCCTGTTTGTTAATGATTCATTTACCATCAAAAATCGAGTTAATGGTTCATTTATTTTTAAGTACGTCACTGTTTACATGTACAAACAAAGATTGCCCACTGATTAACGAGCCATTAACAGATCATCTATGAGTTAATAATAATAATTCTTTATGACATAAATCAGAGTGTACAAAAACCTATGAAGCCTCTGAAACCCAAACTAGGTAAAAACCTGTATGTCAGATTTCAGCGCCTTCTCCCGATTAATTTCATTATATTTTTAAACCAACTAAGATTTTTAATGAATACGATAATTTTGATCATGCAAAAATAACAATAGAGATAATACTTTAGGGTATTCAAAATGTAGTTGAATTATTGTTTGTAGTCAGTATTAAGTGTGAATTAATGTAGTGTGATTTAAAAAAAAAACGAAAATCTGCCCGCTCCTGCATCCTGATGACGATCGAACCACCAGCATCTCATCTTCATTGGAACCTGGTGCTTCCAAGGCCGGGGGCATGTTGACGACCACAGCGCCATCTATTAGCGACGAGTGACACCAACCGATGACGAAGGCAATGCGCAATGACATCAGCGCGATACTAGCGACGCAGCACGGGTCTTCACGCTCTTCACTGTCTTGGTGACCCGCCAACGAACCACTTAGATTAAAACCGCTATATAAACTGTTAAGAAATACATCCCAACATTGTAAAACCAGATATAACACGTTATCATAAGGAGCCTTGTGACTAATTCCAACCCACGACGCTGACACGAAGACGACCTGGAGGCCTACCTATTTAAAAACGATTCAAAAGCAAGACATTTCAGTTTAGGTTCTTAAACTGCATCGTTCACAGTCGTACCATGACGTCCAATATACTCAGCGGCATTTGGACCAACGTTGAAAGTGAATGAGCGTTAAGAGCTCGTGGTAGGTATCCAGACGGCACGGCCTAAATTGAATCGTTAAACTGACGTCATGGCACGAATTAGAAGAACAGTTCAGTTTAGGTCCTAAAGTGGATCGCGTTAAGAGCTGGTGGTAGGTATCCTGACGCAGAATCCTCAACACATTTAACTACTCACCATAATCCTTCTGAATTTCGGACATCCTGGTCTCAACGCTAGCCGTCCTCTGCTGCGGCAAGGTTGCCCGGCTGGCTCTCCTGGCTGCTTGGCTTGGCTTGTTCCGTTTGACAGGTACCACCTGTTTGACGAGAACGGTCTTCTTCACGCGCTGGACTGTACGGACTTTCTCGGGGCGCCGTACTTGAACCTAGAGGGAGAGATAAAGGTTGAGTTTTTTCAGTCATCCAATGAATCATTTTGTAACTAAGTTGGTCTCAGTTTTCACTCAATACGTGAGGCTAACGACATTCGATTCGACAGACACTTATCATTGTCATCAGCCTAGCCTTTTCCCAACTATGTTGGGGTCGGCTTCCAGTCTAACTGGATGCAGCTGAATACCAGTATTTTACATGGATCGACTGCCTATCTGACCTCCACAAACCCAGTTACTGGGTAATACGATACCCCTTGGTAAGACTGGTTGTCAGGTTTTCGGGCTTCTGACGACCCGTAACGACTGTCAAAGATCCACGAATGACAGCCGGGACCAACGGCTTAACGTGCTTTCCGAGGCATGGAGGGGTCTCGATATGTAAAGATGGTCACCCATCCACAGACCAACCGCGGTAAGCTTTGCTTAACCTGATCGATCGACCTGTGCGGCTGTTATTATTTAGCCACGGGCCCCTCACAGACACTTATCATGTATTTGATCAAAATCACAAATCTAATCGGGGATGCAATTTTTAATCCGGGAGTATGATCCTTGGGATAATTTTCGGTATTCACGCGGGCGGAGCCGCGGGCGGCAGATAGTAAGTAATAAAAATAAATTATCAATAAAAGGTATGAAATAAAAAATAAATAATTTAAAAACACGCGTGTTTTCTCAAAAAGTAAAATAAAAAATGTAACAAAAAAAAATTTTAATACAAGCTAAATGATTTTAGTGCTGAATGGGCACAAAGTAATTTTAATATTTACTGTGCGTAAACCGCCATTGTGCCCAAAAGTGGAAAACTGAAAACCAATATTTTCAGCGAAGTCGGGGGACGGTTCCTTGGAAAAGTTCTTTATAGGTCAGGCAGGGGTGTTTTTAAATTATTTATTTTTTATAATTATTTTAAAATGTAATTAATATGTCCAGAGGAATAATAAATGAAACTATAATACTTACAGGCACAACTCTCGGCTCAATCTCCCTGACATAGTTAGCGGGCACGAACCCGTCAGTCCTGTCAGCCTTGCGCACTGACCACCAGTCGGGGTTGGTCTTGTTGATGAGGAACATCACCTCGCCCTTCTGCATGGAGATACCCTGGCCGGTGAAGGCGTAAAGGGCTTTTACCTGTGGAGTTAAAAGGTTGTTAATATGCTGATCAATAGAATAGATTATGCTAATCATGCTGATGGATAGATAGATAAAACGTTGATTTAGTGCAACAAAGGACACAATTATCATCATCATCATTTCAGCCGAAAGACGTCCACTGCTGGACATAGGCCTCCCCCAAGCACCTCCACTTCGACCGGTTCTGTGCTTCTCGCATCCAACGGGTTCCTGCGACCTTCACAAGGTCGTCGGTCCACCTTGTGGGAGGCCTTCCAACGCTACGTCTCCCGGTACGCGGTCGCCACTCCAGAACCTTTCGGCCCCATCGGCCATCTGTTCTGCGAGCAATGTGCCCTGCCCACTGCCACTTATGTTTGGCAATTCTTCGGGCTATTACACCATATCAATTACAGACATAATTATTTCATTTTAAAGAGTGCCCATGGATTTTCTTGCCCGTTCTTCTCCATAGGTACCTACGCTTTGGAATGTGCACCTAGCTCCATCTTTCTGACTGACCGACTTCTTGACAATTCAAAAGTGCCTGTAATTGGTTTAATTGAAATAAATGCTTTGAGTTTGAGTTTTGAGAACCTGCTTCCATGTTCCACATTTCTGCCAACTCCGGCAGAATGCCTGAGTTTAATATGTCGGTTTAAACTTACTTGTGGCACGCTCCTCTCCTCAGTAACAGTCCTATGTTCCAGTCTCTCCACGGGCTCCTCTTCCCACACCTCTGTGGGCACCAGTCTGGATTCATTCACCCATTCTTCTTCTTCAATGGCTGGGGTCGATTCTACCTCCGTTGGGAGCTAATGGGAGATAAATGATTTATTTTCTGTGAGTAGGTTTGTACAAACACTTTTACACATCAATCATATTTTTTTAAACTAGATGAGGTCGGCGTTTCCTATCTGACTACTCTGAGAAGAAAGGCCGAAACAAACTCAAAGGTCACAGTCTCTTTTAAAGAGCAGATAAAATCTTGGTCAGATCATGTGAAGACCATGTAGATTGGTGTTTGAAATGGTCTTTTGAGGAAAGAACCACACAGATCGACCGGATCTGTCCAGTCAGTGCACGCATTTCTCAAAAATCGTGCAGCTCAACTCAGAACTTGAGGAGCTCAACGATTCGACGAACAATACCAAAGAAAGGACATTTGGGTAGGCCGCGTAAATAACTCAAACTGTCAGATCATGATTAAAACTGACTAAGAAGGAAAACAGAAAAAAGAAATGATCCACATAGTCCTCACATTCACAAAAACTAAATAAAAAAATAAAAAAAATTCATCAATGTCAATGTGTATACAAAAATTCGGACATAATCTTTGAGGACCATGTAGATTGGTGGAGGTGAATTAGTTTTTTGATTCATGATTATAGTATTACAGGCTGTTTGATTAAACGAGACGCTCATGAAAACGAACAATTTTTACTATGGGAACAAACCAAAAAAAAAAAAAAAAATGCTGTTCCCTAATAAGGGCATTACCTACGTGATCAAAACAGAACAGCTGTTTTTTATAAGCTAGATTTTTTTGTTTACATATCTATGGGTTCACCTATCGTGGATGTTCGTTGTTTTAGTTTCGGGGCTGCTCGAGTAGATTCGAACTCAAACGGATATTTTTTATTGACCTGTTTTTTTTTCTGCGGTGATTTTATGGGCTTTTACCAAAGTTTTGGTGTACCCCGAAAGCCATCAGATAGATAGATTGAATACTCTTTATTATGCACACCATATAAATTACAGATCTAAATATAGCAACTGTACAAAGGGTGACACAATGGGCGATCTTATCGCTAAGAGCGATCTTTTAAAGACAACCTTTGGATGGATTTAAAAGGGGAAGGACAGACAAATACTGTAGGTAGTCTGTGGTGTGCCATCAGACTCTAGATGAACAATTATTTATTCTTAAGATACATGATTCTTTGAGGAATCGCGACCAACTTTCGGTGTACCTCGAACACATTCGATATACCTCAAAAATTCATATTCAACCGCTGCCCAAAAATTTTTTTTTACATACCTGTAAACTTGTTATTCCAGCAGCATTCAACCTAGCCGCATGCGCACTCAAGGTGTGTAACTCGGCGCTGTAGGCCTTGATCTCCTCGTGCGTGGCGCGCAGGCGCGCCAGCAGCGCGGCGGCGGCGGGCGCGTCGCGGCCGCAGTCGGCGGTGGCCACGAGGGGGCGCTTCTCCTTCATCCACGACTCGGACTCGTTTGCGTCGCCGTAGAACTAGGGCAGAGATACGAGAACTTTAATTAGGTTTATTTCATTTATTAAGTTTCATTTAACAAATATTTCTACGACCTACAAGTATTTGTTCCGAGTCTGGGTGTTTTATCTGTAATATTATGTAAGTCATCATCTGCCTAGCCTTTTCCCAACTATGTTGGGGTCGGCTTCCAGTCTAACCGGATGCAGCTGAATACCAGTATTTTACATAGAGCGACTGCCTATCTGACCTCCACAACCCAGTTACTGGGTAATACGATACCCCTTGGTAAGACTGGTTGTCAGACTTTCGGGCTTCTGACTACCCGTAACGACTGCCAAAGATCCACGAATGACTCTTGATTAAGAGTTTGTGTTATTATCATGTTACAACTGATCAGACTTTGTTTTAATGTTTTTATTCTCCTATTTACCATAGTGAAATTTAAAATACAAAAAACGAACAGTCAAACGAAAAATCTTTTGAATTGAGATTTCAAATACAAGTGATCTACAGGTCAAACCAGCACCAAAAAATGTAACTGTTTGTTTGTAATGTCAAAATAACAGCTTTTAACTACATGCTTATGAAAGTACATACAGTACTTATAACAATTTTTTTTTGTCTTTCTCTTTGTGCAGCTAATCTCCAAAACGGTTGGACCGATTTTGACGGGACTTTCACTGGTAGACAGGTGATTCCTATTCGCAATATAATCTTATAATGTACTTACTATAAAATAGTTCTACAATTTTCTAAAATTAATTATATCTATTTTAATTTCCTGCGTTATCTGACTTTTACACCGCGGCAGATCTTCAGACCATCTCTCCATCTTCCAAGAAAAGAATAACAAAGAAGTACCTGATGAGCTTCAGCAGCATCAGCCAGCTGCTTCTCCCTGGCTGCAGCTAGCTCTCTCAGGATCTGCCACTGCTTGTTCAGCGATGTGAGGCGACGATCGATCTCAGCTGATTTCGGGTGCTTCGCGTCGATTAGGCTGTAAACAAAGGAAATTGTTACTGGCTTATCTTCTACTGATATTATAAACAGTAAAGATTTGTTTTTTGGTATGTTTGTTTGTTACGCTTTCACGCTAATTACATAAGTAGCACAGGGGGGCGGGGGGATCTTTGCTTTGCTTATTTTTGATGACATGGGGGATGGAGGGGTCTGGATGGTGATTACGTCAGCAGTATTAATTTTTTTGCTTTTTCGGATTTTTTACTTAGTCGAATTTTGGTTTGAACAAATATGGCAACCCTACTTGTCTATGCTTGAAAACGAAACGCATATAATTGCTGCTCATGAATCAATAAATAAACCGGTACACATTGAAAAATGCATGTACCAATGTCTACGTAAGCAGGGGGTGGGGGGGCAGCGGGGCAGCGGGATTGTCCGAAAGGGTTACCGCTACCCCGGAACATAAAGGGCTAAGGAAGGAACACGGATGGGTTTTAGTCAGTAAGAGTCTGACACTCCCTTCCCCTCCACCCAGAGCGGGAGGGGTCATTTGATGATTTCCCATTCTTAAAAAAAAAAAAAACAGTGGGGTAAAAGCTTTGCTTACTTTTGCTGACGAGGGGGATGGGGGGGTTAATAACTGCAAAAAATCTGCTTACGTAATACTTGAACGGTCCCTGAACAGATTTGGATAAAACTTGGGACATGAGTAGATCATGACCTGGTTTAGGACATACTTTTTATCCCAGTGGTACGTGCCCTTGTGATAATCTCTGACCTCCACGTGAGCGAAGTCGAGCCCAAAAGCTAGTAGTAGTAATAAAATATCTGGAAATAAGTACATCATCATCTGCCTGCCTTTTCCCAACTATGTTGGGATCGGCTTCCAGTCTAACCGGCTGCAGCTGAATACTAGTATTTTACATGGAGTAACGATACTCCTTGGTAAGACTGGTTGTCAGACTTTCGGGCTTCTGACGACCCGTAACGACTGTCAAAGATCCACGAATCCACGAGGCAAGGAGGGGTCTAGGTATGTAAATATGGTCACCCATCCACAGACCAACAGCGGCAAGCTTAGGCTGTACGGCTGTTATTCTTACTTTAACCAAGCATATTAGTGTGTTTACTTAATAGTAAAAAAAAACAGTGGCACTCCGGGAGTGCCAACAGAATTGAAAACAAAACACAAACAGAACACTTTGCCATCACTCACTGACATATCGGATATACATTAAAACCGAGTACATCCCGAGGACAGCCGAACACATCCGAATGTAGCACGGTATCGGTAACAATGCTGCGAGTTCAATGGTTTTTCCCCATCTCAAAAAATGCCCAACGCGCTAAAAGTTTACACTTCAAAAATAAATTCCTGTTGTTACCTCTGTCCTTTAGCCCGGTGTCTCTGCGACACATGGTCTCTGGCCCTCAGCTCGTGCAGCAGCGCAGTGTGCTTCTGTCTCAGCGCGAGCACGGCGCGCAGCTCCTTAGCGGCCACGTCGGTGCGGCATATCCGTTGCTTCTCTGTTACCCAGCCTGTCAAAAAGAATTATTGTGGTTAATTACACAGTTATAATAATTACCATACTAATATTATAAATTCGAAAGTAACTCTGTCTGTCTGTCTGTTACCTTTTCACGCCTAAAACACTAAACGGATTTCGATAAAATTTGGCAGAGAAATAGATTGCATCCCGGGGAAGGACATAGGATAGTTTTAATCGACATACCTCGCGGGCGAAGCCGCGGGCGGAAGCTAGTATAAAATAAAGTTCGTGAAATGAAATGAATAGTCACAAATTAAATGGCAGGATATTATTTGTCAAGTTTTGGTAACATAAAATGATATATTAAAAAGATTCTGCTGGAATTTTTAAAGGCACATAGTTATAGACATCATCATCAGCCTACAGCAGTTCACTGCTGGACATAGGCCTCTCCTATTGCACGCCATTCAACTCGATAGTCAGCAACTCTCATCCAGCTGCTACCAGCCATCCTGCAATACCGTCGCTCCACCTAGCCTGAGGGCGTCCTACCTTACGTTTACCGATTCGCGGTCTCCACTCAAGAACACGTCATTTTAAATGTTATGAATTTATTTTGAACTAATATACAATTATTATAAATCAATTTAAAATCTTTAAGTATTGCAGATATTAATTGGTAGGAATTGACTGCATCTTGTATGTAGACTCGATGTATAATTAAGAGACCCAAATGATTTTAATGACTTGCTAAGCTATTGTTAATCAAGTTTAAAATTGCATGAAACTGTATCGTAAATGTAAAATGTCAATGTTCCTTATTTTATTTTGACTTAAGAGCGTTTACGCCGTACGACATTTCAAACAAACTTTCAAGCCGTTGTTTTTCGAAATGAATGAACCGATTTTAATGAAACTTCATACGCATAAGCAGGATACAAAGGTCTAAAAAGTTAGCAGAGAACATTTTCGAAATGTCTTATTTAAAAAAAGATAACTGGAAATCTCTGTTTCTATGGAAACTTTAAAATCGGTCTAATTTGGCTGAAACACAATTTTTCAAAAATGTTTTTTTGTATCCTGCTTATGCGTATAAAGTTTCATTAAAATCCGTTCATTCATTTCGAAAAACAAGGGCTTGAAAGTTTGTATGAAATGCCGTACGTCGTAAACACTCTTATCATAAAATTTGCACAACCGTAAGGTTGAGTATAGTGTAACAAACAAACTGTATAACATCTAACGTACATACGCCAGCATATCAAGCTACTGTCAAATTTCTTTAATATATTTTCAACTTTATCGCTAAAACATAAGGTTCAAAGTTGATTGGGAAAATTTGACAGTTCCGGGTAGCTTGATGTGCTGGCGTCTGTTCATCCTATATTCTAGCAAATAAACATATCATTCATTTATTCATTCAGATTTATATGCGACGTTAGAACTTTAGATTTCAAAAATATTAAAAATCATGCAAATTTCTTTCAAAACAAGCTAATATTTAATAGAAGAAAGAAAATACATTTATTTGCGGCAAACATGACGCATCAAAAGAAAAAACATAAACAAAATAAACAATTTGGGAGAAAACATGCGTCACATCCACGCAAAACGGCCATCGCTCAGCATAATGCTAAGACCCGACAGAGCCCCAGCGCTGGTTTTCAGCGACAGCCGGCGTTGACATGATGACGTCAGCCAGTGCAGCATACAATTAAATAAGTATAAATAAAATAAAAAACAACAATCAAAATAATAAAACATTACAAAAAGAATGATGGTATGAACATGAAAAATATGAGGTGGCAACATTCCGGGCAACGACTCACGCGCCGCCGCCTGTTATTTATAATCTGTAATGATTTACCTTCTTCCTCGTCATGGTCTTCTAAGAACTGGAACAGATTCCTCGCGTCTTCTAGTCTCGCCTTGCGGTCTTTAGCGGCGGCCACCAGGCTGGAAACAAAACATAATTATTTGTTGACAAATACTCTAAAACAAAAATAAATATTTTATCGACACTCATGCTATAAATCCTCTTTAAAAGTTTCTGAAACAGTTAGCTTATTGCCAACATCAAAACAACCAGTGTCATAGTAATCATAATATCATCCAAACGAGTGTTATAATGTTGTACTAAATTTCATTATGCAACTCCTTTTCAAAAAAAGAACATTGTCACGCACGCGCGTTTCACTACCACAGCGCCGTAATTTAAAAAAAGAACTTACAGGTTATTCGAATTCACGTCGTATCCCGCCGGCCGCCATTTTTGTTCGATATTAGTATTGCATGAAACTGTTTCAGAACCTTTTATAGAGGATTCATATCATGGATGTATATAAAGTCTTGTATGCAACTGTACATAAGTATAAATTGAATAAATAAGTTCCATAACACCATTGCTTTTGCTACAGAAAATTGAACTTTATTCCGATCACATACCTATCATAATCGTGCGACAGCTGGTTCAGCTGTGTGGTCAACTGTTGCTTGGGTCCGTCCCCGCCCTCGGCGCTGGCTCCGTGCCGCACCAGTCTTCGGATGCTCTCGTCCAGGGCTCCGAGCTGCAACTCCTGGAGGGCGTGCGCTTGGAGCAGGCGTTCTACGTCTACGAGATGGCGGCCCACTTCTTCAGATTGGAATTGCGCCTGTGGGTAAAAAAAAGAGGAATTTTAAAAGAAGTTCAGCTGCGCGCGGCGGCCGTTTGACTGAAAGGCGACGCTAACATAGTTAAAAAAAAAAACCATAGTACCTTCATCTCAGTCAACGTGTGCCCGATTGTGTCAGCTTCCCTCAACAGCGCCATCAGATGCGCCAGCTTGCCGAGTGAGCTTCTGTGTCGCTCCAGCAGCTCGAGGAGCTCGTTCCAGCGCGTCAGCACAGCTTGCTCCGTGCGAGACACAGCTTCGGCGCCGTGATACTTCTCGCGGACCAGTTCCGCTGCCATTGCTGATAGGTCTTCGAAGCGTTCAGTTCTGGGGGAAGAAACAAAGAAGTATTTATTGGGCAGTCAAAATCAAAAGTCATTTTAAACTAGGCTGAGAATCAGCACTTTTCGAACGTCAAAATTACAAAAGACAGTCCCCCGGCACGCCCGCCCTTCACCACTTCCTAGTGCTTTCGCTGGGGAGAAGTGGCGCAACAAACTGTCCAGCAGCACAGCTGTCTGTTGAGTTAGAATAGATAGTATATCACAAACGTACCTGGCCAGGATATCAGCGGAGATAGCTTCATGTTTCTTGACTGTGGCGTCCACTTGTGCCAGGTTGGAGCCGTAGCGAGGGTCTGACAGCACCTGGATCATCTCCTTCAAATAGCCTTTACGGAGGACTGACTGTGGAGGAGAAAACAGAGGATTCATTATCGATCGGCATAAAACGGAAAGTGTGTGTTGAAAAACTTTTTTACAAAAAAAATAACCGACTTCCAAAAAAAAACACTACAAAGTGATAAATAACTTTAATTTCGGAAGTCGGTGTCGTTGGTTCTGCATTTAGGATTATAGACACCGACTTCCGAAATTAAAGTTATTTATCACTTTGTAGTGTTTTTTTTTGGAAGTCGGTTATTTTTTTTGTAAAAAAGTTTTTATTTTTAACTTTTTTGTGGGAGAGTTTGTAATTTATCTAAGTTACAATAGCCTAATGTCATGGCAACTGCTGATCACCTTTTACAAAATATTGCTTTTGATTTTTAGATTTTTGTTGATTTTTCAAAAACCGCTTGTCAGATTTCGAAAAAAAAATTTGGGAAGCACACCAACAAAAAAAGAATTTTTCAAATCGGTTGGCAAGCGACGGAGTTATGCGCGAACAACATAAAAAAAAAAAAAAAACAAACATCCGAATTGAGAACCTCCTCCTTTTTTAGAAGTCGGTTAAAAACAATAAATATTGTGATCTGATAGTGGTTGGTCGTTGTCGAATTTTTGAAGGACGAAACGCAACCGTTCTTCCGACGACGAAAGCGGTTGCAGAAATCAGTCATCGTTGCAACTGGAAGAACTTTGAAGACTGCTTAATTTTGTAAACGAAAATGAAGGTGGAATGAGCGATGACGCGACGGACAAGGGTCATAGAGTTGAACCATTGCATTCTCGACTTTATTCTCATAGGCGTAAAATAAAAAATCGCACAAAGTATTTCAAAGATTCGTTTGTGCAACGCAGACTGTTTGAACCCAGGACGTAAAACGGTTTCATCGTTGCAGAATGCAAAACGGTCTTTGTAAACGGTTCGTCGTCGCAACGCCCACCCCCTAAGGGGCCATTCAAGTATTACTTAAGCACTACAGGGGGGCGGGGGGTCTATGCTTTGCTTGTTTTTGATGACATGGGGGATGGAGGGGTCTAGATGGTGATTACGTCAGCAGTATTTATTTTTTTACTTTTTCGGATTTTCTACAAAATTTTGTAGATTTTGGTTGGAACACATGGCAACCCTACTTGTCTATGCTTGAAAACGAAACGCATATAATTGCTGCTCATGAATCAATAAAGAACGCGGAAAACATTGAAAAATGCACATGCATTTTACCAATACCAATACCAATGTTTACGTAAGCATGGGGGAGGGGGGGGTTAATAATTGCAAAAAATCTGCTTCCGTAATACTTGAACGGTCCCTAATTAAAAATGACGTTGGAAAACTTTGTCATAAGATTATCAGTAAATCTGGTGTCAAATCTTGTGTAGACACAAGTTGATGATTTTTATGTTACTTTAGTTCACTCACCTTAGTATTGAACTTGTAGTTGAGTTGTTCTAATCTTTGTTGTCGCAATAGCTCAGTTCTCAACGCGATCTCACGCGCATGCTCCGCCTGGTAACAAATAACACACATTTAATTAATATTAACAATACCTTGTAGCGGTATCTACAACGCCACATGCGAACAACGCGTCATACTGACGTCACGCAAAATCCTGCATCTCGCAAGCAGAGTTTACCGCGCAACTAGCATAGATACAACTCGACATGAATCATCGGGCAGTTGCCCGCCAAACACAACACCCGTCTGGTCGGAGGATCCTCCCTTTTCTATAGAGGATGAGTGAACTTTACACCCTGTTCCTCATACCTCTATAAGCCTATATATTATTAATTAAAAAAATATCCTTACTTAACTAAAACTATTAGCAAACTAATATATAATTTTGAAAAAATCATCCGCATCGCAGTCGACTGGTAATGTAAAAGACTGGCGGCATTGCCACGTTGTATGGCAACCACTGGCCAAAGTGAGTAGGTAGGGAACTAAAGTCATTTATATTTCATTTGGAGAATATTATATTACTAGCAGCGCCCCGCGGTTTCACAGGCATAAGTGTCGATCCCGTGGGAATATTGGAATAAAAACTATCCTATGTCCTTTCCCGGGACTCAAACTATCTCTATACCAAATTTCATCTAAATCGGTTCAGCGGTTTAAGCGTGAAGAGGTAACAGACAGACACACTTTCGCATTTATAATATTACTAGCTGCGCCCCGCGGTTTCACCCGCATAAGTTTCGATCCCGTAAGAATATCGGGATAAAAAGTATCCTATGTGTCAATCCGGGTTATAAATTATCTGTGTACCCAATTTCATCCAAATCCGTTCAGTAGTTTTTGCGTGAAAGAGTAACAAACATCCATCCTCACAAACTTTCGCATTTATAATATTATTATAGGAGGATAGTATAGATTGCTTAGTGTTTCTGACCTATGTTACTGAAGAACGACAAGGTTTTGATGGATTCATTTTTATTGTAGCAAGATAAATGTTCGTTTAATGTTTAGCCATAGCCAGCGCGGTAGACTCCACTTCCTCTCACAAAGACGAGGCCGCCGTCCCAGCAGTGGGAACAATAAAGATTGGTTATATTACCTGTTCCAGCTGCTGCCATGCCCGCTCCAGGTCCTGAGGCAGTTGACCTTCAAGCGGTACCCACGCTTCGCCTGTCAGGCTCTTCTGCATGGTGTTGATGTGGAAGTATAGAGCTTCGATCTCTGAACGCTCCTTGTATCTAGAGGGGGGTGAAGATATGAGTTTTTTTGTTGTATTTTGTAACATTGAACGATCACACTTTAACTGACTATCACATTCTACCACATAATATTCAAGCGGCCCGCCCCAGCTTCGCACGGGTGCAATTTTTTGCATGCAAACCTTGTCCTGACAATACCGAACACAACAAAAAAAGAATTAGCGAAATCGGTTCAGCTGCTCTCGAGATTTGCGCTTAGCAACACATTTAGCGATTCATTTTTATATACAACATCATTTTTAGTATATGCGAAACCCGAATACAGTTTGTTCAGAATAAGTAACTGAATCGATTTCAATAATTTTTATACCATGTTATATTTTGTCACAAAAATATTTAATCAATAGTTAATTACAATAAAATCGCCGTACAGTTAGGTACCTACTGCCAAACTATTATCAGTGAGCGTACGATGCTGGAGGAGCATAAAACATGGCACCCCGCGCCGCGCCGCGTGGTGAGCATGTTTTTGAACGGACAACCAGGTAACATAACAAGCTTATCACTTTGTGATTTCTCATGATACAGTTTTGAAATTTTTTACATAGATTCTTTACATACAAATACTAGACACGTGTTTCGGATTTCGCATATACTAAAAATAATGTTGTATTTTATTTTTTATTTATCACTTATACAAAAGAATACAGGATATGCATATTAAGTATAAGATAAACCAATTAATTACCGGCACTTTTGAATTGTCTAGGGGTCGGTCAGTTAAAAAGATCAATCTAGTTGCCCATTCCAAAGCGTAGTAGGTACCTATGGAGAAGAATGGGCAAGAAACTCCATGGACACTCTTTTAACTATCGCACCCAAACAATAAAAAAAACATTACTTACTTGGGAGGTTTCTCCACAGTTCGGTACTGTTTGAAAGACAACAGCAGTCGTTGTATGCCATCCAAAGAGTTGGGAAACTCTCTGCCGTTCAGCTCCTGGATCTTGAGGAGTATCCATTCGAGAAGTACGCTGAACAGCTTGCTGTATTCTCCTTTGCGGTCGTCGCAGTCCATCATTTGGCCAATAATCTGGAATTGAAATAAATAATTAATTTAGATAGAAACACTTTCTATTTTTATTTTTTTTATTTATTTTAGGATCTCCATCAAAAGATATACACTAAACATTTTATAGTTAATGGACTTTAATTTTTAACCGACTTCAAAAAAAGGAGAAGGTTATCAATTTAATTGTTTTTTTTTAATATAATTTTGATGTTGTCAGACTGCTTATCATTAAACATATTGATTTTTTGAAATTGGCGTATTTATTTTTAATAAAAAACGAAAGCTTCGGCCTCTTTTTAAACCATTCCAAATCCTTTGTAGGATTAGATCCGTCCTTAGAGCGACACACGGTATACAGGTCGGAATTTTAGAATTCCATTTCTGGCCAAACCAAAAAAAATCTGCTGTTTCATACATTTTAGTCAAGCAGGTATTTGTATTAAACAGCTGAATTTTTTTTCGTGATTTCAGAGTTGGTCCCATAGTGAAAGTTGTTCATATTTATGGGTAAAACAACCTGTAAAAATTTGGATGGTGATAAAAAAATCTTCCTGTATATTATTTCTTTGTTGAGTTTAGTGGCTTATTTCTTGTATTAAAGAGATACTTTTTAGTGTTAACCATCTTTATTTTAGTATGTTCGAATTCTATGTTTTTTGTTTAATTCTTAAACTCACGTTGGCAATCCTGCGTCCGCTCTTCTGTTCATTTTTCATCCTCGCGAAGGTGTGGTAGTAGGACGCAACGTATGTCATCACTGACTTCTCATCAGGACGGCTGGTGTCGACATCTGGTGGGGAAATGAAGGCTTTAGTTATTTAGCAGTAAGGGCTCCAGGGTCGCACGTAAGGTCTATTCAAACTTATGTTTCAAATTAATATTATTTCTAGTTAATGAAATATTAACTTTATTTTAATGATTATTAAGTTGATTTTAGAGTGCACTACAGAAAAAGTTCTTATTGCCTTGAAATAAGATTTAATTTCCTTTGACTCAATCGGCGGCCAGTATGGCAAGATACATATTTTTGGAAAAAATACCTGTAACATTCAAAGTTACTGAAATCGATTCAGTAATCAATTATGAACAAACTACTTTCAGGATTTGCGTTTAATCTGTTGCACCTTGGATATAAAATTCAAAGTCCTGACTGACTGATATATCAACGCACAGCCTAAACCGCTGGTCCTAGAAACATGAAATTGGAGGGTTTGTTCTTTGTGAAGAGTAGGTATCCACTAAGAAAGGATTCACGGTCTTCCACTTTTAGGTGGAACTCCTTTAACTTATATATTGGAATCATCGACACGACAATGAAGGTCCTGTGCTCTGCGCTCTATCTTCTTTTTGGTCAGCGCGTTACCGGCTGTCAGAGAGAGTAAATAAGTACTGTCAGCTATACAAAATCCTCCTTACCTTCAGCATCCAGCAGACGCGGTATGCCAAGGTGCTTCTCCGCCACATCGAAGGCATGATTGAGGGTCTCCACATGCTCGGTCACCGGTACTTCTGACCAGCGGAACAGGTCTGGCCTGAAAGTAAAAAGGTGATTAGTGAAATAGTGATGTCAATCATCATAATTATATTCCTGCCAATACAAGCAAGCGCTTTGCCAAGCACTAGATTTAGATGGGTGGTCTCAGTGGGAAGACTTATTACTGAAATTTCGTAGGCCATCGTAGTGGGAGGTTAATCAACATTGCCGACGAATAGAATTGGATGGGTTACCGCAATTTTGTATGTCTTAAATTATCTTCAAGAATTTTAAAGAGCGAGGTTAAGCAACGTCTCCGTGGACTAGATTAAGATGGGTAGACTTACCTATGCGCGTGTATAAGGGCGTGTGAGTTTAAGCAACATTGCCGAGGAATAGAATTGGATGGGTTACCGCAATTTTGTAAGTCTTAAATTATCTTCAAGAATTTTAAAGAGCGAGGTTAAGCAACGTCTCCGTGGCCTAGATTAAGATAGGTAGACTTACCTATGCGCGTGTATAAGGGCGTTGAACCCGAGACCAGATCGCCAGGAGTCGGTAAAGTTGTGTATATGTACTCCATGGTAGCCAGATGTCTTCCGTTGACACCACAGCAGTAAGGCATCTTTAGCGGATTTTTTCTCTGATGATTCGTTTTCCTCATCCTGGGAAAGGCGGAGTTAATATTTAATATAATAATAATATAATATGGACATTTCACACAACGCCATATAGTCCCAAGCTAAGCAACTTAATGCTTGTGTTATGGTAACAAGATGGCTGATAAACTACTTATATACCTTTTTTTTGTAAATACATACATATTATAGACAAAACACCCAGACCCGGAACAAATACTTGTAGGTCGTACAAATATTTGTTCCGTGCGGGAATCGAACCCGCGACATGCTGCGCAGCAGTCAATCGCTCAACCACTGCGCCAACCGTGTCGTCAAAATATTAGTACTTATGGATTTGTTATAGAATTGCAACCTGAACATACTGACTACAATTTTTATGGCGCAATTTTTTTTTTTTTTATAAATAAAAGTCATAGAAAAATGGACTCCGCGCCACGCATATCGAAAGTGAAGCACAGTAAGTATGCCGGGACTGCTTGTACAATCACGCCTCACGCTCACATTTACATCATAGTATGCCGACCGGCCGCCATTACGTGACACGACAGCGTCAATCGTCAATCACGCACACATAGATCGGTACGGTGCTTCACTTTCGATATGCGTGGCGCGGAGTCCATCTTTTTTTATAAGTCTATGATAATAGTTATAAAACAATTATATTTCTACCCTCAATAATTTGAAATACATTTCAACTTACAAGAGGTGAAATGATTCTTTAGTAACTCAACTTACAAAATAAAGTAGTTATACTTACGACATCAATTTCAATCTCCTGAATCTGGAACCGCAAGATGATGGTCCAGATAAGACCCAAGATCAGCCGAGGGTTGCCGTCCACGATGTCTTCTGCACCTATTGACTCCAGGCGGACCTGCGAAGGAGAGAGACTATTAGCAATATTCACTTTTATTATTCTTTTTTTTTTTGGTAAGAAATCCGTAAGGAACTTCAAAATTAAAACAATACATACGTAAATAACACATTAAAAATAACAAAATTAAATCTAACTCAAGGGGGCGCCGACCGCGCAGTGGCGCCCTCATCGTTTGTTCGGTTATCTCTTTTATTTTAGAATGAAAATGCAGAAAATAAGCACGCACAAGATTATACGTTAATATATTATTACAAACGGTAGTTTTGTTTTGTTTAGTTTTATTTTAATCATTGAAACGGAACTGGCCTTTAGAAGTAGTGCTCGCCTCGCTTCGCTCTCTCGGCCGCCGTTTAGTTAAAAGGCTAAGCGGTTAAATTAGCCTTTCAACTAACGGCCTGAATGTTATTAAATTACAGTTTAGGTTAGAAGTCTGTAACCAATCACGCGCGAGCCGAATTGATCGCAGTAACTAAGCTAGGCCACCCCGACCAAATGGGTTAGGTTAGGTTAGAACTGTGAACAACCGCGTGCGAGCCGAGAGAGCGAAGCGAGGCGAGCACTACTTCTAAAGGCCAGGCAGTTAACTAAACGGCAAATTTAACTAGTTGGCTGCGACATATACATCAAAACACAACATGAGCTAGCTATTAGCATGTATGATGTATGTAAGGAATACTTGCAAGTGCCGCGTTTTACGCCGGCTTCCAAGATTATGCAATAACACTATCTACACGCAAAGAGAGCAGTAGTGGCCCAGTGGTATCGGCCGCGACTTACGAGTTGTAGGTTGTAGGTTCGAACCCAGACAGGCGCTTTACTTTGTGTAAATTATTTCATCACCACTGCTCTCAAAACGGTGAAGGAGAACATCGTGAGGAAACCGGCATGTCCTAGAACCAAAAATTCGACGACATGTGACATCTACCAACCCGCACTGGGCCCGCGTGGTGGATTACAGCCCACTCCCTCTCACTGAGAGGAGGCCTGTGTCCCAGCAGTGGGAACATTATAGGCTGATTATGTACACACGGCTACACATAAAGCTATGCATTTCCAGTTTGAGTTGACCTCGCATTGTATAGGTTTGTCGTACAATCAGAAGTCAGCTTATACTGGTTATGTATAGCTTGATGTGTAGCCGTGTGTACACGCAAATACACACATGGACGTAATATTTTGCTTTGGCTGCACGTTGGTCTCGTGGTCGAAAGCGGGACTGTTGAGCGTGGGGTCCAGTCGGTCGATTCTGTTCGAATCTCACTGTGAGAAGTTAGGAAGTGAGCTGTCATTCCATCTGATGCTATAGGGATTGACACTAATGACAGCTCACTTCACCCAAGTCTTCACCAAAGTGTTATTATTAGGAATGTCGTAGTGACAGCCCGGAGTTTGGAAGTTGGCGGTTTTACCCCCGTGCCTCGGAAAGCACGTTAAGCCGTTGGTCCTGCGCCTGATCTCTCTCCGGTCGCGTCGGATTGCCGTCCCATCCGACTATGAGAGTGAGGGAAGAGAGAGTGCACCTGTGTCTGCGCACACACTTATGCATTATAAATTCTCTTGCGCCGAAGTCTTTTGTCAGTTGAAATTGGCCTTCATGGCTGGAATACGGTTTGGATGTTTGCTGAAGCGCGCACTGATGGTTTCCAGGCCATCATGCGCAAAAAGCAGCTTCCCTGCTGGCCCGTATACGGGATAGCAACAACGGCATTTTCAACGCATTAGCTGTACGTTTTGACTGTCCCTTTCAGAATCAGTAGGTCAAGTCTTGTGTAGGTGTGGCGAGTCATGGTAATTATAACATTTTATGTAATGTGTTCTAGGTTAAGGTTTTTATGGGTCCATGCCATCCGAAATAAAGTTATTATTATTATTATACAGAATGAATTTTTCAAGTAAGCGTGGATGGCCAATTCGGAAACTATGAGGAATAGCGAAAAGTATTCAAAGGAGTCTCGGGCTCGATTTTAATGAAAACTAAAACTGCATCATTGGATTTTTGAAAAATCTATATTTCTAGCCAGGAATCGGACCCGTTGATTTTGATAAAATGGTGCAGTTTTAGTTTTCATCAAAATCGAGCACGAGACTCCTTTGAGTACTTTTCGTTGTTATAATTTCTGATTTGGTCATCCGCGGCCACTTCAAAAATTCATTCTGTATACCGGATGATTTTTTTTACCGTCTCCAAATTTTTTCAGGATATTCTACCCATGAATATGAACAACTTTCACTATAGGAACAATTCTGAAATCACGAAAAAATTTACTACAGGTAAATTAAATTAAACCCAACCAGAATGTTCTAGTCTAAAAAAAAAAACAACTGTCACCCGCACCATGCTACAGCGCAAAGACAATAATCGCCACACTGTATATCGCAGCCAACTGGTTAAATTAGCCCTTCAGTTAACCGCCTAGCCTTTTAACTAAACGGCGGCCGTTCAACTAACTGCCTGAATAAAATTCTATTACATTTTAGGTTGGAAGTCTGTAACCAATAACGCGCGAGCCGAATTGGTCGCAGTAATTAAGGCAGGGCACCCCGACCAAATGGGTTAGGTTAGGTTAGAACTGTGATCGCGTCACTCTATACATGGCGCGAGGAAGCGGTGGGGCGGGGCGAGCGCCTCGTGCCTCGACAAGTTGAGGCGCGCAGGGCAGAGCTCCGTCAGGTCCTAGTGGCGGAATGGGAGCAGCGACTTGCGCGACCCACGGCAGGGCACGCCGCGATAGCGGCGGTAAGACCCTTGATGAAGGAGTGGCTGGAGAGACGCCACGGCGCCCTCAGCTTCCGGCTGACGCAGGTGCTTACTGGACATGGGTGTTTTGGGAAGTACCTGTGTCGGATAGGCCGGGAGCCGACGCCCGAATGTCACCACTGTGACAGCTGCCGCGAAGACACGGCGCTGCACACGTTGGAGGAGTGCCCAGCTTGGGCAGTACAGCGCCGTGACTTAGTCGCGGCAGTCGATGCTGCGGGCGACCTCTCGCTTCCGGTCGTCATTTCATGCATGGTCGGGAGCGAGAGCGGCTGGACGGCTGTCGCCTCGTTTTGTGAGGACGTAATGTCAACAAAGGAGGCGGCGGAAAGGGAGAGAGAAGCTACCACCTCTCTCCCGGCCCGCAGCAGACGCACCGGGCGTCGCAGGGTGGCGGATGATCTCCGGCCACCATAGGGCGCGGCCTGCGGGCGACAGACTAGGGGCGTTTGTCGCCCGATCAGAAACAGGCCTCGAGGCGGCGGCGCAGTGTTCCGCGCGCGCCTCTCTGTTGGAGTTCCTGCAGCCGCTGGGTGACGGCCGCAGAGGGTGACGGGGCCCGCCTACGAACATCTGGCGGGCCAACACCTGCCGGGGGCGCGGACGAATGCGCAAGCGATACCCGTACCCCCGGCAATAGGTACAGGAAGGGAACACCGGGGTGGTTTTTAGCCGGTAAAAGTCCGGCACGCCCCTCCGCCTTTCCCCAGGGCGGAGGATGTCCATGAGGATTTTCCCCCCGTTAAAAAAAAAAAAAAAAAAAGGTTAGAACTGTGATCAACCGCGTGCGAGCCGAGAGAGCGAAGCGAGGCGAGCACTACTTCTAAAGGACGGCTAATTTAACCAGTTGGCTGCGACATATAGATAGATATTGTCCTTCTTGAATCCAATTAATTTAAGGTGGAACTTGTCGCGAGCTCGAACTCACTGGCATGTTCAATAAGGGACTCACCAGGATTCACTCACCTTAGTATGCAAGAAGCTCAAACTCTTGTTAACGTTCTCAATCTTGTGGACCCTCATGCGTCCATTGTTGGCGCGGGGGAGTCGCTCCCCACTGATGATCTCCAGCAGTTTGAGCAGCCGCCGCCCGTCTGCGAGGTCCACGAACAGGTCCTCGACCTCCATTCGGGCCTGGAAAAGAGAGCAAGAAGGTTGAGATTATTAAAAAAAACCGGTCAAGTGCGAGTCGGACTGCACACCGAGAGTTCCGTACAAATTTGTAGGTAATTGGGTATACGTATTACGGGTTTTTTTATTTTATTTGACTACAAATTTACGGTTTTCGGATTGTTTCCTTTACTTGTGCTACATGACATTGCTTCTTGCCAAATTTCATGATTCTAGGTCAACGGGAAGTATGAATGAATGAATTGCACCGATCCCAGCGTGGTTAAACCAGACTCGATTAATCGAATGAACCCCAAGATTCGCACTAGCTCCTGTGGCCTCATGTTCATGGTGCTACAGCGACCATTACACTAGCGACCATTAGTGTTGTGTCTGGCGGGCAACTGCCCGATGATTCATTTCGGGCCGTTGTATATATGCTAGTTGCGCGGTAAACTCTGCTTGCGAGATGCAGGATTTTGCGTGACTTCAGTATGACGCGTCGCACGCATGTGGCGTTGTAGATACCGCTACAAGGCGGAAGTTTGTGAGTGTACGTGTGTGTGTGTGTGTGTGTCTGTTACTTCTTCACGATCAAACGGCTGGACCAATAGGCTACTTTTTATCCCGATATTCCCACGGGATCGAAACTTATGCGGGTGAAAATGTGGGGCACAGCTAGTATCATTTAATTTAGCGCCTGCGATTTAGGGGCGGTAAATTGACAATGTGAACAAGTATCTAAACATCAAAATCTTGAGAGTGTCATTCAAATCGAATTAACTCCAAATATTAGTGTCAATTCAAAACTTATTTGGATCGAATTAATGTCAATTGGTAATAGTCAACGATTGGCTAGCGGGAGGTCATGAGTTCATCCTCACTCGCTGCACATGAACCCACTCCCAGCACATACTGACTAGCATAATCGGCCTATATTGTTCCCACTGCTGGGACACAAGCCTCCTCTCAGTGAGAGGGAGTGGGTCGTAATCCACCACGCGGCCGGTAGATGTCTTCGAATTTTTGGTTCTAGGGTTTCTCACGATATTTTCTTTTGCTGTTTTGAGAGCAGTGGTGATGCAATAATTTACCCAAAGTGCCTCTCTGGGTTCGAACCCACGATCTACAACTTGTAGGACGTTAAGAGCGCTTCGATTTTAGACCACCCGTCGAAGACAAGAGCATCGACATTCGACTTTATAATCAAATAAATCAATTGTATCGGCGTCAAATTAGATAAATACTAATACATAATAGCTTTAACCTTCGACATCTCACTCGATTGATGTCACAGTTATATGTATATTCATTAGATATTTGACTAATTAAATGATTTGATCGTTTCTTTGGTCATCATCATAATGTATACAGGGTCAAATTAAATTAGCTAGCCAAACACTGCAGACGTGATGAGTATCGATATCTTAACACGATATAGAAGGAAAATAAAAAAGATTTCATGTTTTTTTTAGGGGTTAATGACCGTTGGTAGTGTAGCAGCGTGGAGTATTTGAGAAAATCTGTTATTTGTTATCGTGTTTGAAGTCTTTGGAGTTTCACGTCTGCGGAGTTTCGCTAGCTAATTTAAATGATTTGATAGTTTCTGTAGTCATCATTTGCCTAGCCTTTTCCTAACATTTTGGGGTCGGCTTCCAGTCTAACCGGATGCAGCTGAATACCAGTATTTCATATGGAGCGACCGCCTATCTAACCTCCGCAACCCAGTTACTGGGTAATACGATACCCCTTGACAAGACTGGTTGTCAGACTTTCGGGTTTCTGACGAACACGTAGCCTGTGTTTTAATTTGTCATGTTATAATTCTAGTTTATGTTCTTTTTTTTATAATTATTATTTTTAATTGAGTTCAACTTTTGATTTGTTCATTAATAATTTAAATATAATACATTTCTTATTTAAAAATTAAGCTGACAAATTGATAATTTATGTTCTTTTTTGTATTGTATGGGTCTTTACCTGAAATAAATGAATTTTATTTTCATTTTTTATTACTGTTAAAAATCCACGAATGACAGTGGGGCCCAACGGCTTAACGTGCTTTCCGAGACACGGAGGGGTCTAGGTATGTGAAAATGGTTACCAATACACCATCATCATTTATCTAGCTTATGACCGCGGCTTCGTCCGCGTGAAATTTCTCGTCGCATCGCATCGCCTGCCCAGGCTACGACATCGTTTTCGCTAATGTTCTTCCTAACTTTTTTCCTTGCGTGATGTTAGAGCGTTTACGACGTACGGCATTTCATACAAACTTTTAAGCCCTTGTGTGTTTTTCAATCGGATTTTTTCGAAATGTCTTATTTAAAAAAAGTTAACTGGAAATCTGTTTCTATGGAAAATTAATTTGGCTGTAACACAATTTTTTAAATTTAGACCTTTGTATCCTGCTTTTGCATACGAAGTTTCATTAAAATCGGTTCATTCATTTAGAAAAACAAGGGCTTGAAAGTTTGCATGAAATGCCGTACGTCGTAAACGCTCTTAAATAGCCTATAGCCTTCCTCAAGAAAAGGGCTATCAAATGCAAAAATATTTGTTTAAATTCGACTGGGACCAGTGGGACCTCTACCTAGATCCAGAATTTAGCGCGTTCAAATAAACTCTTTTATAGATAGGTAGGAGAAACCGCGAGAACCATAGACAATACTTTAGTATCGCAATAATTACAGTAATTACTACAACGTAATAAGTATCAACTTGATGTTTCTTTGTCTTTATAAATACTTAATATAACTCTTAAGTAATATAAATGTCGACCAAGGATGATCTCATACCAATTATTCTACATAACAGATAAATGAATCAATGCAGTGAGCCAGTGACACAGTTGCCTAGTTGGAGTCATTTTCATTATCTTGTATTTATCTTGTAAGTTTTTTTGTGTTTGAGCGAAACTATTTTTAATTTACGCGTAACAATTTTTAAACTTTTTACAATTTTTGGGGTAGGTAACTTTTTTTAATTTTGTGCGTAACTTTACTAAATCTGCGTGTAATTTTTTCTTCTTTTGATCGTAACTTAAAATGTCTATTTTGTGCGTAACTTTTTACTATTTTGGCGTAACTTTTTATATTTTAGGCGGATCTTTTTCTTATTTTGCGCGAATCTTTTCCTTATTTTGCGCGTATTGCACGACTCATAATGCGATGCATTAGAGCTGTGCTTTACGATCGAAAAAAAAAATGTTTTGCCTCCTTTCTGCAACAGTTTCTATTGTTACACTCCTATACCACTGTATAGATAATTTAATGGAGATTAATTCTGTACTTTTCAAAAATTGATTTAATTCAGTAGAAACAAAATATTATCAAAATATAAAAAAAAAACCGTCTATCAAGTGTGAAACCTATATGTCACGTTTCTTTCTCTCTTGTGGTTTACTGCGCGGACCGCCAATCACAAATAAAGAAACTATTATAAACAGGATTAAATTAGATTAGCTAGAGAAACTCCGCAGACGTGACGGGAATCGATATGTAAAAATTATTTGATAATAATCTATTTTTGGATCGACGACCGCTGATAGTGATGTTACATGAAATTTTGTTGAGAAAATCTGTTTTTTTTTGTGTTTAGATATCGATAAATCACGTCTGTAAATGTACAGAAGATTCCTTTAAATTACAAAGCTGTTATTGTCGATAGTAAATAGGACATAACTTGGGCGTAAATAACACAAATAGATAATTGCAATAACAGCAATACTAATAAATTAAATTATAAATAACTCGTGTGATGCTTTGAGAAATAAACGCAATCACAAAATGACGAATCATTGACACATTCGTTTTAATAGAATATTGTGTCATGCACGCATGCATGTTTACGAGTAGGTATCATAAGTTAATTATCTATGTATACAATTATATAAAACTGAAGGTGTCTGTTTGTGATGTCAAAATAAGCTTTTTACTAATTGCGTACGAGAATAGGTATATTCCATAATTGTATTTAAAAAATATGTAATTAAATTTAAAAAAAAACTAACTATAAAACACGTAAATAATTAAATTGACTTAAAATTCAAAAAGCTCGGAGCGCACGCGTATTTTTTTTTGTTTTTTTTTTAACTGTATGTTTTGGGACTGCCTAGGAAACGATACCCCTTGGTAAGACTAGTAGTCAGACTTTCGGGCTTCTGACTATCAGTTACGATTGTCAAAGTTCTATGAATAACAGCCGGGACGTGCTTTTCGAGGCGCGGAGGGGTCTCGATATGTTATAGACGGTCATCCATCCACGTACCAACCTCGGCAGTGTTGCTATTTGAAGATCGATCCGTGCGGCTGATTTTATTTAGCCACGAGCCCTTCAAGTTTATGTATGTGTGAATCATTGAAACATTCGTTATAATAGATTATAGTGTCATGCATGTATAAATATCTTATTGTGTATTACGTTTATTATCTATTTCGGACTCCGAACTAATCTTAAGTCCGCAGGTGTTGCGGAGTCTGAAACACCCGTAACTTCGGTCGAAGCTACCGTTTTCGGAAAGAGGCAGACGGAAGGCGAGAGCTCGTTTAGGGAGTCGACTTCTAGGTTCATCATGTTGGATTCTTATCCGAAATTAAAAGTTTCCATACCTTCTGCAAGAACGAATTGATCCATTTCGTGAAGGTCTTCTTCTGGATGTGCAGCCGTTCCTCCTGCAGCGCCTTGATGCGGCCCTGCTCGAACTTCAGGGCGTCTTCCCTCTGGGTCATGTTCGTTCGCTGCTGCACTGCCGTCGCGTAGCCTCCCGGCTCATACTGTTGCCCTGGTAGGTGAGAAAACGTACGTTGAGTATTGAGGAGCACATGGGAAGAAAATGTCCGTAAAAAAGGCCACAGGAAGGAGATTTAGTTTCAACATCGGCGGTCTATTCTGTACAATTAGTAATCTGTGGTACAAATCACACCGTGGAAGCTGTCAATCCACCTGATGATAGGGATTGGCTCAACTGACAGCTCACTTTACGTAATTTTTTTAACGTCAAAAATGCTTGCAGTTGACAGAATTTGAGATACGGAGATACGGAGAACCACAGGGGCATGGAAAAGAGATTTAAAACGGAATAGTATACTGCAGTTGCTGCTCAAACGAACACATTATTAATTTACATTTGGTTATAGGAAGTTCTGGCCATATTAGTCAGCCTGAATGGAGCAACCGCTGTGAAGCTCGGTCGACTTCAAAACGAGTTTTATCTATAATTGCCACTAGATCAAATGAGCTAGAAAATAATAGGGATACATTGCAACTCCTAATTTTATTTAAAAAAAAATTAAAGGCTTTCTGCCGTAAGTACATTAATTTTTTTTTCATACAACAACACTGAAATTAATTCTGGCAGCCTTTAGTCCTTTAGCTGCATACACTCACTAATGGACCACAAACCCGAAGGACCAAAAGTCGCAGTAAAAAAAAAACACAATATCAAACATCACTTCACATGAGTTATTCTAAAGCTTACCATATTTTCTAGAAGGCTGATAATCCTGGTATGAATAAACACTGACGTTACTCAGTTGCCGCTGCATTTTTGTGACGCGGCAACACTCAGCACTAAGTTCTCATTAGGTTGGCAACACTGTTCGCCACAGATTAACTACACTTAACACTTTTTATTTCTTTTTCTATTGGTGCTTAGCCTGAGACAGATTTGTTGTTATTAATTATTTTGAATAAATAATTGGATACCTTTGGCCGTTTTCTTTTTGATAAATCCGTGATTTAATGCTATTAGTGTCTATAAAGAAATTTCATAAAGTTTAATGGAATGCATTTTAAACATGAAAATGAGCTTGATTATGATTCACTAAAACAAAAAAGGCATTTCATATGTCCGCTTTCATAACAAGTTGCGAAAGTCAGTTACAGAACTTAGCGATGGAAAGTTCAAAACCCACATCAGACGTGTCCTATCGACCTCGGCTTTGGGCATCGCTGGAAGAGGACAGCAAGGGACAGGCTGGACCGGAATTATTTTGGGTCGAAAAGCTACAGGCTCAGCGGCGCGGGCTGGCTCGAGCAAGGGTCGGGGCGGACATGGGATAAACGGGCCTCGACGGCGCGGACGGAAGGACAGCAGTCAGTCGGGACTCGTACTTTCTGAGAGCACTGGTGAGCCATCTCAATACATGTAGTAGAGATCTTTCCACTGCCTGCCTATACATTTCAAAAGTTTTTTTACTAATTTCAGTGGAGACGCGTGCAGTTTTAAATTAGACGATTTCATAAAACTTGCTACACAAAACAAAGATGTCGTTAGCCGCCGCAGTCATTAATAGTAGGTACGTTAATTGACATAACCAATGATTTCCGCTCGCGACCGCCATGCTAAGTTAAGGATGTCGGACTTACTGGATTATGTCTGCACTAACGACACACAATAACTCTGCATGTCCTGACTTCTGCGCGTTCTCCCGACCTTATCCCAATATATCTGCGGTCGGCGCAACATGTATTTTTCTTCCATACTTCTCTATTAGTCGTCATCTCGGTAGTCACCCCCTTTTCTAACCATATCATCATTCACACAGTCCATACATCGTTTCTTTGGTCTTCCCCTACTCTTATAGCCATCGACATTCATACTCAAAACTCTCCTCACGACATTTTCCTCATTTCTCCGTAACACATGGCCCATACCATGACAACAGATTTCCACACAACTTTTCAGTTACCGGTGCCACTCTCAGACTTCCTCTTATGTACTCATTTCTTATTCTATTGACCTCTGATCTCTTGTTAGCACAGTTTGATAGCTCTTGCCGTGGTAAACATAGATATTAGCTAGTCAGCAATGTACTGGCGGGGGGATAACTGCTCAAGTGCCCAGAGCGCCTGACGATGCGTATCATCATCCGCTGAACAAGTCCTGGGTTCTATTCCCTTTTCGTCCATCAGGAATTTCTCAAAGGCAGCCCGGAGTCTGCAATCTCGCCCCGGATTTCATAGGACTATGGAGGGTAAGGAGAACTGTCAATCTGTCAAACGGCGTTAAATTAGGGTGGCGCAACAGTAGCCACAGGGTAAATTTCTCACAGCAGCCATTTTAGGTTGTTTACAAAATTATTTTGGACAACGTAAATAGTTTGAGGTTTGATATACTGGGCTGTCACTAACTACTCTAGTCACTAATCTGCCTAGCCTTTTCCCATCTATCTGACCTCCACAACTCAGTTACTGGGTAATACGATACCCCTTGGTAAGACTGATTGTCAGACTTTCGGGCTTCTGACGACCCGTAACGACTGTCATAGATCCACGAATGACAGCCGGGACCAACGGCTTAACGTGCTTTCCGAGGCACGGAGGGGTCTCGGTATATAAAGATGGTCACCCATCCACGGACCAAACGCGGCAAGCGGATCGACTTGTACGGCTGTTATTAGGTATTTAGCCACAGGCCCCTCCTCTAGTCACTAAAAATATTAAATTTTCTAACTCGACATACTTCAATCCGTCAACAACTGGCTACATTCATAACCCTTTGCCTACGCTAGCGCCATTGCGGTGGGTTTTTGAACTGTTATTTTTGACATTGGCAAAATCAACGAACCTCAAAAAAATAGAATAGAACCGTTATTTGCTGGTTATGGCTGGACACCTTTTCAAATTTCCCCCCATAAGAGACGGTTCTCCATACCTTCCCTCGATACATAGGACCCAATCATAATTGGCGAAATGTGGATGTCGGTACAAACGTCAGCACATCAAGCTCCTACAATCTGTCAAATTTCTTTAATAGATTTTTCAACTTTATCGCTAAATCATATGGCACAAAGTTGATTGGGAAAATTTGACAATTTCGGGTAGCTTGATGCGCTGGCGTCTGTACCATTAGTTCACCTCTGCCAAACCCATAATGGCGTGGTGTTATGTGTTGTCTATGCATACTCTACTTCATCAAGTCACATCATGTAAATACAGCAGTTTCTGGTCACCAAAATGAGATCAATTTACCTCTGAAATTGCTCCAAATGCTGGTCAAACCCAACAATAGCGCGGTAGCCCTGCACAGTGTTGTGCGCGAGCGCATGACCGTGAGCTACTGTAACGGTGCGGGTCGCGTGCCATTGACCACTACATCACATAACATTACGCTAATTACCACATACGTAGTCATCAGAGGTAAAATGGATCAGGAAATGTAAAGACAGAAAGAAAATACATTTATTCTTTTTTTTTCCATTTATATTACCTGTAACACAGGTATTCCTAGTACAGGCTCCAGTCTCCACAACATCAATGTATTTTTGTATACACAATTATGTATTGTACTAAACTTTTCATGTGGTGGAAAAAAAAATAAAAGATTTTGTTTTGACATTGGAAATGTCTTTTCGTTCGCTCCAGAATAGGCTCCGATTTCACGAAAAAGTGCGATCCCCTCTTATATCTCGGAGAGTTGTGAAGATATGATATCATATCTCATATCTCTAAACGCAGTCCGAAATGAGTTATTAAGTAGTGTCATTTTACTGCCGCTAATTAAAAGTCAAAACCAAGATAACAGACGTTACCCAGAAAGCCGCTAAACTTAAGTGGGACTGGGCCGGACATGTTTGCCGCATGTCAGATGACAATTGGGCTAAGAGAACCACCCATTCGGTCCCACTAAACGTACGACGCCATCGCGGCAGGCCGAGACGAAGATGGCGGGACGAGCTTGACTCCTACCGCAGGGACTGGCCGACACTCGCAAAAGACAGAATTAAGTGGAAAAGGGAAAGGGAGGCCTTTGCCCAGCAGTGGGACAGTACAGGCTAGTTAGATAGATTAGATTAGAATTAAAAGTCTGAGTATAGGATCCTTTGCGAGCTTTCGTTCAACAGATTACAACTTTATGGTTTCAGTTGACATGAGCAAGTAAAACTCAGCAAGCAAGGGTATTAAATTAACACAGCCTTGTCAAAATACCGTATGAAAAGTAGCAGGAGTAGTTTTCAAATGATAGTGTTGTTTTTAGGGTTCCGTACCCAAAGGGTAAAAACGGGACCCTATTACTAAGACTCCACTGTCCGTCTGTCTCTCTGTCTGTCACCAGGCTTTACCTCATTAACCGCGATAACTAGACAGTTGAAATTTTCACAGAATGTGTATTTCTGTTACCGCTCTATAACAACAAATACTAACAACAGAATAAGGGCTCCCATACAACAAACGTGATTTTTTTGCAGTTATTTTATATGTAGTGTTAAATATTGTATGGTGGTACGCAACCCTTCGTGTGCGAGTCCAACTCGCACTTGGCCGGTTTTTTTTTTTATTTGGATATCGCACAGTCACGCGCGGTTTCGGTTCGTTGTCGGTCGCATGGTCAGTGCCCAGCGATACGGCTCGCCTGTTATGTATGGTATGAATACGTTTAGTTTTATTAGAGCTCGCTTTATCGCGCAAATATTGTGTTCTTTTTTTAATTTGTATTTTTTTTTAATTGTTGTTCGACATTGGATTTGTCGATGGTTTAGTCCGTTTGGTTAGGTGATTATGTAAAGTAAGGGGTAGGTAATGTTGCAGTTTTTAATAGTTTTTATGAAGTGTGACTAAAAACTAAAATTAAATGCAGTCTAAACCATTCCAGGTAAACATGAATCTTGAGGAATTCCTGACAAAATACTGACCCCCGGCTCACCTTACCTACCATGAAATATTTTTGTAATTTTCTCAAGAACAAAAAAAACTGGTTTTGTTTTTGGTCTTGGATTTTCAGTACGTACCAACTCAGATTTTTTTTAAATTAACATTCGGTGGGAGTTACTTTTGTAATTTTCCAAAGTACTTGACTGAATACTGGGACAAACTACTCAAAATGAGCGTTTAACGTTCCTAATTCAAAAAAGCCCGGGAACAAATCTAACCTATTCTACTTACACAGCAAAACGGCATTTTTTTTATGCAACATGCAAATAAACGATACTTTACAGTTACCAATAGGGTTGCCACCTTTTTATATCAAATATAGTATTTTCAAAGCCATTGCCTGTAAAAATACTACCAAGATGCCGAAAAAAAAAATGCAATGCATACTTTTTGCTACTTCGAGCCTATGTTAACTAGTTTATATTTTTCTTTAATGTCTCTTAAGGGCCTATACTACCTCAAATTGCTTAGCATGATCCTCCGTTATGTCGAAAATACTGCAGCATTAATTTTGAAATAAATATATGGTAAAGTTGAGGATTAATGTAAGGTACTATATGTGACGAAAACACGATTCCATAAAATTTTCTCGATAGAAAAAAAATCCAAAGTTACCTCGAAACTGAACAATAAACCGCTGGTATTAAAAAAATAATTCAAATTTGATCAGGAAACTTTGTATAATAACTAAACTAACTATAAAGCAGCGACTATATGTTTTTTTTTTTTTTTCATTACAATTATTTTCGCGGTAAAAAGCAAAAACCTAAACTATTGGCGCTGCCTGCCGCCCAGCACCGCACTCTGTCTCGCTCACACTTAGTCCGCGAGCAGTATCGTGCGAGCGAGACAAAAAGTGAATTTTAGCTGAGGTAGTGTGGGCTCTTAAGTCATAAAATAACTGTATCTGCAAACAAAAATTCAACCAAATACTATGATATCCAATAGTCACTAAAGCTAGTGAATGATTGGCAAATCCCATAGCCGACCCATCACTATTATTTAGTTTGTTTGAAAAGCCACTTTTTTATTTCGATGTTAGGATCTATTTGGTAGTTCCAAAATATTCTTAGGCTTTAGTGTTGCCAGTGTCTTCATGTATGTCGTCTCTACATTTGAAAAGCCACTTTTTTATTTCGATGTTAGGATCTATTTGGTAGTTCCAAATTACTCTTTAAATGCATTATTGTTGCCAGTGTCTTCACTGTCTTCATGTTTTGTCGTCTCTACGTTGTATAGTAGAGTTGGCAACCCTAGTTACCAATATCTCATACTTCATTTTATAACATTTCCATGTTGCAATAGTTGCGTTATCGGAGCAGCAGGTCAACGACCGCACTGACAGCAAATATTAATTATGTGGAACGGACGATCTGCCGATATTATTGTTGTTCTGATAATGCAGTTTTTAGGGTTCCGTACCTAAAAGGTAAAAACGGGACCCTATACTAAGACTCCACTGTCCGTCTATCTGTCTGTCACCAGGCTGTATCTCATGAACCGTGATAGCTAGACAGTTGAAATTTTTACATATGATGTATTACTGTAGCCGCTGTAACAAAAAATAATAAAATAAAGTTAAAATTCAAAGGGGTATAAAAGAAACGTTTTTTTCGGCGTTTTATGCCTTGTGATACGGAACCCTTCGTGTGCGAGTCCGACTCGCACTTAGCCGGTTTTTTGCATCAATGGAATACAATGATTTGATGTTTAAAAGTGTTTGAAGGCACATCCTACAGGTTATGGCATCGACGCACAAACTGAAACCATGAAACTCGTCGGTTACCTATTTAAAAATATTGCTGTTTCATACATTTTGACCGCGTCATGAAACTGCCGATATTTTTAAAAATAAACGACGAAATATTTCAATGCAAGGGTGTTCTAATCATGGGTAGAAGGCATGAGTTTACGTATGTATGTTCGTCTTTACCTTTTCGCATTAACAATATTAGTGAAGTATTCCACATTCTTATCATTTTCAAGTAAATAACGATAAGGCAAGGCGGCCACTCCTCGAACGATAAATACCTTTAGTAAACATAGCATACTTGTTCAATGGGTTTGTATATTTGAATGTACTTCGTGAGCGGACGAGAAATTCCTCGTTTCTATAGTCGTACTTTTAATTAGCTGCAGTAAAATGACAGCTTATGTGCAGGCGCAGATATACGACTTCTAATGATTTTAAATTTAACATCACGTTTAATCGGCCGGACTGATTTCTTTGAAAAAAATAAATGTTATACTAGACCATTTGCTTCGTAATTTGATATGTGAATATTTGCAATTATATTTTTTTAACACAGTGTAATTAATTTGTAAAGTAATGCCTACCGCGGACATAAAAACGATAATCACGCAAACACTATCGGGTGTATTTTCATAAAACTTTCACCATATAAAAGACAATTTGATTCCCCGAATTTTAGTATACGGTTTTTATTTGTTTGGTGTTTGATAAATCAACAATAGATCATTGTTTCATATTTTGCAATAAATTACCAGCGTTGTGTCATCGCGCTTCTCTTTCTTTTCTATGCAGTCCGATAGTGACCGCGTTTTAGGTCATGTAGTCGCCTTAAATAACTGAAATGGGCGTCTTTTTGTTTTTTCGCGGCCATCAACCAAATTTTGTTTTTCTAGTACAGAATAGTGTAACAAATGAAACTTATTTGACATGCATATCTCTAAACACAGTCCGAAATGAGTTATTTAGAAGTGTCATTTTACTGCAGCTAATTAAAAGTCGGAGTATAGTTGTTGAGGTTTAGGTATAAAGGAAAACCGAAGTTATAGTAACTTCCAAGTAACATTTCTAACAAATTCTCAATAAACGCAGTATTTTCATCTATCTCCCTAAACTGCACACTTCCACTTGTCTTAGTCGAATTTTCAAATTATGAAGTTTTACTTCCAAAAAAAATTGCTTGTGGTTTTCAGATAGTCATCCTCAGACGATTAGCAGAACCGGCGGTGTAATTTTATTGCGTAACACCATTGACATATACTTTTGAAATCATTGCGTAACACACTAACAGTAGTAATGGTTTTCATTTTGACAGATAAACAACATACATTGCGTTATTTACGTTGTTGAGCAGACAAATGTTTCGAACGTATGAAGCAATGGATTACAAATATCCTTCAAAATGTGGTGGATTACGGCCCACTACCTCTCACAGAGAGGAGGCCTGTGTCCCAGCAGTGGGAAAATTATAGCCTCACGTTTAACGATTTGTGGTGCAATACAAACAAAATCGCAAGCCACTTGACTACTTAACAAAACAATGCAGTTCTCGCATCCATTCACATAACTTTCTCTATGTTTACATAAATACATGTATTGCTAAAGTATTCCGACAACGTAGCACTTTTACAAGGCTATCTCCACTTTCCTACGCTTACTAAGTGTTTGGCGCTAATGGCATTAGCACTTTAGTGTTAAATTTGCATTAGGTGAAAAAATTGTTGGTCGATTTACAATTGAAACTCAGAATTCGAACCAACGCCAGAAGGATAACACAAGCATGCGTCTCAATAAAAAAAACCAGACACTATGCTGTGTCACTTTTTTTACATTATGGTGAATTTTTTTTCTACGGTGACCATAGACAAAAAAAATAAACAAGTTCCCACCAAACAAACGTATTTTTTATTAGGTACTTGGTCTAAAATGTGTTCTTACGATTATATTGCCCATGCCAGTTTTAGTTTGAATTTATGAAAATCGATCGACTGCAGCGGTGCGTCAAAATCATTTGCAAATTTTGCAATTCATAATGGATGCGTTCACTGTGCTATAATTTTGTAGTTATTAATATTTCTATTTGTGTAAGTAAAGTCCTATAATGTAGGTAACATTTAAAGAATGATTACAAGTTACACTGTTACATACATCTCGATTTTTTGGTTTTTAAAATAAGATTTAAAGAAACAGGTAATTAAAAAAAAATCTGTTGAGAATCGAGATTAAAATTAGTCTACAATTTGAGCACCATGATCGACTACGGGCTAAAAAATATTTATTCATGTAATTATAATCATAAAAATCATCAATACAACTCTATATTGACTATTTCATGAAATCATGACATAATTTGAGGCCTATTCTAACTCAAGGAGTTGTACCTATTGCTGATTTAACTGGTAGTAACTCTGTAAAGTCATATTTATTACGACCGGGATTTTAATCAACATAGAACCTGAAACTAACCTGCAAATAGCAAAAAACGTACTTACTTAAGTAAAAATTTCGCGGGCTGCGTTGCGTATTTCCATTCCATACAAGGCCAGAACGCAAGAGTGTGGAATCTAATCACATATGGATTGGAAATCCCTTTTTTACTAAGGTCTTCCAATCTATGAGTAGCACGCAAATACTCGCGTATACTTCGTAGTGACCTAACTATCTTATATATTATATTACATACTCCGTATATACTTCGTATGTACTCCGTATATTATAACCTTCGTAAAAGTTTAGGTCATATCAAACAGTCTAATTTCTTAGTATTTTTTGCGGTCAATAACGCACATCAATAAATAATCACCTACCAATTTATTTTCATCATTTAATGACAATGATAATTATCATAAATTCTGACCGCCTCAGGAAATTAACCCCGAGCGCAAGCGAGGGGCCCCCCAGGTTATCAAGAACCTAGCTGACACAAAGGATTGACAGAAAACGACAAACAATTCAAATGCGAGCGAAGCGAGTGCGGAGCGAGGAGCCAGAACAAAATATTATTTTATTAAACTATATCTCAACTCTTGTCAGGCGAAAGTGATGTAGATAGTTTGGAACTAGGATGCGCGCGTACACGTTTATACAAACTATATAATACAAAGTACAATACAAAGTATACGCGAGCAGTTTTCTATGGCTGCGTTCTGGCTGGCCTTGTATAGAATGGAAAGACGCGGCTACGTTAGCGCATCATGAAATTCGGCACACGGATAGACCATGACCTGGGTTAGGTTAGGTCACAGTATACTTTTTACTCCAGTCCAGTAGTACGCTCCCGTGGGATAATTTCCGACCTCATGAGTAACTTCATGAGTCTAGTTTTAAGAAGTGTTTGCATAGTAAATTCTGCGAAAAACTACAACATGACGAATAATTTGAGTTATTTCTTTTAGTCATCATTCTATGATGTTGGTTACGTCATCATAGCAAAGGTCATTTCCTTGATGAGGGCCGTTGTATGTTGTACGAGTATTCGTTTCAATTCTGTAGTTTAAATAGTTGATAGGCTATAGTTTCGTTATTTTGTTGCTAACCATAGAGACAGAGCGACATGTTTATCTATTCCTGTCATGGCGGATTGGCGGCCGTCCTTATACCGGGGAGATGTTATGTCAAAAATTTTAAATTTTAGGACCCGTTTAATAAGCGTTTGTTGAGCAGAATCCTAATACTATTTACAGTCATATTTTAAAGTAACGTAAGTACTTATTTTTTATTTCCGATAGAGTATGTGAACTTCGCAGATAATTACCATTTAAAGTTTTTTCTTTAATAGCCTGATAATTACCGCTCGGGGCTCTTTTTAAATTCCTTGGTGTAGTGATGAGATACCTATTATCTACTTAAGTACCTCCATAAGTAAAAAAGAAGAAGAGTTTGATTGTTTGTTTGTTTGACGGCGCAAATCTCTGAAACTAACGGTCGGATTAAAAAAAAATAGTTTTGCATTTGATAGCCTAATTCTTAAGGAAAGTTAACCTTTGGCCCTCTGAACTTAGCCAAGCGCGACTCCGTGACTCAATTCTTAAAACTCTAGGGTGGCAGAAACACCCAGTTTCCCTTTCTCAAAGTCGTTCACCCGTAAAATATTTAATAATAACTCCAAATTAGGTTACAATACTTCCAAGAAAGAATGGCTCACAATAGCCGCGATTATGTTTCAAGGTCATGTCGTGTTCGGATTTAAAATTCGACGCCTTATTGTAAAATTATCGCAGAAGGTTTGCTTTTAAATGTTTTATTAATTACATACTTTAGCTTCCATCATCGGCCTAGCCTTTTCCCAACTATGTTAGGGTCGGCTTCCAGTCTAACCGGATGCAGCTGAATACCAGTATTTTACATGGAGCGACTGCCTATCTGACCTCCACAACCCAGTTACCTACTATATGAACAGGAAGATGAAGTGTCAAGAGAGAACGATATTGAGAGCTGAGACTTGATCTACTGACATATTCTTTATGGTAACTCCATTGTCGTTATACAGCCGGTGTTTTTGAAAATGGCGGACTCATAGCATTAAACTCGTTTTTATGGTCTTTTTTTTTACTATTTGCTTGCCAGTAATAAGTTGTAGACGAAATATTATTACCATGTAAAGATAAAGAGATAATAAAAAGATACATGAAGTATTTGTCTTTGTCTTCATTAGTATTCGATTAGCGTAACTGTCACTGTCAGTGGTTATTTTTGGAGATGCTGTCATTAAAATTACAGCTCATAAAATATGTCAGTTGGTGACCACATGTGTTCACAAATCGTTGTAGAACATTGCTGGTATAATATTACTAATTCTTTAATGGTTCACTTGGAATTTTGAATATGGTTCAGCCTTCTTATCCCTACTAAACCCACATAACTTAATTGCCTACCTACCTATTTAGAAGAGGGGCCCGTGGCTAAATAATAACAGCCGCACAGGTCGATCGATCAGGTTAAGCTACGCTTGGCACGGTTGGTCTGTGGATGGGTGACCATTTCGCATACCGAGACCCCTCCGTGCCTCGGAAAGCACGTTAAGCAGATGGTCCCGGCTGTCATTCGTGGATCTTTGACAGTCGTTACGGGTAGTCAAAGCCCGAAAATCTGACAACCAGTCTTACCTAGATTTTAAAAAGGCTAGGCAGATGATGATGTAAGGAAAAATAAATTGTCTAATTAATTACAAAAATAACAGTAATGTACCAGCAACGGCAGCAACCCACGAGTGCCATGCACTTGGTAAGCAATTACGTGCAACTGTACTATTACAGGGTCAAATTAAATTAGCCAGTGAAGCACTGCAGTAACTCCATGGTTTGCAAAAAACTCCATTGAACTTGACGTTACTACTAAATTCAAAAACAGAACATTTTGTATTCTTTTTAATCTGCGCAAACAATGCAATTTTACGCCACATAGGTACTGAATGGCGGGAACTCTGTCTGTCTAACCGTAGACAAAACATTGTTTTTTTTTTTATTTATAATCTGGGAATCGAGAACTTTATAGTGTTGCGATAACAGTCGATTTTTCCCACGATAGTTAACTTCCAATTGATTTAATAGGTCACTTCGGAGTACGGACTACTGTAATTAATAATCGTAGATTGCTGAATCATTTATTATGGTAGCGTTAAATATTATTATTTTAGCCATATTTTTCACATTATGCTATTACAACAGAGGATTCATTTGATGTTTATTTTTTTGCGTTTAATTAAACGTTTCCAATTCAATGATGTAAGTAGGTATATTTATTGTAATATTTTAAATGCTAAAGTAACTTTGTCTGTCTGTCACTTTTTCACGTCTTTCGGATTTGGATGAAATTTTTGGCACATGGATGACCTGGGTCAGGAAATAGGATACTATTTTTTATCCCGGTACGTTCCCATAGGATAATTTCTGACCTATACGGGGGCGAAATCGCGGGTAAAAGCTTTTACCTATGTAAATAAAGAGAATAAAAACAACAAAAAAAACAAAATTCTTGTATGGAGACCATCGGTAACCCAGGTACCCTACGTGAGACGGTCAATAACATCAAAGCGTTGCTGGCCTTCCTTGAGGAGCTGGGGTGGATCGAATAATCGATTTTCCCACCCGCACGCAAAATACGCGCATTGACGTGGAGTTGCGGACACCAGCCCGTATTACCTTTTACCTATTATGGAGCCCATCTTTATTTTTTTTACTTTATTTTATTTTTATTATTTGTTGTTATAGCTGAAATAGAAATACACACTAAGGTCAATGTGGGGAAGACCGGCATACTTTTTTAATAGCTAACTTTGATCGAACCAAACTAATGGAACTATACATTCTGGGGTAATTCTTATAGTTAAAATTGATGAAAAATATTGTCTTGACTATTATAAAAACACTTCAATTGTTTTAATGTCAAATAACGCTTAAATAGAGGTTTTTTATAAAAAATCGGCGTGTAGACGGACTTTCCTAGCTGTTTAAGGTAAGTCCGTCTAGTGGTCATTTTACACTAAATTTGATAGATCTTACAGATGGAAACATTTTCTTTCGATAGAGTAATGAATGCCCTTCAAATATGTGCTTTAAAGTCATACATATAAGGCTGCAATTCATTTAAATATATTTTTTTCTCGTACTTGAGGTAAGTCCGGCATATATTTACGTGATGGAGCTGTAAACATTTTCGATAAAATAAAAGCAAAATATAAAATCAGAACCATGCTTCATTTTCGAATTAAAAAAATATAACAAATCACTATAAATCAAATATTATTTGTTCAAATTATTCATACAATATTTGCCTGCAGTTTAGCAGTAACTACTGATATGATCTGTTCACATATTCATCCGACATGACTAATCAAGATTTTATTTCGTACGGATTTAACTGATTTTTGCCTATTGGTACGTCAAAAAAGCAGTTGAATCCGTCCAAAATACATTCATAATTCGTCATGACAGATATACTTAGGTGAGAATAGACCGAGAGTTATTATTTTCTTACAAAAAGACAACAAATTACTAAAATCAACAATCTATTTATACAGGGTGGAAGGCACATGACGATTCTGATCCCACGTATTTTTTTTCTATGCGTAATATAAAAAACGATCAACATCCAATGGCATCAATTCAGGCATATACAATTTCTCTTTCAATTTCTGAAAAAAAAAACACTTGTTGGTTTTTCTCGTATAATAACTATACCCTAAATAATATTCGTTGTTATTTTTGTCTATTGCAAGCAACGTGCAACCTGAACCGCTGCATTTGGGGTTCGGGCTTCGGGTTTCAAAGTCCGTAAAAGACATTAGTAGCATTAGGTAAGGCCTTTTACACTAACAATAATTATCTAGAAATAAAACAAAATACCCACCAAAAAACTCTTTAAAACCCGAGAAGTTAAAATATAAGGATTCAAGAATACGTTTATGCTACGAAAAAGGTTGACGATCTGTGTTTCGAGGCAAGATCGGCATATGACGGGCTTACCTCGTGCGACTTATACGGACTTCCCAACTATTGTATTTTAAGGTTAGATATTTACTACACTTAATATTACAAAATTCTTAGCGTTAATGATCAATTCAATAAAAGAAATATATAGAAGGCCTATTTAACTACTTAGGTTACTACACTCGACGCTTCAATTCGTTTGATTTAGCATTTTTTTTATCTTTTTACCCCAACACATGTCACTTTACATTGGAGTTCACAACGCGAGTAAAGAAAGAAGTCAATTTTCTTCAGCAAAACTAGTTATAGCGACATCTATGATTTTCAATTCGAACTAAACCACTACACTGTTTTATCGATCGAGAGGTAAGCACCGTAGATAATCAAACACGAGCGTTACGACTTGTAGACGGACTTGCCTTGTATACGGTCTTCCCAGCATTGACCTTATGTGAAAATTTTTATTACCTAATACTAAAACGTTGACTAATGGCCTACCTAAGGTCTATTCAAATTGATGTTATTTCAAGTTAAACAAATATTAACTTTATTTCAGACTGACTAGCACTATTGAAAAAGTTATAAAAAATGTTTGAAGTTGTAGCGTAAAGTGAACTTTATTGTGTAGTAATTACCTAAGTAAAGTAATTTTTTCATAAACCCATAATTTGTTTACATTTTTAGCAACTAAATCGCGAACGCAGATTACGTGATTTGTTTGAATGTATATTGTAGTCTAGAGGGTATGTGTGTTAATGTTCACAATGTTATCAAAAAAAGGTATAAGTAATTAACACTTCTACTCTCAAGTACAGGGGAAAGGGTCACCTACATTGTTTTTCGCGTAGAATTAGTTTTGGTTCACAGGCCGACATTTTGCAAATCGTAGTGATGGGCTAACTGTAGTCAATTAAAATATCGATAAAAGTGAAATAGCCAACCAATATTATCGTTTTTTTTTTAAGTTCCAGTAGGCAATCTAAATCTCAGGACACAATCATGACGAATCGATGTCTGTACTGTGTAATAAATAATTATAAAACAGCACGTGACTAAACTTTGCTTATTGATGTAATAAGTGGAAACAATAATTGAATGCTCAAACAAAAAAAAAACGTCACACGAATGCACGCAGAGAGATGGGCAAAGATCGTCATTCATTGGACGCCTGACGGAGCACATCGCCGTCGAGGTACACCACGGCGAATTTTGCAAGGCCAACATGGCTAGAAATCGCAACAAGGCATGGATGCGTGGATGGAAAAGGTAAGGCCTTCGCCCAGCAGTGAGACACAAAAAAAATGTTTTTTTTTTAAAACATCTATAAAAATTAAAATTGCCACTTCACCCGACGTTTCGATTATCAAAACGAGGTATGGCTCGCGAACAGTCTACAGACAGAGGAAGCCATAGAATGTGGCTAATGGTCTTAAAATGACGATATAAACCTACTTGTACTTACTCCGCGATCATGATGCTCAGCAAGAAATGCCGATGCATGCAATGTAGCTGACCGAGATACCAGCCGATTAGCACACTAAAAGTTGAAGTGTTCTAGGCAATTTTGCTTAGTTCTAAGATATAGACGGAAATATTGAACCAGCAGGTGTGCCACTAACACATTTTAGACAGTTCCACAACATTCATTGCGTTATTTACGTTGTTGAACAGACAAATTTTTCGAACATAAGCAATGGATTAGCAATATCCTTCAAAATGATTCAGATTGAGATTGACAGCGAATTACGCATACAGGGTACAGGAGGCCTACCATGATCTATTTAAAAACGATTCAAAAGCAAGACATTTTAGTTTAGGTTCTTAAACTGCATCGTTCACAGTCGTACCATGACGTCCAATACGCTCAGCGGCATTTGGATCGATGAAAGTGAATGAGCGTTAAGAGCTCGTGGTAGGTATCCAGATGGCACGGCCTAAATTGAATCGTTAAACTGACGTCATGGTACGAATTAGAAGAACAGTTCAGTTTAGGTCCTAAAGTGGATCGCGTTAAGAGCTGGTGGTAGGTAACCTGCACCCTAATTGCGTAACACATTTTGTTTCTTATTGCGATTCCGAACTTAAGCCAACTCCAGTCGTAATCGATATCATAGATCGGTATTGCGTAACTTCTTAAGATCCAAATGAAGTACAATCGTATAGAGATGTACATACAAAAAGGCCACAGTTGGCTTCAATTAAAAGTTTCGTTTTATCATAAATGAATTATTTGTTTCCGAATTAATATGCTATAATTTAATTTAGTTTTAATTACAACTGATGATCTACTAACGCTTACAAATGAAAATGTGCAATGTTTGCCGAAAAATTAAAAACCAATTTTTAAAACACTTTCTACCAAAAACTACCATATTTGAAATACGTAACAAAACGTATTTGCATCTGAAATTTTTGTAGATTCTAGTTCTGTGGCAAAAGTTGCATCTGACATTTTTGTAGATTTTAGTTCTGTGGCAAAAGTTAACTTCTTTTTCCGCCGTTGAAAAACTTTTATTGTAAATTGTAATGTTATCTGAATTATGTAAGTTATTATCAATTTCTTACTGTAAGATGAATTTAAGTGGTTATAAATATAAAGAGAGTGTTTGTTGAGTTTGGTTTTTTAAATGAAGTATGTTTCATGCTATTACATTAGTTCTGTTGATCTATTTTTTCAGAAATGCCTGCAACCAAAAGTTTCAGAGCGGCAGTAGGAGCTGCTGCTCCGATTTATGGAACTAATTTGCCAAGGGATCCTGGGCAAGACTAACAACAGAGCAGTTAGCAAAAGGAAAAACATTGCAGCCCGCCTCAACAGCGAGGGCGCGGGCTGCAATAAATCCCTGCTAATCCTGCAAAAAAAGCGAGGAGTAAGTGTAAGGAACAATTTATTTATTTATTTATCCATCCATTTATTTCAGGCATCAAGGCCCATATAAACACATACAATACAATATTAATATAAGTAACTTAAAAATACTATAAATACATACAACATTATACTAAAAAAACTAACACTAACATACACGAAGTGTCTGCGTCGTGTTTCGCTGACTGGTGTGATGTAGCTGGCCACGAAACCGGCGGTACACAACACCCACAATAATAATTATACTTGTGAGAGTGTGTGAAAAGGTGCATGTCCATACGACGACATTTAATATCAATATACAATTCCAGTCTATGCTGCTTTTACTGTAAATTTACAACTTGACATCAATTTATTATGGCAACAAGTACGAGTCTTATTTTAGGCTGGTAGGCCTGTGCCTAGTGCATGTGGTATGAGACTGATTACAGAAATTAGATGAATTTATTCATCATAATAATTATTGTCAGGGAATCAAGTCAATTTTGGACAGAGAAAGTTCATTAGTGGCATACCACCCTTACTAATTAATACTAATACCACAGCTAATACTGCTAACAAATGTGCAATTTTAAAGTAAGCATTTTTTTTTAGATTATTGTTTCAATATTAATATTTTTACTTTGCTAGTATTGGAACAAGCAAAAATATAATGCCCGAAAGAAGTCATTGGGGCTCCAACAGCAAGCTTTGGCAATGGGAGGGGGTCCTCTGCCTCCCAAATTGGCCTCCCAGCTGTGGTGATGGTGACACGACCAGCTGGTGCAACAAGAGGGAGAGGAGGCAGAAGAAGAGGTACATACATTTAACCTTATATTAAATCTATGTTAGATTACTAACTGCTGCAGTAATTACAAATCAACATAATGATGTCGCGATGCTAGTTGTTATGCTGCATAAATCTTAGCTGTTGTAAACAGTATGTTATAATGACATGTCTTTACATCTATACATATCATAAATTGAAGTAGCTTTTCACATTTGTTTGTTGAACCGTGTTGTTCTTCTAAACTATGCAATGGATTTTGATGCAGTCTTCATCATCATTGAGAGCATTCATTATGGAAGGTTTATGTGTTACGCATTAATATTTAACATAATAATAATATAGACTGACTCGTTGATCTAGTGATTGCAACTACTGCCGAGCATGAGGTCTTGGGTTTGATTCACAGGGCCGGGCAGTGTTAAGTGGGTTGCTAGTTACATCATTATATAATCATACTTGTTTGGAACAAGAGCATGACACCTTTCTTTATTGTTGATTTAAACAGTTGTTTTATTTTCAGAAAGTAATGCTGTAGTCTATAAATGGATGAGAGAATGAAAAATAAAAGCTGGCGCCAACAAGTCAATGTATGTGACATTTACTCTCAGAAAAGATGACTGCCCACCTGTTAAACTCAGAGATGACAATGACTGCCACATGGGACATCAGCTAAGTACCTTGGCGTACATCTCGACAGGAAACAAACATGGAAATATCACAAAGAAAAAACTAAACGAGTTTAACATCCTACTCCGAAAACTAAACTGACTCTTGGGAAGAACATCACACGGATCACTGGAAAACAAAGTTCTCACCTACAAAGCAGTATTAAAACCTACGTGGACATACGAAGTTTAGCTTTGGGGCTCTGCAAAGAACTCAAATGTGGAAATTCTCCAGCGACTTCAAAATAAAGTACTTTATTGAATAAAGCCTGAACAATTTTGAGAGACAGATTCTTCGATGGAAGAATGGACCTCAGCAGTCAATATCCGCACAAAAAATCTGCTATTGCTTTACAACCGATTGCAAGATAAACAGGGCAAAAAAAATTGATCTGCTGGCCTACTCCAATTGTCTCGATGCTTCGCTGAGACCATGTATGTGTTACCTATTTATTTTATAGATTGGTAAGTTACAATGTTACCAAAAAAATAATCAAAATTTAATTATTATTATTTCAGATCATCGTGTGACGCCTGCCGCTATGGATTGGGTGGTCCAGTTGGAGGGGAGGAGGCTGGTGACTGACCAGGGCATTGCTGCAGCCCTGCAGAAGCTGAATGTGACCCTCCATGATATGCGGGTGGCGATGGAGGCGGTTGCACAGAGCCTGTAGGGCATATCTAGACTCATAGCTCTGCATCTAAACTTTTATCTTATGTATGTTTTATATATGTTTATCTACACCCATGCTATAAATTCCTCTATAAGTCTGAAACAGCTTATTGCCAACATTAAAACAACAGTATCATACTAACCATGATATCATCCAAACGTGTTATAATGTTGTACTAAATTTCACTATGCAACTTCTTGTCAAAAAAAGAACATTGTCAAGTACGCGCGTTTCCCTACCACAGCGCCGTATTTAAAAAAAAAACAAAGGTTATTCAAATTCACGTCGTATCCCGCCATTTTTGTTGGTTAGTAGTATTGCAAAAATGTATTACTTTGTTGTTTACAAAAATGAGTGATACAGGCTTTGATTTCTAATGCAGCAATAAATAATTGTATTATTACCTCTACATAGTATGTTTGTATTAGATACTGAGCAAGTAAACTTTCCATGAATTTACATAGTTCTTACAACACTGTACAGCACCCTATGGTTTCAGAACCTTTTAAGGATTCATATCATATGTGTAGATATGTGTTATGTGGGTGTGTGTGGTGGTGTTGGGTGTGTGGAGGGGCCCGTGGCTAAATAATAACAGCCGCACAGGTCGATCGATCAGGTTAAGCTAAGCTTGCCGCGGTTGGTCTGTGGATGGGTGACCGTCTTTACATATCGAGACCCCTCCGTGCCTCGGAAAGCACGTTAATTCGTTGGTCCCGGCTGTCATTTGTGGATCTTTGACAGTCGTTACGGGTAGTCAGAAGCCCGAAAGTCTGACAACCAGTCTTACCAAGGGGTATTGTATTACCCAGTAACTGGGTTGTGGAGGTCAGATAGGCAGTCGCTCCATGTAAAATACTGGTATTCAGCTGCATCCGGTTAGACTGGAAGCCGACCCCAACATAGTTGGTAAAAGGCTAGGTAGATGATAATGATGATCATATGTGTAGATAAAGTCTTGTATGCAACTGTACATAATTAGGTATTAAAGCACTCATGTGATACTATTATTACACTCGGCTTCGCCTCGTGTGATAACCCACATTCGTATTTTAATACCCATTACTTTACAGTAGTTGCATAAATAACTAATATCTACCTTATGTTATAGCGATAAAGTTGAAAATTAATTAAAGAAATTATACAGATTGTAGTAGCTTGATGTGCTGGCGTCTGTACAACATTAAAAAAAATTTGGTGAGGTCGGCGTTTCCTATCTGACTACTCTGAGAAGATAGGCCGAAACAAACAGAGGTCACAGTCTCTTTTAAAGTGCAGACGCAAATCTTGGTCAGAGCATGTAGATTGAAGTCTGAAATGGACTTTTGATATACAACCACACAGATTGAGTGGACCCACAGAATACAATATAATGCAGGAGAGGTCCAGTCAGTGCACGTATTTGTCAGTAATCGTGCAGCACAACACAACTTGTTATCTAACTATGTTAAAATATATTTTGTTTTCAGAATCGGAACCTATTGTTTTTATTTTAATTACCTATCCTATCTATGCAAACAGTAGGTATAATTAGTCACAACAATATTATTATTAGGTACTTAAGATCAGTACATTCAGTCTATGTAGAAGCGTAAAGGCGCGGGCCCACTGCACTGCACTGCCTGTGCACGGGCACGCGGCGTACTTTAGCTGCGTGTATTAATTTGTTTGAAAACGTGGGTCTACGTTTCCACACGAAGACTCACGACTATGTATAGCGTGCCACGGCGCACGGAGAGGCTACGCACGTGCCACTGCTATCCACGGACACGGGTTTCACTGCGAGAAAATGCGCTGCGATAAGCGAGCTGTACGTAGTCGTGGGTCGTATTCGTGTATTCCAGTGGAAACGTAGACACACGTCGACAGCGTTGAGCTATGTAACCGCCTATTCGAGCAAGTCACGCATGTATCAATGACGTCAATTCATGCGTAGCCTCTCCGTGGGTTGCAGTTGACACAACCACATACATTTTCTTACAAAGTGAAGCTTAATACACGTGCGTAGCCTCTCCGTACGCCGCGGTGGGCCCGCGCCTTTATGCTTGGAGTAACTTATTACTTTTAAAGTTAGTACTTCCCGTTAAAAATGGCAAAGCGGAAGCTACGATTGAGTACTGTTTATTTGAGAATTATGTTACGCAAGTAATACTGAACTAATAAATCCATAGTAATTTAGATCTAAATTTTTTAATCTTACTGTAAAACCTTAAATCATGAACATTTATCGATACCAGAATTACCAGAGGGCAGAAACTGGACACGTCCTTTGTGAACTTATACTTTATTGTCGCTAGTGTATAAGCTTTCAGCAGCTAAGTGTATGTTTGAGTATTGCCTGGGAGGGATAGAATAAATAGAAAATGAACAAAAAATATGTGATTTAGGATTTATTTATTTATTTAAACATTAGCTTATTATTATGATGTATAATTACTTAATAAAATATTTCCTTCGTTCGTTTCGTTTTACTAGATGTCTCGGTGGACACTAGTAGGTTCCATGCGAAGCAGTCGCCAGTGCGAGTAAGGGGCCCTCGGGAACGGACGAATGACTTCTTGTCATCGGACCATTGGCCTTCCTAATACCTATTTCCTTATGACATGGATGGCCTTAACACAAACTGCCTTTGCAGTGAACACTAAGCAGTCACTGTAATGTGTCCTTGCATACCGAACCAAAATCAATGCAACCTAAACCCTACGACTACGCCGTAACCTGTCTACGACACCTTGTCTACCCTCATCAGCAGAGACATGCCCTTTGTGAGGAAGATATATGTGTCGCGAGATTTATATATTGTAGTCAACGGGGAAGCGTGCATTATTGACTAAATTGTGCAAGACTACACACGCATTTGCAAATCTTCTTGCTTTCACAGAAGAATAATGCTATACCCTATGAGCCAATAAGCACAGCCAGCGAGTCTTCAAAACTTCAATGCAGCGTTCGACTACAATGCGAGTCTGGACATGACACTGCGTGTAGTACTCCTCTGGCGACTCCGATGCAGCACGAAAGATAGGCGTCATCAGAAACCACCTTTGGGCGTACCCGGAGTCTCCTGAAAATGAAAAAAATATAGTGGATAAATTATTATGTTAGTTTAAAGATGCATCTGTTTTGATTTTATTTACATAATCAGCCTATAATGTTCCCACTGCTGCGACACAGGTCTCCTCTTACTGAGAATGGGCCGCAATCCACCACGCAGGCCCAGTGCGGGTTGGTAGATGTCACATGTCTTCGAATTTTTGGTCCTAGGACATGCCGGTTTTTTCACGATGTTATCCTTCACCATTTTGAGAGCAGTGGTGATGAAATAATTTACACAAAGTAAAGTGCCTGTCTGAGTTCAAACCTGTGACCAACAGCTCGTAAGTCGCGGCCAGTACCACTGGGCCATACTCTCTATTCATTTTTTATAAGACAATAGTTATTTTATATTATACTTTTTTAAGTAAATAATTTTTTTTTTGTTACCTAGTAGCCAGCACACTTCGCCTTGATGATGTAAGCGGTGCATAAAATTATGAATAGGCCACTGGTTCCAAATACGGGAATCATGGCTGGCCCCCCCAAATGACGCATCAATATATTGAATGCAGCATCACAAACCTGAAAGTATTGTCAATGTTTTAATTACTTTTTATATATTAGTAGGTGAGTTTTGGTGCTGAGTGCAACTATAGTCCTATTACTTCTACCATAAGTTTTAATATAAATATAGATAATTTAAACACTGATCTAATATATTTGTTGGTGGAATTCAAATTTTAATTAGTTTAGTAACAACAAGATTATTATTAGGTACTTACAATCAGTACATTCAGGCTATGGCTATAAACAGTTTTCTGTTAAAATAAGTTTCCTAATTTTCATCCACCCTGGATTATAGCAACATATTGTGTACCATCAATGCATCCACCACACCGAGAAATTGAAATATATCCATAAATCTGAAACAAAACAATTAGATTAATTTAATCATCATCTGCCTAGCCTTTTCCCTATGTTGGGGTCGGCTTCCAGTCTAACCGGATGCAGCTGAATACCAGTATTTTACATGGAGCGACTGCCTATCTGACCTCCACAACCCAGTTACTGGGTAATACGATAACCCTTGGTAAGACTGGTTGTCAGACTTTCGGGCTTCTGACTACCCGTAACGACTGTCAAAGATCCACAAATGACAGCCGGGACCTACGGCTCCGAGGCACGGGGGGTCTCGATATGTAAAGACGGTCATTCATCCACAGACCAACCGTGGCAAGCGTAGCTTAACCTGATCGATCAACCTGTGCGGCTGTTATTATTTAGCCACGGGCCCCTCGCCACGCCACCACGGCCACGGGGGTTATTAATTAGATTAATTTAATAAATAATTCAAATGATATTAATATTGAAAGAACATTTTTTGTGTTAAACCAATAGAAACAAAGGCAAATTATAGTCATAGATCTTTAAGCCTTGTATGTTTAATACTCTTGTACCCATGGTTATACACTTTCATACTCACTCCGTTTTTACAGCATCCTTCTCTTCCTGTATCAAAGGAAATTTAATATATTTCTTTTTTAAATAGCTGTTGTTGAGAACGTCTGTAACCTAAAACAAAGAGAAAATGATGTCAGTAAAGATTTGTTAGTACTATTATATAGAAATAGTTAGTAGTAGTATTACTTCGCATAGACAATCGTGTAATGTTTGTGACAGCCCCAGATGGTAATATGCACCAATATTTTTCTGAAATGCCCCATTGGCATAAAATGCTACTGCTGCTAAGACCTGTAAAATTATGTTATTTAATTAAGCACAGTTTTTGAAGACACTTGCTTAGACTTTGTAATAACTTGATTTTAACAGTGTCCTAAGTGTCCATGGAGTTTCTTGACCGTATTTCTGCATTAGAATCTATGTTTTGGAACGGGCAACTAGCTTTAACTTTCTGACAAACTGACTGACTCCTTGTCATTTAAAAAGTGCCTGTTTGGTTTTATTGAAATATAATGCTTGTATTGACCAACCTTTAAATATATATGATATGACAGAAAAGTTACCTTTAGGTCCGGACGTGTAGCAGATTTACGTCGTGGTTTCAGAAATGGAAATACTTCCTTAGCCTAGCCTAAAGTGGGCCACGAAGTTATTCGTTGGAAAATCGAGCGTTGCTGGGACTCCTCAAAAGTCTGCGGCTTATCATAAACCCGTCTTTGAGACGTTGATCTTCGGCAATATGCAACAAATAACCTTGTGACATTGTGGAAGCTGAAACAATAATAAAACTAAATTAGGAGATAGCCAAAAGTGATTTTTATTAGCACTACTTACGTGCGGCTGCCTAGGATATTGCCGGTATCTAAAATACCAAAAATATAGATTTAATGTTGCAGTTCTACACAAACACACATTCACAATTTATCTAAAAGGTGTTCGCTCACCTAATTTCGTAATAATTATGGAGATTTTATGAGTAAATCCCAAATTAATGTACAAAGAAAAATGAATGCGGGCAGTATGTTGCCTTCGGTATCGGAATCAAATTTCTAGTTGGTTTGAAACCAACTGACAGCTGTCAAAATGATTACGCAATTCGAATAATAGCCTCTATAAGCACAAATCGTTCATTCTTTATCGTTTCATTCCAATGAGAAATTGGTATCAGACGATAGTTAAGTTACGCAATACGAAACGCGTAAAATGAAGCCAACTGTGGTGGAAACTAAGCCGATCAGTCTGAATCATTTCCAGATAATGTGTTACGCAATTAGGCTGCTGGTCGGTATTGTATAAAACCAAACGGGTAGTGTTTTGTAAAAGAAAAGTTCTCAATTAATTCAGTAAAATACAAACAACCAACTCAAGAGATGTCTAAGAGATATTTTTTTACGCGTCAATTTTTATTCTCTTAATCCAATAAGTTTGTAAATACCTTGACACCTTCAAATGTCCTCAAAGAGTCATTAGTCTGAGAATTCTAATTGTTTGTTCATCCTTTGTTGGTAGATAAGTAATGAGAATTATGAATTCAGACGCAGTAACCATGTATGCAGTTTTATTTCAAGTTTTTTGTCATACTTGTTCTGGGTATATAAATAATATTTATTTAATAATTGCGTCGAATGGTAAGCATTCAGCTGCGTCCGGTTAGATTGGAAGCCGACCCAAAGAAAGTTGGGCACTTTTTGCTTTGCACTTTCAATCACAATTCGAGTTTTGAAGGATAGCTAATCCATTGCCTCATAGGTTTAAAAATTCGTCTGTCTACCAACGTAAATAACGCAATGAACGTGGCTGAGCTGTCAAAATGAAACCGATTGCGATCAGAGTTGTAATTTCATGTGTGCAATTACCCCGCAGAAAAAAAAGAGAATAGAGGAATCAAGCGAGGGCTACAACAATTCATATCTGCAAAAATATATGAATTGATGACTGAAAGATGTTTTTCTAGTTTCTTTGGCCAGGTGATCGTGTATGTAAAGTTTTAAAATGGAACATTAAAAACGCCAGGTGATTTGAAACTTGTCAAGATGGTGTCGTAAAGGGGACGCGTCTTTGTGAATAATGTGAATTATATCGAAGGGACAACCCCTTCTACAAGCTTCCGTACGTATTTATATTATTATTAAATAACTTCTACCCGCGACTTTGTTCGCGAGGAAGTCGTAGGACACCGCAATATACCAAAATAAGATCCACGTTTCCCGCCCGCGCTAACGTTTTTACTTAACGTTCTTTCTGACTTTTTTCCCTTTTGCTCAGCTCATAGTAAGGTCGTATTGTGATGTTAAATAGCCTATATCCTCAGACCAATTAAAAAACCAAGACAGAGCGCTGAGAAAGATATAGTGAAGCATGCCAAAACTACACCTCCACTCTGGGCATATACGCTCACACGCACACATTTACAATCAAACTACACCTCACTAAGTGCACACATGTTTACGAAACCGGCTTCACTTTACTGTTGACAGCCCTCTGTCTTGGTTTTTTATTTGGTCTGAGCCTATAACCTTCCTCAAGAACTGGGCTGGGCTATCAAATACAAAAATAATTTCCAAAGCCGACTGGTAGTCAAACAAAAAACAAACGCTTCAGCTGTATTATATAAATTAGTATAGATTGGGAGTCACCAAAAGATTAAACAGGAAAACGCAATCAAAGACTGCTTTAAATAAACTTACTTCAAGTTCAATACGGAATCCATTTAGCAAACATCAAACAGCAACTCACTGGAGCTCAAAATAAATTGAGTGCAAACATCTTAATTCCCGCCTAAATTAAGAATAATTAAGAACGTACGAAAGGTATAAATAAAGTACTAAAAGAGGCAGAGACCATGCTCGAAAAAGTCTTGCTGCGATTGGTATGTAGTGTATTTAATAAATCAAAATCAATAGTCATTTGTATCTAAATTAGGCTGAGAATCAGCAATTATTGAACTTCAAAATTTCGGAAGACTGTCCCCCAAAACACCAACCCTTCAACCTTTTCCCAACTATGTTGGTGTCGGCTTCCAGGCTAACCGAATGCAGCTGGATACCAGTATTTTATATGGAGCGAATGCATATCTGACCTCCACAACCCAGGTACTGGGTAACACGATACCCCTTGGGAAGACTGGTTGTCAGACTTTCGGGCTTCTCACTACCCGTAACGACTGTCTAACCGGGACTAACAGCTTAACGTGCTTTCCGAGGCACGGAGAGGTCTTGGTATGTTATGGATGGTCATCCATCCACGGACTAACCTCGGCAAGCGTTGCTTAACCTTGAAAATCAACCCATGCGACTGTTATTATTTAGCCACGACCCCTTCCAGTGTAGTGTTCAATCAGCTTAGATACGGGATCAACAGGATTCTAGACTAGACTATTGTTACTGCATTATTATTCTGCACCAAATCTGCATTCGCGAATTATTTGCCAAAAATATAAACAAATATCAGTTTATGGAAAAAAAATATATTTCTATACAATAAAGTTCAGTTTACGCTACAACTTCAAACATTTTTATAACTTTTTCAATAGTGCTAGTTCTTTCTAAAATCAACTTAATTACCATTAAAGTTGATATTTGTTTAACTTGAAATAACATCAATTTGAAAAATAGGTTTGAATAGACTTTAAATGACAAATTGTCTACGTGATGCCTAGTAAGTAATTCAACATTAGCACCTATTTTTAGTCCACAGATAAGTCTATGACGTCACCCAGTGAGTTGGATAACATATCTATGTGAAGGTATTTCTTATCTGCAAGATAAAGCGCTACTTATTTTGCTGCATGTGTTGAAATATTACGTAAGAAAACCGTGAATACTTGAAAAATATGTAGTTGTTTTCTCGATTTCAAAATGTCTTTTCTAAAAGGCTATAGGCTTCTCATTAAATAATCTAATCATAGTGTCAAAATAATATTCAAAAACTAAAAGTTTTTTTTTCTTTTATCGATAAAGCATGACAGGAGTCACATCACTACAAGTTGCGAAATGTCAATTTTACGATAACTTCAAAAATATTAAACCAATGTATTAATTAAACTTCTGTATCTTCATGTATCTAGACACGCGGTAGCGTGTCAAGCCAAGTTCAAGCTAACAGAGCTGGCGAGCAGCATTAGATATTATGGTAGTCCAAATTAACACAAAAACTATAAAAATTTTGACAGTTGAATTCCCAAATTCCTTTCAAACATTGCAGAAGAAGAAACAAACCTTACATTGCTTTAAATTATAGATGACCACAGAACCGCTGACACGCAGTTTTTCTTTTTTCGGGTTCCGTGCCCAAAAGTGCCAACAACCCTATTACAACCAACTCACGGACCACAAACAGCTGCACAATACTTTTAATTTTATTTCTCTATTGTCCACGTGCCTGAAGTGTTTTGTTTTGATAAACGACACCCTTGAAACTTGAGCTGTGCTTATAATGAGAGCTGTAGCGATTAGGAGTCGTGTTGTACGTGATTATAACTTCAATAATTGTTTTATGTTGACCTTGAGGGCAGGTTATATGGGCATATGGGTAATCGATTTGTTTCGTTTTATTGGGGCATGTCACTAGTCCAATAAATAAAGTCCAACACTTACAAATGTAACCTGTGACTACAGTTGCAAGATTTCATTTTGACAGTTCAAAAATATTCATTGCGTGGTTTACGTTGTCTAGCATGCAAATTTTTCGAACATTTGAAGCAATGGATTAGCGTTATCATTCAAAATGATTCAGATTGTGATTGATAGTGAATTACGCAGTTGGGTACTGTTAACTAATATCTACAGCGACGAACTAAAAAACTGCAGAGATAATGAAGCTCGGTCCGTCCCAGAGAATAAAATGTCTTCCAAAAGTTAGAAGCCGCACCGAAACTATTCAAAAAAAAAAAACAGAGGCAGAATAAGTAGTAGTGTTATCTGATGTATGTATCTGATGTATTGTGTATTTTAATCTGTGCTAAATAAAATGTATTTTCTTTCTCTCTAAGAAAAATTATAGTAACTATTTCCCTCTACATTCATTCATTTCATCACCACTGCTCTCAAAACGGTGAAGGAAAACATCGTGAGGTCACCGGCATGTCCTAGAACCAAAAATTCGAAGACATGTGACATCTACTAACCCGCACTGGGCCCGCGTGGTAGATTATAGCCCACTCCTTCTCGAAGAGAGGAGCCCTGTGTCCCAGCAGTGGGAACACTATAGGCTGATCCCTCTACATCTAGCAGCATCCTAAATCAATCACAATCTGAATCATTTTGAAGGATGTTGCTAATCCATTGCTTCCTAAGTTCCAAAAATATGTCTGCTTAACGAGTGAACGAAAATAAACATTGCTACTGTAATTTGGGTGTTACACAATTACCCGTAGGAGACAGAAACTATCAGGAAATCTCAAAAACAGTTTCCCAAAGGATGGGGCGAAATTCAAATCCTGCTGTAACAGTTGCTAAGTCTAAATTTGGCCTCTGACCAAGTCAACGCCAACGCCCGTATTCCTGCCTTTTCGACAGCTTACGCTTGTGGTAAAAAGGGCCAGCTTTGTTTTTGCTAATATGTTTTTGTCTACTTTGACGGGTATCTGGGTTTTTTATGGAGGCAGACAGTAGGATAAGGCAGGGTCTGATGGACCTTCCGAGAAAAAAAGGTTCGCAAACAAAGGTGTGTGAGGTAAAAAACAAATTGCATATTGATCGTGAGAAAAAAGTGCTGGTTTTTAATCATAAGACCACGGAGTTTTCGAACTTATTGTCTTTCAAATCAAAATCGTTTATTTGCATAAAGTGTGGTAGGTACAAAAGATGATATGTAAAATTGTAGTGCATTGTACACATTCCGCCATGTAATGATGGCATGCAAATATTTAATACATGAAGTAGGTAGGTATGTATTAACAAAATGTAGTAATTGTTTATATTCGTTCACTGGTAATAGGTATACTAATAACGTAGTTAATTCCCCCTTACTAGTAAACGTAGTATATCAGATGAATAGTTACACACCGATTTCTTTCTTTCAATCGTCAGTAATTTCACGCTATACAACGTTTATATATATGTAAGGGGGTGAGAATATAACTATCTTCTGTCCGCGACTTTGTTTTATTTTAACATTATATCCCATGACAATCGGTAATACTGTAGCTTAAAGAATTTTCGGAATCTGATCAGTAGTATCGAAGATTATCCCTTACATACAAACTCATAAATTATTTAATTATTAAGTAAATTACAGATGGTACCCAATCCGACTACGGAATAACATCTGCCACAGTCACGACGACCGTTACCGTATGTAACTTTTTGACATTGGCCTTGAATTTAAAGACAACGACTTCTTTGTAACATAGACGCGCTAATCAGAACAAACTCCGTTTCAAATTTAGAACAACCAACCGTCAAAATTTGTTTTTATTTTTTTAATTCTGATTACAGAAAACAAATTAAATGAAATCGTTTATTCTGTAAGTAGGATATTATCGGAATCACTTTCGCACGTCATATTATAAAAAAAAAAAAAAAAAGCTAGATGAGGTCGGCGTTTCCTATCTGACTACTCTGAGAAGAAAGGCCGAAACAAAACTCAGAGGTCACAGTCTCTTTTAAGTCCAGACATAACCTTGGTCAGATCATGTGAAGATTGATGTCTGAAATGGTATTTTGAGGAAAGTACCACACAGATTTAGAGGCGCGGTGTGCGTTGCATTCATGTCATTCTTTGTATTTTGACAATAGAGGTTGCTCATTCAATACTTGCCTGTCTTTTGAACATTGGATGATTAAACCAGAGATAAGATTAGCTAAAACTTGAGTCATTTTATTCAAGTCAGATCAGAATGACCTTATCATTCGACCTTTTGTCCAATTATTTCTTATTTTTTCGACGAAAATACGTTAAACGATGACATCAGATGAATGTAATGTTTTTATAAAATAACATTACACATATCATCGCGCCTGTATTGCCTGAAGGGTTAAGCAGACGTGTACCCATAGTACACCCAAATTTCGCCAGGGGGCGACCCTATTGCCATCAACCGGGTACAAACCCAGACCACGGGCTACTACTGAGAAATTCCAGGTAAAAAAAAAATTATAACACTTTTCCCGACCTGGGAATCGAAACCAGGACCTCGTGCTCAGCCTTAGCGCTCGAGACGACTACACCAAGGAGGCAGTAATGTTTTTATTTAACCATATTCGGAATGCCAAAGTAAGTTTTGATGTGTTGAGGAAAAATCTAGGTAGGTAACGAATACGTTGCTATTTCTGAGGATGATGTAATTAATTATGTATGTAACTTTAATTATAATGTTATTCGAGCGTCGTTGCTAGAAATTTCAAGTTTAAAATTTTATAATACGCATCAATTGTAATAATTTTAGCAACAAAATTGCATCTTTCAATTTCGTTTTGCTTTCTAAAACTTTTTACTTATCGATGAATTTTTTTTTATGAGTATCACATCACTATCACGCGTCTGTAATTAAAAAACGGCCAAATGTATCCGAAAAAGAAGTTAGCAGGTGCACTGCACTATTCCAATGTATGCAGTGAAAGCACTGCTCGCAAAAATGCGCGCCAACACGCACAAGTAACACGAAAAAAAAAACTGTTTATAAACACAAAGACAATTTCACTTCAAAATTTCAAAAAATAAAAAAAAATTAAGAACACACTCCGAGAATTTCAGTAGCGGATTTAAAAATGAAAATTTAAAACAAAAAATCACTGCTTCCGTCACCTTGCACCAAAGATAAGATACACCGATAAACGCGTGATGGCGTCCGCGCGCGACAAATGACAGCCGTTGACTGGTCTGTTTCCGCCAGACGCGAGATAATCGCTGATGTTTTAGGGGTCCGTTCTACTCCACGGAATGTTTTATAAATTAGTTTATTTTTTAATTTATATACAGTAATTATGTTATTTTGTCCCTGTTGTATTTGCTTTAAAACTTGGTTGTGTCTAACAAACAAAATATTTATTCTAAACTAATAAAAAAATAAAGCTGAAGTGTTTGTTTGTTTGAACGCGCTAATCTCTGGAACTACCAGTCGGATTTTAAAAATTATTTTTGCAATTGGTAGCCCAATTCTTGAGGCAGGCTATAGACAATTTATTTTTAACATCACGCTATTACCTTAAGGCGCTGAGCAAAAAGATAAAAAGTCAGAAAGAACGCAAGCACAAAGAAACTAGTCTGTTACAACCTTAAACTTTGCTAAATTGTAATTATTTATTTATTTAATTTTATTCACACATAGATACAATTAAAATGGAAAAAAAAATAATGAATGGAATGGAATGGTTTTGTAATTAAGATGGTCTGTATGTCGCAGCCAACTGGTTAAATTAGCCGTTCAGTTAACTGCCTAGCCTTTCAACTAAACGGCGGCCGTTCAACTAACGCGAACGGCCTGAATGATATTCAATTACAGTTTAGGTTGGAAGTCTGTAACCAATCACGCGCGAGCCGAATTGGTTGCAGTAATTAAGGCATTGCACCCCGACCAAGTGGGTTAGGTTAGGTTAGAACTGTGATCAACCGCGTTCGAGCCGAGGGAGGAAGCGAGGCGAGCACTACTTCTAAAGGCCAGGCAGTTAACTGAACGGCTAATTTAACCAGTTAGTACATTAGATTGACTTATTTTTTTATCGCGAGTAGCAACTGCACGTTTTCAAAAATGTCAATCATCCCGCTCTTTTTTTTTTAACCGCGATACGCCCGCTCTATGCGACTTTCTCTCTCTCTCTCTCTCTATCTCTGTCTCTTTATTTTTTTCTGAATGGGCCTGTTATTGACCTCGATCTCAACTGGGCTAATTCGCGTAATTTTAAGAATGTTCAGTCTGATCTCAATTTCAATCTGTCAAATTCAAAAATACATTTAATTTCCCTAGATTTTTGACATTGATTGTCGCTGATTGCGACTAGATTTTGAACGTTTTTAATTACTGAAACAGGCCTTCTGATGAAGCGATGGATGATGTCTATGATGGAACGAGCATACTCAGGTAGTTTCGGACGGCCTTCGAGGGGAAGCTCAATACAACAATAAAACGCTAGTCATTGTTATTTATTTTCTTTTCATTTTTTACGAGAACTCGTTCCCAATACTGGTCTCAATGTCTTAGGAAATACCAGTTTTGGAATTAATTGTGGCCAGATGTTAGTCTGCGAAAAGTATGGAATAGGCATGAGGCCTTCTGTCGGGCGAAGTGTTATTTATTGTTTTTTTATATCTAGATTTTCTCAGTAGCAGCCCAGAGTCCAGATTCGTGGGGCGCTACCTCGAAAACCTACTAAGCGAGCGAAAGTGATGCAATTACTTTTGAAAAGCAAAAGAGAGATGGCTATAATGTGCGTGCGCTCGGAATAAAACGACGTATGTGCCCAAACGAATTTACTTCTTTTTTATCAAAATAAATAAATTAAATTTAAAACTACTTTGAGTAAACTTTGATATGATAATTCTCTATGTTTTAAAGTAAATTCCATTGCATAACTCTTAAGCGTTACGCCGTAATGTCGTAAAAAGTAAAAAAAATATAACTTTTGGGGAATACAAGCGTGATGTTTTGTGTTGTAATCTGCATTCCCGATTTATTTGCCAAAAATGTAAACAAATATGAGTTTATGGAAAACTAACTTTAAGTCCTACACAATAAAGTTCAGTTTACGCTACAACTTCAAGCATTTATAGTCACTCTGAAATAACTTAATTGCCATTAAAATATGAAATATTATAGCCATTAATATTTGTTTAAAACATAAGTTTGAATACACTAAGACACCTCAGGTGACGACGTGCGAGCGTGCGACTTTCTTCAATGTCGCTTCGTTCCCTCAGTGAAATTGTCCCACTTTACAAGTTTACACCGCCGCAACACATGACATTGTTTTCTGTTTCTGCCACACTAATAATACCTTTTTTGTATTCTATGCTAGTTTGATCGCTTGTAATGTCAGCTTAGAAATTGTAAAGTTATAAATATTTAATGGCTGTTCCAAAAGTATCAGAGACGAAGATCACATTTTATTTAAGTGTGTACTTATCTTGAACTCTATGTTCAAGACATGAGAGTTCAAATTAGAGTCAAAAATTTATGACTACTGGGTCATAGTACAAATCTGGCGACTACTAGTCCAAATCGCCCTTTTCTATACATTTGCTTAAATAAGTTTTTATTATCAGTGAACATTAAAAAAATTAACTAGGTACTTAGAATAACGGATAAATAATAGTAAAAAGTTTCATTCTAAATGAAATACTTATTACACAGAAGTTCCTCAAAGTCAGTGAATTTCGAAATCCAACGAGTATTGGTACGTTCACCTTTTACCACGTCCCGACGACATCAATCGTCGGGCAGTTGCCCGTCAGACACGACACCCGTCTGTTCGTAGTATCCACCCTTTTCTATGGAGGATGAGTGAACTTTACACCCTGTTTCTCAAACCTCTATAGATGGACTGTGTGGAAGCATAGACTTATAAAAAAAGATGCACAGTAAGTACCTATGCGGACCGTTTGTACAGACGCGCCTCATGCTCACATTTACATCATAGTATGCCGAATTGCCGACCGGCCGCCATTACGTGACACGACAGCGTCAATCGTCAATCACGCACATATAGATCGGTACGGTCACATGAGGTACGGTGCTTCACTTTCGTTACGCGTGGCGCGGAGTCCATCTTTTTTTATAAGTCTATGTGTGGAAGATGACAAGTCTAGAAAAGCGGTGACTATTGAGATGAAGACTAATAGAGATGCATGGAAAAAGATGAAATCCTGCGTCAACTCCAAATAAATTGGGTTAAAGAACAATTTGCTGCAATAGTTACTCGTAATATTCCATCTTCCTTTTGAAACTTAGTCCAGTTCATTCGCAAAAATATTTTCCTCATAAAAATCACGACTCGCTCCGACAATAAGTAGGTACTCCATACAGCCACAGATAATTATAATCATCGACCACACACAAGGACTGGACTGACGTAATACTAGCGATGACTGCACTAATCACTCTTTTGAAAGCATTCGATTGATGCAAATTAGGACCCTTTATTAAAGCGATGAAGTCACTCCTTGTTGGGTATGTGGCCTAATGTAGGCGTATGATTGTTCGTCTTTAAGTTGGCTAAACGCCCTTTCTAAAGAGCATTACAGACCATTGAGACGGCGCTTCGGAAATCTTTAATAAGACTCCGGACCCAGGCCGAAGTAAGGAAAACCTGATCAAGGTCAATTCTCGTAATTTAAAAGTTCAAAATCTAGTCGCAGTCTCATCTCGTCGACAAAAGTCAAAAACTTTTCAAAATGTAGGGAAATTCGAGGTTTTTTTGACAGATTGAGACTGAGATCAGACTGTGAACGTTTTTAAAATTACGAGAATTGCCCCTCCGTTGTCTGCACTCTACAGGAGCGGCTGATGATCGCTACTGAAGGTGCTAAATTCGTAGCCAGATTCTGGACTGACTCTATTTTCGATTTTGAACTCCCTGCGTTGAAATTTTTCATCGGTTATTTAAAAAAAAATTGCTGTTCCATACATTTTGACCGCGTAGGTACTGCATTTTTTATGAAACAGCAGATTTTTTTATTGTTAACCGACTATAATTTCTACGCTAGGGGTCGGGGGTCTAGAATCATGAATTTATGAATATTATGAAGAAGACTGTGGGGAAAAATGTATTGTAGCGAAAATCCTCGTGTCTGATCTGATAACACCAATATCTCTCAGTTAGGTTAAATTAAAACAATTGACTGGTAAATGTAAAGGTCAGGCGGGAGCTCACTTATCAAAACATCAATTGATTTATGAGTGTCCGCCGTCTTATCTCCGAAATCCTTACTTTATAACCAATAAACTTGATATACTCCATTTTTATTTGTTTAAACAAGGTAGAGGTCAGATATATTGAGGTAGAATGGGGGATACGTAAAACCTTTAAACCTGCCGCGTCTGTCTGTCTGTTTTTACCAATGGACGGAGCGAGTCATGAGGAAGGTTATAATTTATTCATTAAGGCGACGCCACAGATAAAAAACTAAATGCTTACAAGGCGACGGACGCCGACGCCGCCGACCGCCTAGTGGTGTCCTCATCGTTTGTTTGGTTATTTCTTTTAATTTATAATGAAAATGCAGAAAATCCACAAGATTATACGTTAATATTATCATAAACGGTAGTTTTACATTGTTTAGTTTTATTATAATCATTAAAAAGGATAATAGTGGCCACTATTTTCCGTATTAATTAACGTTGTACTTGTATACGTATGTCATTAGCGTTGACATGACTGGTGACCACAGAGCACCAACGCTACAATAACTCTATCATTTAAGCGAAATACTGTTAAAAAAAAACTCGAATCCTTTACACAGATCGTGATTAGAGCTAAATTTTTATGATTCTTCTGACCTTGGAGTTCAATCCCGTTTGTGATGCTGTTAAAACCAGTTTCCAACTTAGTGTTTGAATGGAGTGCAGACAGACGAATTAAAAAGCCAGCCAGACCTTTTGCATTTAGTTTTTTTGTTGGTGTATTGGTCGCAAGCGCTACTGTTGATCATGAGGTCATGGGGATCGATTCCCGGGTCGGGCAATGTGTAATTGGGTTTTTTATCTGGAATTTTTCAGTAGCAGCCTGGAGTCTGTATTTGTGCCTCGTTGATCTCCATGTAACTGGAGCCGAGCCTTTTGCCATCAACCGGACAATGATCCAGCCTTCGGGCTGCTACTGAAAGATTCCAGGTAGAAAAACCGAATAACACTTTGCCCGACCCGGGAATCAAACCCCATGGCCTCATGATCAGCGGTAGCGCTTGCGACCACTTGGCCAACAAGGTAGTAGAGTATATGGAGTTCATCTTGATAGCGGTGGCGTGTGTGTTGGATCAAAATGGTTGAGCTGAATGGTGCTGATCTATGCGTCATGTTCGTGAACGGGCGCCGTCAGTTGGGGCTGGTCATCAATTGGCTGCCTCGGCTTATTTAAATTTTTCTTTTTGTTGTTTTGTTAAATACTATTTGCTGTACTCTGGACGCTCTTAACACGTACGTCTTTTTTATTTTATTACATCGTTCTCACATATAATTATAAATTCAACATTAATGATGTAACTAATATTTTTGTAAAAATATAATTTAAAAGAGTGTCCATGGAGTTTCTTGCCCGTTCTTCTCCATAGGTACCTACGCTTTGGAATGGGCAACTAGCTTCATATTTTCGGACTGACCGACTTCTTGACAATTCAAAAGTGCCTGTAAATGGTTTAATTGAAATAAATGATTTGAGTTTGAGTTTGAGTTTGAGATAGGTTTTTCTTTTCGTTAACAGTCCCACTGTTGGGCAAAAGTATCTTTTCTCTCTCACCTCTTGAAGATAGCCATATTTCTGGTCAAATTGTCAAGAACGCATCCAAGTTATTACCTGTAATAAAAAGAAAAAACAGATTAAAAAAAAAAGTAAGAATTATGTACCTATTCTTTCTTTAAATTCCTAAATATCTAAGCCACGCCAAGGGCAACTAGCTTCATATTTTCTGACTGACCGACTTCCTGACAATTCAAAACTGCCTGTAAATGGTTTAATTGAAATAAATGCTTTGAGTTTGAGGTACCTACTGGCATTTCCACAAAAAAAATACAAACATAAGAACATAGAACCTCCTTTTCCAGAACATACGCTCTGATATACTTTAATAGCTTCAATTTTATATTTACATAATAATGTTGCTAAAATCCTGAAGGCATATAAAACGACCACAAACATTTCACCTTGAAACATTAAGTATCATACAAATATTTGTCCTGGAGGCCTACCATAATCTATTTAAAAACGATTCAAAAGCAAGACATTTCAGTTTAGGTTCTTAAACTGCATCGTTCACAGTCGTACCATGACGTCCAATACACTCAGGGGCATTTGGATCGTTGAAAGTGAATGAACGTTAAGAGCTCATAGTAGGTATCCAGATGGCACGGCCTAAATTGAATCGTTAAACTGACGTCATGGTACGAATTAGCAGAACAGTTCAGTTTAGGTCCTAAAGTGGATCGCGTTAAGAGCTCGTGGTAGGTATGCTGTTACGGTTTCCAAACCGTGACCTTCAGAATAACCTAGTGCTCAGGGCTGTCCAAACCTGAGTCCCAATTCTGTATGGTAATTATTATGCCCCGCGTAATCTTCCCACGAGCAATGGAGCGCAGTATATTATACTAGGCGTTAAATTAAAGAATCGTGTTCGGAACACCGTACTGCGATCCAAAACAATGACAGCTGATGTGGCTCAAAAGGCTGCCTAACTTAAATGGGACTGGGCAGGACATGTCTGCCGCATGCGGAAAAACTGTGGGCCCAAATAGCACAGGATTGGTGCCCTGAGACTGTGAGGCGGGGTCGCGGCAGACCACGTAGGAGATGGCGGGACGAGCTGGATAGGTTTCGACAAAACTGGAAGGAGCAGAGCAGGCAAGTAAAAAAAAATCTTCCCACGTGCAACCATCACGTTGTCAAGTCAATTTTGACAGAGTCCAATCCACGCCAACATCGCGTTATTTCACGCGGTTACGTTCATTGTGTCATAGAGAATACTTTATTAGCAGATGTCGTGATTAGTTATGGAATTGACGTAGTTTCTAATCACAGTAAATTACTGGGCCCTAATTATGACCCCGGATCAATATAAAAAATGCACTTCCAACCCTTCGTATGCCGGAACGTAGATCTACGCGAGACACAATAGCTTTTTAATTGTGTCTGTAATTACGGCATTCAACCAGTTAATGTGGCAAAGGTGCACCAACCGTAATAGCCAAAAAACATCGATTAACAAAACTTCATAGATAAAGACCTATGTATATGTCGCGGCCGCATAAACTCAAGCCGCGTGCCCATGTGGCCTGTGGGCCTTGATGTGAACAGCCCTGGAATAGTGTATTCATTAATTAGGTATTAATTTAATATTTCAGAATATCATTTAAATGAGGCTAATTATCAATGTTTCCTTCCTTCCTCATGCTGATGTCACGTCATCTCATCAGGATAAAATTACTAAAATACTATAAAAGTTAGGTAACGCCATAAAGTGGGTCTAACCTATAGACTTATAAAATAAAAAAGATACTTAAATTCAAATTCATTTATTCATTTTGTGAACATGGGGTACAATTATACAGATGTTGTACAAAAAAAAAAAATTGGTCCATACTATGTCCCACCAAAAGGTATACAAAATATCAATTAACAAAATAAAAATAAAGTCAATAGGTAAGTAGGTAGATAATACAATTTCATGCAATAGTTATTATGATGTCAATAAATTAAAATGAGATAAGATTTATAAATTATAAGTCTATGGTCTAGCCATTGTTTTATAAATCTTCTCCATAACTTTAAGGGGAATGTGGGAGTCGCAGATTGTTCGCTTGACCGGCCGCCTGCCGCCATTTTATCGGTTTTCATGGTATGTATGGGCATGTCATACGGAGAAATATAATGAGGAAAATGTCGTGAGGAAAGTTTCGAGTATGAACGTGGATGGTTATAAGAGTAGGGGAAGACCAAAGAAACGATGGATGGACTGTGTGCACTATTAAAGAAGATTGTGTCTAACCGTAACAATTTTATCCGTTTTATAACAAAGAATAAAAAACATGTTACGGAATCTTATAGGTCAAGGTCGATGACGATTCGCGCAAAGCGATAGCAAAAAATATCTTTCCTACTTCCGACGCTCCCTGCGCAGTTTGCCCCTCTCTGCCTTGCTGACTGGCAAATATTTTTAACACGGCAACCAGCTATTCTCGGGGCTCGTGGCTAAGTAATAACAGCCGCACAGGTCAATCGATCAGGTTAATCTACGCTTGCCGCGGTTGGTACCTGGACGGTGACCTCCGTGCACTGGAAAGCACGTTATGCCATTGTCCCGGCTGTCATTCGTGGATATTTGACAGTCGTTACGTATCGTCCAGTATTACCAAGGAGTATCGTATTAAATAGTAACTGGGTTGTGGAGGTCAGATAGGCAGTTGTTCCATGTATAATACTGGTATTCAGCTGCATCCGGTTAGATTGGAAGCCGACCGATGACGTCTCTAGACGCTGCCATTCCGTGCGTGTGTCAGAAGACGGATGTCTGGTAGCAGGCATACTGCCCTATACTCAAAAGTCATTTATTCTAACTACAAATGAGGCTGACAATCAGCACTTTCTGGTCGTCAAAATTACAGAAGACGGACTGTCCGCCCAATTCCTAGTGCTTTCGCTGGAAAGAGTGGCGCAACAAACTCCCCAGCAGCACAGCTGTCTGTTCAGTTAGAAGAACTTGGCTTGACATACAATAGTATGCAAAGCGGGTATCTACTGGTCAGCCAGCATAATCAGCCTATAATGTTCCCACTGCTGGGACACAGGCCTCCTCTCAGTGAGAGGGAGTGGGCTGTAATCCACCACGCGGGCCCAGTGCGGGTTGATAGATGTCACATGTAGTCGAATTTTTGGTTCTAGGACATGCCGGTTTCCTCACGATGTTTTCCTTCACCGTTTTGAGAGCAGTGGTGATGAAATAGTTTACACAGAGTAAAGCGCCTGTCTGGGTTCGAACCTACGATGCTTCATCTTTATCTAATGATCAGATTGCCACCAAATTACTGTAAAGCCCACAGCGAATTCAGAATGCAAGCGTTAGACAATCAAGTAGTTATTTAACAACGATAAAATAAATAAAGTAATAATTCTAATAGAAGATAAGCTATTGTTAATCCGTTATAATCCTTGATAAAGAAGTTTTTATTAAGATATAAAATATTAAAGTTTATTATCGACGGTTTCTCGGTAAGAGTGCTGGGCTTTAACTCCTGGATAACGGTGAGATAATAATATTAATCAATTCTGATTATAATGTAACTAGATTTCGCCCGCGACTTCGTCCGCGTAAAATTTCTTATTCCTGCGACTCACCGTGTCGCATCGCATCGCCAGCCCGCGCTATTACTTCGTTTTTGCTTAGCGTCCTTTCTGGTTTTCTACAAAGGGTCCTTGTGATGTTAAATAGCCTTTAGCCTTTCTCAAGAATTGGGCTATCATATACAATTACAGATTTTTTAAATCCGACCGGGTAGCGAAACTCTTCAACTTTATTATTAGTACAGATGTACTTACAGTTCGTCTTTAAATAAGCCTTCACATCTTTCCTTCAAGGGCGAATACCTTACATTACCTACCTAGAAAATTTAAAACTTACATTGATCGCGGCACAAGCGATAGAGAGGCACGATTCGGCCTAAGCGTTCGGTTTGTGACGCATCTATCTCTTATGACGTTATAAACTACGACGTAAACTGACTTTACAGACAACCAATTTTTTTACAGAAAGGTTGGCTGTATTATAGTTTCTGCTTACCCCATTGGAAAGAGGCCGTGAGTTTATGTATGCAGAAACAAAATCTGTGTCTTGCGAAAGAAAACAAAACATATTACACTAAGCTTGTACGGAACCACAACGACAATGACACATGTGCGTCCGTCCAACACGTGCGCCACACCCGGAGCTATGTTTAGACCAAGTTTACAAGCAGCGACTATTTAACTTTTTTTTTTTTTTTGTTGCTTTAGCCGGAAGGACCTCCACTGCGGAGATTTTTGTGACTGACAACGTGTGCGAAGAAAAGGACAACGATAAATGAATGTGTTATTTATTGCTCGTGGCTAAATAATAACAGCCGCACGAGTCGATCTCTTGCCGCGGTCGGTTCGTGGATGGGAGACCATCAATTACATTATCGGGACCCCTCCGTGCCACGGAAAGCACGTTAAAGCGTTAGTCCCGGATGTCATTCGTCGGTCTTTGACAGTCGTTGTACAGTCAGAAGCCCGAATATCTGACAACCAGTCGTAGCAAGGGGTTCCAGGTTTGTAACCCAGGGTTGTGGAGGTCATTTGCCTCTCCAGAAGAAGATGAGAAGACTTAACAAAACATCGTTTAACGCCAAAACTATGTTTTGATGATGTCTTTTTGCAAATTAGCAATAACCCAAACACGTTTCACTCTCCGAAAGACGTTTGCACCTGAGTCAAAGTCAATAAAAGATATTTATTTAAATCTTTAGTAACAATCCACAGGACTGTACTGAATAAATCTTATTTAGTAATTGGTTATTGTATTGTACAATATAAGGACTTTATCAACACATGCTCGTTTATTGAAATTAAGAGCCCATACTACCTCAGCTAAAATTCACTCTTTGTCTCGCTCGCACGATACTGTTCGCGGACTAAGTGTGTAAGTTTAGGTTTTTGCTTTTTACGGCGAAAATTATTGTAATTAAAAAAAAAACACATAGTCGCTGCTTTATAGTTAGTTTAGTTATTATACAAAGTTTCCTGATCAAAGGAGATGTTTCATTTTTGTATGGGACTCCGGCCATAACATGTACACTTTAGAAAACCTGGAAAACGAACCCCTAAATACAATAAAGAATGTTTTTTAACATAATAACTAATATTCTTTAGGCACTAAATAAAAACTGAAAATGTTTGACGTTTGTTATTGACCATCGACAGCCAGCCATGACAGGTTGGAGAGTAGACGTTTACATAACCTACAATTTGTCAAAACTATAATTGTATTGTTGTTTTTAGGATTTGGGCCCACCCACCAAGACACAATCAAATCTTTTGCACCATTTCTGGGTTGTGGAGGTCAGATAGGCAGTCGCTCCATGTAAAATACTGGTTAGACTGGAAGCCGACCCCAACATAGTTGGGAAAAGGATAGGCACATGGTGTGATATTTTAAGTAATTGGATGAAAGGTGAAAACATAATGTAGAATAAGTGCATAGATGTCCTACTTAAAAATTAATGAAACGACAATTTTCAGATTTCAAAGATTTATTCTTCTTCTCTTACCAATACATCGTCAAGAAAAGATGCTGGTGCCACAACATTATTTTGATATCGAGCCCAACCAAGGTACCAGACTATTGTCATCACATGTGCGCAACATCCAACAGTTCGCATGCCACAGATCCAACTACAATAATAATTATCCTTCTAAACTATTTTCCCAATTACTTTGTGTGGTACTTATGAGGATGTAGGAATATTATATTTTGTTACTGCGGTGTAGAGATTGAATTCTTCCTCTTATGAAAATAGTTTCATGTGATGACAGTTTGCCTGGCACCTTGGTTTCACTGCATAGTTCTTACCACAAAAGATCCATTCTGCCTTATATGTTCACCAAAGTAACTTCCTGCTTGTTTAATTTGGTATATCCCAAAGCAAATAATATAAGGTCAGACATGGTCATTTGTGGGAAAAATTCTAGCAGCGGGTGATTTGCATGTTTATTTGAAAAATTAGCTCTACATCTATTTATATTATTTTCAAAAAATGAAATCTAATGCATTAGGCAAATTCACCCGCTGCTGGGCTCGATTCAATATTGCCTCAGCGTCTGGACGGGCTACAAGGGGACAATGGAAGACATTTAAATAGCAGCACATATCTTAAGGTCATCCATTAAATGGGAGGGTTCTACTAAATTGTAGTTTAAAGCAACCGTTAACAACCTCCACAACCCACCTACACAAAGTTACAAACCTACTTTTATTTGCATTGATTGTTGACAGTTGGGTTAGCCCTGCCTCTAAAGATTCAGGTTTGCAAACCTTATATATATTTTGTAATAAGGGCAGGGCATCTCGAAAACCTCTATCCAGGATAAAAATATCACCAGTTCGAAAATATTGCCTGTATGGGTCATTTTCATTTTCAAATAATAATTTCATTATGTCTGATGCAGACATAATGAATATTGTGTCATAATAATGTGCCATCGAAAATGATTATTGGTTTCCTTTCTATCTTCTGTTACCGAATAAGCCATCAGGTATTATTAAGTTTTTGTTAATTATGTCTTCACAGCTTGTGTCCTAACCCCAAATGGGTAGGCACGTATTGTGTTAATAAAGCTTCTCGAGCCTTCATATTTAGACGCATGACTTTTACTTTGCTCATTCTAAACAACGTCCCTACTGTCCCTAGCCTCTCGTGAAGAAATAAACGCAAAATAATAATTAATACCGAAAGCCACGAAGTCGAAACGACCGAGACTGACAGACTGAGACTGATGTGATGTCAATGTCATTGTCAACAATACAAACCAAGGTTAGAATTTTTCGTCCAGAAGTATCTACAAGTCTACAATCCACAAAAAGTAGAATATATTTTTTTAACGATGAATTGGGTCGTCACACTTTCTTGCAATTAGTCAAAAAAGTTGTTTGAGATAGATGTCTTACTATCTTATCAAAATAGCAAAGAAATACATGCCTTTTAAATCTAAATAAATAACGTCTACGTGTTATTATTATGTTTTAATGTAACATGATTTCTGGATGAAAGCAGTATGCAAGTTAGACAACGCCATGTTCAATAGAATATGGCAATAGTTTGAAAAACTATAATTTTTTTGTGCCGAAGTAATCAGGGGAATATTCAGAAAATAATATTTTTCCACAATTCCTGGAATTATTTTCTATTTTTTCGTCACCGTACAGTTTATGGCCGAAAATGTAACGTCTCCTTTGAAGTATTTTTTTAATACCAGCGGTTTATTGTTCAGTTTCGAGGTAACTTTGGATTTTATTTCTATCGAGAAAATTTTATGGAATCGTGTTTTCGTCACACATAGTACCTTACATTAATCCTCAACTTTACCATATATTTATTTCAAAATTAATGCTGCAGTATTTTCGACATAACGGAGGATCATGCTAAGCAATTTGAGGTAGTATAGGCCCTCTGAAAAACACTGAATTCTTGCAAAAACTGGCTGACAGGAGCCAAAGACATAGATCGCTGATGTTCTCTGGAGGAGGCCTTCACCTTGATGAATTGAATGAAGTATTACGGGGTAGATTTAATAAAAGCTATTTTTACTAACGACTTTTATTTCTGCCTACCTCGGCACTTCCTTAATTACAACAAGTAACGAACAATAACAAGGACGTACGAACAGAACAGTTTTAACATGAAACGAATTGATTACGAAGAGAACCTAGGACGATACGAATGTCTAGATTTGCGAGTGAAAAACGATTGCGCATTCGAATATACTGTGTTCTTTTTGAATCTCGTTTTATTGCCGATCATCGTGTGTGTTCCATTTCAAGTCCTCATGCACCTTCTTCTACTTGAGGGGTCCATGCATACTATTTATTTTATTTATTTTTTTAATTGCGTGAAATAAGAGGCTTTTTTATTTTATAAACAACCGATTTTGTACCATAGACACCATGGAATGCTAGGTGACATCTGACGAAGATGGAGGGACGAACTTGACTACTACGGAAAGGCGCTTCTGTTGAGCATGAGGTCCTGGGTACGATTCCCGGGTCGGGCAGAGTGTTAAGGGGTTTTCTGTCTGGGATTTCTCAGACTTAGCAGCCCGGAGTCTGAATTTGTGCCCGGTTGACGGCAAAAGGCTCGCCCTCCTTACATGGGCGAAATGTGGGTGTACTATCTGTACAGAACATACACCTTTGCCCAACCCCTATAGGGAAACAAGGCGTTATAGAAATGTTATGTTACGTTTTATAATTATTAAGTATTTTAATTACTATCGATTAACATCATCTGCCTAGCCTTTTCCCAAATACGTTGGGGTCGGCTTCCAGTCTAACCGGATGCAGCTGAATACCAGTATTTTACATGGAGCGACTGCCTATCTGACCTCCACAACCCAGTTACTGGGTAATACGATACCCCTTGGTAAGACTGGTTGTCCGACTTTCGGGCTTCTGACTACCTGTAACTACTGTCAAAGATCCACGAATGACAGCCGGGACCAACGGCTTAACGTGCTTTCCGAGGCACGGAGGGGTCTCGGTATGTAAAGATGGCCACCCATCCACAGACCAACCGCGGCAAGCGTAGCTTAACCTGACCGATCGACCTGTGCGGCTGTTCTTATTTAGCCACGGGCCCCTCTTTTTTAATTACTATCGATTAACCTCCTTACTAATAAACGTTGTATAGCGTCTGTATGGTTACACAACGCTTTGTCTTCATATTATCCGGGTGGTCGTTTCTCCATAAAAACGCTCTCGCCTGTTTTCTGTCTGATTAATGACCATAAAGCAATGATTTTTTACAGAATAATAAATATTAACTACTTGTATGTCCCTATGTTTTCCTTTTTGATGATACGTTATTTTTATAAGCACTAGAAAACGCAAAGATAGCCGATTTAAACTGCTGTCAACAGTGGCCGAGTGCACCAAATTGACAATTATTAATGAAAATGAAAAACATAGGGACACAGTATATATCCTTCTAATTCTGTTTATGAAATATCTTTTAAATTGGTCCAATATTGGAGGAGGAAATACGCGAGAGCCAAACCTCGAATTACGACTTTTCACTTAGAATTTTTCAAAAGACTCTCCGACCGCATTTCCTCTGACTGAAGAAAGAAACAAATCGGTGTGTAACTATTCATCTGATAATACGTTTATTAGTAAGTATGTCGTTAATATGAGGATAAAAGTTTGTAATTTTAGGTTTTTCCACAGCCGTATTAATTGAAGTGATTAAAATTCTGTTTCAGAGATAAAATAACATCGTGCATCATCTTAATAATATAATAATGGCTTTATTAGAGTCTTTTATTAATGTTCTTTTAATGACAAAAGTAATTATTAAGTCAACGAACTTCTAGCGGCATCTACACTGCCAGATGCGAACTACGTATGACACTGACGTCACGCAAGATTCTGAATCGCGCAAGCAGAGTTTACCGCGCAATTAGAATATGTACAACGTCCCGACATCAATTGTTAGGCAGTTGTCTACCAGACAAGACACCCGCTTGGTCGGAGGATTCTTCCTGTTTTATGGAAAACTAGCGGCCCGCCCCAGCTTCGCACGGGTGCAATTTTTTTTCTCCATAAAAACCATCCTCGTACTTAAAGGAATATTATAAAAAAAGAATTAGGGAAATCGGTCCCGCAGTTCTCGAGATTTGCGCTTAGTAACACATTTAGAGATTAATTTTTATATAGATAAATAGGCCCCCCGGCCGGCCCCCCGGCCGTACCGCCGCCGCCGATGCAACCGCTATGTCCCTGCATTTTAAATCTGTAATATCTTCGAAAATATTCATTTAAATTACATGCTGTAAAGGGCCATACTAATCTATATTACATGCACAATTTATTTAAGGTACTTAATTGTATAAGGATTAATGCTGTATTGCTTAAAATCGCTTTTTCGTAAATAAGCAATAAGTAAAGTTGTAACGAATATCAATTGTAGCGCGCAACAGTGATATTGTTCAGAACGGTCAGATGCGTAGTACTCGCAACCGGCGTGCGTGTAGGTATGACCAGCAGGGTAATTGTGAACAGTAGCAATGGCTTTTAATTGACATTTCATTTAAAGTGTGTTTATGGGATAGCCAATTTATTGACCAAAAAATCAGTATCGCCGTTCAAACTTGTATATAAAAATATATACAATGTGTAACATAATTAACGCAAGACCTCATACACCCCAATTAGAGCATTGACTTAAAAGCATAACACAATGAGCAAAACTTTTTTTTAGAGCTAACGAAAATCGTGTTGACTTTAGCAATACTGTATGCATTTAAAATTTAGTCTTATTGCCTTGAAATAAGATTGATTTTTCTTTGGCTCAATCGGCGGTCAGTATTGCAAAATACATAATTTTTGAAAATTTTTGAATTTTAAAACTTACTGATATCAATACAATATTCAATTACGAACAAACTACTTTCAGGTCTGGCGTTATTCTGTTACACCTTTTTTTTTTTTTAAGGATGGGAAATCATCAAATGACCCCTCCCGCTCTGGGTGGAGCGGAAGGGAGTGTCAGACTCTTACTGACTAACGGCCGCTAACCCATCCGTGTTCCTTCCTTAGCCCTTTATGTTCCGGGGCAGCGGTAACCCTTTCGGACAATAACGCTGCCCCGGCAGGCTTCGGCCCTGTCGGGCCCCTCCTTACTTGCTGACATCTCTTTGAGGCGCGCGTGGAACACATACGCGCCGTCCGGCACGGGCCTGGGCCCGAATTGCGGTATTTTTTTTCAAATGAAACGCAAATGAAGCACAAACGAAGTTCAAACGTTACATGATTTCGTATCGCGGTGTCATTTTGACATTTACTTCAAACGAAGTTAAAACGCAGACGGAACGCAACTGCGCGTTCGTGAAATATTTGATATGAAGCTACTTTTTCTCAAACGTTTCACGAACATTCGCTGTGTTTTTGTGTGATATTTATTTATTTTATTGTGTTTGCTGTAAAAATGTTATATTTAGACCTATTAGAATGTGCTTACGCGTACGACGTAGCCGTAGCTCGTGCGGAGGCTAGGCGGCTGAACGTATTGGCGAGGAAGAGTGATCCGGCATTCGATCTCAGTGATCGAAAGTTTGTAAAAAGATACCGGTTGTCCAAGGACCTTACTCGGCAGCTTATTTCCGAGTTAACTCCTCTCCTTCTACCTACAGTACGTTCAGATGCTATGGACGTGGAAACTAAGGTAAGAAATCATGTATTTGATGTAAGGAATGCTGCTCATAAACTATGATACTAAAACTCCATTACCTACTTATGTATTTTTGTTTTAGGTTTTGGTTGCACTAGCATTCTTTGCTTCTGGGTCTTATCAGACTCTTGTAGGAGATAACCGGAATCACTGTGTTTCTCAAGCCAGTGTTTCCAAAGCAATCCGGCAGGTGGTAATGGCTTTAAACAAAACCTCTATTTTAAACAAATATGTTTCTTTCCCCTTTCAACAACAAGAAAGGGAACAACTTATAAGAGAGTAAGTATTAATAATACCTTTGACTTTATTGATACTGAATTGTTGATACCTTTTGAATGAAAATATTGATTGAAATTGTTTTTTAGGTTTTACCGACGTTATAAAATGCCGGGACTGCTAGCCTGTGTCGATGGGACCCATGTGGCCATAGTGCGCCCTCAGCATAATGAAGAGAGATTCATGAATAGAAAAGGGTACCACTCTCTAAATGTTTTAATAGTGAGTAATAATGTAAATAATTATGATAAAGTATTAAAGATCATAGACATTTTTATAAGTATTTTTAAATATTAAGCTCATATAGTATCTCTCATAATTCTTTTGTAGTAAAATGTTTTTTTTTTCAGATGTGCGACTCAAATTTAAATATATTATGTGTAGATTCCAGTTTCCCTGGGTCTACTCATGATAGTGTTATATGGGCTCAACACTCCTTAAATGCATATCTTGATAGGCTTCACAGGATTACTGGGGAAGATGTATATGTTTTAGGTAGGTATACAGTATTACCTAAATTAATTATCCATTTTATTTTTATGTTGCTTGTAACTTTCTACTGTGTTTATTTAATTTAAAAAAACCAGAAACTTTTCAAATATTATTTTCAATTACAGGAGACTCAGGGTATGCCTTGAGGCCTAATACTATGATACCTGTGACAGACCCAGCTCCGGATACACCTGAGGAGTATTATCAAGATCTGCATTTATCTGCCAGAAATGTAGTGGAGCGTTGTATAGGTGTATTAAAGGCAAGATTTAGGTATGTACAACGTAGGCTAACATACATACCATTTTTAATACTATTAATAATTCTTAATAGTAAATATTATAATTCTAATATTATCTTTTGCAGATGCCTATTAGTGGACCGAAAGCTGCATTATTCCCCGGGCGTAGCAGCAAAAATAACGAATGCCTGCTGTGTGCTACATAATATAGCACACAGGGCTAGACTCCCCTACATTCGCCTAACACCGGCCGAGGCGGCACGAGAGCGCGAGTTAACAGAGGGCGCGAGGTACCCGGCGCCGCCGCAACAGGGACAACGTAGGCGCGGCGGCGTCAGCCTCCTCTCGGAGTTGGAGCTAGGCCGCGCGCGCCGCCTTGCTCTTGTACAACGTTTGTGGGCAGATAGACATATATAGCTTTACATTTTATTTACATTTTAAATTCTTTAGAGGTCAAGTATTTGTAATTTTTTGTACTGTTTTATAAAAAAGCAAATTAATGTTCTAGACAAATAAGACTTATTGAAATTATAAAATTGATTTCAAATTATCAAATGTATAGTAATAATAATCAAGTGCACCCAATTACAATTAAAAATAAGAGTAACAAAGTAGTGTTTATTTTTTTCCATTAAATGTATATTTATCTTGTTTGTTTGCTAATCAAGTATCCCAATCAAGATGCCCAATGTTTTTATACTGTGGAAAACATAAACATTATTTAATTGATTATTTTTCTTCCTGTATTTGGTAATGATGAATAGTTACAATAAAACATCAACAATTAAAATGATTTATTTATTGGTATAACAAACCATTAAGATTATACTAAACTTACATCTACACAAATAAAGTATGTGCTTAAACAAAAAAATATTAAAGCTACTGTATGTATAATAACAATTAGAAATAAGAAACTAAAAGAACATAAGTACAATTAAAATGATTTATTTAATGGTATAGCAAACCATTAACAAATTATACTAAACTTACACCTACACAAAGAAAGTACTTACCCAAAAAAAAATGAAAGCTATTGTATGTATAATAAGAATTTGAAATAAAAAACAAAAGAATGTAACTAATTAAATCCTATTCTGGCTGCTGCTGAATTTGTGGTGAAGCACAGTACTGAAAAAAATAAGAAATAATTCTGTTGTAATTATTACTTACTTCAAGGGACAACAGCTTTAAGTTAAAAGGGTAGACTACTGCTTAATCCCCCTAAATAGATAAACTAAAATTACCTGTCGACTCATTCTGTCTATACTCTCGGCAATTAATTTAAAACTTTGTTACAGAGTATTGATTGCCATTGCAGTTTCATGTGCAGCTTGAGCATTTTTGTTGGCAGCCTGTGCATTTTCTAAAGCAGTTTCCGCTTTTAATTCCTTTATCTTCATTACCATCTTCCTGGATTCATCTAGAGCACTTCTGGCAGCTAAAATTAAAACATGGTTAATTATTTAATAATCTTCAAATAATAATAATATTCTTATCCTTAGATCTTATTAGATGGGTAGTTGCCTGGGTGTTAAGTGAATATTTAGATTAATTTTAGTATTTTGATTACTGAAGTAAACAATGTGAAAGTTCTTATACTCATATTTTTTATGGTAATAAAATTAAAGATTTAGCTTACATTGTACTTGCTGCTGTTGGTGTGGCCAACAGTTCCAATTGAGATTGGAGGGGCTCTATTTCCTCTTGAAGCAAAGGCTGACGAAAAAGTCATTCCACGCCTGAAAGATTAGAAAATTAGACTATATAATAACATAACTCATTTGTTTAGATAAGGTATCTATTTCCCACCACATCATTAATACTGAATGATCAAAATAATACACACTTTTGATTAATTATGAAAGAGCGAGGTTCAAGCATAAAATCCAATTCAATTCTAATTGGACCTAAAACAGTACTCACCCTTGACCATTCTTTTGCTGTCCTTGCAGGCCCTAAGCCATTAAGTAATTCAGCGCACTCTTGCCAGAGCCGCTGGGCAACTGCTCTTGCCTCCTTGGATCTCACCCAATCGAGGGCGAGGGCTCGATGTCCTTCCAAGAACTCGAGCATTACCTCTAGCTGCCGGACTGTTGTGCACCTGCGTCACTCTTCCATTTCCTAAAGAAAAATCATAGTTACATGATCTAAGCTACAACTGTTTCCGTTTATCTTTTTAAAAAATTCGGGCTAAAAATTGAACATAAATTCACTTACAAAAGCTGTTGAAATCCAAATAAACAACTGGCACAAAATTCTTTCACTAGATTCCTCATCGTTAAAACCACTTGAATCACTTCCACTTGAAATCACTTCCAAGTAGGATATAAATTAAAGTTATAAATGTCTTCGAAACACTCGCATACTTTTGAGTTGCATACAAAAAACAAAAACAAACAAAAAAATTAAAAAACATCTGAAGCATGTGTCAAAACTCAAACTGTCAAAACGCAGTAGAGCTAACCCATAAATCTTCAAATCGACGGTCGACTACACTTAAAAAGCACAGTATTCATCAATACTAAAAGTCACATCTCTAAAGATTTATATTTGCTTACAGCCCAATTGCGTTCCAGCTTTGTTTCATCTTTGTTAGCACGTGAACTTTACCGCGATACCAAATTCCGCACCGACTGGACTGCTACTGGAACTCAAGCAGTGATGAAACGCGCACGTATTAAACATATTTTAAATTACCGCAATCGGGACCCTGGTCCTGATCGGACGGCGAGCTATCCATTACTCGCCGTCCGCAGGCCCGCGCCTACGGTGGCCGGGAGTCGTCACGCGTTCTGTTACACCTTGTATAAAGTTTTGTAAAAAAGTATGAGAAGAAAATGTTCCATTTCTAGACTTATTTGTCAAGCTGTCAATGGGGAAGGCAATTTACCTGACAAAAGAACGCGTAAAACTGCTAGTCACTAAGTAGATATTAAGTGGGGAAAGGGGGTAATCGATCTCCTTTTCTAAGGCCTGAGTTCACCAACATTCTAACCATCGGTTAGGTATTTAAACAGTTGATTTCCTTAGGAAATTTGACATAAATCAACTGTTTAAATACCTAACCGATGGTTAGAATGTTGGTGAACTCAGGCCTCAGTCATTATGTAACCTCGGAAATTACCATAGATATCCTAAATGATGCAGCTCCTACACTAACGACTTCTTCTGCCAAGCCTTTTTCCAACTGTGTTGGGGTCGGCTTCCAATCTAACCAGATGCAGCTGAATACCAGTATTTTACATGGAGCGACTGCCTATCTGACCTCCACTACCCAGTCTGGGTAATACGATACCCCTTACTAAGAATGGCTGTCAGACTTTCGGGCTTCTGATGACTTTTAACGACTGTCAAATATTCACAAATGACAGCCGGGATTGCCGGGAACAACATTTTAACGTGCTCCCGAGGCAGGGTTTTGTAAAGATGGACATTACACATTCACACACCACAAACACTACACACCATATTCATACACTATACCACACGTTGGGAAATGTTTCTCGTGTTTATAATTTTCTCTTTTTTATTTTTTACTTTAATTTTTGTACTTGTGTTTTTGATTAATTCTTATTGCATAAAACTCGACTCATAATTATTGGGAGTAAACACTGGCTCCTGTAACACAGGTACTATACCTAGCGCAGTAGTCAGGGCCTCACTACTTTTGTTAAAAAATATTTATGTCAATAAAGAATTATTATTATTATGGTCAACCATCCGCGGACCAACCATTGGATAATATTGCCTCATCGATCAGTCTAAAATAAAAATAATAAAATATCTTTGAATTTTCAAAACTAATCTTGACAGCTAACTGACGGTGTTGCCAGAAAACGTTTAGTGTAATTTTTCTCCCCAACACTACTTTCACCAAGCGGGGTAATTTACCCAACTAAAAGGGTAACATAATAAACTAGGGATATAAGCTAGCCAAGTCTTTGTAGTTACAATGTTACCCCAGAAATGACTCCGTTAGTCTATCAATTCCATACAATAGTCAGCCGGTATCAAATGATTGGCCGTTGAAGCATTTCCTGTATGACTTCATAACTCGTACATAAGTCACAGATTGTTTCCTTTATAGTAAACATGTGCTTCGTTACTCGTTAGTGACTGTTGGTTTAATCTGACGGTTATTTTTAACTGGGACAAGATCTAGGGTTTTTTTAAGGCCGTATTCGATTTCGCCGTATGTTTGGTCATGTATTTCGATTTGAAAACTAGTTTTGTTTACTTCGACTGAGTACTTTTGTATTTATTTGTATGGTTGGTCATTTATTTTTGTAAATAAATAATTGTGTTATACAATGTACATCGGATTTCACACTTTCCATTTGATTTTGATTTGTTGCTATCTGAGGGGCAATTCTCGTAATTTTAAGAACGTTCACAGTCTGATTTCAGTCTCAATCTGTCAAAAAATGCCTTTAATTCCCTACATTTTGACAAGTTTTTGACATTTGTTTGTCGCTGAGATGAGACTGCGACTAGATTTTGAACGTTTTAAATTACGAGAATTGGCCTTCTGATATATTGGGTGCATTTTAGTCTGTGCTAAATAAATGTACTTAATTTCCTTTTACTAGGTGGCCCGGTGCAGTGAGATCGATAATATTGGCCGTGATTTTTTTAATTTTTCGCCTGTTCCTTTGGGCTTTTCCTAATTTTCTATTTTCCTACACCGGGGTGGTTCATTCAGTGTTGGGTGGAATATTGACGAGAACAAAACAAAAAAAAAAAAAAAACAAATCGGTCGAGCCATTTTCGAGTTTTTGCGGGACTAACGCACGCAGAAGTTTTTACGCGGACAATATTATGGAACAGCGAAAATGGACGAAAAATTGAACGCCCCATGCGTTAAAATTTTCGTTTAGAATTATGTATGTATGTACTAAATTCGTGGTAACTAAAGGCAAATTCCCGTAATTAAAACCGTTCAAAATCTAGTCGCAATCTCATCTCAGCGACAATCAGTGTCAAAAACTTGTCAAAAGTGTTGGGAAATTAGAGGTTTTTTTGACAGATGAAGTCTGAGACGTTCTTAACATTACGAGAATTGCCCCTTGGGTTGCACGACGATGTATGGTACCATGTATTATCGCATAGCTATCCTAGACTAGGCCAATATAATATGACGTTCATGTCGTCCTTTGATAACCGTGTCCAACATTCATAGTTCTTCACAGAAACCAATCCTGCGCATGTTTTCCTCGTGTATTTATAGATAAAATAACATTACTAATAAGTACTTAACCTTCTCAGAATATCAAGGTAAGGTAAGTCATCGTTATTTTTAATCTATTTGTCACTGCACTTGCGCTGCAGGCGCATTGCATTCGGTAATTTCATCATCAGCCTATAACAGTCCACGCCTGGACATACGCCTCTCCTATTGCATGCCATTCAACTTGATTTTCGGCAACTCTCATCCAGCTGCTACCAGCCATCCTGCGAAGATCGTCGCTCCACCTAGCCTGAGGGCGTCCTACCTTACGTTTACCGATTCGCGGTCTCCACTCAAGAACACGTCTACCCCAACGGTCATCGGTTCTACGGCTAATATGGCCGGCCCATTGCCACTTCAGCTTGTTTATTCTGTGAGCTCAACTTTGGTTCCGGGTTTTAGGTTTCGGTAATTTAGACATGATTTAAAAAATCGATGTCATCAGCATCTCTGAAGTTGAGAAAAAGCTCATGTTTTAAAAGGTTCCATTCTGTTGCCTTATACAATAAAAATCAAATTATTTTATTTCACACTAGCTTCTGCCCGCAACTACGTCTGCGTGAAATTTGCTATTCCCCGACCCAACCGTCGCATCGCATCGCATCGCCTGCCCGCGCTAGTACTTCGTTTTCGCTTAGCATGCTTTCAGTGGTGATGAAATATTTTACACAAAGTAAAGCGCCTGTCTGGGTTTGAACCCACGAGCTACGACTCGTAAGTCACGGCCGTTACCACTGGGCCACCACTACTCTACTAGTACTACATTTTTTGGTACTCGCCCGGATTTATCTTATACTAGCTTCCGCCCGCGGCTTCGCCCGCGAGGTATGTCGATAAAAACTATCCTATGTCCTTCCCCGGGATGCAATCTCTCTGCCGAATTTTATCGAAATCGGTTCAGTGGTTTAAGCGTGAAAAGGTAACATACAGACAGACAGACAGACAGACAGAGTAACTTTTGAATTTATAATATTAGTATGGATAGCTTTAGGAAATCCAAGGATTACTTTCGAGACTTAATTTTAAGTATTTACTTTATGCCTAGTGTTTTTAAACGAAATAAAGCCAACACAAAATATTACTTACAAAAGAATTAAAAATACTTGAAAATGGCAGCTGAATTCGCGGTAGTTAAGTATTACGGGAACAGTCGTGAGTTAATATAATTCCGATCGTGTGTAATAATAACGCCTTGAGAAAATACCTGTAGACCTGTTACCTTGCGCTGCAAGTATCGCTGCCAAGCGCTCACTGACATTAGCATTCGATTAACAGTTTTGGCGCCTTGCGTTGCGATTGTGCGCGCCTGCTTCATTTGTAATTTTAAATTGCAGATTTTATAGTATTTTTTTTGACATGCAACATTTATTTCACATACATTAAAATGCTTTAAACTTACAATGTATAACACAACTAACTATTTTCACTAGGTACAAAATTAAATGACTAATTAAGTACTATATTACTATACATCATCATCTGCCTAGCCTTTTCCCAACTATGTCGGCTTCCAGTCTAACCGGATGTAGCTGAATACCAGTATTTTACATGGAGCGACTGCCTATTTGACCTCCACAACCCAGTTACTGGGTAATACGATACCCCTTGGTAAGACTGGTTGTCAGACTTTCAGGCTTCTGACTACCCGTAACGACTATCAAAGATCCACGAATGACAGCCTGGAACAACGGCTTAACGTGCTTCCCGAGGCACGGAGGGGTCTCGGTATGTAAAGATGGTCACCCATCCACAGGCCAACCGCGGCAAGCATAGCTTAACCTGACCGATCGACCTGTGCGGCTGTTATTATTTAGCCACGGGTCCCTCTACTACCTACCTACCTCTATTACTATACAATTAAATATAAAAATCTTATGCGTCGAAGTACTCGTTTGTATTGCTGTTTCAATTGTGAAATAATTTCATTGCTTTTTGTAAGAGTTAGAAACTAAATAATTATGTTGGATCGTGTTAGCTGGAAAGTCTCTTTAGATATCCAAAATATAAAATTAGAAAAAAAAGGGCTACAGCCATAACAATAGTAATTGTTACAGATTTACCCGAAATTTTATTCGTTTTTAACCTGGCAACAATGGAAGGGCCGAAACAATCGTATTTGGTATCACGTAACACAAAAGAGTTTTTAACACAAAGTTATCATTTCATCGCTTTCTAAATAACCGCAATTGTATTTGAATGCATTGTTTTTATTTTCCGTGTTAGAAGACTACTTATATTAGAATGTGTACTTTACTTTAATTTGTTCTTATTAATATTGTGGGAGAGCGGGAATACGTATACACTTTATAAATTAATGATTGGCTAGTCGTTTTTTTTTAAATGGCATCTCGCAAGTTAACCTTGGAGGTGGTCGTCTGCTTAACCGGACTTGCCTGTGGGTGTCTCAATTAATTAAGGCCTCCAGCCAGGGCATAAAAATCTTAAAAACTAAGCGACTATGCGCTAAGGGCACCCCCTGTGAGGTATGGACCTCGGCTTAGGGCGTCGCTTCCAGTCTAACCAGATGCAGTGCATACCAGTAATTTACAAGGAGCAATTGCTTAGCCGACTTCCACAACCAAGTTACTGAGTAACACGATATCCCTTGCTAAGACTGGTTGTTAGAGTTTCGGGCTTCTGACGACCCGTAACGACTGTTAAAGATCTACGAATGATAGCCGGGACCAACGGCTTAACGTGCTTTCCGAGGCACGGAGGGATATCCATATGTACCTAATGGATGGTCACTCATCTACGAAATGACCGCGGCAAGCATAGCTTTTAACCATCGATCAACCCTTGCGGCTGTTATTATTAACTTATTAAGCCACGAACTGGAATTCTCTAGTGTTTCATTTTTGCAGGCCTTTGAGCGAGCATTTGCGTTGGAAGTGCTTCCATAACTTCAGAATGACATAAAGAGGTATGTAAACTGCAAATCGCAATACCAATTTACATAATCATAATATATAAGTAGATGGAAACAGTCCATTAGGTGCCATTACCATTGATTAGCCTAGAATGTATTAAGTTGCTTACATTTCATATTGTATTGTTTATTGCGAGTAACGTAATTTGTGGCTTGTGGTTTCCGTTAAGCCTTTAATAAATTACAAATTGCGAGCAATAAGGTTACTTCGTCAAATTCGCTTTAGTTTCCAGATTTTTAATCTCAAGTCAAAGTTTAACAAAATGGACACGTTTTTAATGGAACATCACCATTTTGCTTTCCTATAAATATTATTGAATACTCTAATTTAATGATTTCGCCTATTTTTGAGCACCTCAAATAATTCCTACTTTGGGGTACTAAAAATACTAAAAAGCCAAGTAGTTGCGACTAACTGTGAGAAAAATCCAGAAAGTTAAAAAGAGGCTCAATTATTTAAAAAGGTGTGCATCATTAGAAGCGCAAAAAATATGTCGCGAATCATTATTTAAAAAAAGTGTCCATCATTAGAAGTTCAATAAAGTATTTAGTGGATCAGTATTTCTCAAGATAATGGTACATTTAGTAAAAAGTAGATATTTTTAGCACAACTTACTAATATTATTTTCATTTCAATAATAAATAAAGAGGCATATGAGTAACGTGAAGGTGAACATTTGATTTCGCCGGCTATCGCTGAAAACCAGCGCTGGGGCTCTGTCTCGCATAGGGTCTTGGCATTATGCTGAGCGATGGCCGTTTTGCGTAGATGTGACGCATGCTTTCCCCCAACTTGTTACAAAAATACTTCTGCGAAAGTCTATCAACTTATAGTAATATGTTTAATCAATGAACTAGTCCGAATCTGTTAATCAGGTTGCGATAAATTCCTTATAGCAATGCGGACCTCACCGGAGCTATAGTTGAATAATGTATCAAATGAATAAATTCTTTCGATAATTTAAAAGTGGGGAAATTAAACTTTTTGCTCTAGCAACTCCAAGTCTGAAACCGAATTGCCGAACGCGCCCAATTTCGAAAATCGAAGAAAAAAAAGGCGGGCGGTTAGAATTACGTCATCGTTAACTTTAATATTAACAACTTTAATTTGCGTTTGCGAAACTTGTTTATCAAGCCTTATAGCATTGAAATACGGTTACATTTTGAGTGTGAAATTGGTTTGGTAGGTGTGAAGTTATCTTTGTGTTAAGATATGACCGTAGTTGGGTGATCTCACTATGGCATTCGGAAAATTATTAATGAACTCAAGTTTGAATAATTTTTTCTTGTTCCATGAAATCGATAACGGTGTTAACTATAAATTGAAGAGTTAATCGATTATTATATTGTTATTCCCACGAGTTTCGAGGAAAAGTTAATTTCTCTCTAGTCAAGCTAGGGCTGTCAAATCGAAAAAAGAAACTACTTTAATAATACAGAGCGGCAGTTCCGGTAACCGGCTACTTAAAATGATGGGTTTCTTTAAGAACAATTTGACAATTTATTAGATAAAATACTTACAACTTTAGTGAAGTTTATTTACTGGGAGTTTTCGTCGGCTATATCATCATTTTCTTGCCCTTTTCTCAATATATTTAAAGAAAGAAAGAAAGAAGAAAGAAAATACGTTTATTTGCGGCAAACATGACGCATCAAAAGAAAAACATATATATAAAAAAATTAAAAATAATTAATATGGGAGAAAACATGCGTCACATCCACGCAAAACGGCCATCGCTCAGCATAATGCTATGACCCTGTACGAGACAGAGCCCCAGCGCTGGTTTTCAGCGACAGCCGGCGTTGACGTGATGACGTCAGCCAGTGCAGCATACAATTAAACAATGTATAAATAAAAAATAAAAAACAACAATCAAAATAAGAAAACAATTACAAAAAGAATGATGGTATGAACATGAAAAATATGAGGTGGTAACACAGGGCACCGACTCACGCGCCGCCGCCCATTATTAATAATCTGTGCGCTCGCGCAACTACTACTACTACTATTTGTGGTCGGCGCAACATATATTTTTCTTCCATACTTCTCTATTAGACGTCACCTCGGCAGTCACCCCCTTTCTAACCATATCATCATTCACACAGTCCACCGATCGTTTCTTTGGTCTTCCCCCACTCATAGAGCCATCCACATTCATAGGTACTCAAAATCCTCGAAAAATTACGTTATTTGTTATTCAAAATCTTCGGCAGCCAGTCGGACATGTTAGTACTGAGGTTTCCGCGCATGCGCCGTGCACCAAGCGCATTCTGTCACGTTCCGTTTCACGTACTTGATTTACAAGTGATTAAGAATTTAGGTCGCAGAGAAAATGGACGCGTTTTTTTTTCACTTATGTAATTTTGCAGAGCTGTTTGTTAGTAGAAAAATAAACAATGCATTGTTATTATTTGGTATAAATGTCGGTGTGAATTGAGGTTTATGAACGCTGAAGCAGCAAGTTGAGAATGTATTAAATAACACGCTATCAACCTCAATCTGAACCAATCATTAAAAAAAAAAAACGTGTATGGTCGGAGGGTCCCCCCGGCAGGAACGAAGTTCAAAATGATGACCTAAGATGGCAGCAGCAAAAATTAAAAAATATTCACAGCCGCCATCTTGGATTTTCATTGTGATCTCACTATAGTTTTCAGTACCCTCGAAAACCATGAAAACAATACCTATGACGAAGAATTTTTTTGCAGCCCGCCATCTTAATTTTCATTTTGACCTCACTATTAGTTATTAGTTGTCTTCGGCACCCTCGAAAACCACGAAAACTATCTCTCTCTCTCTCTCTCTCTCTCACTGATTCTTTATGTTATAGAAAGTCGCATGGAGGGGACATAACGCTTTTTCGTTACGTGATGATTTCTTCCAGTTTACTCCTACCGCAAGCTCCGATACAAAAGAACTTCGTTCCAAAAAATACAAGAAGTTTTATTATTTGTTTGCGCACTGCATGGTTAAAAATCTATCCTGTATAAGTCGAACCTGTCTGTCTTGTTAGCAAGAGTAAACAGGCACCTTCTGGGCATGACCATTCAGAAAAAAAAAACAAAAAAAGTGACAGATAAAATAACTTTTTTTTACGGTTTCGTACCCAAAGGGTAAAAACGGGACCCTATTTACTAAGACTCCACTGTCCGTCTGTCAGCAGGCTGTATCTCATGAACCGTGATAGGTAGACAGTTGAAATTTTCACAGAATGTGTATTTCTGTTTCCGCTATAACAACAAATACTAAAAACAGAATAAAATAAATATTTAATGGGGGCTCATATACAGCAAACGTGGATTGTGCCGGTATTTTATATGTTAAAAATATTGTATGTTGGTACATAATTATCCTTTCGTGTGCGAGTCCAACTAGCACTTGGCCGGTTTTTAACACTATACAAACTCACGTCACAAATAACTAATAGTGTTCACGTTTTAATTAATTAAATATGTCATCATTAGTAACAGGAAATAATAATTACAATAGAACGTGTCGTATCAATAAATAATAATATTTAAATAAAGCAATACTATGAATCGTTGTTTAAATAATTATTTATAAATAAGTATGCCGCTACATTTATATAAGTAGGTAATATTTGTATGTTTCTTCCTTCTTTTGTTAGGTATTTAATGTCAATGTTAGATTTTCAATGAGCTGCTATACAAGTAGTATGTAAAATCCTATGGAACAGCTTTTCTATGAGACAGTAGTTTTTTTTAATGCATGCCACCCGCATGTGCATACTTCATGCTGTCAAAAATCCATGGAATTAGTGTTACTGTACAGGGGGCAAAACATACAACACAACCATGGAATGCCATGGATACGTTAGGGTCATTATTACTGACCTCTATTAAACAACTTGTATAATACAGGTCAGTGGTCATTATTATAAGCCCATGGTTAGGGTATCTACAATCATGTGCTGAATTCATGGTAACAGTTTGCGCGTCGATGTTTTTGCCACCCTGTCTAGTACATACTAATTCCGTAGATTGTCTATAGCGAAGGAACCTCCATCATAGGGTAATCTGTCAAACGTGAAAAAAATCGGGTAAAAATGCTATGGGTACCGTAATGATTGTCATACAAATTAATGGATTGCATTCATTGATTTGTAACTTATGAAGAGAAAATGGCCTCTGTTACAATACCTATCCTTATGACTTATTATTTTATTTTTATTAGCAGACACAGCGAAAACCCCGTGCTCCCTTTTAAAAAGAAATGCTAGAATATTAACAATATTTGAATAATAAAACGCATGATATTATAGCAGCTAAAAGTCGCCACTCGCAGACATACGAGAAAGTTATTTTATTGCAATATTTGACACATTATTTGATATTGCAACACTAACACTTGGTTTTAGCGCGAAAACGTGTGTTTGCGTAATAACGCATAGGTTTTAGATATCAACCAGTCTGTCTGTAGCTTGTACGCTTTAAACTCGAGAACCATTTTATCCGATTTACGTGATTTTGTAATTTTCTGGATAGTTTTAACTTAGATTTACATATATGTATATTGAGGTAGCTAAAATTAACGCAAATGGTAGATTTAACAGTATTAAACTTTTATGTAGGTAGGTTTTAAATCCATTACTTTGTCCATTCAGCACCCTAGACTATCCAGCACAATCTGAAACATTTTGAAGGATACTGCATTACCATTGCTTCACATGTTAGAAAACATTGTCTGCTCAACAACGTAACGCAATGAATGTTGTTTAACTGTCAAAATGAAAGCCATTGCTACGGACCAAGTCGGTATTGACGAGTAGGTACTTTAATTGTGCAGATCTGTAAAATCCAATCCAATCTGTAAAATTTTCCCAATTGAATATGAACCTTATTCCTTTGTGATAAAGTTGAAAATCTATCAAAGAAATTTGACAGATTGGGGTAGCTTGATGTGCTCGCCTCTGTACTAGTAGTTTACTATGTAAAATATACAGTACTACTAGCTGTGCACGCGACTGCGTCAACGTGGAAGTCGGAAAACATAATTTTCTTTTTATGTTTTTAATAGAGGTTTGTGAATATAAAAAATGTTGATGGATGGAGAGGAAGGCCTAAGAAAAGATGGACGGATTGTGTGAGGAATGATATGAAAGAGAAGGGAGTGAATGATAGCGTGACAGTTGACAGGGGAGAATGGAAGAAAAAAACGTTTTGCGCCGACCACAAGCAACAATGGACAAGGGCAGGGAGATGAGGATGTAGTTTAATAGTTATTTTCACTCTGCGGCGCCATCTACATGGCCACATACGAACTACGCATCACACTGACGTCACGTAAAATCCTGCATCGCGCAAGCAGAGTTTACCGCGCAACTAGCATAAAGTATACAACGTCCCGTCATCAATCGTCGGGCAGCAGCCCAGTGACACAACACCCGTCTGTCCGTAGGATCCTCCCTTTTCTATAGAGTACTAGCTTCCGCCCGCGGCTTCGCCCGCAAGGTATGTCGATAAAAACTATCCTATGTCCTTCCCCGGGATGCAATCTATCTCTCTGCCAAATTTTATCGAAATCCGTTCAGTGGTTTGGGCGAGAAAAGGTAACACACAGACAGACAGACAGACAGAGTTACTTTCGAATTTATAATATTAGTATGGATGAGTGAACTTTACATACTGTTCCTCATACAAATTCAACCATGATGTGACAGATTACAAAGTTTTCAAGCCCTAAGGTATGTTACCATATTAGAATCTAATCTAATGAGCAATAAAGGCAGTATTATAATAACTTCTACAGCGCATTCTTGCTAACAGTGAGCCGACGTCATCTAATGAACAGTGTCAACGTAAAGTAAATGAAAAAGTTCAACTTTGTAACTGCATACTGCAGTTACCTTCCCTGAATTTATGATCTCGGTTTCCTTGAATTTAAGAGCGTTTACGCCGCCGTACGGCATTTCATACAAACTTTCAAGCCGTTGTTTTTCGAAATGAATGAACGGATTTTAATGAAACTTTATACGCATAAGCAGGATACAAAGGTCTAAAAAGTTAGCAGAGAACATTTTCGAAAAATTGTGTTACAGCCAAATTAGACCGATTTTAAAGTTTCCATAGAAACAGATTTCCAGTTATCTTTTTTATTTTAAATAAGACATTTCGAAAATGTTCTCTGCTAACTTTTTAGACCTTTGTATCCTGCTTATGCGTATGAAGTTTCATTAAAATCGGTTCATTCATTGCGAAAAACAACGGCTGGAAAGTTTGTATGAAATGCCGTACGGCGTAAACGCTCTTAATGCATTTCTGTTTCGATCACGCAAGGAAACTCCGAGCATACCCAGCATTAATATTAAATAATGTCACCTAATTAACCTACTTTGGGCCTTGTTATGAGGCCTATAACGTGAGCGTCCACGTCAGCACTGGCAACACCTAGATTTAGGTAGTACAGACGCCAGCACATCAACCTACCCGAAACTGTCAAATTTTCCCAATCAACTTTGAACCTTGTGCTTTAGCGATAAAGTTGAAAATCTATCAAATAAATTTGACAGATTCTAGTAACTTGATGTGCTGGCGTCTGTACTAGCGTAACACTTTTATAACGCACTTGTTCAACAACATTCATTGGGTTAAGTTCTTGAGCAGACTAATTATTTGAACATATATAATTTATGTAGCTATGGATTAGCAATCATCATCTGCCTAGCCTTTTCCCAACTATGTTGGGGTCGGCTTCCAGTCCAACCGGTTGCAGCTGAATACCAGTATTTTACATGGAGCGACTGCCTATCTGACCTCCACAACCCAGTTATTGGGTAATACGATACCCCTTGGTAAGACTGGTTGTCAGGCTTTCGGGCTTCTGACTACCCGTAACGACTGTCAAAGATCCACAAATGACAGCCGGGACCAACGGCTTAACGTGCTTTCCGAGGCACGGAGGGGTCTCGATATGTAAAGATGGTCACCCATCCACAGACCAACCGCGGCAAGCGTAGCTTAACCTGATCGATCGACCTGTGCGGCTGTTATTATTTAGCCACGGGCCCCTCTATTTTTAGCAATTTCCTTCAAAATTATTCGGATTGAGATTGAGTATTTTACGCAATATTAACTCTCTGGTTTTGACCTCGACCTTGTCAATGGTATTTTTTTTTGTATTTCCCGCGAATCCAATCGCGAGTTGCAGTAAACCTTCTGCTTCTATACTCTATGGCACAGCATCACGAACCGTTTCTAATCGCGACCTTGAGCTGATAAGGTTGACATCACCTCTCTTTGTATTGTTTATACAGTTTAGTCTCTCACCGGGCTTGAGGACGTGTTAGAAACAATAATCATATTTTATGACCACGGCTATAGAATGTTCTACATTCCTCTGGCATAAATTTTTTGTGAAATAATTTACATTTTTTTAGCGAGCTGGCGTCATGTTCATTTTGTAAAAGATTACGTCCAGCAATGGGAAACGAAAATTTGACAGCTCAGCCAGTATTCTAGCTCGGCGGTCAATTTTTCGGACTGGCAAGCGTAATTTCTTTAGCTTGATCCCCTTCCTTGGAAAAATTGTGGTGTCTCTCCCTCAAAAAAGACATTAATAAAGAATTAGAAGTTTGATCTCAATCCGTTGCAGTATTGGCGTGAACCCACTCTCCAAAGAACCTGAGCATACCTATTTTTAGATTAATAACGAATTTTATTTTTTTAAATCAAATATTACTGTCTGGTACATTTTTGGCGGTAAAAACCCAACATGGCGGAAGGTCAAACAGCTGACATATCTATTCTCGTAATAATAAAGAAAGAAATGAGATAACTCAAAAACCTTTACAGAATGAGCTCATCTAACATTATCAGACTCAAATATTTGAACAATGCCAAGGCTGTGTGATAGTGATAAATGATAATTAGCTGGAGATAATAAGTCCATGTGATCGTTGCACGTAATTATTTTTAAAGTACAAAGTTTTGGTTGGGGTTTGGTTGTTGGTTGGTTTGGTTTGGTGGTGTTGGTTTTAAGTTTTAGTGTGTAGTTTTCCTTTTTACCATTTTGGTATGGAACCCTAACAACACAGATTGTAGTACATGTAACAATTTTTACAAAGTAGGTAAGTAGGTAGTATTTTCTACAAAGTAGGTTATAATCTCTGGGCAATCAAGTGGGTGACGTGCTGATCTCCTTGGCTCGATCCCCTCTAATTGTATTAGGTACTACAATTTTATTTTTACAAGTTATTTTTTTTAAATAGGTACAGATCAGTGCGCGAGCGCGTTTGTGTGTGTGTGCGTGTGTGCTGTGTGTGCGTGTATGGGCCTGTGTGAGATGGGTAAACGATATAGTTACCTTCGCAGGTAGAACCTGGATAAAGCTGACACAGAGGTTTTTTGATGAAGCAGTCATGCTAGCGAAGGAGGTGGCGGGATGGTTGAGGGACAGAGCCTCACGTCCCAGCCGCAGCGGGAGACGCTCCGGGCGTCGGGAGCCATGGCCCGCGTGACGACTCCCGGCCACCGTAGGCGCGGGCCTGCGGGCGGAGACTAATGGGTAGCTCACCGTCTGATCAGGACCAGGCCCGTGACGGACGAGGCGTATGTGTTCCACGCGCGCCTCAAAGAGTTGTCAGCATCTGACAAGGGGCCCGTGAGGGCCGAAGCCTGCCGGAGCAGCGGGTTTGTCCGAAAGGGTTATCGCTACCCCGGAACATAAAGGGCTAAGGAAGGAACACGGATGGGTTTTAGTCAGTAAGAGTCTGACACTGCCTTCCGCTCCACCCAGAGCGGGAGGGGTCATTTGATGATTTCTCATCCATAAAAAAGGGGTTTGGGGTTTGGCACAAACAAAGAGAGGCCATAGTGTCTTCTTTTTTCATCAGAAAACCAGACACCAGTTTTCCTTTCTTGTCATTGTTCATCGAGTTGTTGAGCTTCATTAGTTCTGAGTCGAGCTAAGTACAGGATTACTGAAAACTAAATGCGTGCACTGACTGGACAGGTTCAATCAAATGTGTGTGGTTCTTTTTTCAAAAGACCATCTCAGACACCAATCTGTATGCTCCTCATATTGTGGCCTCATTAAGATTATGTCTTGACTTTAAAAGAGTCTGTGACCTCTGAGTTTGTTTCGGTCTCCCTTCGCAAAATAGATAGGAAACACCGACCTCTAACTTTAAAACATAATTTATTTTTGACGTGCAAAAGTGTTAGTGGAATCAATTTACAGAAATAAGTTATCACGCAATCTACACGGCCAAATAACGCAAACAAAAGCTAATTTATAAAAAAAAAAACTAGTTAATCTAAGTGCAAAGACACAGTCGTATGTCGGCAGACGGTCTGCGCATTAGAACCTGTTCCTAACTCAACCTAACTGTACCATTCGGGTCACTGGGCAAGCGGGCCCAGTCGCGGTCACTGCAGTGTGTTGGCACCCGGTTTCTGATGCTACGGAAACATTGTCGCGATAACGCGATGAAGCCGAAGCATGAAAGGTTGTTCGATGTGATTTGATTTTTAACCGACTTCAAAAAAAGGAGGAGGACTTTAATTTCAGAAGTCGGTGTCAAAAAACGAAAATGCAGAATCAACGACACCGACTTCTGAAATTAAAGTTATTTTTCACTTTGTAGTGTTTTGTTGGAAGTCTGTTGTTTTTTTTTTGTAAAAAAGTTTTTTTTATTTGATTCACGACTATTAGTGGCTGTTTTTGGTTAGCCAATCACAAGAAGTAAAGTGAGTGTTGAACTGTTGACCCCTATTTTTTTTACAAGTTTTTGTTATTGATTGTCGTTGAGATGATGAGATTGCGACTAGATTTTAAACGTTTTTAATTATGGGAATTGCCTTCTGGAATCGCATCACTACTGACAATAACACAATATCAACAACATTGCAATAAGTTCCTTTCTCAGAATCCCACAAACCAGTTTCGCACCTCACCAAAAATGGGTCAGTAGTGTATTTTAGCATCTCGTAATCATACAAAGTGGCCATGATAAATTGAGACTAGTTTGCTGTGATTTCGTTCGACTTCAACCCCGTTTAAATCTTCATTATCTTTATTCGTTTTTCCAGAGCCTCAGTGGTTTAGCTTGTGACTTGTCTACACTGTGAATGCAACTGAACAACAGTTATAAGCCGTTTCGTAATTGATTTTTATTATGTAAATCTTGATAGAAGGATTCCGTGGCACCTCTTGCAATAATAAGTGGCAAAAATGACAACATTAGAAAAGCAGGCAAAGATTTTTATGTATTAAGGTAAATAATTAGGCATTATAATATTGGATTAAATGAGGGCGATTATTATAACGAAGGAATCCTCACGTCACGACTCGAGTGAATGGGCTGATTCTGTTGTAAAATTTAGTTTTTTTAGAGCATTAAAGTTATGAACTAAGCTAATTTCTGACAAATGCGTGCACTGACTGAACAGATCCCCTCAATCGGTGTGGTTCTTTCCTCAAAACACAATCTCAGACATCGATCTACATGGTCTTCATATAACCTGACCAAGATTATGTCTGGACTTTAAAAGAGACTGTGACCTCTGAGTTTGTTTCGGCCTTTCTTCTCAGAGTAGTTAGATAGGAAACGCCGACCTCATCTAGTTTAACATAAAATGATTTACGTGTAAAAGTGTTTGTGCAAACCTAATTACAAAAATAAAATCATTTATCATTTATTACGTAAACGCACCCTCTATGGAGTAGGGACCTTGGCTTAGGGTGACGCTGGGGAAGGATTTCAAGGGACAGAATGGATCGGATCTCAGTAAAATGTAGAGTGCTGGTTCTAATTATACCATTCTCATTTTCGCCAGGGTCCAAGTTACGCTAGCCATGCTGTTTCCATCAAAGTCAATAGCTACAGAATGACATCAGAGATGATTCAGTAAGCTCTACAAGGCTGGGTGACGGTGCTCGGTGATCGCTTACTATGTACTTTTAAAAGGAGGATATGTATTGTTTATTTAATTCAATCATGTATTTACATTTGACCTCCAGATTGTAATGATGTGAAATCTGGAGTGCGCTGTCGACGATTTCGAAACAAAGGGCGAGTTGAAAGAAAATTGTATTGACGAAAATCATTGCAACTGCCGCAGGGAAATGATGAAGGATTGATCATCATTTCATTCAAAAGCCCCTAAAAACCCTAAGCGTTCATCATCGTCATTTCAGCCAAAGGACGTCCAGTGCTGGATATAGGCCTCCCCCAAGCACCACTTCGACCGGTTCTGCGCTTCTCGCGTCTAGCGGATTCCTCCGGTGTTCAACAGGTCCGTCTTGTGGGAGGCCTTCCAACGCTACGTCTTCGCCTACGGTGGAACGGAACCCTTCCTGTGCGAGTCTAACTCGCACTTAGCCGCTTTTTAGATTAGATGGAGAAGCTATCAAGAATACTGGTAAGTAGGTAAAGTACAGTACAACAGACGTGACCTTTGATACAAACTCCAAGGTTGTCAAATATCGTTGATAGCGATAACACGCGCCATTGTATTATTTTCTTTATTTTATTATGATGCCTATTTTTTTTTAAAGATTTTAAATGGTCATCATGGCCTAGCCTTTTCCCAACTATGTTGGGGTCGGCTTCCAGTCTAACCGGATGCAGCTGAATTTACATGGAGCGACTGCCTATCTGACCTCCACAACCCAGTTACTGGGTAATACGATACCCCTTGGTAAGACTGGTTGTCAGACTTTCGGGCTTCTGACTACCCGGAACGACTGTCAAAGATCGACGATTGGCAGCCGGGACCAACGGTTTTCGAGGCACGGAGGGGTGTCGGTATATAAAGATGGTCACCCATCCACAGGCCAACCGCGGCAAGCGTAGCTTAACCTGATCGATGGACCTGTGTAGCTGTTATTATTTAGCCACGGGCCAAAGACTTAAAATGGTGATAATCAACAAAGAAACGCATAGATCGATCGACCTGCAAGGTCAAACTGCAGTTCAAAAGATGAACGTGCCAAATCAAAATTCATTTACAAACCAGGCTGAGATTTAGCACTTTTTGAACTTCAAAAATTTTCAGACACTCCCTCAAAACACCCGCCCTTCACCAGTTCCTAGTGCTTTCTCTGGGAACAATAAGTGGCGCCACAAACTCCCCAGCAGCACAGCTGTCTGTTCAGTTCAGATCTGAAAAAGTGAGGTAACTGGCATGATCTAAAACCAATTTGAAGCAAAGTGACATCCACCAACCCTCACTAGCAAGACCCGCGTCGTAAACTAGGTACGGCCTTCTGCCTCTCCCAGAGAGAAGGACTGAGCTCCAGCAGTGGATGTGGGAACATTGTAGGCTGTTAAAGCCGTAGATGTGGTGCCTGATTATAAACAACACAAAACATAATCAGCCTATACTGTTCCCACTGCTGGGACACTGGCCTCCTCTCTGTGAGAGGGATTGGGCCGTAATCTACCACGCGACCTCAGTGTGTGTGTACCAACCAGCCTGTCTACGACAGTCAGAATTCAAGAAGAAGCTTCTTGCAAAATCAGGCGAATCAGACCTCTTTTTTTTAAACAGACTGTAACCATAGATAATTATATGGCTTTTTATATTTCTATGGACTAAACATTTCTACGCTGGGGGTCTAGAATTATGTGCTGAATTCATGGTTACAGTTTGCACGACGATGTCCCGGTCACCTTTTTTTTTGGTACGCGGTGAAAATTCTCTCGGACTCCCTAGATCGTGGGGGTGACAGAGGTGCATGCCGGACTCTTACCGGCTAAAACCACCGCGGTGTTCCACTTCTGCCTATGGCAGCATTCACCGCTCCGCCGACAGGCCTTGGACCCGCTGTTGCTCAGCGGGGCTCACCTCCCCGTGCGGCCATTCACATAATGGCCGCACCCACTCTCGAGTGGCGCGCGTGGAACACTGCGGCACCAACTTGGGCCTGTCTGGTCGGAAGACGGACGCCCCTAGTCCACCGCCCGCAGGCCACTTCTCATAGAGGTCGCTGATCGTTTTGCGCCCTTCTCGGGCGCCCGGTGCGTCTCCTGGGGGAGGGGAGAGAGGATGCGGCTTCTCTCTCTCGCTCGGCCGCCTTCTTTGCAGATTTAACATCCTCGCAAAAGGAAGCAGCCCCGTCTCATGCGGTCCCGTTCTCGACTATCAATTGAACGACGGCCGGGAGCGAGAGTCCCACCTATTGCCGCGATGAGGCCACGGCGCAGCCATGCCCAAGCTGGGCACTCCTCGAACGTGTGCTGCGCCGTATCCTCAGTGCAAGCCGCACAGTGGTGACACACCGTGTCTGCTCCGGACCTTACGACACAGGTACTTCCCAAAGCAGCCGTGGCCAGAGAGTACTTGAAAGCGCCATGCCGCCTTTCGATCCACCCTGTATTATTTGTACTTAATCAATTTGGGGTACGTTATCAGGAGTGGAACAGTCGAAGCCGGTGACAACAAAAATAGCAAACTAGAATGCGGATGTGTGACAGATAAAAATGTGTATGCTGTATTGTATCTATCACTGCTTCCGGCAAAAAATAACAAATGGCGTAAATAAGTTTCCTATACCTACAACGGCAATAGTAAGTCAGATAATAATAGTCGCTCCATGTAAAATACTGGTAAGGTCAATGCTGGGAAGACCGTATACAAGGCAAGTCCGTCTACAAGTCGTAACGCTCGTGTTTGATTATCTACGGAGCTTACCTCTCGATCGATAAAACAGTGTAGTGGTTTAGTTCGAATTGAAAATCGTAGATGTCGCTATAACTAGTTTTGCTGAAGAAAATTGACTTCTTTCTTTACTCGCGTTGTGAACTCCAATGTAAAGTGACATATGTTGGGGTAAAAAGATAAAAAATATGCTAAATCAAACGAATTGAAGCGTCGAGTGTAGTAACGTAAGTAGTTAAATAGGCCTTCTATATATTTCTTTTATTGAATTGATCATTAACGCTAAGAATTTTGTAATATTAAGTGTAGTAAATATCTAACCTTAAAATACAATAGTTGGGAAGTCCGTATAAGTCGCACGAGGTAAGCCCGTCATATGCCGATCTTGCCTCGAAACACAGATCGTCAACCTTTTTCGTAGCATAAACGTATTCTTGAATCCTTATATTTTAACTTCTCGGGTTTTAAAGAGTTTTTTGGTGGGTATTTTGTTTTATTTCTAGATAATTATTGTTAGTGTAAAAGGCCTTACCTAATGCCACTAATGTCTTTTACGGACTTTGAAACCCGAAGCCCGAACCCCAAATGCAGCGGTTCAGGTTGCACGTTGCTTGCAATAGACAAAAATAACAACGAATATTATTTAGGGTATAGTTATTATACGAGAAAAACCAAAAAGTGTTTTTTTTTTCAGAAATTGAAAGAGAAATTGGATATGCCTGAATTGATGCCATTGGATGTTGATCGTTTTTTATATTACGCATAGAAAAAAAATACGTGGGATCAGAATCGTCATGTGCCTTCCACCCTGTATAAATAGATTGTTGGTTTTAGTAATTTGTTGTCTTTTTGTAAGAAAATAATAACTCTCGGTCTATTCTCACCTAAGTATATCTGTCATGACGAATTATGAATGTATTTTGGACGGATTCAACTGCTTTTTTGACGTACCAATAGGCAAAAATCAGTTAAATCCGTACGAAATAAAATCTTGATCAGTCATGTCGGATGAATATGTGAACAGATCATATCAGTAGTTACTGCTAAACTGCAGGCAAATATTGTATGAATAATTTGAACAAATAATATTTGATTAATAGTGATTTGTTATCTTTTTTTAATTCGAAAATGAAGCATGGTTCAGATTTTATATTTTGCTTTTATTTTATCGAAAATGTTTACAACTCCATCACGTAAATATATGCCGGACTTACCTCAAGTACGAGAAAAATATATATTTAAATGAATTGCAGCCTTATATGTATGACTTTAAAGCACATATTTGAAGGGCATTCATTACTCTATCGAAAGAAAATGTTTCCATCTGTAAGATCTATCAAATTTAGTGTAAAATGACCACTAGACGGACTTACCTTAAACAGCTAGGAAAGTCCGTCTACACGCCGATTTTTTAAAAAAAACCTCTATTTATGCGTTATTTGACATTAAAACAATTGAAGTGTTTTTATAATAGTCAAGACAATATTTTTCATCAATTTTAACTATAAGAATTACCCCAGAATGTATAGTTCCATTAATTTGGTTCGATCAAAGTTAGCTATTAAAAAAGTATGCCGGTCTTCCCCACATTGACCTTATTCAGTTGCATCCGGTTAGATAGTTGGGAAAAAACTAGGCAGATGATGATTAAGTTTGAAATCGGCGACCCGTCTTGAGCAAGCGAGATGATTAATGCTCATGCCTTCTCTCTCAGTATGACGAAAGCACTGCTGTCAGTGATAAGCTAGTATTGTTATGTGTGCCAATTTGAAAGGCAGAAGACTGGTTTGTGATTATTTTGTAAAAATATGTCCATTAATTCCTTTTACTCATACTGTAGGCATTTGGCTGATAACATTGTTATCTTCCAGCGTAGATAATGTGAAAGTATGGGGTCAAGAGATGATAAATATAAAATTTATTGCACGCACAAAGAGGATCCTTTGTGTAGAGTATTTATTATTATTATTATGTTAAGGTGAATGTTCTTTCGTAACTGTAATGTATCTACAGTGCTAAATAGATATGTAAACAGTGTCTCATTCACATAAGCGGGGTAGCTGCTGTCACGTGGAATGGCGGGAAACGGACAACGACAAAGTGAGGCAAGCTATATACGATGGCGCTTGGTGTGGCAGTGAGCCAGTGAAGTGATATGTTCAACATAAATATGAAATCAACGAACGACCCTTCCGTGCCTCGGAAAGCACGTTAAGCCGTTGGTCCCAGCTGTCATTCGTGCATCTTCGACAGTCGGTGCGGGTAATATGATACCCCTTGGTAAGCCAAGGGGTATCATATTACCCAGTAACTGCATTGTGGAGGTCAAATAGGCAGTCGCTCCATGTAAAATACTGGTATTCAGCTGCATTTGGTTAGACTGGAAGCCGACCCCAACACAGTTGGGGGAAGGCTAGGCAGATAATGATGAATTAACATACTTACTGTAAAAATATCTTATTATTAAAATAAAATAAATAAAATTATTATATTTTTCGTACAAAATATTATTATTGTATTTTAGCAATGGGAGCATCCCCCTTAAGTTGGTACTCACAGTAGACATCGGAATGTATTGTAATGAATGATTTTATTATACTGCGATTGCGGTATCTCCTATTAGCCGACTTGTGGAGGTCAGATGGCAGTTACACTACATAAAACCGAGTACATCCCGAACACATCCGAAGCGTTGTCGCTTACGGTAACAGTGGCGCGAGTTCAATGGTTTTTCCCATCTCAAAAAATGCCCCCTAAAGAAGTTTTCACATCAAAAATTATATGTGGCTGCATTTAGTAAGAGTGGAAGCCGACTTGAAGATGTTTAAAGTATCTTTCTTCAACACCCAGTGTAAGTGCAGTGCTTCTGATAAGATCATGCTCCATTTTTTTTATCCATCCTATGTTGTCTTTAAAACATTGCTATTCGTGACCACCCCTTGCGTCACCCTTTGTAAAATTTATACAGGGTGAAATTGAAAACATGCGACAAATCGAAATGGGAGATTGTACTCATCATTATGAACAACTTTTACTATGGGACCAAACCTGAAATCAAGAAAAACATCTGCTGTTTCCTACATTTATGTTCGCATAACTCGTCAAAATGTAGGGAACAGCTGTTTTTTTTTTCGCGATTTCAGGTTTGGTCCCATAGTAAAAGTTGTTCATAATGATGAGTACAATCTGCCATTTCGATTTGTCGCATGTATTCAATTTCAACCTGTATATTTATACTGTAATTATATGGTGTACACTCAGACCAAATAAAAAACCAAGACAGAGCACTGAGAACCATACAGTGAAGTATACCAAAACTACACCACTCTGTGCATACACGCTCACATTTACAACCATTTACACTCAAACTACACCTCACTAAGTGTACACATGGTTACGAAACCGGCTTCACTTTACTGTTGACAGCCCTCTGTCTTGGTTTTTTATTTGGTCTGAGGGTGTATACAATAGAATAGAATAGAATAGAATATTTATTTGCGTAAAACATGGTATATAAGGGTGTTAAATACAAATTGAGGCACAAACATGTTAGCTAGGACAAAACATAGCATGCAAAATTTTAAAGCAAGTTAAGCATCAAAATCGTATTTTTTATCTATAAATTCTTTTAAACTATAAAAACTACACTCGAGTAACCACTTATGAAATTTAATTTTAAATAATTTTGTATTTAAAGCTTTGAAATGCCTTGGTATTTTATTATAAATGCACACACACTTTGCCAAGCAGTTACTATTGTATTTAGACAGTCTAGGCAAATCATTCAACACCAGTTTATATGGATCTCGTCGGTTCCGAGGATTGACATCATTTGCAGTCTTAAATAGTTGCTTATTTTTCATAACAAACACACATATTTCGTATATGTAAAGCGATGGTAACGGTAACAAACCAAGTTTTTTAAATATTGGTCGACATGAGTCGTCGGGCTTAAGTCCACAAATTGCTCTCATGCATTTTTTTTGAGCGATGAATGCTCTTTGGAAGTCAGTGCTGTTACCCCACATTATTAGTCCATAACGTAACAACGATTCGACGTACGCGTGGTATGACATTACAGCAGTTTTTATATTAGTTACATTTTTTACTTGTTTTAGTGCATAAACAAATTTATTAATTTTAGTGCTAACATTGTCTATGTGCTCTTTCCAGTTAATGTTTTTATCTATTATTACACCAAAAAATCTGGTACGCGTTACTTCATTGATTTTATTAATATTTAGTTTAATGTCATATTTGGAATTATTTGATCGATTAAATTGTATGTAAACGGATTTGTCAAAATTTATCATCAAATGGTTAATGTCTAGCCAATGCAATAATTTGTCAATTGTATTATTAATGTCAAGTTCATGTTCTGAAATGGTATTTAGTTTTTTATTAGATGTCACTATAATAGAAATATCGTCAGCAAATAATACGCATTTATGGTTAGTTATTTTTATAATGTCATTTATATAAATTAGGAATAATATTGGGCCTAGCACACTTCCCTGTGGAACTTCATATTTATTATATTTATATTCCGATGAATAGGATATTATTACATTGTTTTAATTTTTTTTATTGATGATGACACATTGTTTTCTATTGCTTAAATAGGACGACAGCCACTGAAGTGCCGGTCCTCTAATACCAACAGCTTCCAATTTTTGTAGCAACAATACAGCAATAAAGGGTATTCTATTATATTCTCCATGTGCTGGAGTGTCCTCAGTGCATGTTCACCTGCACCTTGGATGATGTCAAAAAGGCCACTGATTACACATTGTTATGTTACCTACAAAAGCCACCTACTGAGGTCATACAATACAAAAACAACATAGAAGAGTACCAAAATGAAGCAGAAGTATATTTCTTAGTAGGCCTAATACTAAGTAAGATACACTTTGTAGAGGGCCTTGTGAAAGATGATGTCTAGGGAAGTATGTACCTTCTATCATGTAAAAGGAGGGGTTTTGTTGGACTGTCACATGTTATTTTGATGTGCAAAAAGTGCTGATTCTGAGGATAAATGACTTTTGATTTTCATAATATATTTTTTTTTTGCCTTTTTTTTTGGATTTCTGTGCATTTTATTAAGTAAGATGAAAAATAAGACAAATAAAATAAGTTATTTATTTATTCTAGACATTATTTTTATTTTTTGATAATCCAAAAAAAAACTTGACTTGGTATTTTCTGGTAGGATTGGGAACTAGGCTTTTGGGATTTTCAGGAAGTTCTTGGAATTTCGGGGTTTCTTCAAAGGAACTTGGGTTAGGTAGGCTTGCAATCTGTGGTAGGTAAATAAACTTGTTAGTAAACAAGTAATGTTTTTGAATAGCTACAGAGTTCAGAAAACTTAAGGAATACTGCATAACACAACAATATTCTACAGGTAAGTTGAAAATGACGTTATGCTAACTGTCTGACATATTTGGTCAATAACATTACTTGAAAACCGGCGAAGTATGTAAAATAAGTGTGTGGGCGGCATAATAACTTGAATCATAGATCGAAATAACTTTTGAGACACCGACAGTAATGATTTGACCAATTTTCCCGCTAAAAAAATACCAAACAGGTTTCAATCCTGTACGGAGACCTCATTGTTTACTTTTGCGTTAAAAAAAAAATGCCGCGTGTGCGTTCTACTTTCGTTCCACGTCCAGTTAGAAACATAAAAAGTAAACGAAAACTACTGAAATTCGAATTATAATATTCACGTAGCGACAAAAGGTGAAAGGAATTACCTTATAAAGGGCGAATCTCGCTTTCCACGCCGGAAAATCCGTGCAAAATATGTAAAATCCACAAAACTTTGACCCACTCACAACATAACTTTTAAACACAAAATACAACACATAAACACTTTTAACAACTAGATAACACTTTAAAAATATTGTTTAAGGCACTGTTTACTAGTTCTATTATTAAATAAAGTTTGTTTTAACGAAATTATGTCGGCATTTCAAGTTAAAACAAAGTTAAAGTTTGACAGTTCACGTCGAAGCCTCTCGCTCGCGATGTTCTTGTTACTTCGTTCTTTTCGATTCGACACAAGTAAACGCGTCCGATCGGTCCGAATCGCATTGATTGGTTTCACAGTTTGATATTATTTATTTATCTTTATTTGTTCTGACTACAACGCGGTCTACAGCTTTGTTTTTACACCGTGGTCTACAGTATTAGTAACAAAAGTAGCTTAGCCTATGTTCGTACGTAATCTCAATGAATTATTGAAATGTATGTTTGTTGTTCGTACTTAATCTCAATGAAATGCATGTTTGTGTAACCAATGCTGTAAGGAAATCGTCAAAATCGGCGCTAATTCGATTTAAGCATTTATTCGGTAAATTATACAAAAAAAAAAAAACTTTGAACATGGATTAAAAAATACCGTACGCGTTTTTATTACTGCATGTACAGACGCCAGCACATCAAGTTACCTACCTGAAACTGTCAGGGTCGCGGGTTGTTCGAAAGAAATACCGTGGCCCCAGGCACAGGCAACTGAAGAAACACGGGTCGGCTTTAGTCAGTAAAAGTCTGACACGCCCTCCCGCTCCGTCCAGAGCGAGAGAAGCATCAATATTTAAGTATAACTCTACGGGAAGAAGTTATTTGATAATAAAACTGTAAAATTTTCCCAATCGACATTGAATCTTATGCTTTAGCGATAAAGTTGAAAATCTATTAAAGAAATTTGACAGATTGTAGTAGCTTGATGTGTGCATTGTATACCAGTTAAGCTCCGCACGTACCTATGTAGCACGATACAATAGAAAATCGATTGTGTTTCGTTAGCGGAGCTAGACGAGTTAAACCAATCAAAAAGTACTCTGTGGGTTAAATTGCATTTACTCTTTCGACGACGGAGCTGATTACCTGGTTTTAGGCTTGCTCCACAAATGAATAAATGCTGTTAGAGCTCAACGAATCTAAAAAACGTCGTTCTATTTCTGGTAATCGTTCAAAGTTGACAGAGACAGAATGATGTTTTAAATCTGTTGATGTTTATTGAATTAACATGAACATAAAGCCGGGCGTACGAATGCTGACTTAACAAGCTATAATATATTTTCAGTTTAAAGCTGACTTCTCATTGTACGAAAAGTTCCGCTAAAACTGGAAATGTAGGTACTTATACCTTGATACGACGTCGTGTGTATAGGTACGTCCGGAATGCGCCTGTGAATGCTTCAGAAATTCAGACAAACAATCATCCCTCGTCAATCGCTAGTTGTCAAGTTGATCTGAATCTTTATATGCCGGAAATAACCAACAAGGTAATTGTTATTTTGTATCTTTTACTTGCTAAGCATTCCGGACGTTTGCACTCGGCCTAAGGCTAGTTTTCCATCAATGAATCGTTGTAACTAGATATTCATATTAGTACTCATCACTTCACCGTATTACAAAACGAATTACAGTCAAAATTAATTCTAATATAAAAATCTCCAAAGATTCGTTGTCATATAGCAGGTTATATAGCAATGATGCTTCGCTGGGAGGGGAGGGGCGAGACTACCAAATATTCACTACAAAAATACTTTGAGTTTGAGAATACAAATCAAGTTATATTTGCACAACAAGCTTGGCGCGTGGTTCGTGAAATTGTATTGAAAAACAAGATGGTGGCGTTAGTACCGATGTTAGCCACGCACCAAAAGATCCTTGTACAGCTTTAAGCAGTACAGCAGCAAGAACAATCAAGTTGACCATTTATTTTGTGTTTTAACAGGTCAATAGTTAAAACAGATTTTTCTTAGTAATCTGTGGTCACACTCTCATAGTGCGCTTCGGACCATCGGGCGGTTGCCGCATTCCATGCATAGTTTTCCCGCCAGACACAGTCCGCGAAACCGGTCCTGCCGAGCCTTTATCCTCCCTACATACGACGAAACAGCATTGTACAGCATCCATTGCTTGTTTCATATGTTATGTTGAAAATACCTTTGTAAAAAATACGCAATGTACATTTTTTATTTTGATAGTGTAAGAACTTTTCACATGCTAAAGACTAACTTAGTACAGGCCGATAGGAATGTCTAAGTTTGGAAGGTTGAGAGTACGAGAGTAGGTACTAACAATTTTTTTCATTGGCATTTCGCGTACAAAAGGTTGTTTTATTACGTAAGCGTGCTGTAAGTTTGATAATGTATTACTGGCAGGTACTTTCAGCGGTAGGTCAGAGACGAGGAGTGGCGGGAGAATTGAAAAATAATCAAGTTTAATATTTTTTTAAGTGAAAACTTATCTAAGCGCACTTTGAGAGAGCAAAGCAGTGTTTGAAGACTGAGGTCTTCAACCGGTGCGTCCTGCCCGTCATGATATATGGTGCCGAAACGTGGACTGACGGTCGGGTTGATACACAAATTCAAGGTTGCTCAGCGCGCTATAGAGCAAGCTATCGGAGTATCTTTGAATGATAAAATCAGGAATGATTATCCAGAAAAAAATCGGTCCGGAGTTACCGCCATAGCTTGCAGAGTAAGCAATATTGTAATTTTTTTTTTCATTCCTGAATGGGCCTGCTTCTAACCTCGATCACGTTATACTTACGTGAAACACAGACGCTTGCAGAGAGTTCCATACTTTGGCTGTGTGCATAATAAATGTGGAGGAGAAGCGCTGAATACTACTGATCGGGATATCAGCCAAGTGCGAATGGCATTGCGATATAATTAAAGTTATACATTTTCAGTTTTAGCTGACCTCGCATTGTATATAGTCGGACTTTTAATTAGCTGCAGTAAAGTGACAGATTAGACCCCGTTCACACGGAGATGATCAGTACGGTTTTTTGCGGTAAAAAGTTGGGATCACACGTCAACATCCCTATGTTCATACAGTTAAAAACAAATGCAGTATGAAACTGCCATGTGATCCCAAAATTAAACAGTTAAATAACGTACAGTTGTGCTATTCTGTAAAAATCTCACCGTGATAACTAAGGTGAAGTGAGCTTAAAGTGAGCTGTCATTAGCATCAATCCATAAAGCATCAGATGGAATGACAGCTGGCTCACTTCACCTAACTTCTCACGGTGAGATTCATAGATAAGGGTAAGTACTGGTGAGATTCTAACAGAATCGACCGGCCTGATCGTCGCCGTGTGAACGGGGCCTTATATGTTACTTAAATGACTGAAATTGGCGCCTTTTTGTTTTTTAGCGGCCATCAACCAAATCTTGTTTTTCTAGTACAGAATAGTGTAACAAACGAAACTTATTTGACATGCATATCTCTAAACGCAGTCCGAAATTAGTCAAGAAGTATAATTTTACTGCAGCTAATTAAAAATCGGAGTATAAGTTTTTCGTACAATCAGAAGTCAGCTTATACTGGTCGCATGGTACTGCAGTATGTACGTCTGGTAGTGAAAGGGTGACGAAATCAATAAAACACAAACTTAAAAACAAGTTTATTATTCATCTTTGGTTTTGAAACATTTCATAAATAACATAAGACAGCGTTAAGGCAAATACATTTTGTTCTGCAAATTAAATTGATCATAATATTATGCTTAGGCAAGAGTACTAAAAACAAGAATTTTGCATACCTATTACGTATTTACATGGAGCTATTATTAAATTGCCTTTAGGGAGATGCGCAAAGGCAGCCCACGAAATTTTTTTTTTAGAATGAAGTTCCATCTAGCACGTTACAATCTGCAAACTTGGCGAATGGGAGCCAGACCAAAAAAAAATATTAACATTTTGACAGTCATGACATTTTTGTTTTTTTTCATTTAGTCCTTCTCTAACGTTGTTAATTTATTTCATTGTGCCTGTTATTTCGAAAGGAAATTCGGTACAACCGGGTGCCCCACGACACCTCTCGACTTTTTCAAACGTTTTTTGCAATTTGCAGGTCAGTGGAGGATATTGATCAAAATATGATTCGCGTAAAAAATATGTATTTACAGAATTATTCATAAGAATTATCAATTTGGACAGCACATTTATAGGAGAAACAAAATAAATCCATGTTAATGAGATAAAGGTAAGCCTGCGGTCTCCCTTTTACATGGTCAATTTAAATTAGCTAGCGAAACTTCACACGTTATGGGTATGAACATGATAGAAGGAAAAACGTTTTTTTTTTGGGTCAACGACCACTGGTAAAGCTGTTACTTGAAACATCAGTTTTTTGTGTAAACTTCACAGACGTGATAGGCACCAATAAATATCTAAACACGATAAACAAAACAAACACTGTTATTTTTAATTTAAACAAAGTAAACCAATAGCGCCCGTTTACCTAAAAAAAAAAAGTTTTTTTTTTAATATTCATCAAATCATTTTTAATATGATATTAATATGTTTAGATTATGTCTGTAGAATTTCGCTGGCTAATTTATTTGACATTGCATAGTGTGAAGTGGTAGGACTGTATAATCGCTCCACTAAGGCCAGCCCGTTCCGCTCATCGCTTCCGCATAGTAGCAAGACACGGCCTTACTTTTACAGTGTCATACAATTATTGGCATTGAGCTCTGGCCACAGTGCGGCGAAAACGGCGCGGGATTCGCGTCACTTTGGCCAGAGTATTATATCTAAAAATATCTAGTAATACATAAATGTAAGGAAGTATTTTAAAAAGTCCTTAAATAATTGTTTATACATTTAAAATGAGATCCAAATAATTCATTTTTCATATATTATTTACATATTAATTCGAGAAAAAGTACACATTTGAAAAAGAAAAAAAATACTTTCGCACCACTTTTTCCACTGTCGTCGAGAGAAGCCGTTCCCGACACCTGTTAGTGTGACAAATTCTAGTACATAACATAATCAGCCTATAATGTTCCCACTGCTGGGACACGCAGGCCTCCTCTCAGTGAGAGGGAGTGGGCCGTAATCTACCACGCGGGTCCAGTGCGGGTTGGTAGATGTCAAATGTCGAATTTTTGGTTCTAGGACATGCCGGTTTCCTCACGATGTTTTCCTTCACCGTTTTGAGAGCAATGGTGATGAAATAATTTACACAAAGTAAAGCGCCTGTCCGGGTTCGAACCTACGACCTACAACTCGTAAGTCGCGGCCGATACCACTGGGCCACCACTGCTACAAATTCTAGCAGATAATAAAAAAAAAACGCAAAAGCTACAAGCTACAAACGCTAACAAGAAGTGTCATACAAACGAATACGTGATTCGTTTGTATGACACTTCTTGTTAGCGTGTTGATGGCAATCTAAATGGTCTCTGGCTCAGAATTCGGCTACGTGTTTGGCGCCATCACCAGCGTCCATCAGTTCCTGTAACGTGCAGCTGACAGGACACGCAGGACACGATATTAAGTGTCCCATCGTTTGTGGAACAGCTGAACCGATTTAGATAAAGTTGGGTACCTATAGAGATAGTTTGAGTCCAGGGAAAAGACATTATATAGTTTTTATCCCGATATTCCCACGGGAAACTTATTCAGGTGAAACCGCGGGGCGCTGCAAGTATTAAAAGCTCACTTGAAAAATCGTATTCATATTTTAAAAACTCTCAAATAATTTCAGATATGTTTTATACCATATTTTCTTCATAATTAAACTAATGATGGAATCCTAAAATGTCATTGAACTTCAAGTCGTTCATAAAAATCTTTATTAAGGGGACTACAAGCCAGGCACCGCAGGCTCCGCATTCGCCCTCCGGATGCGGAAGCCACGGAGGCGGAGCTGTACGAGGGGTACAGAGCGGCGAAGACCGCCCTCCAAGAGGCTGTACAGCGGGCCAAAGATATGGCCCGCGAGGAGATGCTGGAGACTCTGAACAGAGATCCATGGGGGCGCCCTTACAAAATGGTGCGGAATAAACTCCGCACCTGGGCCCCCCCGCTGACGCAGAGTCTCCGGCCACAGCTGGTGGAGGAGGTGGTGAGCGCTCTGTTCCCTTCACGGGGGGAGCATACTCCCCCGCCCATGGCTCCGCCAATTGCGGTGCCCGAAGCGGACCACGCGGACGACGACGACAATCCCGAAGTGACCGGGGTAGATCTGAGAGTGGCGGTAGGTAGGCTAAAGGCCAAAAATACCGCCCCAGGACCCGACGGCTTGCCAGGTAAAGCCTGGGTCCTGGCCTCAAGGGCTCTCGGGCCTCGACTGGAGGCGCTCTTAAGCGCATGTATGGAGAGGGGCCAGTTCCCACTCCGTTGGAAGACGGGGAAGCTGGTCCTCATCCAGAAACCAGGGCGCCCTGCGGACTCTCCGTCCGCATACCGGCCCATCGTGCTGCTCGACGAGGTCGGCAAGCTCTTTGAGAGAGTGATTGTAGGCCGCCTCGTCGGGCACCTGGCGAGGACGGGGCCGGACATCGCGGACAGTCAGTTTGGCTTTCGCAAGGGGCGCTCGACGGTTGACGCCATCATGCGCGTAAGAGCCCTCACGACGGGGGACGCGGTATCCCGGGGTGGGGTCGTCGTGGCGGTGTCACTCGACATCGCCAATGCGTTTAACACCCTGCCCTGGAGCTGCATTGGGGAGGCACTCCGGTATCACCGAGTGCCGACCTACCTTCGTCGAGTAGTCGGGGCGTATTTGACGGACAGAGCCGTCATCTACCCCGGTCGCGACGGTGAATGGAACCGGCGAGAGATGTCGTGCGGTGTCCCACAGGGATCGGTCTTGGGGCCGCTCCTGTGGGACATCGGTTACGACTGGGTGCTGCGGGCAGACCTCCCTGACGGCGTCAGCGTAGTTTGCTACGCTGACGACAAGCTGGTCCTGGCGCAGGGGAGGTCGCATCAGGCGGCGGCCGACGCGATGACACGCGGGGTTGCGACAGTCGTGGAGAGGATCCGGCAACTGGGTCTCGAGGTGGCATTGCACAAGTCCGAGGCCATGTCCTTCCATGGGCTTCGGAACGGGCCACCACCGGGATCCCAATTAACGGTAGGAGGGGTTCACATCGGCGTCGAGACAACGATGAAATACCTGGGTCTCGTTCTCGACAGCCGGTGGAACTTCGTCGAGCACTTCCGACGTTTGGCCCCCAAACTGGAACGGGCCGGGGCCGCCTTCAAGCGGCTCTTGCCCAACCTGAGGGGGCCAAACGCCTCCTGCCGGAGGCTTTACGCGGGGGTCGTGCGGTCCATGGCCCTATATGGGGCCCCGGTATGGGCGCGTTCACTGCGGCGACGAGCCGCACACTATCTGAACGCGCCCCAAAAGGTGGTAGCTGTAAGGCTTATCCGGGGGTACCGCACGATCTCGGGCGAGGCGGCAAGCCTCCTTGCCGGACTGCCGCCATGGGATCTGGAGGCGATAGTCCTCGCGCGCCTGTATGAGTGGCGCGCGGAGGCACTACGCCGGGGGGAAATCCCGCTTCCGCGGCAAATCGCTGCGGAGCGGACGGACCTCGGCGCGATCTCATGGCGACATGGAAAGAGCGACTGTCGCAACCCAGCGCAGGGCACGCCACGATAGCGGCGGTAAGGCCCCTCTTTGAGGAGTGGCTAGAGAGGCGTCACGGCGTCCTCACCTACCGCCTGACGCAGGTCCTCACCGGACACGGATGTTTCGGGAGGTTCCTGCACATCATCAGGCGGGAGGAAACGCCCGGGTGTCACCACTGCGAGGATCGCCCAGAGGACACGGTGGAGGTCTGTCCCGCTTGGGCAGAGCACCGCCGTGTCCTCGTAGAGGCGATCGGCAGCGGCGGCGACCTCTCGCGCCCGGCCCTGGTCCAAGCCATGGTCCGGGGCGAGAGGGAGTGGGAGGCAGTCACCTCCTTCTGCGAAGCAGTCATGCTAGCGAAGGAGGTGGCGGGATGGGCGAGGGAGAGAGCGGAGAGAGCCGCCTGTCCCAGCCGCCGCGGTAGACGCTCCGGGCGTCGGGAGCCGCGTGACGACTCCCGGCCACCGTAGGCGCGGGCCTGCGGACGGCGAGTAATGGGTAGCTCGCCGTCCGATCAGGACCAGGCCCGTGCCGGACGGCGCGTATGTGTTCCACGCGCGCCTCAAAGAGATGTCAGCAGACAAGGAGGGGCCCGTCAGGGCCGAAGCCTGCCGGGGCAGCGGGATTGTCCGAAAGGGTTACCGCTGCCCCGGAACATAAAGGGCTAAGGAAGGAACACGGATGGGTTTTAGTCAGTAAGAGTCTGACACTCCCTTCCGCTCCACCCAGAGCGGGAGGGGTCATTGGATGATTTCCCATCCTTAAAAAAAAAAAATAAAAAAAAAAAAAAAAAAAGGGGACTACAAGACTTAAAGCGCGGTCACTGTCGGACTGCATAGAAAAGAAAGAGAAGCGCGATGACACAACGCTGGTAATTTATTGCAAAATATGAAGCAAAATGCTATTTACAAAAAATCTATTGTTTGGACTAAAAAATTAAAACACTAGAGTTTTAGTATGTTGTAGAATAATCTGACAATAAATAATAATGATTGTATGTATATTAGTATGGTTTTTATTGTAAAAAGAAAGTTTTTAGAGGTATCTTCATGATTTTTTTTTCTATCGTATCAAATTAGTTGTATTATGTTTTCAACACACTATCTACCTAGCACATATCCTGAAGAATATCAATATTTTTCTGATTTAGTTTACTGTAGTCAATCATTATACTTTTATTGTTTTAAAAACTTGCGTTTTTTGCTTTTAGTTCCTGTAATAAGCCCCTTAAATATAGCTATTATAGGTACATTTAAAAGTCACAAAGACAGCACGATTTAGGGAGGGCGCCCACGAACATCTTAGTTGCCCAGCAACTTTTTTTGTCTCAGTCGCTGTCTCCTTGCCGAGATTTGAACGCGCATACGGGAGCGACAATAACGCTCCTTTTTTTGTAAAATTTTCAGTTGAGCGGCAATTGGCTAGTCGCCGTGCGCGCACGTGTATTGCAGCCAATAGACGGGCGACAGTTGCGTCCAAACCCGCGGACAAAAATGTCTCCCAGCTGTCGCGTCGCTACATGCGCGCACTTTCATACAAACTCGTAGACTTGAAATGAGAGACAAATTAAAAAAAAGTATAAACCAAATCTTTAAAAATAAAAACACAAACCGAGACACAACCAAATTGGATATCACAAATACATTGATCAATAAAATACGTTAAATCGATAACTTAGCTATGTACTGCTTAGTATTTAAATTTAATATTAATAATCGAGAACGCTCCATCGAGTCGCTCCATGTAAAATACTGGTATTCAGCTGCATCCGGTTAGACTGGAAGCCGACCCCAACATAGTTGGGAAAAGGCTAGGCAGATGATGATGAATCGAGAACGCAGATTACAGAATCAACAAAAAAAAAAAAGTTTACAAAAAGTGTAAGTACATAAATATGGTACAGTGGTTTATATAATAATCTGGATATAAACTGTTGTATGACAAATATGAGATTACAGTAAAAAATAGAACCATGTACCATCGCGGCCATTTCCGCCTGATCACTTAAAAATGTTTTCGCCTAAATCCTGCAGGGGCGCCAAGCCACGCCCGTTTAAAGTTTTCGCTTATCAGGAAAGCGATAACGCCATTTGCAACCTGCACTGCGCAGCTTAGTGACGCATCACGTGTACTCCTTTTGTGAATTTTCCGGACGAACTATTTGACCTTGGCGCGCTTACTATACTCCTACTTTTAATTAGCTGCAGTAAAATGACACTTCTTAATAACTCATTTCGGACTGCGTTTAGAGATATGCATGTCAAATAAGTTTCGTTTGTTACACTATTCTGTATTAGAAAAACAAGATTTGGTTGATGGCCGCGAAAAAACAAAAAGACGCCAATTTCCGTCATTTAAGTAACACATAAGCTGTCATTTTACTGCAGCTAATTAAAAGTCCGACTATATAGAGAGCGCTTCTATTTTTTTGTCCCAGTGTGTTAGCTCTTTTAATCAGCAGAAATCGGGAGATTTTCTTAGCTAGCGTATTTCTAGATGTAATTAATAAAAGATATTTTAATACATTAAGTCTATGGAAGTTTAATTTGATATCAAATTAATTTATTTCAGGAAAAACTATTGCGATAGTTGTTAAGACGCTAATTCAATTGAATAATAAAGAATTTTATAAAAGATTATTTTATAGTGAGTAGAAAAATTTACCTAATACGTAAAAAGTGGATGAAAATTTTGAGGAAGAATCGCTTTTGAAGTAATATCATGGTCTGACCAAGATTATGTTTGTACTTCAAAAGAGACTGTGACCTCTGAGTTTGTTTCGGCCTTTCTTCTCAGAGTAGTCAGATAGGAAACGTCGACCTCATCTAGTTTTTAAAACATGATTGACGTGTAAAAGTGTTTGTACAAACCTACTTACACAGAAATAACTTACGATTTAAACTTGAAGTTTTTGGCAAAAAATAAACTGTTTTTGTCACATTAAACGAATATTATTTTACCGCTACTGCCATGCTCAAACAACTCGGGTATAGTAAACAATTTCGTTACTTTGGCCTTTTATTTCAAGACATTTCTTTGTAAGTATTACGGGCTTGTAGCTAAGTAGAGATAAACTACGACGACATGGCGCGCCCCTCCAAAATTAAAAACGTTTGAAAGTATTTGTGAAAGTAATTACAATGCATCACCAAGATTCACAACGCATGTGTGCGTAATGAGACGGCCGTCAAACAAAAACTTACAACCACATACAAACTCCTTCGTAAGGATGTCACTACACACATTGAAACAGTAATTTGGAGGGGCGCGCCATGTTATCGTAGTTTATCTCTAAAAACAGCCGCACGGGTCGATTGATCACGTTAAGCTACGCTTGCCGCGGTTGGTTCGTGGATGGGTGACCATCTATACATACCAAGACCCCTCCGTGCCTCGGAAAGCACGTTAAGTCGTTGGTCCCGGCTGTCATTCGTGGATCTTTGACAGTCGTTACGGGTCGTCAGAAGCCCGAAAGTCTGACAACCAGTCTTATTGGGTTGTGGAGGTCAGATAGGCAGTCGCTCCATGTAAACTACTGGTATTCAGCTGCATCCGGTTAGACTGGAAGCCGTCCCCAACATAGTTAGGAAAAGGCAGGCAGATGATGATTTCTTTGTATGTGTTGTTAACTTTTTAGTAGGTTCAAGATTCTAATAATATTTTCAAACACCCTAAATTTCTATCTTTTGGCTACATAGATACTGTAGACAATCAGCACCCTAATTCCGTAACACTATCAATCACAATCAGAATCATTTTGAAGGATATTGCTAATCCATTGCTTCATATGTTCGAGAAATTTGTTTGCTCAACAACGTATAGAACGCAATGTAATGCAATGTTGAACTGTCACAAAATGAAAGGCATTCAAATTGTAAAACTTTGGTTTTCTAAGAAAGCGGTGAAAGGACACACAATAACGGCGTCCAAATACAGAGCATTTTTTAACATCTTAACTGAGACGTTGCCTGAGGCAGCAGCGCGGTGCGGGAGGGGTGTGGTGACGTCATGCGAGAGCTCAGTGATTCGTCAACTTGTGACAACTATCACCCCTCCCGCACCGCGCAGCTACCTCAGGCAACGTCTCATTAAGCGGTCGGCCTATAGTGGTTTTTCTTTAGTGATTTTATTAAATTTAAGACAAAGTAATATATTTTTTTGCCAAGTACGCTCTTAATGTCAAATACTAGTAAAAATTACAGATTTTCACGACAACCACCGCTGTTCTAGGAACCCATTGCTTATGTGTGCTACGTAATTACCCCACACACAACATCACAATAATAACTTCATATAAAAAATAATGACATTCAGTCATATTTAGTTAGATTTTTCCGTCCCATAACATAGGGTAAAGAATTCTATAATACATGCCCTTTAGACCAACGCCTCTTCTACAAAAGTGGGCATAATTCAGATGTTTGTCCAGCGGTGGGCTTGCGATGTTTTAGTCTGGAAGCCAATGCTGTGTTCGCCAGAGGAGACAGTAGTACCCGTTGTGGGTGTTTGTTGAGTTTGAGGACTGAAAAAAAGGATAAGAAATCTGTGAACGAAAAATTACGTTTCGTTTTTTAATTATGTAAGAAAATTCTTGGAAAGTTGCACAAGTTATACATGTTATCTGTCAAAAGGTTTGGTTTGTGTTTCCAATTTATGTTATACTAGCTTCCGCCTGCGTCTTCACCAGCGTTGTATGTCGATAAAAAGTAGCCTATGTCTTTCCCCGGGGTGCAAAGTATCCCCATACTAAATTTCATAAAAATCGGTCCAGCCGTTTCGGAGATTAGCCGGAACAAACACACTGACAGATAAAAAACTATTTTTTGTTATAAGTACTGTATATACTTTCATATGAATTTATTAAAAAGCTGTTATTTTGACATTACAAACAGACACTTCCATTTTAATTATTTGTATAGATTTTGCTTTATTTTCTTATTAAAATCCTTTTATCACACTGAACTTTAGGTTTATTTCATTTTACCAACCATAAATACAAACAGTCTCCTTTCATCGAATCCATTTTTGGTCCTTCGAGCCGGATCTGAACCAGAACCACCCATAATAAATGTGTAAAATCAAAGGAAACAGCAATTTTTGTAATTTTCCAAAAACTCATTTTCTTCAAATAACTCTTTATCAACAGTAGTACTTTCGCTCAAAAGGACCGTGTTCGATTCCCGGCTAAACAATTTTTTTTTTCAAAAACTTAAAATCGCTTTTTGTGACTTTTAAATTTCCTCCTTCCTCTAAAGTTTCTTTTAAAGTCAACCTGTACGCGCGTATGGTACTTACGTGTGGAGCATATCTCTGTAAAAGCGGTCGGTAGCCGTGCCCGAACGTGGCTATCATTCCAGGGTCGTCATTCCGGTGAGGTTGTAGAGGAATGATCACCTGGACCTGCAAGGGTAGAGCCATATTTTTATATATTTCCATGCCTAGTATTGTATACAGTCGAGTATTTTATAACTGAACAGACAGCTGTGCTGCTGGACAGTTTGTTGCGTCACTTCTTCTCCCCAGCGAAAGCACTAGGAAGTGGTGAAGGGCGGGCGTGCCGGGGGATTGTCCTTTGTCATTTTTGACGTTCGAAAAGTGATGATTCTCAGACTAGTTTGAATAAATGACTTTTAATGAATTATAGATAATACTTACTGTCGCACTTTTAATTAGCTGCAGTAAAATGACAGCTTATGTGTTACTTAAATGACTGAAATTGGCATCTTTTTATTTTTTCGCTGCCATCAACCAAATCTTGTTTTTCTAGTACAGAATAGTGTAACAAACGAAACTTATTTGACATGCATATCTCTAAACGCAGTCCGAAATGGGTTATTAAGAAGTGTCATTTTACTGCAGCTAATTAAAAGCCGGAGTATATGTATAATATAGGAACTTGAGTGAGATACCTGAGATACAGGTTTATTTCTTAGTTCAAGTAGAATCCAATTATTTTCACCTACATCTAGTTTTAGGCCCTATTTTGTAAATATTTATGTAAATCAATTATTTCAATAAAAACAATTTCAATTTCAATTTCAATTTCCCAAACGGCGAAAATATTCCAAACTAATTGGGAGTTATATGTTCGAGCCGTTTGGGGTTGAAACACTAGGGCCATGGGGTCCGAGTGCTCACTTGGTTTTTCGAGATATCGCCAAGCGGTTAGTCGACTCTTCACGTGACCAGAGGGCTGGCCTATTTCTTGGCCAAAGACTGAGCATCGCCATACAACGTGGTGCTGCCAGCCTTTTGGGCACTGTTCCTGTTGACAGCGATGCGGACGAATTTGTTGATGCCCTATGATTCTTTTTTCATACAATTGTACATATTATTATTTTAAATGTTAGCTTGTTATAAAATCCGTGCCTCGGAAAGCATGTTAAGCCGTTGGTCCCGGCTGTCATTCGTGGATCTTTGACAGTCGTTACGGGTAGTCAGCAACCCGAAAGTCTTACCAAGGGGTATCGTATTACCCAGTAACTGGGTTGTGGAGGTCAGATAGGCAGTCGCTCCATGTAAAATACTGGTATTCAGCTGCATCCGGTTAGACTGGAAGCCGACCCCAACATAGTTGGGAAAAGGCTAGGCAGATGATGAGCTTGTTATAAAATGTGATACACAGTTGTCAAAAACACAGCACTCACGTCTTCTTCATATGGTCTGAAAACAGTGAGCGGTCGTAGCGACGCCGCGTCGGCTACTATAATACATCCCCACGCTGTGCCGATATATAGCTCGTCTCGGAGAGCGCATAGTGCAGTTACCTGAGAAAAGAGAATAATCATCAATCAACATCCCAATATACAGGAAGATTTTTTTATCACCATCCAAATTTTTACAGGGTGTTCTGCCCATGAATACGAACAACTTTCACTATGGGACCAATTCTGAAATCATGAAAAAAAAAATTTGCTGTTTCAAACATTTTGGTCAAGTAGGTACTGAACTTTTGTATGAAACAGCTGTTTTTTTTTTTCGAGATTTCATAGTTGGTCCCATAGTGAAAGTTTTTCATAATCATGGGTAGAACATACTGTAAAAATTTGGATGGTGATTAAAAAATCTCCCTGTATTTGCGGTCGACGCAACATGTCTTTTTTTCCATACTTCTCTATCAGTCGTCATCTCGGTAGTCACCCCCTTTCTAACCATATCATCGTTCACAAAGTCCGTCCATCGTTTCTTTGGGTGTACTATCGCTATCTCTATATTCTTATCTTATTCTTATATCTATTCGCTTAAATCCTGCGGCGGCGCCAAGCCACGCCCCCTTAAAATGTTCGCCTATTAGGAAAGCGATAACGCAATTAGTTGCAACCTGCACTGCGCAGCTTATTATTGACGCATCAAGTGTATTCCTTTTGTGAATTTTACGGTCGAACTATTTGACCTTGGCGCGGTGCTAGAGAGCGCTTCTATTTTTTGAGTGCAAGCAAAAATGAATTTAGTGGTGGGGCGGGAGTGTCCGCGATAGTACATATCAAATTAGGCTGAGAATCAGCACTTTTTGGACGTCAAAATTACATAAGACAGTCCCCTGACACAGAAGAAGTGGAACAACTAACTCCCCAGCAGCACAGCTGCCATATAAAAAGAAAAGTCCTGAATAATTCACTCACTCTCTGCCAGACATGCGCGCACTACGATTTTTATCGTTTAAAATCGCAAACACAAAAATTTTTCAAGCGATTTTCTTCCGTAGTGCGCGGCCTCTAGTACATTTCTATTGTTCACGGATTGACGAATTTTCTTCGCAACGATTAATATTCGTAGTGCGCGCTTAGCCTATGGCTAACTCATCAACACCGCTCCCAAACCCTTGCGACAAAAAAAAAAACTAAAAGTGTATACAGATGTTACCTTAATAATGTATAGACAAGTAATAAGGCCGGATTTTCCCAAATTGAAAGAAAAAAAGAAAATACCTACGTTTATTTGCGGCAAAAATAACGCAACAAAAAAAAAAAACGATTTGGGATAAAACATGCATCACATCAACGCAAAACGGCCCCCGCTTCTATTATTTTTAATTCTTTTACCTATTGTGGTATAGTAATTTTATTTTAGGTGCATCGTCTTCACATATTATTTATTATATTATAATTAATGTATGCAAAATATTGTAAAACATTTTAAAAGAGTAACGGTGGAGTTTCTTGCCCATTCTTCTCCATACGAAAACTACCTTTTGGAAGGGGCGACTAGAATCAATGCTGTTTCATTGTAATTTTTGACGTTCAAAAGTGCCTTTTATGTGCCTATCCATACTAATATTATAAATTCGAAAATAACTCTGTCTGTCTGTCTGTATGTTACCTTTTCACGCCTAAACCACTGAACGGATTTCGATTAAATTTGGCAGAGAGATAGATTGCATCCCGGAGAAGGACATAGGATAGTTTTTATCGACATACCTTGCGGGCGAAGCCGCGGGCGGAAGCTAGTTTGAAATAAATGCTTTGACTTTGACACAGAGAGACACGAAAAGCAAACAAATAATAATAAATTCAAGTCGCTTTTCGTGTAGATGACTTATGTACAGATGACTCACCCTGCACTTGTCCTCAGTGAGATGTTCATCCAAGGCGATGGACTGCAGACTTTCAGAACAAGGTACCAGCTTGCTGCAGTCTAGGCGAGCGCACTGCTTTTTTGTGCGAACTGACCATTGGTAGACGCATACTCCTGGGGGACAGATCGCAGATATTAAAACACAAACAAATGAATAAATTACTTTACTTACGGCAGATTTTTCAATCGACCGATAATTTTTATTCGTGGAATAAAATTGACGTCTGACAGTTTTTGTATGGAAGAACTGTCGAAAATTCAAAATTATTCCTCCGATACAGGTATTTGCCGTTGAAAAAATCATCCCTTAAATGAAGATATAACAGATAAAAAAAAATTGGCGGATTGAGCACCACGTCCTTTTAGAAGTCGGTTGAAAATAGCACAAGTCCTGAAAGTCATTTGTTCAGACATTTGTTATTTTTTCCAGGATCATAATCAGCCTATAATGTTCCCACTGCTGGGACACAGGCCTCCTCTCTGTGAGAGGGAGTGGGCTGTAATCCACCACGCGGGCCCAGTGCGGGTTGGTAGATGTCACATGTCTTTGAATTTTTGGTTCTAGGACATGCCGGTTTCCTCACGATGTTTTCCTTCAGCGTTATGAGAGCACTGTGGTGAAGAAATAATTTACACAAAGTGAAGCGCCTGTCTGGGTTCGAACCTACGACCTACAACTCGAATGTCGCGGCACGTGAATCTCCACCAACATCTAATAACGAGTATGTGCATTACTTATGTGTAAATAAATGAATAATAAAAAAACAGTGGCACTCCGGGAGTGCCGACAGAAGTGAAAACAAAACACAAACAGAATACTTTGCCATCACTCACTGACATATCGGATATACATTAAAACCGAGTACATCCCGAGGACAACCGAACACATCCGCATGTAGCACGGTGTCGGTAACAGTGGCGCGAGTTCAATGGTTTTTTTCCATCTCAAAAAATGCCCGACGCGCCTAAAGAAGTTTTCACTTCAAAAATAAAATAATTTATATCTAAAACTCACCCGGATCACAGTAAACAATAACAAACGGCTCGTCTTCGGGCGCGGCCATGAGCGTGACCCGCGGTTTCGCCTCCAGTACATCGGCGCCGCACACGCCGCTCACGTTCACAGCGTATGAGTACAGGCCGTCCCCGCCCGCCCATACCTCCCAGCTGTGGAGGTGGAATTAAGACAACGAGGTGGGGATTAAGTCAATAAAGTGGCGATTAGATAGTGAAGTGATGATTATTGAGACAAGTGGTGATTTTGATTATTTTTTATGTTGGTTATGATTATTATTGTCTGAAAGAGGTGATTACTCCTCGAGGTGGAATATTGAGTCCAATTAGTAGATGAAGTGGGGATTTAGACTCTAGTTTAAAAAAAATAGGTTTCAGGTTTTAATGATGTGTGAAAGAAAGGCTACCCGTTTATTATCATAATTTCAGCCGAAAGACGTCCACTGCTGGACATAGGCCTCCCTGTGGGGGGGGGGGGGACTATGTCCAACAGTGGACGTCTTATACACAAGCAGAAAGCTAGTGGACGTCGTCACCGGGCTGCAGGCAGTCCAAGGAAGCTATGCCATCATTAGATGGCAAGCTAACCAGGCGTTTATTACGACTGGACAGGAAAGGCCTGCGCCTGGTGACGGGGACCATCACGGGACACTGCTCGCTGAACAAACACTTCCACACAATAGGCATAACGGACATCCCCCTGTGCAGGGCTTGCATGGAGGCTGGGGAAACCATTGCGCATGTGCTCTTTGAGTGCACAGGCGTCACCCAGATTAGATCAGAAACCCTCGGGACACCCAGATCTTACACAGATGTTTTCAACAGACCAGGAGCCGTAATCAGCTTCTGGAGGGAGGTGGGTTGGTTGAAATAACCACCGACGGCCGCCATGGCCCACGCACAATGGTCCATTTGAAAGACTAAGTGCGGAAACCAAACCCATAACATAGAACATAGGCTTCCCCCGAGCATCACCACTTCGACCGGTTCTGTGCATATTATAACTGTACGGTGAACCCGTACATTTCGTAACATAATAATATTAAGTAGGTTAAGCTACATCAGCGTTTGCATACGCGCGATCATTTAGTGAACTGGCTAAGTAAAATAAATCAGTGATTTTACCACACTCAACACGGGCGGTTTATTTCATTATCCCCGGGTTTCCATCATCACAAGCGTACAGAACAATCATCGTACGCTTGCACAAAGTGTATAGACTATCATCGTACAATAACCTTAAGTTTTCAGTTGAGCTGCACAATTTCTGACAAATGCGTGCACTGACTGGACAGGTCCTCTCAATCGGTGTGGTTCTCTCCTCAAAATACCATCTCAGACAACGATCTACATGGTCTTCCTATAACCTGACCAAGATTATGTCTGGACTTTAAGAGAGACTGTGACCTCTGAGTTTGTTTCGGCCTTTCTTCTCAGAGTAGTCAGATAGGAAACGCCGACCCCATCAAGTTTAAAAAAAATATGATTGACGTGTAAAATTGTTTGTGCAAACCTACTTACAAACATAAAATCTTTTATCATAACACGGTTCTATTTTGTAATATTGCAGATAGTGACCAGTGGAAAGAAGAAAAAAAAAACATTTATTTGCGGTAAACATGACGCATAAAAGGAAAAAAACACACAAAAAAAAAAGTTGGGGGAAAACATGCGTCACATTCACGCAAAACGGACATCGCTCAGCATAATGCTGAGACCCTATGAGAGACAGAGCCCCAGCGCTGGTTTTCAGCGACAGCCGGCGTTGACGTGATGACGTCAACCAGTGCAGCATACGATTAGATATAAATAAAAAACAACAGTCAAAATAAGAAATTAAATAAATATACATTACAAAAAAAAAATTATAAACATGAAATATATGAAGTGGTAACATTCCGGCCAACGAAAGCTGGCCACGAATTATTTTGTAAACTTTTAGCATGGAGACATTTTAGGACTGTCAATCCTAATTTTCATTGTCAAAAAATCTATAAATTCGCAATGAATAATAAATAGTATCAAGTTGATACTATTTATTATTGTTGTATATCTATGTATGTATGTTGATACTATCAACTGCGTTTACGAAGTGTATAGCCAGGGTAACAGCTCGTATTTCTTTTTAAATTGCCGCCTTTTTTCATGGACCGCTTTCGTTAGTCAGAGTTCATTAATAATCTGTGCGCGCGCAGCTGTCACAAAGTTATAGATTTGACGTTTTGACTTGGATCAGGAGCAATCGTTAAAAAAACATACTCTTTCATAAAAAATTTGTCAACTGTCAGACATGAAAAAAAAAAAGACCTAAAATATTGTTGTTTTTCTCTTTTTTTTTCTTGTTTGTTATAAGTAGTTTGATATTTTATTTTTACTACCTAGTTTCCTTGTTGAAGTAGTATTTTCATGATTCCCAATTCTCTATGTTGACACTTTGCATGTGTGCGTGCACAAGGACGATACCTTATGCTTTATGAAGCTTGCGCACCACCGCTCGACCAATTAGTCGACGACACCGGTCGCTACACTTGTGTGTCGATTTTTTTAAATATTTTATTGTCATTATTGTGAAAAGTCATTAAACTTACATTATTGTAATTGGAGTCTCATTAAGAAAAGGCCCATGATCATCAACAAGTCCACCCTTCGCTGCCAGCATACCACAAGTTTTACACTATTACTCACCCATGTGGCGAAGGTACGGCTGCTAAACAGCATAGTTCAGTCGCAGTGCCCAACTCAGTCAGTACGAAGCTGCCTTCAGCTTCCGGACGACGTGAGGTCACTAGGAACAGCCTGGAATCAATGATAACTGTAATATAAAATACCGTTTGTATTGCTCAAAGGGCAAGTCAGAGGTGTGGATTGCATCCACATTTCGCAAGTTCCCACGATCATCTGCCTAGCCTTTTCCCAACTATGTTGGGTCAGCTTCCAGTCTAACCGGATGCAGATGAATACCAGTATTTTACATGGAGCGACTGCCTATCTGACCTCCATAACCCAGTTACTAGGTAATAGGATACCCCTTGGTAAGACTGGTTGTTTAAAATATCTAATTCAACGTTTTTATAAAGTAAATTTAGAGCATGTTATTAAGGAAAGGAAAGGGTTGCACACTCGTGCGCGTAGGCATCGTCGCGCGCTCTATTTTCGTAGGACAGTCAAAATTAGGTAAATACCGCTAGTTCAACGCGTTGCCAACTTGTTTCACGTATATCGGGCGCGCGCTAAAATTGATACTATAATATTCTTCATTGCTTCTGCAATTTTGAAAAAAAATAAAATCTGGAACGGCGATAATTTATTTACAAGATTTTTGCAAGAATTTAAGATTTGAGAAATCACAATTTATAATGATTATGTAACAGTTAGTGCACCTCTTATTTCAAAGTCGCAAGTTTTCAATTTCATCCTGTACTGTACTATAGGTAGTTTAGAAATAGTTTTCAGATGTCATCCTTCCTGGTGTCATACCTGCCACAACAAAGCGCGACTGCCACCCGCTGCAGCCGCGGCAGCCCCTGCAGCGCCGCGCCTCCCACCGCCTCCTGCACGCGCAGGCACCAGGTCATACCTGCCACAACTAAGCGCGACTGCCACCCGCTGCAGCCGCGGCAGCCCCTGCAGCGCCGCGCCTCCCACCGCCTCCTGCACGCGCAGGCACCAGGTCATACCTGCCACAACTAAGCGCGACTGCCACCCGCTGCAGCCGCGGCAGCCCCTGCAGCGCCGCGCCTCCCACCGCCTCCTGCACGCGCAGGCACCAGGTCATACCTGCCACAACTAAGCGCGACTGCCACCCGCTGCAGCCGCGGCAGCCCCTGCAGCGCCGCGCCTCCCACCGCCTCCTGCACGCGCAGGCACCAGGTCATACCTGCCACAACTAAGCGCGACTGCCACCCGCTGCAGCCGCGGCAGCCCCTGCAGCGCCGCGCCTCCCACCGCCTCCTGCACGCGCAGGCACCAGGTCATACCTGCCACAACTAAGCGCGACTGCCACCCGCTGCAGCCGCGGCAGCCCCTGCAGCGCCGCGCCTCCCACCGCCTCCTGCACGCGCAGGCACCAGGTCATACCTGCCACAACTAAGCGCGACTGCCACCCGCTGCAGCCGCGGCAGCCCCTGCAGCGCCGCGCCTCCCACCGCCTCCTGCACGCGCAGGCACCAGGTCATACCTGCCACAACTAAGCGCGACTGCCACCCGCTGCAGCCGCGGCAGCCCCTGCAGCGCCGCGCCTCCCACCGCCTCCTGCACGCGCAGGCACCAGGTCATACCTGCCACAACTAAGCGCGACTGCCACCCGCTGCAGCCGCGGCAGCCCCTGCAGCGCCGCGCCTCCCACCGCCTCCTGCACGCGCAGGCACCAGGTCATACCTGCCACAACTAAGCGCGACTGCCACCCGCTGCAGCCGCGGCAGCCCCTGCAGCGCCGCGCCTCCCACCGCCTCCTGCACGCGCAGGCACCAGGTCATACCTGCCACAACTAAGCGCGACTGCCACCCGCTGCAGCCGCGGCAGCCCCTGCAGCGCCGCGCCTCCCACCGCCTCCTGCACGCGCAGGCACCAGGTCATACCTGCCACAACTAAGCGCGACTGCCACCCGCTGCAGCCGCGGCAGCCCCTGCAGCGCCGCGCCTCCCACCGCCTCCTGCACGCGCAGGCACCAGGTCATACCTGCCACAACTAAGCGCGACTGCCACCCGCTGCAGCCGCGGCAGCCCCTGCAGCGCCGCGCCTCCCACCGCCTCCTGCACGCGCAGGCACCAGGTCATACCTGCCACAACTAAGCGCGACTGCCACCCGCTGCAGCCGCGGCAGCCCCTGCAGCGCCGCCACCGAGGACGGCGCGCCTCCCACCGCCTCCTGCACGCGCACGCACCAGGTCAGGGCGCAGCTTGATGCGCTGCAAATATTATAAGCATTAATACACGGTAAATAAGGGCCATGTTCAAGTGACCAGTAAGAAGCTACTCGAGATATTACACGTCAGGAAAATCGGAATTACATTTATATTTTTATTATTATTTTTATATTTTGTTGACCATATTTTTTTTTATAAAGAACAAACTTTGAAGTTATAGTTGGGTCAAATTGCGCGTATTTATTGTGTACTAGTGGCCCGCACCAGCTGCGCACGAGTGCAATTTTTTTTTCGGATTTACGAAATTTTCTTTCATACAAACCTTGTCCTGAAAATACCGAACACAAAAAAAAAATATATCTAATTTGATGCAGTCGTTCGGAAGTTATGCGCGTAGGTACATACATTTCAGCGACTTTGTTTTATACTATCTATGGATATGTCTTATACTAGTTTTAACTTAACGAAAATATAACAAAAAAGGTAAAGCCAAAAGTCGCCATAATAAAAAAATACTAATATTATAAATTCGAAAGTATCTCTGTCTGTCTGTATGTTACCTTTTCACGCCTAAACCACTGAACGGATTTCGATAAAATTTGGCAGAGAGATAGATTGCATCCCGGGGAAGGACATAGGATAGTTTTTATCGAAATACCTCGCGGGCGAAGCCGCGGGCGGAAGCAAGTAAAACATAAATTTCAGGCTGCAATGGCTCATAGACATATTCCTTTAACATATATTTGAAGTATAAAACACAGTCAGACAGAGAAAGAGAGGGAGAGATAGATAGAGAAACAGAGGGGAGTTAGAGAGATTGAGAGAAAGAGAGAGCGGAAGTGAGATAGAAAGAGGAAGAGGGAGAGAGGGAGATAGAGAGGAATACAGATAAAGAGAAGGAGCGAGAGACAAAGAAAGAAAGAGTGACAGAAAGAGAGAAAGAGGGAGCGAGAGAGAGAGCGTGTGCGTCAGTCTGTTACCCTTACTTTCTTTCTCTCTCGCTCTCTCTCCTTATCTCTATCCCTCTCGATTTCTCTCCCTCTCCCTCTTCATCTTCCTACCTCTCTCTCTCCCTCTTTCAATCTCTCTTCATATTGCTATCTCTCTCCCTCTTCCACTTTCTGTCCCACTCCCTCTCTTCCTCTCTCTCACCCTCTTTCAATCTCTCTCCCTCTCTTCCTCTTTCTCTCCCTCTCCCGCTCCCTATCGCTCTCTTCCTCTTTATCTATCTCTCCACCTTCCTCTTTATATCTCTCTCCCTATCCCTCTCTTAATATTTCTATCTTTCTCCCTCTTCCTCTTTCTATATCATTCCCTCTCTTCCTCTCTCTCCCATCTCCCGCTTTTCCTCTCTCTCCCTCTCCCTCTCTTCCTATTGCCAACTCTCTCCCTATTCCCCCTTCTATCACTATCCCTCTCTTCCTCTTTCAATTTCTTTTCCTCTCTTCCTCTACCTCTCTCTCTCCCTCTTTCAATCTCTCTATCTCTCCCTCTCCTCCCATTGCTATCTCTACCTCTCTTCCCCCTTCCACATCTCTCCCTCTCTTACTATTGCTACCTCTCTCCCTCTTCCTCTATCTATCCCTCTCCCGCTCTCTCCCTCTCTTTTACATCATCTCTCTCTCCCTCTTTTAATCTCTCTCCCTCTCTTCCTCTTTCTATGTCTCTCCTTCTCCCTCTGCCTCTCTTCCTTTTTCAATCTCTCGCCCTCTCCCTCTCTTCCTCTTAATCTATCTCTCTCCCTCTCTTTCTCTGTCTGACTGTGTTTTATACTTCAAATATGTTTAAGGAATACACCCATATTCTAAGTCTATACATTCTTCTATTTTTTAGAAAGGGGGGTGACTACTGAGATGGCGACTAATAGAGAATTATGGAAGAAAAATACATGTTGCGTCGACCACAAATTTTTAAAAGAAAGAAAGAAAAAATGTTTATTCTGCACAAACAAAACGCACATTACAAATTAAAAAAGTCATAAAATAAACACATACAACATAGTCAAAAGCCTCGTACTCAAGCTTAAAAATGTTGATGTTCATTGCTTTGCTTGCATTTTACGTTCGATATAGCATTATCTGTCATAGCAGTGATACTCACGAGTACACAGAGATCCTGCCGACTGAGTCGCCGAGCCACATCTTGTTGCCAACGCGACAGATTGCCGTCACCATCACGGGATCCGCTTTGTCTAAACAGAGACAATTCATTCATGTATTATTCAGTCACTATCAGGGATTGCAGTTTGCAGATTGGCTCGTGGCTATACAACGTGGCGCTACCATGGTGACATTAATTTCACACACGGGTAGGGCTAGTGCTCATTAATCATATAAATGTTGATAGGTTAAAATAACTCGTAAATAGAAAAAAAAAAAATTCTAACAAACTGAATAATAAAAAAGTAACTAAAATTGGGATCACCCTTGCAAAAATTCATTCATGAAATTACCTAGCTGGCTTACTTTAACTCGTAGTGGCAACGCGTCGCTTTGCGCGCTGGCAACCGCGCAACGCGTCTCGTGATCGGACCGATTCTTTGCGGCATATTATCAAAGAAACCGAGCGACGCAAGTGGTACCCACAGCGGTGGTGCTTAGTCAAACACTTATCAATTTATCATATCACCCTCTCTTGTTACTATTAGTTATAACTGTCATCACTTCACAAATCACAGTTTTATTTGTCTTTGTATTTTAAATTTTCTTATTTTCAATGAAACCACCGTGTTGGCGGATGCAAAGAGCTAAACGACGTTTCATATTTTCCCGCACATTTGAAAATAAATTGTCACTTAAAGCCATTTCCCTCAATTTCTCAAACGCATTAATTATTCGATGGCGTAATTGTTCCACCGAATCCACTTTCTTTCGCAGTACAGTACTTAGTATCTAATTACACAAAAATAAATAAACAAAACAACAGGTAAGCGTCTTTTTCGCGGAAACATCACAAAATTATTAGATCGCGACGTAATTATGCGCACGAGTGTGAAGAAATGTGTCAAGGACACGGGTTCGGCTAGCACTAGAAAAGCAAAATAAAAAACAAAAATTCGAGGAGTTCGGTGCGGTGCGAGGCGGGCGGGTGGAAGGGAGGGCGCGCGTCGCATGCGCCGCTCACTCGCCATTCTCGCCAACAAATGTCTCTTTCCAACAATTCGCCTACTGTTTGCATTTGTTTCATCCTAACAGTATTGCTTATTCGTTTTAATTTCATTGATGCGATGTTATGATCCGTGACCCCGGCAAATGACCGCTGCGCGACAGTTCTTTAAGTACAGGTTGTTCTAAGATGCTATTTACTAAACTTTTAAATAAATCCGTAAATAATAACGTTTAATGGAAATATAATTTCTTCATGAAATGAAAATGTGAAAACGTATATGTGTGTTAAATTAATGTCACCGTGGTAGCGCCACGTTGTATAATAACAGCTGCAGGGGTCGATCTACGCTTGCCGAGGTCGGTCTGTGGATGGGTGACCATATTTACATATCGAGACCCCTCCGTGCCTCGGAAAGCAGGTTAAGCCGTTGGTCCCGGCTGTCATTCGTGGATCTTTGACAGTCGTTACGGGTAGTCAGAAGCCCGAAAGTCTGACAAACATTCTTGCAAAGGGGTATAGTGTTACCCAGTAACTGGGTTGTGGAGGTCAGATCGGCAGTCGCTCCGTGTAAAATACTGGTATTCAGCTGCAACCGGTTAGCCTGGAAGCTGACCCCAATATAGTTGGGAGAAGGCAGGCAGATGATGAAGTTGAGTTCTTTCACAAAGAGCTGTACCTGTCAACACTCTGACGGTGTGATGGTGCGTGAAGCTGGTGGCAGTAGCGAGCAGAGTGTGAGCTCGCTCCGGTTCCCCTCCCCCGTACCACATCTCCCAGCCTGGAACTCCTTCCTCTGTGGAAGAATGACTTTGGTTAAACCTGTAAACAAATATGAGTTTATGGAAAAACAAGTTTAAATCCTACACAATAAAGTTCACTTTACGCTACAACTTCAAACATTTTTATAACTTTTTCAATAGTTCTAGTCAATCTGAAACCAACTTAATCACCATTAAAATAAAGTTGATATTTGTTTAACTTGAAATGATATTAAATTGTAACATAAGTTTGAATAGATTTTACATTATCCTGGTAAGGACAACGGCTCGGCTGGGACTCTATGAGGAAATAATGAGAATTAAAGTAACGGTGAAAACTAAACAATATCGTTCGATTGAATCGTAGCGTGAGACATCGAAGCAAATGATATCAAGGTTTGCGGCACCAAATAAATAACACTGTCTCGTTTTACTTCGAAATCGAGTTTATATCTCCTTTTGAGGAAGTGGTGAAGATATAGATTCGTAAAAAATTTACACTTTCGGTGCGCAACACCGTTGACGGCGTCAGACAACACTTGTCAAAAGAAATGTGCTGCGCATGTCTATGGAAGAAGTTTCTAGAATGTTCTAAAAGCTTCGACTGGCTGTTATTGGCCGGGCGGGAACGAGACGCGTTTCCGCCAGAAGTGCGTGGATTATGGCGGGAGCGGTTAATAATATATCCTATTCGCGTTATGCTTTCGATTTTCTGAGTAGCAGATGATAGTGTTCAATGTTAGTTTGTCCTTCTCTCACACCGCAACGGAGCGAATCATAAGCCTGATTTTTTTAGGGTAGCTTAGACTTTATTATTTTGAGGCTGGGAAATCATAAAATGAACCCTCCCGCTGTGGGTTGAGCGAGAGGGAGTGTCAAACTTTTACTGACTAAAACCCATCCGTGTTCCTTCCTTAGCCCTTTAAGTTCCGGGGTAACCGTTGGTAAAATCTAGTGAAACAATTTAAATGAAAACATACCACTAACTCCCAACACACTACACGCTGCAGCCGCTGTGGCAGTCCGTGCAGCCGCCGCGTCTGCTAGCGCGCAGTACTCGGGCGCTGCTGCCACGCTGACCAGCGCTGCAGCCGATGGTCGCAGCTCTGGTGAGCCTGACCAGCAGCGTCGCATAGTTTCCAATACGCAGCAGGGAAATTCTAGATCCTGGAGGGGAGATACTATCTTTGATAACAACAAACTATGAGCCAGCACGCGCGTCGATATACAAAGATAGATATACTATATTTATAGTTTTAGGGCCCGTGGCTAAATAATAACAGCCGCACAAGTCGAACGATCAGGTTAAGCTACGATTGCCGCGGTTGGTCTGTTGATGGGTGACCATCTCTACATACCAAGACCCCTCCGTGCTTCGAAAAGCACGTTAAGACGTTAGTCCCGGTTGTCATTGGTGGATCTTTGAAAGTCGTTATACACCAATGACAACCAGTCTTACCAAGGGGTATCGTATCACCCAGTTAGGGTTTTATTATTTATTTATTTATTTAATACTTCAAGCACAAAAATGTACAGAGGCGGATTTAATGCCATAGGCATTTTCTACCAGTCAACCTTTGGGTGATGCAGAGACAAGAGGTCAGATAAGCAGTCGCTCCATGTAAAAGAAAGGTATTCAGCTGCATCCAGTTAGACTGGAAGCCGACCCCAACATAGTTGGGAAAAGGCAGGCAGATGATGATGATTTACAGTTTTATTAGGTTTTTGCGTCCCTTTATTTATAAAAAGATTTATTATTCAATTATTCACAATAGCATCTACCACTGTTTGTCTCTGCATCACCCAAAGGTAGAAAATGCCTATGGCATTAAGTCCGCCTCTGTACATTTTTGTGCTTGAAATATTAAATTAAATAAATAAATACAGAGTGATAGGGACATCGATTCGCTAACTGTAACTTTGAATTCAGCACATGATGATACCTACGAGTACTTACGGAACCCACGGTGCGCGAGTCCGACTCGCACCTGACCGGTTTTATATTTAATTTCGCGATAGTAATATAATTTAGAGGTTTCAAATAAAAATAATTGTTAACCGCGTGGTAGATTACAGCCCACTCCCTCTCGAAAAGAGAAGGGCTGAGTCCCAGCAGTGGGAACATTATTGGCTGTTTACGCTGATGCTAAACACCCTATCGAATATGAGTACTCACCCTGGGTGACAGCGCAGGCCGGGCTCCCTCTAACACAGCTTCCTTCACAGCCTCGTGGCCTTCAAACGGCTGACGGACTGTCACTATCTCGTATAACAGCATACCGTATGAGAAACAGTCCACCTGAGAACAAATACAATAGAAGAACGAGTGAATTTGAATGACATCGCCGTCGAGGTAGTTTCATTGCGAAACGGATGGCCAGATTTCAATGCAGTATTCATAGGTTCAAATAATTTACAGTCAGTCTTTGTTTGTCCGACTGCCAAACGTCAGAAAGGTAGGCTACTGGACAGCCAAACGTCAGAAAGATGACTACCCGACAGTCAAAAGTCAGAAAGATAGACTACTCTTTATTGCACACAAAATAAAGGAAAACAAACGACAGATGATTCTGACCATTCTGACTAACATTTTTTATCTCAATTTTGTACAGACGCCAGCACATAAAGCTACCTGAAACTGTAAAATTTTCTCAATCAACTTTGAACCTTGTGCTTTAGCGATAAAGTTGAAAATCTATTAAAGAAATTTGACAGAATGTAGAAAATCAATAACAAGATAATAATAATAATAATAAAATCTTTATTACTAGAAGAATGGGTACAGTCAATCTCCTTAAAAGCAAACTGGTGTTTTTTAATGTGCACTTAGATGTCAAAGGAGTGCTTTGGCACTCGTACTAGGATTACCCTGTATCACGAATGCCAACACCTTCCTCCGGACCAACTAGGATAGTTCTTAAAAACAATTAAATTTTAAATAAATTCTGAACAAAATAAAGAAAAAATAATAACAATTAAACAATGAATAACTAATAATTTAAAAACAAATTTAAATAAGAAAAAAAAATAAAAAAAATAGTGTGAATGTGTATGTGTGTTTGGGGTGTGTTTGTTTGTGTGTGTGAGTGTTTGAGGGTGTGTGTGTGTGTGTGTGTGGGAGAGAGAGGGGGTGTGCTTGTGTGTGAAAGATGGCGTACTAACCTTCTCATTGTATTCTTCTTCGCCGTTATACCTCATGATCTCGGGCGCCATGAAGCCTTCAGTGCCGCCGAAACCTTTGGTCCCTGATGGAGGGGCTAAGCGGCTTATACCTATAGACAAAGAAAGGTTATGGAAATTCAACTTAATTCCATCCATACTAATATTATAAATTCGAAAGTAACTGTGTCTGTCTGTATGTTACCTTTTCACGCCTAAACCAGTGAACGGATTTCGATAAAATTTGGCAAAGAGATAGATTGCATCCCGGGGAAGGACATAGGATAGTTTTTATCGACATACCTCGCGGGCGAAGCCGCGGGCGGAAGCTAGTTGAAAATAAAGTATGAATCCGAAACTTCTGTGATTGTTAAATGAATGTGGAAAATTATTGAAAATGAGCTTTTATCATCATCTGCCTAGCCTTTGCTCAACTATATTGGGATCGGCTTCCAGTCTAACCGGATGCACCGAATAGAGTATTTTACAAGGAGCGACTGTCTATCTGACCTCCACAACAAATATCAACATAAAAAATCAACATTGTTTATTGTTAAAAAAGTAAATTTTATCAAAAATAAAATTTATATTTTTAATCTTCATCGATTACAATATTAGCATCCTGGTAATCTAGATCTTTACAATAAAATTAAAATAAATAACTATGAGTTTCTCTAAATTTTCTATTTTGAACCTATTTCGAAATTCCAAAATTCCGGAGGAATGTTCATATGACCCTAATTCAATTTACCTACTCCGATCACTGGTTATAGTTGTGGTTTAAATAAATAAAAATAAAAAATAAAAAACTTTTTACATATTAATAATAGGTAATACAGAATTGTAGTCTACAATAAGGTGGGTGAAGCTCTGTAAGAAAAAAAAAACAACTGTGGCATGCAAATTAAGTGTGTGGGTGTGTTTCGTGTCTGGGTGTGTGTATGTGTGCGTGTTTGAGTGTGTTGAGTAGCCTATAACCTTCCTCAAGAATTGGGCTATCAAATACAAAAAGATTTTTTCAAATCCGACTGATAATTCCAGAGATTTGCGCGCTCAAGCAATCTCTTTACCATTATTTAATTCTTATCTATTCTAACACTATTAAAAGAGAAGTTCTGACTGACTGACGGATTCGAAAAGATTGCAACATACTGACCGTAATCTCCTAACTTGACGTGCACGTTGAGCGGGGCTCCGTTCATCTCATCTCCAGGCCGGGGCATCTTCCATACAAGAACGTTCTCCGACTAAAACATATAGCATATAGTTCAATACATAGACAATGAAATTAGGAGATTCGCAGGAGAACCAAGGTAACCGACATAGCCCGAAGAATTGCCAAACTTAAGTGGCAGTGAGCAGGGTACATTGCTCGCAGAACAGATGGCCGATGGGGCCGAAATGTTCTGGAGTGGCGACCGCGTACCGGAAGACGTAGCGTTGGAAGGCCTCCCACAAGGTGGACCGACGACCTTGTGAAGGTCGCAGGAACCCGTTGGATGCGAGAAGCACAGAACCGGTCCAAGTGGAGGTGCTTGGGGGAGGATTATGTCCAGCAGTGGACGTCTTTCGGCTGAAGTGATGATGATGATGGAACGACAGACAACCACAAGGACACTCATAAAAGCGCTATATTTTGATACAATGTGTTTCTGAACAACACGTTTACATTAGTGGATCTTACATTTCTCTAACACGCACCATGGTCAATAAAAACATCAAATCATCATCATCTGCCTGTCTTATCCCAACTATGTTGGGGTCGGCTTCCAGTCTAACCGAATGCAGCTGAATGCCAATATTTTACATAGATCGACTGCCTATCTGACCTCCACAGCCTAGTTACTGGGTAATACGACACCCCTTGGTAAGACTGGCTGTCAGATTTTCGGGCTTCTGACGACTGTTAAAGATCCACGAATGACAGCCGGGACCAACGGCTTAACGTGCTTTCCGAGGCACAGAGGGGTCTCGGTATGTAAAGATGGTCACCCATCCATAGACCAACCGCGGCAAGCGTAGCTTAACCTGATCGATCGATCTGTGCGACTGTTTTTATTTAGCCACGGGCCCCTGCTCCTCAATCTATTCCTCTAACTTGAACCATGGTTAATAAAAAAATCAAATAATAAATTATTACATTTCTGTGTAAGTATATTCGTACAAACACTTTTACACGTCAATAATATTTTTTAAACTAGATGAGGTCGGCGTTTCCTATCTGACTACTCTGAGAAGAAAGGCCGAAACAAACTCAGAGGTCACAGTCTCTTTTAAAGTCCAGACATAATCTTGGTCAGGTTATATGAAGACCATGTAGATGTCTGAAATGGTCATTTGAGGAAACAACTACACAGATTGAGTGGACGTGTTCAGTCAGTGCACATGTGGGAAGGACTTGCGAGCGTATGAGAACATGCATTTTGTCCCAGACATGGACCATGACAGGTTCAATTTAACTATCATAAATCATAACCAGCCTATAATGATCCCACTGCTGGGACACAGGCCTCCTCTCCGTGAGAGGGAGTGGGCCGTAATCCACCACGCGGGCCCAGTGCGGGTTGGTAGATGTCACATGTCTTCGAATTTTTGGTTCTAGGACATGCCGGTTTCCTCACGATGTTTTCCTTCACCGTTTTGAGAGCAGTGGTGATGGAATTATTTACACAAAGTAAAGCGCCTGTCTGGGTTCGAACCTACGACCTACAACTCGTAAGTCGCGGCCGATACCACTGGGCCACCACTGCTCTCAATTTAACTATATCTGTTGTTTATTTTTTTTATATGCTTCTTTGACATAATCTTTTATTATTTGACATTGTACAGACAATTCTAATTTTCCACCTCTTTATTAGTGGTTGTAATATACATATCACTTGGTTTTAGTAGGTTTTTAAAAATTTATTTTTACGGTATCCTTTTGATGGATTCTTATTTTGTATTATTTGAAAACATTGTAATAGCAAATTATTTTTAAAAGAGTAACCGTGGAGTTTCTTGCCGGCTCTTCTCCATAGGAAACGACCAATTGGAACCGTGCACCTAGCTTCTGACGTTTCATAAGTGCCAATACAGGTTTATGTGAAATAAAATATTTTGATTTTGACTTACCTTAAGATCCCTATAGACGACCCTCCTCGCGTGTAGATACTCGAGCGCCCGCGCGACTTGCAAGGCGAGCGCCCGCGCGAGTCGAGCGCTACATCGCGACCCGCAGTCGCGGTAACTGCGCAGTACGCCGTCTAGAGCACCCTGTGTAAGTACACATGGCCTTTGTTAATAAGACAGATATTTTATGTCAAGGACCGTTCAAGTATTACGTAAGCAGATTTTTTGCAATTATTAACCCCCCCAACCCCCTCGTAAGCAAAAGTAAGCAAAGCTTTTACCCCCCCCCCCATGCTTACGTAAACATTGGTACATGCATTTTTCAATGTGTTCAGGTTTCTTTATTGATTCATGAGCAGCAATTATATGCGTTTCGTTTTTAAGCATAGACAAGTAGTGTTGCCATATGTGTTCAAACCAAAATCGACAAAATTTTGTAAAAAATCCGAAAAAGTAAAAAAAATAATACTGCTGACGTAATCACCATCCAGACCCCTCCATCCCCCATGTCATCAAAAATAAGCAAAGCAAAGACCCCCCGCCCCCCTGTAGTGCTTACGTAATACTTGAATGGCCCCTAAAGTAAGATACAAATTGTTGTTAATGAATATATATATATATATTTTATCAAAATCGTTTACTTTTTCCATTTTTGTAAATATGTGAGCACCATGTATCTATCAGATTATTAATTTATATGTCATGGTTTCATTTTTAATTCTTTTACCTATTGTGGTATAGTAATTTTATTTTAGGTGCATCGTCTTCACATATTATTTTATTATATAATTAATGTATGCAAAATATTGTAAAACATTTTAAAAGAGTAACGGTGGAGTTTCTTGCCCATTCTTCTCCATACGAAAACTACCTTTTGTAAGGGGCGACTAGAATCAATTCTGTTTCATTGTAATTTTTGACGTTCAAAAGTGCCTTTTATGTGCCTATTTGAAATAAATGCTTTGACTTTGACTTTGAATAAATGGGTAATTTTTCTTGGTACTTACTGCTGGCGCTAGTGCCAGTAACAGCGCCAAGGGAGCGGCACACACGGCCAGCAGTGGCACTACGTGCTGGTGCTTCAGTTGACTCAGTATTGACAGTTCTTGTCGGAGGCCGCAGTAGGCGCGGCAGGCGGCGGCTGTTGGTTCTCGTTCCCAGCGGGAGAGGGCGGCCTGGAGAAGATACAAAGAGTTGGCATGAATTTCACGAAGCAGTTCAAAGTTTAAGAGCGTTTACGTTTACGCCGAACGCATAGATATCTTTGGAGAAATCGTTGGACCTTCCATTAGAGCGTTTACACCGTACTGCATTTCATACAAACTTTCAAGCCCTTGTTTTTCGAAATGAATGAACCGAATTTAATGAAACTTCGTACGCATAAGCAGGATACAAAGGTCCAAAAAGTTATTAAAACATTTTCGAAATATATTATTAAAAAAAAAACCCGGAAATCTCTGTTTCTAAAAAAATTTAAATCGGTCTAATTTGGCTGTAACACTATTTTTCGAAAAGTTCTTAACTAACTTTTTAGACCTTTGTATCCAAGGGCTGGCTTTTAAATTGGCCAAAGGCTAAGCATTGCCATAAAACGTGGTAATGCTGCCAGTCTCTTGGGTACATTACCAGTCGACAGCGATGCGGATGAATTTTTCGACGCTATATTTTACTTTCTGTACATTATTTTTATTATTTTGTTAGATATTAGTTAGTTTTTGCTTATATATTGTTTTAAAATTAAATGTTATACCATTGATGATAAGCCTCTATTCTTAAAAGTAAAGTTACCTTATAAGCATGATGCGCAGCCGCATCGCTGCTCGCGGGTGGCGGGACTGGCTGCAGCGCTTTAAGGGCCACGTTGATAGGCTCGCTGGGCCCCGGGGCCCCGGGCGGGGGCCGCCACGTGGCCGACAGGACGGTCCCGAAGGCCCCGCGGCCTGCGACGGCGCCCCGGGTTATGTGCTCCCAGCGAGCGCGTTTCGATTCTTCTACGTCCAGTAGTAACTGTGGACCAGATTTTAATATTATACATTTTTTTTTGTTACCTTTTTTATTTGATGGAAAGCGATTGATGATGTCTATGATGGAACGAGCGTGCCCAGAAGATGCCTAAGACACGAACTCCCAGGCATCGGCGAAACACAGCAGGTTGTTTGACGCTGGACTCTGGGACCTGATTGATAACTAGACCTACGCCCTTTGCATATGCTTTGAGGGGCTCGTGGCTAAATAATAACAGTTGTAAGGGTCGATCCTCTTGGTTAATCAACGCTTGCCGAGGTTGGTCCGTGAATACGTAACCATCTTTACATACCGAGACCCCTCCGTGCCTCTGAAAGCACGTTATACCGTTATTCCCGGCTGTCATTTGTAGATCTTTGACAGTCGTTACGAGTAGTCAGAAGCCCGAAAGTCTGACAAGCAGTCTTACCGAGGGGTATCGTATTACCCAGTAACTGGGGAGCAGTCCTGCGGTACTTACAGTGTCGGGAGCGACCAGCCGCAGCTGCACGAGGCTGTCGCTGTGCAAGGGGCAGTGCAGGCGGCTGCTGCTGCAGGCTGCAAGGATGCACTGCTCCACGGTCCAGGCGGTCGCTATGGACCAGTTCTGAGGTTCGCTGTTGACTACGCCTTCCACGGAGCCAAGGCGAGATGATGCTAGAAGATTAAAAATGTCAAAAAAAAAAACACGAAAATAAAATCAGCTGTTCCTTACATTTTTATGTTCGCATCTCGTCAGAATATAGGGAACAGCTGATTTATTTTCGCGATTTCAGGTTTGTTTCCATAGTAAAAGTTGTTCATAATGATGAGTACAATGACCCCTTAAGAGGTTTTGCATTAATTCAATAACACCCTGTATATAAAATTCAAATTCCTGACTGACTGATACATCAACGCACAGCCTAAACTGCTGGTTCTAGAGACATGAAATTTGGAGGGTGTGTTCTTTGTGAAGAGTAGGTATCCACTAAGAAAGGGTTTTTCGAAATTCCACCCCCGAGAGGGTGAAATTTCACGCGGACGAAGTCGCGGGCAGAAGCTACATAAATCTTTTCCTTCAATTTTATTTTATTCCACACCTACATCAAATACAAATAACTATTTTTGACCTTCAAAATGGTTGAGCTGAATGGTGCTAATACATGCGTCATGTTCGTGAACGGGCGCCGTCAGTAGGGACTGGTCATCTCTTGGCCATGGCTTATTTTTAATTTAATATTTGAATTGTTTTTTTTACGTCTTTTCATAACGGACGCTTTTAACGTTCTGCATCGTTCTCACATGCATAATTTTTAACATGAATGATGTAACCAAGTCTTTGTAACCTTATTAGTTTGATTTAAAAGAGTGTCCATGGAGTTTCTTGCCCGTTCTTCTCCATAGGTACCTACGCTTTGGAATGGGCAACTAGCTTCATATTTTCTGACTGACCGACTTCTTGACAATTCAAAAGTGCCTTAAATTGGTTTATCCATACCAATATTATAAATTCGAAAGTAACTCTGTCTGTCTGTATGTTACCTTTTCACGCCTAAACCACTGAACGGATTTCGATAAAATTTGGCAGAGAGATAGATTGCATCCCGGGGAAGGACATAGGATAGCTTTTATCGACATACCTCACGGGCAGAAGCTAGTTTGAAATAAATGCTTTGAGTTTGAGTTTACTTACCATTTGACTCCGCACCAACTCCACTGTCTCCGTCGGAAGCTCTGGATTCCTCAGACAAACGCAGACGTCTCGGTTCAGCACCGCCCAGCTCTAATCTTCTGAACGCCTGGAGACAAGTTACAAAGGTTACAAAGATGGTTCGTTTAATCCACCAAATCCACCATCAACTGCCAGTTATAGGCCGCTATTACGAGCACTGAGATAGAAGCATGGAGACGGCCTATTCTACTATAGAAATAACAGTTATACAAATATCTATCATATCGACACACACATGTCAAAAAGCATTCTGTTTCTTTTTAACAAATCAAGAGCTGCAGTGCAGCAGGAGAGCAGTGGTGGCCCAGTGGTAACGGCCGCGACTTACGAGTTGTAGGTCGTAGGTTCGAACCCAGACAGCTTTACTCTGTGTAAACTATTTCAGCACCTTTGCTCTCCAAATGGTAAAGCCAGCTGTGAAAGTGACTATTCTGACTGACAAATGTCGGACAAAGAAGCCATCAAATTCTGATTGCTTATTCAATTGATGTAACTTTTTGGGACATAAAAAAAAAATTATAGAAAATAATAAAGTTAAAGTTAAAATAGGCAGATCCAGAATCATGATTAAACACTAAATACAAATAATTATTGCGTCTCCGTGTTTCCGAAGTTCGGTGAAGATTGCTGAAGTATGAGTTTCCCAGTCAAAATTATCTATGCTTCAGCTCCAAGTAGGGTCAAGCTATCATCTTACCTGAGCCAGCTGCTGTTCCTGTTCCTGGTGCTGTGCTTGAGGAGCATTGTGTTTGAGACACTCGGGACATGGAACTACTCGCGTGATGAGACACCGGCCCTCGGAGGTGTGGACGAAACGGGTGCCTGAAAGAATCGGGGCTGTAGACATTTTCCTGTCCAAGTGTTTTGAAACAATATTCGTCCTTGGAGAAACATTTAAGAGCGTTTACGACGTACGTCATTTCATACAAACTCTCAAGCCCTTGTTTTCCGAAATTAAGGTCTAAAAAGTTATGTAAGAACATTTTCGAAAAATAGTGTTACAGCCAAATTAGATCGATTTTAAATTTTCCATAGACACAGATTTCCAGTTATTTTTTTTTAATTAAGACATTTCAAAAATGTTCTTTGTTTGTTTGTTTGTTTGTTGTGCGTTCGATTCGTACGAAAAAAAAAAACTTATCCGTTTGACACAGTGAAAAATTATAGAATACTAGCAGCGCCCCGCGATTTCACCCGCATAAGTGTCGATCCCGTGGGAATATCAGGATAAAAAGTATCCTATGTATTATTCTGAAGTATAATAGCTATAACACTGTAAAGTTTCATCAAAATCGGTGCAGTAATTTTCGCGTGTAGAGTAATAAACATCCATACATCCATCCTCACAAACTTACGTGTTTTTTTTTTCCTAATGGCATCTCGTAGTTGACCTTGAGAGGTCGTGACTACTTAACCGGACTATCCTGTGGCTGCCTTAAGTAAAACTCAAAGCCTCCAGCCAGGGGCATAAAACTAACTACGTTATGCTAAGCGACTACGCACTAAGGGCACCCCCTGTGGGGTACGAACCTCGGCTTAGGGGGTCGCTGGAGAGGGCAGCAAGAAGGGGCAGGCTGGATCACAATTATATTATTTAAGCTCGATGGAGCCGGCATTTCCTATCTGAGTACTCTGAGAAGAAATGCCGAAACAAACTCAGAGGTCTCAGTCGGGAATTTAAAGCTACTGGCTCAGCTGCGGCGCGGGCTGGCACTGCATCGGGCAACGACAAACTTACGTGTTTATAATATTAGTAAGCTATAGGATAGGATTCAAAATAAACTTACCAAGTGAAGGGTACCAGTCTTCTAGCAGTAAATCCACGTGGTCTGCCACTAGAGCTAGTACTTTAGCAAGAGTCTCCGGGTTCGGTTCCAAGCTGATGCTCTGATAAAAACAAAATAAGTACAAATAAATAAAATTGGAATGTCTGTTTGTAATATTAAAATAACCGCTTTATACTAAATGCTGAAATCACGAAAAATATATCAGCTGTTTAAGAGGAAACATCATGGCGTAGAGAAATGAAAAATAGGTATTTCTAAAATCTATTGCTGTCGCGCAGTGCCCGAACAAGCGGGCTATCAAGTGCGATAGAGACAACTGCAGCTTGGACTGAAAATACCTATTAAAATTACAAAAAATCATCGATTTGTAGTCCAATGATTCCTTCTCCAAAACTTAACCGATTTAAGTACTTTTTTCATTAAAAATTAAAATATGGCTTGATATATTATTATTATATTTTTTTTATATAATCTAGTCAAATTTGTTTTCTGGATGTTTGAATTCAGCGGAAAATCCGGCCCTTTTTTAAGTTTTTGAACGTTTATAATTTTTTTTAATAATTAAGTTATGAAAAAAAGGCAAAGTCAAAGCATTTATTTCAAATAGGCACATAAAAGGCACTTTTGAACGTCAAAAATTACAATGAAATAGAATTTATTCTAGTCCCCCATATCGAAATTATAGGGACATGCTAATAGTAACCATAGATACTCAGGAAAAAAAGTATGACTGTATCGGTATTATCCAGAGAGAAAACAGGGGACTATGTTTGTATGGAAAAACGGCCCTTGTGTTTCATCTTAATACAAAAGTAGGTATTGACCTACTAGACCAAAATGTATGAAACAGCAAAATTTTTTTTGGTGTATTCAGAGTTGGTCCCATAGTGAAACTTGTTCATATTCATGGGTAGAATAACCTGTAAAAATTTGTAGACGGTAAAAAAAAATTCCAGTATGAGTCCACATAATTATTACAAGTCTAAACTCCGTGATGCTACTGAGAATTTTCTGTAAAACCACAATAACTCTTTGTACGACAATTAGATCCAGGACCATAAGGTCAGCAGTCACGGTTACGACCACAACACTGAACAAGATCAGAAGGCCTAGTAATTTAAAACGTTAAAAAAATCTAGTCGCAGTCTCATCTCGGCGACAAGCAAATGTCAAAAACTTGTCAAAAATTTAGGGAAAGTAGAGGTATTTTTGATAGATTGAGACTGAGATCAGACTGTGAAAGTTCTTAAAATTACGCGAATTGCCCCTCAGATCATGAACGAATAATTATCAATGTTCTTTTTTAATATAATATTTTTGATTTGCTTACCTGATATCCAGATATTGGTAAACCATCATCTCTTCTGATGACGCAAACTTGCGCTGGTAGCAAGATCTCCACACAGGATGATGACTGCACGTCCAGCTCACACCATGCACCTTCTTGACGTACCCTGAATCTGATGAAGAAGAGAAAATCTTACTTAAGAGCGTTTACGCCGTACGGCATTTCATACAAACTTTCAAGCCCCTGTTTTTCGAAATGAATGAACCGATTTTAATGAAACTTCGTACGCAAAAGCAGGATACAAAGGTCTAAAAAGTTAGTTGAGAACATTTTCGAAATGTCTGATGAAAAAAAAAAGATAACTGGAAGTCTCTGTTTCTATGGAAAATTTAAAATCGGTCTAATTTGGCTGTAACAGTATTATTCGAAAATGTTCTTTACTAACTTTTTAGACCTTTGTATCCTGCTTATGCGTACGAAGTTTCATTAAAATCGGTTCATTCATTTCGAAAAACAAGGGCTTGAAAGTTTGTATGAAATGCCGTACGTCGTAAACGCTTTTAACTTAATCAGCAACTCTCTTGTCGCTGTCTAATCGCCGAAATTTGAACAATACGGGAGCGACATCAACGCTACTTTTTTGTTAAACTTTTGGTTGAGCGGCAACCGGCTGGCCGGAAACTTTTTAGTCGCCGTGCGCGCACTTGCATTGCAACCAATAGACGGGCGACAGTTGCGTCCAAACCCGCGGACAAAATTGTATCCCAGCTGTCGCGTCGCTACATGCGCGCACTTTCATACAAACCCGTGGAGTTGATGTGAGAGACAAATCCGCCATTAAGTCCGCCTCTGTACATTTTTGTGCTTGAAGTATTAAATAAATAATAATAAATTAGTTGCGGAGACAAAAGTTGCGGCCTGCCTTACATATAACACCATTTTTTTTTAAGGATGGGAAATCATCCAATGACCCCTCCCGCTCTGGGTGGAGCGGAAGGGAGTGTCAGACTCTTACTGACTAAAACCCATCCGTGTTCCTTCCTTAGCCCTTTACGTTCCGGGGCAGCGGTAACCCTTTCGGACAATCCCGCTGCCCCGGCAGGCTTCGGCCCTGACGGGCCCCTCCTTCGATGCTGACATCTCTACATATAACGCCCTGGAGTACTGCAGAAGTCCCTCACCTAACGTTATGGTAGTGCTCGTCGGGCAGCTCGTCGTCGTGCGCGCCGGGCAGCAGCGCGTCGCGCCGCGCCGGCAGCTCGCGCAGCGCCAGCACCGTCAGTGCGCCTGCGCACACGCGCGCGCCCCGCAGCCACAGCTTCCAGCCCCACGACAGCTCTAGGGCTTTGGATATGGTTTCGTCTAGTTCCATCTGTGATAAAGTAGGGTAAAACTGTTTTAAAAACTTTTAAGAAATCGTTTTCTTGCGTTAATATTTATTATTGTTAGGGATATTAATTGTTGAGCAAATTGACTATCAACTTAAATGGTCTGTATGTTCAAATGACAACGGTATTTTTAACCGACTTCCAAAAAGTAGGAGGTTATATGTTCGACTTCTAGTATGTTTTTCTTTTAAATATATGTTCATCGTATTCTCCGTCAATTGTGGACTTATTTTAATTATTTTTTTTTGTTTGACAGTCCCATTGTCGTCGGTGTCAAAAAACGAAAATGCGGAACCAACGACACCGACTTCCGAAATTAAAGTTATTTTTCACTTTGTAAGTAGGTAGTGCTTTTTTTGGAAGTAGGTTTTTTTTTTTGTTAAAAAGTTTTTATTGACAGTCGCAAACGTTCAGAAGGCCAATTCCCGTAATTAAAAACGTTCAAAATCTAGTCACAATCTCATCTCAGCGACAATCAGTATCAAAAAAAAAAAAAAAAACGAGTTATTTTTGACAGATAGAGACTGAGATCAGACTGTGAACGTTCTTAAAATTACGAGAATTGCCGCTCTGATTTTAATGACTCTGCGCCACGCAAAAAAAAGCGTTCCAGCTTCTTGTCACAAAGTGAAGACATGAGCATTATCCATCGCACGAAGTCTTTGCGATTTCAGACTTATAGTTTTTTTATTCCAAGTTTCTTCGTATTTCAAGAACCTCATAATAAAACAAACTGTAGACTGGTTCAGACAGACAGTGTGGGTCATTTCTTTTTTCTGTTTTCCTTCTTAGTTAGTTTTAATCATGATCTGGCAGTTTGAGCCATTTACGCGGCCTACCCAAATGTCCTTTCTTTGGTATTGTTCGTCGAATCGTTGAGCTCCTCAAGTTCCGAGTTGAGCTGCACGATTTTTGACAAATGCGTGCACTGACTGGACAGGTCCGCTCAATCTGTGTGGTTCTTTCCTCAAAAGACCATTTCAGACACCAATCTACATGGTCTTCACTTTATGTGACCAAGATTATGTCTGGACTTTAAAAGAGACTGTGACCTCTGAGTTTGTTTCGGCCTTTCTTCTCAGAGTAGTCAGATAGGAAACGCCGAGCTCATCTAGTTTAAAAAAAATATGATTGATTTATGTTTGTGCAAACCTACTTACAGAAAATAAATCATTTAACATTTACAATGGAAAAACAGTGTCAAAAATCCAATTAGGTACAAATATTATGGACCCACTCACTTCAGGCGGCAACTTGTACACGGCATAAGGGGCCTCAGCCAGCTGCTGGTCAGCCAACAGCCTCGCGCACAGCCGCGGCCAGAACCCGCACGGCACGTACGAGAGGAGTAGCAGTCGTCGCAGTGGACGACCACCTCGCCCTGACACCACCAGCTTGTGGCAGTCCTCTGGCAAGCAGATAAAGATAAAAGATAAAGATATATTTAGAAAGAAAGAAAATATTACGTTTATTTGCGGTCAAAAAAAGATAACACAAAAATAAAATAAAATAAAAAAGGTTGGGGTAAACATGCGTCACATTCACAAAAAACGGCTATCGGCTACGGCTATTTATTGCATAACTGTGTACATTTAGTTCTTATACATTACATTATTGATTCCACAGTATACCCAAGTCTATGCAATAGTATGAGAAATTAGAAAAAAAAAATTACAAACAAATATACAAATTACTTACAAATATAATCTTCTTATATAAATGAATCGCTAAATGTGTTGCTAAGCGCAAATCTCGAGAACGGCTGGACCGATTTCCCTAATTCGTTTTTTTATAATATTCCTTGAAGTACGAGGATGGTTCTTACGGAGAGAAAAAAAAAATATTCGAAAAAAAAATTGCACCCGTTGCGAAGCTGGGGCGGGCAGCTAAATTTTTTATAAAAAAAAACTCATGCAGATTATAAAATACATTATCAATAAAAAAAAAACAATTTATTTTTAAATATTTTTCTATTTAATTGCTGGCGGTAACTAAAAAAGAACAATATTTTTGAAGTTAAATCTAAAATTCTGTCTGTTTATCGCCGCTAATCTCTGAAACGGCTGGACCGATTTTGACGGGACTTTCACTTGCAGATAGCTGATGAAATAAGAAGTAACTGAGGCTAACTTTTATTTTAGAAAAAAAAAAAATGTTATATTGCACGCGGACAAAATCGCGGGTAACAGCTAGTGTACAACATCAACAGATACTTACGTATCAGCGTAGGGGAGTCAGTGCCCCTGCTGTCCGGCGCGGGAGTCAGCTGAGCGGCCCACGTGCGGCGCGGAGTGCCGCGGTTTGAGCTGCACCACGACCGGGAGCGGACTGGTAGCTGGGCGAGGAGTGAAGCGACGTGTGGAATATCAGTGAAAAACAAACAAGTTAGATTAAAAAGAAAGAAACAATAGCAGGACAGTGTTTTTTTTTTTGACGTGATAACGTCTTATAAATCGATGAACGCCGGCTGCACGCACGAAAAAGCATGACTCATTGTCACGTTCCGCCTGAGCCGAGTGTGCAAGGTACAAGCGATAGAGAGGCACGATCGGCCTAAGCGTTTGGCTTGTGACGCATCTATCTCTTATGACGTTATCACGTAAAATTATCGTCCATAAACTGACTTTACAGACAACCAATTTTTCATTTATTTGTTAAGTAAGGTTTTTTCAGGTAATTTTATTATTACGATTTGTCGCATGTTTTCGATTTCATCCTGTAGTAACGCAATGTAGTAACCGCAGTATAGAACTGGATGGGTGTGCGGCCAGCGAACTGGCTTCGTCTCCTTGCGCCAGCATACGACACGCAGAAACACAGACTTACCCCAAGGTTAAGCAACACCCGTCAAGGTATAGAAAAGGATGGGTGACCATACTTGGTGACCCGTAAATTTAATTAGGTTAGATCGTAAATTTATTCCTCTATGATCGTTAACAAACAATTCAAAAAAAGAAAAAAAAACTGCCATACCTACTTGTATCCTCAAAGTTAAGCAACTACGTCTGATGTAAAGAAACAGATGAGTGCCTATTACCTACTTAGGCAAGATTGTTGACACTGAAACCCTACAAAAAAGCTACACCCATTATTTTTCTCAAGTTAAGTAACACTCAACAAGGTATAAACAATGATGGGTGGTCTTTAAACTACAAGATTGCTACTAACCAGAACTCTCTAAAAGAGACGCCCACCAATTTTCGCCAAAGTTAAGCAACACCGCCCAAGGTATAGAACCGGATGGGTTCGCATACCTGGTGCTGTGGCGGCTCGGTGCGCGGCAAGAGCGGCGGCACGAGCAGTAGGCGCGAGTCCCAGCACAGCGCCAGCTCGAACTTGTTCAGCAGAGACACGCCCAGCGAGCTGGCTTCGTCTCCTCGCGCCAGCATAGGAGATGCCTTGAACACGTGGGCTAGGTCATCGATCTTCATTATTCCTGAGGTGAGAGAAAAATAAAATATTTTTTTTTTTTTTTTATTTAACTTTTCCACCGTAATACATTTCAACCCGTGCGGCTGTTATTACAGCCACAAGCACCTCAGAAATTCTCTGTATCACTACATAGTATAAAGCAAAGTCGTTTCCCGTGTCTGTCTGTCCCTTAAATCTTTAAAACTAATGAACGGATTTTGATGCGGTTTTTTTTAATAGATAGAATGATTCAAGATGAAGGTTATATATATAATACATGCATAATATAGTAGAGAAACACTGATAATTTTAGAGGTTTTTAATGTAAGGTCATAAATAAACACATTTTTTTGCGCTTACATTGCAAGCGCTGGCTGAACCCTACGAGATAGATCAAAATAATGTACTACAGTATTGTACACCTTAAAATGGTCTACAAAAGAGTCCGCGATGGTATATGTCTATCTCTTATGGATAACCAACAATAACCATTTTTTATCCTTTACGAAAAAGCGATTTTAAGCAATACAGCATTAATCTTTATACAATTAAGTACCTTAAATAAATTGTGCATGTAATAAAGATTAGTATGGCCCTTTACAGCATGTAATTTAAATGAATATTTTCGAAGATATTACAGATTTAAAATGCAGGGACATAGCGGTTGCATCGGCGGCGGCGGTACGGCCGGGGGGCTCGTGCCTATAAATAGGGCGTAAAGTAAATTATTTTTAAGACAAAACGAATTTTTTTTAGGAATTGTTTGTTTGTACTTTAGTCTGTATTAAGGTTAAATTTTAAACCGCACTTATAGTAAGTAGATTAGGTTAGATAGGATTTGATTAAAACCATAACTTATCAATTGTATTTCTTCTATTAAGATCTTGGTTTGAATCAAAACTCCCATTTTTTTTTACCCGGGCTCTTGGAATTGGGCATCAGACGTTTCAGATCTTCGATTTTGACGACCCCGCTGTCGCTGGCATAAGCAACAGCTAACGAAAGCCTTTTGGTTCTTTTTTAAGATGGCCTCTTACGGGTGGGTATTATACTGAAATATAATAAATATATCGAATATTATACTCACCATTATTAGCGAAAGGATTGATTTCCCTGACAGTAACAACATGAGCCAACACGTCACACAGCCACTGTGGTCTTAAGAAGTATAACTCTTTCAGAGTCGCGTCGTCATAATGTAGGAGAACACCTGAAACAGAAATATTATATTTATATTATATTATATTTTATTATATTTTGCGTGGATGTGACGCATGTTTTCTCCCAAATTGTTTTTTTTTTCTTTTGATGCGTCAGTTTTGCCGCAAATAAACGTATTTTCTTTCTTTCTTTCAAATATTTTCATTAATTATCATTACGTAACGTTATATATTATACATAACGTTTTGAGAGCAATGGTGATTAAATGAGGTTTGAAAATTACGTTTACTAGATGGCAACACTGAGACATCAGGTCCGGGCACCTGTCACAAGTGTCAAAGTGCCTATATTTTCTGTAGTCGTGACTGAATGATGAACGAACGAATGAAACGAATGATGATCGACATCATATATTTTTTATTGGAAGACCTCTTGTCAAAGTGGCGCCAACTGAAGGCCAATTCTCGTAATTTAAAACGTTCAAAATCTAGTCGCAGTCTCATCTCAGCGACAAACAAATGTCAAACACTTGTCAAAATGTATGGAAATTAGAGGTATTTTTGACAGATTGAGACTGAGATCAGACTGTGAGCGTTCTTAAAATTACGAGAATTGCCCCTCTGGTGTCGTGAATTTTCATGAAAACACTCACACAAATTATTTACACAAAGTATAGCGGCTGCCTGGGTTCGAACCCACGACCAACTCGACTAACTCGGGGCCATTACCATTGGGCCACCACTGCTCCAAGTTTATTAACATAGTCGAGTCCATTGTTATTTGTATATCACGTTAATATTATAGGTACTCGTAAAGGCGAAAGTTTGTGAGTGTGTGTTTGTATGTTTGTTACTTCTTCACGTTCAAACGGCTGAACCAATTTTGATAAATATTGGTATGGAGGTAGCTGACACCCTGGATTAACATATAGGTTACTTATTATCCCGATATTCCCACAGGATCGAAACTTATGCGGGTGAAACCGCGGGGCGCAGCTAGTAAAATATAAATAAATAAAGTTATTAAGATTGTCAATGGACATGTGGGCAGGGCACATTGCTCGCAGAACAGATGGCCGATGGGGCCGAAAGGTTCTGGAGTGGCGACCGCGTATAGGAAGACGTAGCGTTGGAAGGCCTCCCACAAGGTGGACCGACGACCTTGTGAAGGTCGCAGGAACCCGTTGGATGCGAGAAGCACAGAACCGGTCGAAGTGGAGGTGCTTGGGGGAGGATTATGTCCAGCAGTGGACGTCTTTCGGCTGAAATAATGATGATAGTCAATAGTCATACCATTTTCATGTAGAAACATTGTCGCTTGATGCAACTCCGCCGCGTCTCTGAACATGCGATGATTCTTTTGTTGCATGTATTGTGTCACCTGGGGATGTTAAAAAAAAAAAAAGTTAACTGGTAATCTCTGTTTCTATGGAAACTTTAAAATCGGTCTAATTTGTCTGTAACACAATTTTTCGAAAATATTCTTAAGTAACTTTTTAGACCTTTGTATTCTGCTTATGCGTATGAAGTTTCATTAAAGTCGGTTCATTCATTTCGAAAAACAACGGCTTGAAAGTTTGTATGAAATGCCGTACGGCGTAAACGCTCTTCAGTTGGCCGCTTCGGAAGGCCCACGAAATTCTATCTTTTTACAATATTACGTCCTAAAACCTTTTATTTTGCAACAAAATATAAAAAAGAAATAAGTTGGCCGTCGACATTATCTTCAAGAGTATATCGACTCACCAGCTTCCTGTACTCTTCGTGTCTTACCACCGGCTCCCGAAGATCAGCAGCCAACGAGGTGATACACTCCTCTAAAGCAAGGTATGTGGCTGGAATGCGCTGTTCTAGTAGAGGCTCTTTACTACCTGTAACATAAAATTATTACACATACATCATCATCTGCCTAGCCGTTGGGGTCGGCTTTCAGTCTAACCGGATGCAGCTAAATACCAGCATTTTACATGGAGCGACTGAATATCTGACCTCCACAGCCCAGTTACTGGGTAATACGATACCCCTTGGTAAGACTGGTTGTCAGACTTATAGGCAAAAAAAATGATTACCCATACAGTTATAGCAAAAAAATTTTTTTACAAATAAAAAACAAGTGCTAAATAACTTTAATTTCGGAAGTCGGTGTCGTTGGTTCTGCATTTTAGTTTATTGACACCGACTTCCGAAATTAAAGTTATTTAGCACTTTGTAGTGTTTTTTTTTGGAAGTCGGTTGTTTTTTTTTTTTGTAAAAAAGTTTTTTTGGTATAACTGTATGGGTAATCATTTTTTTTGCTTATAAGTACAAAATATTGCTTTTGAATTTTTAGATTTTTGATGATTTTTCAAAAACCGCTTGTCAGATTTCGAAAAATATTCATGGGACCATTTGGGAAGTATACCCTTTCCAACAAAAAAAGAATTTTTCAAATCAGTTGGCAAGCCACGAAGTTATGCGCACACAAATATAAAAAAAAAAATGTACAAACATCCGAATTGAGAACCTCCTCCTTTTTAGAAGACGGTTAATAAAAGTATGAGCTTCGATAAGGTTAGCGTTTCCGAATTAACCCGGCTTGAAATACTGGAACTCAGCTGCATCCGGTTAGACTGGAAGCCGACCCCAACATAGTTGGGAAAAGGCTAGGCAGATGACTGATGATGATGGTAGATTATTTAGAAATATAATTTTGGAAATAGGATAGGATCATACCTGGTGGTTTGACGCTGAATGCGACGGAGTAAATGATGTCTGCTAACAGTCTGATGTTGTGACGAGTATTGCAGGATACCTGCAACAAGTTATTGCAAAATTGTAGACTACAAATCTGAAACTGTGCTGTTATTTAAGGTCGTCGGTTATTTAACTGTGAATTTAGGATTCATTGCTCTGTTGAGAATCCGGAATAAACATAATAATATGTTAAAGTTTATAATATATTTTGTGTTTTGGTGAAAACGAAGTTCTCGCAGCTTCATAAATTATTTTGTTGTTCTGCGTCATCATGATCTCCCTACATATCGCAAATTCTTGCACTTTTTCAGAAAGTATTATAGCATCAGCCAATTATAGCGGTGTTTACCTCCAAATATATCGGAAACGTAACACTTTAGGGCACCATATTAATTGACATTTTTGTTTGTTTAAGTTTTCCCTATCCATTTAAAGGGGCATAGGAAAAACACCAACAACCTCTATAAAGGTCATTGTACTCATCATTATGAACATCTTCTACTATGGCACCAATCCTGAAAACGCGAAAAAAAAAATCTGCTGTTCCGTACATTTATATTTAAAAAAATATAGGGAACAGCAGATTTTTTTTTCGCGATTACAGGTTCGGTCCCATAGTAAAAGTTGTTCATAATGATGAGTAGAATGACCTCTTAACACGTTGACTGCCAGACAACAGACACAATAGAAAATCTATTGTTTGCGGACACCATGTGACTGCGGTGGCAGTCAACTTGAGAGGCTGTTGGTGTTTTTCCTATAACACTGTATACTATTTTCATCGTAAAAAATAAAAACAAAATGACGAGTGGCTTCCATAGAAATATGTTCGAATCTCTTAATTTTTTTCTTTTATTTGGTCGTTTTTTTTTTCTTGTTGTTTTAAAGCGCCTTCGTCAATGTCATTGGCGTTACCTTTACTTATATTGTCTAAAATATCTTTTTTTTTCATATTGTGCCTAATGTAATGGTGCCCAAGATACAGGCTGTGCCTTGTTTGGCACCAACGATACCTCCATATTGTAATTTCGAATTATGAAATAAACGATTTACTTTACTTAACTCGTCTTATAACCTGTTATAGCAGTTTATTATTTAACACGAAAGCTATTGTCACTCTACTTCATCATCAGTTTACACCTGGACATATGCCTCTCCTATTGCACGAAATTCAACTCGATTTTCGGCAACTCTCATCCAGCTGCTACCAGCCATCCTGCGAAGATCGTCGCTCCACCTAGCCCGAGGGAGTCCTGCCTTATTTCACTTCACTTACCTCAACGGAATCCAACACGCGAGGTAGACCAAGCTTATCAGCATCAGGAGCCCCCATGATGGATGAGCGAATCAGCCGCTGAAGAACTTCAGGGCTTTCACTCTCTGGCAGGTTACACTGGAGACAAGAGAAAGATTAGCCTGAAAGATAAAAAAGAAACGTGTGGGGTCGGAGGACCCCCGACAGGAACGAAGTTCAAAATAAAAATTCAAGATGGCAGCTGCGAAAATTTCAAAATGTCGACAATTTTTACATTTTTGCAGCCAATCATCATGGATTTTCATTGTGACCACAATATCGACTTTAGCACCCTCGAAAACCATAAAAACAACACCCATGACGAAAAATTTGAATTTTCTTGAAGCACTAAAAAAAAGGGGGTTAGCAGTGGAAATTAAAATTGGTTGTCTGTAAAGTCGGTTTACGGACGATAATTTTACGTGATGACGTTATAAGAGATAGATGCGTCACAAGCCGAACGCTTAGGCCGATCGTGCCTCTCTATCGCTTGTACCGCGCTCTCGCTTGCACGCTCGGCTCAGGCGGAACGTGACAATGAGTCATGCTTTTTCGTGCGTGCAGCCGGCGTTCATCGATTTATAAGACGTTATCACGACATCAAACATAAAATTAATACGTCTTGATAAATATGTCTACTCACACTTGCAACTTGATCGTAGTGCGTAGCGACCATAATAACAGGCGAGCCCGGGGCACGAGCTTGTATAGACCTAGACAAAAATACAATATCTTCTATACATACAAACATTAAAATTTTAGGCTGAATTTAGGCAAATTTTAGGAATTTTAAGCTGGCAACACTGGTCGTCAAAAAAAACGATCGGTAGGTTAATTATTTTAATAAATTATTAAAAGTGTTATAAATATGTAAAATTAGTGTAATTATAGTCGAACCTAGATATTAAGGGGCCGGCGGAGCATGCGTTGTTCACACAAACGTAAAACCAAAATAATTTTTAAATCAAACATAATTATTCGATATAATATAGCGAATATATAGCGGCCCGCCCCAGCTTCGCACGGGTGCAATTATTTTTTTCGAACTTTTTTTTTTCATGCAAACCTTGTCCTGGCAATACACAACAAAAAAGAATTAGCGAAATCGGGTCAGCTGCTCTTGAGATTTGCGCTTAGCAACACATTTAGCGATTCATTTTTATATTATAGATGTGTATTTATTCCGATTGGATTACAGAATAACTAGGTTCCCAAATATTTTGCATGGACACTGATTTAAAGACGAGTTAAGAGAAAAATATTTTTTCTATAGAAATTTGAAATTCCTCATATCTCGTCTTTATATCAGTCTCAGCTTGATTATGAAAATAATTCATGCCGTGTGTTAGCATTATGCTGAGCGATGGCCGTTTTGCGTGGATGTGACGCATGTTTTTTTTGATGCGACATGTTTACCGCAAATAAAAGCTTTTTCTTTCCGTGTCATTTGCCAGCAAAATGGTACTCGCCAATCGTAAAGTTTAATAATTATTCAGAACAAAAATGTTAGTTCAATATTGCCATGAGGCACACTTTCCTGCTAATTTTTTAATTCTTTCCTACCTGAGCCAGTTCAGTGCTCCAGCGAGTCCCTTCCTTCCATCAGTCACTTTCCACACGACGAGATACAGCGATCTTCGCGACAAGAAGTACTGATGTGTTGCATAGTACCTGTAAAATACATTACATTACTAAAGGATGATGGGCAAAAATGTATGGAGCCTAGTACCCGCCCTAATGAATGAATGAAATGCACCGATCCTAGCGTGGTTTGACCAGACTCGGACGGTTTCTAGAGCTCTTGTGCTTACACACACATTACACATATACACATACACTTGATAACCACAAGTAAAGTGCGCGTCGCTTCGTGAGATAAAAATACTGTACTGACTTGTATAATGCATAAAAAAATTAAAGAAAATTTTAATTTCGCGTACTACCCTGTCGCTGTCGCCTTAAAAAGGTAGAAAGATATCTTATTATATTTATTTACGAGTATACAGTGTGTCAGCTTAAACGAGGGACATACTTTAAGGGAGTGAAGTACTCATGAAAATTCACAACTTTTAATATGGGGCGGATTCAAAATATGGAAAAAAAAAACAGCTGTTCCCTACATTTTGTCCAGTTATGCGAACATAAATGTGTGTGTTTTCATGAGTACTACACTCCCTTAAAGTATATCCCTCGTTTAACCTGACATACTCTATATTAATCACTCACTCCTGCTGCCCCCCAAAGTCCCAGGTCCGGAAAGTGATGGGTCCCCGCGTGGAGCGGTGTTTCTCGTACACCCACGTGCCGATATCCACGCCCACTGTTGAAACGTTGCCACGACGGGAGGATTTATTACCCATGCGCTTTGCCCAATGCTAGAAAGGGGATGATTTTTAAACCATAGTTAATTTTTTATACAATATGTAACTTAATTAACGCAAAACCTCATACACCTCAGTTAGAGTGTTAAAAAGCATAATACAATGACAATTTTTTTTTAAAGCTATTTTGTTAAGAATATTGACCCTACAGTTACCTGCATTTAAAATTGAGTCTTATTGCCTTGAAATAAGATTTAATTTCCTTTGCCTCAATTGGCGGTTAGTATGGCAAAATAACTTATAATAGTCTTGCTGACCATGGTTTTATTGTTGTTATTAGTAATACCTAACTTGTTTATTAATTTTTACTTTGATGGTCCTAGTTTATCATTTGTGACTTCAAGTGACAGCTTCGTGAACAGAACCCAGCATTGCATAAATATGTAAGTTGTCACGCCCTTTATACCTGGAGGCTTTTATTTAGGTAGTTATTACTTTTGATTTAGTATTTTTATTTTAGCTTGAGTACGTATAGATTTTTATGGTATTTGTTGGTATATTGGCGTGGCTAGCTAACATATGGCAAATAATTTTATTGAATGTTCTGTGTCCTGTAATGTTAATTAGATACTTTGCAGATCTAGTTTTGTATACAGTCGAGTATTTTATAACTGAACAGACAGCTGTGCTGCTAGGGAGTTTGTTGCGCTACTTCTTCTCCCCAGCGAAAGCACTAGGAAGTGGTGAAGGGCGGGAGTGCCGGGGGACTGTCTTTTGTCATTTTGACGTTCGAAAAGTGCTGATTCTCAGCCTAGTTTGAATAAATGACTTTTGATTTTGATTTTTATAAGTAATAAAAAAACTATTTTAAGTCACTGGAATTGATTCAATAGTTCATTATGAACAAAACTTGCAGTTATTCTGTAACACCTTGTATAACTGGATTATGGAGGTCAGTTATGCAGTGGCTTCATGTAAAATACTGGTATTCAGCTACATCTGGTTAGACTGGAAGCCGACCCCAACATAGTTGGGAGAAGGCTAGGCAGTAGAAAGATATGAAACCTCGACTCCATCTAGCTTATTTTTTAACCGACTTCAAAAAAGGAAGAGGTTCTCAATTTGGATGTTTTTATTTTTTATGTATGTTCGGGCATAACTCCGTCATATATACACGGATTTGCTTCTTTTAAAAATGGATAAGGTATGCCTCAGGACCAATCCCATAGATTGATGAGAATGACTGGTACCTAGGACTTACCGAATAATTTTTTAGGTTCTAGTACATATCTACATCATTATGTTTATTAACTAATACATGAGTCATGTTCGTGAACGGGCGCTGTCAGTAGGGACTGGTCAGCTCTTTGCTGCCATGGCTTATTTGAATTTTTAATAGTTTTTTTTTTACGTCTCTTTTCATTACGGACGCTTTTAACGTTCTGCATTGTTCTCACATGCATAATTTTTTACATGAATGATGTAACCAAGACTTTGTAACCATATTATTTGATTTAAAAGAGTGTCCATGGAGTTTCTTGCCCGTTCTTCTCCATAGGTACCTACGCTTTGGAATGGGCAACTAGCTTCATCCTTCTGACTGACCGACCCCTTGACAATTCAAAAGTTTTTGTAAAAACTTTTTTACAAAAAAAAAACAACCGACTTCCAAAAAAAAACCACTAAATAAGTGATAAATAACTTTAATTTCGGAAGTCGGTGTCGTTGGTTCTCCATTTTCGTTTATTGACACCGACTTCCTAAATTAAAGTTATTTATCACTTTGTACTGTTTTTCGTTTTTTGAAGTCGTTTGTTAACCGACTTCAAAAAAAGGAGGAGCTTATCAATTCGGTTGTATTTTTTTTTTTTGTGAAGTAGTTTTTATTTTTCACTTTTAGTGGGAGAGTTTGTCTAAGTTACAATAGCCTAATGTCAACTGCTCATCACCTTTTTCAAATTTTGCTTTTAAATTTTTGTTGATTTTTCAAAAACCGCTTGTCCGATTTCGATAAAAAAATATATTTTCAAATCGGTTGGCAAGAGACGGAGTAATGCGCGAACAAATAAAAAAATATACAAAAATCCGAATTGAGAACCTCCTCCTTTTTTAGAAGTCGGTTAAAAAGTGCCTGTAATTAGTTTAATTGAAATAAATGCTTTGAGTTTGAGTTCATTAAAACCATTTAATTTTAAATTTTTTTTTTTACTTATTTTGTTTTTTTGCAATTTTATTTTTTTATTGACTTAAAAGTAATTCCGATACCCTATTTACAAAATAAACATTTCATTGCAAAAGAAATTTCCGTACATACCTCGGTAGGTTTTCTTCTATGTTGAATAGCAGACTCTTGTCGTAGACTCTCCAGCAAGCTAGTCTTGCCTATGCCCTGAGTAAAAAAAAAAAAAACGGTTTTACATTCTTACTTATTTATTTGAAGTGAAAACTTCTTTAAGCGCGTTAGGCATTTTTTGAGATGGAAAAAAACCATTGAACTCGCGTCACTGTTACCGTAACCGATACTTCGAATTTGTTCGGCTGTCCTCGGGATGTACTCGGTTTTAATGTATATCCGATATGTCAGTGAGTGATCGCAAAGTATTCTGTTTGTGTTTTGTTTTCACTTCTGTCGGCACTCCCGGAGTGCCACTGTTTTTTTTTTAGCTTGAGAGGGTCTTGTGGCTATGTAATAACGCTAACAAAATGTTCTTTACAAACTTTCTAGACATTTTGTATCCTGCTTATGCGTACGAAGTTTCAATAAAATCGGTTCATTTTTTTCGAAAAACAAGGTCTTGAAAGTTTGTATGAAATGCCGTACGTCGTAAACGCTCTTAAGGCGCGAAAAGGTAACAGGCCGACAGAGAGACGCAGAAGAATGAATTAATTTTGATTGTTTTTGACTCAACGTAAAGCAAATCAACCTACTACAATCTGTCGAAACTTTAATAGATGTTCAACTTTATCGCTAAATAAAGCATAAGGTTCAAAGTTGATAGGGAAAATTTAACAGATCCCACCGGAATAAACCGTTAAATTACATAACATCACGCCTGTAAATAAAATGTATTTTTGTCCTTACCTGCAATCCAACAAACATGAGCTTCATCCTGGTATACGGCCTCGCCTCCTGCAGCACAGACTTCAGATACCCCACAATATCCATGCTCTTATATCGACCACATTGCAACATAGAACGTAGGGGCTCTTGCAAACAACAACCGACGGTGTTCAGGTTCCACAGGCGGGAGAGGAGGCCCATTTGTGGAGGGAGCTCCGTTATATCTGTAACAAAAATAAAATATAAAAAACTTTTTTACAAAAAACACAGCCGATTTCCAAAAAAAAAAAACACTACAAAGTGCTAAATAACTTATTTCGCAAGTCGGTGTCGTTGGTTCTGCATTTTCGTTTATTGACACCGACTTCCGAAATTAAAGTTATTTTGTAGTGTTTTTTTTGGAAGTCGGTTGTGTTTTTTGTAAAAAAAAAAATTATTTTTTACTTTTTAGTGAGAGAGTTTGTAATTTATCTAAGTTACAATAGCCTAATGTCAACTGCTCATCACCTTTTACAAAGTATTGCTTCTGAATATTTGGATCTTTGTTGATTTTTCAAAAATTGCTCGTCAGATTTTGAAAAAAAATTCATGGGACCATTTGGAAAGTATACCCTTTCCAGCAAAAAAATAATTATTCGAATCGGTTGGCAAGCGACGGAGTTATGCGCGAACAAACACAGACATCCGAATTGAGAACCTCCTCCTTTTTTAGAAGTCGGTTAAAAAACCAGTCAAAGTCGGACTCGCGCACTGAGGGTTCGGTACAAATTTGTAGGTATCTAAATAGTCTATCGCGGATTTTTTTTTAAATGTAACTACAAATTTATGGTTGTCGAATTTTTTCCTATGCTTGTGCTACATGGCCTTGCTTCTTACCAAATTTCATGATTCTAGATCAACGGGAAGTACCCTATAAATTTTGTTTCCCTTGAGTGTCGAAATATACGTTTTCTGCGGCATAAACCATACTAATCTATACTAATACTAGCTGCGCCCCGCGGTTTCACCCGCGTAAGTTTCGATTTAGGGGGATGAAAAATAGATGTTGGCCGATTCTCATAGATACCGGATAAGCACAAAAAATTTCATCAAAATCGGTCAAGCCGTTTCGGAGGAGTATGGCAACGAAAACTGTGACACGAGAATTTTATATATTAGATTATAAATTCGAAAGTAACTCTGTCTGTCTGTCTGTATGTTATCTACCTGTTCACGCCTAAACCACTAAACGGATTTCGATAAAATTTGGCAGAGAGATAGATTAAATCCCGGGGAAGGACATAGGAGTTTTTATCGACATACCTCGAGGGCGAAGCCGCGGACGGAAGCTAGTTATCTTATAAAGGCAAGCAGTTCTCTAAACCTTTAAAAAATACAACGAATTAGATAAAGTTGCTATATTAAAGAGTACAATTGTGACGTAGCATGCCAATTGAAGTGTTTAGTCGGTTATGGAAAGTCCTTAAAGCCACGTAAATTCAATAATTCATAACATTTTCTAAAAATAGTGTGACAGCCAAATTAGACCGATTTCAAAGTTTCCATAAAAACAGAAATTTCCAGTTATCTTTTTTTATATAAGACATTTTGAAAATTTTATTTAATAACTTTTTAGACGTTTGTCTCCTGCTTATGCGTATGAAGTTTCATTAAAATCAGTTCATTCATTTCGAAAAAACAAGGGCTTGAAAGTTTGTATGAAATGCCGTACGGCGTAAACGCTCTTAAAGCCACGTGCCAAGTGAAAGTTAATCTTAACTCACCTTTATTCCCGCTAATATTGAGCACGGACAGGTTAGTGAGCTCGTGTATAGCTGGTGGTATTGTTCGCAGCAGGTTGCAGCACACATCCAGCATGGACAGCAGAGGAAACAGGAGACGACCCTTGAGAGAAGATCCTGTGTTCTGGAAGAGAGTGAATTATGGTATTTGACTACTATCTCATCATCATCATGTGCCTAGCCTTTTCCCAACTATGTTGGGGTCGGCTTCCAGTCTAACCGGATGCAGCTGAATACCAGTATTTTACAAATTGGATAATTCTTTTCTGTTGTGTTCGGTATTGTCTGGACAAGGTTTGTGTGAAAGAAAATTTCGGAATATCGAAAAAAAAATTGTCTACCCGTGCGAAGCTAGGGCGGGCCCCGCTAGTTATCGATAAAATAAAAATAAAATTTTTGGGTTCAACGATCGCTGGTTATGTTATTTGAATTATGAGGTAAGAAAATCTGCTTTTTTATTTTATTTTATCGCGTTTAAATATCGGTACCCATCACGTCTGTGGAGTTTCATTAGCTAATTTAATTTGACCCTGTATAAATACATACCCTTATATCTGACCAACTCTAACTAACTAACTCATGACCTTTAAACCTGTAATGATAGTGGTAGGGAGTTTTTTTTTTTTTATATTTGAGAAATGCTCGTGCATTCTGCACTACCACGGGGAGATAGTGCAGTTATGTGGGACTCTAACCCACTCAAACTCTACGGTGTCCTCTTCTGCCGCTTGCGGCGGGAACACGGGCACGCGTTAGCAGTCATCCGTGAACCCGCCGCAGCTGTCCTTCACCGGACTGTAGCACGCCGTGACCACCCCAGGAACCAAACCAGCACATGGGCGCCAGACAACCCCGTGTCTAAGCACCCTTGGTCCCCCTGCGACGGGTCAGGTCATTGATGGTACATACCCATTCATCATCTTCATCATTAGTTTCATCTTGTGCAGCCGATGATAAGCCATCATCATCCGTAGTCAGTTGGATGCGCGTCAGAAGATTGTTAGCCAGAATCTGAAAGAAAAATAAGTATTCTTTTAATAGCACGATGTACAGTCAAAAAAAGAGATAAGTATGCAGGATCGTCGGATAAAGTTCAAGTTTAGTAAGAAACACACGGATGTTTCTGAAAAAAAAAAAAAATTGTAATCAAACAGCTCATTTATCAAATTAAATGTCAGTCGACAATCCAGGACCAGGACCAGGGTCCTCAATCCCTCAAGCCTCAGGTGTCTTCTAGCAGGACAGCCAGCACTGAGCAACTGTGACCTCACAGAGCCTCCAGGCCTTCACCAGGAGTTGCAACACTCACCAGGGTCCTCAATCCCTCAAGCCTCAGGTGTCTTCTAGCAGGACAGGCAGCACTGAGCAGCTGTGACCTCACAGAGCCTCCAGACCTTGGCCTGGAGCGCACGTTGTTGTTTGATGAGGAGTTGGGGCAGTAGCAGGCGAGAGGATCGCCTTCGGTGGAGCCGAAGCTTTCAACCTGTGAGAGATGAACAGTCCTGAGTCAGTTTAACAGGTCACGCAGCGCGAATTGAAGTTGTTTTTTGTCTAACAGTATTTATTTAATAAAGCTGTTACTTTATAAGTATAAAATGTTGGACTGATGGTCTCTTTTTTCTGACCAATCGTAACGTTTGATTAAATGAACAAGACTTTATAGCGTACCAGCAGCGTCCCGCGGTTTCACTCGCATACGTTTCAATCCTGTGGGAATATCGGGATAAAAAGTATCCTATGTGTTAATCCTGGTTATAAACTATCTGTGTGCCAAAGTTCATTCAAATCCGTTCAGTAGTTTTTGCGTGAAAGAGTAACAAACATCCATCCATCTATTCTCACAAAATTTCACGTTTATAATATTACTAGTATCTTTTTTTTTTCGTATAAAGCGAGGAATCTTGTGCTGGAATTCAAAGAAAAAAAAAATTTTTGTGGCACTCCGGTAGTGCCGACTGAAGTAAAAATAATTACGTGTGTATTTTTTTTTATTGTCATACAAACAAAACACAAACAAAATACTTTGCCATCACTCACTGACATATCGGATATACTAAAACCGAGTACATCCCGAGGTGAGGACAGCCGAACGTATTCGAAGCGGTGTCGCTGGTAACAGTGTCGCGAGTTCAATGGTTTTTTCCCATCTCAAAAAATGCCCAACGCGCCTAAACATATTTTGTATTTTCATAAAGGAAATCTTCGATTTTTTTATTGTTTCCTCGCGATGTTTTCCTTCATCGTTTTGAGAGCAGTGGTGATGAAATTATTTACACAAAGTAAATTTTTAATAAAATAATAATTTTGATTTTGTATTTTTTTTAGCTTGAGTACGTATAGATTTTATTGTATTTGTTGGTATATTGGCGTGGCTAGCTAACATATGGCATATAATTTTATTGAATGTTCTGTGTCCTGTAATGTTAATTAGATACTTTGCAGATCTAGTTTTGTATACAGTCGAGTATTTTATAACTGAACAGACAGCTGTGCTGCTGGGGAGTTTGTTGCGCCACTTCTTCTCCCCAGCGAAAGCACTAGGAAGTGGTGAAGGGCGGGCGTGCCGGGGGACTGTCTTATGTAAATTTGACGTTCGAAAAGTGTTAATTCTCAGATAAATTTTAATAAATTAATGACTTTTGATTTTGAAAGGGCCGGCCTGGGCTAGAACCCACGATCTACAACTCGTAGGTCGACCACTGCTCTATTGGCTACGTACTTGTGGTAAACTCGGCCAGCACGTAATCTCGTTGTGACTCAGATCCAGCTGACGAAGACTTGTAGGATATGACGTCACGTACGACATAGATCTGTAAAAAAAGACATAAATAAAAAAACCGGCCTAGTGCGAGTTGGACTCGCACACAAAGTGTTCCGTACCACCATACAACATTTAACACTACATATAAAATAACGGCAAAAAATAAATATTTATTTTATTCTGTACTAGCTTCCACCCGCGGCTTCGCCCGCGACGTATGTCGATAAAAACTATCGTATGTCCTTCCCCGGGATGCAATCTATCTCTCTGCCAAATTTTATCGAAATCCGTTCAGTGGTTTAGGCGTGAAAACGTAACATACAGACAGACAGACAGAGTTACTTTCGCACATTCTGTGAAAATTTCAACTGTCTAGCTATCACGGTTCATGAGATACAGCCTGGTGACAGACAGACGGACAGTGGAGTCTTAGTAATAGGGTCCCGTTTTTACACTTTGTGTACGGAACCCTAAAAAGAGCTGATAATCTTCAAACGGCTCTATGTCTCATTGTGGAAATCATTTCGTAAGATTAGTGATATCATGATCTGAGGGGCCCGTGGCTAAATAATAACAGCCGTACAGGTCGATCGATCAGGTTAAGCTACGCTTGCCGCGGTTAGTCTGTGGATGGGTGACCATCTTTACATACCGAGACCCCTCCGTGCCTCGGAAAGTACGATAAGTTGGTCTCGGCTGTCATCAAAATGTTAAATCCCTATTCCACATACTTAACAAGTTACACAAAATAGAAAAACCATATTCTTTTCAACATATTCCCTTAAAACCTCTTACCTGAGCGAATTATAAGCCATATTCAGCCTAGTTAGGTTCGGAGCCCTGCAGGCCAGCGCACAGGGCACGCAGGTGAACTGGTTGTGTGCCAGGTTCAGGGCTGAGAGGGCGGAGCCCCCGCGTGCGCAGCCCACCGAGGAGCCTTCCACGACACCGCGCCACGTGTGCGCGCGACGGGCTTCAGACCAGCTGGGGAGAAGATTTTATTATATTTATTATTTATCGCAACCGACGTGCCTCTATGACCAAAAGGCCAATTCTCACAATTAAAAACGTTAAAAATCTAATACTACATTCGCGATTTATTTATTTTTTTATTTACTTACTTAAACAAATATGAGTTTATGGAAAAATAACTTTAAATCCTACACAATAAAGTTCAGTTTACGCTACAACTTACACGTTTTTATAATTTTTTTAACAGTGCTAATCACTCTTAAATCAACTTAGTTACCATTGAAATAAAGTTGATATTTGTTTAACTTGAAATAATATTAATTTGAAACATAAGTTTTGTATTTTGTCAGAAAAGGCGATAACAAGTATGTGGTATAATTTATTGCATATAGGTGGTTTCCATACTGTATATTAGATTTCATGAGTTTTTTTTTTGCGCGGAACCCTATTTATTTTTCGAACATAAAAGTAAGCCTAAGTTACTCCTTGCAACATCAGCTATCTGGCAGCGAAAATCTCGTCAAAATCGGCCCAGCCGTTTACAGACATTTATTTTTTGTTATAAGTGCCGTATTTACTTTCATATACATTTAGTAAAAAGCTGTTATTTTGACATTACAAACATACACTTAAATTTTATGAATATATATTTATCTGATAGATAACTCCTATCTGTAGGTAGTAAAACACGCTTTTAATTAGCAATAATGATTAACCCGTCGCGTGTCTAATTAGCAGATACAATAGAAATTTTATTGTTATCGGTACACATGTTGTACGCTCGACATGCGAAGAGTTAAGTAAATACCGCTGTCTTGTGTGGATCAGAATGTTGAGCCACTAAAGAGATGAATGAAAGGTAGCAGCATGCAGCTGAGATGAGAATACTACGAGAGATGTCTGGTGTTACACTAATGTATGTGTCTCAACATCCGCGTGTCACTAACGGGATGCAGCAGAATACCAGCGTCAGGTATTGTACAAGGCATATGCTGAGCTGGACTCCCATTTGGTGCAACCATGAGACACACACCGCCCAGTAGTGATCGACCGTTATAGATATGACGTGTCTATGGGTCAATTTATCTTTTTAATCTTTATCTTTTTTGTTCTTCACCTTTTCGGATGTTTTTTTTTTTTAAACTTGTATCGTGTCTTTTGTTGCACTGAATAAACGTTTTATCTATCTATCTATCTAATGGATAGAATAAGAAATAAGTACATATGAGGAAGTCTGAACGTGGCACCGACTACGAATAATAAAAAGTCAGGAAGCGTAACTATGAACAAAATCGTCGAGAAATTTGGCTCCAAACTTCACTACATTGATAAAATACCTCGAGTATTCGAACTTGAGAACACATGCAAATAAGCCAATCAGCTGCGCTCGCGTAAAGCGTTGTATTCCGGCGCCGTGATTGGTTCTGGTGCGCGGTAGCCTTTTCCGCAACGCCCATCGCGGTAGACATTTGCGTGGTGGCATTTTTGAGCTTGAGTTACATTTCTTGACTTTTATTATTCGTAGGGCACCGGTAATTGAAAAGTTATGTGGAAATGGGTTGTCATGGTAAGGGCATGTGTTACGGAGAAATGAGGAAAATGTCGTGAGGAGAGTTTTGAGTATGAATATCGATGGCTATAAGAGTAGGGGAAGACCAAAGAAACGTTGGATGGACTGTGTGAACGATGATATGGTTAGAAAGGGGGTGACTACCGAGATGACGACTGATAGAGAAGTATGGAAGAAAAAGACATGATGCGCCGACCACTTTATTAATTTTATTATTTATTTATTTCTGTAAATGCCCGTGACATGAAAGCGGAATCAGAATACCAGCGCTGCGAGATTTATTTTTTTAAGTGTCGCAGTATTATGCTGAGATAGGAGCCCTTTGGCCTCGTATAGGACTTTATTTCATTTTTTGTTTTTGTTAGTGTTTTTTTAATAACTTGTTTTTATTTTTTACTGTGTTTAGTTTTTAGTTTAGTAATAGTTTGTGATCCTCCTGTACGAGTCGCAATAAATACTTTTTCTTTGTTTCATTTCTTTCACAAATAAATTGGGATAAGGACAGGAGAACTATGAAGAATTAAGTAAATACTCACACAGCATTCCCCGCTCGGTTGGTGAGAACGGGTATCGAATCCTCGTCATCTTCATCAACTGTCTCCGACTCACTGCGCTCAATCGACGGACTGCGAGACGATGACTTCTAATACACAGAAAAACATCCATACTTAATATTATAAATGCGAAAGTGTGTCTGTTTGTCTGTTACCTCTTTACGCTTAAACCGCTGAACCGATTCAGATGAAATTTGGTATAGAGATAGTTTGAGTCCCGGGAAAGGACATAGGATAGTTTTTATCCCGATATTCCCACGGGATCGACACTTATGCGGGTGAAACCGCGGGGCGATGCTAGTGACAATATGATTTTATGTATTTATGTACAGACGGCAGCACATAAGCTACTATATAATCTGTCAAATTTCTTACATAGATTTTCAACTTTATCGCTAAAATATAAGGTTCAAAGTTGATTGGGAAATACAGTTTCGGGTAGATTGATGTGCTGGCGTCTGTACAAACAAAACGCTTAATAGAGAAATATGAGCAATGGGCCAATTTCCACAGTCGTTTCCGGCTGCCAATTGTAGATCTTTGACTTGAACTTCCTTATATTACTATCTGACCCCGCAAACGTTATTTTGCAAAAAAAACAATTGTTTCCGTCCTATTCTCAGACCTACTGTATATACACACAAAATTTCATAAGAATCGGTCAAGCCGTTTCGGAGGAGTTTTGTTACAAACACTGACACGAGAATTTTATATAGGTATTAGATGTATTCATATTCCTAATAAATATACTTACAGATTGTGAGCGACTTGTGGCTAAGTAATAACAGCCGCACAGGTCGATCGATCAGGTTAAGCTACGCTTGCCGCGGTTGGTCCATGGATGGGTGACCATCTTTACATACCGAGAACCGTCCGTGCCCCGGAAAGCACGTTAAGCCGTTGGTCTCGGCTGTCATCATTCGTGGATCTTTGACAGTCGTTACGGGTCGTCAGAAGCCCGAAAGTCTGACAACCAGTCTTACCAAGGGGTATCGTATTACCCAGTAACTGGGTTGTGGAGGTCAGATAGGCAGTCTCTCCATGTAAAATACTGGTATTCAGCTGCATCCGGTTACAATGGAAGCCGACCCCAACATAGTTGAGAAAAGGCTAGGCAGATACTTACAGATTGTGTAGCCATAGCGAATTGCGCGCTGCCCATGGAGGGCGAAGCGCTAAGCTGGGGCGAGGTCTCCGATGGGGACGCCAACTGCTGCGGACTGCTGCATTCTGAGTGACACTGGCGAAGAGGAAAGTCCTGGTTTTAACCATCACAATTAGTAGCGTTGTTCCAAATACTGCTGGGTGATATTTTTTTACCGTCTCCAAATTTTTACAGGCTGTTCTACCCATGAACATCTTTCACTATGGGACCAACTCTAATATCACGAAAAAAAAATCAGCTGTTTAATACAAAAGTTCAATACCTACTTGACCAAAATTTATGAAACAGCTGATTTGAAAGAAGCTACATTTTTTTCAGGTTTCACACTTGATTGACGGGGATTTTTTGGAATAATATTTTGATGTTTTTTTCGTTTTTACTGCATTAAAACAATTTTTGAAAAGTACAGAATTAATCTCCATTAAATTGTCTATACGATCCATACTAAAATTATAAATTCGAAAGTAACTCTGTCTGTCTGTCTGTATGTTACCTTTTCACGCTTAAACCACTGAACGGATTTCGCTAAAATTTGGCAGAGAGATAGATTGCATCCCGAGGAAGGACAGGATAGTTTTTATCTACATACGGCGGAAGCTACAGAACCAATTTGGATGAAATTTGACACACAGATAATTTATAACTAGGATTAACACATAGGATACTTTTTATCCCGATATTCCCACAGGATCGATACTTATGCGGGTGAAACCGCGGGGCGCAGCTAGTACCACAATAAAATCAAGCCTTTAGGTGGGTAGGTAGAAACTACAAATAACAACTGACTAAGTTTTACACACACTTTTTTACCTATTCGTACGTGCTGCACTCATTTTACAAATACTCCATTTGTTTAGGTAATTAAAGGTAAAAAAGAACCACGAGACGTGGTTAACCGAATAAAAGTAATACCAGTCTATTCAGTTATCATGTTACGTCAAAGTTGTATTCTTCAATTTAGCAACTTTATAATTCGTATAATGATAATTATTATAATTAACCCATTGACATATACAACATTATTTTTAGTATATGTGAAACCTGAATATCAGTGGCGTGCACTCCATACATGCAAATAAGCTCTGCATACCCTGTAGTCACCTATATGTATACATGCCCATCTAAATGATAAATAACTATAAAGAAAAAAAAAAACATGGTAATTTAGTTTAGACTTTTTTTAGTCGGATTGACCAAATTACCGACTAATTAGTTCGTAACGTAATAAATTGCAAAGTTTTTTTCGCCACATTGTTTTTCATGGCGCTATACGCTAGTGATTGACGAGTAATTATTTAGTAAGTCTATTGTAAAAAATGGAAAATAATACATGTGAGACCTGTGCTGGCGGCAAAGTGTGTTTAATTAGTAAATTAAAATCAGCCACGATTTTTTTGTGCATACCCTGTCTGAAATCTCTCTGCACGCCACTGCTGAATATACATAGTTTGTTCAGAATAAGTAACTGAATCGATTTCAATAATTTTTACACCATGTTATATTTTGTCCCAAAAATATTTAATCACTAGTTAATTACAACAAAATCGCCGTACAGTTAGGTACCTACTGCCAAACTATTATCAATGAGCGTACGATGCTGGAGGAGCATAAAACATGGTACCTCGCGCCGCGCCGCGTGGCAAGCATGTTTTTGAACGGACAACCAGGTAACGTAACAAGCTTATAACTTTGTGATTGATACAGTTTTGAAATTTTGTACATAGATTCTTTACATAAAAATACTAGACACGTATTTCGGGTTTCGCATATACTAAAAATAATGTTGTATATTATTGAAATCATTGAATTAACCACGTCACGTGGTTTTATTGTTTACCTTTATTTAATTATCTAAACAAATGGGGTATAAATACGTTTATCAAAGCTACTATAAATTAAAAGAAGTACCCAATTAGAACGAAGGACGCGACGTGGGACGGTGCCTTTATATTGTTTAGCGACTATCTGAAGAAACAATAAAATAAATGTGGATTGATAATAGTATCACATGAGTGCTTTAATACTTAATTAATGTAGTGTAGTAATTGTTAGTAAAACTTGTTGAATTATATTGTTTCAAATCGAAGAGCATGGGGTGGGTAGATTTTTTAGCACGCAAACATTTGAAATATCTAGTGAGCCTAAATTGTGGGAGAAACTGCAATAAACTATCAGTGAAGGCAGATTCAAGCATTCCGAGACGAGTCGCTGCGCAGTAACACATTCACGTGTCAGCGGGGGTGAGGGGGGAGGTACTGCGCAGCGAGTAGCGCACTTCAGAGCCACCATCAAGTTTAACGTGAACCTTACCTGCAAACTCTAACTACCAAGCGCATGGGCTATCGTGGACGAGATACGACAAGGCCACTATGGGCCATTATGGGCCAGCATGGTCCACCATGTAGTTGGCCAACATGGGCCAGCATGGTCCACTGTGTCCTGGGCCAGCATGGTCCACTGTGTCCTGGGCCAACATGGGCCATCATGGTCCACTGTGTCCTGGGCCAGCATGGTCCACTGTGACCTGGGCCAGCATGGGCCAGCATAGTCCACAGTGTCCTGGACCAGCATGGTCCACTGTGTCCTGGGCCAGCATGGTCCACTGTGTCCTGGGCCAGCATGGTGCCCCTAATGCCTCACCTCGTCCCCGCTGGGCAGCGCGCGCAGATGGTTGAGCGCCACGTTGAGGTCGCGCAGCGCGGGCGCCGCCCACAGCGCGGCCGGCAGCGCGCGCAGCTTGTTGTTGGACACGTCCAGCAGCGACAGGCCCGGCAGCCGGAACAGGAGGGGGGGCAGCTCTTCTAGGCGGTTGTCCTGCGACGATAGGAAAACATTTCTAGAGCGGCCATCTTGGATTTTAAAATAGACTACACTATCGGAATCAGCTCCCCCGCTATCTGTGAATAGACGGTGATTTATAAAAAAAATTTGTGGCCACTGCGTTACGTTCAACTGACAAAATATTGTAAAATATTTTAAAAGAGTAACGGTGGAGTTTCTTGCCCATTCTTCTCCATACGAAAACTACCTTTTGTAAGGGGCGACTAGAATCAATTCTGTTTCATTGTAATTTTTGACGTTCAAAAGTGCCTTTTATGTGCCTATTTGAAATAAATGCTTTGACTTTAACATACTTTAATCGGGTGCTGATTACTACTCCATATTCGATATCAGCACACGACAAGAGGAAATTACGTAAATTCGCAATTTTATTTGTCGCCATTTTGCGTCGACCTCTTTTTCGACATTAACACCACCGAAAATTACTATTAAAATTAAACCTATGTCTCACAACAAATCTTGGCATTTTAAATTAATTTGCGGCATCATCACCCAACAAAAAAAAAAACAGTGGCACTCCGGGAGTGCCGACAGAAGTGAAAACAAAACACAAACAGAATACTTTGCCGTCACTCACTGACATATCGGATATACATTAAAACCGAGTACATCCCGAGGACAGCCGAACTCATACGAATGTAGCGCGGTGTCGGTAACAGTGTCGCGAGTTCAGTGGTTTTTTCCCATCACAAGAAATGCCCAACGCGCCTGAAGAAGTTTTCACTTCAAAAATAATGAAATCCTCATGAAAACGTACTTGCAAATTAATATTTAATATTATTTTTGACGTGATAACGTCTTATAAATCGATGAACGCCGGCTGCACGCACGAAAAAGCATGACTCATTGTCACGTTCCGCCTGAGCCGAGCGTGCAAGCGAGAGCGAGCAACAAGCGATAGAGAGGCACGATCGGCCTAAGCGTTCGGCTTGTGAGGCATCTATCTCTTATGACGGTATCACGTAAAAATATCGTCCGTGAACCGATTTTTTTATTGTCTGTGCTGTTCCACTACAAGGCAAAAACCTCCGAAACTTAACTAACTGTGAACTTTCGTGTGGATACAAGAAAATATCTTACCTGCAAATACAATTCCTGCAGCACAGGTGCTGTATACAGTTCTGGTCTGACTTTAGGCTTCTTTTTCCGTCTCTTGCCGTCAAGTTCATCTTCAAAGGGATCCTCAGACGTTGGCAGACGTTCTAACTTGTTCTGAGCTGCGTTTAAATACCTGAGCAAGAGTTTTTTTTTTTTTTTTTCATTATCAATATGATACGTTGAGGGGCTTGTGGCTAAGTAATAAAAGCCTCACAGGTCGATCGATCAGGTTAAGCTACGCTTGCCGCGGTTGGTCGGTGGATGGGTGACCATTTGTACATAACAAGACCGGCTGTCGTTCGTGAATCTTTGACAGTCGTTACGGGTCGTCATACATTTCTTGGCAGCATCTTTTATGGACGGTGAATGAAGTCCTTTCAGTTTATTAAATTAAACTCAATTGTCAAATGATTACGGTGATTTAGGGAAATCGTTGTTTTCTATGGACAAAATATGAACAGAGCTGAATAAGTGTGAGGTCTCTAAAATGATTAATTACCTTAAACTCAGCATGGTGAACAACTCAGGCGGTAAGAGCCTTAGCTCATTGTTGGATACGTCAAGTCTGGTCAGAGCATGTAGGGCTCCACTGTTGCTGCTAAGTTTAGAGTTGACGCGAAGAGCCGCTTGACGGAGCCAGGACATTCTGTGAGGATGAAAAGAAACATAAAATGCAGGTACGGTCAACCATACACTTGTACTGCGAATATCACCCTTATGGCTACGAAACAACTAACAAAAATTTTTTATGTTTGTATATTTTGTAAACTTTTATTTTATTTTAGAAGCTATACTTTTCATTATGAGTTCATATTTATTTCTATTTATACTGATTATGTCTCAGTCTTACGTAAGTGGGCAAAATTGCAATATCGTTCATCTTGTAATTTTATATTTGTTATTAATCTTAAGTTTAAGAAGAATTTTGCCATAATTTCGTTTTATTTTTGCCTTTAGTTTTATTATTATGTGTTATCTTAACACACCTGCTTCAAAAGTTCTGCTTAATCTGTAATTGGCGACTGTGTATGTCCGAGGCTATTGCTAAGATATATTACACACAGAAGCTGTTGGTGTACCTTAATAAACAAAAAAAAGACGTTGTTAAAGTCAAACTGTTACTATGGACCAAAATAGTGTTGGACCTATTACACTACCCTGAGGCACCCCACATGTGATAAGCTGTTTCACTGTTTGTAAACGACTCTTTCCAGATGCATTGTCGTATATGGTCAAGGCAGTCGCGAAAATGTCGAGAACAGTGATTTTATTTCAACGGCTTCAAGTATATCCGCTAGAATGCGGACAGAAACTGTGTCGAAAGCTTTAGTTTAGATAAATAAAGTACAATTGACTGAGAGATTTAATACACATAACATCACGTGTACTTTTCTCGAAGCGTTAGGTAGAGGTGTACCAATAGTACACCCCACATTAACTCGGATTTTTAATAAGAGTGAAAAATTTACTCCCAAAAAAAAACTGTGTTGTTAGGAGTGTAAGATTTAAATTTGTTTGTACCCAACATACATGAGAAATTCCCGGTCGCGGTGCAGTTTAAAAAAGTCCAAGGCCAACATCATTTGTTTCATCGCGGATTTCTCGGATCATTATTGACTTTTGACAGACTTTTAACCATATTTGCCATCGATTAGCTAAGATGTCAAAGAAAAGAGAATTAAACTGAAGTGTAAAGTTATTAGAAACATACCGTATTGTAGCTAGCTGTGCTCTAAGCTCCCTCCAATTCACCATAACAGCGGTAGTAGGACATAAAGCGCTGTAAGTCAGCGCTGAATCCCCGTCTCTATCGCTGAACAGCGCTTCAGACATCGTTGATTTGTTTAGTTTGTAGTCCGGGTCGGGATAAGCCTGGGGAATTGAAAATAGCATTTTAGTATGAGGGATATGGATTTTCATACAACTTTTGTCGGCCGCTGCTCGCATGTATTTGACTGGTACAGCAATTTCGATTTATCTCGAAGAAGGTTGTCAAAATAATGCTTTAATATTTTTATTTCTTGCTTTACCTTGGTGGCTAATAGCTTGGCGAGTAGCTCTGTGAGCCCATGCGTGGCGCATTCTCTGATGGCTCTGCAGTGAGGGTCGGTGGCGCCGTGCTGTAGTAGAATCTCTACTATTTGCACGTTTTTAGCGCGAGCTGCGATGGCAAGAGCTGTCCAGGGACTGTCTCCTGAAAAAAAAAGCAAATTAAATCTGTAATTATTATTGTCAGTAAAAGTGTGCAAAACGCCGCATTACAGAATATCGTCCTGTGATCTAAATGTCTCTCAAATGTTTTAAGTTTTTTAGAATTACATACAGTTGTTGATCTACAGTGTCAAATTAAATTAGCTAGCGAAACTCCGCAGACGTGATGGGTATCGTTAAGTAAACATGATTAAACAATTTTTTTTTGTGCGGTCAACGACCGCAGTTTATGTGTTCACTTGAAATATCAGATTTGTTTTTTGTGTAAACTTCACAGACAGGATTGGTATAGATATTATCTAAACTCGATAAAACATATTATCTCAACTCACACTTCAAGTAACAACACAACCAGGCGGTCGTTGACCTCTAGAAAAAACATCAAATCTTTTATTTTGATTTTATCGTGTTAAGATATTATATCCATCACGTCTGCATAGTTTCGCTAGCTAATTTAATTTGACTACTCTGTATTATTTAGTAAACCCAATAATACAAAATTGGCAAGTACTTTCATGGTTGTAACAGCTCTAGTTTCGTCTTCGCGCGTTTGTATTTCCGAAGATAGCCGATGATTGCCGAAGCCACTTTTCTTGGAATATCTGTACTTCAAAGCAGTCGCATAAATTGCATTCGCGATTTATTTGTCAAAAATGTAAGCAAATATAAGTTTATGAAAATATTACTTTAAACCCTACACAATAAAGTTCAGTTTGCGTTACAACTTCAAAATTTTTTATAACTTTTTCAATAGTGCTAGTCACTCTGAAATCAACTTAATTACCATTAAAATAAAGTTGATATTTGTTTAACTCTAAATAATAATAATTTGAAACAAGTTTATACTGTAACTTACGATCAGTATTATAAGCAGCGCGTGCAGGCGAGGGCCCGGAGGTGGAGCGCACACTGCACACGGCAGCCGCCGCGCTGCGCGAGCGCCGCCGGGCGCGCGTGCTGTCGCCGCCACACATCTGAACATCATAATAATATCAATCATCACTGACAGGACTATTTTTGCCAATAAACCTGATATAGTGGTGGGGGATCGATCAGAGCGGCGCGCAATGATTGTTGACATAACCGTCCCGCATGATGAGAACCTCGTCAAAGCCGAGAAAGATAAACAAATCAAGTATCTTGACTTGGCTCGCGAGGTTGTCGACATGTGGGATGTGGACTCAGCGATCATTGTGCTGATAGTCGTGACAGCCAATGGATTAATAGCCAGGAGCTTCGACCAACACCTGAGGAGGCTCTTGTTGGGCAGCTGGATCAAAGGGCTTGAATCAGAAAGCGGTCATCGCGTTGTTTTGGTACGCGACTGATGATTTAGGTCTGAATCGTGGAACAAATATTTTATGGTCTTCTTGGTGATTACTGCGAGATATTTAGAACATTGAGTATGCGAATTTTGTAAAACTCGCTAAAAGAAATATTAGTTCCACGGACGCTCACGTTGCTATCAGCGCCAAAATGGCGTAAATAAATGTCTTAGTTTTGTCATCGACAGTAAGAAGTCTAGCGTACTTGTCAGTGATCTTATTCATCAAACGAAAATTTGGTTCCCAGATGCGATATCGACCTGTTCTAACAATTTAAGAACGTTTTCGAAATTAATTAACCGATTTTAATGAAATTTCGTACGCATAAGCAGGATACAAAAGTCTAAAAAGGTGAACGGCAGATTTGGTACAGGATACTTTTTTTGTTGTTCTGTTATAGAATTTGTACTACTTATTAAGGCAACTAAGCCATTTATTTTCATGTAAGTGTACTATTTTTAGAACTTCGGATTAATTAATAATATGAATAAAAAGATTTTAATAAATAAATGTAACAGAATCGTAAACTAAACGCAGTTATCTTTTTAGAAGTTGCCATATGTAAAATAAAACAAATATCGAAATGATAACGAATTATTTAGAAATAGAAATAACATTAAATATAAATAAACACTTATATAATAAACGTATGAATGCATAATTGTTGCATAAAATCATATTATTTAACGATTTTATGATAGGAATTATTTTCGTCAAAAATCTTTTTTGTTCATATGGCAATTATTTTATTGACAGGAAAAGAAAATCATTCTGTCTTTCAGTTCAGTTCCGATATATTACTTTACTCTATGGTTCAGTTCTTTGCTGTTGTTTTGGATTGTGGTTTGTGACTGCATCTGAGCTATTTATTATTATGCCGCCATTACGTGACACGACAGCGTCAATCGTCAATCACGCACACAAATCTATGACCTCTAAGTATCAATTTACATTGGTACACTAGTACATAACCTTAAAAAACAAAACTGGTTATAACTTTTACGTCCCAAGTTCTAAAAATCTAAGAATTTAAAAAGGGCTTCTTTATCATATTAACTACCAATTAAAACAAAAAGTATTCCAAAACACGAACTTTTATTAGCTGTACGAAATTCCCATACAAACCTGCCGTTCTCCTTTATTTAAGAACATTTTCTCTTCACAAATATAGTGTCAATTTTAAATTTTCCATAGAAACAGATTTCCAATTATCTCTTTTTATATAACTCATTTAAAAAATGTTCTTTAGTAAATTTTTAGACCTTTGTATCCTGCTTATGCGTATGAAGTTTCATTAAAATCGGTTCATTCATTTCGATAAACAACGGCTTGAAAGTTTGTATGAAATGCCGTACGGCGTAAACGCTCTTAAATATGAGCTAGGACCGTCGAACACTTACCAAGTCAGTCGGCGGCAGCGCAGAGGCGTCAGCAGCGGCCCCGGCAGCCAGCAGCCGCCGCAGCAGGCGCACGTGCCCGCCCCGCGCCGCGCACGACACGCACGCGTCGCCGCCGCGACCCGCCTCCACTACCACTGGGGTTATGCGACGCTCGGATGCCCAGCGATCCTGGAAGATGAATGGGTTTGACTGTTAGTTAAAACCTTCATCATCATCTGCCTAGCCATTTCCCAACTATGTTGGGGTCGGCTTCCAGTCTAACCGGATGCAGCTGAATACCAGTATTTTACATGGAGCGACTGCCTATCTGACCTCCACAACTCAGTTACTGGGTAATACGATACCTCGTGGTAAGACTGGTTGTCAGACTTTCGGGCTTCTGACGATCCGTAAGAAATGTCAAAGATCCACGAATGACAGCCGGAACCAACGGCTTAACATGCTTTCCGAGGCACGGAGGGGTCTCGGTATGTAAAGATGGTCACCCATCCACAAACCAATCGCGGCAATCGTAGCTTAACCTGATCGATCGACCTGTGCGGCTATTATTATTTAGCCACTGGCCGCTCCCGCTTATTATTATTATATATTAAAAACTTTATTTACAACAAATGAAACGAAACATGGCAGGTAAAACACACTGCTTACATTTTACTCTAGATTAAAGATCGAGTTTACTAATAATAGCAGAAAAGAATGGATAAAATTCAAAGGGGATTGAAGATTTTTATATGGAGCCTGGCATACCTGCCTGTCCGCCATTTTTTTATTGTTTTTTTCAAAATGGCCGCCACGCATGTACCCTATACGAATCAATAGCTGACATCAATGCAAACAAAAACAATAAAAGGACCAAACCCCGTAAAGTGTCACGTTACCGAGGTATTAAAGTTCAAAGTTGATCACGAGACATCCAGATTGTTTTGAACTAGCTTCCATCTTGTTGCATGAATTTTTGATTATTTTAAACATCAATACAACAAGATGTAAGCTGGTTCAAAAAATAATTAATATCTCGTGACACTTTACGATGTTTAACCATATTATGTTATCTGTTTGCATTGATGTCAGCTATCGATTTATATAGCTTCCATGCGTAGCCGCCATTTTGAAAAAAAAAAACAGTATGCGGACAGGTAGGTATGCCACGGACCTCCAAAGCCCTTTAGTTACTCGTATGAATAATAGGTTTTAAAAGATGGCCGGTTTAACCCTTCAAGCGTCAATTGTACACCAAGTACATAAGAGAAAGTGCTCGAAATGTCAACGGTACACTTAGTGTATATGTCGCAGCCAACTGGTTAAATTAGCCGTTCAGTTAACCGCCTAGCCTTTTAACTAAACGGCGGCCGTTCAACTAACTGCCTGAATAATATTCTATTACATTTTAGGTTGGAAGTCTGTGACCAATCACGCGCGAGCCGAATTGGTCGCAGTAACTAAGCCAGGGCACCCCGACCAAATGGGTTAGGTTAGGTTAGAACTATGATCAAGCGCGTGCGAGCCGAGAGAGCGAAGCGAGGCGAGCACTACTTCTAAAGGCCAGGCAGTTAACTGAACGGCAAATTTTAACCAGTTGGCTGCGACATATACAACAGTGTCATTGTTAAAACAACATTAAAGAAAACTTCATGGCTCGGTTAGACGGTACCAAGCCATACTTGCGCATTTTGTTAAGGAGATTAATAGCACAGGAATAAATGTATTTGCTGTTAGCGAACAAAGTTACAGACAAACTCGTGAAAAAACAATGTATCATACAATAGTTTCTTCTAACTCGGGAATAGCACCCACGACTCCGTTCTCAGTAGTCTGTCTCTTCGCCGCTGCACCGTATGGATAGCTAACAAACTAAATATGAAAAGGACTCAAATGGGTATAAAAAATAAAAAATAAATTGTCGGAAAATGTCCAAGTTATAAAAAAAAACATTGCATGAATACCAGCATCAGAATACCAGCCTATCAGAATACCAGCGCTGCGACATTTATTTATTTATTTTAAATGTCGTAGCATCATGCTGAGATAGGAGCCTTTTGGCCTCGTATAGGACTTTGTTTTTTTTTTTTTTATTTTTTTTTTTATTGTACTGTTTATTTTGGTTAGCGATCCTCCTGTACGAGTCGCAATAAATACTTTTTCTTTCTTTCTTTCATGAAAATGTGATATCATAATCATAATCAGCCTATAATGTTCCCACTGCTGGGACACAGGCCTCCTCTCTGTGAGAGGGAGTGGGCTATAATCCACCACGCGGGCCCAGTGCGGGTTGGTAGATGTCACGTGTCTTGGAATTTTTGGTTCTAGGACATGCCGGTTTCCTCACGATGTTTTCCTTCACCGTTCTGAGAGCAATGGTGATGAAATAATTTACACAAAGTAAAACGCCTGTCTGGGTTCGAACCTACGACGTACAACTCGTAAGTCGCGCCATTACCACTGGGCCACCACTGCTCAAATGTGATATACAATGTGTAATATAATTAATGCAAGACCTCACACACCCCACTTAGAGCATTGACGTAAAAGTATAATACAATGACTAACACTTTAATTCTTTAAAGCTAACTATTATTATTAAAAAAATCGTGTTGACCCTTGCATTACTTTTGCATTTAAAATTGAGTCTTATTGCCTTGAAATAAGATTTAATTTCCTTTGACTCAATCGGCGGTCAGTATGGCAAAATATATAATTTTTTGGAAAAAAATCCTATATTTAAAGTTACTGAAATCGATTCAGAATTCAATTATGAACAAACTACTTTCAGGATTTGCGTTTAATCTGTTACACCTTGTAAACACAGTCAACCTCGTAATAAGTGTTGTAAAAGACCTAAGCCTTTGACTTGGAACTAATGGTCTTACGAGTCACGAGTTTTTCGAGTCTTTTGAGTCTTATGATATTTTTGAGTCCTATGAGTTTTGTCGAGTCTTTTGAGTCCAATTATAAAAATAAAACTAAAGGAATTCCTCTTGAATAAGTGTCTATACGCGGTACAAGAGCTGTAATTTTATTGAATTGTAATTTATAATTTATTGAGAAAACCATGTTTAATTTCAATGGATTTTGTTCATCCTGATTTATTGATCTAACTATAAATGTAATATTAGTATTATTAATGAACTAAATTAATCTATCAATTTTATCTCTTATTAATTATTCTATTGTTATTATTTTGGATTTTATTATTGCTTCATTTATATTGCTTTATTTACATGTCGACATATGGATGAATTGTGAACTGATTATTTTTAAATTGCTGATGTTTATTTGTTGTTTGAATCTAGAAAAATCAAATGTAATTTATTTTAGTGTGTCTAATTGTGCCTAATTGTCTTACTGTACTTGTGTTATTTTTGTGTTTAAATTCAGATACAATTACTTGTTTATGAATAAATGACTATGACTAATTATTTTTTTGAGGCTTGAGTTCTTCCGAGTCTTTTGAGTCTTATGAGTTCCTTGAATCTTTTAATCCCTGAGTTTTTGAGTCCTATGTATTTTTGAGTCTTTTGAGTCCAATGATTTTTTTGAGTCTTCTGAGCCCAATGAATTTTTTGAGTATTTAGATTCTTATGAGTTCTTTGAATCTTTTGAGTCCTATGAGTTCTTCGAGTCTTTTGAATCCAAGGAAAATCGAAACTGTCACCAATAAATTTGAAAAAGATATGAATATAATATAATTTTTGACGTTAAAAAGTGCCTGACGACGTGAAAAAAATAAAATAAAAAAAAACTCACATTGTTCTTCGAGGATCCAGTCAGTTTGCTGACGATGGCGTGAATGCCAAGGGATATGCCGCCGCGCTGAGGACTGAGGGCTTGTGTTGCGACGGCGGACGTGTCTTCCGCAGATGACTCCTGTGTTAAAATCAAAGCGTTTACATCAGACTGAGACATTTTAGTCTAGAAGTCAAAATTCTGCGGTTGGAATATTTCGGACCACTTGGGACCTGAAGACCAAATCTCTAGTTCCTAAACTGAAATGTCTTGCTTTTGAATCGTTTTTAAATAGATCATGGTAGGCCTCCTGATGGATTTAAAGCCCCAGCGGAAGGTACATTCTACAAGCGATCTTTCTGGATCTCTATTGAAGTCGTCTGTACCTAGTTTATTATTATCATTATTATTAGTAGCCTACATTGTCCCGCAGCCGAGCAAAGGTCGCAGTCTCATCTCAGCGACAAACAAATGTCAAAAACTTGTCAAAAATGTAGGGAAATAAATTTAAATAATTAAAAAAAAAATCAAAAACGCGACTGCCCTGCCAAAAAACGAACTAAAATGTAAAAAACAAGTTGTATTCCCTGACTAAACAGATAAATAAAATTGTCAATGCAGTCGGGGGACCATTCTGTGGAACACATCAAGAAATCATCAAGTTCCGAAAAATCGTTGATGCGAATGCATTATAAATAATAGAAAGAGAAACAGAGATAGTTGTCATGGTTTTTGAGGGTGCTGAAGCCATTAGTGAGAACAAAATGAAAATCCAAGATGGCTTCTGCGAAAACTTTCAAATTTTTCGTCATGGGTGTCGTTTTCATGGTTTTTTGAGGGTGCTAAAGAAGCTGGCAAGGTCAAAATAAAAACTAATCTGTATTAAAAACGCGTCTTAAATTTACACTTTTTTCTCTCTCTCTGTCTGTATATTTATTTTATATACGAGTGTGTGTGCGTGCGAATATCGCGTAACGAACTTCATTCCTGTCCCACGACTGCACACGTTTTTTCTTTAGAAAAGATGGACCCTTAATCACCAGCTAGATCATTTATCTTGCTGGTGATTAAGGGTCCAAAGGTGGCAACCCATTTGTGTAATGTCGACACTTTAAATATGTACATAAATGCAATAGAGGAGCGCGTAATTTTAGCTTTTAAACGATCTCTAGTAACTTTTACACTTCTAAAAAGAAACCGTACTAACCTGATTCTGCTTAGGCGCAGGCGAAGCCACAACCGTATGCGCAAGTAACGCATCGACCACAGACACGTTGCCGAGCGTGCACGCGACGTACAGCGCGGTCTGACCGCTGACGTCGCGCGCGTTCACGTCAAACGCTGCGGAGTACTGCCACTGACCGCTCACGTCACTGCGGTCAGTCAGTTGAAGTTCAAATAGTCCGTATAATGAGAAAAATATAAGATAGTGCACAGAACCATATTAGAGCTGAATATCGCTACATTACTGAGCCCCATCTAGGCATATAATAGCTGGATAGTTAATTATTTTCCGGATATGCGTAGTTCCAAAAAATTTGCCTATTTCTCAACTGTGTAAAAAATACAACGAAAACCAAGTTACACAAAACTGTAGCGGCATCTATCTACGTCAAGCAAACTCCTGCATCGCGCAAGCAGAGTTTACCACGCAACTAGCATATACAGGAAGATTTTTTTAACACCATCCAAAGTTTTACTGGATGTTCTACCCATGAATATGAACAACTTTCACTATGGGACCAACAGAGTTAATCTCATAGTGAAAGTTGTTCATATTCATGGGTAGAACACCCTGTAAAAATTTGGATGGTGATAAAAAACCTTCCTGTATACGACGCTCCGACAGCAACTGTCGGGCAGTTGCCCACCAGACACAACACCCGTCTGGTCGGAGGATCTTCCCTGTTCTATAGAGGATGAGTGAACTTTCTGTTTTTGCCACATATGCCTGCCAATTTCGCATTGTTCTCTTGTTGCACTTGTTATCACGTTCTACTGTTTTGAATATCAATTTTACTGTATTTTTTATTTTTTTTTATTTTAACCTTAATGTATTAATTTTGATTACAATTATAATTTTGATTTTTATTTTTGATCCTAATATCGATTATGGTTTTGTTTTTACTAAATGTTTTGTTCTTTGTTTATAATTAATAATTTCTCAATTCTCACTACGAGTAAAAAATCTTGATAAAACGTACATATATGAAGCTATTTTTTATGTAAGTGCTGTGTACGCCTGAAAGTGACTAATTCACCATAACTCAATGCATATGTTATTTATTATTGTCAATGTTTCTAGTGAATAGGTCGTTGGTGTACCTTATTTTAAATAAATAAATAAACTTTACACCCTGTTCCTCATACGAGTACCTCTAAATATAAAACCATCGATATATTAGGTTGACAAACAGTGAATGTACTCTACATATTCACTATTTTTAACTGACGGTATCGTCCTATACTTCGAATTAGTTAAACCAACGCCAGGTAACTTTATATCAGTGGAATTCTGTCAAAATTGACGTCTGACAATTTTTGAATAAGAAATCTGTCAATATTGACGTCTTACAATTTTTGAAGAAGAAATCTGTCAATATTGACGTCTGACAATTTTTGAAGAAGAAATCTGTCAATATTGACGTCTGACAATTATTGAATAAGAAATCTGTCAAAATTGTCGTCTGACAATTTTTGAAGAAGAAATCTGTCAATTTTTGAAGAAGAAATCTGTCAATATTGACGTCTGACAATTTTTGAAGAAGAAATCTGTCGAAATTGACGTCTGACAATTTTTAAAGAAGAAATCTGTCAAAATAGTCGTCTGACAATTTTTGAAGAAGATCTCTGTAAAAATTTTGCATCGGAAAATCATATCTGCTTTGAATAAATTTGCCCTTTTTTTTAAGGATGGGAAATCATCGAGTGACCCCTCCCGCTCTGGGTTGAGCGGAAGGGAGTGTTAGACTCTTACTGACTAAAACCCATCCGTGTTCCTAAATTTGCCCTTAGATTGCCATTTATGCTCCCGGGTTTAAAATCACTTACGTGTAAGTGCTAAGCACGCTCTCCGGGTACGGATACTCGAGTAACAGCGTCACCATGGAAGCGTGCCCGCCGATGCACGCCGCGTGGATAGGCAGCCATTTCTCCACCGTTTCTTGCTGGAAAGAGACAAAATATCTATAAAATCCTTGATAAGTGTTACCAGTCAAGACAAAACCAGCGTCTTTCCTTTTTAGGACATCGCCGTCGAGGGAGACCACGGCGAAGGTGGTGGGACGATCTGATAACATGGCCAAAGATTGCACAAGACCGTAGAGGTTTGGAAGAAAAACAGTGGGACACGAAATACAGGTCAACAAAAAAAAAAAGGGGAAATTAGGGGCCAATCAAGTATTACGTAAGCACTACAGGGGGGCGGGGGGGTCTTCGCTTTGCTTATTTTTAATGACATGGGGGATGGGGGGTCTGGATGGTGATTACGTCAGACGTATTTATTTTTTTACTTTTTGGATTTTCTACAAAGGAATGATGGCCATTTTTGTATGGAGCCTGGCCTGATGACCAATAGAGCTCTAATGAGATCCACGAATGACAGCCGGGATCAACGGCTTAACGTGCTTTCCAAGGCACGGAAAGGTCAAGCTGGTATGGTATGTAAAGATGGTCACGCATCCACGGCAAGTGCAGCTTAATCTGATCGATCGAAACATGCGGCTGTTATTACTTAGCCAGAAGCTCTCTCAATGTTATGAGTCAATAACAAATATGATTGAGAACTGCAGTGAACATTAGCGTCATAATATAATACGTTTACATGATGCTTGCAGGTTTGTTTCATCATTTAATTTGTTTCAGCATCATCATTCAATCAACAAATGTTTCCTCCTCACCTGCACAGCCTCTGGGAATGACGCCAGCAACAGCTTGGCGATGTCCACATGTCCGTGGTAGCAGGCTATGTACAGGGGACAGTACTTGGTGACGGGGTGAGCTCGTCCATCTGCGCCTGCGTCTAGGAGTGAGGAGACGGCGGCAGTGAGGCCTGCTTCTGACGCTCTGGAAAGAGATGGGCAGGTTTAGGCTGGTCAAAGACCATTCAATGTCACAGCTATGACATAGTTTGGAACTTGTTTTGACCTTTGGTTTTTAACCGTTTAATTAAAGTGTTTAAATGTTTGTTACTTCTTCACGCTCAAACGGCTGGACCAATTTTGATAAAATTTTGTATGAAAGTAACTGGCACCCTGGATTAACAGATAGGCTACTTTTTAAAACCGCGGCTAAACCGCGGGGCGCAGCTAGTCTAATATATAAAATTCTCGTGTCACACTGTTTGTAAATAAACTCCTCCGAAACGGCTTGACCGATTCTTATGAAATTTTATGTGTATATTCAGTAGGTCTGAGAATAGGACGTAAACTTTTTTTTTTTTGCAAAACAACTTTTGCGGGGTCCGCTAAAAAATAAATAATAATTACTTGACTGTACAACCTGCATGGTTACCTGGTAATTAATACCACAGTATACTGACAGTATTTCAACGAGAGAGCTTTCGCAGACCATTAATTGTGTACCTGCTGTAGTGCAAAAGCGAGCTCAACCGTGCTTTGAGCTGTAAGCTGTGCCATCATACTTCACCCATCATCTTCTATACCTCGACTACTACTGCTTAACTCACACGTATAACAAAGTGTTGGCTCCACCAGGCGTCAGGTTAGCTATGAGGCCGGCGCTGCTGCCGAGCGCGCTCAACCGGGCTTTGAGCTGCGAGATGTCGCCGCGGGAGACCAGCTCACGGAGTGCTGCATGTTGGGTCAAACGTTCTCGTTCTAATGCATCTGAGAAGAAAGGAAATACTTTGGTAGAAAAGTTGCTGTAAGCATCGTTTGAAAAGTGGGGCTGAATCTTAAAACCTTCTCAGGAGCGAAAAATACAAGGAATTAAAAGAGAAATCCTTGGGTTTGGATCAAGGTAGGGGCAAAAAACGAGTGTATGTTGCATTTAGTTAGCATTAAAACATAATCTTACTCCCTCACTAATAAACGTTGCATAGCGTCTTTATCGTTATATGCTTTGTCTTCTTCTTTCGAAAGTCAAATTACTGACGACTGAAAGAGAGAAATCGGTGTTTCATTTTTCATTCATCTGATATAATACGTTTATTAGTAAGGGGGTAAGTAAGTTTAGTGTGAAACGAAAATGATATTTACTTAATTTAGGTACACACCTTTTAAATACGCTTTTAATCAGAAATTGTTATTTTATTGGATTTTTAAACTACCTAGATGGCGCCACTATAGCATGATGGCAGCCTTCTTTTTTTTTGGGAGGAAAGTTATCATATAACTTCTCCCGCTCTGGGCGGAGCGGGAGGGTGTGTCAGACTTTTGCTGACTAAAACCCACCCGTGTTCCTTCAATTGCCTGTACCGGGCCCACGGTATCTCTTTCGAACAGCCCGCGACCCTGGCAGGCAGTGGCGTGCACTCCATACATGCAAATAAGCTCTGCATACCCTGTAGTCCCATACATACATGCCCATCTAAATGATAAATAACTATAATGAAAAAAAAAACATGGTAATTTCGCTTCGCGCCATCTATAACTTTTTTTGGAACTAACTCGTCGGAGCTGCGAACACCCGCCACCCGCGCAGGCAGCGCTCCCGTGAGCAAAAGCTAAACTACGCTTTTCTTATTATTCATACAACGCATCTCGTGTAGTACACAGCAAAAATGTGACTGTGTGCGTCAAAATGTGTGCGCGTGTTGGAGTTTTAGAAGCATAGCTTACATTGCAAACCGTTCAAATTGAGAACCCGTAAAAGCACCGCTTAATTGTTGATTGCAGAGGGTCGACTTTTTTTAGTCGGATTGACCAAATGACCGTCTAATTAGTTCGTATTAGTTCGTAACGTAATAAATTGCAAAGTTTTTTTCGCCATAATTTTTTTCTTGGCGCTATACGCTAGTGATTGACGAGTAATTATTTAGTAAGTCTATTGTAAAAAATGGAAAATTTTACATGTGAGACCTGTGCTGGCGGCAAAGTGTTTGAATAGTAAATTAAAATCAGCCACGATTTTTTTGTGCATACCCTGTCTGAAATCTCTGTGCACGCCACTGCTGGCAGGGCACGATGGCTGCCTGATGATCTTTCGGCAGAAATGCCGAAACCAACTCAGAAGCGTGGTCACCACAAAATATTTGCCCAACGATACCAACTCACCGTGTTGCCTCCAAGGATCAGCTACTTCATCACTGAAATAGTGAGACACATCGTACGCAGCGTCAGCGTCCTCTTGTACAGGCTCACGAGGCGCGCGCGCAACCCTTTGAGCAGCGCGACGGAATCGCGCCAGCATTGTGACCGGTAAATTTCACTCACAATATTTGTAATTTTTGGGGGAAAATGTTGACTATTCATTTATGATAATTAAAACTGTTTTTTGTCTTTGTAATTTTTTAGGCCAGCATTGTGACGAAACTAAAAAGCCTATTTCCTTTAGTTTTCACTCATGTATATGCACTTTTGAGAAAAACTACCGACTACTAATAAAAAATAAAAGTATTTTTGTTATTTACTGTGTCACGGAAGTGTTAGTACTAAATTCTTTGCTGATGGAAGGTTTGTTTTCACTCACTTATTTGTAGTTTTTGGGGAAAAATACTGACTTAACATCATCTGCCTTAGCAATTTCCCAACAATGTTGGGATCGGCTTCCAGTCTAACCGGATCCAGCTGAATACCAGTACCATTCATGGAACGATTTTCTACCTGATCTCCACAACACAACTGTAGCGGTATCTGCAAGCGTCATACTGACGTCACGTAGAATCCTGCATCTCGCAAGCAGAGTTTACCGCGCAACTAGCATAGATACAACGGCCCGACATGAATCATGGGCAGTTGCCCGCTAGACACAACACCCGTCTGGTCGGAGGATCCTCCCTTTTCTATAGAGGATGAATGAGCTTTACACCCTGTTCCTCATACCTCTATACAACTACGGGGTAACAAGAACATAGTAGGGAAAAGGCAGGCAGATGATGACTCCTCTATCAGTCGTCATCTCGGTAGTCACCCTCCAGTCCATCCATCGTTTCTTTTGTCTTCTCCTACTCTTATAGCCATTCACATTTCTACTTTATTTATTTATTAGGTACTAGCGGCTCGCCCCAGCTTCGCACGGGTGCAATTTTTTTTTTCTTTTATTCAAACCTTGTCCTGACAATACCGAACACAACAAAAAAAGAATTAGCGAAATACGTACAGCTGCTCTCGAGATTTGCGCTTAGCAACACATTTAGCGATTCATTTTTATATATAAGATTACAAAGGTATTACACTAACAACTTCGGTATACAGAATATCAAATAACTTATAATTTATAATATAATATTATAATTAATTTATTTTCAGACAAAGTCCATTCCATTATTACATTAGAAAAAACATAAAATTGATATAATAATCACACACACACACAATAAACTAATACTCAGACATTCAAATCAAATAAAATTAAAATACACACACCCAACCATCATCCCTTGGTCTGATCTGTTTTTCATATCAAGACCCCGCCGTGACTCGGAAAGCACGTCAAGCCGTTGGTCCCGACTGTCATTCGTAGTCCTTTGACAGTCGTCCTGTTATGGTTTAGCCACGAGCCCCTCGTTAAGTAGCCTACTTAAGAGGAAGTGCGGTCGGAGAGACTTTTGAAAAAGTCTAAGTAAAAAGTCATAATTCGAGGTTTGGCTCTCGCCTATTTCTTCCTCCAATATTGGACCAATTTAAAAGATATTTCATATACTGAATAAGAATGATATACACTGTGTCCCTATGTTTTTCGTTTTTCATTAATAGTTGGCAAATTTGTACACTAGGCTTCTGTTGACAGCGGTTTCAATCGGCATTTTTTGAGGGTTCTAGTGCTTATAAAAATAATGTATCATCAAAAAGAAAAACATAGGGACAGAGAAGTAATTAATATTTATAATTCTGTAAAAAATCATTGCTTTATGGTCATCAACCATAAAGAAAACAGGCGAGAGCGTTTCTGTGGTGAAAAAACCACCCGCATTTCCTCTTAAAATTATTTAGTGTTACATAACAAATAACATGAAAAAACTCGCAATGAGTCATAATGTGACAGTTAAATATCAAGTTTCCGTATACGTAATGTGGGACGAGACAGGTCAGTCTGTTGGTTAATTAGCGCTTAAAAACCCAAATTAGGTACTTATAGCTGTCGCGTTTTGGCATGGCACTAAAAGAAATTTCACTACAAAAACAAATTTCACGCGTTCGAAGTCGCGGGCAGAGCTTAGTTCTTACATAAAAAGACTATACTCCTATGATCGCAAAAATTCAAATAATCCATAGATATTAGTCGATGAGGCTTCTCGATACAACGCAGGTATTAAATTACGTAACCTTAGGTATATCCGTATCACTTTGGCGACCTGTCCGTCATCTGGCTGTCGGTATGTCTGGTTATTTCTTTGATATATAAAAAGAATTATAAAAAATTGGTTCATTCGTTTTTGAGAAAATCACGGACATACAAACATACATACATACATACTACGGTCGAATATAGAACCTCCTTTTTTGAAGTCGGTTAAAAAACAACACTAGGTAAAATACAGGAAGATTTTTTTATTACCATCAAATTCCTCCCTTTTTTTTTTTTAAGGATGGGAAATCATCAAATGACCCCTCCCGCTCTGGGTGGAGCGGAAGGGAGTGTCAGACTCTTACTGACTAAAACCCAACCGTGTTCCTTCCTTAGCCCTTTATGTTCCGGGGTAGCGATAACCCCGAAAGGGAAAGACAATCCCGCTGCCCCGCTGTATTTCAAAGCCGTGAACCAAGCGTTTTTAGGGTTCTGTATCATACTGTGGGTAGACGTCAAAAGGCTCAGAATTAATCTGCATCCGCGATTTATTTGCCAAAAATGTATAAATAAACAGATGGAAAAATAACATTAAATCCTACATCATAAAGTTCAGTTTTGGCGACAACTTCAAACTTTTTTATAACTTTTAGTGCTAGTTACTCTGAAATGAACTTAATAACCATTAAAATAAAGTTGATATTTGTTTAACTTGAAACAATTTATTTATTTATTTATATATACTTTATTGTACACCAGAAAATAAATAACAAAAAATACGATTATTAATACAAAACATACAATGGGCGGCCTTATCGCTTTCTGCAATCTCTTCCAGGCAACCTTGGAATGGACAGTGATTGGGTGGATATAAAAAAATGGGGTTGGCATTGACAATATTAATTTGAAACATAAGTTTAAATAGCCTATAGTCTTGTTTGTGCAGCTTCAAATACAGACAAGTAACACAATTAATCATAAATAGTAGACGCATTAAAAAAAGAGTTTAGTATAATTAAGGAGTTAAACGAGGGACAAACAAAATGTATGAAACAGCTGATTTTTTTTGCGCGTGTTGCTAGGGCTGGCTCGAGGTGGCGCTGGAAAAGAGCTCCTGGAACGATTTGGGGGAGGCCTTCCACCAGCGTTAGGGCAGAACAAGCTGACAAAAAAAAAAAAAAAAACTGAACGTACGATGTATTATATTCGTCAGCAGGGCAAAGCCAAAGGATCTGTCAATTGGCTTTATTACAACAATTGATCCACTTCCCTCGCAGTTAAGACGTACTATGTACAGTCAACTAAAGCGATAAGTATGCAGGATCGTCGGATATAGTTGAAGTTTAGTAAGAAACCGATGGATGTTGTCGAATAAAATTGAATTTTATTAATAGAAAACAAACAGCTCGTTTATCAAATTAAATTTCAGTCGACAACATCCATCGGTTTCTTACTAAACTTCAACTATATCCGACGATCCTGCATACTTATCTCTTTTGCTGACTGTACATACACAACGTCACGTCTATACAGGGTCAAATTAAATTAGCTACCGAAACTCTGCAGACATGACGGGTACATACCTAAACATCACACTAAAAATATTATAAAGGCGAAAGTTTGTGAGTGTGTTTGTATGTTTGTTAATCCTTCGTGCACAAACGGCAATTTTGATAAAATTTGTATGGAGGTAGCTGACACCCCGGATTAACACATAGGGTATTTTTATCCCGATATTCCTATGGGAACGACACTTATGCGGGTGAAACCGCGGGATATAATAAAAACAAGATTAGATATTTTTTTTGGGGCTAACGACTGCTTGTTGTCTTGTTACTCAAAGTTTGTATTGAGAAAATCTATTTTATTTTGTTTCTTCGTGTTTACATAGCGATACCCGTCACGTATGTAAAGTTTAGTTTAGCTTTTATTTAACTTGCAATGATGTATATAAGAAACTATGTTTGTTCGGGTGGAATCTTGCAACCCAATTTTGAAGCAGATATCTTCAACCGATTGAGCTGAAATTTTGTAAACACGTTTAGTTTGGATGACAATGCATGGTTAGCTATGTGACGTCAATTTAAATCCCACATGGCGAAACACTCAAGATGGCGGACTAGTTACATACATACATACATTTAGCAAATGGTTCTAGTCCCTAACGCAGCAATTATTCGTCGAAAATAAAAATAAATAAAAACTAAAGTGATGAAACTACGCGGTCAAAGTTGTCTATATTAGATCGCTATTAGCGATAAGACCGCCCATTGTGTCACCCTTTGGTACAGTTTCTATATTTATGTCTGTAATTTATATGGTGTACGTAATAGAGAGTATTCTATCTATCTATCAAAATGTATGGAACAGCAATTTTTTTTTTAATAACCGACCTTCTTTTACGGAGAGGAGGCCTGTGTCCCAGCTGTGGGAACATTATAGGCTGATTATGGTGCCGATACTGTTGTTCACAAACTAAACTAAATTGAACTTCAGTGCAACTTTTTATTTCTATTTAATTAGAAAAGGACAGAAGATAAATTTTAGTTTATTCCTGTCAAATTAATCGCATAACTGGACAAAATGTAGGGAACAGCTGTTTTTTTTTTTCATATTTTTGAGTCCGCCCGATATTAAAAGTCGTTCATTTTCATGAGTACTACATTCCCTTAAAGTATGTCCCTCGTCTGACACTCTGTATAATGTTGCCATTAGGCTGCGTTTCCACCAGAGATGAGCGAGGATGCGTAGCGAGGAATGTGTGTAAAACTAACCAATTAAAACGCTAACTTAGTTCAAGGTATGAAAATGAAGCGATGTTATTGGCTTGTTTCACACACATCCCTCGCTACGCATCCTCCCTCATCTCTGGTGGAAACGCAGCCTTAAAGCGGCACGCTGTATGTATATGCCATCATCATCTGACTAGCCTTTACCCAACTACGTTGGAGTCGGCTTCCAGTCTAACCGGACGCAGCTGTCTAACCGAAGGCAGCTGAACACCAGTAGTTTTTACATAAAGCGACTGCCTATCTGACATCCACAATAACCGAGTTACACCCCCATTTCGCCTGCTCTTGCCCCATCTGGCCTTTACATGCAAACGTTTCGCGTCTAGCGTAAAACAAGCTTTTGGGCTAAAAATAAACATCTGACGAGCTCTTTAGGTATTCGTCGTAAGTCTGGATTGTGTCTAGATTTAATTCAAATTCCCACGCGTCTAAAAATAAGTGACAAACGATTCTTGTAATCGATTTGCAGTTCTCGGTATCCGATTTAGTTGAAATTTTCCACACCCGAGTAATTCTGATCATTGCTAAAATAACACAATTAACCCCCTTACTAATAAACGTTGTATAGCATCTGTATAGTTAGGGCGCGTTCCCACTATGTCGTGACGATTAATTTATCGTTGGACGACTGTCGTATCTAGCTGCTCCCATTATAACGACCGTTTATCGTCTCTGTGTCGTCGAATTTTTTTTTTTATGTCGAAATATTTAATTGCCGTTAATTTTTATGTAGTGTTAAATATTGTATTGTATTGTGGTACGGAACCCTTCGTGTACGAGTCCAACTCGCACTTGGCTGGTTTTTTTCTTTGTTTGTTTGAACGCGCAAAACTACCTGTCAGATAAGAAAAAATCTTTTTGCATTTGTTATCCTAGTTCTTGAAGAAGGCTATACAATGTGTAACTTAATTAACGCAAGACCTCACACACCCCAATTAGAGCATTGACGTACAACTATAATACAAAAACTAAAACTTTAATTCTTTAGAGCTAACTATTATTATTAAGAAAATCGTGTTGCCGAAGGGGGCCCTTAAATAATTATTTTATTCTGTTTTTAATATTTGCTGTTATAGCGGCAACAGAAATACACATTCTGTGAAAATTTGAACGGTCTAGCTATGGCGGTTCATGAGATACAGCCTAGTGACAGACAAACAGACAAACGGACAGGGGAGTCTTAGTAATAGGGTCCCGTTTTCACCCTTTAGGTACGGAAGCCTAAAAAAGTAACTGATAACCCAAAGATATCCGTGTGATAACCGTATCGTCATTTTTAACGGAGCAAGTTCGACAAGACATAACTATAATATATAAGATAATAAAACACGAGACAAAAACTCTCCATCTTCTAAACTAATTATAAAGAGAAGATTTGTTTTTTATTTTTTTTGGATGTTTGTTACGGTTTCACGCTAAATCGGCTGAACGGATTTGGATAAAATTTGGCACATGGGTAGACCACGCTTACCTGCCTGACTTGGATTAGGATATAGGATACTTTTTATTCCGATATACCCTTACTAAACTGCGGGACGCAGCTAGTAATAATTAATAAACGGTATAAGGCATAATAAAATTAGCGGGAGAAACTTCACAGATGATATAGATATCGTTTTTTTTTTTCTAAACATATTAATTATAATTTCAAGTACTTAACTTAATCTTTTTTGTTTTATCGAAACCTTTTTTGTCTACGGAGTTTCGCTAAGTAATTTAATTTGAACTTGCATTTCATCAGCAAGCAAGATGATCAACACTTGTTCGTCTCTTACTTATTTGTAGTTCCGCTCCATATAAGAAGTGTCTTAAAATAAGGCAGCGATAAAAAAAAAAACTTGCTGTAACAATCTTAATAGTACTAAAAGCTAGCTATGCGGGCGAAAATGCTTATAAAAGTGTGTTTTTATGACGCACGTGATCCATTGAACTTTTTCTGCGCAGACATAAAATTTTGGCCTTGAGAATGCCGCATTGGACTAATCAGGACTATTTAAGGGGGGCTCCCATACAACAAACGTGATTTTTTTGCCGTTATTTTATATGTAGTGTTAAATAGTATTGTATGGTGGTACGTATTACGGAACCCTTCGTGTGCGAGTCCAATTCGCACTTGGCCGGTTTTTTTTAATATATAAAAATTAAATAAAACTTGCTGTAACAATCTTAATAGTACTAAAAGCTAGCTATGCAGGCGAAAATGCTTATAAAAGTGTGTTTTTACGCCGCACGTGATCCATTGAAGTTTTTCTGCGCAGACATAAAATTTTGGCCTTGAGAATGCCGCATTGGACTAATAAGGACTTTACCTGCAGTGTTTTGCGGTATCAACGTTTTTTTAAGATATAAGTTGATGGAACTGGCATACGCTGTGCGTAAAAGCCCCTATCCATACTAATATTATAAATTCAAAAGTAACTATTTCTGTCTGTATGTTACCTTTTCACGCCTAAACCACTGAACAGATTTCGATAAAATTTAGCAGAGAGATAGATTGCATCCCGGGGTAGGACATAGGATAGTTTTTATCGACATACCTCGCGGGCGAAGCCGCGGGCGGAAGCCAGTAAACAAATAAAGAAAAAATAAATATATGTTAGCTTTTGCACGCGGCTTCGCCCACGTGGGATTCAGAAATTATCCCACGTAATCACACTTCCGGGGTAAAAAAGTACCTAGGCCGTGTGTGCCAAGATTCTATCGTAACGAGTAACACTAGTCGTTAGCTCGAACTCACTGGAGGGCATGACCAAAAAGTACGCTGTCTCACCTGGCTTCGTGTCCGACAGAGCTAGTATCAGTGATGAGCAGTTAGACGCTACAGTCTACACGCACAACGACTACAGACGGACTTTTAATTAGTTGCATTAAAATGACAGCTTAAGTGTTACTTAAATGGACTGAAATTGGCATCTTTTTGTTTTTTCGCGGCCATCAACCAAATCTTATTTTTCTAGTAAGTACAGATTAATGTCATAAACGAAACTTATTTGACATGCATATCTCTAAACGCAGTTCGAAATGAGTTGTTAAGAAGGTTCATTTTACTGCAGCTAATTAAAAGTCGGAGTATAAGTAGTTTTCACGCACAGAAACACCGTTCCGAACTGAAAGGCGCGTAAAAAAAATTAAAAGTGCTTTGGAAAATAGAGTTTAATGAAAAAACCACTGCATAAATCAATTACAAATAAAGTTTATTGAACTCTTCGATAACTGAGCTTTGTCGGTACGGACTTGGTTTTGAAGATTTTACAATTCTTCTATTACTTATTTACACCCAAAGTTACGTTAAAAATAGCATGAAAAACTAATCTTTGTTGGCTCATCCATAACTTTTGAATGGCTTTTTATTTTACTATTGTGTTTCCGTACAGACAAAATTAATAATAATTCAAAACGATATCATGTTTAACTTTGGATGCACAATGTCGAACAGTGGAGTACCTAATACTCTCCCGAAATGAATTTGTATGGAAAAAATATCGACTAGTGGCACCTTAAAAAGTGTGTGTAGTATCGTAGCATGATGTCAAACATTCTCTAACCTTCCTCAAGAATTGAATAAAAAAATGCAAAAAGAAATTTTCAAATCCAACGGTTAGTTCCGGAGATTACCCCGATTTACGCCCCTTTTTTTGTTTTCGGGGAGAATCCTTCAAAAGGCACCCGTCCTCTGGGGAGGGAGGTCAGGGAGTGTGGGATTTTTACTCCACTAAAACCACCCCGGTGATCACCATCAGCACATAGGGGTGGTCGCAATTCCTCTTAAAATACCAATTCCGAAATCCCCCGTGCAACGCCTGTAAGGCACATCCCTGGGGAGACTGTACAGGGGCCTCACCTGAGACTCGCTATGCACGGCAGCACGTGACCACTGTACCACCGTCTTCCCTGGGGTCACTTGGTGGGCGGACAGTCCCGATTTACCCCCTACATAAAATCTTACAAATTTTTCCAAACTTTTTTCTAGCAAACAGTTTGCTACACAAATAATAATAATAATAATAATAAATCGTTCATTTCGACCAACACAGGACCATAGTAGGCACACAAATTTGAAAAAAAAATGTAAAAAAAAAAATACACATACTATTAAAAAGAGAGACCATAAAGACCATAAATAAACATTATTTTACTTCGATTGCTCAGTATATGAACCATACAGCAATGGTTCAAGTACTAGCAATCGAACCTCTGTGCGAATGCCCTCAGGATGCCGCTGGATGGCTGCTACGTTCACCCCTAAGATATTTTCGCTACATTCTACACAAATTGTCGAAAACATACACAGTGTATGTATGGCTTCCATGTCGAGTTAAGCCATTATCCAGTGTCAATTTGCCAAGGTTGCCGCTCCGCGTAATACAGGCAAAAAGAAGCGTTGAACTGTGACGTCGTCGGTCACAACGACTTCCATATGATTGTAGAAGGTTTTTTGTAACAAAACATCACGCTTGTACTCTCTGCCAGAGGTAGGCAGGTGTATAGTACACCCACATTGCTGGCATGAAGCATAATCCATACTAATATTATAAATTCGAAAGTAACTCTGTCTGTACCTTTTCACGCCTAAACCACTGAACAGATTTCTACAAAACTTGGCAGAGAGATAGATTGCATCCCGGAGAAGGACATAGGATAGTTTTTATCGACATACCTCGCGGGCGAAGCCACAGGCGGATGCTAGTATTATAAATTCGAAAGTAACTCTGTCTGTCTGTCTGTATGTTATCTTTTCACGCTTAAACCACTGAACAGATTTCGATAAAATTTGGCAGAGAGATAGATTGCATCCCGGGAAAGTACATAGGATAGTTTTTATCGACATACCTCGCGGGCGAAGCCGCGGGCGGAAGCTAGTATTATAAATTCGAAAGTAACTCTGTCAGTCTGTTTGTCTGTATGTTACCTTTTCACGCCCAAACCACTGAACAGACTTCGATAAAATTTGGCAGAGAGATAGATTGCATCCCGGAGAAGGACATAGGATAGTTTTTATCAACATACCTCGCGGGCGAAGCCGCGGGCTGAAGCTAGTCTGTCTATAAATTTCCCACTGTTGGGACACAGGCGTACTCTCTTCGAGAGGATTGCATTGCTAGTTATTATCATCCTTCCTTATACATAGTATAAAACAAAGTCGCCAAAATGTCTGTACGCGCATAACCCAAAAAAAAACCGGTCAAGTGCGAGTTGAACTCGCGTGGAGAGGGTTCCGTGTTTCGTCCATGTTTTTTTAAATCTGACCCAAATTTGTTTGTGGTAACGAAAAACATGACCGGTGATCGCAATACGTGCACTCGTTAGGCGTGCGGCGCGGGCGGTCCCTGACAGATTTTTTTTTCATGTTTTTGAGCCCGTCTAGATCATATCAAAAGTTGATCATTTTCATGAGTACTACACTCTCTTAAAGTATGTCCCTCGTTTAACCTGACACACTGTATAAGTCAATGGAAAAATAGAAAAAATTCAGGATTCTTTTTAGATAAAATCGGATACCAGCATGTGTGTTTCACACCCTATTGATAATAAAATTACTGATTTATCAGAAAATAATAGGGTTATCATAGAACAATTTCATAGAAAGGCAAACTGAATAAAAAACAAACTTTTCCATCGACAAGATAAGAAAACATACAATCTTAATGACAGTTTCTATATACAGAACACATACAAACTTAAAGACAGTTTCTATTAATAAAGTGGGTGTCAATTTAAAAGGTCGACAATTTTAATTCACTAAGTCACATAAAACTTCATAATCATTCACTAAACACAACTTTCCACTACATTTACAGTTTAAAACACTTAATTTTTGACTATAAATATTATATCTAAAACATCGCGATGTATTAAGCAATGTATAAAAATAAATAAACGTTACATGGGCACGTGCGCTCTTCGCCATGTGCGCGCGTCTACTGTTTTATCTGAAGCTTATTTACAGATGAGAATGCATACACATGTGTGGTATATAATATACATGTAGATGTTCATACTTTTGTTGTTATGGTTATATATATATTTTTATACACTTATACTACTATTTAAGAGGAAATGCGATGGGAGAGACTTTTGAAAAAGCTTAAGTAAAAAGTCATAATTCGAGGTTTGACTCTCGCCTATTTCCTCCTCCAATATTGGACCAATTTAAAAGATATTTCATAAACTGAGAAGGATATACACTGTGTCCCTACGTTTTTCTTTTTTCATTAATAGTTGTCTTTGTACACTATACTCGGACTTTAAATTAGCTGCAGTAAAATTACACTTCTTAATAACTCATTACGGACTGTGTTTAGAGATATGCATGTCAAATAAGTTTCGTTTGTTACACTATTCTGTACTAGAAAAACAAGGTTTGGTTGATGGCCGCGAAAAAACAAAAAGACGCCATTTTCAGTCATTTAAGTAACACATAAGCTGTCATTTTAATGCAACTAATTAAAAATCTAACACTAGGCTTCTGTTGACAGCGATTTAAATCGGCTTTTTTTGAGGGTTCAAGTGCTTATAAAAATAATGTATCATCAAAAAGGAAAACATAGGGACATACAAGTAGTTAATATTTATTATTCTGTAAAGAATGATTGCTTTATGGTCATTAACCAGAAGGCCAATTCTCGTAATTTAAAACGTTCAAAATCTAGTCGCAGTCTCATCTCAGCGACAAACAAATGTCAAACACTTGTCAAAATGTATAAAAAAAAAAAAAAAAAGGACAGGAAGAAAAATGAAAAAATGAATGAGGAGAATGATGAATGGGGAGGTGTAAAATTAGAGGTATTTTTGACAGATTGAGACTGAGATCAGACTGTGAACATTCTTAAAATTACGAGAATTGCCCCTCTGAAATAAAACAGCCGAGAGCGTTTCTATGGAGAAACGACCACCCGGATTTCCTCTTAAGAGGATTACTGGCAAAAATTTTCAGTGATTAAAAGTGGTGACCAATGCTTGTTCTTTATCTGTATGAGAAAAAGCTTTTGCCCTGTAGGTAATGGGTCAGTTTCTACAGGCTGATGGACGTGCATGCAGGGCCACGATAACCAAATGAATTAGTGGCCATTATTGTTACGTTGATATCGCATTTAGCTCCCTTCAAAATGGTTGAGCTGAATGATGCTGATCTATGCGTCATGTTCGTGAACGGGCGCCGTCAGTTGGGGTCATTACTTAGCTGCCTCAGCTTATTTTTAATTATTTTATTTTTGGAATGTTGTTTTGTTAAGTACTATTTGCTGTACTCTGGACGCTTTTAACACGTACGTGAGTGTCCATGGAGTTTCTTGCCCGTTCTTCTCCATAGGTACCTACGCTTTGGAATGGGCAACTAGCTTCATATTTTCTGACTGACCGACTTCTTGACAATTCAAAAGTGCCTGTAAATGGTTTAATTGAAACAAATGCTTTGAGTTTGAGATTTCTGAAAATGGCGATCTTGCCTTCATATCCGAATCATGTGCTGCTGGGGAGTTTGTTGCGCCACTTCTTCTCCCCAGCGAAAGCACTAGGAAGTGGTGAAGGGCGGGCGTGCCGGGGGACTGTCTTTTGTAATAATTTTGACGTAAAAAAAGTGCTGATTCTCAGCCTAGTTTGAATAAAAGGATTTAGGTGAAAGTCGAAAGTCTGACAACCAGTCTTACCAAGGGTTAACGTATTACCCAGTAACTGGGTTGTAGAAGTCAGATAGGCAGTCGCTCCATGTAAAATACTGGTATTCAGCTGCATCCGGTTAGACTGGAAGCCGACCCCAACATAGTTGGGAAAAGGCTAGGCAGATGATGAGGTGAATATGAAGTGAATTTTGTTTTTAATTTACTTATTTGCATAGATAAATATTTATGGCCCAATTTTAGTATCACGGAGCACGCTTATCAGTACACAGCTTTGATCTAAAATAAACTTACTTAAAATACTGGTTTAAGTGGCAGAACCCGTTTGTTTTGCAATACGACATTTAAATAATGTTCCTATTTGTTTCCAAGTTAAATAAATATCAATCTTTTTTTAGGAATATTTACCTCTGAGTGCTATAGAAATGTAGTGATATAGAAATGTATATATAGAAGAAATGTATAAGAAGTGTGAATATATAGAATGCGAATATGTAGAGAATATATAAGGGGGGCCCCCATACAACAAACATGATTATTTTGCCGTTATTTTATATGTAGTGTTAAATATTGTATGGTGGTACGGAACCCTTCGTGTGCGAGTCCAACTCGCAGTTGGCCGGTTTTTATAGTATATCTATACTAATAATAAAGCTGAAGACTGTTTTTGTTTGTTTGAACACGCTAAGTAATTTCTGTAACAACCGATAGGATTTCAAAATAAAATTTTTGCATTTGATAGTACAATTCCCCTCCGGAGCAACTGGACAGAACGTGTACAGTCCATGACATAATTAAAGTGGACGACTTGCTCCCACTGACGTATAAATTTATATGTCAGTGTCAGTCTTTTTTGAGGAAGGCTATAGGCTAACTTGACGCTATGACCCTAGGGAACTGAGGAAAAATAAAAAAGTCTGAAAGATCGCTAACAGAAAACGAAGTGACAGCGCGGGCAAGTGCTGGGCAAGAAGAAGAAATTTCACGCAGACGAAGTCGCGGAAAGAAGCTATAGTTATACAGGAAGATTTTTTAATCACCATTAAAATTTTTAAATGGTGTTCTACCCTTGATTACTCGTATGAACAACTTTCACTATGGGACCAACTATGAAATCACGAAAAAAAAATCAGCTGTTTCATACAAAAGTTCAAACCAAAATGTATGAAACAGCAGATTTTTTTTTTCGATTTCTGTGTTGGGCCCATTTTCACAACACAACACATTATTTTATTTTATTACTTGACACAATTAGTACCTGCACAGACGCTGTCGTGTCACGTACTATTATGTAAATGTGAGCGTGAGGCGTGTTTGTATAAACGGTCCGGCAGACTTACTGTGCTTCACTTTCGATATGCGTGGCGCGGAGTCCATCGTTTTTTATAAGTCTATGTAATTATTATTGAAGCCGACTCCAAAGTAGTCGGGAAAAGGCTAGGCAGTGATCTATGCAAATGGCGCCGGTTTACAAGGGTTTTTTATTATTATTTACCTATTAATATTAATGTGGCACAATAAATTAGTCCCATTTAGAGTTTGTGTTTTTCCCATCCAAAGCCAAGGTTATCAAAAGGTTGATTGGGACAATAATGATGACACAATTGCCTAAGTTCCATAATCGCGAAGCACGTGTAAAGAAGTATCTAAAATTTTTTTGAAAAAAAAAATAAAAAATTGTAAGTGTGGTGTGTGCCTGTGAGCTGTGTTGCCATATGCGTTGACAAAGCATAATAATCAGTCTATAATGTTCCCAATGCTGGGACACAGGCATTGGCGTATCACATCCGAATTTAGCGCTGTATCGGTAACAGTGTCGCGATTTCAATGGTTTTTTCCCATATCAAAAAATGCCCAACGCGCCTATAGAAGTTTTCACTTCAAAATAAAAAATAAATATACTTCTACATCGACCTGGCCACAGCATGGCGTCGGCAAAGCAGCTTGAAATATCATCACCATCATCTCAACCGAAAGATGTGCACTGCTGGACATAAGCCGCCCCCAAGCACCTCCGGTTCTTCTCGCATCCAGCGGATTCCTGCAGCCTTCACAAGGTCGTCGGTCCACCTTGTGGGAGGCCTTCCAACGCTACGTCTTCCGGTACGCGGTCGCCACTCCATAACCTTTCGGCCCCATCGGCCATCTGTTCTGCGAGCAATGTGCCCTGCCCACTGCCACTTAACTTTGGCAATTCTTCGGGCTATGTCGGTTACCTTGGTTCTTCTGCGGATCTCTTCATTGCTTGAAATATAAAACAAAACAAATAATGTAGCCACTCACCCCTAGCCTCTCTAAGCGCGTGCGCCGCATGCCTCCAGCTATTCCTCTCAGCTAACGCGAGCGCAGTGTTGCCATGCGCGTCCAGTATACTCAACGACGCGCCTGACGTTAGTAGCGTTTTGACGTTTTCAAAATGGCCGCGCTCTGCTGCGATGTGGAGAGCTGTCTGTGGAAGATGAACAGGAATTAGGATCATGATGTATTGGAAGAAAAGAGGATTTACATTTATTTTTGTCAAGACATCATCTGCCTAGCCTTTTCCCAACTATGTTGGGGTCGGCTTCCAGTCTAACAGGTTCCTGTTTACAAGCGGGGTAATTGCGTAACACACTAATAATAGCAATTCCTTTGATTTTTACAGTTCAACAACATTCATTACGTTATTAACGTTGTTGAGCGGACGATTTTTTTAAACAAATGAAGCAGTGGATTAGCAATTTCCTTCTAAATCCTTCGGACTGTAATTGTAAGCGGATTACGCAATCAGGGTAGTTTACGTGGAGTGACCCTGTCCGATCTCACAAACCCAGACGCATGAGGTTCTGGATTCAATAACTGAGTCAAGTAACTTGTTAATCACACACACACACACACCCGCACACGCACACACGCACTCGCACGCCCACACCCACACGCAAAAACACACGCACACGCACACACAAACCCGTACCACACATGCACACGCTCACACACACAGACATACGCGCACACACACACACACACAGACACACGCACAACACACACACAGACACCACACACGCACACACACACACACACACACGCACACACGCGCACACACAAACACACGCACGCGCTCACACTCACACACACGCACACACGCACGCACACACGCATACACACACACACACGCGAACACACACGCACGCGCTCACACACACACATACACGCACACGCACACACACACACACACGCGCACCCCACACGCATGCGCACACGCACACGCATACGCACAGGCACACGCTCACGCACACCCATGCGCACACGCATACGCACACGCACAAGCACAGGCACACGAACACGCACACAGTGGAAGTCACGTGGATATAACAAGTGTTAGGTTAGAAGTAAGGCTGACTGCACAAGGTAGGCGGGATGTGCTACTATCTTCACTCTTGAAGGCTCCTATCTACCTGCTTATCAACGAACCGCGATCACATTCCATGGCTGTTCGTTCTATTATTGTAAAATTCAGAAAAGCAGTCGCTTTAGCTACTACAAGTGGGAGAAACGCCTGCAGTAGTCTGTATTATATTATTCTGCATATGTATTGTATTCTGTATTAGAATACAATATTTTGTATTATCCATACTAATATTATAAATTCGAAAGTAACTCTGTCTGTCTGTCTGTCGGTATGTTACCTTTTCACGCCTAAACCACTGAACGGATTTCGATAAAATTTGGCAAAGAGATAGATTGCATCCCGGGGAAGGACATAGGATAGTTTTTATCGACATACCTTGCGGGCGAAGCCGCGGGCGGATGCTAGTATACAATAAATAATACAGTGGTCGCGAGCTTCGATTATTTCACCGCTTACTATGAGCTCTAGTAAAGGTACAATTCCGAAAGCGACTGCAGACTGCAACAGCAGTGCAGCCCAAACGCAATGACAGACCGGTGTGACACTACAAGTTTCCATGTATTTCTATGAAAAAGTTTCCATAAAAGACGCCACTGCCGCCTGCTGCAGCGCCTGCAGACGGCATACCAGTGGTGCTGTCTAGACAGATTTTTTTGTTTGACAAATAAATTTCGGGAAGTGAAGAACAAAAATACAGAAAGAAAGAAAAAAAAGTTTATTTGGACACAGTTCGTGGAACACAAAATTAACAAAAAAATTGTGTGTGCCACACGGCTGCGCCTAAAAGGTTCATTTCAGCATTAATGGCAGACAGATGCTGTCTGACGCTGGTTTTCTAATGCCATTTAAGACTTGCAACTCAGCTTACCTTCCCTCCGGTAGCAGCATCAGACTTCGCATCGATCTCAGCACCTGCAGCGCATAACGCAGCGAGACAGCGGCTGCGTTCAGCTAACGCAGCGGCGTGCAGCGCACTACGGTTGCAGTGGTCCCGAGCGTCGACTGCTTCACCGCTAGCCAGCAGCTCTTGAAGGAGTTCTAAGTTGTCCCAGAGGGCTGCCTGGTTGGTTGGAAAAAAACAAAAAATAACTATAACAGATGAAGGCAAGAAAGCTGCCAGGATCAATTGGGACTGTGCGGGTCATATAGCTGCATGTAGGATGACCGCTGGGCAAAAGTCGCCACACAATCGGTGCCTGAAGATGGACGGCGCCGCTGAAGTCGGCCCAGAAAGCGGGGGCGAGATGACCTGGACGCGTGGCGCGAGGGCTGATTCGAGGTGGCGTGGGAAAAGAGTTCTTGGAAGGATTTGGGGAAGGCCTTTGCTCAGCAGTTCCCACTGCTGAGCAGTATAACCTTAACAACAACAAAAAACCGGCTGCGTGTGCGAGTTAACTTTTGTTATAAGTACCGTCTAAACTTTCATATGCATATTTTAGTACAAAGCTGTTATTTTGACATTACAAACAGACACTTCAATTTTATTTATTTGTATAGATTTATTTTTTATGTATAATTTTTTTTATTAACCAATTTACAGTAATAAATCTCATTTATCATTGAATTTGGATTTCCAAAACGTAAAAAAAAAAAACGGGAAATCCGGGAGTGCCGACAGAAGTGAAAACAAAACGCAAACAGAATACTTTGCCTTCACTCACTGACATATCGGATATACATTAAAACCGAGTACATCCCGAGGACAGCCGAACACATCCGAATGTAGCGCAGTGTTAGTAACAGTGTCGCGAGTACAATGTTTTTTTCCCATTTCTAAAAATGCCCAACGCGCCTAAAGAAGTTTTCACTCCAAACATTCTCTACCGTCTTTCAGTGCATGCTGTCCCTACAAAGGTTGTATGAAAGAGTTTGCCTTGTGCGATAAAACCGCCCATTGTACACTTATTTTTAAATACTTTTGTCCTTTGTTTTATATGGTAAACAATAAAGTGCTTATAAATAAATAATAATAAATGATAGCCATAAATTTTCCCAGCATCTTTTATTTTTTTATTTTAATGCTGTTTCTTATTTATTTTAATACAAAAAAAGGCCTTAATTACAATATACAAGCTAACACTAAAATATATATATTATGTACAAGTATATAATCACACTAACATAACAAGGGCGAAAGTTTGTGAATGTGTGTGTTTATATGTTTGTTACTCCTTCACGCTCAAACGGCTGGACCAATTTTGATAAAATGTGGTATGGAGGTAGCCGACACCCTGGATTAACATATAGGCTACTTTTTATCCCGATATTCCCACGGGATCGAAACTTATGCGGGTGAAACAGGAGGGTGCAGCTAGTAAAAAATAAAAGGAAAGGGAGGAGCTCATTGGGCATCAAAAAATTCGTCTGCATCACTGTTAACGGGATAAGTGCCCAAATGGTGACAGCATTAGTTCCTGCATCTTTTAAACTATAAATTACTTTATTAATTAATGTCCCGCTGTTGGGCTCACAAGGCGTCCCTGATCTCTTTCCATCTCTCTCTGTCCAGAGCTCCTAAGGACTAATCTTTACCATTAAGTGCCTTTTAAATTTGAAAAAGATATTATTGAGCACTGAATTAATAATTTTATTATGTATTAAAATGGGAAAACAAGATTTTATTTGCTATTCAATTTGGGCGGAAACCTTCTTGTAAATCATTTTTTTTTTTTTAATATTCATGCAAAATAAATTTACATATTATGTTATAAAGTCCTTGTTAATTCATATAAACTCTGCCTATATTTTAGGAACAGTTTTACTTGAGCAATAAGAAATAAAACAGCCCGCTTGTTCTTTAAGTTTTTCATTTAATATTTTTCCAATGTAAATCTTTTATTTGTCTTAATTTTTTTACTAGGTTTGCATTCGGTACGACAACAGGCAATTAATGAAACATTATTTAAGAAGATGCGATGAATAATTTAGTACAAAAAAATGTTTTTTGAAAAAGTTTTTTATTATATTATTTAAACGGTTTTCTATCTGTTGCGAATGTTTTTCTTACCACCAACATATTAATACAAGGCCTTGCACCACTTTACACATTCACAACACACGATTGCAAAATTTTAACCGCAAGAAACCAGAGTTTAACTTGCCGCTAACGGGGTATTGACCACTCCAGACTACCAAAGTTTTTATTAAATAATTCACTTACCTGATGCAGCAGGCGGCCTTGGAAGTGGTCCTCATCCGGAGACAGGTCCATTTCTTTAGTTTTCAGAAGAAATACACAAGTAGCACAGACATTTCCGGCCTAAACAACCGCTCAAGCGTTACAAAAAGCCTGCGAACAAAATGCGGCGATACACACCAAATTGTTCACTAAAACTACATTTAAAATACACAGTTATCTGCACCAGGCGTTTTTTTCTTTCGGCATTGCAGATGGAAAACGTTAATTAATGTGAAATTGCAAATTAAATCGCGAATAAGATTTATCGATTTGTGTGATGACAGCTGACCTGACTGACTGACAAGCGTTTGACAGCTGTCAACTGGATAACTGCAGTGCACAGAGTACTTTTTGATAGAGTGACAGCAGTGGTACGAAGGGCGTTTTTGATTTCGAAACGCTACGGTAAAGTAACTCGAAAAAAAATAGAATGTATTCATGACGATGTCTCTGTAAATAAAGAATTCTTAAACGTAATAAAATCATGAAAAAAACAATAAAATACTGAATTGCAGAATTTGCAAATGAAGTTTTAATGATACAACAGCTGTTCCAAGCAGTAATTGTTTTCTAACCCCTGAGAATAAAGCGAAGCGAAACTTAAGCAGGCCTCGTTATTCCCGTTAACAGCATTGTCTATTTTTTAATCCTTACAAGTTTTTGTAATGAAATTAAATTTTTTTCGCATCACTTTGTGATTGTGACAGCGTAGTCGTAGGTATTATTTTGTAAACGTAATTGATTTATTGCAAAGTTTTATTACCTAAATTAAAAAATATGATAGAACATTCGGATTTCAACTTTTTATCTTTTATCATTTCTAATATCTATGGTAATTTATATTACAGACGCCAGCACATCAACCTACCCGAAACTGTCAAATTTTCCCAATCAACGTTGAACCTTATACTTTAGCGATAAAGTTGAAAATCTATCAAAGAAATTTGACAGATTGTAGTAGGTTGATGTGCTGGCGTCTGTACCTACTTTTTATCAAACTACCCACTAAATATGAGGTTACATGCTCTGTGTAAATATGAATCTATTTTACACACATTGTTCGGCCTTAATTATTATCGGTGATTTAAAAATTAAAATGTCTCGTAGTTATGGCAGTTACGACGCAGATTGGCAGAGAAGGAAGTCAATGCTGATCAGAAGTCTTTTCCACGAAATCCCGAGTAAGTTAAAACTACCTCGTTCCTTAACACCTACCTATAAATAGTAATGCAACTTGGGCATTGAGGGGCTCGTGGCTAAATAATAGCCGCACGAGTCTATTCAAGGTCAAGCTACGCTTGCCGTAGTCGGTGCGTGAATGGGTTATTTATTTTTACTTATTATGGTCCATTCATAACTTATAATAACCCCCTGCCTGGAACAGCTCCTTAAGCCATTGCGCCTGGGTACTGACTCTCGAATATAATTCCGACATCGGAATTGTCAGTCAAACGTCATTGATTGGCTGGACTCACTGAGTCTAGCCAATCCCTGACGTAACTGACGTTTGACCAATGTCGATCTATCGGAATTATATTCGAGAGTTAGTACCCTGATCTCTCTCCGGTCGTGTCGGATTGCCGTCCCATCGGACGATGAGACTGAGTGCATTTGTGCATTATATCTACCGTGCCGAAGGCTAGTCTCCGCTGAGATGAGATTGGTCGTGATGACTAAAATTCTGTCTGGAGGGCTATTCAACGAGGGAAATGCAATGCCAGTTGCAAGTGCACTTGCTGAACATGGACGCGTGTCTATTGTGTGCTCTACAGGGCTCAACTTAATCTTTAAATGGGCCAATATCGCAAATCCACATGACAAACGCCCTGATGCTTACAGACGAGTGGCGTCTTGCCGGCGACTGAGAGAACTGCAGCCGTGGCCATCTGTCGGTGGTTGCCGTCGACACGGGCGCGACGCGTCTAGTATATGTTGCGTTGCTTGAAGTTAAGTCGACTGCAGTCGCCTACGTGACGACGACAGCCACTGACGCGTCGACAAATGGCGATGGCTTCAGTTACTTCTGCTGTCGACAAAATGCCGTTCTGCGACTTTTACGCATTTAAAAAATTTTGTAATCCCAGCCTAACATATTAATTTCTTGCAGTACTATCTCCGGTTGAGGAGGAATCCAACGACTCGTCTCATCAGTATTATGTTCCAACTCAAGAAGTATTCCCCTCTCCACCGAGACCATACAGTCCACTACCCCCACTAATCATAGAGAAAGTACCCATAGCTAACAAACATGACGAGCCAGAAGAATACTACAAAAAACTGTATAATAAAATAAAAAGGATATACAAAAATCTTTTTATTGAAAAACTAAACTTCAGTAGTATTGATTTTGGTTCGAATTACAGCGATAGTTCGGTTAATGAGGATAGCGATGGCACCGATGAAAATCTAGATTTCCGTTTCCTGGAAAGTAATTCTCCTAGCAATTTTGATTCTATCATTGAAGATAGAGAGGTTAGACAGAGTTCTGCTTCTACTAAATCTAATGGCTATGGAGCTGATTTTGAGTCAATGGACACTGCAATTATTGATGTTGTTAATTATACAGCATCAAACGAAGACGGTATAGTGTTATCAAATGAAGAAGAATCGGACAATGAAAGTATTGATGGAGATGGAACAAAAACTGAAGATTCTGATTGCTCGAGATCAATTAGAAAAAGAGTAGAGGATCCAGAATTTAGAGGAGAAGTAGAATCTCATCATGAAATGACTAAAGGAGAAGAAACTAATGAGCCAGAGAATGAACAAGGTTTTGAGAAAGAAGGCTCAGATATTGAACATGATATAATTGAAGAAACAAGTCAAACTACAGAATCTGACACAGTAAGAATAGATGATGCCGTATTTAGTGGAGGAGAAGAACAATTTCACTCCTCAATCGATGATATAGAAAAGAGTGAAAGTGAAGAATCTAATGAAATAGAGGATGAACTACAACCAAATAATGTTACAAAAACTAAACAATATTCGTCTGAACTTAAATCGAATAAATTTGAAAAGACTACGTCTGAAAATGGAAACGAATTGATGGTATCAAAGAACGTTGAACCAATGGAGGCAGATGTAGAAACTAGTGATTCTAGCGATGGTAAGTTTTGATGTTATTATGAAATGAGTACGAGATTTCCTGTACGAGTCCTAGTGAAAAAACCACCATTAACTAAACTAACACCGCCAACATCTGTGGTTTCTTCGACCACTAGGTCGCAAGCGCAAGTTCTGATCAATGTGGTTCTTCTTCTTCGTGTCGCTGGTCCGACAGTTATTCACTGGCACAAAACTTCTTCACTTCCACGGCGTTGTCGGTGGCAGCGCAGAGGTCAGTTCGACTGCATATTTTGGTACAGGGAGGGCAGGACAGCAGGTGGACCATATTTGTCACTCAGCTCTACATCCATACCCTGCTCTTTACAAGGTTTGAGTTACACCTGGATTCCAATTTTAGGTCGGACAATACTGTTCACGGTACTGACCAGCGTTACGGGGCGTAAGACGTACACACGGCTACACATCAAGCTATAAATTTCCAGTTTTAGCTGATCTCGCATTGTATAAGTTTTTCGTGCAATCAGAAGTCAGCTTATACTGGTTATGTATAGCTTGATGTGTAGCCGTGTGTACAAAGGTTTTTAAAATGGGAAACCTTCGTACATCTTTGTAACTCGGTCTAGTTTTATGCCAAGTATATAGCTCTCTGTGCATCTCTATAAATAAGTATATTACGTTTAATTCATTTTTGTTGATTCCAGGACCAGCCTACAGACAAATAACAACAGCAGCTATGGTCCACTGTGATGGGTCCCAAGATACTGAAGAACGGGAGAGTCGAGTTTACGAAGATTCCGTCAAAAGTGTCATACTACCAACGAGATTCCGAAGACTGGTAGTCAGTAGCAAAGTTGATGATAGAATTGAGGTTTTAACAGTATTGGATGATAATGCAGGTTTGTCATTTAAGTTTAACCTCCTCTTTTTTGGACATCGATAAAAAAATTAAGAAGTTAGGGTTACTATACTCCGACTTTTAATTAGCTGCAGTAAAATGACACTTCTTAATAACTCCTTTCGGACATATTGTGCATGTCAAATAAGTTTCGTTTGTTACACTATTCTGTACTAGAAGATTATTTGATGGCCGCGAAAAAACAAAAAGACTCCAATTTCAGTCACTTAAGTAACATGTTAGCTGTTATTTTACTGCAGCTAATTAAAAGTCCGGCTATAGTAGTAACCGCGGGTTGTATTGAGAGGAGTCCGCGAATCGGCTAATGTCAGATAAGACGCCCTCACTCAGACTAGGTGGCGCGACGATCTTCGTAGGGTGGCTGGTAGCAGCTAGATGAGTGTTGCCGAGAATCCACCTGAATGGCGTGCAATTGGAGAGGCTTAGATCTAGCAGTGGACTGCTGTAGGCAGATCATGATGACAAGCCCACCGAAACAGTAAGACAATGCACAGCAGTGATTACAAAGTACTAATAATAATGTCATCATCTGCCTGGCCTTTTCCCAACTAAGTTGAGGTCGGCTTCCAGTCTAACCGGATTCAGCTGCGTAAGTACCAGTATTTTACATGGAGTGAAATTTTTATAACATTTTCAATAGTCCTAGTCACTCTAAATTCAACTTAATTTTCATTCAAATAAAGTGGATATTTGTTTAACTTTAAATAATACACACATCAAAAGTGTCTAGGGATCAAGCATTTTTATGCGGATTTCTTGAGATTGAGATGTGGCTTTGTAATAAATTTATGATTTTATAAATTTATATGGATCCTTTTTGGTGCATTTCATAATTTGAATCAGGAACTGTGAATCAAATTCGAGTAAAAGATGAAAATCAGCTGTCAATATTTTCCCTATAAAAACATACAACGCATTGAAGACATTATTAGTGCTACTGTTTCCCTACTACTGATTAAAACCAACGTTATTATGGAGCGGCGACGTCATTTAAGCAGGGAAGAAATGCTCAGAGCCGTGTTAATGATAGAAGCTGGTTCCCGGCAACGTACTGTGGCTTTAGCTCTGAATACAAGTCAGAGTGTTATCAGTCGACTTTGGACACGTTACCGAAGCACTGGTACCGTGGCTGAGCGCCATGGAGGACGGTATCGCTGCACCACACGGAGACAAGACCGATACATTCAAATCTTAACTCGAAGAGCTCCAACAATAACCGCCATGATGTTAGCCGTGAGGCTTCATCACTCTTCAGGGAACTTAATTAGCGACCAAACAGTCAGAAACCGCTTGCATGAAGTGAACCTTCATTCCCGAAGACCGCTACGGGTACCACCTATAGCAATGCACAATCGTAGGATTCGATATCAATGGGCTCTTGAACACAGAAATTGGGCAGAAGAACAATGGCGTTTCGTGTGCTTTTCTGATGAGTCTCGTTTTGGTATGAGACCGGATACAAGACGTATACGACACTGGAGAACCCCTGGACGCCAACAGCGATTAAAATCCTGCCAGGAAGTCCATCCTTATAGTGGTGGAACCATCATGGTATGGGCGGGTATTTGGATCGGCGGAAGAACTGAGTTGATTTGGATCAGAGGCAACCTCAACGCTCAAATTTATGCTGAGACGATTGTATCAGACGTCATCGTTCCTCTACAAGTGCAAATCGGTCCCTTATTTCAGTTAATGCATGATAATGCACGACCGCACACCGCAAGAGTTGTAAGACAGACTCTCGCCGCAGCTAACATCAATGTCCTGCCCTGGCCTGCTCAGTCGCCAGACTTGAACCCGATTGAGCATGCATGGGATATGCTACAGAGAAGAGCTCTGCCGAATATGGAGGGTATCCAGTCGCAAGAAGACCTTTTTTTGTTGTTGCAACGAACATGGGCGGCCATTCCACAGCGTGATTTGGATGAACTCATTTTGAGTATGCCAAACCGATGTTCTTGTGTTGTTAGTGTTCGCGGTAGAAACACGGATTATTAATTGTTTAAGTTACCCAATAAAATTTTAAAGAAAACTGTTATTTCAGTCTTTTTTTCGAACTTTTGTGTTAGTGGTTCAAATGTCAAAAATCCCTTTATTAGGAAAATGGCAAATTTCTTTATTAATGCAAAGGTGACTTGGTTTATCGTTACTGTGACAAACGAAAACACTTTATTTGATGAATCCTTAAAGAAAATTTTAATTAATATCAATCAGGAGAAAAGTTATTGCAAAAATATATGTTGATCCCTAGACACTTTTGATGTGTGTATTAATTTGAAACATAAGTTTGAATAGATTTTAGCTGTTTTAGCACGTTTATTAGACGCACAGAAATGTAAAAAACGGATATCTTATTTAGATTAGATATTTTCATTTTGCTCACTAACAACTTTAGGAACAACAAGAACTTATCTAACGTTGTATCACGCAGGTCGCCGAAGGGGTATAGATTGATGTGTACAGACGCCATCAGCACATCAAGCTAATACAATCTGTTATAATGTTCATAATATATATACAAATAACACCACGTCTGTAATTCCTGACGGGCGACGGGTTAGACAGAGGTGAACCCTATTTTACAAATGTTGGTATCCCATATTTTGCCAGTTATGTTTAAGCTCCATGTGGTAGCCTAGCGCCACTACAGGCACAAAGTCACAAATCCAGAACTCCGGGCTGCTACTGAAAGCCCCAATAAAACATACTCCGAGACACGGAGTGGTCTCGATATGTAACGGATGGCCCATCAACGAACCGACCGCGACAAGCCTACCATAACCATCGGTCGACCCGTGCAGCTGTTATCATATTTATTTTTCAGCCTCCTTGCACAAATTACAAAAAAAAAAACATTTTCAGATTCAAAAACTACTTCAACATTCTCCACTGACGAAAGTGACACTACTGAGGAAGACTTTGAAAAAGTGGCCACTCCGCAATTAAAATCTATAGAAGAAAGAATTATAGAAACGAGAACTCCTCAGGCAGACACTCCTGAAGAAGACGATAAAGAAATAAGCACTTATCGACTACACGCTCCTGGAGAGGAAGATGAAGAAATGACCACTCCTCAACCAGAGTCTGTCGACGAACACGTCGAAAGAATGGGAAGTCCTCAATCAGCTGCTAGAGACAAAGAAAATGAAGAAATGGGAATTCCTCTACCAGAAGCTACCCAGGAAGACGTAGAAGAAATGGGCACTCCTCAATTAGACGCTCCTGAACAAGAAGATGAAGAAATGACCACTCCTCAACCAGAGTCTTCCGAGGAAGGCGAGGAAAGAATGGGAAGTCCTCAACCAGCTGCTAGAGACGAAGGAACTGAAGAAATGGAAATTCCTCTACCAAAAGCTACCGAGGGAGACGTAGAAGAAATGGGTACTCCTCAGTTAGACTCTCATGAAGAAGATGATGAAGAAATGAGCACTCCTCAAGAGTCTGGTGAGGAAGACGGCGAAGGAATAGGCAGTCCTCAACCAGCTGCAAGAGACGAAGAAACTAGACCTACCGAGGTAGACGTAAAAAAGATGGGAAGTCCTCATCCTATCGAACAAATGAGGACTCCTCGACCAGATTTATCTCACGGAACAATACCCACCACACATCGAAGCCATTCTGAATCAACCAGTGAACATACTGCAGTTACACAAGAACTGACCGCCCTGACGTCATCAACCCAAGATGGCGCCGACCACAACATGTCAGAAATTCAAACTTCCAACGAAATGAATGAAATTTTGACTTCGATATTCAATGAGAGTCGGAATAAAGATGGAACTCCCATCTCTGGGAAGAAAAGAAAGTATGCAGATAAATCGGTTCAGGCAGTACAGACGAGTAGAGTAACGTGGGATGAAATGCGCGCGAACTTCTTTGTTGGGACGCCAAAGATATTTCGGCTTTGTGCTTGTACTGATCACATTTGTTATTAAATTAGGAGTCAATCAATAACATTAGGTACAATGCCTATTTTTCGAATGAGATCTAGACCGAAAAAAGTGTAACATTTAGACCGTCGCGTGATCACTTTACGACACTTTTGCAGCATGTGTGTTTACAAGCGTATGTTTGGGTGTAATAAAGTAGTATTATGGACGAGAGGTATGCCAAAAAAAAACCAGGGACAGGACAGGAAATTCATTCCAACCGGTGTTCTACGTCTCACGACATGCGCGACACCTCTCGACTTTTTTTTTTATTAAGAAAGTACTCATTTACTTTTATGCCATGCAGCAGGTTTGAAGGATAATATTTTTTTTTTTTTTTTTGTCTTTAATCGCTTAAATCTTTATAATATGAATACATATTATGTATTCTGCTACTATGTTTAAAAATTGTTAATTATTGTTTAGATAAGAAGTAATTGTTTATTTAATAATGTTTTAGTAAGTTTGTGAACTTGTTTTATATTTGTTTAATCTACAATGTTTTATGTTGTAATAAATATTTTTTGTGAAATTTTTCCACATTTGTCTTTATCCAAACATTTTAACACTGTATTCTGTATATTTTTCTAAATTATGTTATAAGCAGCCTCGATAACGTAATGCATTCAGTAAGGCCTAGTTTCAAAACCCAATTCATAACCGTAAGAACTTTAAAATAGCCTTTCTCTAATTGTTTCTCCTCATCTTCGACAGAATCCCTAAATGTAGTTTATTAGGTCCAATCCAACCTTATCTTAATCACGCGAACCAAAAGTATATTCTAAATTAAAACTGTCCAACTATCCACCCAAGTATTACCACCTCCCCTAGGTGGCTGATGGAACCCATAAAATATCAAGACGTGCAGGAGGTGTCTCAATCAACGATAAAGAGTAAATAGTTATCATTACTTCATTACGAATGAAGGTCCCTTCTTATTTTTAAGCCCCAACAGTCCAACATAGTCCAACACACGTCCAACCACAGACTACAGTTACATTGTCCAACACATAGTGTTGCACATTGGGTTGTTGGATTCCTGCATTCTCTAGCTGTGAAGATCAAATACCTGTACCTGGCACAACCGCCAACCTCCTGCAAAAAAGTGCCTAGTTTGGTTAAAACCAAAAAATTGTGATGTGAAATGAAACGTAATTTCGAATTCGAATGAAGTCTGAAACGTCATATTTTTTTTTAAAGTGAGGTTATGTTGTCAAATCAGAGTCAGCGATTTTTTATTTTGGCTGCATGAGTTCTTTTATTTTCTAAACAAATCTCTAATAAAGGATATAGTTATTTAAAATGTCTCAAACAGAAGGCCCAGTGAAGGAATTAGACGACAAATTCGTCGATTTAATCGGAAAATTTGTGTCTGACATAAAAACTGGGTACGTCGACTATTTTCTTCGTTTTATTACATTTCTATTAGTTACAAAAAAAAAATCTGTAAGAAAAACTTACTGTTTGGATGTCTAGTTTATATTACAGTGTTTACAATATTATATTAAGCTGTTTTCAAGTCATAATCTTTAAAATTATGATGTCCCACAAACTCTGTATGTATTGCATCAGAATTCATAAAATGCAATATGTCAACAAGATTATAGATATCGTAATTATCGTATAACATGCTCTATCTTCGTTTTCGCATAGCTTTCTGGCTTATTTTCGTTTTGCTCGGCTCCTAAGGGTCATAGCGTGATGTAAAGCAGCTTAGAGCCTTCCTCAAGAATTGGGCTATCAAATGCAAAAAGATTTTTTCAAATTCGACTGGTAGTTCCAGAGATAAGTGTGTTCAAACAAACAAACAAACAAACAAACAAACCCTTCAGCTTTATCATTAGTACCTACCTATTATGTCTTCAATAAAACACCAAATATCGTAATTTTTGTATAAATTGAGCTAAGGAGCCTAGAAATACAAGTGGATAAATCATAAGAGTAGGGTAGGAACAACTATTATGATGGAGGGTAGGCTCAAAACCCAATAAACAAACTTATAAACTAGGAATTATGTAGGTACCTATATACAACAGTACCTTACAGTACCATATAGATTAGTTACCACTATGGAGCGATAGAATCGCGACGACAGTCTCGCCGTGTGGAGACACGTTCTAACAGAGTGTATAGAAATACGTGGCACGACGATAATATCGACACGATTCTCTCGCCTGTAGAGACGGGCCCCTAAGGGTCTAAACGTTTAGATGCAGTTGACTTAACTGCTTCGAAAGCTGGCATGCAGTTCAAATGCAGTCCGTCTGTTTAGTTGAATATCAACTGCACACGGTTGCTGCGATGCAGTCTGTCTGATGGTTTGCACAAACCACATTGCAAGTACTCTTTACTAACACTTAAAATGACAATTTCCTTATTGTAATATGCATCACCTCTAGAAACATGTATGAATCATACAAAAAAAAAGCCATATTGTTTATCCGACACAAACTACACTACGTTACATCCATACTAATATTAAAAATTCGAAAGTAACTGTCTGTCTGTCTGTATGTTACCTTTTCACGCCTAAACCACTGAATGGATTTCGATAAAATTTGGCAGAGAGATAGATTGCATTCCGGGGAACGACATAGGTTAGTTTTTATCGACATACCTCGCGAGCGAAGCCGCAGGCGGAAGCTAGTGGATTCATATAACCAACATGCAACAGCTGACGTTGGTCTAGTGGACACCGGCGCTGCTGCTGAGCGAGAGGTCCTTGGTTGTATTCTCGGGTCTTGTAAAGTGTTATAGAGTTTCCATCTAGACTTTCTCAGTTCAGAAAGACTCCAGTCCGTCTGACCGTCTGTCACCAGGCTGTATCTCGTGAACCGTGATAGCTAGACAGTTAAAATTTTCACAGAATGTGTATTTCTGTTGCCTCTATAACAACAAATACTAAAAACAGAATAAAATTAATATTTAAGGGGGGCTCCCATACAACAAACGTGATTATTTTGCCGTTATTTTATATGTAAATTAAATATTGTATGGTGGTACGGAACCCTTCGTGTGCGAGCCCAACCGTGGCCGGTTTTTGACAGCTGCCTTAGAACGTAACTGTTCCATATTACGTAAAATATATTTAAAAATGCTTAATAAAATAACCCCCATAAACATATTATAATATCAGATGAATAGTTACACACCGATTTCGTTCAGTCGTCAGTAATTTGACTTTCGAAAGAAGACAAATTGTTAGTTGATAAATGATACCCTGTCTTGTAACATAACTGCGAGATGTAGGTGTACTTTAAGTCCATCTCTGCCCAACCCTTTGCGACAACAAGGCGTGATGTTAAGTTACCTGTTTACAGAAAGCTGCGTGGCTCCAACAACATTGCGCTGTCGATGGTCACGCTGTTAGAGACTATAATCACTGACTCTCAGAATGCTACAGCATTGTAAGTATCCATACTAATATTATAAATTCGAAAGTAACTCTGTCTGTCTATCTGTCTGTCTGTATGTTACCTTTTCACGCCTAAACCACTGAACAGATTTCGATAACATTTGGCAGAGAGATAGATTGCATCCCGGGGAAGGACATAGGATAGTTTTTATCGACATAACTCGCGGGCGAAGCCGCGGGCGGAAGCTAGTTAGTTATATGTTAGAAGGTTTGGTTAAGGAGGGCTACAGGACCTAAACGCAAAAAAACGCAAGTTTTATAATGTCTAAACTGTATGATCGACTACAGTAAACAAAATCAGAATAAAAATAAATAATTTACAAAAAATTCAAAACACGACTGTCCTGCTATAAAACGTAAGTACTAAAATGTAAAAAACAAGCTGTATTCCCTGACTAAACAGATAAATAAAATTGTCAATGCAGCCGGGGGACCATTCTGTGGAACGAAACCGGCGGTAGACAACACCCTTCGGCCAGAACTCTTCCTTGAGGAACTTCTTGATACACTCTCGACTTTTCTTTCATTTTTATATTACTTTATAGTGTAGTCAGATCCGCCTAGCCTTTTCTCAACGATATTGGGGTCGGCTAAGGGGCGTTTGGCTAAGTAATAACAGCCGCACGGGTCGATCGATCAGGTTAAGCTACGCTTGCCGCGGTTGACCATCTTTACATTCCAAGACCCCTCCGTGCCTCGGAAAGCACGATAAGCCGTTGGTCTCGGCTGTCATTCGTGGATCTTTGACAGTCGTTACGGGTCGTCAGAAGCCCGAAAGTCTGACAACCAGTCTTACCAAGCGGTATCGTATTACCCAGTAACTGGGTTGTGGAGGTCAGATGGGCAGTCGCTCCATGTAAAATACTTGTATTCAGCTGCATCCGGTTAGACTGGAAGCCGACCCCAACATAGTTGTGAAGGCTAGGCAGATGATTGGTGTCGGCTTCCAGTCTTACCGGATGCAGCTGAATACCAGTATTTTACATGGAGCAACTGCCTCCTCTGACCTCCATGAAGATGAAGATGTCTACTCCGTAAAGAGGGTCGTAACGTAAGTCTTAATTCTTGCAGTGAGCTATGTGGCGCGGTACGTGCTGCTGGTCGACGTGTCAGCAGCGCGTTACCTCAGGAGCTGGTGGCGGCCAATGTCGCCAGGAGAATACTGAGAGCCATCCGCGATGAGAACAGGGCGCATGCTAATCAGGTAACACGCAGCTTACCAGCTAAGCATACAGTGTGCCAAGGATATCGACGCGCAAACGGAAACCGTGAATTCAGCACATTATTTAGACTCTATAGTCGGACTTTTAATTAGCTGCATTAAAATGACAGCTTATGTGTTAGGCTACTTAAATTACTGAAATTGGCGTCTTTTTGTTTTTTCGCGGCCATCAACCAAATTTTGTTTTTCTAGTACAGAATAGTGTAACAAACGAAACTTATTTGTTATACATATCTCTATACGCAGTCCAAAATTTAGAAGTGTCATTTTACTGCAGTTAATTAAAAGTCTGAGTATAGCGTGGAAATTTTTAATCATTTCAGCCGGAAGACATAGGCCTCCCCCAAGCACCTTCACTTCGACCGGTTCTAAGCTTCTCGCAGAATTTTTTAGCTGGATATAAAAATAAAATCGGAAGGTTCCGTACTACCATACAATATTGAACACTATCTACATATAAAATAACGACAAAAAAGTCGCGTTTGTTGTATGGGAGCCCCCGGTGTTAAATATTTATTTTATTCTGTTTTTAGTATTTCTTGCTATTTATTTATATATATACTTTATTGTACACCAGAAAATACATAACAAAAAAATACGATTATTAATACAAAACATACAATGGGCGGCCTTATCGCTTTCTGCAATCTCTGTTATAGCGGCAACAGAAATACACATTCTGTGAAAATTTCAACTGTCTAGCTATCACGGTTCATGAGATATAGTCTGGTGACAGACGGACAGTGGAGTCTTAATAATAGGGTCCCGTTTTTACCCTTTTGTTACGGAACCATAAGAGAAACAGCTGTTCAATAGAAAAGTGCAATAACTACACAATAACGAGATACCTGCACGTCATTTTGCATTAGGAAATTTACCTCGCTCTGAATAAAGTTTATTATACAATATCGAGCTTGAAGCTCATTTTAGACTACGCTATAATATAATAGCATATAGTTCACAGCACAATAATATCGCTCGCCATACATTTATTTAGAACACGTTCACACTTTGCTATACTATAGTTCAACATATATAAAGAATAAATAAAATGTATACATAACCAGCCTATAATGTTCCCACTGCTGGGACACAGGCCTTCTCTCTGTGAGAAGAAGTGGGCCGTAATCCACCACACAGGCCCAGTGCGGGTTGATAGATGTCACATGTCTTCGAATTTTTGGTTCTAGGACATGCCGGTTTCCTCACGATGTTTTCCTTCACCGTTTGGAGAGCAGTGGTGATGAAATAATTTACACAAAGTAAAGTACCTGTCTGGGTTCGAACCTACGAAAATAGTTCTATACCTATAGATTACAGGAAAACGTATAAGAAGTCTGTGGTCTTAAAACCACATGGTAAATCTTTCAATATTATGCGTACAAACTTACATTTTCAGTTGGAATGTATGGGAGAACATGTTTTTCAACTACAATGTTAAGTTTGTTTTTGGGACAAATTCATTCCAACCACGGAACCCTTCATTGTGCGTGGTCCGACACGTACTTGTTTTTTTTCAGCAGCCATTCAAGTTCTTTTCTTTTTATCAGTTCCTTCATTGCTTTACAGAGCGTAGAAGCTTCAGGAGAGAGTCTACAACGACTGGTGCTTGCGACAGGAGCCCGGCGCGCCACCCTGGGCTCCGCGCATCAAGATCTTAGGGAACCATTGAGAGACCACATAGCTGAGGTGAGCATTGTATACTATAATAATATAGTATCCTTGGACATTTCACACAACGCCATATAGTCCCAAGCTAAGCAACTTAATGCTTGTGTTATGGTAACAAGATGGCTGATAAACTACTTTTTTTTTTTTTTTAAATACATACTTATTATAGATAAAACACCCACACCCGGAACAAATACTTGTAGGTCGTAAAAAATATTTGCTCCGTGCGGGAATCGAACCCGCGACATATTGCGCAGCAGTCAATCGCCCAACCACTGCGCCAACCGTGCCGTCTACTGCAGCTATCATCATTTATTATTCAGCCGAAAAAAGGTTCACTGCTAAAGGCCGACCGCTTCAACTGCGCGCGTGCATTTCATGTTCGTACGCAGCCCCGGCGCCGCCCGCGCGCATGCTAAGCGCCCCACTCGAGCCAACGTAGACTTTAACCGCACTCGAGCAACACGCGCGCAGTTCGGAAGCAGCTCGCGAGCGGCGCATTCGTCAGGTCTCTGGACACACCTTTAACTGCGACGTTGCCTGAGGTAGCTGCGCGGTGCGGGAGGGGTGATAGTTGTCACAAGTTGACGAATCACGCTCGCTCTCACATGACGTCACCACACCCCTCCCGCACCGCGCTGCTGCCTCAGGCAACGTCTCAGTTAAGTGCGTTTACGCCGTACGGCATTTCATACAAACTTTCAAGTCCTTGTTTTTCGATATGAATGAACCGATTTTAATGAAACTTCGTACGCATAAGCAGGATACAAAGGCCTAAAAAGTTAGTTAAGAACTTTTTCGAAAAATAGTGTTACAGCCAAATGAGACCGATTTTAAATTTTCCATACAAACCAGTTATCTTTTTTTTAAATAAGACATTTCAAATCTAACGTAGATAGATAAATTTATGATTCTAATGATTATAATTCTGTAAATACGTTCCTGTTATAGTGGCGAATCAAATTGTGATCAAGATACAACCTGACACTGACCTGAAAATTGCAAAAAATCGAAAGAAAAATTGAATTTCGCGGTCTACAACTGCGCATTCACCTTTATTGTTTCTCGTAAACCCACAGCTTCGTGGCGAGCTAGAATCAAGCATATCCAGCATATGCGGACAAGCCAAGGAACACGTGAATGGAGACGAGCTCATCCTGACATACGGGTCCAGTGCCATCGCAGAGCGGTTCCTCAGAGCGGCTGCGCACAGGAAGTACAAGCTGATACTGGCGGAGGGGCCTGAACAGAGCGAGGTTAGGAAATAATTATAATATTGACTGCGTATCATACACCTCGACAAGAGTGTAAATCAAGTTTTGTATAAATTGTACTTTGTAAGTGATAAGTGATAACGTCTCTTTGATTCTACTACTTGACCATAGATGGCGTTAACCGTTATATTAAAAAAAGTAAAGGAATTCAAATCAAATCAAATCGTTTATTGCAATCCATAATGTACAATTACAGGTGGTAAATAAAAAATAATAGAAACAATTATGGACCCTGTCGGGCACAGCAATTTTTTTAAATAAGTAAGAGAGAGGAAGAGCGCTTTATTAATTTTCCTCGTTATAAACTTACAATTATTTTCCATACTATTACCTATGTATTTATATTTCCATTCATTTACTTATTCTATTTATTTTATATATGCAGGTCTATCTATTTCTTCATTATTTATTTAATTATACATATGTAATATTGCTCATTTCTTTACTCGCTTAAAAATTTTTCATTATTAATGTAGTTTAATTATTAAGTAAGTATTTTGTTATAATTTATTTTTGTTATTTTACTTCTTAAAATATGTCTGTTATTCTTAGTTATTATTGAATTTATCCATTAGATATTCCTGTACTGTGTAATAGCTTTTTTTAATTAAGTAATGCTTTAGTTTATTTAAAAATATACTGGTTTTATTTTGTTGTTTTATATCTTCTGGTAATTTATTATATATTTTTATTGACATTGAATATGGACTAGATGAATGTAGTTTAAGGCGGGAGGGGGGCAAGTTTAGTCTATTTTTATGACGCAACGAATAATTTGTTTGTATGTCTCCCCGTGTGCTGTAAGAATCTGGATATTTACGGACTAGTTTACATAATTCTAAGATATAAATACCAACTAAGGTGAGGATCTTGTGTTTCTGAAAGTAAGGCTTGCAACTGTCTGTCGGTTCTATATTAGTAATTATTCGTATTAGCTTTTTTTGAAGCGTAAATAGGGAGGGAGCGTCTGTGCTATTTCCCCATAAGATGATTCCATAGGTAAACCAAGCGTGGGCATACGCGTAGTATGTGACTACTGCGGTTTGTAGGTTTGTAGTCTTTTTTATTTCGCGGAGAGCATATGAAAACTTTGAAATTTTTGATTTTACTGTCTGTATGTGTGTTTTCCAGTTTATATGAGTGTCTATTGTTAAACCTAGGAGAGTGAAATTGTTAACTGTGTCTAATTTATGCTGATTAAATGTAAAATCTATATTTATTTGCTTTTTCTGCCAGGGGTTAAACGCTATTAATTTGGTTTTCGTAAAATTGATTTCGAGATTATGGTCGCTCATCCAGTCTACAGTTTTTCCGAGAATAGTCGTAAGTTTTTCATTTAAATTAAAATTTGTTTGGCATGAAGTCAGGATCGAGATATCATCCGCAAAAAGTACACATGGCCCGTCTATGGTTTTAGGGAGGTCATTTATATATATGAGGAAAAGAAGGCAACCAATAACACTTCCCTGGGGAATTGAAGCATGTATTGATTTAACATCAGATCTAATGACCTGTGCTTGTTTTGTTTTTTGATTGAAATATTCAATCTCAACTAATTGCTCTCTATCTTTTAAATATGATGCGAACCAGTCGTGGGCTTTTCCGCGTATACCTATTCCGTATAGCTTATTTAATAATATTTTAAATTGCACTTTGTCGTAGGCCTTGGTCATATCGAGTAAAATCCCTATTGCATATTGTTTATTATTTATGATATTTAATGCTTCTTGGATGTATTTATAAACAGCTAGCGTTGTAGATCTGTTTTTGCGAAATCCATTTTGGCAGTCATCGAAAATCTTATATTTTTCACAAAAGGAATATACACGATCACACATTGCTCTTTCGAAAACTTTGGATGCTGTAGGAAGAAGGGAAATTGGTCTATAGTTACTTGGGTCTGTTTTTGCGTTCTTTTTATGGATAGGTTTTATTAAAGCTTTTTTTAGTTGATTAGGGAAAGTTCCCTCTTCGAAGGATTGATTTATTAATTTATAGAACGGTAAGGTTAGTTCATCAGCGCACTGTCTGATCAGAGTCGGTGGGAGTTCGTCTATGCCGTGACTATTTTTATTTTTAAGGTTCTTTAAGATCTGGTTTACTTCGTATCCGTCGACTGGGGTAAGAAACATGGTATTTTCAGTAGGGTTAATTACTGATGTTTCTCTCTGTACACTGCCGGATGTGTGGGTGGTATTTTCCCCAATGGATGCGAAAAAGTTATTGAAAACGTTAGCGACTTGTTTAGGTTCACTTACTAGGTTTGTTGTTGTTGTTTGTAGTGTTATATTTTGTTTCTCTTTTTTGGTTTTCTTATTTGTCCGTTCCTTTACAATGTTCCACATGGTTTTTATTTTATTTGATGATTTATTCATTTTATTTATGTAATGTAATTTTTTTGCCGTTTTTACAGATTTTTTTAGGAGATTTTCATATTTTTTATAGTGTTTTGTAAATATTGAATTATTAATTTTAGATGAAAAAACTTTTAGTAGTCTTTTATTTTTACAAGATTGTTTAATACCAACGGTTAGCCAGAAATTATTACGATTTGTTTTTAGTTTAAGTCTACGTTTAGGGATACATGCATCCAAGATATCTATCAGAGTTTTATGGAAAGATTGATAGTTCTCATCGACGTTTTTATTCGGCTGTATAATATCGTTCCAATTTAGTGTGTTTAGTTTGGATTTGAATTTTTGAATGTTACTTATATTAAATAGTCTTTTATTAGCAAACCAAATGGATTGTTTACTTTGTTCTTCCAGTATCATATGTATTATTGTTCCGCAGTGGTCTGAAAAACCCAATTCTTCTACCGTCGTGTACATTTTATTATCATTAAAGTTTGTAAAAATCAAATCTAAGCATGTTGACGTGGTTTGTGTTATACGTGTAGGTTCTTTTATATGTTGTTCAAATTTAAACTCTAACATGAGATCGATCAATTGGTTTGCTTTTACGCTATTTTCTAAGGTATTTATATTAAAATCTCCTCCTATTATTACGTTAAGTTTTTGGTATTTAATGTTTATATATTGTAATATTTGTTTTAGCTGGCTAATAAAAATTACTTCCTCTCTTCTATTCCAGTACATGGTGACTATTAACAGATTTTGCTTTGGTAGCTTACATGCACATACTTCTATACAATATTCAATAGTCATATCTCTAATATCATAACACTCTATATATTCTACACTATCCTCTAAAATAATACAGACTCCGCCGCCACTTCTAGAGTGGCGACAATACGATGCTGCAGTTATATATCCACTAAATTGCACATTTTCTAATTTATCTTTGGTGAGCAGAATTACTTATGGGTTGTGAAGATTTTTATATTGAGCCTGGCATACATACGAGTAGTGTCGCGCCATTTTGTTATTTTATTTTTTCAAAATGGTGGATAGCTGACGTCAATGCAAACGTGCACATGATCAACTTTGAACGTTAGCATCTCGGAAACGTGACAGTTTACGGGGTTTGGTCTTATTATATTTTCCGTTTGCATGTCAGCTACCGATTTATATAGGTTTAATGCGTGGCCGCCATTCTGAAAAAGAAAAACAAAATGGCGGACAGGTAAGTATTATGCCACGGACATTCAAAGTAATAAATTTTGATATTATCTTGAGTTTATGAGGACTGAACATAAAGTTTTACCCCAGTCTGGACTCCATTTAACTCGTATTAAACAAATTCTCATTTTAGTTGATATTAGCGACAAAAGCGAACTACCTACCTTAAAAAAATTATACCTACAGAAAATTAATCACAATGTTTTGAATTTTCAGAGTCACGCCATGGCTAATCGTCTGAGCGCGGCCGGCGTTCCCGTCACCGTCATCAGCTCAGCATCTATCTACGCTGTCATGTCTAGAGTTAACAAGGTAAGTGTCAAACATCACGTCTGCATTCCTTAAAGCAGCACGCAGAGGTAATAAAGTACGCCCACATTTTGCCAATCTACTTTTAAAAAAAAGGGGCGATACTGTGTCATGGACACGGCCGTGTGTTGTACGTGAATACGTTTACGTAACGGGGCTGATCCGCTCGGCTGCATTCATTCTTTTACGTTCCAGGCACTGCTTGACTCGGTCATATGGTGTTTTATTGGTACTATTCGATTGCTCTTGAGAAGCCCTTTCCAACTGTGTACGATCTCTGTATTTTAATTTGGCTTTTTATTTTTTTTGGCCGACATTATATATTTTTGATATTATTTCTCTTTTACACATTATATTCACTGTCACTATTTTACACTCATGTTTTGTATACAATCGATAGATTTTGACGAGACCTGACGATTGAAATTTCGAACGTCGTAGCTTTTCCGAGTCAAAAGTAATACGAAGTGGAAATCTCGATACGCAGCAAACTGACCTCATAATGGCGGCGCTTCCCCGTCCACCGCGCGCATGCGTCACAGTCCTCACTGGGCGTAATGAATTCTTTGATCCTTTAGCTATCCAATGGTATAATTTAATTTAGGATGGAGATGATAGATATGAAGCTGCAACACCAAACTGTATCCCCCGATTTTGTTATCATTGGTTTTTTTGACTTGCCTCCCACTATGGAAGCAATTTTAAAGACGTATTCACGTCAAAACTTGAATTAATTCACTGACAGACATCGCACAGCGTAAACCGCTACATCTGGAAGCATGAAATTTTGCGCAAGCGTTCCTTGGTTAACGAATGTGAGCATCAAGAAAGAATTTTGAAAAATTTAATGATACATTAGTTGTACTTTTTATTTTACCATTTGTTTATATCTTGTGCTATAATTTATTTATTTGTTTATTTATATGGCACTTCAACGACTTACTCACTATGACAAAAAAAAAAAACGACTTGTTTTAGGAATTGTGAATTCGTCACTTACAGAAGTGAGATAAATGATTTATTTTCTGTAAGTAGGTTTGTAAAAACACTTTTACACGTCAATCATAATTTTTTAAACTAGATGAGGTCGGCGTTTCCTATCTGACTACTCTGAGAAGAAAGGCCGAAACAAACTCAGAGGTCACAGTCTCTTTTAAAGTCCAGACATAATCTTGGTCAGGTTATATGAAGACCATGTAGATCGTTGTCTGAGATGGTATTTTGAGGAGAGAACCACACAGATTGAGAGGACCTGTCCAGTCAGTGCACGCATTTGTCAAAAATCGTGCAGCTCAACTCAGAAGTTGAGGAGCTCAACGATTCGACGAACAATACCAAAGAAAGGACATTTGGGTAGGCCGCGTAAATGACTCAAACTACTAGATCATGATTAAAAGTAACTAAGAAGGAAAACAGAAAAAAGAAATGACCCACATAGTCCTAATATTCACAAAAATTAAATAAAATGCATTATGTTTGCAGGTTGTAATAAGCGTGAAGGCGGCGATGGGCGGCGGCGCCGTGCTGGCGGAGGCGGGTTTGCACGCTGTCACGCAAGCAGCCAGACATTACTGTGTGCCGGTGAGTTGTTATTGTTAATAACCAAAGTGATTAGCTCGGGGAGCATTAACAGATTGGCCTGTATGAAATGGGCAAATGATTAATGGTATTTGTGGTAATCATGACGCACGGTGAGAACACAAACACAAAAAAATAAAAAGTTTGGAGGAAAATATGCGTCACATCCACACAAAACGGCCATCGCTCAGCATAATGCTACGACCCTTTAAGGGACAGCGCCTCAGCGCAGGTTTTCAGAGATAGCAGGAAGATCCACGGCGTCGTCAGTGGCAGCTCAGAGGTCACTTTGACTACATGTTTTGGATCACAGAGGGCAGGATACGAGGTGGAGCATGGTTTCTGACATAGCTCCACAATCACATCCTTCTGCCGTTCCGTCGAGGTAGCAAACATGCAGTCAAAGTGACCTCTGCGCTGCCACCGACAACGCCTTGGAAGTTACAAAGTTTTGAGCCCACAAGATCTAAACTACAGTCGTGCCAGCGACATGAAGAAGAATACACATACCATCATCATCATCTGCCTAGCCTTTTCTCAACTATGTTGGGGTAGGCTTCCAGTCTAACTGAATGCAGCTGAATACCAGTATTTTACATGGAGCGACTGCCTATCTGACCTCCACAACCCAGTTACTGGGTAATATGATACCACTTGGTAAGACTGGTTGTCAGACTTTCGGGCTTCTAACGACCCGTAACGACTGTCAAAGATCCACGAATGACAGCCGGGACCAACGGCTTGCTTTGGTCACTTTTCCCACTCTAACAAGTTGGACTGACGTCTGCCCACCATCATAATATTATCATGATCCACAGGTACTGGCACTAGCTCCTCTATACAAGCTGTCGCCGATACACGACGTCAGCCATTTCAACGCGCTCGCAGCCCCACACACCACCTTGCCGTACGAGTAAGTATTTCACTTCATTTAATAATAATAAATAATAATAATATTTATTCAGTACTAGCTTCCGCCCACGGCTTCGCCCGCGAGGTATGTCGATAAAAACTATCCTATGTCCTTCCCCGGGATACAGTCTATCTCTCTGCCAAATTTTATCGAAATCCGTTCAGTGGTTTAGGCTTGAAAAGGTAACATACATACAGACAGACAGAGTTACTTTCGAATTTATAATATTAGTATGGATTAATTTGATCACAATATATCATCATCATCTGTTATCTATCTATATAATACATATACTAGCAGCGCCCCGCGGTTTCACCAGCATAAGTTTCCCGTGGGAATATCGGGATATTGAGATTGATGCAAAAAATAAATTGTAACCTGTAATAACTGTACGAAAATTGTAATCGGTAAACGATCGCAAAAAAAATTGATTTTATTTTTTTTATAGACTTTTGAGTAACAATAATGAATCCGTAATATAAGATCAATTTTAGGGTCTTTTTTTGGTCTCGTATTTGCCCGATATTACCCTACTATCCGATATCCGGCCGTAGAGTAAAATTAGGTCGGATACTGGCTGTTACCGAATATTCACACCATATCCATTGAATATACTAGTATTTTATGTAGGTACTCTCAATTAATAGCTAATCTTTGCTCCTCAGACGTCACGAGATAGCGAATGACAACATCCACGTATATGCGCCCATGTACGACTTCGCGCCGCCCGACCACATCACCCTGTTCATCACCAATCTGTAAGTATCATCATCAACTTACATACCTACACTATTAACCTTTTAACCGCTTACGTCGGATTAATCCGACAAATATTTTCGAGTCCATTTCGCTAGGGTCGTATATTTAAGACAAAATACCACAGCTCGTTTAATCTACATTTTTATTTAGGTAATTTCGCTGTATTCTTTCAGGTACTTTTTTCGTGTTTATTTTTTTCGGTTCTGGGGTAACTACGGCGACGTCTGATATGAAGTCGGGCGGTTAAAAGGTTAAGGCATAAATATAATATTTATCTACACCCGTGCTATAAATCCTCTATAAAAGTTTCTGAAACAGTTAGCTTATTGCCAACATTACGTAAACAACGAGTGTCATAGTAACCATAATATCATCCAAACGAGTGTTATAATGTTGTACTAAATTTCATTATGCAACTCCTTTTCAAAAAAAGAACATTATCATGCACGCGCGTTTCACTACCACAGCGCCGTAATTTAAAAAAAGAACTTACAGGTTATTCGAATTCACGTCGTATCCCGCCGGCCGCCATTTTTGCTTGATATTAGTATTGCCACATTCACATTAGTGTTTTAATACCCCTTATTATACAACAGTTGCATAAATAACTATTATAACACGCCATGCCAAGCGCTGTCAATGAAGCGTGCTATTGTGCTCATAGCTCACGTGTTTGTTTTCGAGCAAAAAGCACACCTGCGGTGGCCTCGGGTCGAGCATATGCGCAGTCTTGCAGAAGAAGAAGGCTTCCTTTTTAAGTTTGAGTCGAGCTGCACGATTTCTAACAAATGCGTGCACTGACTGGACAGGTCCTCTCGATTTGTGTGGTTCTTTCCTCAAAAGACCATCTCAGACATCGATCTACATGGTCTTCATATAACCTGACCAAGATTATGTCTGGACTTTAAAAGAGACTGTGACCTCTGAGTTTGTTTCGGCCTTTCTTCTCAGAGTAGTCAGATAGGAAACGCCGACCTCAAGTGCCTGTTTGGGTTCGAACCCACGAACTCGTAAGTCAGGGCTGATACCACTGGGCCATCACTGCTGCTCCTATCATCAGATCTGGCCCCTAATAATGATGTGTCATACCGTTCTCATACACATAACCCGCCTTATCAATGTCAATACACATAAAGGGGCAATTCTCGTAAATTTAAGAACGTTCACAGTCTGATCTAAATCTGACAAAAATACCTCTAATTTCCCTACATATTTTTTGACAAGTTTTTGTCACTGATTGTCGCTGAGATGAGATTGCGACTAGATTTTCACGGGGTTTAATTCCGGAGATGAGAATGAGAGAATTTGATTTAAAAAGATCTTTTGGTGCTGTTTCAATGTCTACTTTTTCAGCGGTTTCGCCCGAATTTGCCCATTAAATCTCGTGAAAAATACCTTTTATAATAACATTGTTTTGTATGTTTCAGTGGTGGCAGTTCTCCATCCTACATGTATCGTATGCTATCAGAACTCTACGATCTAAACGACTACGCGCTCTAGCTGACGTCGTGCAACATAGGGCGACTTTGTGCAACATAGGGCGACTTTGTAATAACTTGTAAAACGTTGCCGCACTGAGTTTTACAATTTGGTATGTTGTGGTGCGATATTGTGCGACTTCGTACGGTATTCTGCGAGTACGTGCGACCAAGTACGATGTCGAAGGACTAAACGGCCATTATATATCATAATATACTAGGTGTTAGATAATTTTATTATGAATTAAAAAACTTTGCATTTTAAAACCTTGTGGTTTTTTCAAGTAAAGATAAGGAATACTGCAAGTGAAACAAAATCAATGATTTATTTGAGTATTTAAAATACAGGGCCTTTTAAAATTAATTGGCAAAACTTCACAGATGATGTTTTTAATGATATTAGATAATTCTACCCCGGTTGTCTATGAAGTTTCGCCAATAAGTTAAAAATGCCCTTTATAAGCGCCTCTTTGTATTTTAATTGAACTGAATATGATAAGTGCCAATTCTTTTACTTTACAGAAGTTATTATATTGATATTATATTATTAACCTATGAAGTCTGTGAAGTTTCGCCAATGAATTAAAAAAGCGCCAAACAATAATGTCGCAAGCTGTAAAGTTTCTCATAAATAAAATTCCTTCCATCGTTCCATGTTATCAGCCTAGCCTTTTCCCAACTATGTTGGTGTCGGCTTCCAGTCTGACCGGATGCAGCTGAATACCAGTATTTTACATGGAGCGACTGCCTATCTGACCTCCACAACCCAGTTATTGGGTAACATGATACCTCTTGGTAAGACTGGCTGTCAGACTCTTCTGAGCTTCATCTTCATAAGTAAGACTTCATAAGTAAGGCTTCTTATTAGTAATACTCAAATAATAACTTATATTCATTGATAGTAAAATTGTCTATCGCTATTGCTAAAAAATTTACTTTGTACATAATATTGTATAATATACGAATTTTATACAAAATATTGTTTTTTTTTCTTTGCCACTAGCAATGCCCCGCGGTTTCACCCGCATTAGTTTCAATCCCGTGGGAATATCCGGATAAAAATTATCCTATGTGTTAATCCTGGTTATAAACTATCTGTGTACCAAATTTCATCAAAATCCGTTCAGTCGTTTTTGCGTGATTGAGTAACAAACATCCAAACGAGTTCTCCTGGTAAGATCCATGAGAACTCAACACACCATACGCATTGAGACGAGCATAAATTGCTTAGCAACCATATTACAGTAATCGAATCGCAACCCGTTAAATATTTATCATTGAGTAGTTCCGATGGCCATCTGTGGTCTTCATCATCAGCTCCACTTTACCAAATGATGATTTCTGAGAGCAAATGCTCAAGTTACTTTAAAAAAAATACCCGTATCGCTATTGGTTTGGCTATAACATTTTAGGGTTTCCCGCGATTTCCATAGATTCCAATTTGATGACAATGAGACCACCTCGAGACAATACACTTTCAACCAAAAAAAAAATTTTTCAAATCGGTCCACAATTGACGGAGAGACATCGGTGAACGGACGGAAGTTGTCGAACATAAATAACCTCCTCCTTTTTGGAAGTCGGTTAAAAAGGTTACATCATAGACTATACACTTATAAACATGCTGTGGTCACCAGGTGGTCACTACAAAGTATCGCACTATCGCCCCGCTTGTTAGGTATCTTCAAAGAATAACTAACTATAATTAAACATTACGTAAGTTAGTTATCGGTATAAACGAATGCGTAATTAGGCAGCTCGACCGATTTAGATAAAACTATCCACATGAAGCGAATGGGGAAATCATTAGCACCATTTTGTCGTCTAAAAATGAGATGCCTACCTACCTACCGATAATTTTAATTGTGACCTATTAGGTTGGAACTAATAGCGTAGACATTAATATTTTGCTTATTTAAATACATCAGGGAAATACGAAAAATCACCGTAATACGTAGAAGTAAGTAGGCAGTTCGGTGACAAAATGTAGGTAAGAAAAAATACAGTAAGTTTAATGGCTATGCCCGTTATACCAGCCACCATTCCGCTTCTGTTGCAAAATAAGACGAAATTAAGTGAAAGTTGGTCTCGCTGTTGTGTCATCACGAAAATAGCATCGCTGCATGGGACATGGTAAGCGCCATCGTCGTAAACTAAACACGCACACCGCGCCCCAAACAGCACCCGAATAACACCAACTCGCTCGCTCCCATTGGTGGAAAAGAGATGCCACACGTGCCCACTCGTGGCTGACTTCACACTGCACTATGTGCGTCATGTTGGCTGCATTATAATAACAATGGGCGGGGTCTTTAGTGTTAGCAGCGCTGTACCGCTTTACGATAATAGTGGTCTAGCAAGTATTGTTACGCTGTTACGCTAAATGCAGCGCCACAAACGAATCGAGGCACGAGTTGTGTAAACTTTTTTTAATGAGTGAGGCTTACGTATCGGTCGTCCGAACTGGGCGCATAGCGTTACATTATCTCAGATTTTTTTCTTGAAACTGTCTGGTTTTTGTCGTTCCTAAGTTAAATTTCTTTAGGGGAAAACTCCTTTGTGTTAATAGTGTGCGTATTGCGAGATTGTGGTATGCGCCAGTGAGTGACGATCAAGGCGAGATCACCAAGCCTGATTCACATTAATTATGTGAACGGTGACGAACCATTTTAAGTGCGCGATAACACGCCCGTTGTTCTCGGACATCCAGAACATTTTATTATTAGCTTGCGAAGAACTCTAGTGCGATGCATGTGTGCCGCTAATATAAAATCAATACTGAATGAACTGTTAATCCTCACCGTGCTTTGAACTAAATTCTCTTTCAGCAATACATTGCTTGTCGTTAAATATTAATATCAAGCCGTGTCATTTACTATAAACAGACGTCTTTGTAACAACAAAATATTTTTTAAGAAAATGCAATACTTCGCGGTCGTTTTTGAATTTAGTGCGTGGTGCGTCCACTAGGCAGCGCTGCTCACATAACGACTTCGTGCGCTTGCGTGAGCTCAGTCCGCGCGAGCTTCGCGTCGTTGCAGTAGGTTCCAAAACAAGAGCGTAGGGCTCCGTGGAATCCTAAAAATAATAAATTCAAATAATCTCCGTGCTTTGTAAAAGTGTCGCAGTGCAGTGTGTCAGTGTTGTGTTGTTTGGTGGTAGTGACGCGGGGCGGAGCACGCGGCTCCGCTGTGTCGGCGCGGATCGATAAAACGAGGTGCTATGGCGCAGAGGATATGAGCCAGGGGGGCTCTAGAAGGCCCTATTCGCGCGGGGGCCCGCGCTGGCACCCGCGCTACAAAGACTACTGGGACTACGAACAGAACTATAGGTACCTATACTTTCAGCTTAAATATTATTGTTTGCGTGCCGACCATTTGTCAAGTGTCACGTTCTTATGCCCAACTGGCGTTTGTACGTGCTCGTGTGTTTTTCAAACGTGACGAATGCACTCGGGACTGCAGTCTGTAGCGACAACCACACATCCGTCGATACTTGGTGCGTCCGCGTGGTATTTGTACACAGTACAACAAATGTAACTTGTTGGTTTACGTAACGGCCAATGTGACGTAAACTTTCAAGCCTTGTTATTTCCATGATAAATGACAAATAGTCCGCTAAAAACGGTTTCTACATTATATTTCAGCCTTTTACTGAACATTTCACGAAGCTGCAACGCGTCATAGAGCTTTGTAAATAAGTTGGAAGTTGTTCAAAATCGATAGTATCGTTCTTAGGTTTCTCTTTGGTAATTCACAATGTAGTACTTATTTCCTTCATTTTATATTTTTAGGACTTACATTATGTTTCACATAGTGTCCTGCTCCATTTTTATCTTTTTCTAACTAATAATGACTTACACAGGATACTGGATGTGCAAATAAAACACGTTCTATGGTAAAAAAAAAACTTGTTTATGTGCATATTTTTCATTTCATAATTCATTTGATAATAAATAAAAGTTCGGCCAGAGTGTTGAAAATTTCTTAAAAATTAAACACTTGTTCCCTAAAACTCAAAGCATTTATTTAAATTAAACCATTTACAGGCACATTTGAATTGTCAAGGAGTCGGTCAGTCAGAAATATTTTATGAAGCTAGTTATCTGCCAATTCCAAAGCACAATAGGTACCTTTGGAGAAGAACAAGCAAGAAACTGTATGGACACTCCTTAAACCCAGATGTTACTGAAACTATTTTTTCCAGGAAAGTCAGGGTAAGGTGGCCTGTCATAATAAAGGGATCATATGCATGTATTACGTATGCATTTTTCACAGCAGTTTCTGGGTTTACGTAAAAAACACTTTTCTTCTGGAACAACCTGTGTAATCAGTATGTATTTAAGATTTTAAGTACATAACAGATTCTGAGAGGCTGTGTCCTCAGAGTATATAAAAGATAATTTCTGAGAAGGCATGGTAATTATTTGCGCCATAATTTTAAATAATGTTGGCTACGTGACTTCTTTATACACACAGTTGGTAAAACTGTCAACACTGGATAACGTTGTTATTTTAGCATTTGTGCTATGATTTCAAAGAAATTATCAGTAGGAATTTTTTTGGCAATTTAGTCATAAATTTTTAGAATAGAAATTCTCTCTGTTTTATTGCAAAGCTCTATGTAGGTATCACTCACACTTGAAATAAAAATAGCCTGTCTCTCTCCTTTACACCAACTATCCATATCAAAAGTCAATAATTTTCTGTTTGTCTATAGGCTCTAGGGGTATTTCAAGAACTTCTGAAGAATATGTTTAGCACATTACTCTTTAAAAAAAAAGTAGATTTACGGACGATAATTTTACGTGATAACGTCATAAGAGATAGATGCGTCACAAGCCGAACACTTAGGCCATCGTGGCTCTCTATCGCTTGTACCGCGCTCTCGCTTGCACGCTCGGCTCAGGCGGAACGTGACAATGAGTCATGCTTTTTCGTGCGTGCAGCCGGCGTTCATCGATTTATAATTATAAGACGTTATCACGTCAAAAATTACATGAGCCAAGCCCTGAAGTTAGAAACCAGCATTATAGCTTACCAAGATATTTTTGCATTTATCACATAGTTTATCAATATCCACATTAGTCAACAATTTAATTTTCACATTGTCATCTTCATTTTTCCTGCCCTTGTCCCATGCTACTTGTGGTTGGCACAACACGTTTTCATCTTCCTTTCCCCCCCCCCTGTAAACTGTCACGCTATCATTCACTCTCATATCATTCCTCACTCAATCCTACTAATATTATAAACACGAAAGTTAGTGAGGATGGATTGATGGATGTTTGTTACTCTTTCACGCAAAAACTACTGAACGGATTTTGATGAAACTTGGCAGTAATATAGCTTATACTTACATCAGAATAAGACATAGAAAAATAAAGAAAGAATTATAGGTTTAATTTTCACAGAAACACAAATGCATACAACAAGATAATGCATTCTATTATGAAGGAAAAGTAAAAAAGCAGGATAGTCGACGGCTGCATGTGATGACTGTCTGACTTATGACAGAAAGGCTTCCACTCAGCATGATGCTGTGCTATAGGGGACCTACAGCACAGCTCTGATTTTCAGTGGCTACCCGAAAAGGATACTTATATTACTAGCACTACTTACTTATAGGATAGTTTATATCCTGATATTCCCACGGGATCAACACTTAAACCGGTTAAACCGCGGGGCACTGCTAGTCCATCCATATTTTCTACGACCTTGTCAGCATAGTTTAACAATCTCCGCCAACACATTAGCAAACAATATAATTTTCACGATATCATTAATTCTCAAATGAATCATCATAGATAAATGATTATCCATACTAGCTTAAACAGTCAGCCCACATGCCTGTCATGGTATTGCAAGCGGTGATGTATTGATGACTTGACGGTATTGCACAAAGTTAGACAATCTCCTTTAAGGAGTTAATTGTGCAAGAGTATTTCTTGGAAACTATTATCAACATCTAAAAGTTTGTGCCATGTAGCAGGGTTGCTGTGCTCCGGTTTGTTGGGCATGGGGTCTTGGTGAATGAATGACCTATTTAAAAAAAAAAATGGATTGACACAGTTTTACACAGAAATATAAAAAGTATTGAAACAACACAAAATTGGCATGAATCGACTCCAGAGGAGCAATTCTCGTAATTTTATGAATGTTCACAGTCTGATCTCGGTCACAATCTGTCATGTTTGACAGAAAATCAACCAAAATCCTCGAAATCCTCTAATTTTCCTACATTTTTGACAAGTTTTTGACATTTCTTTGTCACCAAGATGAGACTGCAACTAGATTTTTAATGTTTTAAATTATGAGAATTGGCATTCTGTTCTGATGTAGTTGGGAAAATGTCATAATCAACTGCCTTGCTGGTCAATTGGTAATAAGGGCCATGTTTGATACCTGTGTCTGAAAAGTGTTACAATTCGGAAATTCTCAATAACTATAACAGCCCAGAATCTAGATTTGTATCTTTAGTTTAGTCCCTCATGTCGTGGAAATAAAACAGGCAAATACTGGGCGTACTAATACACTTGTACCTACCCCCTTCCGGCAATATGTACGTGCGTGATGATATGTTATATTATACAACAATCGCGTATAGCTTGGTATCGCATCATTATGTATTCTTTCTTCCCGTTCGATAACGGTCGTGATGTTATGAGTTATGATGATGTCACAGGCAGAGGCTGATTCAGTGGGGGACTAAGTGGTTCAATCCCCCCCCCCCCCCTCCAAAAGCATCTGAGTTCTTCCATGACAAATCTTAAAGTGAACTTGATATTATTCTAATTAAACTAGCAATTGTGTAAATGATAAATGATTTTATTTTTGTAAGTAGATTCGTACAAACACTTTTACACGTCAATCATATTTTTTATAAAACTAGATGAGGTCGGCGTTTCCTATCTGACTACTCTGAGAAGAAAGGCCGAAACAAACTCAGAGGTCACAGTCTCTTTTAAAGTCCAGACATAATCTTGGTCAGGTTATATGAAGACCATGTAGATCGATGTCTGAGATGGTCTTTTGAGGAAAGAACCACACAGATTGAGAGGGCCTGTCCAGTCAGTGCACGCATTTGTTAGAAATCGTGCAGCTGTAACACTCAATCACAATCTGAATAATTTTGTAGGATATTTGCTAATCCATTGCTTCATAAGTTCGAATGTGTCTGCTCAACAACGTAAATAACACAATGAATGTTGTAGAACTGTCAAAATGAAACTCATTGCTACTTAGAGTGTGTTACAGACCAAAAAGGTTGTTACCTTCTGTTGATATAACGCCCGTCCTCTAGACGCATTTATGTAAATATCACGAGGTATGGACAATTAAGGCTGAGGTGACCCTGGTAAGAACTGCGGAAGCGGCCAGCGGTCGCGTCTACACGTTGATACCCACGAATCGCGATAAACATATGTAGATTTAACGCAAAAAATCGTTACGTAAAATAGTTTGTTTAAGGCTCAATTTACACCGCCGCGAAATGGAATGGAAGTGTATTTTTTTTTTGTACTAATCGTAACCGTTGAGCTCCTCAACTTCTGAGTTGAGCTGCACGATTTTTGACAAATGCGTGCACTGACTGGACAGGTCCGCTCAATCTGTGTGGTTCTTTCCTCAAAAGACCATTTCAGACACCAATCTACATGGTCTTCACATGATCTGACCAAGATTATGTCTGGACTTTAAAAGAGACTGTGACCTCTGAGTTTGTTTCGGCCTTTCTTCTCAGAGTTGTCAGATAGGAAACGCCGACCTCATCTAGTTTAAAAAAATTTGATTGACGTGTAAAAGTGTCAAGAACAAAATCTACTTACAGTAAATAAATAATTTATCATTACAAAGCATTATAAACTTTATGTCAATAGTGTAACGCACAAATTAGATAAGCCTAAACGCACAGGTCGCGCATCTTCTAGAGAATTATCGCGTTGATTAAGTAATAGGTAGGAAATTAGGAAGTCGGTGGGATAGGTCGAAGTGTTATTGGGTTTATCCATCTGGAATTTCACAGTAGCAGCTCGGAGTCTGGTTTGGGCGGTGGATGGCCATAGGCACGCCCCCTATTACATGGGACTTAAGATCGTTTACGCCGTACGGCATTTCATACAAACATTCAAGCCCTTGTTTTTCGAAATGAATGAACCGATTTTAATGAAACTTCACACGCATAAGCAAAATACAAAGGTCTAAAAAGTTACTTAAGAACATTTTCGAAATATCTTATTTAAAAAAAGATAACTGGAAACTTTTTTTTCTATGGAAACTTTAAAATAGGTCTAATTTGGCTGTAACACTATTTTTCGAAAATGTTCTATCTTTTTAGACCTCTGTATCCTGCTTATGCATACGAAGTTTCATTAAAATCGGTTCATGCATTTCGAAAAACAAAGGCTTGAATGTCGAGGAAACCGGCATGTCTTAGAACCAAAAATTCGAAGACATGTGACATCCAACGGGCTCGCGTGATTACGGCCCGCTCACTCTCACAGAGTGGAGGCGTGTGTCCCAGCAGTGGGAACTGCGGGGTAATTGCGTATTACACTAACAGTACTACACTAGCTATGGCTTTCATTTTCAACAACATTCATTGCGTTATTTACGTTGTTGGGCAGACAAATTTTTCGAACATATGAAGTAATGGATTAGCAATGTCCTTCGAAATTATTTTGATTGATAATGTGTTTCGCGATTAGGGTGCCGTGTAGGCTGATTATGATAATGATGATGAAAAGGCCAATTATGAACATATCATGTATAATATGTCGCAGCCAACTGCTACCTGCAACCGCTTGGCTTTTACAAGTAGTGCTCGCCTCGCTTCGCTCTCTCGGCTCGCACGCGGTTGATCACAGTTAAACCTAACCTAACCCATTTGGTCGGGGTGCCCTGGCTTAGTTACTGCGACCAATTTGGCTCGCGCGTGATTGGTTACAGACTTCCAACCTAAACTGTAATTGAATATCATTCAGGCCGTTAGTTGAACGGCCGCCGTTCAGTTAAGAGGCTAGGCTGTTAACTGAACGGCTAATTTAACCAGTTGGCTGCGATATATACAATACATTATACCAAACACCACAGATATAAGTATATTAGGTATCGTAAGTATCGTCACTTTTAATCTTCTTAATAGACCCCTCTTTCAACTCATTACGCGCTACATGAGTATACCGACATTTCCGCCCAACACTCACAATGTATCGTATTCGCTATCAAACTTCGAGTTAGAAATAAACAAGACTGTATCAACAAGATTGGTGTTAATAGCGTTTACGCCGTACGGCATTTCATACAAACTTTCAAGCCGTTGTTTTTCGAAATTAATGAACCGATTTTAATGAAACTTCATACGCATAAGCAGGATACAAAGGTCTAAAAAGTTAGCAGAGAACACTTTCGAAAAATTGTGTTACAGCCAAATTAGACCGATTTTAAAGTTTCCATAGAAACAGAGATTTCCAGTTTTTTTTTTTTAAATAAGACATTTAGAAAATGTTCTCTGCTAACTTTTTAGACCTTTGTATCCTGCTTATGCGTATGAAGTTTCATTAAAATCGGTTCATTCATTTCGAAAAACAACGGCTTGAAAGTTTGTATGAAATGCCGTACGGCGTAAACGCTCTTAACTATGTCGCATGGCATGCTTCAGAATGGTTAGTAACGCCACGCCCTCGTTGACGGAGGCCCCATTTTTCCGGGTCACGAATGATATGGGAACACGAGTTATTCTGTTCAAAATTCAAAATATTTTATTTCACATAAACCTACATGGGCACTTATGAAACGTCAGAAGCTAGGTGCACGGTTCCAATTGGTAAAGAAAAGAAAGAAAGAAAAATTGGTTTATTTAACTCGAATACCTCGGCAAGCATAGCTTAACCTTCGTTGGGACTCGTGCGGTTGTTATTATTGAGCCACGAGCCCTTACAATACATTCAAGTAACGCTTACATTTGTAATAGAGGTGGCTGCATCGATCCTAATGCAGACAAGGATAGGAGAGTGATGCTGATGAGTGCTACATTAATCCGTCTACAAAATAGCACGCACAAAGCGTTCACATGTGTGCGTATCCTGCGAGGGTGTTTGAGTGCGTGCGCGCAGGTAGCTACCGACCTTCGAGTTCAACGCTCCGCCGCCCTAAAATACACACGGATGTCGCGACGCCGGGGAAGGGGAGAGACGGGGAATGCAGTGTACAAAAAGTGTGCACAGGTGGCGTGGAGATGTGTTGTCGGCCATTTTTTGCGCCAATATGGCTAGTGTGGGTACTAGGACCAGGATGTTTCTTGGGACAGATGAACAGCTACCATTTGAGGTCTCTTTCAAGTCCCTTGAGCATACAAACTATTCAAAGGTTTTTGTAAAATGTATGGAGTCAGCCATTTTTTGTTACAGTCTGTGGGTAGGAATTTCCTGATCCTGGTATATCAGGAAGTTTCTAGACAGATGAACAGCTTACTTATTTAAGGGTTTAACGTGCTTTCCGAGGCATGGAGGGGTCTCGGTATGTAAAGATGGTCACCCATCAACAGACCAACTGCGGCAACCGTAGCTTGATCTATCTCTGCTTGATCTAGCTCTGATCGATCGACCTGTGCAGCTGTTAATATTTAGCCACGAGTCCCTCTAAATTGGCGACGCAAGAAGATAATAAACGGTGTCCGCTCGTCTACCTAAAAACAAAATGGCGATCACCAAGTCACGCATATTGTTAATGCAATATCCCTTCAACTCATGATAATAAACTATAATATCTTAACAGAAAAGGAGCAACCTCAGCCTCTTTGTATGTATATTTCAACAAAACACACACCCCAACCTTACAACAAGAACATAAGGTTGGTACTCGCTTAGCAAGAAGTCGCGACAAAAAAAATGCCGATCGTCGCGTCGGCGTCGCTCGTACGAACAAAAAGTTGCGACACCACTCCCCGCAGCCTGCCTGCCTACCCCCGAGGTGATTTGTATGAAAGTTGAAGAATAAAGGCCGGTTCAACAATAGGTTCTAGGTTGTATACCTACTTGGTCTTTATAAAATATGTATACGTAGGTACAGTTTTTGTGAACCTTGAAAATTGTTGCGCGTATAAAGACTTCTTACAAATGTAAATTCGTTTGTTTTTTTTTAACAAAAGAGTTTTCAAGTAAAAGTTTTAGTTTTGTAAGAATTTGTTTGAATATATTTGAACACAGAATTTGTTGAGAAATTAAGGGAAAACATTGCCATGTATTTTATTTTATAGCGTGGGTAGTTCAATGTAAAAGGCGTTTTATCGAAATAGGGTCGACCGGTCGACTTCATCCGCGTGAAATTATCGCCCGCCCGCACTACCTACTATGTTTTAGCTTTGCGTTCTTACTGAGATTTTTTCCTTTTTGGTCGGCCCCTAACGGTCGTAGCGTGATGTTAAATAGCCTATGACCTTCCTCAAGAATTGGGCTATCAAATACGAAAGGAATTTTTCAAATCCGACTGTTCCTGAGATAAGCCCGTTCAAACAAAAACAAACAAATTCTTCTGCTTTTTTATATTTATTTATTGATCATCATCATCTGCCTAGCCTTTTCCCAACTATGCTGGGGTCGGCTTCCAGTATAACCGAATGCAGCTGAATACCAGTATTTTACATGGAGCGACTGCCTATCTGACCTCCACAACCCAGTTACTGGGTAATACGATACCCCTCGGTAAGACTGGTTGTCAGACTTTCGGGCTTCTGACGACCCGTAACGACTGTCAAAGATCTGCGAATGACAGCCGGGACCAACGGCATGACGTGCTTTCCAAGGCACGGAGGGGTCTCGGTATGTAAAGATGGTCACCCATCCACAGACCAACCGCGGCAAGCGTAGCGTAACCTGATCGATCGACCTGTGCGGCTGTTATTATTTAGCCACGAGCCCCTCATATGTATTTATTGATATTGATACATTAATAAAACAATACACATAGTCTTGTAGTATTTAAAACGATAACATGGCAGAGATATGCAACACAAAGCCCAGAGCCGTGTCCGGAGTTCAACAATCATTGTGCGTTGTTGACCTCCGCTAGATAAACGTGATGGAGAAATGTAAACTGTGCTGTTCGCAGTTGGCTTAACTGTTGAGTGTGGATGGTGATGCGTTGGGTGTGACTTCAATCACAATTTTAAAGAAAACACTGTCGTAATCAGGATTAGGAATAGTGGGTACCAGCCAAGTGGTAAAGGTTGGAACACAGGCAGGCGCTTTACTTTCAGTAAATTATTTCATCACCACTGCTCTAAAAACTGTGAAGGAAAACATCGTGAGGAAACCGGCATGTCCTAGAAGCAAAACATTCGAAGACATGTGACATCCACCAATCCGCACCGGGGCCGCGTGGTGCTTTAGCTGCGAAGAAGTGGCGGAACCAACTCCAGAGCACCACAGCTGTCGGTTTCTCGAAAATATTCAAAAACATTGATCGGCGTAGTTTCGAGTAGCGCGCCGTGAGGTCACGCATCAATTATGCAGGCTATTGCCACTGCCGGGTCTCTGTAACCTCGGAAACAACGAAACTTATCGTTCTTGACTGGCTTATACGGGGAGAGGTTCTCGCCTCGGATAGGATTGTCGAAAACGAGGACATACTGTAGCGTTTCTTTAAAAAAAAACTTATTTTGAATGACAGTTCGGGAAAATAGTCGAAGGGCTTGCGGCTAAGTAATAACCGCCGCACGCACGGATCGATCGATCAGGTTAAGCTACGCTTGCCGTGGTTGGTCCGTGGATGTGTGTTACCATCTTTACATACCGAGACCCCTCCGTGCCTCGGAAAGCACGTTAAGCCGTTGTTCCCGGCTGTCATTCGAGGATCTTTGACAGTCGTTTCGGGTCGTCAGAAGCCCGGAAGTCTGACAACCAAACTTAACAAGGGATATCGTATTACCCAGTAACTGGGTTGTGTTGAAAAATAAGGATGTTTTTTCTGAAATAAATCTTTATTATTATTTTTATAAGGTTCATTTTCGTATCGCTGTTTAGATTTTCAACCAAATCCAAGGATCCTAGAAGGATCCCTTGCTCGCCTCGGCCAGTAATCTTACTTACGCGCCTAGCCTACTAGACAAACGAGGCAGTTTTCGGAACGTTTGATAAGGCCGCCTGATAATCGGGTATTTATTTACTGATTTAAAATGGTTAACAGCTGTTTAAACAGAAAGTGTCGGTGCGACAAGAAAAATAAGCTTCACGGAGTCTGGCGAATTGTGGGTGTAGATAGGTACACCTCTGACTAACCCTTTGAAGATTATAGACGTTATGTTATGTTGTTTAAGCACTTTTTAATCCAACTCAGCCTATCGCAGTCCACTGCTGGACATAGGCCTCTCCCAGGCTGCGCCACAGCACCCTGTCCTCCGCCTTCCGCATCCAGTCTGTCCCAGCCACCTTCTTTAGGTCGTCGGCACATCTAGCTGGGGGGCGTTCCACATTACACACATACATTTTAATAATAATTAGCGGCTGCTCTATTTCACAATTTATTACATGGTGGAATATGGGTGTACGCACGACGACATAGCTATAAATTTCCAATATAAGCTGACTTTTCATTGTACGAAAAGTGTAAACAATTCGAGGTCAGCTAAAACTGGAAATATGTTGCTTGATATGTCGTGTGTACACTGTGTACTAACGTTTTTGCGTAGTTGCGTACCCCTTGGGGGCATTGTGTTTTGTTATCTCGTCAAAAACCCTCACACAGCCACGCCATTTAATTCCATATGAACGCTATGTATCACAGGCCACAGCGCCATTGTGTAACGCTGGCCTCTCTGGGATATATTCTCTTGTGTTACGAACACTGTTGCCAAACCTACTATTTCAGTGCCTACTTTCGAAACTATCGATCAACAAAAAGTCGCTAGTGCGCGCTGGATTTTAACGGTACTGTTTTTTCTATGGCATCCTAGTTTTATGTTTTGCCCATATCTTTACTGTTTCTTTGTAATTGTTGCATACTAGACGCCTACCGAAGCAAAACATCCAAAATGTTTGTTCTTGCTTTCCGTGACAACCAAGGTCCACCGTCAACTGAGTCTGGTGTTTAAACCAATTTTTTGACGTGATAACGTCTTATAAATCGATGAACGCCGGCTGCACGCACGAAAAAGCATTACTCATTGTCACGTTCCGCCTGAGCTGAGCGTGCAAGCGAGAGCGCGGTGCAAGCGATAGAGAGACACGATCCGCCAAAGCGTTCGGTTTACGTACGTTATCACGTAAAATTATCGTCCGTAAACCGACTTTACAGACAACCAATTTTTTTTAAAGTATGTGCTGATGGTTAGAGTTTCAATGGCAATCTACACACATCAAAAGTGTCTAGGGATCAACATATATTTTTGCAATAACTTTTCTCCTGATTGATATTAATTAAAATTTTCTTTAAGGATTCATCAAATAAAGTGTTTTCGTTTGTCACAGTAACGATAAACCAAGTCACCTTTGCATTAATAAAGAAATTTGCCATTTTCCTAATAAAGGGATTTTTGACATTTGAACCACTAACACAAAAGTTCGAAAAAAAGACTGAAATAACAGTTTTCTTTAAAATTTTATTGGGTAACTTAAACAATTAATAATCCGTGTTTCTACCGCGAACACTAACAACACAAGAACATCGGTTTGGCATACTCAAAATGAGTTCATCCAAATCACGCTGTGGAATGGCCGCCCATGTTCGTTGCAACAACAAAAAAGGTCTTCTTGCGACTGGATACCCTCCATATTCGGCAGAGCTCTTCTCTGTAGCATATCCCATGCATGCTCAATCGGGTTCAAGTCTGGCGACTGAGCAGGCCAGGGCAGGACATTGATGTTAGCTGCGGCGAGAGTCTGTCTTACAACTCTTGCGGTGTGCGGTCGTGCATTATCATGCATTAACTGAAATAAGGGACCGATTTGCACTTGTAGAGGAACGATGACGTCTGATACAATCGTCTCAGCATAAATTTGAGCGTTGAGGTTGCCTCTGATCCAAATCAACTCGGTTCTTCCGCCGATCCAAATACCCGCCCATACCATGATGGTTCCACCACTATAAGGATGGACTTCCTGGCAGGATTTTAATCGCTGTTGGCGTCCAGGGGTTCTCCAGTGTCGTATACGTCTTGTATCCGGTCTCATACCAAAACGAGACTCATCAGAAAAGCACACGAAACGCCATTGTTCTTCTGCCCAATTTCTGTGTTCAAGAGCCCATTGATATCGAATCCTACGATTGTGCATTGCTATAGGTGGTACCCGTAGCGGTCTTCGGGAATGAAGGTTCACTTCATGCAAGCGGTTTCTGACTGTTTGGTCGCTAATTAAGTTCCCTGAAGAGTGATGAAGCCTCACGGCTAACATCATGGCGGTTATTGTTGGAGCTCTTCGAGTTAAGATTTGAATGTATCGGTCTTGTCTCCGTGTGGTGCAGCGATACCGTCCTCCATGGCGCTCAGCCACGGTACCAGTGCTTCGGTAACGTGTCCAAAGTCGACTGATAACACTCTGACTTGTATTCAGAGCTAAAGCCACAGTACGTTGCCGGGAACCAGCTTCTATCATTCCCACGGCTCTGAGCATTTCTTCCCTGCTTAAATGACGTCGCCGCTCCATAATAACGTTGGTTTTAATCAGTAGTAGGGAAACAGTAGCACTAATAATGTCTTCAATGCGTTGTATGTTTTTATAGGGAAAATATTGACAGCTGATTTTCATCTTTTACTCGAATTTGATTCACAGTTCCTGATTCAAATTATGAAATGCACCAAAAAGGATCCATATAAATTTATAAAATCATAAATTTATTACAAAGCCACATCTCAATCTCAAGAAATCCGCATAAAAATGCTTGATCCCTAGACACTTTTGATGTGTGTATATACTTACAGTCATCCCAGAATTTAGCTACCAACTTGGCACCTTCAGCAGCGTCCATCAAATGCAGTAGTGTGCAGACAACAGGACACGCTGGACACGACGTTAAGTGGCCCATTGTTTCTGCGACAGCACCGCATTTATGCTATACAGTAGAATTATTGTTCTGAAATTTCTGTTTTTTAGTTTGGTATTGTTGGTAACACTGGCTACGAATATAAGCTATGTCTAGCAATATGTGTCATGTGACGCAGTGCCGGTCACACATTTGTTTTGTTTCGTTTGCAGACAGTGTTATCTCTCTGAGATTAAACCGCTGGTCGTTGCTCCATAAGCATGTGGCCCATGAAATGTCGAAACAGAAGTCCCATTTGTTAACAAAGCTCTTAAAACTGAAGGAATGAAGGTTTCCGTTCCAAAAGGCAAAAAACGCTGAAAATTACACGTTTCCTATGCACACACTGTGCTGTGAGTCTTTTTATTTTCTCGTCTTAACGGAACTATAGAATGACGTAAAGTAACACACCCTACGGACAAAAAATTGCACGCCTCGCAGACTTTTTGTTGTGTTGCAGACTCGAGCTCACAAAAAGTCAGTGAGCTGCGTTAGGCAGGACCAGAGACGCAGGTAAAACGGACCTTTTTGTACAAATAACAAAAATTCTTCTTTGGTCGCTTCGGTGTGACAACACAATCTATTATCAACGCTCATGTCATGGTGAGATATCAGCCATGCAGCAAAATATGAGCGAGTCAGACTGTGCAGGGTGCGCCCCACTTACATTTAAATATCGCCAATCGCGTGCAGCAGAGTATTACGAGTTGTAGGTTTGAACGCTAACAGACACTTTGTGTGAATTATTTCATCACCACTGCTCTCAAAACGGTGAAGGAAAACATGGTGACAAAACTGGCATATCCTAGAACCGAAGAATTAGAATTCGAAGACATGTGACATCTACCAAACCGCACTGGGCTCGCGTAGCTGATTACGTACCACTCCCTCTCACAGAGTGGAGGCCTGTGTCCCAGCAGTGGGAACATTATAGGCTTTCTTTGCTATTTTAATGCACCCCATTACGATTTAGGGGCACTTGTATATTTTATGTACGCCCAGTTACCCACATTGTCTGCCGTCTAGGGCGACCTATCTCGAAATCTCCAACCAATTCACAAGCGAGCTTGTCACTGCTTTCAGAATTACACTTCTGCTCTCTGTCTCTGTGTTTGTTTGTATTGTGAACGTGGAGGAAGGAAACTGTCGACATAAAACATACTTTATACATAGTGTTATTTATAACAAACACTATAGCTGTTTCGTTTGTTTAGATGTCACATGTCTTCGAATTTTTGGTTCTAGGACATGCCGGTTTCCTCACGATGTTTTCCTTCACCCTTTTTTAGAGCAACGGTGATGAAATTATTTACACAAAGTAAAGCGCCTGTCTGAGTTCGAACACGTTTAAGATAGAGGGAAAATATCTTAAGAAAATTTAGCCGAAACTAAAGTTACGCTCACTCAGTGAACTACTATGGTTATCAATGCTGAATCCTTGTCTGTATGAAAATGCACTTTTGCTACACAAAGGCTGATAATATCGTCGGGAGCCGCGTGACGACTCCCGGCCACCGTAGGCGCGGGCCTGCGGACGGCGAGTAATGGGTAGCTCGCCGTCCGATCAGGACCAGGCCCGTGCCGGACGGCGCGTATGTGTTCCACGCGCGCCTCAAAGAGATGTCAGCATTGAAAGGAGGGGCCCGTCAGGGCCGAAGCCTGCCGGGGCAGCGGGATTGTCCGAAAGGGTTACCGCTGCCCCGGAATATAAAGTGCTAAGGAAGGAACACGGATGGGTTTTAGTCAGTAAGAGTCTGACACTCCCTTCCGCTCCACCCAGAGCGGGAGGGGTCATTTGATGATTTCCCATCCTTAAAAAAAAAAAAAGGCTGGTAATATACAGTAGTGCTATTCTGTAAAAATTTCTCCGTGATAACTTGGGTGAAGTGAGCTGTCATTAGTGTCAATCCCTAGGCATCAGATGGAATGACAGCTCACTTCACCTAACTGCTCACGGTGAGATTATAACAGAGTCGACCGGCTGGATGAAGAAACTGAAAAAATTGCAAGATTTGCAGGAAACTTACCTTTAAAAACATTTTATAATAGCACTGTGTATAAAAGCGTGACTTACGTACAGGTTTAGTTCACACGAGCTATAAAATAGTATACGATAGGAGTGACATATCGACGGCGAAGTGTCGATGTCGCAGCCAACTGGTTAAATTAGCCGTTCAGTTGACTGCCTGGCCTTTAGAAGTAGTGCTCGCCTCGCTTCCTCCCTCGGCTCGCACGCGGTTGATCGCAGTTCTAACCTAACCTAACCCACTTGGTCGGGGTGCAATGCCTTAATTACTGCGACCAATTCGGCTCGCGCGTGATTGGTTACAGACTGACAACCTAAACTGTAATTGAATATCATTCAGGCCGTTAGTTGAACGGCCGCCGTTTAGTTGAAAGGCTAGGCGGTTAACTGAACGGCTAATTTAACCAGTTGGCTGCGACATCGATACCTCCTAACTGACATTTTTCGAGAAACTTTTTTATCATTTTTGAAGTGAAACTTTAAAGGCGTTATTCGCATGTTTTAGTGAAATCTCCTAAGTGAAATGTGGAAATACGTCCCAACTAAACCAACGCGTCAATTTTTTAAGGTTTTTTTTCAGTTTGTGTAATTTTTCGACTTTATCAGTTAGGTGTTATTTGGCACTTCGCTATCGATATGTAGTCTTATTTATTATACACGGCGGGCGTTTAGCGATAATGGACTACTGAAGTGTCACGTATCGTAATGTACCTACTATTTTTTTACGTTGTTTAAGGTACAGACGCCAGCACATCAATCTACTACAATCTGTAATATTTGTAATAACCACCGACGGCCGCCATGGCCCACGCACAATGATCCACTTGAAGGACGAAGTGCGGAAACCAAACCCATAACATAGAACATACTACAACTTAGTACTCAGTAGATTTTCAACTTTATCGATAAAGCATAAGGTTCAAGGTTGATTGGGAAAATTTGACAGTTTCGGGTAGCTTGAAGTGCTGTCGTCTGTACTTCCCCTCCATCTGATATTTGTATTTCCCACCCTGAACAAATAATTCTCAGTAATCTTTAAAGGTAATATACATATAAACGCGCAAAAGACGCGTCAGACTCGCCAATGACGCAGTACCGCGGAAGCGCGCGCAAGGCCGCCGCGCTTGCTCGTGAGAACAATGCAGTAGTGCTTGAGAAACTTGCTATATTACGTGTTGGGGCAGAAGGTTTGCTTCAAACGTACACACTGCTCAACATCACCATTTAATCTGGCTAGCTTTTTCTCAACTATGTTGGGGTCGGCATCCAGTCTAACCGGATGCAGCTGAATACCAGTATTTTACATGGAGCGACTGCCTATCTGAACTCCACAACCCAGTTACTGGGTAATACGATACCCCTTGGTAAGACTGGTTGTCAGACTTTCGGGCTTCTGACTACCCGTAACGACTGTCAAAGATCCACGAATGACAGCCGGGACCAACGGCGTAACGTGCTTTCCGAGCCACGGAGGGGTCTTAGAATGTAAAGACGGTCACCCATCCACGGACCAACCGTGGCAAGCATAGCTGAACCTGATCGATCGACTCGTGCTGCTGTTATTACTTAGCCACAAGCCCCTCCTGAACATCACCATTTAAGGTTTAGTAAAAGGGTCCCGTTGGCTCCCTTTGGGTACTGAATAAAAATTTAAAAAAAGATTTTCCAAAATCTGATATGAATGTGGAAAGCACAATTCTCACAATAAAAGACAAGTCGCAATTCACGTTACGTCACGTCTTGTGCCAGGCTTTCAGGCACGTGTATTTGAACCACTTTTCTTTGTTTTCCGATTTCACAACCTGAAAAGTCCCCCTAGTAACGACGAAGCCATATTAAGCCATATTGTACAAAGAATTATTTCACTCAATTCCGCGCACATTTATGTGACTTCTTCATCTGCCTTTTTGATGGCATGCACGATTGTACGATCACGTGAACATACTCTCGAGTTTTAATGCCAGAGTCCAACTGAAGTCTTACAAACAAATCCATTGTTGGTAGAATTTTTGCTTGACGGTGAATTTGTATCGTTTGGAAAAGAGTATGCTGATATGGTTTGGTCATGATGAGAGAATGAATGAAAGGCGATTTAAAAAAAGGTATTTACAAGGCAGATGTGAGGGGAAACGCAGGGAAGTAACGCCCTAAAAGGACATATAGTGACCTTATTGGTGATATTCTTCAAAAAGGTCAGGTGCTCAATGCTCGTAACCCGCGAGTATGGACGTTAACGAGGCAAAAGGAGTATGTATGGTTTGCAGCAGGTGGTATGTTCTCGTTTGAAGGGTTGCGGCATAAATGAATTTTCTTCCACGAATTAAATAGCAGCTTGGTGCAGAAAAGTGGCATAATCTGCCTATAATGTTCCCACTGCTTGGACACAGGCCTTCTCTCGGTGAGGGAGCCGTAATCTACCACGCCGGGCCCAGTGCGGTTTGGTAAATGTAACATGCGTTCGAATTTTTGGTTCTAGGACATGCCGGTTTCCTCACGATGTTTTCCTTCACCGTTATGAGAGAATTTGTGATGAAATAATTTACAAAGTCTGCCTGTCTGGAAGATTACCCAATGGCCATCCAAGCACGTTCTGACTACTAAAAAGACGTTTCCTGCACAGTGTTGGCATAGGTTTCCGCTTAACATCAGATTGGCAGCACGCCAGTTCCGTCACTTATCTATAAATTTGCAAAACTGGCTTCTATTGTCATCCATCTTTCCATGAACTCCGAGAATGTCGATTTCAAAGAGGTACTTATCTTGATTTAAAAGAGTGTCCTTGGAATTTCTTGCCTGTTCTTCTCCATAGGCACGGAGGGGTCTCGGTATGTAAAGATGGTCACCCCTCCACGGAACTACCGCGACAAGCGGATCGATTCGTGCGGCTGTTATTACTAGCCACGAGCCCCGATGATGCTATCTGGATTAATATTCCTCATTCCTCATTTTAGCGTTCCGTACCTCAAAAAGAAAAACGCGGAACCCTTATAAGATCACTTCGCTGTTTGTCTGTCGGTGTAGACCCTTTTTCTCAGGAACGCGTGGAGTTATCAAGTTGAAATTAATATCAAATACTCAATACTGCAATCCCTTGAAGCTCAACCTACCTAGAAACTCAATCTTCTAAGTCAACGCAGTCAAGAGATACGGGCGTTTATGGTTCCGAATCAAAACCTATAGGGTACTTCCCGTTGACCTGGAATCATGGAATTTGGCAAGAACCCGTAACGACTGTCAAAGATCCTCGAATGACAGCCGGGAACAATAGCTTATCGTGCTTTTCCGAGGCACGGAGGGGTCTCGGTATGTAAAGATGGTCACCCATCCACCAACCAAACGCGGGAAACGTAGCTTAACCTGATCGATCGACCTGTGCGGCTGTTATTATTCAGCCATGGGCTATTAACATTAGAAACTGTTAACTCTTAACTGCCAAATTCACTGCTCAACCTTGCAGCTCTATCAATATGCTCAATATCCATTAAACCAAGGCTCCTTGAGTCGTAATTACTTACCTGACATTTCTTTAGTTCAGCGTTTCATACGAACAAGATCCTTCAAAATCATGATCATCATTCTTCCTTGTCCCAATTTATTTGGGGTTGACGCAAAATGTCTTCTTTCCAGTCACGAACAAGATCCTTATTAAACGAATAATGTTCTTCGTTTGAGCAAATGTGAGCAAGCGCTCAGACCAAATAAAAAACCAAGACAGAGGGCTGTCAACAGTAAAGTGAAGCCGGTTTCGTAAATATGTGTGCACTTAGTGAGACGTAGTTTGATTGTAAATAGTTGTAAATGTGTGCGTGTGGGCGTGTGTGCACAGAGCGGAGACGTAGTTTTAGCTTGCTTCACTGCATCGTTCTTAGCGCTGTCTTGGTTTTTTATTTGGTCTGAGAGCAAGCGACACAAACAAACAAATATCAATAAACCTTCTACCTTAAAAATAAGGCTCACATTCGTTTGAAACGCTAACTTATCAAAATAAAGTCAAAGTGCGATCTCTGAATCTTGCCCTAAGACGTCACCCCACCTTATCGTGACCATCTTGATTGCATAGCAAAGTGTTTAGTTTTTATCACCAGATCCAACTTACTATCAACTTCCTGGACGCCCCCTCCGTGTCACGGCATTTCATTATGAGTTGATAATGCGACTTGATAAACTCGTTTCCTCATTTCGTAGCGGTGTTGGCGACATCCATCATTACGTGGGTCTGATCTGATGCCAATCAAATAATATTCATAGAAGATAAATGATTTGTATTTTACACGGCATGAATATCTACAGGATGAAATTGAATACATGCGACAAATCGAAATGGGAGATTGTACTCATCATTATGAACAACTTTTACTATGGGACCAAACCTGAAATCGCGAAAAAAAAACAGCTGTTCCCTACATTTTGACGAGTTATGCGAACATAAATGTAGGGAACAGCTGTTTTTTTTTTTCGCGATTTCCGGTTTGGTCCCGTAGTAAAAGTTGTTCATAATGATGAGTACAATCTCCCATTTCGATTTGTCGCATGTATTCAATTTCATCCTGTATAGTGGATCTATAGATATAGCTGATAGTGATTCAAATACTATCTGCATTTGATAATCCGGAATTTCGAAAGGCTGTATCATCTTCTTACTAGTCCACCACAGGATAGCAATAAGCATTTCCAATTAGTATTTTCTCGTTTTCATGTAACTGCTTCTAATTTTTAACCTTGCAAAAAATCTTTGAAATCACAATGAAGATTTATTTTTTCGAAGCTTCTGTAGCGTCATCTACATCGCCACATTGCGAACTACGCATCATACTGACGTCACGCAAAATCCCGCATCGCGCAAGCAGAGTTTGCCGCGTGATTAGATATACAACGTCCTGACTGACATCAATCGTCGAGCATTAGCCTACCAGATACGACACCCGTCTGCTCGTAGGATCCTACCTTTTCTATGGAGGATGAGCGAATTTTAGACCCTGTTCCTCATACCTGTATGCTTCTGTTGCTAACCAATTTATCCTTCCACATAAGTCACACATGTCCTCTTATAATACAATACCCCTTTGATGACATCATTGTACCAACTTGCTGTCCTACCAATTGCCCACAACTGCCCCACTTAACAGAATAATTAGGAAACGCAGCTGAGAGCGAAACCATTGTTAACGCAGACTCCATTTTGTTAAGCCAAAAACCGACACGCTTCGCGCCGACGCGGAAAAAGAAAGCTAGTTTTTATCAATGCAAATTGACTGGCTTGAGTCATGGTCGTGGTTTTAGCGAGGTTTTTGTGAAGCGGGTCTGTTGTTTGGCAAATGATGAGGTTTTAAGAGCGCTATTTTACATTACTCTTAAAACCTCATCATTTACAGTAGACGGTCGTAAATATGGCTGGCGAGTTTTTGGGAAAGCTCAAAATCAATGGCCATTTAATTCAAATTATGCTGAGAATCAGCACTTTTCGAACGTCTAAATTACAAAAGACGTCTCCCGTAACGCCGCCCTTCACCACTTCCTAGTGCTTTCGCTGGGAAGAAGTGGCGCAACAAACTCCCCAGCAGCACAGCTGTCTGTTTAGAAAAAACTTTATTCTATAGAATAGTAGAATCAGAATCAGATCATCCATTTGCAATTTTGTAAGTATGCAAAGTAATTAACATTATGAGATACAGAAAGCTGAATTAAGTTAATTGCCATATGTCAATTGTCAGCTAGCCAAGCCAGTATGCCAATAATACAATGAAAACTAAAGTCAAGCAAAAAATAGAACGTCATCTCTCACTCTTTCACTTATAAATAACCTGCATCTCTATCTAAAATTCGATGTGCCATGTGAAGTGTGAAGGTCCGTGTATTGGACACAGTGTTCCATAAATTTCGAGGAGATTAGTAATTAGATGCACAGAAGTTTTTACGATGGCTCTGCAATGTTCACTGTCAGTCGTTAGCTGCACGGACGTAAAAATATCGAGGCAGGATTTTATTGGGCACTGGATTTTGAGCCGAGCATTGAGAATCCAACATAGCGCATCCCAGCGCGTCAAAAAGAGACAATGTTGGATTTTCAACTCTCGGCTCTAAACAGTGTGTTGAAAATTCAGTGCGCGAAAAAAAATCGCCACCGGAAAACCGCGCTTTTCTTGTCAAAGACTGCGTATTTCCACCAAGTTTGTTCTATAAACTGGAGGGATTCCAATGGATAAAGAACGATTTCTTTAGGTAAGACTACGGGTCATTTGTTCCACAAATCTCTATTAAACTTTGAATGCTAAAAACATTTAAATCTTCATTCTGTCTCCGTCATCTTCAAACGATTGTGTCTGCAACATTGTTTCATTTCCATTTTTTTATACACCACGCCCCCTCGTTCGCGTTTGAGACTTTCAGAGGGGGCACTAGAAGACCCAGAGCAAATTATATATCCTATCTTACGACTATAATATTACACGTTTAAATATAAACGTGGCAAAAGCTGTTTCAGATTCGCGAGAGATGGTGCGTAAAAATAATTGGGGACTCTAGGAAAAAAACTCAAAGTGGGTGGTGGGCAAAATATGGTTGTAGGAGTACAATCTATTCCGCGTAAAAAAACCCACTTTGGTATTGCCAGGTTTTAAGCCCACTATCTAAGAATCATTATCACCTAAGCTCATTAATTCTAGAATATCAATGGTGTAATTCGTAAGCCTTTTTAGCGCGTATAAACTCTATAGCTGCGCGAATGTGTGTCAGCGCACGCGCAAGTGTTACAAGGTTGTCGTCAGCGCGACGCCTACAAAACTGCCTTTGTGTACCGTTTGGTATACTATTGTTTGTAATTATAAAGCTTAATCAAAGTTTATGGTGGGTGGGAGACGGGGAGTTTATTAATTTCAGTTGTATGCCAAAATGGGTCTCATAAAAAATTTTGTTGTAGTTTTGGATGGTCTGTCGATTGTGCTGTTAGATTCTAAGTTGGCACAGTTGTGTAGTTTCTCTTTTTGTCTTCTTATTGTGGGTGTAATTCAATAAAATTGGGAGCTACATCAAAATTGTGGGTCTAGAAGAGTTCTAGCACTGATGTGGCACACTCTCCTGCAAATTTCTTTTATTGATTTTTATTTTTTATCCGATGTATGTAATTGGTGTATTGTGTGTCTTTTAGTCTGTGCTAAATAAACGTATTTTCTTTCTTTCTTTCTTTTCTTTCGATGCGGTCATCATTCCATTTTTCCACTTAGGAGAAGATTTTTGGTCGACTAATAATGTTATTTTTAAGACGGCCTTTGGCAATATCCTTAGCATAAGATAACAAGAAAGACTGTTTATGATTTTTAATGCCTTTTTTCGGCAGAGCCTTATATGATCATCATAATAAATAAGCCGGCGAAAACGGCGAAAAACAGTGAAGGAAAACATGGCATGTCCTAGAACCAAAAATTCGAAGACATGTGACATCTACCAACGCGCACTGGGCCCGCATGGTTGCTTACTCCCCTCTCACAGAGAGAACGCCTATGTCCCAGCACTGAGAACATTATAGGCTGCTATTATGCATAATAGACTAGCCTGCCTAAAGTTAGGAAAGGGAAACGAGATAACAATGGCTTGTACCAATAACCATTTACCTACTCCACTATTGATCCTATTGAACATTTTCACGCGAAAGGCGAAACACAGTTCCGATCAGTATTCATCTGTGACTAACGGAGGCTGTAAGTAGGTCGTGGTATTTCTCAATTCATCAAGTGGACCGCCAATGACCTGACCCTGACCAAGCTACGAGGACAATACTCAGGCACGATCAGTTGCGTAGCGACGCGTACGCGCGCTACGGTACTACGACGAAACGAGTAGATGGTGCTACGGAATGTCTAGATTTGAAAGGATGGAAACTATTGTGTAAGCGGTTGTGTTGAAGTATGATCTCGATTAAATATCTTGGTAATAAACCTCACTCTCTCGCTCGTGGCTATATGATAACAGCCGCACGAGTTGATTGAAGGATAAGCTACGCTTGCCGCGGTCGTTTCGTGGGTAGGTGATCATCCATTACGTACCGACACCCCTCCGTGCCTCGGAAAGAATATTAAGCCGTTGGTCCCGGCTTTCATTCGTAGATATTTGACAGTTGTTACGGGTACTCAAAAGCCTGAAAGTCTTGACTATCAGTCTTACCAAGGGGTGTCGTGTTACCAAGTATCTGTGTTGTAGAGGTCAGATAGGCAGTCGCTCTATGAGAAATACTGGTATTGAGATGTGTCCAATCGGACTGGAAGCTGACCTCACCATAAAATAGCTGGGAAAAGGGTAAGATTGGCGCAGAAACTGTTTTGTCTTCCATTCACTCCTGTCAACCGTCACGTTATCATTCACTATTTTTTTAATTATATCGTTTCTCACAGTATTAATAAATGTTCTGTGTGCCCCGGCCGATGCCCGTTGCAAACTGACCTGCCTGATAGCCTGTTTTTCCAATAGCCCAATAGTTGCAAACAGTCTATTCAGATAATGATGGCGTTACGTTACCGGCATGAAGAAGATTTGTATCGTGAATCTTTGGACGTGCTTTGAATCATAACACGTGGGGTTATTATTAAATATCCATTACATAGGTACGTGATAAATTTGGATGCTGATTGGCAGTTGGCAGTATAGCTACGTTGTGCTGTGTAGGCGGAGCCTAGTACTTCACAATTACATGTCTGTGCTGATTCATATTGACATGTTTAACTCACTGACGTTTAGACATTTATTGGTTTCTCTTCCTGATCCTTGTATTTTCGATTGGCTTCAAATTTTTGTCCCGCTTTGTCTGCTTTCCGGTCGGATTCACTTAAACTGAATGGGCCTGCTCTTGACTTGCTCACGCCTGATGGAAAGCGATGCATGAGGTCTGTGATGGAACGAGCGTGTCCAGAAGATGACTGTTTACTCTTGCTTTTCAGGCAGACCGAGTATATGTGCAAGGGAACATAGACGCTGGCAGAGAGTTCCACACTTAGGCTGTGCGCATAATTAATGTGGAGGAGAAGCTCTGAGTACGACAACCATACAGCAGGCTATCTTATCCAAAATGACACATTTCGATAACCTGATTTGCCTTGCCCCCAACAGCAAACAGCTGTCGGAAGAATACTAAACTGACAAAATTACCAGGTTTTGGACTTGTGAACAGCGCTTAGAGGACTCCTACGATAACGTTGATTGATGTTGGATACAGTACAGAAGCGTATCGAGTGGTTGTAAATAGCTATGCTGGTGGGGATATTAACCAAGTGTGGATAGCCTGCAGTACATCTGGTAGTCCTGTAATAAAAGCTGTTTGTTAATCGCTTATTTTTTTGGCTGACTTAAACATTTTAGCTGCCTTCCTGTTGAATTTCGCTAGTTTGCTAGTTCGCTAGTTTGCTGGCTATGATTTTGTCATACTGGGTCGTTGATTTCGTTTATTAGGAGACGCTCAGACCGAGTGTGTTTTAAAGAGGTCTTGTTAAAGCCTGTTTGTTAGACTGAGATATACCTAGATATGAGAAGATACTAGTGATTAAGCAAAGGCACATCCTTGTTCTAGTGCAAGAGTGAGAAATAGCTCAGGAAAAACAGCATCATCCCTGTCTCTCAACGGGATAATGATGGCTGAAATGCATCCCATGAGCCAATTTTCCCCGCGAATTTTTTAGGTCATTGGCTCTTAGAAAACTCGACATTGCAGTGTACCAGCCAGTAAACTGCCGTCAGAACAAACATCAAGATTACAATGCCATCGCTCTTTATACATCGTAACAAAGAAAATACATATTTACCTCAATATCACCATACATGACATACATGCAGTGAAACCAAACGTGAACATGACGTCACGGATACAGACTCGAAACAACGCACCAAGTAACATTCCCAATTCGAAAATAAATTATTATAATCGTACAAGTCAACACAAACTTGCATACAGACTGTTTGTAGATGTGTTGTGTTATATCTATGTACATACGTAGGTGTGCATGTGTGAGTGTAAGTTTACAAACATAACACACATGTGAAAAGTTCACACGTGCGAGCGTCGCGTGGCGTTGTACTGTTGTACACACTACTTTAAATGTTACGTCAGAATTATTGGCTGCATGCGTTGTTGCCTTGCGTTTTAAAAAGTTGTAACTATGGATGGAAATATACGGCGGGAAATCAAGAATTCAAGATGGCGTTTTCGTTTTATGAAGTCACGGCTGTTTTTCTCTAAGGGGTAGGCAGTGTGATAAAATAAACCCGGATTTAACAACTTCGGTTGTTACTGAGAATTTTTTGATGAAAATGCTCAATGATACTGCCCGACATTGGATCAAGATCAGCAGTCGTATTTTCGACGTTATTGCATGAAAAAAAGGTGTGTGCTTATGACAGCGATAGAAGTGAAAACATACGACTGGAGCCGAGTATGCCCGATTCAGCGTCACCGACCGGAACGGGGACCATCCCGTTCAGGGGGACACTCTCAAGTCCCTCAAAGAATAAACGGGCCCGTCCGTAAGGAATTTATAAATTCGAAGCCTACACTCGATTTTAAAAAAAAACTGAGGGAAAAAAGTACATCGGATCTAGGGATAACTGTCAAATCGTGGTGTCATCCATTCTTAGGTCGGACCCCAAACTAATCTTACGTCCGTAGGCGATACGAAGTAGGATTCGCCCGTAACTTACACTTTTGTCATATTTTACGGAATTTAGTAGTTTATGATTATATATCTCATAAACCATTCGTGAAGACTATTTAAACTTCGGTCGTTCGGTGATCCATAAAATGTCATAGATCTATAAAATGTCGACAGCCACGCCTCCTCGCCGACCAATAGAACGTTACTTAGAATGAACTTGAAACAAATTGCACTAAGTTAGTAGGTAGCAGCGTGAAACAGAGTACAACATGTAGATCAAGAACTCACGAAGGTCGGACTCTGAAGGTCGCATGGGCTGTTTAGATGGTAATATATCGCCGATTTGTACCGCAGTTTTTACGACGAACTGCGTTGTAAGCTCGTTACACACTGACAGTACCTAGCAATAGCTTTAATTTTGACAGTTAAACAACCATTAATTGCGTTACGTTGGTGAGCAGATTTTTTTTTTCAAATACATGTTATATAAAGCAATGGCAATGCATTTCATTTTTACCATTTCAACAACTCATTGCGTTATTTACGTTGGTGAACAGACAAATTTTTCGAACATAAATATTAAGTAATGGATTAGCAATTTCTTTAAAAATCATTCGGATTGGATTGAAAGTACGCAATTAGGATGTAGGTAGGTCTTACCCGTAGTCCTTTTCAGGGCATCCAGTCAACGGGATGTTGTGTTGGTGATAGGTCAAACATTTTTCTATTCCATAACGGTTTGTTCGATAAGTTTCACGCACACAGAGTCGCGTGCTCACCTAGTCAATTTTAATTATACACTACACGATGATTGTACCGTGTAAATCGAGTAGAAACTGAATGTTTCACTGCAATTGGACACTTAGTTAAAACATTCTGTGTAGCAGTTAGCTATTTATATCGAAGAGAGGCTTTTTTTATTTAAAGGATGGGAAATCATCAAATGACCCCTCTCGCTCTGGGTGGAGCGGAAGGGAGTGTCAGACTCTTACTGACTAAAACCCATCCGTGTTCCTTCCTTAGCCCTTTAAGAGGCTTGAGGTGGACTGCCTGGTGTGAGTACGGCGATCACTAATAGAGTACACATCGCTCATTTGGAGAAACATCGCCAAAATGTTTTTTTTTCCCAAAAATTTGCTTAATATGACAAAGCACTTAGAAAGCGTATTATTTACGTTAGGAAATTTCCCAACTATGTTGGGGTCGGCCTCCAATCTAACCGGATGCAGCTGAATACCAGTATTTTACATGGAGCGACTGCCCATCTGACCTCCACAACCCCGTTACTGTTTAATACGATACCCCTTTATAAGACTGGTTGTCAGACTTTCGGGCTTCTGACGATCCGTAATGACTGTGAAAAATCCACGAATGACAGCCGGCACCAACGCAACGGCTTAACGTGCTTTCCGAGGCACGAAGGGGTTTTGGTATGTAAAGATGGTCACCCATCCACGGATCAACCGCGGCAAGCGTAGCTTAACCTGATCGATCGACCCGTGCAGCTTTTATTACTTAGCCACTGCGTCGATGTTTCTCCAAATGAGCGATAGGTCATGGTGTAAAAATACCCATCACATAGCCGTCAACAGCGCATTCTGTACATCAAATTAAGTAGGTAATTGCACAAAAATAATTGCTGGAAAACGACTTTTATTTTTGGTGTAAAAATTTGCTGTTTACCGTCGCGGTAGTGCGCAATGTAACGCACGCAAAACATGCATGAAGTGCATGCAACGGTACAGGGGTCCTGGGGGTATTTATTAAAGTTGTGTTATAGCGCAAAAAAATAGTTGCTAAAAGTTGGAATTTTGACCTTCACTAACTCCAGAAATTTCCGAGGCTTGACCCAGTACAAAGAAAATATGAAAAATGAAAGTCAACGTTTTTTAGGACTTAGGATTTTTTTTTTGTAATAATTTTGCTCGTGTTTTGCTCTTATATGCTCCGGTATTTTATTGTACAATCTGGGTGTCATGTCTAGAAAACTTTTTGTGTAAAAAGCTGTGTTGTGTGTATTAGCGCAAATCTCTTTGTTGCGACGTTTCGATTTCAGTGTTCTAAATAGAAAACATGAACAATTCAATCAGCATATAAAAATTGCTTTGTAATGTCATCGTGTGTACCTACGTATTTTTGTGTCTGTCATCGCCTAGGTAAAGGTATATCACAGGCGTCTGTCTGATAAGGCATACATACGGAATAAAGTACAAAAGTATTCAGCACGACCGGTATCGGATCGGACGATAACAGAAATTGCTGTTAGCACTTGGCACTGAGGCACGCGACTGGGCATATGATTATGTCCCTTTATCGGAGTATGTGCTCTGGTATCGGCACGACCTATATTAAAAGAGCTCATCTTGTGGTTAAATATTGGCCAGTCAGCAAGGTGGTAGCGAGGCTCGTGGCTAAATAATAACAGCAGCACGGATAGATCGAAGGCTAAAGGCTGTCCCTCACAGGCGCATTATCATCAGTCGATAATATCGGTTATTGCGATAATGCGTATTCCTTGCCACACAGCTGCTTTATCGCCCGATACTTGTAACGTTTGCGTATACTACACATTACTCTACCTATGTTATTAATGCAGGGTCCTAATTCACTATGACCACTTAACGATTCCTTATCTCGAAACCACGTCAATTCCATAGCTAATCCCACCAATCTAGTGTTGATTTCGCGCAGTTTCGTTCACTGTGTCATAGAGAATTACGGCCCAGGTGTGTGTATGATCGTAAGTACGTGTCCTAATACAACATTTTCTAAGAACTCATATTGGAATATCGCTGGACGGAGGAACGCAAGCGTCCTACTTCTATTGCGTTGTTAATGACGCAGCGGTCTGTAACTTCGTGGCCGTCGTCATACAAAATGTACTGAAAATAGATCATCCGATATTATCGACCGATAATAACGCGTCTGTGGGGGAGAGCCTTTAAGCTTCGGTTGACGCTGTCGGTTCGTTTATAGGTTACCATAAACGAACCGATATCATCCACTACATATCGAGACCCCTCCGTGTCTCAGAAAGCACGTTAAGCTGTTGGTCCCGGCTGTCATTCTTAGATATTTTACAGTCGTTTATAGTCAGAAGCCTGATAACCAGTCTCACCAAGGGGTATTGTGTTACCCAGAAACTGAGTTGTCTAGGTCAAGCATGCTTGCTCCATGTAAAATACTGGTATTCAGCTGCATCCGGTTAGACTGGAAGCCGACCCCAACATCGTTAGGAAAAGGCAGGTAGGTTGATGTTGATGGTAGTAACGGCCTGACTACCCAGAGTTGACCAGAGGCAATCATTTTTAAGTATCGCTACTCGTCGATTTTAATACATCCAAAAGCTGCGTGCATTTCCACTCAGAGCTGACAGCTGAGACGTGCAGGAATCGACCATTCACAGACGAGGATGTAGATTTAAATCAATGTCATTGGCCGATTCCAGCACGTCTCCGCTTCGAACGCACCCCAGTTGGTACCCATGTATATGTATAGACACAGATATTTATTCAAAGAAACCTTTTTGATTTGAAGGTCATTCAGGTAGCGGATTCCGTCATAGTTCGATGTTCGTTTGTTTTTATTATTGAGGATCTTGATCCGAGACATGAATTTATTGTAGACACGCGTTTGTTATCAACGGGAATTGATAAACAGTGTTCGTTTAGGTCATTTAACTTTTTTTTTATATTCTTTGATTGTAAACACGGAAGTCTGACGTTGACTCGATTAATTTATTATCTCTACATGACTTATTATAAATTAAAGCCGCTTTTTTTTGTGTCTGTCTGTGTGACCGCGTTGCTTTTCTAAACTACGCAACTTATTTTGATGCGGTCCGCTCAAAGTCCTCTTCTAATACAGAGAAGGCATGAACATTGATCACCACGCTTGCAATGTTAATCCGTACGTCTTGTTCTTGAACGGGCTCCGTCAGTAGGCACTGGTCATCTCATAGCTGCCACGTTTTTTTTTTTTAATTTTAGAATTGTTTCTTTTTTAAATCTTTTTTATTATGAACGCTCGTGCACGTCTTTCTATATCGTTCTCACTTGTATAATTTCAACATGGCTGATGTAACCAATATTTTGATTTAAAAGAGTCTCCATAGAGTTTCTTGCCCGTTATTCACCATAGGTAAGTACCTACTACGCTTTGGAATGGGCAACTAGCTATGAAGCTGTCTGACTGACCGACTCCTTGACAATTCAAAAGTGCCCGTAATTGGTTTATTTAAAATTAAACGCTTTGCGTTTGAGTTTGTTCACTGAATATTGGCTTGGCGATTCTATTAAAGTTCAGCTTTCCTCAAATGTTTTGATCACAGATTAACAAAGGAAGTGCTTGAAATTTATGACATTGTTAAGAATAAAGTGGTGCGTGCCAAACCAGTTTTATAAAAGCGATTCCGTAGGTTGTCAGGCTACTTCGATTCTTCGACATTCTCGATGAATCAACCATTTTATTGACATTTCTCAGGGTTGCGACACAAAACAGAAAGGTACAGAAGTCAATCACATGTAGGTATGTACCGTAGAACGGGGCTATTCGGATTTTCGGGGGCCATTTGGTATTGTTATATTTGAATTGGCATAAATTCTACCAAAAACACCATAGACATCTTTTTTAATATTTCTGGTCACACTTTGACATAATGTGTGCGTTGCTCGAGCGCACTTTGTATGTACAGACGCCAGCACATCAACCTACCCGAAACTGTCAAATTTTCCCAATCAACTTTGAACCTTAAACTTTAGCGATAAAGTTGAAAATCTATCAAAGAAATTTGAGAGATTGTAGTAGGTTGATGTGCTGGCGTCTGTAAATTGACTTCTGTACTGTCTGTATTTTGTGGTTGCGAGCTTGAGAGGGGATGAGATACACATAATCTGCATGCGCGACTTATTGCCAAAAATGTAAACAAATATGAGATTATTTAAAAATTACTTTAATTCTTAAACAATAAAGTTCAGTTTACGCATCAACTTTAAAAAATTTTATACACTTAACTTTTCTAATAGTGCTAGTCTACTTAATCACCATTTAAATAAAGCTGATATTTGTTTAGCTTGAAATAACGTCAATTTGAAACATAAAATTGGATCGACATTATTACATACATAAACTGAAAATCACGAGTCAAACAAATCTTTCATGGGGCAGGCAGAAACTACAGGGTCCATATCGACGGTAAAAAGGAAGTAGGGGCATAAGCGACATTATGGTCAAAAATGAGTTAAGTCCTACGTAAAATTTTCCGCTCTCTCGAATGCGCTTACTCCCATGGCCTTACGATGACTTTTTTTTGGCGTTGATGCCCTAGCAAAAAAGAATCCTAAATGACAAAATACGTCAGTTTTTCTAAAATTTAAAACTTTGAACGGCTCTCCTGAAAATTTCATTTTTTGTCACTTTTACCCAATTTCTTCTTAGGGGCCCGTGGCTAAATAATAACAGCCGCACAGGTCGATCGATCAGGTTAAGCTACGCTTGCCGCGGTTGGTCTGTGGATGGGTGACCATCTTCACATACCGAGACCCCTCCGTGCCTCGGAAAGCACGTTAAGCCGTTGGGCCCGGCTGTCATTTGTGGATCTTTGACAGTCGTTACGGGTAGTCAGAAGCCCGAAAGCCTTACAACCTGCCTGGTAACTGGGTTGTGGAGGTCAGAAAGGCAGTCGCTCCATGTAAAATACTGGTATTCAGCTGCATCCGGTTAGACTGGAAGCCGACCCCAACATAGTTGGGAAAAGGCTAGGCAGATGATGATGACCCTGTTTCTTCTTAACCGTCGATATTCTCTATGACAGAATGAACGAAACAACGCGAAATGAACGCAAGATTTGTGGGATTAACTTAGGAATTGACGTGGTTTCGAAGTATAAGGAGTCATTGAGTGGTCATAGTGAATAATTAGGGCCTAGATTACCACCTGCTTACAATCCTTACACACTCCTTTTGCTTCGTTTACGTTCATACATCTGCACCCTAGAATAACAATCACAATCTGAATTATTTTGAAACAATATTGCTAATCCATTGCTTCATAATGTTCGAAAAATTTGTCTGCTCAACAACGTAAATAACGCAATGTATATTGTTGAACTTTCAAAATGATAACCGTTGCTACTGTAAGTGTGTTGCGTAATCACCCCGCTAGTTATAACGCACAAATTCAATGACATGTGACATGTGACATCTACCAACCCGCACTGGGCCCGCGTGGTAGATGACAGCCCACTCTCTCTCGAAAAAAGGAGGCCTGTTTCCCAGCAGTGGGAACATTATATAGGTTGATTATGTGTATATGTCGCAGCCAACTGGTTAAATTAGCCTTTCAGTTAACCGCCTAGCCTTTTAACTAAACGGCGGCCGTTCAACTAACGGCCTGAATAATATTCAATTACAGTTTAGGTTGGAAGTCAGTAACCAATCACGCGCGAGCCGAATTGGTCGCAGTAACTAAGCCAGGGCACCCCGACAAAATGGTTTAGGTTAGGTTCGAACTGTGATCAACCGCGTGCGAGCCTAGAGTGAAGCGAGGCGAGCACTAATTCTAAAGGCCAGGCAGTTAACTGAACGGCTAATTTAACCAGTTGGCTCCGACATATACACGCACGCCGATAGCGACTATTAGGGAAATTTTTGAAGAATATCACCAATAAGGTCACCGTATGTATATACTCCTAGGGTGCAAGATGGTTTCAAAAGGCAGGCATATTATAAGTTAGGGGATTACATCGTTGATAAAGATGCCTGGATCAATGCTGGTCCTGCTCCACAACCACAACTAATTGATTAACACTTGAACATACTGTTGGAGCTGCTGAAGATTGTGGGACTATATTTGCATTGTATAAACTCAATTTCCTTTGTATTGTATAATTTCATAGCACAGATGTGAGTTCTATGTGAGCTACCATTTACCGGGTAATAATATGTCTTTCATTGACTTGAATGTGCCCTGGCGGCTGATAGTATGTCATGCTCACTAAAATGTCTCGCTGACGGTGGCGTGTGTGTTGGATCATTTAGCTCCCTTCAAAATGGTTGAGCTGAATGGTGCTGATCTATGCGTCATGTTCGTGAACGGGCGCCGTCAGTTGGGGCTGGTCATCAATTGGCTGCCTCGGCTTATTTAATTTTTTTTTTTGGATTGTTGTTTTGTTAAGTACTATTTGCTGTACTCTGGACGCTCTTAACACGTACGTCTTTTTTATTTTATTACATCGTTCTCACATATAATTATAAATTCAACATTAATGATGTAACTAATATTTTTGTAAAAATATAATTTAAAAGAGTGTCCATGGAGTTTCTTGCCCGTTCTTCTCCATAGGTACCTACGCTTTGGAATGGGCAACTAGCTTCATATTTTCTGGCTGACCGACTTCTTGACAATTCAAAAGTGCCTGTAAATGGTTTAATTGAAATAAATGCTTTGAGTTTGAGTTTTAAAATATTGCGTAGTTTGAAGAAGGCCTGCGCAGGTACCTACGTCAGGCCGACTGTGCAGCGTTGACGACTGCTGTTCCAAAGTCCCCCGCGTTTCTTATTCTATACAAAAAACAGACAAAAAGGAAACCTCTGCTGTTTTGTTCGCAACGCCACGTTTATCCCTGTCTCGCTCAGTGAGCTCCACATTAGGTTAGGAGTGACAGAGACGGCGAGCATCTACGAATTTCGTATTTTGTGTCAAACTTTGTCACCGACCGCGAACTCTTATCGCTCAAGTCAGTCGAATATGAACTTTATTTCTGGGTGTTTAAAACATTTTTTTGCTGAATCAGCACGGTGACAATAAAGTATGATTTTTCATTATTCACACTCAATTATCATAAGAATGGCATCTTATTGCCTATGAAATATGGTTCAAATTGCAATGGCTAGTTTTTATGCGAAACGTTACCGCTCTCATACTTTGTTCGGTGTGGTAACGTCCGAATTGATGCTTTATGGCGGAGAAAATAGAGGTGGTAATGAGTTAATGATGGGTTCTGGGTAAACCTGGGTTCCCGAAAACATTCGGGGTCATCGACCGCCCCTCAGCCTCTTCTCGTGAACTATTTGAGGGTGGCGTGCTTCGGACGAGTGTTTTGCTCAACTATTTGTGATGAAAGCTTCCTTCGGGCTAAGATTGTTTAGGGAACGCTTGTTTACATGGCTGTGCCCGGTTTCGATAGGTGTTGATATATTTTGTTGTAAGTTAAATTTACCCTATGTCCTTTTTGAAATGAGAAATACCTACCGACTTAGGACTCTGTAGAATTTTGACAAAATTGATTTTCTATGTAAGCTGTAAAAATTTACCAAAAGGGACAAATTTCCGCACAAGTTCATAACCAATTGTAGACGACGCCGACGTGTCGGCAGTTACGGAAGGTATTTCAAAGAAATAAATTTAAACCAGTAGTGTCGCGGCTACATGTCGCCTGCTGCTGTCGTCTGCGGTTGACTACGAACTTGTACCTTTGTGATATTAATAAGTGTCCTTTTTCAGCGATTATTTCACATAAATTCCTCTTTTCACATTGCAAAATAAATCTGGACATCATTGCGAAATAGGCTTTATTGCCCGTTTCACTAACGTAACGCAAAGCGACACCAAAATCGAATATAATAATTAAAATACACAGTACGCTATTACCTAAATGCCTAAATATTATTGCACTTTGTATTTATAACTCTCGTCGTTGAACCGAGCGAGGCAACTCATTCAGGTATCGACGTTACTTTTGAGCAGACGACGAGTCTGTTGGACTGATAACGGTGCCGATTCCCTTGTTCACAAACTACACTAAATTTAAGTTCCAGTGCATCTTTTTCTTTCTATTTCATTAAGAAAGGAACAGAAAATAAATTTTACGTTTAGTCCTGTCAAATTAATCAGCGCCTGACACTACTCCATACAAGTTTAGCCGTGATTAAAAACTTGCGTACTATGATTACCTTACGTCAATTTACGTCAGGCGCTGATTAATTTAAGTTTTACGCTGAATAAGTTTTTAAAACACTTTGGTTTCTGCCTGTTCCAAATCTTACATAAACCGCGGTTTGGAAAGTATTAATAAGTCCTCGTACCCACAGGCGACTCTTTAACGCTGCAATTTTTTTCATGCACTTGATTTTCGACGCACTGCTTACCGTCGAAAGTTGAAAATCCAACACTGTATTTTTTTGATGCGCTGGGATTCACTCTGTTGGATTCTCAACGCTCGGCTCAAGACCGAGAGTTGAAAATACAACGGCGATAAAAAATCGCCCGTACAAACCTGGCCCAAGAATTGACCCTTCAAAAGCAACAGGAAACAAGTTCTTAGTGCTTAAAAAAACAACTTTCATGAACTTATTTCGGCCACAAGCGAACGGATAACTGTTATGTTGAACCAGTAACTGGTAGTTATGCAATCGAGCCGAAAACCAGACGAAAACAGGCCAACTTTTCGACAGGTCCATTATGGCAAGTTAAGCCGTTGGTCCAGACTGTAATTCATAGATATTTATAGATTCTGATAGAAAGAAGCCCAGCAGTCAACATTCTTCTTCTTCTTGTCGCTGGCACGACTGTATTTTAAATATTGTGTTCCCAAAACTTACCACTTCCACGGCGTTGTCGGTGGCAGCGCAGAAGTCACTTTGACTGCACGTTTTGGAACACAGAGGGCAGGATAGGAGGTGGAGCATGGTTTGTGACTTAGCTCCGCGATCATACCCTTCTGCCGTTCCGTCGAGGTAGCCCCACTTTACCTGGTTGGACTTACATCTTCCTACTTGGAAGACGTAATTCCTTCTGGAGACGGTTTAGAGATTTCCAAGTGGGCCACGGAAGGTTACAGCCCAATAGTATCAACCAGTAACTAAGGGGTATGTTATCCAGTATATGGGTTATAGAGGTCAGATAGGCAGTCGTTCCCTGTAAATGACTGGTATTCAGTTGCATCCGGTTAGACTGGAAGCCGACCCCAAAATAGTTGGGAAACGGCTTATCAGATTGCAAGTTTTTGTTCATGAAACTTGGCATCAAAATCAATCAAATCACTTGATTGTTCTTATTACAAAACAAGGTTTTCCATTGGATATGGTTTAAACCATCGAGCCAGTTTTTGAGATAAGAACTAAAACTGAGATTAAAATACAGTTCTTTATACGAAACTAGGTGTTCCCCGTGGTTGCAACCGCCTTTCAATTTAAAAGAAATCGGATTCTTTTTTAACTTTTTTTTCTGTTTGCTCGGCTCCTAAGCGTCGTAGCGTGATGTTATTTATCGTAGTCGTCATAGCCTATCACTTTCCTCAAGAATTGGGCCATCAAATGTAACAAGATTTTTTTAAATCTGACAGGTGGTTCCAGAGATTAGTGTGTTCAAACAAAAAAAAAAAAACAAACATACTCTTAAGCTTTATTATTAGTATAGATCATATTATAGATGTATATATATTAGTATCTTCTAATTTTTGGTCCTAGGACATGTCGGTTTAATAACGATATTTCCCGTCCCTCATGAAGTTCCAGTTACATTGCCCCAGGGCTATGAGAGCCATAAAAAAGACTTTAGACATCAGAAAATTCCAGGAATGCACTCTGCAGCCGCATTGCTTACGTAGTGCGAGCAAGGCAAAACACGAGAGTGACGGTGCGTTCCGGGCACAAGGCGTGACCCTGGCCGCCCGGAGGTCAGGCTGCAGACCTATCATTAGATATATTCTGTGTGTAAGTATATACTATAAAGCAGTGCCTTGATTATGCTTTTGAGTCTTCTGCAGCTAGATGGAGTGATCTGGAAAGTTTTACTGGCAGTGTCTCGGCCCCTATTCTCTGTGTCAAAAACGCAAGAATATTGCGTTTGTTAGTCGTTCTCTTTATGACTTAAGCTGTCGCAGCAGTTTAAAACGCAAATGATAGTTACGTTAGTCGCGCGAGGCGTATTTGGGTCCTTAATGGGCCTGGCGTTAAGCTTTAACCTCTGCAACTTTCACAACAAAAACTCATAATTGTATTGATTATTCTAATCCTCCTAATCTAATATTTTTATAACAGTCCATAGGCCGCTTCCCATACACATTTGCGCAGTCTCCTTGGCGCCAAATTTTGTCCCAACTCTAATTTTCCTCTGCCTAAATTATCTTCCAGATATTTTCGTTTTCACGGACACATCAAGCGATACATTTCCAGTATAAGCGGACCTCACATTCGATAGGGTCTCCGTAGAGTGAGAGATCTTAACAGACAGCTGTGCTGCTGGGGAGTTTGTTGCGCCACTTCTTCTTCCCAGCGAAAGCACAAGGAACTGGTGAGGAGCGGGCGTTTTGGCGGACTTTCTAATAATTTTGACAATTATAAAGTACTGATTCTTAGCCTTATTTGAATAAATGACTTTTCATTTTGATTTCTATACAGGGTGAAATTGAAAACATGCGACAAATCGAAATGGGAGATTGGACTCATCATTATGAACAACTTTTATTATGGGACCAATCCTGAAATCGCGAAAAAAAATCAGGTGTTTCCTACATTTATGTTCGCATAACTCTTCAAAATGTAGGGAACAGCTGTTTTTTTTTTCGCGATTTCAGGTTTGGTCCCATAGTAAAAGTTGTTCATAATGATGAGTTCAATCTCCCATTTCGATTTGTCGCATGTATTCAATTTCAACCTGTATAAGTAACCAGAAGTCATTGAACGTTCAATTTGGATTGTAATGAATGATGAGCGTTTTGGCCGGTATGTCCAATAAAAACCACATTTACATCAAATGAAAGTTCATATCATAAGCATCAATTTTCATTATGAGCAGTAGCCTGTGAAATGCCGGGATAAAGAGATATCAGACCTGCAAGTACCATGTAAACGTATTAGGTTATGGCGCTAATGTTCACTGCAGTTCTCAATAATTTTTGGTTTTGACTCATAATATTGAGGGGGCTTATGGCTAAGTAATAGCAGCCGCATGTTACGATCAGATTAAGCCGCGGCACAGTGGAACGAATGTATGGGAGCGGTTGGACGTAGACATGTCCGAAAAAAAAGAGTAAAATTATGACAAACTAATGATGCCATCTTATTCGATTACTTAATGCCTTCATAACTTGTGGTGATGAATTTCTTCATAACTCCCATATTTCGGGAGTAATTTGAGAAAATGTGAAATTTTACTATGAAAATGAGTGTATCGAGCTCTCTCCCTCCTGATTCCGGGCTTGTTTCAAGTAGCGGTCTCTAATATCATAATGCTAATTCTAAGAGCTATATTTAATACTAAGACACATAGTGCGCCAAATGTGCACTTTCTGGGATAAAGAGTGATGTTTATTTTATAACACAATTTTTTTATTTTTTGTTTATTTTGTTGATTAAAACCGTTTTTCTAAAGGTTTACCTTATTACAATAACATTTCTGAGCAGCCAATTAGAGAAGATATAAGCTAATTAGGATATATAATTAGGGACTTAAGGTTTACATATAAAACTGATGCACTAATGATTACTGATAAGAACATTGCTATTATTTAATTACTAAATGGCTCTTAATACACTAATTTAGCATGCATCATTTACTAATTATCACAATAACTAATTACCTTGCAATATTTAACAAAGGATACCTGGGATACCTGGATTTTATATAAATAGGTCACTATTAGTAACTTTAAAATCAGTGTTGATTTACACCTCGTTGTATCCAAGCTAATCTCGCAATGTATTTTCCAAATTTTAATACAAATCTTGATATTCACGTTGCTTTATGCGCACGCGCACATAAAGATTTACGCGACTTTAACTATTTGTTCAGTGTTTTAAAAGATAACAGTTGTGTTCAGTTATGTGAAAGTGCTGAAACAAGTTTAAAAGACTGGTGTCGTCGATTTTGCTACCGCATTTATGCAAAATGGACACAGTCTGGAAGAAGCACAGATAAGTTTCGGAAGAAACATGAGATTTGGCTACAGGCTGCAATTCAATGGCCGGAATTACAGAATGAAAATATGGAACCTTCTACAGAAAATATAAGTGACGTCATCGAGCCCATAATTTCTCCTGCTAAATCTGATGCTTCAACTTGTACACATCCTAGTCCTCGTAAATCTTTTGAGGACCTTAGTAACCGGCAAAAAAGAAGACGCACTGAAGATAGTCTTTCATGCAGCAGTAGCAGCGCTGAAATTATGTTTTCGGCCGAAAGGGCGCTTCAAAAGGCAGGACAAAGCGATACAGCTTATGTTATGAAATACTTGACGGAGAATCCAGAAGAGGCCTCAAAAATCAAAGCCTTCATTGAAGGTAAATCAATTCAGGTACGGGAAATATCCCCTTTGAAGGCATTGGCTCTTTATGTATCGATGAACTTATCGAAATGGCGCTATAACACTCTTCGGGATTTCAACACTCAAGAAGGAGCTCTTCAATACCCGAGTTACTACATGTTGGTTAAAGAAAAAATTAAGTGCTATCCGGCCAAAGAAGATCTCACAGTTACAGAGAGCTCTGCAAAAATCAAATTACAAGCCTTGATGGATTTAACCTCAAGAAGACTTATTAGGTCGTTAGAAACCCCTGTTGATCCCAATCAACAGCTCGTATTGACCAGCAAATGGGGTTTTGACGGATCATCTAGCCAAAGCATTTATCATCAAAGGACGAGTGAAGATGAGCAAATCGATCTTGCTAGTAATTTTATGATTAGTCTTGTACCACTGCGGCTCGTCTCAAAAGGTGTAACAATTTGGGAAAACGAGCGACCATCTTCCACTTCATTTTGCCGGCCAATATTGTTTAAGTTTATAAAGGAAACCAAAGAAAATGTGCAGAGAGAGATGGCTGAAATCGAAGCAGAGATTGAAGCCTTAACTCCATCCACCATCACTGATGGAATTAGTGTCAAACACCAACTGCTGTTGACAATGATTGATGGTAAAATTCATTCCATTATATCCAATACAGCAGCTTCAGTGTGTGACATATGCAAGGCTTGTCCTAAAGAAATGAATAATTTAGAGTTAATCAAAGATAAACACGCAAACGAGGACATGTATAAATATAGCTTAAGCACCCTTCACGCTTGGATTCGCTCAATGGAATGCTTATTACACATTTCCTACAAATTAGACATAAAATCATGGCAAGTAAGGGGTGATATAGCAAAAAGGCAAGTTGATGACAGGAAGAAAAGAGTTCAAGAGGCTGTAAGAAGAGAAACGGGCTTACTTCTCGATGTTGTGAAACAAGGCAGTGGATCCACCAACAATGGCAACTCGGCAAGGAGATTTTTTGAAAACTACACTAAATCTGCTGAACTGACCGGAATAGATGCTATGCTTTTAAGAAAAATCTGTGTGATCTTGCAGTGTATTTCATCAGGAGAGAAGATCAACGTAACTAAATTCCGAGAGTTCTGCTTTGATACTGCTAAGCTTTACGTGGAGTTATACCCATGGTATTATATGCCTTCTTCACTTCATAAAATTTTAATGCATGGGCCAGACATAGTTCAGAACATGTCAATTGTGCCCATTGGTTTTCTATCCGAAGAGGCATCTGAGGCTAGAAATAAAGATTTTAGAAAATATAGAGAGGGGCATTCTCGAAAGCATAGCAGTATCTCATGCAATGAAGATATTATGCACAATCTTTTACTGTCTTCTGATCCACTTGTTACAAGTATCCGTCCAAAAGGAAATAAGTTTGTAAAAAAATCTTCTTTTAAGGAATTTTATGAGCTTACGGATTCTGAGAAAAGTGATATCGAATTTGTTAAGGACGCGTTTACGAATTGACGCGCTTCAATTTTAGGTATTGAGTCTTACTACTACACGTGCACGGCTCACACACACAGCGACATGCGCGAAGCGGCGAAATTATGAGTAAACTGACACGACTTGATACTTGAGCCTACTTTTATTTAATTTTTAGGCATGTATTTTTTTAAGCTTACTATGCGTTGTTGTCAAAAAGTTTGTACCGTGAAATGTTCATAAAAGTAGATACCATTTACTTACTTGATTGGTAAGCAAGTACATGCCAAAGTACCTATGTATCAACAATTTGCGCGACAAGCTTTTTGAAAACATATAATTTAAAAAAGCTTATTTATATTCGTTTTATTTAGTATTTTTAACAGACTTCAAAAAAGGAGGAGGTTCTCAATTCGGATGCTTATACATATATTTTTTTTATGTAAGGGTGTTAGGTTAGATAACTCCGTCATAATAATATATAGACGGACTTGCAAAAATCTTTTTTTGTTCGAAAGAAGTTTAACTTTATTCCGAAATAGACCATTCCGGAATAAAGTGATGAAGAGTGATGAAGAGTTTCGGAGACAGACAACCGAAGGCTTCAATAAATGCCAGCAAATCAACCGCGATTGCTGCTATCGCATATGTATGCATTGTTTACGCAATCACACAATATAACATCACGCCTGTACCCTCTAAAGGGGTACGCAGATGTGTTACACCCTCATTTCTGTCAAAGTTGTTATTGGAGTACCTCTAATCTTGCAAGTAAATTCGGGCATAACTTTTTGTTTATGAATTGATTTAATAATTAACCGACTTCAAATAAGGAGTATTTTTTTATGTATGTTCGGGCATAGCTCCGTCATATCTCTATAGACGGATTTGCAAATTCTCTCAAACAAAAGTTTATGAATTGATGTAATAATTAACCGACTTCAAAAAAGAATCAGTAATTATTTTTTATGTATGTTCGGGCATAGCTCCGTCATAATCTCTATAGACGGATTTGCAAATTCTCTCATTTTTTAATGGATAAGGTATTTATTTATTTATTTAATACTTCAAACACAAAAATGTACAGAGGCGGACTTAATGCCATAGGCATTTTCTACCAGTCAATCTTTGGGTGATGCAGAGACAAACAATGGTAGGTGCAATAATGAAAAATGAGGAATAAATATTAGGTATGCCTCAGGATAAGGTATACCTTTATAAGGTATAGCTTTATGAATTTTGCTTAAAGTAATTTAAATTTGTGTTGGGCAGGTACAAATAAAAATTGTTTTCCAAAAAAACAAAACATCGGACTTTCAAAAAAAAAAACACTACAAAGTAAAAAATAACTTTTTGGAAGGTGCACCTTCAGGTCACTCCATCTAGTCCGGAGGTAAGGTCTCAACATAACTAACAAAACGAGCCCAAACTCGGCACACCTAGCTCTTCTCGTCTATTAGTTCCAGTAGCAGTCTTCCAAGTACACCTACAGGTCACTCCATCTAGTCCGGAGGTAAGGTCTCAACATAACTAACAAAACGAGCCCAAACTCGGCACACCTAGCTCAGCTCGTCTATTAGTTCCAGTAGCAGTCTTTGAAGTACACCTGCAGGTCACTCCATCTAGTCCGGAGGTAAGGTCTCAACATAACTAACAAAACGAGCCCAAACTCGGCACACCTAGCTCAGCTCGTCTATTAGTTCCAGTAGCAGTCTTTGAAGTACACCTGCAGGTCACTTCATCTAGTCCGGAGGTAAGGTCTCAACATAACTAACAAAACGAGCCCAAACTCGGCACACCTAGCTCTTCTCGTCTATTAGTTCCAGTAGCAGTCTTCCAAGTACACCTGCAGGTCACTCCATCTAGTCCGGAGGTAAGGTCTCAACATAACTAACAAAACGAGCCCAAACTCGGCACACCTAGCTCAGCTCGTCTATTAGTTCCAGTAGCAGTCTTCGAAGTACACCTGCAGGTCACTTCATCAAGTCCGGAGGTAAGGTCTCAACATAACTAACAAAACGAGCCCAAACCCGGCACACCTAGCTTAGCTCGTCTATTAGTTCCAGTAGCAGTCTTCGAAGTACACCTGCAAGTCACTCCATCTAGTCCGGAGGTAAGGTCTCAACATAACTAACAAAACGAGCCCAAACTGGGCACACCTAGCTCAGCTCGTCTATTAGTTCCAGTAGCAGTCTTTGAAGTACACCTGCAGGTCACATCATCTAGTCCGGAGGTAAGGTCTCAACATAACTAACAAAACGAGCCCAAACTCGGCACACCTAGCTCTTCTCGTCTATTAGTTCCAGTAGCAGTCTTCTAAGTACACCTGCAGGTCACTCCATCTAGTCCGGAGGTAAGGTCTCAACATAACTAACAAAACGAGCCCAAACTCGGCACACCTAGTTCAGCTCGTCTATTAGTTCCAGTAGCAGTCTTCGAAGTACACCTGCAGGTGACTTCATCAAGTCCGGAGGTAAGGTCTCAACATAACTAACAAAACGAGCCCAAACTCGGCCCACCTAGCTCAGCTCGTCTATTAGTTCCAGTAGCAGTCTTCGAAGTACACCTGCAGGTCACTTCATCAAGTCCGGAGGTAAGGTCTCAACATAACTAACAAAACGAGCCCAAACTCGGCACACCTAGCTCTTCTCGTCTATTAGTTCCAGTAGCAGTCTTCCGAGTACACCTGCAGGTCACTCCATCTAGTCCGGAGGTAAGGTCTCAACATAACTAACAAAACGAGCCCAAACTCGGCACACCTAGCTCAGCTCGTCTATTAGTTCCAGTAGCAGTCTTCGAAGTACACCTGCAGGTCACTTCATCAAGTCCGGAGGTAAGGTCTCAACATAACTAACAAAACGAGCCCAAACCCGGCACACCTAGCTTAGCTCGTCTATTAGTTCCAGTAGCAGTCTTCGAAGTACACCTGCAAGTCACTCCATCTAGTCCGGAGGTAAGGTCTCAACATAACTAACAAAACGAGCCCAAACTGGGCACACCTAGCTCAGCTCGTCTATTAGTTCCAGTAGCAGTCTTTGAAGTACACCTGCAGGTCACATCATCTAGTCCGGAGGTAAGGTCTCAACATAACTAACAAAACGAGCCCAAACTCGGCACACCTAGCTCTTCTCGTCTATTAGTTCCAGTAGCAGTCTTCTAAGTACACCTGCAGGTCACTCCATCTAGTCCGGAGGTAAGGTCTCAACATAACTAACAAAACGAGCCCAAACTCGGCACACCTAGCTCAGCTCGTCTATTAGTTCCAGTAGCAGTCTTCGAAGTACACCTGCAGGTGACTTCATCAAGTCCGGAGGTAAGGTCTCAACATAACTAACAAAACGAGCCCAAACTCGGCACACCTAGCTCAGCTCATCTTTTAGTTCCAGTAGCAGTCTTCGAAGTACACCTTCAGGTGACTCCATCATGACCGAAACGAAATATGAATAATCCCTACTTACTTCTAAAAAAATAATATAAGACTGTGAATAAAATCTTTCATATGATAGTCATACAGAATGCGTGAAGTATCAAGTTTGGTATGTCAAATATTTTCTATCCGTACAGCGATCTTTTTCAGCACAAGCTGCTGCTTCCAACCGACACAGAGTCCACCCACGACGGCGGCTGAGCGCAGACCATGCCTTACAATCTTACTCGTAGAAACCCTGCAACAGCATTGTGATAACCCAACTTATTACAGATGACATGTACAAAAGATATATTTCCAGCTGGTTATTAGCTTTACAATTTCGTAGTATAATAATCTGTCAGTTTAGTATTGTACAATCAGAGGCGCTAGTGTGGCGTATAATATAGGATAATAAAAAATATTCAAAATATTATACTACACTAAGGTTTACAATGTTCTCCCTAAATAAATGGTATAATATTAGTAGTACTGTTAAGAATGTGTTGCCATAATTAATTCATTATTTGCTACATTGAAGTTTGATTAGTTCTATTATTGGAGTTAAGCAAAGAGTGTTTATTGTAAATATAGGGTTCGTTAGAATAAATTAAATATAAACATACGTGTCCATGATGATAAGTAATTTTTGCTGATAAAATTTTTTAAATAAAAAGATCTTACATACTTTGGTAAGAATTTAGAGATATTTAAATATATGCCCTGGCAGCACTGGCAAGTAATAAACAAAAATGGCTGTTGTTGTTTTGATGTCGTTCTGCTGTGAATGCTGTGATCGTTCGTTGTCTGCTGTGATCGTTCGTTGTACCTATATCCCCCTTACTAATAAACATTGTGTATCGTCTGTATAGTTACACAACGCTTTGTCTTCTGTCGAAAATCAAATTACTGACGACTGAAAGAGAGAAATCGGTGTGTAACTATTCGTCTGAGATAATACGTTTATTAGTAAGGGGGTGTGTAATTTAAATAATATCTAAATATGTTGTAGTAAACAGATTTTGAATACTTATATCGGTATAATTTTACTATCTCTGTTATAGAAAACAGTTGGACCATGAATGGATCTAGGTCGCGCGATTATAATACTGACACGGATGTAGTTTAGTATTTTAATCGCAGAGGGCGCTTTTTTAATGTTATCGTTCAAATCGCGCAAGATGGCTCTCTATTTCCGTATATACAAAGTACTCTTTGGCGCAGACTAATATTTCATTACAAATTTTTGTGTAATAAAGCAAGACAGTGACCAGTAAAATAACCCTTAATACAGTGCATTAAGATTCACATGTTACAGCTAAATATGTGAAAAAATAGACTCGATTTTTATTTTTTTTCTGAGCCATTTGGTAACATTTTGATAGTTCTTTATACCATAACTTTGAGTTGAACATGTCTGCTTACATAAAATATTTTCAAATACATAAATTTATGTTAATAAATAGAAGAAAAATGTACCTAAAGTCATTACGATATCGTCAATTTTGTGTGAAGAGGCGACGGAAATAATTTTTTACAATATTATAAACCAAACTTTTCGAATAAAAATTTTGCCATATTTGAAGATGAAGGAGCAATCTATCTGTGGTAATTATTAGTTAGATTTGGTTTCGTATCATTTTCCCGCAAAATGTACCGAAAAACTGCTTATTTTTGTTAGATTCGTAAACGCCTCCTTAACATAAATGATTTAGCGGACATCGATTCTGAATTTGAATTAATTGATGATGATGATGATGACGAAGATAATTAAATGATGTTATTGTTTTAAAATGTGTAACTTAGTAAATTAGAGCTTACATCTTAATTATTTATTGTACTTTTAATGAAACTAGGTAATTTATTATCAACTTACTTAAAAGTCATATCTCATCAGTTCTTGTGAATATTTTTGTTAATATATATTTCTGTATATATATAATATATTTATAGACCTCTTAATAAGTCTGTCTGCGGTTTAAAGTAAATACAAATGGGGAAAAAACGTTTTTTTTTTTAAATTTTCATTTCCTTTTATCCCAGAAAGTGCACATTTGGCGCACTATGTGTCTTAGTATTAAATATAGCTCTTAGTAATAGCATTACGATATTAGAGACCGCTACTTGAAACAAGCCCGGAATCAGGAGGGAGAGAGCTCGATACACTCATTTTCATAGTAAAATTTCACATTTTCTCAAATTACTCCCGAAATATGGGAGTTATGAAGAAATTCATCACCACAATTTATGAAGGCATTAAGTAATCGAATAAGATGGCATCATTAGTTTGTCATAATTTTACTCTTATTTTTCGGACATGTCTACGTCCAACCGCTCCCATACATTCGTTCCACTGTGCGCGGTTGGTCCCTGGATGGGTGACCATTTTTACATACCAAGACTTGTACACACGGCTACACATCAAGCTATACATAGCCAGTATAAGCTGACTTCTGATTGTGCGAAAAACCTATACAATGCGAGGTCAGCTAAAACTAGAAATGTATAGCTTGACGTGTAGCCGTGTGTACATACCAAGTAATTACCGGTTATAAGCAATAAGTTGACATGCATTAGAACTCCATTGGTCATCAGCCCAGGCTCCATACAAAAATGCCCATCATTCTTTATTTATAGCTTGATGTCGTCTTAAGCTCATTTCTGACTACGCTAATATAGCACAACAATATCGCTCGCCATACATTTATTTAGAACTACAGCAAAGTGTGAACGTGTGCTAAATAAATGTATGGCGAGCGATATTGTTGTGCTGTGAACTATATGCTATTATACTATATCGTAGTCTGAAATGAGCATTACATACCATATCAATCTTGCCAGCAACCAATAAAAAAATAAACACCCAAGATATCAACTTCGCTTGTCAATAATGGTGTCTGTTGGTGCAAAGATAATATCAATAGTCACTCGCGTTACATTTCTGCGTTCTGATTGGCTACTGGATGGCAAATTTTCAACACTGACTGCCTACTGTAGGAGAACCCTACACCCTAGAATCTTCTGTCGTATCATCACGATACTTCCACTACGTATTTATTGATATTTCATGAAATATTCATTCATTAGGATTATAAGAAACTAGCTTCCGCCCGCGGCTTCGCCCGCGAGGTATGTCGATAAAAACTACCTATGTCCTTCCTCGGGATGCAATCTATCTCTCTGCCAAATTTTATCGAAATCCTTTCAGTGGTTTAGGCGTGAAAAGGTAACACACAGACAGACAGAGTTACTTTCGAATTTATAATATTAGTATGGATAAGATGGTTGTACTGATGATAATTCTATAAATACATGTTAAGGTCGCGAATCATAGTTTATTGCACAAAATTCATAATTTGTCATCGTGTGATTTAAAAAGAAAAAAAAAAATTAAGTGTCGATTCGCCCGTTTCGGGCGAGTAATATCGCGCGAATAGCCTAATAAACCAAAATTCTGACTCTGAATGAAAACTTATTCTGATGCGACACCGTCCCAGCCTGAGGAAATCTGAAAGTGGCACTGGTGACTGAAAAATTTTGTGGTTTGTTGTCATTATTGTATTGGCATGTATTGCTAAGGAATGAGGAAAATGTCGTGGCGAGAGTTTTGAGTATGAATGTCGATGGCTGTAAGAGTAGGGGAAAACCAAAGAAACGATGGATGGACTGTGTGAATGATGATATGGTTAGAGAGGGGGTGACTACCGAGATGACGACTGATAGAGAAGTCGTCATCTGCCTAGCCGTTTCCCAACTATGTTGGGGTCGGCTTCCAGTCTAACCGGATGCATCTGAATACCAGTATTTTACATGGAGCGACTGCCTATCTGACCCCCACAACCCAGTTACTGGGTAATACGATATCTCTTGGTACGACTGGTTGTCAGACTTTCGGGCTTCTGACGACCCGTAACGACTGCCAAAGATCCCCGAATGACAGCTGGGACCAACGGCTTAACGTGCATTCCGAGGCACGGAGGGGTCTCGGTATGTAAAGATGGTCACCCATCCACAGACCAACCGCGGCAAGCGTAGCTTAACCATATCGATCGACCTGCGCGGCTGTTATTATTTAGCCACGAGCCATAGAGAAGTATGGATGAAAAAGACATGTTGCGTCGACCACAAATATATTGGTATACTTTGCAGTATAATGATGATTGTTCCAGCATACTGCCTCTTCTCATACAGATAATGGAATGGTCACCCAGTAACTGAGTTGTGGAGGTCAGATAGGCAGTCGCTTCATGTAAAATACTGGTATTCAGCTGCATCTGCGGGCTAATTGCGTAAAAGACTATCAGAAGCAATGGGTTTTATTTTGACAGTTCAAAAACATACATTGCGTTGTTTACGCGTTGTTCAGCAGACACATATTTTCGAACAAATGAAGCAATGGATTAGCAATATCTTTTAAAATACTTAATTCTTAGTCTAGAAACCAAAAATAAATGCTGGACAGATAATGATTCGATCAACTTACATAGATAAGTAATAAAATATTAGGTATGGCCATATAAAAGCAAAATCGGACTGTGACAGGTTTCGCAACCTCGCACCATCTTATCAAAAAACATTCTACTTCGTTATTTTTTTTAATTTTTCATCTCTATATTTACATAATACCTTATAGATGGGCCGGGTATCGTGGCAGTGGAAAGCGTGGTGAAAGCCGGTGTGAACTGCGCCTGAGCACCTCGACCTAACTCGACTTGCCTCTGATAGTTACGTTACCTGGTGTAGGTACCGTAACCAAAGCATGGTCTGTTCAAAAAGTATTCGATAAAAATTTGTGGCATAGTATTTTTATTATAAGTGCATCGTTTTCACATAATAATTATAATTATTGTATACTAAATATTGTAAAACATTTTAAAAGAGTAACGGTAGAGTTTCTTGCCCATTCTCCTCTTTGGAAAGGGCGAATAGAATCAATTCTATTTTAAAATACTGGTTTTCAGTAACCCAACATAGTTGGGAAAAGGCTAAGCAGATGATGATTTTAATATATTATTAAGTATCCAATTCGTAGTGACCTTAAAATAATATTAATAATATGTACAGACGCCAGCACATTGCCACGTTGTATGGTGATACGCTGATTCTTTGGCAAAGAAATAGATTAATAATATTTGGATAAAATCGTGAGATATAAAAATTAAACTGTCTAAATTACAGATGTGTGTTACTAACGCTTTAATTAGATACTTTTGGTCCAGACTGTAAGTGATCAAATTGTAAGTACTTACGTGCAAAAAATAAGAGAAACCACAGCTAAATTTCAAATTGCCAATCTTGGAAGCGAATTTGGAACAAGATCCAACTTTCTGTTTTACTGAGCGACTTCTTGGCAATTCAAAAGTGCCTAGTATTTACGTTTTCTCTTCATTCATTTGAAAACTCATCTTCATTTCATCATCATTGTCAATTCAGCCAAAATACGTCCACAGTTGTATAGAAGCCTCCACGGATCCTAATCAAAGCAATTAAATTAATGCCTATAACAGCAAAATCAACCTATAATGTTTCTACGGCTCTCTGTGAGAGGGAATGGGCTGTAATACACCACGCGTGCCCAATGCGGGCTGATAGATGTCACATGTCTTCAAATTTTTAGTTCTAGGGCATGCCGGTTTCCTCGCGATGTTTTCTTTCACCGTTTTGAGAGCAGTGGTGATGAAATTATTGTCCACAAAATAACCGCCTTTCTGGGTTCGAGCCTAAGACCTACAACTCGCCAATTAACGCCTATAAAACAGGTAATTATATTAACTTTGACATTGGAGACTCTAGATTTGATATCAAGTTCCAAGAACACATGATCATGATTCGTGTCTTAGCTAGAATTAATTACTGTTTATAATTAGTCCCCCGGGGTGTAGAATAATTTGTATTTTATAATCTTGTTTAACTAAGACCTTGTTAAATCTTAGATTATGTTAGATTTTGAGTAGCCTAATAGTAACAGCCCCGACTTACCGAGGTGTTGGGCGTGAGTTTGAATCCATGCAAGCACTTTGTGTATTTAATTTCGTCACCACTGCTCTCAAAACGGGAAGGAAAACATCGTGAGGAAACTGGCATATTCTAGAACCGAAAAAAAAATATGACATGTGACATCTACTAACCCGCACTGGGCCCGCGTGGTGGATTATGCCCCACTGCCCCTCACAGAGAGGATGCCTGTGTCCCAGCAGTGGGAACATAAAGGGCAATGAAGACGGCTGTGCTTGCAGTTTCCCTACGTGATCGATTCAGAAATGAAGAGAACCAACCGACATAGCTCGAAATATTGCCAAAATGCCAAACTTAAGGGGCAATGGACAGGGCATATTGCTCGCAGAAGTACTCTTATATCATAAGAAAAAATACATCATCGTCCACGGATCTAAAACAAAGACCTCTGACGCGATGATTGCGTCACTACTCATCGAAGCATGCTGCGTATAACGATGAAGGCTACACGTGCTGAGCTAAAATTTTGCGCAACACTCGCCCGTAACTACGGAAATAATATCGACTTAGGTGTCAATAGAAAATCCAGTTTTTTTTTTTTTTCTTGCAAACAAGTCTTCATTTTCCTGCAGTTATCGTAACTTATTTGAGGTCGACGCGACATGCCTTTTTTTTCCATACTTCTCTATTAGTCGTCATCTCATTAGTCACCCCCCCTTTCTAACCATAATTATCATCTTTCAAATAATAATTAGAGTTATAGCCGTTAAGGAATGATTGATTGCTGATGAATTAATTCCTTAAATTTGGTGGCTTCATTCAGATATCATCATCATCTGCCTAGCCTTTTCCCAACTATGTTGGGGTCGGCTTCCAGTCTAACCGGATGCAGCTGAATACCAGTATTTTACATGGAGCGACTGCCTATCTGACCTCCACAACCCAGTTACTGGGTAATACGATACCCCTTGGTAAGACTGGTTGTCAGACTTTCGGGCTTCTGACTACCCGTAACGACTGTCAAAGATCCACGAATGACAGCCGGAACCAACGGCTTAACGTCCTTTCCGAGGCACGGAGGGGTCTCGATATGTAAAGATGGTCACCCATCCACAGACCAACCGCGGCAAGCGTAGCTTAACCTGATCGATCGACCTGTGCGGCTGTTATTTTTTAGCCACGGGCCCCTCTTCATTCAGATATTACAGTTTTTTATTTATTGCTGTAAGATGGAAATTATTGCTTGGAACTTTGTGAAGCGTCTACGGATTTGTACACGTGCATTTTATCGAGCGTTTTGCTGGAGTCATCATAAGTTAGATGCGCAGTTGTGACCTCTAACATGAATATCATCTAAGTACGTTTATTTGAGCACCCGCTGCCTCTGCGTACTCTGGTGTCATCAACACAACTGTTCACTTTAAAAAATATAACATAACTTCACGATAGTTTCCCCAAAAGAGATAGATGGATGTGTTCCCGTAATAGTTTACCTATAAAGTTCGCCTGTTATGTGTTGTAGAAGGTTGGAATTGGATGATAGTCAATGATACAGCTGCGTTTATGACAAAATAAATGTATTTAACGGACCAAAGGTTATAAATACAAAGGAGCGAGGAAGCACACGCGATGACAGCTAATGTACCAATTAGTCATAATATAATCAGCCTGTAATTTTCCCACTGCTGGGACACAGGCCTCCTCTCTGTGAGGGGTTGGGCCGTAATCTACCACGCGGGCCCAGTGCGGGTTGGTAGATGTCACATGTCTTCGAATGTACCAAATTTTTTTACAGTGCGGTTAACTTAGTGGAAGTGGTCAAGTGCGGTTCGTCCAAATGCGGTTGAAATCAGTGCTCTGAGTGGTAGATATACCTCAATTGCTCGACTCATCATCTGCCTAGCCTTTTCCCAACTACGTTGGGGTCGGCTTCCAATCTAACCGGATGCAGCTGAATACCAGTATTGCTCGGCTAATATTAATAAATGAAGTAACGTAAAAATGTTTAGTCGTCGATATTGTATGGTTTTGCTGTACAAAGTTAAAGTACCATGAAATACTGGGCGAGTCTATTGCCATCAACGTGGGAATAAAAACCTAGAACCGAAGACCGGAAAAAATAAAAAAAATATCGGACTTAATTTCCAGCCCCACTTTTCTTCGCGCTGCGACAAAGCCTGACAAGTTTCCTTAGTTAGCATGCAAGTGTGTGTGCATGACGTCACCGAGTCTTGCCAACACTAGTGGCGCTTGTTGACAGTGTTCTTTGTGTAGTTAAGTCCATGCACGAGGTTAACTGGCGCAGTACAGCTGGACAAACAGGACGATAACGGTTGGACTGATAATAGTGGTTTTAGGTGATGTTGCAATACTTACATCCATAAACTGACGCCATCTTCCCATGAGACAGAAACTACAGAACGCCACGTACGTTTTTTTTTTGTTTGGCTCATGGCTAAGTAATAACGGCCACACGGGTCGATCGATCGGGTTAAGCTACACTTGCCAAGGTCGGTCCGTGGATGGGTCACCATCTTTACATACCGAGACCCCTCCGTGCCTCGGAAAGCACGTTTAGCTGTTGGTGTTGGCTCTCATTCGTAGCTCTTTCACTGTTGATGGGTAATCAATAATCACAAGCCTGAAGGTTGACAACCAGTATTATCAAGAGGTATTGCGTTACCCAGTAAATGGGTTATATTAAATTTATACTGGAAATTTTTACAGGGTGTTCTACCCATGAATATGAACAACTTTCACTATGGGACCATGATCTCTGAAATCACGAAAAAAAAGATGTGTTGTTTAATACAAAAGTTCAATACCTAACCTACTAGACCAAAATATATGAATCAGCTGATTTTTTTTATCGTGATTTAAATATAATATTGGTTTAGATAATAATTAAGGCCTAAAAATCCCACTAACATTAAAATTCTTCTTGTTTTAGTGATGGCAGCAGCGCCGGCAGTCCAAAAGAGGCATGCGTGGCGGCTTCCCCTCCACCTGCGCCTGCGCCGGTGAAACGCGACGTGCGCCACCACCACCCGCATCAACAGCACGTGCCGCATCAGCCGCACCCGCAGCATGGCCCGCACGGCCCGCATCAGCAGCATATGCACCACGAGCAACATTCTAGGCCGCTCAGTATAGGTAAGGTTCTCACCTGACTGAAAATAAAACCAAACGTTAAGGTGAATGCGCAGTGGTAGACCGCGAAATTGTTATTGTTCTTACGTTTTTTGCAATTTGCAGGTCAGTGTCAGGTTGTATCTTGATCAAAATATGATTCGCGACTATAATAGAATGTATTTACAGAATTATAATTCTCGTTAAGTTGATTTGTTCCATAAGCACTCTCTTAGAAAGATGTATTAAGGCGACTACATGACCTAAAGCGCGGTCACTATCGGACTCGCACTGCATAGAAAAGAAAGAGAAGCGCGATGACACAACGCTGGTAATTTATTGCAAAATATGAAACAATCATCTATTTACAAGCTACTTAATAATAAATAATCCATCACTGTATGCAGTTTGGCATTAGCAATTTAATTATATATTTTTAATTATAATTAAAATTGTTAATGAAGGGATAAACTGCTTATAAAGAAATGTCAGAGGTGTATTTGAAGATTTTTTTGATGCATTAATGTACGTTTAATTGTAATTTGAGTTCCATCACTGTTTTAAAATAAGACTTGAAAATATGACTATTTTTTTTTGGTCAAAATTATTTACGGTTTAGGAGATACGCTGCTTTAAAAACCAACTTTTTACCATTTTCGAAAAACCTCCGCCTTAATGATTATAATTTTGATCAAGATACAACCTGACACTGACCTGAAAATTGCAAAAAAACGTAAGAAAAATTAAATTTCGCGGGTTACAACTGCACATTCACCTTAATGGGTTATGTAGGTAGGGATATAATAGATCTATAGGGTTTTAAAAGGGGCGTCGCGTCGGACTCGGAACAGCTAAGCATTACGTTTGTGTGTGAGGTTTCTGTCAGTAATATTTTGTTTAGGTATCGACATCACCATCATATTATATGCACAAATATAGATAACGCAAGTATCACGATCTGTATGAAAACCAAGCGTGCCATTTTTTGACTACCTACTATGACGCCACAATCACTATTTAGTGATGGGAAAATCAAATCTATTCAAAGACGCCGCCGCGTGCGGGACCCGTCTCGCCCCACCCCCGGGTCCTAGCGCCAGCGCTCACGCTCACCCAGCCAGCAGGACTGAGCGCGAAAGTGGCGGCTTACGATTTTTTTACGTAAGCTAGTGCGATTTTTGGCACGCGAAGTAGTTGCTCTTGCGTTACCTAGGTGTATCTATATTTGTGATCATAATATGCATGTCCAGGCAACCTCCTACATTTGCCGGTTTTAGAGACCGTCTAAGGCTCTACTTTCTAAATGATGGATCCCAACAAAAACATACCTTTTTAAGAAATTAAAAAGAAAATAGTGAGGTCCATCCATAATACACAGAGACATTACAAACAATTATTGGCTCTTGGTGGGGAAATACAATTGTTGACCTTTGCATTCACACGCCTTGCTGAACAAAAGCAAATCACTAATGTTCCTACAACCGAATTTATTATAAGTAATTGTGAAAGGGCAAAAATCCGTTATGGTACTTTATCCTGGACCACTGTCTGACTTGTATGCCGTTTGTCTCCAAGGCGGTGGAGCAGGCGGCTCACGGCGCGCCGAGCGTCGTGCCGCCGGTCCGTCCGAGAGACGCCGCACAGGTACGAGTCATAAACCCATGGCCCATAGTGTAGAATGATATTAATTTAGATTTAAACTAAGCTTCACTGAACACCTCGATAATGCGGACCTAAGAGCTGATCCTTCAGACAGTGGTTTTGCATGGTGAGTGTGCATACAGACGTGTGGCACACGTCAACAGCATATGCAACTGTCGGCGGCTGCCGTCGTCAACGTACCTTCGTGTATTTGAGTACGGTGATCAAATACACGAGCGATATGTTGTCGACGGCAGACACTCGTCGATGGCTGCATTTACCACTGCCGTTGACTCGTGTCGCTCGTATGTATGAGCACTTACTGTGTTATATGGAGGAAACACGTGAGTAAAAATGTGGATAATTTATTTTTAACTTTATGATCAATATTTTGACGTGTATGTTTGTGTCATTTCACAGAGATGCGCGTCAGTCCAGGAGGTGCTGGGACTTCAGCAGACCCGCCGCATATGATGCATCATCATCATATGGTAGGTAGACACAACTTTGAGAAAGAATCCGATTCAACAACGACGTCACCATTTTTTTCACTTCTGTATTAAGAGCGTTTACGAAGTACGGCATTTCATACAAACTTTGAAGCCCTTGTTTTTCGAAATGAATGAACCGATTTTAATGAAACTTCATACGCATAAGCAGGATACAAAGGTCTAAAAAGATACTTAAGAACATTTTCGAAAAATAGTGTTACAGCCAAATTAGACCGATTTTAAAGTTTTCATAGAAACAGAGTTTTCCAGTTATCTTTTTTTTTTAAGTAAGACATTTCGAAAATGTTCTTAAGTAACTTTTAGACCATACAAAGGTCTAAAAGTTACTTTCAGTTACTTAAGAACCTGCTTATATGTATGAAGTTTCATTAAAATCGGTTCATTCATTTTGAAAAACAAGCTCATGCACTCTCACCCTAAATAAACATAATTATTTAAAACCAGATCATAGTCATGTCAGGATTCGACAGTTTCCTATCAACTATTATTGACTATAAATATTTTCCTTCGTCCAGGACACCAACCCCCTCGAGGGTTCAGTGGAGTCCATAGTCAGCGGCGCTGGTTCTTCGGACGGTGAGCTGTCTTCGAAAGCAGGAGACAGCCCCAGCAGGAAACGGAGGCGTATATCCAGGCATTTGTCTTCAGGTAAGAACTTCCTCTCTCCTTAAACATCGTCATTATTTATTAGTTTATTTTCTTTGCTCCTGCTTCATGTTTATTATATGTATACTAGCTGCGCCCCGCGGTTTCACCCGCGTAAGTTTCGATTCCAAAAAAAATCTGGAGAGGGCCACCCTTATCACTTAGTGGTATGAACGTACGTAGTGTTAAATATTGTATAGTGGTACGGAACCCTTCGTGTGCGAGTCCAACTCGCACTTGGCCGGGTTTTTTTTAAACTTCTCACAAGTCTGAAGCCAGCTTTGGTCGTTGAGCTTCTTCATGGAAACCCCTCTGCATCCATCACAGGTTCCCTTATCTGCAGGATATGAAGCCATATGTCTAATGTATATTGTTTATTATTACAGGGGAGAGTAATGTGTCAGTGTCAGCGCCCGCAGTCGAGCGTCGCACGCCACGGCATCACTATCAGCCGCCGTAAGTATTAGTATCAAATTAAACCATCATCAGTAAAAGTACCCGTCACGACCCAAAATTTATGTAAGCGAACCAAGACTGCCTTTTCCCAACTATGTTTGGGCCGGCTTCTAGTCTACCAGTACTTTACATGGAGCGTCTGCCTATCTGACCTTCACAACCCAGTTACTGGGTAACACGATACACTTGGGTAAGAATAGTAGTCAGAAACACTTGAGGACTTTTGATCTACTTACTAGTTTTTTTTTTTGACGTGGTAACGTCTTATAAATCGATGAACGCCGGCTGCACGCACGAAAAAGCATGACTCATTGTCACGTTCCGCCTGAGCCGAGCGTGCAAGCGAGAGCGCGGAACAAGCGATAGAGAGGCACGATCGGCCTAAGCGTTCGGCTTGTGACGTATCTATCTCTTACGACGTTATCGCGTAAAATTATCATCCGTAAACCGACTTTACAGACAACCAATTTTTAAAACGACTTCCAAAAAGGAGGAGGTTATTGTTTTGTTTAGTGTCTGTCTCAATTCTGGGCAAATGCCTTCCCTAAGTCCTTCCAAGAAATATTTTTTTCTTTTTTTCTACTAGTATAATATTATCATAAAAATGTTTCTCCACAGACGGCGGGTGCGCTACGTAAACAATGGCGCGGGCACGTGGACAGAGCGCCACCTCGACCCGCACACACACCCGACGCATCCGACGCACCCCGCGCACCCCGCGCACCCCGCGCACCCAGCTCACCCCGCGCATCCCGCGCACCCCGCGCACCACACGCATCACACGCACCATGCACATCCGCATCATACGCCGCTGTTGTTGGATATTAACCAGGTAACGATTAAGTGAAGTCAAGGTTAATGAACGTTGTAGGCATTGTAGATTTGTAGACCATTTTCTATTTTATCAAGTTCCTGGTACTTGTTGACAGGCCTACGCTGTCCTCCCATACTTACTGTAATTTGAAAACATTGTAATAGCAAATTATTTTTAAAAGAGTAACCGTGGAGTTTCTTGCCAGCTAAAGAAAATATTTTGATTTTAGTATTTATTTGCTCAATGAATATCATAATTATGGTTTATTATAGTACTAGCTTTTACTCGCGGCTTCGTTTGCGTGGATGTTGGAAATATCCCACGGGAACGTACTACCGGTATTAAAGGTATCCGTCTTTTTCGGGTAACCACTGAAAATCAGCGCTGTGCTGTGGGTCCTCTATAGCACAGCATCATGCTGAGTGGAAGCCTTCCTGTCACAGTCATGACGTGCAGTCTTCGACTATCATGCTTTGTGCTTGTATTGTTAAATAGTATATATTTTGTTGTTATTTATTTATTAGAATTAATTTTATCTTTTTGTGTGCACGTGTTTCTGTGACAAATAAACCTATTTTTCTTTCTTTCTTTCTTTCTTCTATGTGTTAATCCAGGTTATAAACTATTGGTGTGCCATATATATATTTTTTTTCTATCCTTGTACTCTGTGGGATTACTTAGGTATGTTATGGGGTAATCCATACTGATTTCTGCAGGTTTTTGTTGGCAATTCCGTACAGTTTTCAGCCCACCATAGAGTTTTTCAACCCAATATCTGGACTAACGTATCAAACATGTTTTTTTTTTATAAACATTGCTTGAAGTTGAGTCGTTTAGGCGTCAAAAATGTTTGGTGAAACAGTCGCTAATCATTACTAATTTTTTTTTCTTTTTGTTTTGCACGGTTTGTGCAAACCAAAGTCAAGTTTAATTTGATTAAAATAAATCCCAAAAAGGACGCGTCCACCAGGTTAGAAGTTTTTTGCGACTTTTTCGACCCGCAACTTATCAACAACCCGACTTGTTCCAGATTCAGTCAGTCCGCGGCACTCGCCTGGGCGCGCTGGGCGGCGTGGGCTGGCACGCGCACGCGCACCGCGACCACGCGCAGCGCACGCAGGTATGCGGGGATACACATGCGATGTATTGAGGGACACGCTCACGAGTTACTCCTTTTTTATGCAGTCGTGTTTGAGATTGTCAGTATTATAGATGGCATATCAGTTATGATTTGTGCCTCTGTTGAGTATATTTATCAGCCGCATTCAGTTTGTTTTATATAATTTCAAGTTTCTGGCCCCATCAGGCTTTGAGTCAGCAATATTATAAGTCTGAGGTTTATTTTGTATGGAAATGTTGTCATCTTAATTAACAAGAGTTTTATAAAGACACAAAAAGTAAGATTTTTTTGTCGGTTATACAATAGGGTGTATTTACCCTCTCAAATTATATGAAAATATTAAATAAAAAAATTATACGTTTGCTTGAAGAAAATGGTATTTTATAAAGTTCGCAATGTCTTCGTGGCGTGTCCCGATGAAAACGATTTAATGATACAATTTCTTTCAGTTATCAATAAAATTAATATAAGAACATATACAATCGAACCGAGCATATGAATAGTTACGAAAAAAATATATACCAGCTAGCGTTACACGAGAATATTTTAATTTCGACACACACGACAAACATAACCAACATTTGAACACGTTAAAACACTTAAAGCGACACTTTGGGCCAAACATTTGTGTCCAACAACAAATGTTTGCCTCAACAATAACGTATGACACACACAAATACTGTTAAAACTATGAAACCCAACACACTTCAAAATAATACAATATCAAAATTTCAAATTATAGGTATAAATATTTACAGTACCCGAAATATACCACATCGAGCTTTAGAAAGAGACAAACATATACGAGTAACAGAGACAACGCTCTCTTCCAAAACTCGAAGTACCGGGTACTGTAACACAAACGTTACCTTAACGAGAGCCGCGAGTTTTACATTTTGATGACGTCATAATACATGTAAAATTCGCGTCTTTTTCTATATCGATTGATAAGCTCTATGTTTATTGTCAATCTGGGCATAGCATATAATGAAGTTATATAGGTATATAGGCACACTCGTGGTCGGTTAGATTTTATTGTATAATCAAATATTGTTATGTATGTTAGTATATAGTTAGTATTAAGTTCCGAAACGTCGATCGAACCGAGCGAGGCGTTAATTATGAAATTATCCAAGATGGCGTCATCATTTGAGTATTACAGAGGCATAGATGTAATGCTTTCGTTGTTGAATTGATTATTTTTAAACCTGTTTCGGGTTTTGTAAAGGTTCTTCAAAAGTTTGTTTTAATTATTTCCGATTAAGTCACTTAAAGTCAACATTTTGAGGATTGAGTGGAATTAAAGTGAAATTCAAAATCACTTCAAATAGGCACATAAAAGGCACTTGAAACGCCAAAAAAAGTTACCAAGATGCCAAATAATACTCGTAGTTGTGTAAAATGATGTAGCTAAAAGATGCGTCGGCTTTTTCTCGACTTTGATCTTGTGTATATCGCGTCTGATATTATTTCAATGGGATCAGATTCGCAGGATAATAGTACTGATCGACATGCTTGAGTTTTCTACAAATTTAAATGGTGGGAACAGACTTTTAATTTCCTAGATCATACCAGAATCAAAAATGCTCTGTAACACTCACGTGATGACGTCACGTCACCACGTAAGTTCGGTTCGTTCGTCACCTCCATGCTGAGGGTCCGGGTCGCACGTAGGTGCCGGCGGGCGGAGTCCCAGCGCCCGAGCTGTGGGGCGCCGCAGTGCTGCCCCCCCTGCCACACCTGCGCTACCAGGTATATACTGCGCAACATTGCGTAACAACTGCGCAAAAATTTTGGTACAGGGTTTTGGTCACTCCGATACGATTGGGCGCTTTTTTGTTCGATTGATCAGCTTTTTATTGTCTTTTGTCCGCTATTGAATTGTTTGAATCTTAGTCTGGTGTCTGGTTAACCCCTTCAACTAGATGTACAACAAAAATATGCGCAACTTTTTAGACTAATGTTAACACAGCTGCACCATTCGCTTGAAAATATTGTCTTAATATCATCAAATTATATTAAAATCATTCAGCAATATGAACTCATATTCATTATTTATTAATCATATATAAGAATCCTAATTGAATGCTATTGTAAGTTAAACAGCTAACTGTTTATAACCTTGCTTAAATTAAACTACAAAATTTGAATAATGCTTGCGACCGAAAAGTCGATATTTTGCACATAAATAATGATAACAAATGCTTCTAACTAAACCACATCTAGTTTAGTTGAAGGGGTTAAAAAAAAATACTTAACTCTACCCGCATTTTCAGTCAATATTTTCTAAAAAACACCCTCTTAGGAGCAACTTCGTTGCCCAGCAATGTTTTTTGTCTCCGTCGCTGTTTCCTCGCCGAGGTTTGGACGATGCGCACAGAGGAGCGACAGCAATGCTACTTTTTTGTTAAATCGGTTGAGCGGCAACTGGCTAGCCGGCAACTTTTTGTCGCCGTGCGCGCACTTGTATTGCAACCAATAGACGGGCGACAGTTGCGTCCAAAACCGCTGACAAAAATGTATCCTAGCTGTCGCGTCGCTACATGAGCGCACTTTCATACAAACCCGTAGACTTGAAGTGTGAGACAAATTAGTTGCGGAGACAAAAGTTGCTCGTGGGTGCCCTCTCTTATTGTGTTGTAAATAATTCAAATCGTATCGGAGTCGGTTTCTTATCGTCATAACTTACATAATATGTTGGACGCGTGCATGTTCCTAACACAGTAGCATATCGTCCAGGTACATACCAACGTTGTATCACATCTCTGAGGCTTTTGTGAAATGTTTTTTTGAATTTTACGTGCTTACAACTTAATTAAAAGCCATTTCTTTGTCTCCATAAGCATTATATTTGTTTATTTACAATTAACATGAAATGCCACTTACAAATTCATGCAATGGGCATCTGATAGTAAGCTTGATCCAAGTCCAAACATGAATACTTTCAAAATAAATATCTTTGTTTCTCCTTCTGTCTTCACTGTGTCTTAATTAATGATCATGGTTTTACTGTTATTTTTTATATGTTTGCTTCAAGTTTGCCCGACTAGTTTCTTTTATTATTTTTATTAGTTATTTCATTGTTTGCCTTTGTGTATGTGATGTTTCGTTGGTATAGTCGTCTCGTGGGCACGAGTTGTCTCCGTTCCGCTGCGTGCTGGTCCCTGTGATGGCGCCGTGGCTGCCAGCCCCGCTTTACCACTGTATCTCTAGTGACGTCACGTGGACTAACGCATACACACACATATTGACTGAACTCTGAGTTTGTTTCCGTGCTTCTTCTTTGTCATAAATAGGAGGGTAGTCATAACATTTGTGAAAGCATGAGGTGGTTTAAATAACCCATGAATGATTAATTATTGTAATAGCAACATTTCTGAAAATTCTATTATCTATAATTACTTATCATTCATACCGCTGCACCGTCCCAAAGCTTTAGCTACTAAGTTTTTAGAACATCAGTAAATATTATTGTTTGACACCATTTTTATCTGACTTCCCTTATGAAAACTCACCCTTCACGCCAGTATCTATTCAGTTAACGAAACATATTTTCAAGTCATTTAGTTGAACTATAGAATGTTTATCTATTTGCTTATATTCCTCTAAATGACTAGTATTTTAGCTAAAATTCAACCTGTTCTAAAGTTTTAAACGCTATCGTAACTTCACCTATCTCTTTAGCATAATCAACTTGTAACGTTCCCACTGCTGGGACAGGCCTCCTCTCTGTGAGAGGGAGTGGGCCATAATCCACAATGCAGGGTCATAGATGTGTTTGTGTGTGTAAGTCCTGTGTCAATGGTTTGGTATTACTTCTAAGCTTCAGGTTGTTGGTCCGTCAGCTTGACGATGCGCTCGTCTTGTTAACTCTTACCATAGTGTTCATTATATAAATACTTTCTATTGGCTGCTGTGAGGTTGGTTAGATTTACACTGAATTTAATAATATTAGTAAACGTTCTGGGTCAATTATGGGTGGGGAATATAGATTTGGTTTTTGTAAAATAAGCCACCAAGAAATTCTTGATATAAAAAAAAATCCCATAATTTTGACAGTTTTAAAAAAAAAAAATTAAAAAAAGAAGACAAAAATCCAATGGATGTCACGAGTTTGGAAGTGGAAGAACTAAATGAAACACTGGTTGAATTACCTATCCAGCTATCGCAATGAATTTAAATGGGAGATTACCCCAATAAAATTTGAACTTGGGGAACACTATAGTTAGGACAGCCAAAATCGGTGACCTCCACGATCCAGATATTAGATTTAAAAAATGTCAGTGTAATTTACACACCGACACAGCAGTTAAATCTATAAATGTAAGCATTCGACTCCACCGCGCTTGGTTTGACAATAGTATGTTATTACTCTCTCGATGTTACGTATGTCCGTCGTAGTAGGAGGCACCCTGTTGTCACCACCCTATTATTACTATAGTCGGACTTTTAATTAGCTGCAGTAAAATGACAGCTAATGTGTTACTTAAATGACTGAAATTGGCGTTTTTTGTTTTTTCTTCATAATCATCATAATAGTGTAACAAACGAAACTTATTTGACATGCATATCTCTAAACGCAGTCCGAAATGAGTTATTAAGAAACGTCATTTTACTGCAGCTAATTAAAAGTCGGTGTATAACTACCCTCTTAAAACAATGGTTATCCTGGTCCAATCTAGTCTACATCCGAATCCAGTTATTTTTGGGCTCAGTATTATCTTAACAACTTCGTAGGACATTTTTATGTTCTTGTCTACTAGAACGTTAAGCTTAAATTTGTATTTTAATATAGTTCAACTGCATATCTTGCTCCAGTCTAGTAGCTAATAAATCCAATAAATTGGTGAATTCAACATAAATTTCTACAAAAAACTTTTGGAACACTGGTCAAATTGTCAAAAACTCTTAAGCTTAACAATTGTGCATTAATAAGGTCAGAAGTCTTATGTACTTGATTTTAAATTTATATCGACGCAAAATTAAAATAAACTAAGCTTCGAAATCTTGAGAAACGTAAAATGGGCCATAACATATGAAATGTTTATATGGTATACATATTTTAATGGCTGTATTGGCAGGATAGCATATACAGAGTGTATATTTATGGGTGGCGTATACAGGGATGTTTCCAGTCGGACTCCACGACAACTGTACATGTGTACGCACATATGCATGCCCAGATGGTCCAGTGTTCTAGGGTGCTAGGCAGCGTTAGTGGCTTGTATCGTGTCGCTTAGACCTAACTATAGCCTTCGAATACTCTCTGTAAGAACCTTTCTATGTACCGGACGATGCTTTGACAAAAAAACCTATCAAAAAAATCAGATTGATTAAAGAAGACATTAAAGAAAAAAAAAAACTCACCAAAAACTTATTACCCTGTATAACAACTTTTTCAAAATTATCGTTTTGAGGGTAGTCAGAGCATCGTTTGAGCGAAATAGCGCGGGGGCGGTACTAACTCTCGGTTAATAAAGGCTTACCATTGATAAGACTGTCCTGGTATCAACGCAGTTTGCTGAAAAGGTGAAAGCTCTCAAGTAGACCGCGAAATTCTAAAATGTACTTACTATTTCGTGACGTCATACTAGCGTCTCCCATCGAAGAGGTATGTTGATGATTACTATGAAAATATTATGATGGTATGCCAAATCGCATTTTTATCAATATAAGACCCAATGCAGGGTAATAACCATTTGGGAAAATTATCAGAAAATTTTAATTTTCTGCGCTACTTGAGAGCAGTCACGTTAAGAATAGATTCTGAATTGATAGTAAGTATATATGTCGCGCTCACACGACACACACTTGACGCTTTGACACTTTTATAACAGTTTTATTCTTACTCTCTGGCTTACTGACACTTGCGTTTTAGACATTAAAGTTATCGGTTGTCTTTGGTTACAAAAAAAAAATGGAAAAGTCTACAAAAATGCCCAAATTTTTTTTAAGTTGCAACACGTAATGTTACGTTAACTTTGTCCGCGAACATGTTGCATGTATGTTGCGTAAGTTTTGTCTCTGCAACGTTTACAGTGGCATGAATTTTAGGCTAAATACTAAAAACAACCGAATGCTTTTAAAATATGTGATCTGTAGCGGTTATTGTGTAAGTCTTAAGTTTTAATTTAAGGCTACGTTCTGATGCTTGCGAGATTTCTTCGTAATAGCGCGACTGTCTGTACCTAGCCTAAGTTCTGTATCATTAGGCGTCATATTTTGGATTGTAGTATTCAGAACTGTATCTGAATACAGGGTGAAATTGAAAACATGCGACAAATCGAAATGGGAGATTGTACTCATCATTATGAACAACTTTTACTATGGGACCAAACCTGAAATCGCGAAAAAAAAAATCAACTGTTTCCTACATTTATGTTCGCATAACTCGTCAAAATGTAGGGAACAGCTGTTTTTTTTTTCGCGATTTCAGGTTTGGTCCCATAGTAAAAGTTGTTCATAATAATGAGTACAATCTCCCATTTCGATTTGTCGCATGTATTCAATTTCAACCTGTATAGTAAGAAGCGATATTGATGTTCAGAGAAAATTTAATAACTCGATATTTTCTGGTAAATCTCATATTTTGAAACGATGCCCTCAAGAAATTTGATTTAAAACTGCGTTTGACTTAAGATTTGTATTTTAATTTAACAGTTTGAAATATATATAAATTTATCGAAAATCAGTATAAAATATGATGGATAGACTGTCGTGCTGATCACAACTAAATTATCATAAGATAATTTTTACTTTTGAATACCTATTCAGCCAGTAGTCCCAAATTCGCCGCCTAATGAACACAACTTCCTTAAACAAAAACCAAAAAAAAAAAACCTAAAGATAATTTCCTACAATATAATAAATAAATTAAATGTGTAAAATCAAGTGTATGTTGGTGGGCGTGCTGCTCTCATAGTGTGATGTTATGTGAATGGCGTAACACCGCCACGGCACTTCAACTAGAGTCGTTTTGGACCTACGACCGATGCGTGCGACTGATGACACACAAGATTGTCTGCCAAAATCACAGTGATCTTTATAATCGTCAGAATAAAGTTGCAATTGGGTTGCTACAGTCAGTGGACAAATAAATGTGTAAGGACTTTGACGGTTGCTTTTGATTCGCCATCACAAAGACTCAGATTGTTAAATTTGGCCGTTGATTGGTTACTGGCAATGATCGGTAATGAGATATATTATTAATTTTGGGCGTGAAAGGATAGTTTGTTTTAAGTTTGTGATCAACTAGCCAGATGAAAATTTCAATCAACCAGTAATTTTTCAAACTTATTAATTTGGTCTAAAATACATTTTTGTTTGAATTTTTTTCATGCAACCTGTATAAAGCGTTTTGTTATACAGGTGTTTAATTTTTTTCTAAAGATTATACAGGTTGTTCTTTTTTCTTAAATAAAAAAAAGCTACAGTTATTGTTATTTAAAACATATTTAATTATTTCCATAAAAAATGAGTGTGTTTGAAGTCGCGTGTCGTGAGGTCGCTGATAAAGCAAAATATTTAATAGTAGTCTTCACTACTGCTATTGTGTATTCTCCTTTACATGTTAGCAAGGTGGCGGTGCCTGTTAGACAGTGTGCATCACTCTTAATACATAGACATGCACAGTGCTTGAAGATGTAGGTATGTTGAGGTGGTCACGCGGTGGAAACGGTTTTGTAAAACTTGGTTTCTTTCCTCAATTTGATGATAAAAGTAATTAGGCACCCATATTGACCCTCGTTGCAGCACCTGATTGCTTACTCTCGAATATAATACCGATAGATCGACATTTTTCAAACGTCAGTTGGTTGTTGACACGCACAATGGTCCATTGAAGGACTAAGTGCGGGAACGAAACCCATAACATAGAACATAGAACGTCAGTTGGTCGAGTTAAAACGTCAGGGATTGGCTAGACTCAGTGAGTCCAGCCAATCCCTGACGTTTATCGAGAGTAAGCACCCAAGTCATAGTCATTAAATTAGTCTATTGTCATCCGTTCTTGAACCGTGTGCGAATTTCCATATCAATGAGACACCTGGAAGTGGGTTAACATGCTGTTACAAGATTTGATCGAACTGATAAAATAGTGATATTGACCGTATAATCTGTTCAGTACAGCGCTTATAAAATGCAACCTTATTGTAGTATGGTTTGCAGAACCGTCTCCACCGCACCTCGTCAGCAGAAACGCTCTAAATAAATTATAATCGATGTTTTATTCATGCCACACTCCTGACTGTTTGTTACTTATTATCTTGAACACACAATAACAGCGCCGAAGTAAGACGACGCGCTATTCCTAACACGGGTGTAGCGAAAAACAGGCTTTAACACAAACGGACGAAAGTTTAAATTCACATGCACGAATCGATGTTACTCTGTCTCTATCTTTTTCTGTCATATAGCGGCGTCCTTTGTTAGAGCGAGAGGTCCGCTCGCTAGCATCCGCACTCATTCGCTTTTACGAGTGATTGGACTTCTCGCTCTGGTGAACTACTATTTTCGAGTGATAGAAAAAGAAAGATATATAGCTGATCTGTGCTTGTAGATTTTGTTTTGTCTCTAAAACCCCGTATTAACGGTGAATAAAAGTTGCGTAATGTTACAGCAACATGGCGTTGCTCGAAACTAGCAGCATGTTGTGTCGTAAAACTCGTTGCTGCAACAACATTGAGCAGTTTTTGTTTTCTATGAATACGGGGCTTCAAATATCACTAATTCATAATTCATTTAAGAATGATTAATTCATTATGTGTTTTAATGTGGGTATGTTACGGTTGCGGTACACACTATATACGAGGTGTATTTTGGATGTAAAGACAGATTTAGGGAGTTGAAAAATATCAGATCGTGCGTAGACAAACATTACGCGTTTGTAGCACAGGGCTACGTCGTAGCTCGGCGCGTAGCAAGCAAGACTACGCGAGTTTAGAAAACATTTTTTTTTCACTTTTTCGTATTTGTTGATAATAAAGAATAAAAGCGCTTGAAGAAACCTGAGTCTGTCTTAATATTCAATACACACTGCATTGTCGTAAGTGAACACGTTCGTGTGAGCTACACTCTTAGCGCGCATGTCTTCACTCGGCGCGCGCATGCACTCAGCTCATACCGTTGTACATACGTACTGCAAGGTCTAGTCGCTGCATAACACATGTCTAGTGAACGGGCCCCCCACCTCAACCGAAGTGGGGGGCTCACCATACCCCCGGTCCGAACGACCCTCCCAAATATTTTTTTTTCGTCAACTAACCCCGTCACTTAAATTTTATTATTCGTGTACCGCATGCAACGATTTTCCTCACTTTTGGATACCTTGTGTATGTGTTCCGTGTTCTTCGTGTATAATTAGGAGTTTAATTCTATCTTCGGTTTTTGCCCCGTGTGGCGCGCGCCGGCCGCGCGTCGCCCACCAATGGCGACGCGGCTCGCGGCCGCCACTGCTCGAGCCGCGGCCCACACGGGGTGAAACTGTCGACGGTTTTGCCACACTGTTTATTTAAGATTTTTGCCGCTAGCAACTCAAGCTTTGGTATTATGTAGAGAATAAATAAAAAAAATATTTGGCTGGTCGCTTTGATTATTAGAACTTGGCTGTTTCCTAAGATATGCTCTTTTTAATGTGAACAATTGATTAACACTTGTTTATGGCGTTAGAGAGGTATTGTGTCTCGCGGTATACTAGCAGCAATAAGTTTTTCTCTCGTTCTTATTTATTTATCTTTATATATCGTTATCTTTATTTTTTATTGCAAACTATTTATGTATGACATCATTATAGTTCCGTTATAGTCCACTGTAGCGTAGCTGTACTTGACCTTAAATATTATCACTTACGATTTTTTTTTTACATTTTTTTTTCAACAAACTTTTTTTTTTTTTATATATAATATTGTGAATAGTTCTCTGGCACAATTTAATATATCCTCATAGATTCGACACGTGTGTGATATTATGTATGTATTCGATAGGACGAGTAGAGAATCTTTATGCTTAAATGATACCGGCCGCTGTTTCTTATACCCTGGTACTTTGGGCTCCTCTATCGTTTTTAAAATGGACGCTTACATCCGGAATTTACATCAGCAAAAAAAAACGGACCGGAAATAACATATGCATCGTACAGTCAGCAACAAAAGTCGCGGATTATTGATTAATTAGTAATTTTATAAACTAAATCTTAATAATAATAATTATATGTACATGTTTAAAAAGAGGGTGATAACTTTTTTTATTGGTTTAAATGGAAATGTATCTTCATAATGTTGTCCATCAAACAACTCCTTACTTTGTAATATTTGTGACAATCAAGCAAAGAATTAGCAAGTTCGCATTTTTGTAGCTGCCTGTACAAGGATTTAAAATAATATATATTTCGTGTCTCATTCTGGGTCAGTTCACGATGTAAGCGTTTCGAAATACCTTTTCATTGAATGTAACACGAATATAAACAAAAAAAATCGAGATCCGAACTTCATTTGTCTCTTTGGTATAAAATGGCTAAAATTCTATGCTATCACAATCAGCCGCCTACAGCAGTCCACTGCTGGACAAGCAAGATACAAGCCTCTTTAACTATTGCATTGCTAGAGCAGTTGTAGCCCAGTGGTAACCGGCCCCGACTTTCGAGTTGTAGGTCGTGTGTTTGAACCCAGATAGGCACTTACATAATTAGCCTATAATGTTCCCACTGCTGGGACACAGGCCTCCTCTCTGTGAGAGGCAGTGGGCAGTAATCCACCACGCGGGCCCAGTGCGGGTTGGTAGATCTCACATGTCTTCGAATTTTAGGTTCTAGGACATGCCGGTTTCCTCACGATGTTTTCCTTCACCGTTTTGAGAGCAATGGTGATGAAATAATTTACACAAAGTAAAGCGCCTGTCTGGGTTCGAACCGACGACCTTCAACTCGTAAGACGCGGCCGTTACCACTGGGCCACCACTGCTCTTCAGGCACTTTACTTTGTATAAATAATTTCATCACCACTGCTCTCAAAACGGTGAAAGAAAACTTCGTGAGGCAACCGACATGTCTTAGAACCAACAATTCGAAGACATGTGACATCTACCAACCCGCAATGAGCCCGCGTGGTGGATTACAGCCCACTCTCGTAGAGACGAGGCCTGTTTCCCAGCAGTGGGAACATTATAGGCTGATTATGTTGGGGGGTATCCTGGAAAGCCAGCCTCGCTACCACATTGCTGACTAGGTAATATTGTTACCACGGCGTGAGCTATCCTCATATATAATTTACAATAAATAAATAAAAAGTTTTTATTGTTTCTCATACAATTGTTCTACAGCACAAAATTGAGGCAGCCCCGATAAATTAAAAGGATACTTGTGATGGTTTTACCTCGCAACTTCCCATAATTCGTGCCAATACAAGAGAAAATGAATTGCATTGTATTTTCTTCATTTATAATAATGTTCGTGTTACATTCGATCCTTTAACAATTTATAGTGGATTACAGATCGTGAGAGGCACGCAATGACATTTTAATATTGAAAATATGGATACATAAGTTACTGGTTTTCTGAAGGATCTTTTTTAACCCGTCAGCTTTCAAAGCAAGAGTGAACAGGCATCTGGGCACCCTCGTTCCATCATAGACCTCATCCATCGCTTGCCATCAGGCGAGATCAAGGTCGAGATGCCAATAAAAAAAAAGATCCTCAAAAAACTTATTGGTCTTCTAATGATGGACGCTTTTTTAAACGCGCCACATCGAAATTGGTCTCAGTTACTTGGCTTTTTAATATTTTTAGAACGATATAATATGAATAATTTGAGGCTTAAAAAAAGAGGACCCCCTCAATTATTAGTTTTTTCAAAAAACTATTTTTTAATCTCGACGTTACGATGTATTATGATAGGTATATTCTAAACTAGCTTCCGCCCGCGGTGTCGCCCGCGAGGTATGTCGATATAAACTATCCTATGACCTTCCTCGGGATGCAGTCTATCTCTCTGCCAAATTTTATCGAAATCCGTTCAGTGGTTTAGGCGTCAAAAGGTAACATACAGACAGACAGACATTTTTATCGACATACCTCGAGTGCCAAGTCGCGGGTGGAAGCTAGTATGTAATATTTCAACGGGATTGAGACTTTGCTGGTGAAACTGCGGGGCGCAGCTAGTGATTTTATAAAAACAGGTTTTTTCTTCTTATTTTGTTGCCATTAGATAGCGATACCGAACACATCTGCGGAGTTTCACAAATTAATTGTAAACAGCCCTGTATAAAGAAAATTGTGAAGTTTCACTCATTAAATAAAAAAAAAAAACCTGTAAAAGTTCATACAAAACCAACTCATCATCATGTGCCTAGCCTTTTCCCAACTATGTTGGGGTCGGCTTCCAGTCTACCCGGATGCAGCTGAATACCAGTATATTACATGGAGCGACTGCCTATCTGACCTCCACAACCCAGTTACTGGGTAATACGATACCCCTATCCCCTACAAAACCAACTAGGGTAGCCAAAGTCATTGCGTGCCGACCTCGTTCAGTATTTCCCCCTTGTCCAAGACATGTGCTGACGTGTCCTTGCCTCAGATGGGCGGCGTGTACGCGGGCCTGCAGTACCACGGGAGCTTCGCCCCGCCGCCGCCGCCGCGCGGGCCCTTCGCCTCGCCGCCGCACCCGCATACACACTACATCGCTAACTCACAGGTCAGTACCAGGGATATGGTATACAGGGTGTCCCAAAATTTTACGTAGCTGGGAATGGGGGTGATAGGGGTGGTCACAAGGGTCACCAGAAAAATAAAAAAATAAATCCCCTCTGGGTATTTAAAAAAATAAATGGCATTTTTTTTTAACAAAAAAATGTACAACTTTTGGGGCTCTTTTGCTAACTGTACCTGTTTTTTTTTTTCTGGTGACCCTTGTGACCACCCCTATCACCCCCCTTCGGGACACCCTGTATAATGCACTGCGTGTTCTGTCAGCTGCACGTTACAGGAACTGATGGCGCCTGAGTGTGCACACGAGCGACACGCGTCAACATTAGAGGCAATTGAATTTTGAGGAAAGTCCTGGAACCAAACATTTTAAGACATGTGACATCTACCAACCCGCACTGGGTCCGCGTGGTGGCAGAGAGGAGGCCTGTGTCCCAGCAGTGGGAACATTATTGGCTGATTATGCATATAAGGCCAAAATAAAACTAATGATATTTTTTCTTTTACAGCGCGCAGAAGGCGGCCGTCTGGAGATGGTGGGTAGTGGGGAAGGAACCCTGTCTCCCCTGCAGCCTGCCACGGATCTACATCACGCGCCGTTATTGCTTGCCACTGAGGTAAGTTACTTTCCATTATTACGTAGGACAATCATTCATCCTGTATCCCTAAGATTTATCATCATCTGCCCAGCCTTTTCCCAACTATGTTGGGGTCAGCTTCCAGTCTAGCCAGATGCAACTGAATACAATATTTTACATGGAGCCCTGTAGCCCTGCCTGTACCCTGTGCCTCACAATATACAGTATGGAAACCATACATCCATTCTTCACACTAATATTTTAAAAGCGAAAGTTTGTGTGTGTGTTTATATGTTTGTTACTTCTTCACGCACAAACGGCTTTACCAATTTTGATAAAATTTTGTACGGAGGTAGCTGACACCCTGGATTAACATATAGGCTACTTTTTTTCCCGATATTGCGAGTGAAACCGCAGGGCGCAGCTAGTAATATTATGAATGCGAAAGTGTGCCTGTCTGTTACCTCTTCACGCTTAAACCGCTGAACGGATTTAGATGAAATTTGGTATAGAGATTATTTCGAGTCCCGGGAAAGGACATAGGATAGTTTTTATCCCGATATTCCCAAGGGAAATTTATGCGGGTGAAACCGCGGGGCGCTGCTAGTATGCAATAAATTATACCACATACTTGTAATCGCCTTTTCTGACGATATACAAAAATTTACGAAATCGGTCGCGAAAAAAAATCAGCTGTTCCCTACATTTTGACGAGTTATGCGAACATAAATGTAGGGAACAGCAGATGTTTAGGGTTCCGTATCCAGAGGGTAAAATCGGGACCGGTGTCCGTCTGTCACCAGGCTGTATCTCATGAACCTTGATAGCTAGACAGCCCTTTAGCTGCTAGCTAGACCTTTAGCTGTAATATATATTAAAACAGCGAGCTTTTTTAAACGGACGACGCCGTTTGTAAAACGCGGTATCATACAAATTGCCTGCGACAGATATTAGAAGATGATTCCTTCTAGAAGTCATGAAGCTATATGAGTTATGGATATTAATGTAAGTTGTTATCCACAGGCGCGCGGAGCCCCACTGGAGCTGATGGCGCCCCATCACGCGAGACACGCGCTCTCACACCATCACCACGTGAGTTTTTATACAATTATATCTGGACCCTGCATACTAATTCAGTTAACAATCATCTACTAACTATACCATACAGGAAGATTTTTTTATCACCATCCAAATTTTTACAGGGTGTTCTACCCATGAATACGAACAACTTTCACTATGGGACCAACTCTGAAATCACGAAAAGAAAATCTGCTGTTTCATATTCATACATTTTGGTCAAGTAGGTATTGAAATTTTGTATGAAACAGCAGATATTTTTTTCGTGACTTCAGATTTGGTCCCATAGTGAAAGTTGTTCATATTCATGGGTAGAACACCCTGTAAAAATTTGGATGGTGATAAAAAAATCTTCCTGTATACGTTACTATAGAGATATGAGGAACAGGGTGAAAAGGGAGGATTCTCAGACCAGACGGGTCTCGTGTCTGATGGACAACTCGCTTCGTATCTATCGTACTTGTATTTTCATTTTGGCTTCAGCACCCATGAAAACCTTATAAACAACACCAAGGATGTTTTTTTTTTTTATTGTTGCAGCCACCATCTGTGATTTTCATTTTGACCTTACTATCGGCTTAAGCACCCTCGATAATCACGGAAACGATACCCATTTTTTTTTTTTTTAAGGATGGGAAATCATCAAATTACCCCTCCCGCTCTGGGTGGAGCGGAAGGGAGTGTCAGACTCTTACTGACTAAAACCCATCCGTGTTCCTTCCTTAGCCCTTTGTATTCCGAGGCAGCGGTAACCCTTTCGGACAATCCCGCTGCCCAAAAAACGATACCCATTACGAAAAATTAGTAAATTTTTGTAGCCGCCATCTTGGATTTTTATTTTGACCTTACTATCGGCTTCAACACCCTAGAAAACCACGAAAACGATACCCATGAAGATAAATTAGAAAAAAATTTGCATCCGCCATCTTGGATTTTCATTTTGACCTCACTATCGGCTTCAGCACCCTCGAAAATCGTGAAAACTATCTCCCTCTCTCTCTGACTCTCTATTTTATGTAATAAAAAAAGGCTAGGCAGATGATGTGTACCTAAATTACGGAAGAGGATTTCAAAATCTTTCGTCATGCTTATTCATGATTCCGACCTGTAACTTGTCCAGATCCAATGTTTCTGATAATTCCCACATTCCATCAACAAATTGTATACATCATCTGCCTAGCCTTTTCCCAACTATGTTGGGGTCGGCTTCCAGTCTAACCGGATGCAGCTGAATACCAGTATTTTACATGGAGCGACTGCCTATCTGACCTCCACAACCCAGTTACTGGGTAATACGATACCCCTTGGTAAGACTGGTTGTCAGGCTTTCGGGCTTCTGACTACCCGTAACGACTGTCAAAGATCCACGAATGGCAGCCGGGACCAACGGCTTAACGTGCTTTCCGAGGCACGGAGGGGTCTCGATATGTAAAGATGGTCACCCATCCACAGACCAACCGCGGCAAGCGTAGCTTAACCTGATCGATCGACCTGTGCGGCTGTTATTATCCACGGGCCCCTCTATGGTATACATCAACTATTATTCCACAAGTATCACATTTATGGGAAAAAACCTTTCCCATTAAAAAGGCAAAATTGATTCGAGTTGATATGTGTGCTATGACCTTTATTTTGATCAGCTAGAACCACGAAGCATTTTCACTTGTTTGGGTCCACCAAGAGTTGTGATCTACCTTACCAAATGTTTCCCCAGCGTCGCAGCGGCGGTGGAGTGGGCGTGGGCGTTGGCGGTGGTGTGGGCGTGGGCGTGGTGGGCGGCGGGTCGCGAGCGCGCCCGTACGTGCGACATGCCGCGCGGTGGCCTCACCATCCCATACACCATATACATACGCAGGTAACTCATACATCTATAATAGCAGTTCAATACAGATTCTTAGCCTTTGGTCCCGGCTGCCTTAGGACTTGGAGAGTTACTTGATCATCTAACGGGTGTAAAAAGATAATTAACGAAGTCGAGAGTCACTTTTACTCTCATTTATTGTGACCATTTCTTTGTACTGGACCACACCTGGGAACCTTCTGGTAATTCCAACTTTTACTGACATTTTTTTTTTTACGATAACATGTTTTTAGGGTTCCGTACCTCAAAAGGAAAAAACGGAACCCTCATAGGATCACTCTTGTGTCTGCCTGTCCGTCTGTCACAGCCAATTTGCTCCGAATCTTATGGACCGATTAAGTTGAAATTTGGTACACATATGAATCTCTGTGACCCAAACACAGACGTGTAACGTAAATAAATGAGTTTTGAAAATGGAAGTCATTTTTGAGGGGTAAATAGACAATTAAAAAAAAAAAGTTTCGCGATCTGTACCGTGTGACATATCAAATGAAAGGGCTTATCGTGAGGATCTCAAATATATTTTTTTCATAATTTTAAAGTAAATTGTATTAAAGTTATTTAAGACAATATACGGAAATTTACCATTCCCCCCCCCTTATCTCCGAAACTACTGAGCCTAAAATTTTGAAAAAAATACAGAAAATAGTTCTATACCTATAGATTACAGGAAAATTAATAAGAAGTCTATGATCTTGAAACAACATGGTAAATCTCTCAATATTGTGCGTACAAACTTACATTTTCAGTTGGAATGTATGGGAGAACATGTTTTTCAACTACAATGTTAAGTTTGTTCTTGGGATAAATTCATTCCAACTACGGAACCCTTCATTGTGCGTGGTCCGACACGTACTTGGCCGGTTTTTTGATGTTATAAAATAACTTTGAAAACCTCCACGACCCATGTACCGTTGCATGAAGTTATCAACACAATGTTTTGCGTGCGTTGCATTGCGCACTACCGCAAACAGCAAATTTTCACACCAAAAATAAAAGTCGTTTTCCAGCAATTATTTTTGTCCTTTAAGTTACATCCTGTATGTAGAAACTTTTGTCAAAAAATTGTCCTGTTCGCCCCTGCACTGACTTGCAGTCTAGGCAAGGGAGTCCTAAGAGGAAATTCTCGTAAATTTAAGAACGTTCACACTCTGATCTCGATCTCATCTGTCAAAAATACCTCTTAATTTCCCTACATTTTTCACAAGTTTTTGACGTTTGTCGCCAAGATAAGACTGCGACTAGATTTTGAACGTTTCAAATTACGAGATTTGGCTTTCTGTTGTTAATATCAGTGTGTTTTGAAGCTAACGTCGTATTGTGTTCCCCAGGGTGGCGGTGGCCTAGTCGGCGCAGCGCTGCCGGCGCATGTGCAGGCGCAGCTGCACGTGGCGCAGCCGCTGTCGCTGCCGCCCCCCCCGCCCACCTACCAGGTAACTACAGCCTTAAGAGCACGTCACCACATGTACAGACGCCAGCACATCAGGCTCCCCAAACCGTCAAATTTTTCCAATCAACTTTGAACCTTATGCTTTAGCGATAAAGTTGCAAATCTATCAAGAGCGTTTACGCCGTACGGCATTTCATAGAAACTTTAAAGCTCTTGTTTTTCGAAATGAATGAATCGATTTTAATGAAACTTCATACGCATATGCAGGATACAAAGGTCTAAAAAGTTAGTAGAGAACATTACAATATGTGATATGGGTCCTTATGATATGCCTGGCGCGTTTGTATACACTTGGAATTTAGTCTCTTGGCAACCATTAAATTCTCTCTTCTCAAGCTGCAATGAAAAGGCCTCTTCTTAAACAGAGAAGGAATGAGCATTGATCACAACGTTTGCTCACTGCCTGTTGGTGATTTCAGACCAAAATCAATAAGGTTATGGCGTCATCTACAACGCCACTTGCGAACTACACATCACGTCATCTGACGTCACGTAAAATCCTGCATCGCGCAAGCTGAATTTACCGCGCAACTAGCATACCGTTCATTCGCGATTTATTTGCCAAACATTGTAAACAAATATGAATTAATGGAAAAATAACTTTAAATTCTACACAATAAAGTTCAGCAACAAGTTCAAGTGCAAGTTCTCATAGTATGAAAATATCATCCACAATGTACGTTTTACGCTTTATGTAGTGGCAACATTAATTAACCGAATGTCTATCCAGAAGATTTGCAAATGTTATACAAAACGTGTTCGGAAAGTTAAATGATTAATGATTTATCTCTGTAAGTAGGTTTGTACAAACACTTTTACACGTCAATCATATTTTTTTAAACTAGATGAGCTCGGCGTTTCCTATCTGACTACTCTGAGAAGAAAGGCCGAAACAAACTCAGAGGTCACAGTCTCTTTTAAAGTCCAGACAAAATCTTGGTCAGGAGGAGCTCAACGATTCGACGAACAATACCAAAGAAAGGACATTTGGGTAGGCCGCGTAAATTACTCAAACTGTCAGATCATGATTAAAACTAACTAAGAAGGAAAAAGAAATGACCCACATAGTCCTAATATTCACAAAAATTAAATAAAAAAAAAAAAAAACTTTACAAAGTAAATATTCATGTCATTGTATATATAAAATTCATCAATGTCAATGTGTTATAAACTGTACAAATCAAAGCGTCTCCTTGCACAAAATTTCTCCTTATGTGTGTATGTATTAATTTACCTATAAATTATTAACATTGTTAAAAAATGTTTGATATGAACGGCTCCGGCTCGCCAACATGGCCGATATACCCTGACGCGTTTTCGTTGTGTGGCTAAAACAAATGTGAATTAGGTCCATTCAACTATGTATTACAAACAGTATATTTATTTTTGTTGAATTTACATAATATTAGGTAACATTTAAAATAATATTATTATTGCAATGCTGCCAGCCTTTTCGGCACTGTTCCTGTTGACAGCGATGCGGACGATTTTTTTGATGATTCTTTTTTCATATAAATGTACATATTATTATTTTGAATTAGGTTAAGTGTTTTACAAATAATAAAATAATTGCAAATAATCTTGATCGGGCATGGTTATATTGTAAAGATGGCGATGTAATGTTTTTTTTATTCTTTGTCTAGATTTTGTTTTTGATGGCTTGTAAAACTGTTAGTTATATTTCCAGTCGGCATCAGCAGAGCCTCTCCTGCAAGGCATGTTGTCACAGGCCACACGAGTCATATCCCATCAGGTAGGAACCCAAAATACGGCAGAATGGCCGAAGTATAGCTTTTCACAAGCGATAAAACCAACGCTTTGCAAAAAAATAATACTGTTATTTAAATAGGGTTTACTTGTTTAAAAGTTTTTGGTGATGGTGTTAATTCCATTGGCTTTTCATTGTTATTGTCTCATCAAATGTTGCTTCTACAGGGTCAATTTAAATTAGCTAGCGGAACTCCGCAGACGTGACGGGTGGTATCTAAACGTAATAAAACGAAAAAGAAATTAATTAGATGATGTTTTTTGTGGGGTCATCGTCTGCAGTTAGAGTGGTCACTTGAAATATCAGTTTAGTAAATCTGTTTTTTTTTTCTTTGAACTTTACAGACTTTATGGTTATCGATATCTTAGCACGATAGAATGAAATAAAATAGATTTTTTCAATTCATACTTCAAGTAACAAGACAACTGTCATTAACCGCCAAAAAAACTTCAGATCTTTGTGTTTTTATTTTAACACTAGCTGCGCCCCGCGGTTTCACCCGGCATAAGTGTCGATCTCGTGAGAATATCGGGATAAAAAGTAGCCTATATGTTAATAATCCAGGGTGTCAGCTACCTCCATACAAAATTTTATGAAAATTGGTCCAGACGTTTGAGCCTGAAGGAGTAACAACTATATAAACACACACACACACACTCACAACCTTTCGCCTTTGTAATATTAGTTTGATGTTTAGATATTATCTCCCATACCCATCACGTCTGCAGAGTGACGCTAGCAAATTTTATTTGACCCTGTATACTTGTTCCTAAAATTGTATTGTTATGTTTAATTTAATTGCAGGATATGTTTTTAATGTTTGTCTTTTGTAGTCATGGCATGGCTTTGTCTAACGGACAATCCCTTTTTCTTTAAGGATGGGAAATCATCAACTGACCCCTCCCGCTCTGGGTGGAGCGGAAGGGAGTGTCAGAATCTTACTGACTAAAACCCATCCGTGTTCCTTCCTTAGCCCTTTATGTTCCGGGGCAGCGGTAACCCTTTCGGACAATCCCGCTGCAACGGACAATCCCTTATTATGATTGTGAGGCATTGTGATTTGGTAAATGATTCCAGAAGTCCTATATTGTTATAATGAAACTCCAGTTTTCTCGTTGAGAACCCCTCCGTGCCTCGGAAAGCACGTTAAGCCGTTGGACCCGGCTGCCGTTCGTCGATCTTTGACAGTCGTTACGGGTCGTCAGAAGCCCGAAAGTTGCCCGGCCCCAGTCTTGCCAAGGGCTATCGTATTACCCAGTAACTGGGTTGAGGAGGTCAGATAGGCAGTCGCTCCATGTAAAATACTGGTGTTCAACTACATCCGGTTAGACTGGAAACTGACTCCGAGATAGTTGGGAAAAGACTAGGCAGACCTACTACCGGATGATATTCAAACTCTTATAAAATCAGCTATTTGACTCCATATTATTGTATTGTCATCAGAATTACGCGGGTGTGCAACATTTCAACTCCCTTGGATTCCGAGAAGTAAGTTAAAAATTGATCACACGATTTTGACCTTTACGGGTAAACAGTCCTCCTTCAAAAAAATCAGTTTCTATACTGTCTCCCTCTTCCCTTTTTATTGGCTACTAAGTCCTGCCCGCGATTTTATCCGCCTGAAATTTTTTGTTCCTCGACCCACCTCGTCGCATCGCATCGCATCGCCTTGTTACTTCGATTTTGCTCAGCGTTCTTTCTGACTTTTTTTTTTCCTTTTGCTGTGCCCCTAAGGGTCATAGCGCGATGATAAATAGCCTAAAACCTTCCTCAAGAATTTGGCTAAAAAACGCAAAAATATTTTTTCAAATCCGCATGGTCGTTCCGGAGATTAGTGCGTGTGCAAACAAAAAAAAGTCGAAAACTAAACGGTCTAAAAAAAAAAGAATATGTGTTTGAGAATGTGTTCATATGATACCCCACATGCCCTAGTAGCCCCACTTTGAATTTTTCAGACCACCCTTCAATCCCTGTTGCACAAAAAAAAAACAAAGATTTCTCTCTTATTTGCAAAATAGGCAAACTTCATCATTTCAAGTTGGTAGCATTATTAGTTATTGAGATATCCAGCTGTGACAGACGGATAGATAGACTAAGTCGCACCATAAGGGTTCCTCTTTACCATTTTGGTACGGAACCCAAAAAAATAAACTAACTCTAGCTTTTTTATTTAAAATCACACTAATTTTATCAAGGCGAAAGTTTGTGAGTGTGTTTGTATGTTTGTTACTTCTTTACGCACAAACGGCTGAACGGATTTGGATGAAATTTGGCACACAGATAGTTTATAACCAGGGTTAGCATATAGGATAGCTTTTTATTCTGATATTCCCACGGGATCGACACTTATGCGGGTGAAACCGCGGGGCGCAGCTAGTATATATATTACCCATTTATATTGTGCAAATAAATGTCAGAAATATTAGTGTCTGACACTAGAAGAAATCTTCGTAAGAATTCCTGAAGGTCTGAAGTCACCAACATGCAGTGAACAAGCGTGTTGATCCATGCTCATACCTTCTCTGTATGAAGTTTTTGCCTTAATAATCAGCCTATAATGTTCTCACTGCTGGGACACAGGCCTCCTCTCTGTGAGAGGGGAGTAGGCCGTAATCCACCACGCGGGCCCAGTGCGGGTTGGTAGATGTCACATGTCTCGGAATTTTTGGTTCTAGGACATGCTGGGCCATCATTGCTCCTCAGTGGTTTTTGTCGTGCAGTGGATTAATTACAGACTGTAATAGTAGTAACATTTAGACGCTCAGCACATCTTGCTACTACAATCTGTCAAAGAATGATGGGCGTTCTGGCCGGTATGTCCTATAAAAACCACGTATACAACAAATGAAAGTTTATAATATCATAAGCATCAATTTTCATTATGAGCAGAAGGCTGTGAAATGCCGGGATAAAGAGATATCAGACCTGCAAGTACCATGTAAACGTATTAGATTATGGGGCTAATGTTCACTGCAGTTCTCAATAATATTCGTTATTGACTCATAACATTGAGGGGGCTTATGGCTAAGTAATAGCAGCAGCATGTTACGATCAGATTAAGCCGCGGTTGGTCCCTGGAAGGGTGACCATTTTTAGGGTTCCGTACCTCAAAAGGAAAAAACGGAACCCTCATAGGATCACTCTTGTGTCTGCCTGTCCGTCTGTCACAGCCAATTTGCTCCGAATCTTATGGACCGATTAAGTTGAAATTTGGTACACATATGAATCTCTGTGACCCAAACACAGACGTGTAACGTAAATAAATGAGTTTTGAAAATAGGAGTTTTTTGAGGGGTAAATAGACAATTGAAAAAAAAGTTTCGCAATCTGTACCGTGTGACATATCAATATGAAAGGGCTTACCGTGAGGATCTCAAATATATTTTTTTCATAATTTTAAAGTAAATTGAATTAAAGTTATTTAAGACAATAGACGGAAATTTACCATTCCCCCCCCCCCCCTCCCCTTATCTCCGAAACTAATGAGCCTAAAATTTTGAAAAAAATACGGAAAATAGTTCTATAGCTATAGATTACTGGAAAATTAATAAGAAGTCTATGATCTTGAAACAACATGGTAAATCTCTCAATATTGTGCGTACAAACTTACATTTTCAGTTGGAATGTATGGGAGAACATGTTTTTCAACTACAATGTTAAGTTTGTTCTTGGGATAAATTCATTCCAACTACGGAACCCTTCATTGTGCGTGGTCCGACACGTACTTGGCCGGTTTTTTTTTACATACCAGGACCTCTCCGTGGCTCGGAAAGCACGTTAAGCCGTTGATCCCGGCTGTCATTCGTGGATCTCATTAGAACTCTATTGGTCAACAAGGTCAGGCTCCATACAAAAATGTCCATCATTCTTTCTTAAATAGATTTTCAACTTTAACCCTAAAGCATATCACTACTGAACGGATTTGGATGAAATTTGGTACACAGATAGTTAATAACCAGGATTAACACGTAGTATACTTTTTATCCCGATATTCACACGGGATCGAAACTAACGCGGGTGAAACCGCGGGGCGCTGCTGGTATGAAACAAATGCTTTGATTTTGAGTTTCCCAATCATCCTTGCGCTTACATGCGTGGTCGCCATTTTGAAAAAAAATCAAAATGGCGGACAGGTAGGTATGCCACGGATCTTCAAACCACTTTGGATTGCGCGGGCTGCCTTAGCTCATCCCTGTTAAACTATTATACATACTTAACTTATTTTTTTCTCACTTACAGGTTTTCCTAAACCTCCTCGCAATGTTCCCCCTCTCCCCGTACGCGGAAGCCCGCACCAACGCCGGCGAGGAAGGCACCGACGCGACCGAGCCAGAGAACTACGAAGCTTTGCTGTCCCTTGCTGAGCGGCTCGGCGAGGCCAAACCGCGAGGTTTGGCGCGGCACGAAATAGACGCGCTGCCCAGCTACAAGTTCGCGGCGGCGACGCACCGCGGCGAGCAGACCAGTTGCGTCGTGTGCATGTGCGAGTTCGAGGCGAGGCAGACGCTCAGGGTGCTGCCTTGTGCGCATGAGTTCCATGCTAAGTGCGTGGATAAATGGTTGAGGGTGAGTTTAATTTTTATGTTTACTTATTAGATCAATTTTGAAAAATTAATTTAGATAAGTACAGTCAGAGATCACTGATAATTTCTGAAGTTACATTAAATTATGAATACCTATTGTTGTAATTTATTGCAATGCTAGTCTTCAAAGAATCGATCTTTTAAAAAAAAAAGTGAAACTTAGTATTTTGTTCATCTATTTTTGTTTTGTTAACTGTACTTACACCAAAATATGGTTTAGTCCAAGACAAATATAATTCTAAACGAAAAAATTATAATTGAAATATTACAAATTAAATCTAGTTTGAATTTGAGTTGCAGCAGTCGAATTCTGTTTCATCGATATTTTAATAGATATCGATATCGATGAATTAATTATAAAGGATTCAGACCTAATAATTATTTATACATATTGCCTATAAAAGACAGAAATACATGTAAGGACGATTATTGATTTATTTCTTAGTGTTTTGTTGACTGTATCAGTTTTCTTCTTTCAGTCAAACCGAACGTGTCCAATTTGCCGCGGCAACGCATCTGAATACTTCAGCAACGCCGAGTGACTCGACACTCGCACACACACACACAACATACACACAACACACACACACACACCTACTGTGTCCTCAGTTGGTACTCACTGTCTCACCTAGATACTATGTGGTTCATACCTATTTCTAAAACCAACTATACTTGTCTGAATCTTAGATTTGCCGTGTACTCAACTATCTACCTTAGCTTTATGTAATTTAAGTTGTGTTTTCAACAGCTTAGGTAGGTGGTTGAGTAAAAAGATCATACATTATGGTTGCAATGGATTTTGGACTTTGTCTTGTATGGCATTGAGTTTGTGGTTCCAAAACATGATAAGTTTTGTATAAGAGAATATGAGACGAGAGATATTAGTGACAGTGGCAAGTATTTTTTTTAATAAAGTTACGTTGTCCTAGAAAAGAAATGTCATGAAAATTATCGCAGCGGAGTTTTGACTTGATGGTGTCTAAAAATGCTCTCTAGGAAAACACACGAACTTAAAAATGTTTTAACACTTTCCGACGCGGTTCTTTCTTAGGGGAAGATTGGATTTTGTCTTAAAAAAACATAATACTGTCATAACCGTACCAACAATATCACGGAAAATTAAATTGCTTACCTAGGGTGGTAGACGGCTATAACCGTATTCGAATAGAGCGTTGTGGATGAAATCTGATTACGTGTGGGTATGGCACACATTGAGAGCTCGTACACCACTTGTTTTTTTTATCGTAAATCAACCTCATCCTTGATCTCAACCTTATTGCTTTAAGCATAAAGTCTATACAATAAGCAAAAAATTTTTCACTGCGGTAGTCGTGTTTGACGTAAAGAAAGTACCAAATTATATACTGTCATTCCATGAACTTTTGAAATACGGTTACAGCCGTTATCGCGCCGGAAGGTGTTAAGAGCGTTTACGACGTGCGGAATGAGGGTTTTCATGAAAATTCACGACACCAGTTGGCGCCACTTTGACAAGAGGTCTTCCAATATAAAATATATGATGTCAATCACCATTCGTTTCATTCGTTCGTTCATCATTCAGTCACGTCTAAAGAAATTATAGGCGCTTTGACACTAGTGACAGGTGGCAGGACCTGACGTCTCAGTGCTGCCATCTAGTAAACGTCATTTTTCAAAAACCCTCATTTCATACAAACTTTCAACCCCGTGTTTTTCGAATTAAATGAACCGATTTTAATGAAACTTCGTACGCATAAGCAGGATACAAAGGTCTAGAAAGTTAGTAAACAACATTTTCGAAAAGTCTTACTTAAAAAAAGATAACTGAAAATCTCTGTTTCTATGGAAAATTTTAAATCGGTCTGATTTGGCTGTAACACTATTTCTCGAAAATGTTCTGAAATAACTTTTTAGACCTTTGTATCCTGCTTATGCGTACGAAGTTTCATTAAAATCGTTTCATTCATTTCGGAAAACAAGGGCTTGAAAGTTTGTATGAAATGCCGTACGTCGTAAACGCTCTTAACTGACGTTTAAGTGACGTCATTCACCCTTGAATTGTAACCACAGCATTACAGGACATCTTTAAATCACTAAAGATTTTACTTAAAAAATACTATTTCATTTACTGTTCACTTCTATTTTATTTATTTCGCGTCTTAACATACAAACCCCTTCATTTTGGGCTACGCCGAAAAATGTAACTGAAATTAGTGTCACTGTGTGTCACGATTGTGTCGTGTGTGTCAGACACTCGGTGTCTAGAGCTCTGTACTCTACATTAATCATTACTTCTTGTGTGGAACTATAGATCGAGAATTTGACCATTATAGATTGTCAAAATGGTCTTGAAGATATCTCTAGTGTGTACTAAAACTATCTGTCTTAAACCCCCAATGCTTTTTTGTGAATGGTACAAAGGATTTAAAGGAGACCCGCAAGACGTTGTTCTGCCCGAACTTGATGGCAGCGCCACCTACCGGGTTCAATTGTGTTTCTAAACCATCCAGGGACCCACTCAAACACACACGAAAATTTCATCTAAATCGGTCCAGTTGTTGCGATTTACATTGCTTGTTAATTATGGCATTTTTAAAAGGATTTGTTATAGTTAGTGCGCAATGTACATCTACAAAATTAAAACGATTTGCCCTCCAGACGGCGTCATTTGTTTCATTCTGTATAATTGAATACATGGTGTAGTTTTCGCTCTGTATAATTATAATATACAGGTTGGAGTTTTCCCTTCAGTATAATATTATTATACAGGATAATGTTTTTCCACCTCTGAATACAGGAAGGAACTTTACACTGTTTACAGATGATATTTTATACGGGGTATAGAATACACGCTATCCTGAATTTTCATCCTTTACAATAAAGATATGCCAACATGATGAAAAAAAAAACCTTAGTACCATTCTCCAACAGCGTTAATACCTAGTTACCGTGTGGTGGAGCACCCTCTAACCACGACGTATACATAATAATAAAAAAAAAACATAGTATGTTCGTTTAGTCGATACTTTCGCGGCATAGGTACGTTCGCGTCGGTGCCTGTATATAATTAATTTTAGGTAATTTTATAGCGTGTGCGCGTGCGCATGATTGTGTGACGTCATTAAGGTTTAATTGTTAAGGTATTGTTTTAATTTTTTTCGTGTATTTCTGAGACGCTGGTGTGTGGTTTGAGGTTTTGTGCTCTGTGAAGGTCGCCATTTTGTTTTAGATTACCCTTATTATTTCTGCCGAAAGACGTCCACTGCTGGAGATAGGCCTCCTCTCTGTGAGAGGGAGTGGGCCGTAATCCACCACGCGGGCCCAGTGCGGGTTGGTAGATGTCACAATGTCTTTGAATTTTCGGTTCTTGGACATAATAAATAATAATAATAAAAAAATATATCAGTAACTTTACAACTTCTACAATATATCTTACATAGATGTCTCCTTTTAAGAATCAAAATCAAAAGTCATTTATGCAAACTAGGCTGAGAATCAGCACTTTTCGAGCTTCAAAATTACAAAAGACCGTCCGCCAAAACGCCCGCCCTTCACCACCATCTTAGACCGACCGCAGAGCACAAATTCTCATTAAGTATAAATCTAACGCAAGGCATGCATTTGGTTCGTTACTAACACCCCTATAAGTCCCTCCAGCACTTATCAGCTTAGCGTTATCTGCCATGTTGCACTGCTGGGACTTAGGCCTCTTTGTGTGAGGGAGTGGGCCGTAGACCCCACCGGGCCCAGTGCGGGTTGGTAGATGTCACATGTCTTCGAATGTAAGGTTCTGGGACATGCCGGTTTCTTCACTCTCCTTGTAAGCTTGATTAAACATAATAGCACTTTTCAATGCATTCAGTTTTTTTTTTTTTTTTGTAAACATTTGGTTCTGTAAAGAGTTTGGACAGGCAAAGAGGTTACATGTAGCAAGATTTGTATTCCACCGCTTTCCATCAGGCGTGATCGAGGTCAAGCGCAGTCACATTCAGAAAAAAATAAAAAGAAAATACTTTTATTTGCGGTAAATAGACGAAAAAACAACAAAGAACAAGTTAGGGATAGATATGCGTCATATCCACGCAAAACGGCCATCGCTCAGCATAATGCTATGACCGGCTTTGGTAGGTAACATCTATACTCTATCCATACTTCCATACTAATATTATAAATTCGAAAGTAACTCTGTCTGTCTGTATGTTACCTTTTCACGCCTAAACGACTGAACGGATTTCGATAAAATTTGTCAGAGAGATAGATTGCATCCCGGGGAAGGACATAATAAACGTCTAATCTTATTTCAAACTAGCTTCCCGCGAGGTATGTCGATAAAAACTATCCTATGTCCTTCCCCGGTATGCAATCTATGTCTCTGCCAAATTTTATCAAAATCCGTTTAGTGGTTTAGGCGTGAAATGGTAACATACAGACAGACAGACAGAGTTACTTTCGACCTCTGCTTGTTCATCTCACAATAATACAAAAAAACGTTTAGCTTCTTCGGAGAACAGAGGCTTCGTGATATGATGTATGTTCTTCAAACTTTAGAAGTCAATACAAAAGTTCTGTAGATGTAACCTCTTTGCTCTGTAAGGGTGCAATAAGCTCAGAAATGTGGTCTGTTTGTGCAATATACTACTCTATTACTATTAATGATAAAATACATTTTAGCTCGAATACGTCCTTCTGTGATTTACGCAATACGAACAAAATCGGTTAAAACATTTGAAATGGCAATTCTATCACACTGTCAATATCACATCATCTGCCAAGCCTTTTCCCAACTATGTTGGGGCCGGCTTCCAGTCTAACCGGATGCAGCTGAATACCAGTATTTTACATGGAGTGACTGCCTATCTGACTTCCAAAACCCAGTTACTGGGTAATACGATACCCCTTGGTAAGACTGGTTGTTAGACTTTCGGGTTTCTGACGACCCGTAACGACTGTCAAAGATCCACGAATGACAGCCGGGACCAACGACTTGACGTGCTTTCCGAGGCACGGAGAGGTCTCGCTATGTAAAGATGGTCACCCATCCATAGACCAACCGCGGCAAGCGTAGCTTAACCTGATCGATCGATCTGTGCGGCTGTTATCATTTAGCCACGGACCCCCCGGGGTCCCCTTAGGACCCCGAGGGGTCGGCAGTATGGCCATGGAAAAAGAAAAATGTTCTAATCTGATGAAATTTGTTCGTCATCTTCAGTCTGTCTTCACCAACTGCTGGCCACAGGCCTCTCTTTTCATGTTCCAATCCCTACGCTCCAGTTCCAGCCTCATCCAGGTTTTGCCCACGATGGCAACAATGTCTTCCGCCCATCTCGCCGCCGGACGACCGACATCTCGTCTTCCAGTCCTTGGGCGCCACTCTGTCACAGCCTTACTCTTCCTGTCATCACTGCGCCTTGGCAGGTGTCCTGCCAACTCCATTTTAGTTCCATAATACGGTTTCCGATATTTTCCGGAGGGGCCCGTGGTAAATAATAACAGCCGCACAGGTCGATCGATCAGGTTAAGCTACGCTTGCCGCGGTTGGTCTGTGGATGGGTGACCATCTTTACATACCGAGAACCCTCCGTGCCTCGGAAAGCACGTTAAGCCGTTGGTCCCGGCTGTCATTCGTCGATCTTTGACAGTCGTTACGGGTAGTCAGAAGCCCGAAAGTCTGACAACCAGTCTTACCAAGGGGTATCGTATTACCCAGTAACTGGGTTGTGGAGTTCAGATAGGCAGTCGCTTCATGTAAAATACTAGTACTCAGCTGCATCCGGTTAGACTGGAAGCCGACATCAACATAGTTGGGCAAAGGCTAGGCAGATGAATACGGTTTCCGATATCGAAGACATTTTTTTTTTTATTTAATTTTGTTTCGTATGTGTTATCACAGACAGACAAACTAGACACAATTACTTGTTGATTTCGTCTTCAGAATTATTAGTAAATTAATGCTTATCGTTGATATACCGCGAGCAACACGACACTACGTAGATATAGTGTATTTCTCTTTACACTGTCCAATTTTGTAAACAAACATGACTGGAAAATCATGAATTTTCGCACTCGAGAATAAGTCTTTTTATTTTCGACTTTATTTTTAGGTATACAACGTTGATATTACCTTGACAGTAAATACCGTGCTGCGTTGCCCTTAAAGTCAGTTATGAATTTGAACTTTTATAAGAAACCCATACGAGATTAATCTCATGAAAAACAGCTAATTATAATCAGCCTTTCACAACTATGGGTCATCTTCCAGTCCAGTATTTTACATGGAGCACTGCTTATCGGATCTCCACAACCCAGTTACTGGGTAACACATATCCTTGGTTGTCATACTTTTAGGTTTCCAACTACCCGTAAAAGCTTCTAATAAACTAAAAAAAAAAAAACAAATTCAGTAGCCATATTGTTTACCAAATTGGACAAATAATTTAAAATATACTTGTAGGAGTGATGGCTATTGTATATGTCTTCCATTTAATTATGAACAGAATGTAAAGTTGATTGTAGAAATCTTGTGTGAGAGTTTATTAGGGCGTGAATTATTGGCATTTACAATGTTTTCAAATTACAGTATAAATAGAGGTATGAGACGGGGAGACGGGAGGTCAGTCAAAATGCAAGTCTACAGTCCACAATACCTACAACGTTCTTACATTAAAAAAATATATAAGAATCTACCTTAAAGAAAAGAGAATCATAAAATATAAAACCTACTGCACCCGCATAGGTGTCGATGCCGTGGAAATATCGGGATAAAAACTCTTTAAAAAAACCTGGGGGCCTAAAAAGGCCACTGGCAGAATCATAAAACAACTCATATCACGCAATTTCATCTGTATGACAGTTTTATATGTAGATTCTTAAAATGCTATAGGTACACCTCTGCCTAACCCTTCAGGGATATATAGGTGTGAAACTGTCAAACAGCTGAATTGCGTGATATGAATTGTTTTATGATTCTGCTAAAGTGGCCTTTTTAAGCCCCCAGGAGGCCTACCATGATCTATTTAAAAACGATTCACAAAGCAAGACATTTCAGTTTAGGTTCTTAAACTGCATCGCTCACAGTCGTACCATGACGTCAAATACGCTCAGCGGCATTTGGATCGTTGAAAGTGAATTAGCGTTAAGAGCTCGTGGTAGGTATCCAGATGGTACGGCCTAAATTGAATCGTTAAACTGACGTCATGGTACGAATTAGAAGAACAGTTCAGTTAAGGTCCTAAAGTGGATCGCGATAAGAGCTCGTGGTAGGTATCCTGAGGATATTTTTGACTCATTAGCAAGATTTTGGTGACTCTTAAACAAAAACCACTTATCAAGAGTTCAAGTTGACTTTTATGTTCTAGGAAAAGACTTAGAATTTGGGTATTAATAAAATATGTGTACGTAGTGTCGTGTTGGTCGCATCGCTCTAGTATCGGGACGTTTCTTTGTTGGCTTGTGTGAGTGTGCCGTGCATGTGCGCTTGCGTTGATTCCGATACGAATTTTATGAAATAATTATGTAGAGTTAATTATATACACATTTCAATGTTAATTGTAAACGATTAATGAATGAATTCAATTATTAAAATGAATGTGTAACTGTCATAAAAAGTTTTTAAATCCAGGATTATGACTTCCATAAAAAAATAAAATATATTGAAAATACTGGTATTTTAAAGGAGATGTTTCTACGGATGGATGGATGCAAAGTAGTCTACTGCTGCACATAGGGGCTCTCCAAATAACAAACGTATGTTCGTATCGGAGCATCGCCGCGGTGTTTTATTAGTGTTGCTAGCCGAAGTTTGTTATTAACAGAATGTACTTACGTTTACTTGGGGTCAAATAATTTTGAAAGTTTTTGTCAAAAAAAAAAACTATATGTTCGCCCTCCATTACATGGGACTTGAACATAATTAACGAAATGTGGGTGCACTATACACCCCTGCCCTAACCCTTCAGTGAATACAGGGTGATGTTTATATTCTTTGCAAGATTATTATTATTATTTTATCCCAATTCAAGACGAAGTAGCGTAGTTTTTGTTGATTGTTCATTCCATAAGTTTTCGAGATTTAGCAAGACACTCCATTAACTGACATATTATTCCTTACTAACAAAATGTACAATAAAGTTGTTTACGTACAGAGTAATTTTTAGCCTAAGATTTAAATCGTTAGATTCGCCCTACCGCGCCAAAAGGTCGCGTTTCTGCTGGTCTATACAGTAAAAATCTCACCTTGAGAATTTAGATGATATGTGAGCTGTCATTCTACCTGATTCTAGGGATTGGCACTATCCACCATTGAGATAGGAGAAGCATGGAGATGCCCTATTCTACTATAGTAATAATAGTTTTACAAATATCTATCATATCGACACACACATGTCAAAAAGCCTTCTGTTTCTTTTTAACTAATCAAGAGCTGCATATGAAAAGAGAGACATCTAAATGTTTGCCAAGTACTAAATTTGGCAACACTTTTGTGTGACGTCAATATCGTGTCTATGCGTGACGGGCCGCCATTTTGAGTGCCGAGTTTTATGAATGGTTTTGTGGTAGATGTGCTGTCAAACGGTTGATTGCGCAAAATATTTTTGTTGTTTTCGAGAGAAATACGTCTAGAAACTAGGTGTTTTGGTGTCAATTAATAGGAAAATCATGCCTTCGTATTGTATAAAACAGTGTGGTGCGAGAAAAAAACAAAAAGAACCTTACGAAAGGCGGCCATCCTTAGTGCCCGATTTGTGTAGGTATACACGCTAATTTTGTAAGTATGCTCAGTGCATAGGTTTATTTAGTCATTGCTATCCACAGATCACATAACCTATGTTTTCATGGTAAGACGTTTACAGATGGATGGGCTGATTTGTTTTGACACCACAATGACGCAGTGACTTGACGTGATTGTCATGGAAACGTCATTAGTATTGTGTGAGCTCACTATTCTCAGTATGGACACTTTTCGCGCGAATAAGGGTAAGGGTGGATTTGACCAATTAAACTGACGAGCTGTCAGTGTCATCAATGTGAATATTGACACTGACTGCTCCTGAACGCAGTTTAGGTGTGCTCATCGCGTTCAATTTCATTTTTCTAATTCGCCCTAAAGTACGGTGAGGACAAATCTATCGATTTAAATCTATGCTTTCAGCAAGCTGTTTACATTAAAATTGTTTTGTTGTTATTATTAGATTAAAATTTAACATAACATTTGTTGTGTCAGTGAATGCTTATGTGGTTTCGTACGATTTTCTCTTAAGTGTGCAATTTTGTTAAGTTTTTTTTTCACAATAAAATTCTAAATCTCAATCGCAGGAAATAGTCGTGTTGTCGCAACGTTTGTCCATATCCTTATATTTACTTATTGCTTGTAATATACTTGTTTATAGTTGAAACGCAATAATTATTTGTAATTTTATGTTATTAGAGCGATGGGCAGGTGACTGAGAATAACAAAAATAATAATAATAACAACTTATTATTGTCTCACTGTTGGACAAAGGCCTATTCTCAAACAGAGAAGGCACGAGCATTGATCACCATGCTTGCTCAAGACGGGTTAATAATAGGAATAACAAAAACATTTTATAGTCCAAGAGCTGGCGATGTATTTTGTTAAGGTTTAGGATTGTAGGTACACACGGCTATACAGTGTGTCAGGATAAACAAAGGACATACTTTAAGGGAGTGTAGTACTCATGAAAATGAATGAGGATAAGATACCTTCTCAAAATTCATTACCATCTCTCCGACTATAATATCAAGTATACTAAGTTAATTCTATAGTCATTGCAAGTCAGAAGCGCACATTAAATGACTTGTATCTTGTCATGTAACTGCATTCATTGCAATTTCAACCTCATCTCATTGACATAAGGTTGAAATTACAATAATTGAGGCGCGCTTTTGAAATACAACAACTATACGGTTTGCAAACTTGTTTTTTTTTTAATCATGTAATAATGATACCAGTCGATCTGTCCGTCGTTGTGTGCCATGTACTCTCGCTTCCGATGCAGCAGCTCCGTGCTGCTTGTAGTTATTTTACATCTGTTATTTACACACAGAAGTACATTATGTATATTACATTATAAGGCTGACTAACGAAATGTGGGTATGCCGGATGTTTTTTTTACCGGTTCCAAATTTTTACAGGGTGTTCTGCCCATGAATATGAACAACTTTTACTGTGGGACTAACGCTGAAATCACGAAAAAAAATATGGTATATGCATTGCTTGCTGGTTATGCCAAATCTGTGAAGTTTCGCCAGGTAATTTAAAGGGCCCTGTAAATACAAGATGTGCTTGTGTGTGTCTATACGAGGCTAGAGGCAGATTTCAAGAACACAAAAACACGAAATACTACAGTTTTACCATTTTTACAATGAATACCAAAAAAGTTGACATGAATAATACCATTTTATAGATTTTTACTATTGAGTTTAGTTGTTATTGAAATAAGCCATTTTGAAAGCAACTCCACTATGAAATCTCCATGTTTTTACCAATTATTGTCCGTATGTAAAGATAAGAAAATTAATTGTTAAAGAAATTGACTACTTAACCACATTAATTGCCCGTATATTCAAAACACAACTGTCATTCATTGTCAGTTGCATAAGGGTGCGTTCCGAATTGGGAAAATAATCGAATTAGCGTGAGCGCGATAACGATGTCCCGTGAATCGTCATTGATGAAGTCATGACATGCGCCATCTTGCGATAACGCCGACCATGCCTTGTAATAATATCACCGTGAGCGCTGTCAAAAATGACGTGTGTGTGTGTCAGGATGAGGATGTGTCAGTGCGTGTTTTGTTTTGAGTTGCATCATATCTTTATGTTAAAATGGCATTTTCGATATTGTGCTTCTGGCTGACAGTCACCACCTAAACAAAGAAAAGGAAGAAATGTGTGGTGTTATACAAAGAAATACTGCTGTAATATCGTTTTGACATTGAGTAAACACTGTGAGCGCGGTCACGAGCGTTCCGAATTGTTGACAGCTCTCAGCTGTCATAATCGTAATATCTAATACGAAACGCATGTGAGACGATTTGAGTGAGCGATTATAGCCAATTCGGAATGCGGCCTAAAATGGCTATAAAACGGCAAATTGACGTAGGGTGTCATTTTCCTTAACAATTCATTTCCCTGACTTTACGCACGGTTACACATAAAGCTATACATAACCAGTATGAGCTGACATCTGATAGTACGAAAAACTTATACAATGCGAGGTCAGCTAAAACTTGATGTGTAGCCGTGTGTACAGACAGACGCCAGCACATGAAGATACTACAAACTGTCAAATTTCTTTAATCGATTTTCAACTTTATCGCCAAAGCATAAGGTTCAAAATTGATTGGGAAAATTTGTCAGTTTCGGGTAGCCAACCATAATACCGATTGTTGAGAATCTTCTAGATATTTTTTTATTCATATTTTTTCTGCTGCCCTTGCCTCGCCCTTCTATATATTTAGTTAGTTACTATTTTCCGTTTAGTCGTAGTCTCGTTAGTGTTAATTTGTAACGTGCATTTTTTTCTATACGTTAATTAAGGCATAGCGCACTATGGGACAGTGGCGCAACTAAAAGTTGGGCAACTGTTGCCCGATTGTTGCCCAACTGTTGCGCCACTGTTGCTGGTGACGCTTTAAGGCTTCTTCCATAATGGTATCGCGTTTTGTTCACTAGCCTGGTTTTGTATCTCTGGTTATGTTTGATGTTTGTTAACTGAAGGGCCGACAGCAATAGCTGAAATAATTACAAGTTTAATAATAAATTAAAATATTCAAGGTTTTGTAAAAGTTAGGTATCGCAAGACATACTAACAGATAAGGATTTCTTAAGTGTTTGTTCATTGCGTAGTACTTGTAACGTACCAAGCAAGAGCTGGTTATAAAGAGATAACCCTATACTATCGTGTATTCTATCTCACTCTAATACTTTGTTTTTCTAGCCACAAAATTCCGCTGTCGGTCCAACTTTTCGTTGCTCAATATGTATTTCTTTATTTTATATTTATAACTCGTATATTACTTTTTATTATTGTCTGTAATTTTTCGATATATAACAGTTTTCACCACTCGACCTTCCAAGCTTGCATGTGTTGACAGCTGTCATATCTGACAGTGACAAGATACAACCTTTTTTTTTACTATAAATTCCGGTTTTCAATTTTTTATAAAGTGACAGCTGTCAGTTATGTCAAAGTGACATTGACAGGTGTTGCTATTTGCAAAATTGTCATGTTCCGTGGTGAGGGGCGCGTTCCGTGTCCACGGGCGTCCGCCAGCCATTTTACCAAAGCATTGTAATACATACATAGAAGTGTAATTACTGATGACCGACCGAGACGCAGCTATACATAGACAATAGTAGAAAAACGGGAACGTAGCAACTGAAATAATATTGTTTAATTGTATACTTGTTTGATTATGTAATAATTTTCTACCATTTAAGTTTAATTTTTGTCTTGTAGCAACCCCGTTTCCGCTGTCATGTGTCGATGACGTCTCGGCGGCGTCTCAGTCCGCCTCAATGTGCTCAGTCGTTTTATTTTATTAAATGCACTGCTAATGTATTTTCTGTTCTTTTATTTTTTACTTTCCTTGGTTTTTTTTTACGCTTCTTTACTACTACATTTTTATGTTCATATTAAGCTATACTCATACTGCCAATCTTGGCAATAAGACGTTATAACACAGCCAATGCATCAGCCTATCAGAGCTTAGTACTAGTTTTAAAAATTAACTCGTGCGAATTATGAAAGTTTAAGAGTTGGTTATATTATAATACAAAAATATGAAATAAAGTAATGGATTTTCGAGAAATTATGTCGCCGAAAGTTCATCGTACTACAAGTGAACAAAGCTAATTAATAATATTTTAATTCTCTCCAAAATCGAGCTTATGAACAATTTTTGCTCAGATAAAGGCTATGGGTTAAGCCCTCACAATCCTAACTTTGAAACTCGCACTGTATTCAAAACGAGGTAAGACCTTGTCCAGGAAAGGCGAATCATTTGCGTGTACACACGGCTACACAACAAGCTATATATTTCCAGTTTGAGTTGACCTCGCATTGTATAGGTTTTTCGTACAATCAGAAGTCTGGTTATGTATAGCTTGATGTGTAGCCGTGTGTACGTTGCGTCCAGAAAAAGCGCGTACCAACGTGCGAGCAATATGGGGACGAATTTGCCGTCTCGCTCTGAAGTTTGCGCGCAAACTGGACACACCAAGGAGTCTCTAGTATCTCGACCCGGGCAAGTCGACAGTCTTGCGAAGTGCACGCGATTTACGCGCGTATTTTTAATTCGCATGATGGTTGTGCACGCAATGTATATTGTCGCCTTATGAATTCGCGCGAAACGATTCGCAGCGCATTCGCCCTTTCTGGGTAAGCTCTTAGGTTTGCTTCGTTTTCGACGCGATTATATAAATGTGACGGTAAACGCTTATTATACGAATTGGTTGACAAACTAAAGTAAGTATTATAAATCGTCTGTTGTGAAAGTATTTAGGAGCACGAGTGAAATAGCTACATATCACTGTCCTTCCCTTTGTTCATAGGAATATATTGTACGCAAACTATCTGTCTGACTCCCATTTTACTCGCTTTGAAACTATCGCAAAAATGAATTTATGAAGGAGTCCTAAATTACTAGTAAAGAGAATATCAGCGGAGACACCGTTATTGGCGCCAATTTTCTTTTCGAAATGGGAATCGGACAAACTGCTCTTAATATTAGGTAAATAAAGTTTAAAATATTTAGTCGGTGCCTAGACTTTGTATATTGTTTCACAAAAATGTGTAAGAAATTATATTTTAAAAAGTCTGGAAATAATGACGTTTAAAAAGGCGCCATTTGCAATTTAAACTGCTGTTCCACTAACAAGAGTTGTGGACCAACTATTTAATATGTTTTAGACGTAGTTAGTGTTAACGGATTACGAAATAATCAAGAAAAGCTAATTTTCGACATTTATTTTGCTACAAAAAACGTCATTATTTTATTCGGCCAAGATTTCCAAATGTTTGTATCGTTCCATACGTAAAAGTCAATTGCGACGTCCTAATTGGTAACATAATACTAGATTATAAAAAAGTGTACCTACCTATAAATTCTAATCGTTGTTTCTTTACGCTTTTGTAAAATTGTATAAAGTTGATTGTATTGTAAAAAAATATATTTTTTTCCATTTCATTATAAAAAAAAAACTTGCCAAATGTTAGTGTTACCAGCTCGAAACGTGAAAAAACTACTATTTAGCGTTCGAGTGTCACTTTGCCATTGCTTCTATATACACCAGTCCAATATAAGTAGCGTAGCAGCGTGTACATTGCCCGTGTATGTACAATATATTATATACATACATAGTGAATATTATAAAGTATTTTTGCATGATTAATTATTGTAAAAGTGTCCGATTGTGTGTAGTGAAACGTGTGGTTTACTTATCACGTTAATTTTGTTCTTATTTTATCCGAGTGTGTCTTAGGATTGGCCGGCTAGAGTTGGAAATAACCCTTGTCACCCGCTAAATCCTATCAGGCCGTTCCCGGGACGTGACGGCCGCGTGGCCCACACAAGGCAGGCACAGAAGTTCCATCGCTGCGCCGGCTCGGACACGAACGTGTGTTGATACATAATATATAAAATGTACGCAGTGATATTATTTTTGGGCCCCTGATTGAGGACGGTCCGTCCACGCCCTGGGCACAGTCCTTTGTAGATAGACCTTTAATCTAACTGGTGTTTGTTCAATTAGTCCGTTAATAAAAACAGACTATCGTATTCATATTTCTCTAGATTTGAAACATTTTAATTGTTAAAAACTGTCGTTTATCAAACATATAATTAAAAGAGTGATGAAATAAAACCCAACGTTGATAGTAAACCACGCTGTATTAAAAATCATAAAATTATATAAAAAATTAACGTTTGTGAGTAGGCACGCGTTCGGCGCCGCGAGATGGCGCCTCTTTGCAATAACTTTTCTATACGACAAATTAAATATAAATTATAAAGGGAGATTATGAATATTGTCGGTAGTGTGCGCAGAATAGCAGTACGTGCCCCGTACGAGACAGTTCCGAATATTGGTAAACTAAAAAGTCCTAAGTTGGTGCACTTCGCAAATACCTACCTGAAAGAATTAGATAAGCCTTCAAATTGAAACTTAAAGCATTTTTTTCAAATCGGTCAAACGTACGGTCAAGTCAGAACTATTACACCAATCTGATACAGTTTCGGCATAGGTACCTCATTCTATACCGACTCTGAATTAAGTGGGTACGAATATATATACAAAATTTTATGGTGAAAGCGCGCAGTGTTTAAATTTTCTTACGTTTTTTGCAATTTGCAGATCAGTGTTAGGTTGTATCTTGATTAAAATATAATTCGCGACTGTAATATATATGTATTTACAGAATTATAGTCATTAAAATCATTAAAAGATTTGGTACCAGCACTTTTCCATAAGAGATTTGTTCTAATTATGGTACAAATCTAACTTCGAAAGATGTATTAATGATTATTATGTAAATACGTACCTGTTATAGTCGCGAATCATATATTTTGATCAAGATACAACCTGACCTGCAAATTGCAAAAAATGCAAGACAATTTTAATGTAGCGGTCTACCACTGCTCATTTACCTTAAAAAAAAGGCATCAAAAGATGACGTAAATGATATGGAAGGAGTCAAAACAGCCAATTAGTGAATGGAACCATAGAGTTGGGATAGTTAATCCTACTTATCAACCTGCTAGGCTGATAGCTATAAAACGTTACGTGATATAAAAGCTAGAAATATCAGTTACTGGAAATTCTATTCTACGTATTTGCGAAGTAAGCACCGAGGTAAAAATCCATAAAAAAATGAAAAGTATTTTCAACACACGAGTCCATAAGCATTTTAAATATATTTTTAATAAAATATTCGCCTAAAATTGAACACAGAAAAAGATATAAATTCATAAAATTATTAAAAAAAAAATACACCGGCGGCCCTAATTGCGGAACACTAACTGAATCCAAATAAATTCAAAGATGTTGTAGGACTTTCAAAATGAAAGCTGTTGCTCCTGCTGTTAGTGAGTTACGCAAATACCCCGCTGAAAAACTTTAATTTCTTTTCCTTAGGCAACGTTCTACTAAAACTTTTAGGCAAAACTTTTGAATTTACCAATTATTGTTGTAGAGCCAAATTCCCTACCTAGCCACACGTGCCGTGTTTTAAACGTATGTAGCAAGATCTGAGCGCTCTAGACGCTTTTAGTAAGCTGAAAGTTTAATCGTTATCCGAATCTATTTTAGCCTGGCTTTAAATCAGTAAATTCCCCACTCCGCTGATTACCTGACTCCGCGTCCTAATTAAAAATGCCTCGCGAGTTCACGATCGACACGATCGTTCAAACGCGACTGGATTGATCGCGCGAGTATGTCATATTCATATAAAAGAGCATCCTAACCAAAAGTGATCGTCGGTTTATGTCACTATTTTTGATCGGTGAACCGGAACGCGGAACGCCTTCCAGTTTTCCGAACAAAAAGTGACATATGAACGTGAAGATCGCGTATTCGCTCTACTATTGCTTTTGGTAAGAACGCAGGAATACTCGCACAAAGATGGCTTTTGATCAGGACGCGGCCTCACCCACCAAACTCTCGGCTGACTAACAAGTCTCTAGGTTGCGTCGAGTCATAACCACTGTTGGTTCCCTGTTACGTTATAGCGGGCATTGTATTGTAAGCTCAGTGTGTTCGTGGTCGCTGAATGTTGTAAAAACCTGTAGTGTTGTGAAATGTGAGCCTTCTACTGCTAACAGAGTTAAAGTATTTGAAATATAAACGATCATTTAAGGAACCTAATGCGAAGTGCCCTTTATAGATAAATAAATAGAAAACATTGTGTCTTAATTCGATCTTTTGCCAATAAATCGGCTACTTCAAGAGCCTCGTTGTATTTACCAACATTAATCAGAGAGAGATTGTCTCATTTAAAATTGCACGCCCCTCGTACAACAAATTTAAAATGTGTTTGCACCAAGCAGTGAAAGGGCGTAAAATTTTAAATTAGATGATCTTTGTTCCAACGCGTTGAGGACGCCAGAGTTTTCAACGCGTTGGAACAAACATTGCGATGAACTCTAATGAATGTCTAGCCTTTTACCAATTTATTATGCTGGGGTCGGCTTCTAGTCAAACCGTATCGACTGCCTACTGACCTTCACAACCCTGTGACTGGCTAACATGATACCCATTGGTGAATATAAGATATCATTTCAATAGAATCTCCCGCGTTACCTTTGAATGTGAGACAGAATTTTGATGCACTACCAAGCTGTGATCTAGTGGTCGCAAGCGCTACTGCTGAGCATGAGGTCCCTGAATTCGATTCTCGGGCCGGGAAAAGTGTTATTAGGTTTTCGATCTGGAATCTCTCAGCAGCAGTCCGGAATTTGGATTTGATAGGCTCGCGCCCCCTATTACATGGGACTCAAACATAACTGGCGAATTGTGGACATTATACTGTAGGGACACCTCTAACCCTTCAAGGATAACAAGCGTGTTGTTATGTTATTAAAATACTTTAACTCAGCTATCAGTAACTAGCCGACAGTCCTTTCGAAACGCATTTAGCTCCTAAAAATGTTCGGCGAAGATTTCTGCATTAATGATTAGAACATAGACAATAGCGGACAGCTGCGAGTAATTAAATACATACCTACCTCTGCGCTGAGGCGTTGAACACCAAGATATATGAATTTATTAATATTGTGTATTGTATTATAGTTTTTAATCTAGATTCATTGTTTTTATTTTACTTGTTAACGTGAAAAACTGGCCCACGAAATGAAGAAAAAGCTCCTAATCGCGTAACATAGTTTCAGTCACAATCTGAGACTTTTGAAGGATGTTTCTTATCTATCAACGTACATAATGCAATGGACGTGGCTGAATTGCCATTTTGACATACTGATCAATTGTCATTACATGTGGGTTACGCAATTACCCGCTAAGGGACTAAATCCTAAGGAAAATCTGTGCTAATACTTGATGCAATGAACATACTAAAGCATGTTTTACTGTAAGGACAAGATCTGTAAACGTTACAAGTATTCCTGTCACTGTCACACAGCTATCGCTTAAGCTACGATTTCTAATAGGACATAATAACGGCCACAGTGACAGCTGTCATGCATGTTATGGCACCGGGGTTTGACTTTACGGTGTCCAAAAACGCTCTCCAGGAAAACACACCAACTTACTTTCATAAATAACGTCTTGAGCAGTAACGTCATTCGCCTTTAAATTGCAGGCGCTATTTTTAGGAAAACGTAGCCAAAGTCAAAACACAAGCTAAGTAACGTTTACAGATCTCGGCCTAAGAGTCACAGACCGCACTTTGACAGTAAAGTAAACGCTTCATACGAATGTGAATCTTATTCCGATGTGTATCTAGTGTTCATATTCGTATAAGCAAAAGCGAGCAAGCGTGTAGTGCAAAAATGAACATTAATGTATCCGAATATATTATCCATATTTGTATGAAATGTTCAATTGTCTGGCCCTGAATATAAAAAGATCTTTAGGCACAGGAAAAATAAAGTATAATAGCATCGAAGCAGCACCCTAATTGTGGACACTAATCACAATCTGAATAATTTTGAAGGATATATTTTCTAATTCATTGCTTCATATGTTCAAAAAAATTGTCTGCTCAACAACGTAACGTAGGTAATGAATGTTGTTCAACTGTCAAAGTGAAAGTCATGCCTAACTGTTAGTGTCTTACGCAATTACCCCGCGCTAGTTCTATGGTCAACATAATTGACGAAAATCAATCAATCGAATCATTTTGACTTAATAATAATTGTTATTGTCACATACAAAAGCTTATATGGCTCGTTTTATAAGTATTCCTTATGTGTTTTCACAATAATTACATAATATTAGTCGTTACAATAATTATTATTGAGAAAGAAAACAGCAATAATAAAATTTTAAAAATCTCCGAATTTAATCTGTGCATTATATTTTTAATACAGTGCTACCAACATAGATGTTTTAATGGCGGCAAATTGCCTGTGCTGCCAATTTAAAAAGTTATCTACCAATTTGGTAATATTTTGTGTGTTGTATTTTGCTTGCTTGGATCTTGGGATGGCTAAGGATGTGGATTCCATCGAGTGTGATAGATATAGTTAAGAGCGATAACATACGGTTAACTAGAAAGATCGTGTAAGCCGAATAACGGCGTGGTACCACACTACTGCAAATAAAGTCATTTTGAATAGCGATTGGTTGTTTTATTGCTTAAGTAATTACGTAGTTACCTACTCCTCGTAGTTCAAATGGTCGTAAGCACTTCTGATGAATAATTATGAGGTTTTGGGTTCGATTCCCGGGTCAGGCAGTGTTATTGGGTTTTTCCATCTGGATTTTCTCAGCAACAGCCCGGAGTTTGGATTGCCCGGTTGATGGCAATAGGCTTGCCCCCTATTAGATACATGGGACTTATGGGTGTACTATAGTACACCTCTGTCTAACCCTCTGGGGAATAAAGGCGTGGTGTTTTGATGTTTACTATTTAACTATCTACAAAATAATAGCTTTCATAGCTAGCGATCTAAGGTGGTGGTTACAATTGGTTAATATTAGTGGTGTAGATCTATAGTAACAACGCCACATGCGAACTACGCGTCATACTGACGTCACGCAAAATCCTGCATCTCGCAAGCAGAGTTCACCGCGCAACTAGCATAAATACAGCGGCCCGTCATGAATCATCGGGCAGTTGCCCGCCAGACACAATACCCGTCTGGTCGGATTATCCTCATCCTCCCTTTTCTATAGAGTATGAGTGAACTTTACACCCTATTCCTCATACCTCTGTAGGGGAACATGATTTGCTAGCCGTTAAACAACCGAGATTGGTCATTTGTTCTAGCCCACTGCTGCTTCAGGATGACCTTAGACCACACACTGCACAACACGGTCGCTAAATTAGAGGAGCTGCAATTGGAATATCTCCGAAACCCACCATTCTCCATGCTCTCACGAAGTAACGCGCGCTTTACTTGTGGTCATTGACATATACATTGCTTGTGGTAATCAAGTGTACAAACATGTTGAAAATGTGTGTGTAGGCACAGGAGCTCTCAGCGCAGGAGCTCTCGGTACCGTCCGAGACAATGGCGAAGTCGGAAGAGTGTTTGTATGTGTGATATGTGCTGACGTTACTCGCCGTCATGCACACATTCACAGAGTGTCACCACAAGTAAACCGTGCGTCGCTTCGTGAGATAAAAATACTGTAACGCTTAGAAGTAATTAGTACCTAATGCTGGCCCGCGTAAGTGTCCAGCTTCTCGACCACGAAGACGAGGTTGCAGGTTGAAATCTAGCAAGTGACAGCGTGACTAATTTGAAGTTACCTGATAATCCGTTTATCCATCGTTGTTTCGTTTGTTTTACGGATACTAAACATCTACAAGAAACTGCTCAACATGCAGTAAGTATATCCTACAATATCTCCTATCAAATTCTTAGACTGGAATACCTGTACAGCCTAATAAAATCACTCGGCTTAAAAAATCAGTAATTTATACCTGATCAAGAACGGTTACCTACACTACGTATGCCTCTACAACACTCACTGATATCAGCAACTGTATGTAATTCAACGTTTCAGTAACCCTCCGTCCGCTAGGAGGGCAGCGCGTGTCGCGTGTCTTGAAAACTACGAACAATTAAATATTTACGTAAAATAGTTTTTGTGGAAAAAACGTGACTTTAATACCTACATGATACAGCTCGATTATTATTAAAGGTAAGTATTTAGAAAGCTTTCCCACGTCAAAGTTACTAGTTACCTACTTAGTATTTATTTTTGTATTTTATAGTTATTTTCGAGCTTAATCTAGAACATTTTTTTTAAACTAAGAAGTTTGTTCTTGGGATAAATTCATCCTAACTACGGACCCGGGACATGTGACATCTACCAACCCGCACTGGGCCCGCGTGGTGGATTACGGCCCACTCCCTCTCACAGAGAGGAGGCCTGTGTCCCAGCAGTGGGAACATTATTTTATTAGTTTCACTGTCAAATTTTATATGGGTATATTGCCTGCAATAAAACAAATTTATTTATTTTATTTATTATTTATTTATAGGCTGATTATACGGACCTTGGCCGATTTTTAGGGTTCCGTACCCAAAGGGTAAAAACGGGACCCTATTACTAAGACTCCACTGTTCGTCTGTCACCAGGCTGTATCTCATGAACCGTGATAGCTAGACAGTTGAAATTTTCACAGAATGTGTATTTCTGTTGCCGCTATAACAAACTGAAAACAGAATAAAATTAATATTTTAGGGGGGCTCCTATACAACAAACGTGATTTTTATGCCGTTATTTTGTATGTAGTATTAAATATTGCATGGTGGTACGGAACCCTTTGTGTGCGAGTACAACTCGCACTTGGCCGGTTTTTTTTTCTTTACTGAAGTCTAAAGTGTACTTAATTAAAATAGATTACTAGAACATTCTGAAATAGCACAGTCTACACGTTTTTTTATCTAAATTTAGTTTTGCATCGATGAGCGCGAAAATAATATTTTAAGAATGTAGAGATAATATTTCATATTATTTTAATACTTCATTGAATTGAGGTGATATTTAGCTTGTGGTTAAAATAATGATAGCCAAGTGTAAAGGAGTGTGGGGTTCTGGGTTCGACGCCTGAGTTATAGATCAAAATAAAGATAATATCTTCTAAAACCAACTATGAATTTTAATCCAGTTTTTATATCGGAAGGTTTATTTAATGTAAACCTAAAAATTTATGTGAAAACCGTGCTAGTTTTCCTATAAACAGAACAACGTCACTGTAATTGCGTAACAAACTATCGATATCAATCTGAATCATTTTGACGGATATAGCTAATCCATCGCTTCTTAGGTTCGAAAAAATTGTCTGCTCAACAACATACCTAAATAACGCAATGAATGTTGTTGAACTGTCAAAATTAAACCCATTGCTCCTGATAGTGTGTTGCGCAATTATCCTGCTGGGTATAATAATGTTCCCGGTAAAAACGGATAGAAATGTTAAACTTTCCGGACAGACAGGTACTTAATCCATACTAATACTAATATATACTAATACTAATCCATATCCATACTAATATTATAAATTCGAAAGTAACTCTGTCTGTCTGTCTGTCTGTATGTTACCTTTTCACGCTTAAACCACTGAACGGATTTCGATAAAATTTGGCAGAGAGATAGATTGCATCCCGGGAAAGGACATACGATGGTTTTTATCGACATACCTCGCGGGCGAAGCCGCGGGCGGAAGCTAGTCCTACTTCCTACTATCCTACTAATATAATATATATAATATAATATAGTATATATATAATAATATTATAAATGCGAAAGTTTGTGAGGATGGATGTTTGTTACTCTTTCACGCAAAAACTACTGAACGGATTTGGATGAAATTTGTTACACAGATAATTTATAACCCGGATTGACATATAGGATACTTTTTATCCCGATATTCCTACGGGATCGAAACTTATGCGGGTGAAACCGCGGGGCGCAGCTAGTAGGCTATAATTTAAACTAGTCGCCCCCTGGGAACCCAGCCGTGGCTAATATTTAATTCAATTGTATAATCCCGCTACTGCGGGTCACTCAACTCTGTTTAAAATTAACGACACGCTTCAGGAAGGGGTTGGCAGTGGTGTAAAGTATAGTGGATGCAGTAGGCTTTGACTGCCCCGTTGCTCTCGTGGTTGCACGAGCGACTGCTGAGCGTCGAATCCTGGGTTCGATTTTCCGGCAAAGTGAAATGAAATGAAATACAGTGGGCTGCATCAATTGGGTACCCCTCTTGAAAGCATCTAGCAACTGGGGTAAGGTACCAAATTGATGCAGCCCATGCACAGTGACCAGCACATCAAGCTACCCCAATCTGTCAAATATCTTTGATAGATTTTCAACTTTACTGCAAAGGAATAAGGTGCATATCCAATTGGAAAAATTGACAGTATAATTTATTTTGGATTTTATGAGAGTCCAACAAAACAATTCAGCGCCCTGTCTGGAAGGGCCAAGAGCTATCAGAGCCATAGGTACAAACCCACACATACTTTGTGTAAATTATTTCATCACCACTGCTCTCAAAACGGTGAAGGAAAACATCGTGAGGAAACCGGCATGAACTAAAACCAAAATTTCGAAGACATGCGACATCTACTAACCTGCACTGTGGTAGATTACAGTACAGCCCACTCCCTCTCACAGAGAGGAGGCCTGTGTCCCAGCAGTGGGAACATTATAGGCTGATTATGCATTTCACCCATTTGTTTAATGCATTGCGATTGCAACAGTGTGGTTGTCAAAAATGGGGACATATTGTGATCAAACAAAAAACTACAAAACTTGCAATTGCTTGCTTGCCTGTGATGATAGTTGTAGGTACCTATGTGTTTTAAAATAAATAAATAATAAGAATTATTCTTAACCGGGAGGTCAAACAGCACTACTAAATATAGGAGGAGGCTTGTGTCCCAGCAGTGGGAACATAGGCAGATTATGCGCTACTGCTGCCGATTCCCTTGTTCACAAACTAAACTAGGTTTTAAGTTCAGTGCATCTTTTTCTTTCTGTTAACCCTTCGTGTGCACGTAACGTAGATCTACGCGAGACACAATGGCTTTTTAATCGGGTCTGTAATTACGACATTTAACCGGTTAATCAAGAAAAGGACAGAAGATCAATTTTAGTTCAGTCCTGTCAAATTAATGAGCGCCTGACACTACTCCATACAAGTTTAGACGTGATTAAAAACTTGCCTACTAAAATTACGTCAATTTACGTCAGGCGCTGATTAATTTGACAGGACTAAACTAAAATTCATCTTCGGTCCTTTTCTTAATGAAATTGAAAGAAAAAGATGCAATGAACTTAAGTTTAGTTTAGTTTGTAAACAACAGAATCGGCACCATTGTATGGAAAAACCCAACACTTGGTGTTAAAATGGTAGCTACATGAACAAAACAACAAAATTATTATAAACGCACCGTGTGCCCCAGTTTCTTAATGATATTTGGATATCTAAATGCCATTACAATAAAGCTCACTATCTGGGTTAAACTCACTTGATATAGCTATTATTATTGAATTACTGTACTTATGTTTATTTAGGTTATGTTTACTAAAAAAAAGTGTAGGGTGGGGTGCATTCAATGAAATCATATAGCAGGCAAGGACTTCGACATGCAAAGTGAAACCATGAATTCAGTAGACCCCCTAGCGTCGAAATGTTTCGTCGTTTATCTAAATATTCATGGCGGAAAGCGATGGATGAGGTCTATGATGGGACGAGCAAGCTCAGAAGATGCCCATTGTGCTTTATTAAGAGCGTTTACGCAGTACGGCATTTCATACAAACTTTAAAGCCCTTGTTTTTCGAAAGGAATGAACCGATTTTAATGAAACTTAAAAACAATTAGAGCTCAGTCTGGCAGTGGGCAGCTTAATGGATCATAGTACTTTATACTTTTTGATAAAACTCTATCAACCTACACGTACCTCGCGAAATTGCCCGCCTGATGATCACTCAAAAAATTTTTTTGGCCTAAATCCTGCGGCGGCGCCAAGCCACGCCCCCTTAAAATTTTCGCATATTAGGAAAGCAATCAGGCTGGAGTGTCCGCGATAGTACAAATACTTACACGAAAGCAATTTCTTTTTAATCACATTTAACACGTTTTCAGAAAAAAAAAATGGGTAAGACTACGACAAGAACTTCAAAAGGCGCTGCGTGGATATTGTGGATTGTCAACTTCATTGTTATGGTAAGTTTAACATTTCACTGTATTAAAATACTAGCTGCCGCCCGCGGCTTTACACGCGTGGTATGTCGATAAAAATAGCCTATGTCATTTCCCAGGGTTTTGAACCCTGGGAAATGACATATCCTCATACCCATAGACTTATAAAAAAACAAACGGTCCGGCCGGCATACTTACTGTGCTTCACTTTTGATATGCGTGGCGCGGAGTCTATCTTTTTTTATACTTAAGTCTATGAGCAAAATATAGAAAATATTTCAAACGGATATCCACCGTTTACGTCGTTTATATTTTGGATGACGGTAGATAGAAACGTCAAAGTTGTTTTTTCACGACTATAAAAGGGGGAGCTCCAAGTGGCAGAGAGCACGCACTCCATACTGAATGCGCGCAGCAAATTGTCACTTAAGTGCAAATTGCGCATTTACACCGCGTGCATTCGGCCAATCCTGACCTACGCGTGCCCTGTGTTCGCACACGTTAAACCCTACCGTCTCCATAGGATGCAGACTCTCCAAAACCGATTTCTCCGAAAGGCCACGGGCGCCCCGTGGTACCTTAGGAATAACCAACTACATGTTGACCTTAAGATCCCAACAATCCAACAGGTAATGAAACGCCTCACCAAGGGCTTCTTCGATAGGGCTGAAAAACATCCCAATCCCCTGGTCTCTTCAGCCGCCCAATACGTCCCCTCCAAAATCTCCAAGATTCGCCGTCCTAGGCATACCCTCCTCATACCCGACGACCCCATCACCCTTCTCCAAGAAAGCTGTAGGGAAACTAGTACATTACGCAAAAACAAGTACAAACCGCGTACCCGGCCCCGCCGTCGAGGCCCCTGTAATATCACTGCCCGACCCTTGCTCGACAAGCCAGCCCGCGAGGCTGAGCAAGTAGCTTTAAACTCCCCAAATATAAATAACCAGACCCAGCCTGACCATTGCTGCCCTCCCCTCAATGACTGAATGAGCCGAGGCCCGAACCCCACAGGGGGTGCCCTTAGTGTAGCTCATTTAAAATAAATATCCTTAGTTTGTAAGCCCTGGCTGGGGGCCTTAAAGTAATTTTTGGCCACCACGGGATAGTCCGGTTAAGCAGAAAGGCAACCTTAGCGAGTTGCAACTGCTAGTGGTCACGTCAAAAAAAAAAAAAAAATGGCAGAGAGCATTCTTGTTCGAGACATCGACCAGAACGGAGCTCCAGCCTACAGGTAAAAGTTAAGTTATTTTATTGCTGTTATTATTAATATTATATTATTATGTTTGCTGTTTTACTAATTGTTATTATGTTTAATTGCTGATATTATTATATTGCTGTTATTCTGAGTTCTTGGATCATTGTCCAACTGTTGGAATTAATTGTTTTTAAAATAACGATAATTTATGGCAATTTAAGAAATTTGTTGATAGAATACTTTGATTCTGTTTCCATGGAGTTTCTTGTCCTTCTTCTCCATGATGACCTAGATTTGAAACTGACGACTAGCTTTCTGATTAATTACTGACAAGCCTAAATTGAAATAAATGTCTAGCTTGTCTTTCTGTGCTGTATTTAATAAAATCCTTTCTCTACATTCCATATTCATGGGTACTTGTACACTTATTAAATAACTGGTAACCATTTGATATTCAAAGCCATATATATGGGTAATATACGTATACATTGATATATATGTCGCAGCCAACTGGTTAAATTAGCCGTTCAGTTAACTGCCTAGCCTTTCAACTAAACGGCGGCCGTTCAACTAACGGCCTGAATGATATTCAATTACAGTTTAGGTTGGAAGTCTGTAACCAATCACGCGCGAGCCGAATTGGTTGCAGTAATTAAGGCATTGCACCCCGACCAAGTGGGTTAGGTTAGGTTAGAACTGTGATCAACCGCGTTCGAGCCGAGGGAGGAAGCGAGGCGAACACTACTTCTAAAGGCCAGGCAGTTAACTGAACGGCTAATTTAACCAGTTGGCTGCGACATATAGATTATACTTTATTTGCTAATACGTGCATAAGCACAAACTTTAACCAATTTCTGCCTGCCCCAAAACTTTGAATCTTATTTATGTAAGACCAGTATCTAACAAAATTGACAAAGAACAAGTAGCAAAAACTTTTTAAACTTATTTTTTTTGCTTACTTTTGTGATCTTACACGAGAATGATCTAGAAACCATGTATGAAAAAACAAGACTTGTTTGGACCTCCATAGTCTTACAGCCCCAATGTTTTGCGTGCGTTTCGTTGGGCGCTACCGTACTCAGCGAATTTTCACTCCATCATCTGCCTAGCCTTTTCCAACATATGTTAGGGTCGGCTTCCAGTTTAACCGGAGGCAGCTGAATACCAGTATTTTACACGGAGGGACTGCCTATCTGACCTCCACAACCCAGTTACTAGGTAATACGACACACCTTGGCAAGTCTGGTTGTCAGACTTTCGGGCTTCTGAAGACCCGTATCAAAGATCGAATGACAGCCGGGACTAACGGCTTAACGTGCTTTCCGAGGCAGCCATCCACATACCAAACGCGGCAAGCGTAGCTTAACCTGATCCTATCGACCAGTGCAGCTGTTATTATTTAGCCACGAGTCCCTATCAGCGAATTTTCACACCAAAATAAAAACATGCGGTAACCGTTATCTGGGCCGACCTCGACGGCGCCATCCATCTTCAAGCACTCATTGTGTAGACTTTATGATTTACTTATGTATTTATGATGTAGACGGTTTAGTTTTCCATAAGACCCTGAATGTCATTGCCAGTGGCTGACCTTGATTCAAACCTAGGTCTAGCTGACCTAAAGACTTGACCTTCATATGTAAATTGGACGAAGAAAGTGATACGTCCTTCACAAGGTATTTTATTTTAGTCTTGATTAATTGAAATTTGAATGTTCCAAACTTTGTAAATCAAACATATTGTTAAAGTAACTAGTGTGTATTTATTCAGATTGGATTGCAGAATATCTAGGTTACCAAATATATATTTTGAAAGGTCTGTGATCTAAAGAAGACATTTCAGGAATTTGAAATTTCTATAGAATACTTATTTTCTTCTTTAAATCAGTGTCCATTCAAAATATATATTTGGGAACCTAGATATTCTGTGATCCAATCGGAATAAATACACTACTTTAAGCAATGATATTATAAGTGATATGTTTGATTTACAAATTCTTTTGGTATTACGTTTGTATGAGATACGCATGCTTCGCCGGCCCCTTAAGTATAGCAAATCTGTAGTAAAAGCTTAACCAGTTTTAGATTACGGGATAACACAAGTTTCTTTTTTACTAGACTGCCATAACGGTCTACTGCTAGTGATCATAAACACTTCGCCACTGTTGAACATCGGATGCTACAGGTATTTTTCTGGAAATTCTCAGGAGACAGCCCGATTGATGGCAAAAGGCTCGCCTCATGGAAACATGGGACTTGAAAATAACTGACAAAATGTGGGTGTAGGATCCTTCTATAGTTACAGTCCCCCCCCCCCTCCCCCTGCGAGGATTACAGGGCTACAGGCGTGATGTATGATGACTAGGTAACACAAGTTTCTTGTTTCAGATGGCCTGCATATTAACAGTTGCATTTGGCTTATGGATCATATCGTCTCCCACCACAATTTCAAGTTTTATTGATGCATCTGGAAGCTCAACTTTGAAGGTGAGTACCTAGTTGTTTTATTCATTTAGGGCTGATTTTTCGATCATCTGATAACTTTATTCGAGGAATCATTTTGAAATTTTGACAGTTACTTTATTTCGTACAAAAACTGTCAAACGTCAATTTTATTCCTCGAATAAAAGTTATTCTGGCGATGGAAAATCAGCCCTGTGTGTCCCTTTTATTCCACGTCGATGTTAAGATAAAATTACTGGTATTACGGTCTACCAAAACGCAAAAACAGCAGAACTAATGGCCGATGGTGCCGAAAGGTTCAGCGAGCGCGTACCGGCAGACGTTGGAAGGCCTGCCACAAGGTGGACCGATGACCTGGTGAAGGCCGCAGGAATCCGCTGGATACGGGAAGCACATAACCGCGAGGTAATTGCGAAACACACTTCAATAACATTCATTGCGTTATTTATGTTTTTCAAAATTTTCGAACATTTATGAAGCAATGTCCTTCAAAATGATTTAGATTGTGATTTATAGTATATTAGTTACGCAATTAGGATGCCGGTCGAAGAAGCAGTGCTTGGGAGAGGCCTATGTCCAGCTGTGGGCGTCTTCCGGCTGAAAAATGATGAAACACAAAATTAATCCTATTAATTCCTACTATCCTTAATCCTGTCTGTTGCCTTTTCACGCCTAAACCACTGAACGGATTTCGATACAATTTGGCAGAGATAGATTGCAGCCCGGGACAAGGCCAGTTTTTATCGACATACCTCGCGGGCGAAGCAGCGGGCGGAAGCTAGTAATATTATAAACGCGTTTATGAGGATGGATGGATGTTTGTTACTCTTTCACGCAAAAACTACTGAACGGATTTGGATATAATTTGGCACACACGATAGTTTATAACCTGGATTAACACATGACGTAGGATACTTTTTCCCGGCAATACTTTCCCGTGGGATAGCCGTGGCGGAGCCGCTGGCAAATGTTAGTGTTTTGATAAATACACGAGGCTTATTGTACGCTTTAGTTTTCTTGGAAAGCGGTGAACGGTCACACTATAACAGCTATCTAAATATAAAGCATTTTTCGGCACCATAATGTCAAATAGGATAGAGGTATGAGGAACTGGGTGTAAAGTTCACTCATCCTCCATAGAAGAGGAAGGATCCTCCGACGGGTGGTCTGTCTGGTGGGCAACTGCCCGACGATTGAATGTCGTTGACGTTGTATATGCTAGCCGCGCGGTGAACTCTGCTTCCGCGATGCAGGATTTTGCGAGACTTCAGAGTGATACGTAGTTCACGTGGCGAAATAGATATAGATAGGTACTGGTGAAAATCACAGATTTTCTTGACGACCGTTATAACATGACGGAATATTTTTCCTACAAAACCGAAGGATCTTGAGCTGGCCTAGCGTGGCAAAATCTGCGTATAATGTTCCCACTGCTGGGACACAGGCCTCCTCTCGGTGTGAGGGAGTGAGCCGTAATCCACCACGCGGGCCCAGTGCGTGTTGGTAGATGTCACATGTCTTCGAATTGTTGGTTCTAGGACATGCCGGTTTCCTCACACTGTTTTCCTTCACCGTTTTGAGAGCAGTGGTGATGAAATAATTTACACAAAGTAAAGCGCCTGTCTGAATTCGAACTCACGACCTAAAACATGTAAGTTGGGGCTGTTATTACCACTGGGCCATCACACTGCTCTCATACATGCCGCACTAAATAAATATACTATGTTCAATAAATAGCATGACAAATAACAATAGCGTTCGTGATAGGACAAGAGCGTTGTCCATGAATAAAATATCATTTGGCAGAACGTACCTAAGGCATATCTAGGTCGCGGTATTCACTTTTAAATAATAAAAATGACATGAAGGCGGATTAACTGTTCTTTGTGAAAGAGTTCGTTTGGCAAAAAGAGTTCTCCGGTGGCGATGTTAACGATATTTTACGCTATAATTGTACGGAAGCAGTGACTTACGAGTTCACAGGTCGTGAGTTAGAACCAGTTCCGGATTAGCCCACAAGCAAATTAAGCAATCGCTTAGGGCATCGAGTCTCGGGGGCACCATAAGGCAGAAACAGCACGGAAAAACTATTTGCTAGCATATGAAAGGCAAGGCTGTTTATTGCAGCAAGATATTACAAGACCCAAAAGTCACTCTAGAGATGTGCGCCAATTCTTCACAAATCGCTCGTCGATGTTTTGGAAAAATACGAGGCTACTAGTGGATAGGAGGGCCAGTGGCACTGTAGTCTGACTTTTAATTAGCTGCAGTAAAATGACAGCTTACATATGTTACTTAAATGACTGAAATTGGCGTCTTTTTGTTTTTTCGCGGCCGTCAACCAAATATTGTTTTTCTATTACAGAATAGTGTAACAAACGAAACTTATTTGACATGCATATCTCTAAACGCAGTTCGAAATGAGTTATTAAGAAGTGTCATTTTAATGCAGCTACTTAGAAGTCTGAGTATAGTGGTTAGAATCCAGACAAGCGCTTTACTTTGTGAATTTAATTTCATCACCACTGCTCACGAAACGGTGAAGGAAAACATCGTGATGAAACCGGTATGTCCTAGAAACAAAAATTCGAAGACATGTGACGTCTACCAACCCGCACTGGGCCCGCGTGTTAAAAGTATGGCCCACTCCCTCTCAGAGAGGAGGCCTGTGTCCCAGCAGTGGGAACATTATAGGCTGATTATGCACTTACACCCCCGACTGGAAGCTTACTTCAAATAAGTTTTCACTGTTTGCATTGATGTAAGTGTTAACAAGTACCAAATAGATACTCGACGGTACTAGAGTATTATATTATCTGTGGCAACGATTATGACGTAGTAGTTGCTTAATTATTCTTAAATTACTTTTCAAATATTCTCATTAATATCTAAATAATATTCTTTGTATTTATTTTCCCATAATAAGTCATTTATTTGATTTTTATAACAATAATTTAGTATTCATAACGTATTGAGTATTTTAACTGACAGTTGATTTTAAATATGGCGGTTTTAGTATAAAAAGGCGCGGAGGATCGTTTCAGGGCATTCATATTGTAAACTAGTAATAAGGACGTTGCTCTACCCAAATACAGACTGAGTGTGAATTATTTCGTGTTTGATTGTGTAAACCCTGCTACTGAGCATCATAAGGCTTAATTTTTTTTTATGCCAGGCTCCCTATAATAATCTTCAATGCCCTTTCGTTATTTATGTAGTTCATTTCTGTCCCCTCTCATACTACTAACGCCGTAAATATAGTAATTGACACACGATACGACTGATAGCTTGCACGACATTAGTATCAACTATATCCAGGTCATCTGGTAATTACGATCAAAAACCGGTAGAGGGCGCTTCGGAGTGACTGGGCGAAGTTATGTGGGGTGTGGGGCAGGCAAAGGGTTAGACAATGCAGTTTGTGATTTGGAGTAGAGTCAGCTTTAAAAGTAAAAGTTTGTGACCTGCTAAATCAATAAGGCTTTATTCTTATAAGTAGACTTCTTTTCCCAAGGGTAGTTTATTTATTTAGCTTGTAGGTTACATAATGACGAGTCGATTGAAGGTTGCCGCGGCCGTTTCGTGGATGGGTGATCATCAATTACTGTATATAGAGACTCCTCCGTGTCTCAAAAAGCACGTTAAGCTGTTGGTCCCGGCTGTTATTTGTAGATCTTTGAAGTCAGAAGCCCAAAAGTCTGATAACTAGACTTACGAAGAGGTAGGTATCGTGTTACCCAGTAACTGGGTTGTGGAGGTCAGGTAAGCAGTCGCTCCATATAAAATAAGTATTTATAGTCAGCTGCATCCGATTAGACTGGAATCCGTCCAGTTGGGAAAAGGCAGGTAGAATGATTGTCTTTTTTTACCATGATTTATTTCTGTAAGACTTTGAAAAGTATCCGATATACGAGTGCATAATGCCACCAACAACACCTTTATTTGACTGGCCAATTGGCCTTGCGGTGGTAGCCTGGTTTGCGCTCTCACCGGAGTCCAGCGTCAAGCAGTCTGCTGTGTTTCGTCGATGCGTGGGAGTTCCAGTGCCTTAGGCATCTTCTGGGCACGCTCGTTCTATCATAGACCTCATTCATCGCTTTCCATCAGGCGTGATCGAGGTCAAGAGCCAGATATTTACTAGATGGCCTGGGAACTGGAGGATTTAAGCTACTTTCATCCTGTATGTTTGTTTAAAAAAATGATTACAAATTACGCTTAAAATATTATGGAAGTTTACTTGCTTTAGACAGAATGGGCTACAAGAAAAAACTGGTCAAGTTCTGTATTTGATGATCTGAATGTAATATTATCCATCCATACTAATATTATAAATTCGAAAGTAACTCTGACTGTCTGTATGTTACCTTTTCACGCCTAAATATCGATAAAATTTGGCAGAGAGATAGATTGCATCCCAGGAAAGGACCTAAGATAGTTTTTATTAACATACTTCGCGGGCGAAGCCGCGGGCGGAAGATAGTAGTTTATAAACCAGATTAGCAAACCAACATCAAACCTTACTTGTTTGCCAGTTAAGTTATTTATAACCCGAGCTCCAGTAAAATTCAATAGAAGTGCATGTCACGGCGTGGCACCGACACGACCGGGTCACAGACTACCATGCTGTGGGTTAATTATGTCATACCGACAGCCGATAACGTAACGTAACCTGTGTTGAGCTTTTTATTGCGATATGCACAAAATGTTGAACTTTGAAAGCTCAACATTTCAGAATAAAACCAAGCTCAACTTATTTTTAGGCCAAAGAATCTGCATTGCCATCCAACGTGGCAATGTTGCCAGCCTTTTGGGGACTTTTCCCACTGACAGCGATGCTGACTTTTATAAGCCAATGAGCTTTTCCATTTTTTTTTCTTAATATACTTGTACATAATAGTTACATATATTTTGCCCCGCTATTATTTCGTTTTCGCTTAGGCGTTTGTTCAGCCTTTTTCCAAACGCGGTCACTATCGGACTGCATAGAAAAGAAAGAGAAGCGCGATGACACAACGCTGGTAATTTATTGCAAAATATGAAACAATCATCTATTGTTGATTTATCAAACACCAAACAAATAAAAACCGTATACTGAAATTCGGCCAATTAAATTGTCTTTTATATGGTGAAAGTTTTATGAAAATACACCCGATAGTGTTTGCGTGATTATCGTTTTTATGTCCGCGGTAGACATTACTTTACAAATTAATTACACTATGTTAAAAAAATATAATTGCAAATATTCACATATCAAATTACGAAGAAAATGGTCTAGTATAACATTTATTTTTTTCATCGAAATCGTGATGTTGAATTTAAAATCGTTAGAAGTCGTATATCTGCGGGTTAATTATAATTGGGTTATCAAATGCAAAAATATTTTTTCAAATCCGACTTGTAGTTCCATACTATAGATTAGTGCGTTGAAAGAAACAAACAAACTCTTCAGCTTTATTATTAATAGGTATAAATAGACACTTGTTTTTGACAAGTGTTTTACAATACCTGTTGAAAACAAGTAGTTACATGTCATATTTTGTATCATCATCATTTCCGCCGAAAGACTTCCACCGCTGAACATATAATAAGCCTGACCAAGCACCGCCACTTCGACTCGTTCTGTGCTTCTCGCATCCAGCTGATTCCTGCGGCCTTCACCAGGTTATCATAATGCGGGTTGCAGATCAAGAGACCGTGGAGTTTCTTGCCGGTTCTTCTCCATAGGAAACTACCAATTGGAACCGTGCACCTAGCTTCTGACGTTTCATAAGTGCCAATGTAGGTTTATGTGAAATAAAATATTTTGATTTTAGAGCTAATCTCAGTTAGTTTAGCCAGTTTTTCATACATGTGGCATAGTTTGCGGTCTGCACACAAGTATGGAAAACTGCGTCAACTTAGTTTAGCTCTTGGTCTGCAACCCGCATAAGAACTGTCTAGTATAACGAGAGTGTAAACGCTGGGTTATAAATAAATATACTATAAAGCAGTTTACTGAGAGCAATCTACTCTGCCTTGGACATTTTCATCCACGTCAAACCGCCTTGCAATGACCATTACCTACCTATATTGATGGAATTCTAAGGACCACATAAGAAGTCCCAATATTATACCCACAGCCAACGTCTTTCTGCACATATATTTTTTTGTTAAATATGTTCACAGGCGTTATTACAAGATATGCTGACTCTTCAAGTAGGGATCGCTCTGACAGCCATCGCCATCTTCCTATTCTTCGTCTGTTTCATGGGGTTCTATGGTGCCATCACCAGGTCACCGTTCTTATTGTTTATGGTAAGAAATAGCTTCCCGAAAATATACAGGGTTACTTGTAATTCGACGTATATTCGTCAGGAGCTGATAGGGGGGCCAAAATGCAACAAATTGAACCTCCCCTAAGAATGGCCGAAATTCAATACCTAGTTTTTCGAGATATATTATATTTGAATTTTAAGGGTTTTTCGATATAATTCCAAATAAAAAAAAAACATATTGGAAGGGTAAAAATGATGTTGTAGCTGGCACATCAATTAAGCTATGAACATAATTAAAAGTACTTAATTGAACAAAATTATTAAAATGATGGAATAATATCTTACCAATATTTTCATTATACGCCTCAAATTTTTTCAAAAATTTCGTAAACTATTGCATTTCGGCCATACATATGGAAGGTTCAATTTGTTGCATTTTGGCACCCCATCAGCTCCTGACGAACCCTGTATTTTTTTTTTTTTTTTTTTTTTTTTTAGGATGGGAAATCATCCAATGACTCCTCCCGCTCTGGGTGGAGCGGAAGGGAGTGTCAGACTCTTACTGACTAAAACCCATCCGTGTTCCTTCCTTAGCCCTTTATGTTCCGGGGCAGCGGTAACCCTTTCGGACAATCCCGCTGCCCGACGAACCCTGTATTAGACTTCCATTTTAGATAGGTACATAAAATTACTCATCCTTGGATCACTCGAATGAAAAATATAGCATAACATAATCAGCCTATAATGTTCCCACTGCTGGGACACAGGCCTCCTCTCTGTGAGAGGGAGTGGGCTGTAATCCACCACGCGGACCCAGTCCGGCAGTCACATGTCTTCGAATTTTTGATTCTAGGACATGCCGGTTTCCTTACGATGTTTTCTTTCTACGTTTTGAAAGCAGTGGTGATGAAGCAATTTACACAAAGTAAAGCGCCTGTCTCGGTTCGAACCTACGACTCGTCAGTCGCGGCCGTTAGTACTGGGCCATCACTGCTCTCTGACTGAAAAATATATTAATTTTAAAATCCAGGTCAATGTTAAACAAATAAGTAGGTTTGTATTAAGGTGAGTATGGACTAGAGCATTATCTCAAACATTTTCATGTAACGTAACGTTCGCGCGTTCCTGCGAATGCTCGACACAGTATTCGAAGAAATGAATTTTCTATTTTGTGTTTATTTTTCGTTGAAATGTCGCCCTCTCTGAGTCGCACGTTTTGCCCGCGTTCGTGTCTTTGCCTGATGAAATGTTAGTGACAACATGCCGTTGCCGCTCGTGTATTTCAGCACAAATACAAAAGTGACACGTTGTTAACGGCTGCAGTCACTAATTCCGATTCAACCTGTCTCTTGCTGCCCTCCCCCAGCGACGCCCAAAGCCGAGGTTCATACCCCACAGGGGGCACCCCCTGTGGGGTATGAACCTCGGCTTAGCGTGTAGTCGCTTAGTTTTTAAGTTTTTTAAGCCCTGGCTGGAGGCCTTAATTTATTGAGGCATCCACAGGTAAGCACGGTTAAGCAGACGACAACCTCATAGGTTGAACTGCGAGAAGCCATTTATTTAAGTTGCTCTATGATAGGGGTTTGGTTTCCGCACTTAGTCCTTCAATTGAAGTGCGTGGGTCGTGGCGGCCGTCGGTGGTTATTCCAACCAGCCCACCTCCCTCCAGAAGCTGATTAGGTCTCCTGGTCTGTTCGGCTGCAGTTGTACACGGCAAACTTATCTACTAGGATTCGCTCTTTTGTGTGCAACAAGTTGTAATACAGCATCGAGCGTCGTGCTCATTGTTCGGTTCGTGAATAGGCGACACATTGTGCGACTCGATGTTTTGTTACAAGTAAATGCTCTAGTATATACACACCTTTAGTTCATCGATTCGTATGATGCGCGTGTGACATAATTTATCTTTTCGTTCGATCCTCAAGGTGACTTTCAAATTCTATTTGACTGCAACCACCAATGACATAATTATGTCATCTGCGTAGCCTTTTCCCAACTATGTTGGGGTCAGCTTCCAGTCTAACCGGATGCAGCTGTGTACCAGTATTTTACATCTAGCGACTGCCTATCTGACCTCCACAACCCAGTTACTGGGTAATACGATACCCCTTGGAAAGACTGGTTGTCAGACGTTCAGGCTTCTGACGACCCGTAACGATTGTCAAAGATCCTGTGCGTGTCCAAAAAATTTTTTTTCCTTTCTTTATTATCTATAGCACTCTCCCTGCCGACAATATATAAAACTTTTTAAGTTCAGGAGGCCATGGAGGTTGCCGGCGGGTCCCAAAGTTTCTGCTTGTGAACGCCGTGAATCAAAAGTCAAAATTATTACAAGAGGTCGTGGGATACGCCGGCGGGTCCAAAAAAAAATCTTTCAGAACGCGTGGGATCCGCCCTGACCTCCTGAATTCAAATTATTTTTACAACTACTGGCGTGCTGTTATGGAAAATATGATAAAAGTATTAAAAAATGTGCTTTGGCCTGCTGAACAAAATTTTTTGGGGGCCGCCGGCGGTTCCCGTGGCAGGAAGAGTGATAGGGTGTTTTTTTTAAGTGTTCTATAATATTAAATTGAAATAATTCATTCCAGTACTCTGCGCTAGTGCTGCTACTCTTGCTACTGGAATGCGCTCTACTCTACTATTTCTCAAGCAACTTAGTTGAGGTAAATATTATAATTATTTAGATATATTTATTTAACCGTTTATGCACACATAAGTGTGTCAAGAAGAAAGGAACAGAAAAATTCGTACAAAGATTAATGAATGAGTGATTTTGTGAACAAATCTTCACCCACTTCCTGGGGGCCTAAAAAGGCCACTTTGGCAGAATCATAAAACAATTCCTAGCACGCAATTCATCTGTTTGACAGTTTTACATTTATATATCCCTGAAGGGTTAGGCAGAGGTGTACCTATAGCATTTTACGAATCTCCATAAAAAAAACTGTCAATACAGATGAATTGTGTGTTAAGAATTGTTTTATGATTCTGCCAAAATGGCTGTTTAAAATAAAAATTACCAAATCAGCCAAGCCTCAAATGATGCGCTTTCCAACGAGCATTTAATTTTTATTAAACAGGACACATACCAAGACCAAGACCCCTGCTGTTATTAGGGTCCCGTACCTCAAAAGGAAAAACGGAACCCTTATAAGATCACTTCGGTGTCCGTCTGTCCGTCCGTATGTCGATGTCTTTGGTACCTGCCTGCCAGTATTCTTAGTTTTTTTTTTTTGCTGAATGTGCTCGCTCTTGACCTCGATCACGCCTGATGGAAAGCGATGGATGAGGTCTATGAAGGAACGAGCGTGCCGAGAAGATGCCTAAGGCACTGGAACTCCCACGCATAGACGAAACACAGCAGGCTGCTTGACGCCCTACCACCGCAAGGGACGAATTGGCAGTCAGATAAGGTGATGGGTGTGACTGTCCAGGATGCGCCGAGCGGTCCGTTCAGTTGAGTAACTGGCGGAACAAACTGCGCTACACGAGGAGGCTTCTTCATGCACTTCAAAATAGATATAGTATTTTGATAATAACTAAGTAACGTTACTTTTTATGGTCATTTCAGAAAGGTCTTCAAGACGATGGCCAGTGGACACACGCTATGAGACTCGCTTTTAAGTGCTGTGAACACAAGTAAGTAACTTTTATCTACATTCATATTTTATAATTAGGCCAGTCAGCGTAGACAGTTTTGGAAAAATGGTCAATGGTTGAAGTGCTATATCTCGAAGGTCCTACTGGACTAACAGAGCTACACGGCTGCTCTCAAATTGTAAAAGAAAAAATTAAGTATACTTTAAAAATAAACCCGATGACTTTTACTTCAATTGCCAACCGATTTGAAAATTATATCGAAATCGAACTTGCGGTTTTCGAAAAATCAACAAAAATCTAAATATAAAAAGCAATATTTTGAAAAAGGTGATGAGCAATTGACGTTAGGCTATTGTAACTTAGATAAATTACAAACTCTCCCACTAAAAAGTAAAAAATAAAAACTTTTTTACAAAAAAAAAAAGAAGTCTGTTTTGAAGACAGTTGTTTTTTTTTTTTGTAAAAAAGTTTTAATGGAAGTTATAAGTCAAAAACTGAAAGAAGTCCGAAAATATCGAGGTTTTTCGAGCACCCCGCAATTAACATAGCGGGGTAATTGTGTAACACACTAGCAGCAGCAACCCAAGTAACAAAAATTGGTACTGTAAAAGTCCTGAGAACGTTTTGGAGCGCGCTAAAAGGCTCCATAATTAGTACTATAATGGTGTTGTAAACGTTTACAAAACCCCAAATAGGCCCGAGTTTTATCACTGATTTATTCTATAAACATTACATAAAGGCTCTCACGGTGATAGTTGAGATGTAAAAGTGTAGTGAAACGCTTTTTAGTACTAAAATAGTGCCACAAGCAATAATGTCAATTCGCACTATAAAAGTAACCAAAACATGTTGTCTAAAGTGCTATTTTGCACTTGCACTGTAAACGATTTGAGAGATCTTTCTTGACACTTATATTTTTCACCGTTTTTGTTCGTGTTGTGTCAATCGTGTTCCTCAAGAAAACAAAAATATCTGTAAGTTTTAATGGCTTTTATTTTTGTAGTTCCTTTATGCAATGCACTCTACTGATAGGAAGTAGGACATGCTAGCTTCTGCCTGCAACTTCGTCCACGTGAAATTTCTTGTTTTTAGGGTTCCGTACCCAAAGGGTAAAAACGGGACCTTATTACTAAGACTCCACTGTCCGTCTGTCTGTCACCAGGCTGTATCTCATGAACCGTGGTAGCTAGACAGTTGAAATTTGAAATTTGACAGAATGTGTATTTCTGTTGCCGCTATAACAACAAATACTAAAAACAGAATAATATAAATATTTAAGGGAGCCCCCCTTACAACAAACGTGATTTTTTTGCCGTTATTTTATATGTAGTGTTAAATATTGTATGGTGGTACGGAACCCTTCGTGTGCGAGTCCAACTCTCACTTGGCCGGATTTTTTTTATTATCGCTCGCCTCCTGAGAGGCGTTGAATGAATGTGTGATGTTTAATATCCTGTAGCCTACCTCAAGAATTGGGCTATCGAATACAAAAAGATTTTTTCATATCCCAAGGGTAGTTTTAGAGATAAGCGGGTGCAAACAAAAAAAACAAACAAACTCTTCAGATTTATTATTAGTATAGATTAGATTACATAAGCATGTTCTGCTAACACAAAAAAAAACATCTTTTCGTTGGAGCACCCATCCTACAGTGCCCACCACAGAGCATGTAACCTTGTGCCCACATGTACCTTAACAATGTCTGATCATGTAGAACACCCGAATGATGTTTCGCATCTCGGCCACCCTTGATACGTTAAATTCCACATAAGTTAATTTACTCAATCTGCAATAATTTGTCATTATAGTAAGTTTAATTATTGTAATCGATTAGATACAAAGTCATTTATTAAGTTGCAACAATGTTACCAAGCTTAACATTTTTGATGTCTAGCAACAAACTCTCTCTCTGCGTTCATGTTTCCAAATGGCAAGTCAATTTTTTCTACTTTTGTAATTTTATAAAAGTAATAAATTCAACCTATTTTCCACGCATCAGTTTTTATATTTTTTTAAACATGGAAATTGTTATAAAAATCAGACGCACAAACTTTTCTCCAAATGTAACATTTTTGGAGGCCATACATTAGTGAAATTACTTACAATGAAAATAAAAGCAAACAAGCAGACGGTGCAGAGTGCAACTTCCTAACATTCCACAGAGTAAGACAACTGGCAGAGTCATGGTAATGAATTATTTATCTATTTGACACAAAACGTCAATTTGTCACGTCAGGATAACCCGCGAAATTCTTGGGCTTTGAAGATCCGTGGCATACGTACTGTCGCGCCATTTTGTTGATGATCAACTTTGAACTTTAAAATCTCAGAAAGGAACGTGACAATTAATTTACGGGGATTGGTCTTCTTATGTTTGCATTGATGTCCGCTATCATTTTATACAGGTCTTATGCGTGGCCGCCATTTTTAAAATGGCGCGATAGTTGGTATGCCAGCCTCGATAAAAAAGTCTTAAATCTCTGTAGAAGTTACGAAGATGGTTAAATGATACTGCTGCGTCTGCTGCTTTGCTTGAGCACACACAATTAGCGCTCATCGCGTGTGCTCCCTTCCTCCTTTGTATTACTAAACCTTTGGTCCGGATAATATATTTAATTTGACTTTATAAGCAGCAGTATCATTTAACCATCTTCCGATCTTCTACAATCCACTTTCATTTATTTTTTTCCAATTTGACGGTCAGTATCTGGTTGTTGATCTAAATTATGATTCGCGGTCATAACAAATGCTATTTCTACAATTATAATTGTGAAAATCATCCCCGGCGTTACCATTAAGATCTGCTTTGCCACCGTAACTGTGATTGATTAATTTCGGAGTTAGTTTGGCACTTCGAAGAAAGGACAATGGTTAGCGTCGACCCACTGAACAAACTGCTCGGCTCTACCTGACGCTATCTTAAGCATCATAACGCAATGGTTCTCCGCCCTGTTCGTTTCCAGATGGGCTCCGTCGACAACTCTTCGGTAAATATTATTCAATATGTATGAGTCCACTGGAGCACCAATCAGTTCAAAGAAACTGTTTCTATATAACTTCTGATATGATTTCTCTTGATTATCATTCATGTTCGACATGTTTCCAAGTTGTTTGGTTTCCAACAAATCGTAAAATCCGTAGAGACTATCTGTACATTTTAACTCGGGGGAGAGCTGGACATCCTGACCCATGTTGGAGAAATAATATTTGAGTGTAGGAAAATGATACTCCAACCCATTGTAAGCGATCAAGCACACGGGTTTCTGGAGACAGTTGATGAATGAGTTGATGGTGTTGAAGGCGTTCAAGTTGAAATGTCCTTCTTTTTCGAGCAGTTGGTTGTTGAGGCCGCTCAGCTGCACGCTCCCGCGGGTCATCTCCTTGCAAGGGTTGAAGAACATCAGGAGCTTGTGCTGCACTCGTAACTCTTCATTCGCTTTGCGCTCGAGGAAGTGTTTGCGTTTAATCGCTAACATACCCAATTCTGTGAATCCTGGCATGCCATGTTCTCTCGTCGGGAGGCCAGTTGCCTCTGTATCAAGGAACACGTATGTTTGTATCGGCGCCATTAGGTACTGTTTGTACAGTTCAGGTTTTTTTTAAATGATATATTAGATATTTAGAACACTTCTAAAAAAGGTTTAAGATTATTATGTGCTGAACGGCGCACCACCAACCACCAAGAGCTTAATTAACTGTATGGATAATTTTGTTGTTCATAACTTAATCGTTTTTAAATAGAAAAATGATGTACCTACCTACAGTCAGTTTCAAAAGTATCTGAAGAAAATGTAAACAAATAGATCAGAAACTGTACATAATCATCATCTGTCTAGCCTTTTCCCAACAATGTTGGGGTCGGCTTCCAGTGTAACCGGATGCAGATGAATACCAGTATTTTACATGGAGCGACTCTGACCCGCACAATCCAGTTACTGGGTAATAGGTACGATACCCCTTGGTAAGACTGGTTGTCAGACTTTCGGGTTTCTGACTACCCGTAACAACTGTCAAAGATCCACGAACGACAGCCGGGACCAACGGCTTAACGTGCTTTCCGAGGCACGGAGGGGTCTCGGTATGTAAAGATGGTCACCCATTAACAGACCAACCGCGGCAAGCGTAGCAACCTGACCGATCGACCTGTGCGGCTGTTATTATTTAGCCACTGGCCCCTCAATGGATAACCAATATCCTTCAAAATTATTCAGATTGTAATTGATAGAGTGCTACGCAACTAGAGTGCTGAACAGAGTATGTTTACACTTTCAACAGATACATTTAGAACATCCTATACCAACAGTCATATCATCGGCATTCCAGCTGCAGTTTTAAGATAAGGAACTCGTTTGCTATGAGTGACTTGTGCACGTTATAATAAAAAATAATTATCGTGTGTTTTACGAAATATTACGATTGGAATATCTCTTCAAATACGAGACCATCAGCATCGTGGCATCGTCGTCGTCGTGGGCATCTTCTGGATAAATGGCCACTACAGCGGAAAAATTGCTTTAACATGTTGCGTTATTACTGCAAAAGGCACTAACTGACCTAAAGAAATGTCAAAAACTTAAGACTTACAAAAGAATACCATAACTTATTGAAGGTGATACCTAACCAAATAATGAACTCTAAATTAATTAGTTACTTGTTGTTTATGATTATTTTTTAAGAGCGTTTACGAGGTACGGCATTTCATACAACATTTTAAGCTCCTAAATTACTTCATACGCATAAGCAGGATACAAAGGTATAAAAGTTACACCAGAACACTTTCGAAAAAAAAAAAGTGTTACAGCCAAATTACCTAGACCGATTTAAAATTTTCCATAGAAACAGAGATTTCCAGATATCCTTTTTTTAATTTTTCCCATAACATTCGGTTTCCTACAAAATGGTTGAGCTGGATTTGCTGATCCACGCGTCATGTTCGTGAACGGGAGCCATCGGTTGAGACTGGTCATCTCTTAACTGCCAAGGCTTATTTTTAATCTTGTATTTTGAATTGTTTCTTCATTTGTGAGTTTGTGAGCGACCACGTCTCAGACCACGACTAACGACAAAGAATCGATGTTACTTGAATCGATTTGTCCAATAATTCAATCAATATTTTTGCCACAGCATCTCAATACCTGACAATAAGAAGCCACCGTGGTCTTGCTGCGGTTCTGATGCGTATCCGGACAACTGCACTACAACACAAATGTTTAAGAAGGTAAGGATCCACTATCATCATCGTCATTTCAGCTGAAAGACGTCCACTGCTGTCACAGGGTCTCCCCCAAGCATCTCCACTTCGACCGGTTCTATGATTCTCGCATTAAGCGGGTTCCTGTGGTCTTCGCAAGATCTTTGTTCCACCTTAATGGCTTTCTAACGTTACGTCTTCCATCATACCAGTCTGTAAAGACCCATCGTACTGCTGAAATAAGTCTCTTACTTATTTCGCTCCCATTATGGAGTCCTGTACGTTGTGTAGAATATGTTCCTAGAGCTAGGAAACCTTAGAGGTCAATTTTACGTAGTTTTTTTTGCATTTCTCCGTCTAGTATAGTGGATGATTTTTTTACCGTATCGAAATTTTTACAAGGTGTTCTTTCTACCCATGAATATGAACAACTTATACTATGGGACCAACGCTGAAATCACAAAAAAAAATCGGCTGTTTATTACAAAAGTTCAATACCTACTTGACCAAAATGTATGAAACAGCAGATTTTTTTTTCGTGATTTCAGAGACGGTCTCACTCGAAGGGGCGAACTAACTGACTGAAGTCATCCCGGTGTAATCCAACAGTGGTACATTAAGGGGATTTGTTGAAAAAAATGTGTTTTTTGTATTTCGTGTGACTTGTTAAGTATGTGGAATAGGGATTTAATATTTTGGTATATATGTTTTTTGACTCTTTGGCCTAGTATCATGTAAAAGGAATACACGATTCAATGATTTTTTCTCGATACAAAAAAATTCCAAAGTTATACATATTTTTTTTACTTTTTTCGATATCACGGGGTAACGCTTAAGAGTTATTCAATGGTTATCATATCAAAGTTTACTCAAAGTAGTTTTAAATTTAATTAATTTATTTTGTTAAAAAAGGAGTAAATTCGTTTTGGCACATAGGTCGTTTTATTCCGAGCGCACGCACATTATAGGCATCACTCTTCTTTTGAGTTTCAAAAGTAATTGCATCACTTTCGCTCACTTACTAGGTTTTCGTGGATTTTATATTATTATTTGTTCTTCTGTTGCAGGACTGCCACTCGTCCATAGTAACCTGGTTGGACCGATACCAGTTGCCAATTTACACGTCTTTAGCAGTACTGCACGTAGTATTGTCGTCCTGCTCTTTTGTACGACGGTCGTGTCATGCGTCTCGCTCTTATAGCTAGCGTTCGCTGCGGCGCGTAAGCGGTAAGTTCATTATCTTTTTGACACTTTAGTTGACAGTGATGGAGGTTGTATACCTACATGACAGTGTTTTAAGATTCGAGTAAAACTGTTTAGAATATGTCGCTACAAACTGTTCCGTCAAAAGAATAAAAGTCGTTGTTTATTATAATAATTGTGGTGTTAATAAATGTGTTCGATCCAAGTAGCCTCTTGATTTCAACAGACAGCTCAATAGAGTTTAGTCTTTCCCACTTTCAACCATGCAGTTTTCTGACCGAAGGGGGTTAGCTTGTTGTTGAAATGCAGTTAAAATTAATATTATAAATGCGAAAGTGTCTGTCTGTCTGTTACCTCTTCACGCTTAAACCGCTGAACCGATTTAGATTAAATTTGCTATAGATAGTTTGAGTCCCGGGAAAAGACATACGATAGTTTTTATCCCGATATTCTCACGGGATCGACATTTATGCTGGTGAAACCGCGGCGCGCTGCTAGTATTTCAATAAATTTAACATCAGTAATATTTTCTGTGCTTTTTGAAACCAACATTTTGCGATTTTTGAGTCCTAAGAAATATTCTGTGTTGAGGTATTGTTAGAGTCAGGATAATACAGCTTCATTAAAACAATTACATACCAATCACTGTTTTAATCAATACCTATAAAATATGCAAATAATAACTAATACCTAACTAATTAATAAAAATAACAAATTTAAATCCCAACTTAACTAAAACTATACAGAAACAAAAATAAAGCGTCAAAAAAATTCATCCGCATCGCTGTCGACTGGTAATGTACCCAAGAGACTGGCGGCATTACCACGTTGTATTGCAATGCTATATGATATACCTACTTCTGTTTATTTTAGCATCACCACATCCTCCACATCCTGGGCCCCTAGAGGCCCCAGAGGGTCCAAGAGTGAGACCTGGATGGAGCAGCCGCGTGACACCGACGGTGGAGCCATCTACCGAAGACGTTATAATGCTGGTTGTGGGCAGAGCTCGGCTGGGTTGGGTAGACAAGTGAAACTCCTGGTTAGACTGGACTGGGTAGACAACTGAACTTCATGGCTACTCTGGGTAAGGAAGACACTGCGCCGTGATTGCGTAACAGACTATGTAAAATAGTAATGGTTTTTTCATTTTGACAGTTATAGTGTGTTACAGAATTAGGATACATGTCCAATACAATGTCCCAGCTGTGGACTCATATAATAAGGGTATTGGTACTGTGTACCATAACTATACTTATTTATTAAAATCTTGTAATATTTGTACATGAATATAGACAAGAAATAAACTTTTGTGTGAACCATAAGGTATGTGCTTTATAGAAAATTCTACAATATAATATTATTAAGTAAACTACCTATTAGTGACCTAAGAATTATAATTATAAGAGGTACACACGGCTACACATCAAGCTATGCATTTCCAGTTTGAGTTGACCTCGCATTGTATAGGTTTTTCGTACAATCAGAGGTCAGCTTATACTGGTAATGTATAGCTTGATGTGTAGCCGTGTGTACCTATATTTTGGCTATACAAGATGGAGACGACAATAAATTAAACTTCGCACTCATATCTAATGACGTTCCCAATCTGCATACGAAATAACTTTTTTACAAAAAAAAAACAACTGACTAAAAAAAAAACACTATACTTAATGTGAAGTGGTTTCGGAAGTCGGTGTCGTTGGTTTTTTGACACCGGCCCTTTTAGTGCTTTTTTTGGAAGTCGGTTGTTGTTGTTTTTGTTGTATTTTTTTTTTTTACTTTTATTTGTACCTACCTATCCCACACAAACTCATATAACTCTACTTGCTATGTAAATATGACAGGAACATAATAAAACATTATCAATATAAACTAAGTGAAAAATAAATCGTGTTATTGAAGCTAATTCAACAACTACCAAAGCCAAGTTAATAAAATTTATATGGGACCACCCCTGAAACATACCTTATCCATTAAAAAAAGAATTTTGCACATCTGTCCTGTATGCCCGAATATATACATGAAAAAAAAACATCCATATTGAGAACCTCCTCCATTTTTGAAGTAAGTAGTTTAGTCACTATAGCTATTCAATGATTGGCAAAACCCATAGTCGGACCATCAATACTATTTAGTTTATAAAAAAAAACATTATTTTAACTTAGATGTTAGGATTTATTAGATTTTTCCAAAATACTCTTATGCATTAGTATTGCCAGCGATTTAATTTATTGTCGTATTGTCGTCTCCACATTGTATACCTACTCTTTTACGTTTTACTATACAGTGTGTCAGGTTAAACGAGGGACATACTTTAAGGAAGTGTAGTACCCATGAAAATGAACAACTTTTACTAAGAGACCAACACTGAAATCGAGAAAATAAAACCAGCCGCTCTATACATTTATGTTCGCATAACTAGACAAAATGTTGGAAACAGCTGTTTTTTTTTTCATATAAATTTTGAGTCCGCCCCATATTTAAAAGTTGCTCATTTTCATGAGTACCACTCCCTTAAAGTATGTCCCTCGTTTAACCTGACACACTGTATATTATTTACAGACCTAGGCATGTAAAACTGGCCGCTTGTGCATGCAAATTAGTGATGTACGTAGTTGAAGCTCAACGACTAAAGAAATTAAATCAAATTGTTTTGCTCAGTATTAAACTTATCGAAAACTTCATTATACGTTCTACGCTATGGAGGCCATGTAATCGTAGTAAAATGTTTGTTACACCATGACCGTAAATAAAGTTACGGTAACCTATAAGAGCTGAGGCCGCCATTTAGCGCCCGCAATTTACCGTCGAATGACGTCACTGCAACGTTATATAAAAAATAAAATTAATTTAAATCAGACAAGACCCATCACACTAATATTATAAAGGCGAAAGTTTGTGAGTATGTTTGTTACTACTTCACGCACAAACGGCTGAACGGATTTGAATGAAATTTTTACTTACAGATACTTTTTAACCAGAATTGACACATGATAGGATATTTTTTATCTCAATATATTCCCACGGAATCGAGACTTATGAGGGTGAAACCGGTGGGTTCAGCTAGTATTACATAAAATAAAATATCACAAATGAAAGAGAAGAAAAAAGTAAGTTTGTGTGTTTTCTGAGAAAGTGTTTTTTGACACCATAGAGTCAAACCCCGCTGTCAATATTTTCATGATAGCTGTCATTGTGGCCTTATAAGTGGTGGCCACCACTCATAAAGGAAACCGTAACTTATGCTTGTAGCAAACAAAACTGTCTGTCTCAAAATTTGTAAAGCTCATTTGTAAGTCCATGGTAAAGCTACTTTTGCTCAATAAAAAGTTTTTACTTTTCAACTATGTTTTTTTATTTTAAACTAACAAATCTTTTGATTACATAAGCATAAGCATCATTTGTCTATAATGTTCCCACTGCTGGGACACAGGCCTCCTCTCTGTGAAGAGGACGTGGGCCGTAATCCACCACGTGGGTCCAGTGCGGGTTGTTCAAGTCACATAGGTATCTTCTGGGCACGCTTGTTCCACCATAAACCTCATCCATCGCTTTCTATCTGGCATGATCGAAGTCAAGAGCGTGGCCATTCAGCAGTAAGAAAAAAAAACATGTCTTCGAATTTTTGGTTCTAAAACATGCCGGTTTCCTCACGGTGTTTTCCTTCACCGTTTAGAGTGCATTGGTGATGAAATAAATAATAACTAACTATAAAATAAAAGGCCTGGCTGGGTTTGAATCCTGCAACTCAGGCCCGTTACTACTGGACTGGGCCACCACTGCACTCTATGCTCTATCTGTTGTCAACTTATTGGCCCACTCAAAATCTATAAAGATATTTTTTTTTTTAATCACAATGATTAACAAAAATGGGGTTAACGAGTCAAATAAGACCCTAATATACCACTCATTTTATCGTATCTTGAATCTATAAAAAAAACAAACTCAAACTTTTTTTTAGCTGCATTTAAAAAGTAATTACAACTCAGCCCTAATACGAGAGTTTAAAAACTTTTGTTTTTCACCCCTACGTCGCCAACCCTGTGTCCTGGTTCCCACGGCTAATGCATTACTTGTCCTACAATACACGCAAACGTGCCAACAATAATTGGGTCAAATTGAAATCGATAGTCCTTTGTTAAAAATACTTATACGTACTTAAAGCGAGTTGCAATATAATAACAAGAGTTTTTTTTTTTTTATATTGTCCATGGAGTTTGTAGCCCTTTCTTCTTGATAGGAAACTACTACGCTTTGGAATGGGCAACTACCTTCATCTGTCTGACTGACCGACTTCTTTGACAGTTAAAAAGCTCCTGTAAATGGTTTAATTGAAATAAATGCATTGAGTTGAGTTTGAGATATAATTTTAATTTAAGCAATAAAACTATTGACTAGTAATAATAATAGGTAGCGAAATTGCAGCAATATGTAGAATAAGATTAGTATAACAGAGTTGTGGAGGTCAGATAGGCAGTCGCGCCATGTCAAATTCTGAAATTCAGCTGCATCCGGTTGACTGGAAGCCGACCCCAACATAGTTGGGAAAAGGTTAGGCAAATGATGACACTATGTAAAATTAATACATTCAAAGCACAACACATTATCAAAATTACTGCCAATAAAGATTTTTTTTGTTGTTATTTTAGTAATAATAATCTGGCGCAGTATCATAATATTTTTTCTGTGCTTCTAGTACGGCCGTTAAATGATTGATTCGCAGCGTCTCGTGGGAAATAGCCACTCCTTTAACCTGAAAAAAAGTTTGATAAAGACGCTTTCAAATTAATTTAGTTTGTGGGAGGAACTAAATTACCTATGTAATCAACGTAAACCTATTTACTTCAAATTATTCGAAGCACGAAATCCCATAGAGCAACTACAAGTCATAATAATTTTTTTTTCGGTGTTTCTACAATACCTTTACCGCTGTTGTCTTGCAAATATGTTTCTTCTCTTCCCTTCCGACAACAGTCCTAAAGACTCGGGTCAGCAAGAAGTACAGGATCTCCACAAAGCTGATGAAACTTGCGCCGAGGAAAAGACCGGCTGCTCCACCAAATGATACTGCACAAATAATATTAGTTTATTAAGTGCCATAGTAACCAATAACCTTTGCACCCTAGGGGTGAAATACTCGCTATCGCTAACCTTAGTGGCGACCAACAAGTTTTTTAAATCCCAGGTTGGGCGCCAGTAAGCTTAATGGCGCCCAATTGGGAATTTCAAAAACCTTGAATAAATCTTTAAATTCTATTTTACATACAAATCAATATTAAATGCCTAATAATATTGGTTTTAAAGTTTGTAAATTATTTAGAAATGGTATAATATTTAGCTTAAATGCATAGTAGCGCTCAAATATTTGGGCGCCACAATTAGATGGCGCCCAGTTGGGTCTTATAGACATAATTACATAAATTAAGACTTAAGACCCCAGTTTATACACGAATTGACACTATGGTTAAGCGATTTACACTACGGGTCATAGAGCATATTAAGTCCATAAAGGTTCTGGTTCCAGGTCAGAAACTTCAGATTTTATTGTATTTTTACGAGATAGAAGTATAATTGTGAACGCGCAGTATGTGTTGTCGTCTACTCTACGTACCAACGAGATCCTGAAAGTGGAACACGATCTCCCTCGTGTACCTGGTCCGCGGCGCTTGTACAGTGAATTTGACGGAGCCGTGCAGATTAAATGGGTGACGATCCCTGAATTAAGAAAGTATTATATTAGAATTACACAAAGTAAAGCGCCTAACTGGCTTCGGACCTACGACCTTTAATTCGTAAGTCCGGGCCATTACCACTGGAATACCACTGCTCTCATTATCAGAAATATTGGTTCCAAAAGACATAATGCAAATGAACTCACCAGATCTGATCAACAGTGGAGATCTCCTTGTAAATGCAGTCGATACATTGCGGTGCGCAGGCGCACTTCTGTCCGTTATGGTTGGATAGCTTGTGTTTGTGGTTGGCTAAGCATGCCATGCCTGCAGGAGTGCATTTTGGTCCCTCTGAAAAATTAATGAAAAATATAGTAAGAAAGTGCTACAATAGCTAAGCATTTGAACTCCGTGAGGACCGAAAATTCTTTCTAGTATAGGAAAAAATAAAAGAAGATTGGTTGGTTACCTTCATAAAAGTAGTAGAAGGGCACGCAGTCACAGAACTCTTTCGCCAGTTTACTTCTGCACGACAAGCGACAAGTATTTGTGCTGTGTACCTGAATAAAAGAAACAACACTAACTTATTAGCTACGTATTTGTTTAACTGTCCAGTCCAGTAGCTTATAACCTCAGACCAAATAAAAACCAAGACAGAGGGCTGTCAATAGTAAAGTGAAGCCGGTTTCGTAAACATGTGTGCGACGTGACGTGGTTTACAATCGTTATGTTATGAAAAACATACCTTCCTACTGCTAGACGCCGGTTCATCAGTATACGAGCATCCTCGTCGCGTCGGCTGCAACTCCTTAACACCTCGCCCACAGCGTGACTCCATGACGCTCAGTTCAGTGGTCCTCACGAGGGTCCGACGGACCTCCGATGGAGAGTGAGTGAAGTCCATCACGTCGTATGGGGAGTGGACGTAGAACTTGAGGAAAGAAAACAAACAAATCAGAATGTAATTTACAAAAATAGGAAGGCAATAACTTTTTATTACATACTTATGTTACATAGTAGTCTACATTTCAGCCGAAAGTCGTCCGCTGCTGGACATAGGCCTCCCCCAAGCACCTCCACTTCGACCGGTTCTGTGCTTATCGCATCTAACTGGTTTCTGCAGCCTTTACAAGGTCGTCGATCCACCTTGTGGGAGGCCTTCCAACGCTACGTCTCCCGGTACGCGGTCGCCACTCCAGAACCATTCGGCCCCATCGGCCATCTGTTCTGCGAGCAATGTACCCGCCCACTGCCACTTAAGTTTGGCAATTCTTCGGGCTATGTCGGTTATGTCGGTTACCTTGGTTCTCCTGCGTATCTTCTCATTTCTGATTCGATCACGCAGTGAAACTCCAAGCATAGCCCTCTCCGTTACCCTTTGGGTGACTTTTAGCTTTCTAATAAGGCCCATTGTGAGCGACCACGTTTCAGTGCCATATGTCATCACTGGCAACACGCACTGGCACGCATGCGTTAAATATTAGTGTTAGCTTGAAAATTGTAATTATTGTGTCTTTGTGAATTTTATACACATTACCAAAATGTGGTCATATTTGAATACTCTAGGAGAAGAACTTACATCGGCAGTAGCTGGCACGTCCATAATGATATAGCAACTTAGTGAGGAGTATTTGCATGTTTCAGGCCAGCGGAGGGTATCGTTGGGGTTTACACTCCTGCAACGAAGGTTTTACATTAGGTACCTACATTAAACACTCGGACCTTCCATTCGATCCTGTTGTCGTTACCCAAAAACGCAGATCAGACAGGGTCTGCCAGGTGGAATCTGCCAGACTCCAAGTTGTTCGGCGGCAATATCACTTTCTTAGCTCCACTTTGTATAATCGAGAATAAACAGCTCAATATATCACAGACCTTGCGTGAATCTCGAAAGATCACGGATAAATGGCTTCATACACCCTCTTATGAAGAATTAGAAGCATTTGTAAAAACTTAAACTCACTTTCCAATTGCCCTTTATATGTATAACATGGGCAAACACACACCCCCTGCACAAACGGACACCTCTCTCCCACACACACACACACCACCTCATACATAAACACACACACACTCCTAAAAACTCTACGCACAAACACACAATTTCACATAAAATTACACAGTATAAAAATATTCTTTAGTTTTAAGTACTAATTTTTAATTTTAGTCTAGTCTAGTTTTGCTTCTGTCTCGACTTTTTGGAGGTGTGCGTTAATAACTGCGACAAAGTTTTATACTAATGCAGTTGTTATCGAACACAGAATTCTTACTGTTGGGCCTCTTTTCAGTGAGAGGGAGTGGGCCGTAATACACCACGCGGGCCCAGTGCGGGTTGGTAGATGTCACATGTCTTCGAATTTTTGGTTCTAGGACATGCCGGTTTCCTCACGATGTTTTCCTTCATCGTTTTGAGAGCAATGGTGATGAAATTTTTACACAAAGTATAGTTCGAACCTGCGACTTTCAACTTGTAAGTCGCGGTCCGTTACACGTGGGCCACCACTGTTAATGTAGATGTGAAGTAGATGATGATCTTAAACTTACCGAATAACAACATCTGCTAACGCGACAGAATTTGTGACGTAACAGGCACCAGCTTCAGTCATCACCGGGAGCCACTTGTAGATGACTTCCTCCGAAGACCTCGTCTTGAGGTCAGAATCTGGCATTACCTAGTGAAGATTATAATCATTTCATCAGAATTTCTTTGGTTACTTCATCATCGTCTGCATAGCCTTTTCCCAATCAAGTTAGGGTCAGCTTCCAGTCTAATCGGATGCAGTTGAGTACCAGTATTTTACATGGAGCGACTGCCTCTCTGACCTCCACAACCCCGTTACAGGGTAATACGATACCCCTTGGTAAGACTATGTTCTATGTTATGGGTTTGGTTTCCGCATTTAGTCCTTCAGTGGACCATTGTGCGTGGGCCATGGCGGCCGTCGGTGGTTATTCCAACCAGCCCACCTCCCTCCAGAAGCTGATTAGGTCTCCTGGTCTGTTGAGAACATCTGTGTGCAAAGAGCACATGCGCAATGGTTTCATCAGCCTCCATGCAAGCTCTGCACAGGGGGCTGTCCTTTATGCCTATTGTGTGGAAGTGTTTGCTTAGCGAGCACTTGGTAAGACTAGTTTAATTATTATAGATAATTTAAAAAATACCGACACTAAATTCGATCCGCCGCGGTGAGCGAAGTCGTTTGAAAATCGCTTTATGTGTGACCAGTACAATTTTAAATATTGGACTGAAATCAGTAACAAGCACTTAGGACGCAGGCTGATTAATGCTCGTATCTTCTCTTTATGAGAAGTGGCCTGCAGTGGGACAATGAAAAAGTTTGGTCCCAAAATGAAAGAGAAAAAAAGAAAAAAGTTCGTTTGGACACAGTTGTGGTGAACCAAACTAATTGTTTATGGTTCCCACTATTGCATAGATATTAAAAAGACAACACTCAGTGATCTAGAGCATGATGTCTATGACACAGTAATTATCGAGTAGCACTGATTTGAATCGAGGTGCGAGGTAAAAATATTGTGTGTGTGTATGTGAATTACACACCAGAATTCTATCTGGTATTTGTGTTAACATATTTCCTCTGCTGTCATTTGGATACTGTGCTGTGTGATCTGTAATACACATCTTTAACAACTAAATCTAGTTTCATTCATATAAACAGGATACCTACCACTGTCCCTATATATATTGTAGTCTTTGCCTACCACGAGCTCTTAACGCAATCCACTTTAGGACGTAAACTGAACAGGAGGCCTACAATGATCTATTTAAAAACGATTCAAAAGCAAGACATTTCAGTTTAGGTTCTTAAACTGCATCGTTCACAGTCGTACCATGACGTCCAATACACTCAGCGGCATTTGGATCGTTGAAAGTGAATGAGCGTTAAGAGCTCATGGCAGATATCCAGATGGCACGGCCTAAATTGAATCGTTAAACTGACGTCATGGTACGAATTAGCAGAACAGTTCAGTTTAGGTCCTAAAGTGGATCGCGTTAAGAGCTCGTGGTAGGTATGCTGTTCTTCTAATTCGTACCGTAACGTCAGTTTAACGATTCAATTTAGGCCGTGCCATCTGGATACTTACCACGAGCTCTTAACGCTCATTCACTTTTGACGATCCAAATGCCGCTGAGCGTTTTGGACGTCATGGTACGACTGTGAGCGATGCAGTTTAAGAACCTAAACTGAAATGCTTTTAAATCGCTGCTTTTGAATCGTTTTTACATAGGTCATGGTAGGCCTCCAGGGCGCCATAACGCGCCTAAACAGTTTAAATATACTCACATCCACAGCTATTCCAAACATGTCCACGCTGGTCTTCAAATCGCTGAACTCCTGGAAGCTTTCCAGGTGGAACAGGTCGGAGTTGGTGATGGCTTTCACGAGACGAGTGTAGTAGTCATACTTGTCATCTGCAGGGTCGGTGTCGAAGTATTTCTTGATGACGGCTGGTAAGTTGGCTTTGTTGAGACGGTTCTGGGTGATTTGACAAAAGCTTGGATTACGGGTGTTTTTTTTAAGAATGCATCGCTTGATTTCCTGCAGGTATGTTTCTAATCACAGTAGCCTCCATGAACCACTTAAATGTACATTTTCTTTTTTTAGGGTTCCATACCCAAAGGTGCCAAAGGGTAAAACTTTGGGTATGGAGCCCTAAAAATTTACAGGCTATCGTGTTGAATATGACACATTTCGCAGCAAACGGCTGTCGGAAGAATAGCGGTCGTTTATTTGATTTTAACTGGCAACATTTTTGTGTTTTGGACTAAACTCCAACGATACGGAAGCGTATCGAGTGGGTGTGAATAGCTTTTTTTTCTTTGTTGTCGCTGAGAAATGACATTACGCATCTCCGCTCGAGGGACGAGACGGAGTATGTGGGACTCCCTGCCAGAGTGGCAGTATACCCACTAAAACTCAGCGGTGTTCCCTCCTCGCCTTGATGGGGGGGTCATGGGAATCCGGCTCAGCCTTTGCGTCCACAATCCATCCCGGCGCATGCCCGCCTAGCTGGCGGGCCCCGCATGTCCCCCCGGCTGGGGGGGCTACGGGAATGGCCGTGAACAACTGGCCATTCCCGTACGGCACTTGTGGAAGCCTGTGCAATACAGGCGAGAGTGCCCCCGCACCCGTTGCCTGCTGGCTTCCACCTGGGAGGAGTCGGAGATGATTGTCATACTGACGTCTTCTTCGACCCCTCCTCCGCCTTCGGAGCGGCGCCGCGAGGGGGTCGTCCTCCTGCGCGCGCTCCGCCGCCTCTTTCTCAGACATGACGTGTTCGCAGAAGGAGGCGACTGCCACCCAGGACCCCTCATCCCCCAGCATGGCGTTGACCAAACCGGGGAGCGAGAGGTCCGGGTTGTGAATAGCCATGCTGACCTCCACAACCCAGTTACTGGGTAGACTACGGACCTTGTAACACATAGTAATAGCTGGTACACTGAACCGCCAGGATCTGAAGTCTTTCTCCAGAGTCACGACTGTTGGAGAGTCGTTGTAGCGCTGCAGCTGACCCAGGGACACGTCCACAGCTCCCCAGGTGGCTAGCGCAGTTGCTGCTAACCATAGGATTCTGGAAAATACTGTTAATCGCGATTTATTTGCCAAAATATGTGTTTAAGGAAAAATAACTTTTAAACCTTCAATACAATAAAGTTTAGTTTACGATACAACTTCAAAAAATGTTTACAATGAAAACGGGGCTCTATGTTAAAAAAAATATATGTTGGTCGTTAAGCTATAAGCGTCAAAAAGAATCTGTGGTGTTACCGTTCAATCCAGTGTCTACGTGGCGCAGAAATATGGTTGAACCCATGGATACTGGTCTCACTGCAGAAGTCTGTTCCACACTTGACAACAGACTTCACCATAGAGGACAAACATCTAGGTTTCTCCTCATGATAGTCGTTGGTATAATGGTTGGTATACATTGCTTGAAAAATTCTTCAAAGATATTTACGGTTTGTTTTTATTTTTATTTAAGTCATGCTTCACTTTTGAATCCCAGTCTCTGCAATTCTTGTAAGGCAGAATCTACAGAGGTCAAAATCAATCTTTCTAGGTTTTTCGCAACTATGTTGGGGTCCAGCCAGACCGCTGAGAACGAAACAGTGAAGCATGCCAAAACTACACTTCCGCTCTGTGCAAACACGCTCACACGCACACTTTTACAACCATTTACAATCAAACTACACCTCACTAAGTGCACACATATTTACGAAACCGTCTTCACTTTACTGTTGACAGCCCTCTGTCTTGGTTTTTAGGGTTCCGCACCCAAGGGGTAAAACGGGACAATATTAGGTACTAAGACTCCGCTGTCCGTCCGTCCGTCCGTCTGTCACCAGCCTGTATCTCATGAACCGTCATAGCTAGTCAGGTGAAATTTTCAAAGAATGTGTATTTCTGTTGCCGCTATAACAACAAATACTAAAAACGAAGGGAGCGAGCCGAGCGAGGTGAGGAGCAACAAATCGCGCGCATTATAAATGACAAATGTAAGACGGATGATAGATGGAGAAGTAGAGGAAGACCAAAGATACGACGGATGGATTGTGTGAAGGACAGTGAACGAAACTGGTGAATGATGATATGAAAAAGAAGGGAGTGAATGACAGCGTGACGGATGACAGCTGACAGTTGACAGGAAGAAGAGCACGTGTTGCACCGACCCCAGTAATATGGGACAAGGACAGTGAGATGCAGACACTCATCATCATCATCATTTCAGCCGAAAGACGTCCACTGCTGGACATAGGCCTCCTCCAAGCACCGCCACTTCGACCGGTTCTGTGCTTCTCGCATCCAACGGGTTCCTGCGGCCTTCACAAGGTCGTCGGTCCACCTTGTGGGAGGCCTTCCAACCCTACGCCTTCCGGTACGCGGTCGCCAGTCCAGAACCTTTCGGCCCCATTGGCTATTTACGTTAGAATACGTGAAGACACTATGTTAAGTAAAATACTGCAGCAGAGATACAGAAAGTAATGCAGGCAAACTGAAATACCGTAGGTTCATGCAATATGCAAATTGTTCTAAATATCTAGTGTGTGCGTGTCACATGTGTCATATTGAACATGAAAAATCCATTAGTATGTATGTACTGATAATTAGATTGTGAATCTATAAAAGCTAAAGAGTTTGTTGTTTTTAGGGTTCCGTACACAAAGGGTAAAAACGAGAGCCTATTACTAAGACTCCACTCTCTGTCTATCCGTCTGTCACCAGGCTGTATCTCATGAACCGTGGTAGCTAGACAGTTGAAATTTTCACAGAATGTGTAGGTATTTATTTCTGTTGTCGCAACAAATACTAAAAACAGAATAAAATAAAAATTTAAGTGGGCTCCCATACAACAAACGTGATTTTTTTGTCGTTATTTTATATGTAGTGTCAAATATTGTATGGTGGTACGGAACCCTTCGTGTGCGAGTCCAACTCGCACTTGGCTGGTCTTTTTATTGTTTGAACGCGCTGATCACCTTTCTCTTCTTTTGCATTTGATGGCCCATTTTTTGAGGAAGGCTATTAAACATCACGCTTAGAACTCTTAGGAACTGAACAAAGAGGCAGAAAGAACAGTAAGCTAAATCGAAGTGGTAATAGCACAAGCGAAGTTAGAAATTAATAACGCGCTGATTCAAATGATACCTATGTAGCTTCTACAAATTTCACAGATTTCGATAAAATTTGGCAGAGAGATAGATTGCATCCCGGGGAAGGACATAGGATAGTTTTTATCGACATACCTCTCGGGCGAAGCCGCGGGCAGAAGCTAGTATTATAAAAAATAAGTTTGTTTGTTTGTTACGCTAAAACGGCTGAACGGATTTGGATGAAATTTGGCACATGGGTAGACCATGACCTGGAGAAGGACATACCTAGGCAACTTATCATTCTGGATCGCAGACGAAGTCGCGGACAACAGCTAGTAAGAAATAAATTTACGTATCAAAAATATTTTATTCATCAATAACATTATCTAAAGTACAAACATTTTATCGTGATTAATAAACTAAACGAAATTAGCCTACTGGGACTCGGGCCTCCTCTTCGTGAGAGGAAATGGTCCGTCACGCCGACGACTTTTCTTATAAAGTTAGGCAGATAATAAGTATATTTTAATTGTAATACATAAGTAAACACACAGACAAGAGTAAGGGCTTTGAAGGTCCGTGGCATAACCTAACTAACCGCTTTTTTTTAAATGGCGGCCACGCATACAAACTTCCTATATACTTAAATCGCTAAGTGACATCAATGCAAACAAAAAAAGTGATTACTTTAAACATTTAAGCATAATATAAGATCAACCTTTGAACGTTAATTTCTCGAAAACGTGAGGCTTTACGGGGTTTTGTCCTATTGTGTTTTCTGTTTGCATTGATGTTAGCTATCGATTTATATGGACTTTATGCGTGGCCACCATTTTGAACATAAAACAAAATGGCGGACACTGTAGGTCTGCAAGCTCCTTAAAAATCCTCAATCTCCTTTTATTATTCACCATCCCACATAAACCCGCTTAATTTGAATTTCCCCAAAAATACTGATTCGAACATTTTTTTCCCCGGGCGCGCTCCACCCGCGCCCGCATTTACAATTAATGGCATTAAATGATCCGCCTCCCCTAAAGGATGGCTGTCTAAACCTCCTTTCTGTTGATCCCAAAATATTATTTTCTTACGATTCTCTTCGTCTCCAGTACAAACGTTATTCAAGAAATTATCAAATTCTTCATTAACAATTTCCTTTTCAATTTCTGTTCTGGCTTTTTTAAACTCTCTCATATTATGGTAGGACAACCCTGAACCGAAAATGGCAACTCCTTCTTTTCGAAATTCGTACAAAGCTTTTCCTATGTCATAATGCTGGGCTGCATTTTGATTTTGTAGTATGGATATTTGTACTATTGGTATGTCCGCCTTCGGATTTATTAACATCATTGGTATAAAAACTCCGTGGTCCCAGCCTCTTTTGTCGTCTAGAGTAGACTGGATTCCCGCGTTTTTGAACGCATCGTGTATTCTTCCCGCCAAAATTGGATCACCTGAAAAAAGGAACCATTAATTTTGACGTTAACTAAAATCTGCCAGTGCATTTAAATTATGATGTACTCTGGAGAGAGCTTGAGGATAGGGGTGTACTGGCTGGAGTGCTCAGGATCCTACAGTATTGGTATGGGAATCAAGAAAATGTTGTAAGGTGGTCCAATGCACTCTCTGATACATACAGGTTGGAATGCGGTGTGAGGCAGGGGGGTCTGACATCTCCGAGGCTTTTTATCACATATATGTATAGACGGCCTAATCGTTAAGCTCATCAAAATGCGGGTGGGATGCAGTGTCCATGGTGTAAAAATAAACAGTATCAGCTACGCTGATGACATGGCATTGCTGGCGCCGACGGCAGGTGCGATAAATGAATTGCTTCGGGTCTGTCAGGCGTATGCTGCATCACACGGACTTGTTTATACCTAATGTTAAGAAGTGTGAATACATTGTCTTTAAGGCCGGCGGTGAATGCCCAGATACTATACCTGACATTACCCTAAACGGCGTGAACGTCAAAAGAGTGACAACATTCAAATATCTAGGGCATCTTCTCACTGACGACCGTTGAAATTGAAAGGGAGCGTAGGGCACTGGCGGTCCGAGGTAACGTGTTGGCCCGAAGATTCGCTCGGTGTAGCAGTTTAGTAAAATTAACACTGTTTAAGGCATATTGCCAGTGTTTTTACACGGGGAATCTTCGGGTCAACTATACCAAAAGAACGTTGGATTACCTACGCGTACAATACAATAATATTTTTAGGAAGCTGTTGGGACTGCCGCGATGGTGCAGTGCTTCTGCTATGTTTGCGCAAAACCGAACTGACGGCTTCCACGCCGTCATTCGTAAGAAAACCGCGTCGCTGTTGTCAAGGTTGCGGGCGAGTGGCAACAGCATCCTAAAAACTATGGCGGAAAGTATTGACTCTCCGATTATTAAAAGTTTTGTGAGAAGAATGATCACAGAACATTAATCTGGGGATGCCCTTTTCACAATACTATTATTTACTTTGTCAAAATAATGTATCTCAGCTACTAACACTAGATTTAAGTTATTTTGTATTGCTTACTAACACAATGGATCACTGTTGTCCGAAAAATAAAGATTATTATTATTATTTTTATTTTTTATGCTTTAACATATCTCGGGACCATGGGGTCCCGGTCCTTTGAAAGGCGTACGAGGGCCCGAAGCCAACTCGCAGAGGCCCGTTGAACGTTTTCAATGAAATGAGGCACCAACCGACGATTATCCCTGTTGGCACTATGCAAGTGCACCCAAGGACAACCCCCGGTTGGTGTAGGACTATTGCAGGATATGGAAAATATAAAGTTGGACTATGGGTTTGGGTGGCTAAAGTGGACTGGTTACCAAGAACTATGGAAGAACTATGACCCCTGCCTGATCAATGTTTTATATATACACGAATAAAATGGCAGGGGGTGACTTGCACACTCAATAGTGGCCCCCGGAAACGGTTATTATTATTATTTCCCGACACCAATTACAGATGGCGCTGATATAAAGTGGAACCTACTTAGATAGGTACCATTTTGCTTGAATAGTGTTAGTGCGTAAAGCAGGGAAAAACAAAAACACAATCGCACATAAAATTACACAGTAAAATTATTGTTTAGTTTTAAGTTCTAATTTTTATTAATTTGGCTTAATTATTTTTTAATTTAATAATTTGGCTTAATTAATTTGGCATATTTTTTAGTTTTGCTTCTGTCTCGACTTTTTGGAGGTGGGCGACACAGTTTTATACTAATGCAGTTGTTATCGAACACAGAGTTTCTGTAAACTGAGTTTTTTCGTTAAAATAAATTATTATTAAAATCAAAATTACATCCGGCTACTAAAAAAAATCCGGATGGAAAAAACCCAATAACACTTTGCCCAACCCGGGAATCGAACCCCGGACCTCATTCCTCAGCAGTAGCGCTTGCAACCACAAGACCAATGTTGCAGTCTCACAATACACAATACAGACAAGCTACCCGAAACTGTAAAATTTTCCCAATCGACCTTGAACCATAGATAAAGTTGAAAATCTATTAAAGAAATTTGACAGATGGACTTTGACTTGATGTGCTGGCGTCTGTACATCGCATCGTCGCGCAAACTGTAGATAACTTTACTATGAATTCAGCACAATGGTGAGACCCCCTCTACCTTAGTAATATTTCGTCTGTTATCAAAAAAATCTACTGTTTTATATGAAAGTGCAATATAACCTACGAGGTGAACATGTACGGAACAGCGGGGTTAATTGCGTAACACATTGCCAGTAGCAATGGCTTTCATTTTTAACCGACTTAAAAAAAAGGAGGAGGTTCTCATTTCGGTTGTATATTTTTTTTTTTGACAGTTCAACAACGTTCATTGCGTTATTTACGTTGTTGAGCAGACATTTTTTTGAACTTATGAAGCAATGGTTTAGCAATCTCCTTTTTTTTATAACCTACGAATAATTTTAACGGCGGAGGCTTCAGAATTTAGAACAGGTTGTCCGTCTATGTACAGAGGCCAGCACATCAAGCTACCCCAATCTGTCAAATTTCTTTGATAGATTTTTAACTTTATCACAAAGGAATAAGGTTCATATTCAATTGGGAAAATTTGACAGATTATTAGTATACAATCTGTCTTTATTAGATTATCAACTTTATCGATAGGTAGAGCATAAGTTTCAAAGGTCATTGGGAAAGTTTGACAGTTTCGGGTAGCTTGTGCTGGCGTCTGTACATGCCACACTGTATATCGTCATTACAAGATAAAAAGGAAAATAGGAATATTACATACCAGGAGCATCGTATTTAAATTCATAACTTTCCGGTGGAAAGTTATAATAATCGTACAACAGCGGATGATGTTCACCGGATGAAATCGTCACGAGATCCTCTTCTCGATGGGCCGTAACTATTACTATCGCTTTTAAACGACCCAGATCCACATAGTTCGACACATTTTTCAACGAATCCCCAATTTCTAGGTTATATTTTTCACGTAAAACAGGATTTGGTCCGCCGCCATGATTTAAAAATACAGAAGGCGCGAAATACACGTCTTCCATTTTTGAAAGAGAGAATGGTAACAATATGGCTACAATAAAGATTAAAAGCAACATGACTAATATTAGTTGTTTACGTTGCGATATGACTGTGCACGTTCATACTTATCAATAAATGCGTATTTAAATACTGATTTGTAATGTCATACCTACTCAGTGTCAGTGGCGGACTTAAGCTTGTCGAGGCCCGGGGCAGTAAAACAATATGCGCCCCCCCCGGTCTTCTCAGTTTATGGGGGTAGGTACCTACTTAGGTACTTATATTTCTAGTAACATTTTGCAAAAAATGAATAATGCCTAAAAAAAGAAAGTTTAACGTGCGTAATAATAATTATACTCTACCTATATCATGGGCCTCGCAAGCAGCAGGATTATTTTTTCATATTCATCTCCTCATTATGCTGTTCAAGAAAAGCAAGCAAGGATGGGAGAGCGAGCGACAAGAGTTCAAAAATTGTAATATTTTACACTTTAAGGGTCAGTTCACACCGAGACGCTACGCGACCGCGCTGCGCACTCATTTTAATAGAGCGACTCAAGATATAACCTTATTTACTACACGAAAAGATACACATTTCATTGTGAGAATTAAGAATACGTTGCACCAGGCAGCGCTGATCACTGGCCTCGTCCAGTATCGTCGCGTCTCTGTGTGAGCTGACCCTTCTCTGAATTCTCAGTCAAGTTTCTTTTGAACATTTGTAGGTATTCGTACAGTACGTACTTAATAGGAGTTACTTTGTCGAATTATTTATGCAAAAAGTCTAAAAAGTACTTCTTAAGATGTGGGCCCCGGGCCCCTGAACCAGGGGCCCGGGGCGGGCCGCCACTGCCTAATTCCCCCCCCCCCCCCCCCCTTAGTTCACCAGTGCTCATATTATTACTACATAATAGTTTTGTGCGAATATAAAATAGGTATTGGTTTAATATTGTGTTAATCAAATGGTGGCCATGGGTATAGGTCATTACGATGTGTCATTTGACTTTGCTTTGCAAGGACTAATTAATTTTAATTGACAACTGATATTTCTATGTGTAATCAATAAATAAATGCCTAATAATATAAAGCTGAACAGGAGGCCTAAAAAGGCCACTTTGGCAGAATCATAAAACAATTCATATCACGCAAATTCATTCGTATGACAGTTTTGTATGGAGTTTCGTAAAATGCTACAGGTACACCTCTGCCTAACCCTTCAGGTATTTATAGGCGTGAAACTGTCAAACAGATGAATTGCGTGTTATTAATTGTTTTATGACTCTGCCAAAGTGGCCTTTTTAGGCCCCCAGTTTGTTTGAGCGCGCTAATCTCCGGAACTAACCGGTCGGATTTGAAAAGTTCTTTTTGCATTTGATAGCCCAATTTTTGGGGAAGGCTATAGCCTATCACGCTATGACCTTTGAGAACCGACCAAAACCAAAAAAAAAGTCAGAGAGAACATTGAGAGGAAACGCAGTACTAGCACGGACAGGCGATGCGATGCGACGCGACAGGGTGGGTTGGGGAACAAGAAACACGCGGATGAAGTCACATCGCCAGCACATTAAGCTGCCCCAATCATTCAAATTTCTTTGATATATTTTCAACTTTACTGCAAAGGAATAAGGTTCATATACAATTGCGAAAAATTGACAGATTGGGGTAGCTTGATGTGCTAGCCTCTGTACATATCTTTATTCATAGGATGTGTCATTCGAGTTTGCTTGGAAAGGACTTTTAATTATGTACACTAAATAAGTAACATTAATTGGTATTCCTGGCTACTTATCTAGATAAAAAACCGACCAAGTGCGAGTTAGACTCGCACACGAAGGGTTCCGTACCACCATACAATATTTAACACAGCTTAAAAAAATACCGGCAAAAAATCACGTTTGTTGTATGGGAGCCCCCCTAAGGGCTTGTAGGTACACAAAACTGCGATGCGACGCGATGCGAATTCGCAAAGCAGAAAAAAGCAATACGAATTGCTGCAAAAGCTCGAAGGTTTTTGCGATGCGACGTCGCATCGCAGTTTTGTGTACAAGCCCTTAAATATTTATTTTATTCTGTTTTTAGTATTTGTTGTTATAGTGGCAACAGAAATACATCATCTGTGAAAAAATTTCAACTGTCTGACTATCTCGGTTCATGAGATACAGCCTGGTGACGGACGGACGGATGGACGGAGTCTTAGTAATAGAGTCCCGTTTTACCCTTTGGGTACGGAACCCTAAAAAGTAGAACCGTCTTTGAACAATTATTTTTTTACTCGTAAAAATAACGTCACGCGAAAAACGCGCCCATGCTAACAGCTGGCTAACGAGTCAGTCGTCGACGTCTTAGGTATTTTGGTAGAAATATAAGGAAACTATTAGGTACCTAAGTATAATTTTAAAAATAAATCTTTAAAATAAACATTTGTTTTTTTTCTGTTTTCCTTCTTAGTTAGTTTTAATCATGATCGCAGTTTGAGTCATTACGCGGCCTACCCAAATGTCCTTTCTTTGGTATTGTTCGTCGAATCGTTGAGCTCCTTAAGTTCTGAGTTGAGCTGCAGGATTTTTGACAAATGCGTGCACTGTGTGGTTCTCAAAATTTTCGTTCGATTCAGTTCACTTCTGTTTCGACCATTTCAGACACCAATCTACATGGTCTTTACATGATCTGACCAAGATTTTGTCTGGACTTTAAAAGAGATTGTGACCTCTGGGTTTGTTTCGGCCTTTCGAGCACCTTCACACTAGCGTTTGTCCAGCGTAAGCGTTCGATAAACGTATGCGCTGCGCAGACGCCGCGACTACGCGGCGCAGGCGTCGCATTTACAATCCTGTGTGTCTGCGCTGGACAAACGCTAGTGTGAAGGCGCTCTTCTTCTCAGAATAGTCAGATAGGAAACATCGACATCATCTAATTAAAAAAAATATGATTGACTTGTAAAAGTGTTTGTGCAAACCTACTTACAGAAAATAAACACTTATCATTATGATGCGGTCGAGATAACACAACGACCCGAGTCGCCGACCTCGATAAATAAACCATAATAATATCATTTATTGACCTAGAACGAAACGCATTGCAGGCGCACTTTGTATCGGTAAGTACCTACTTTAGATAAAAATGATTCTCAGAAACTGAATGATGATATGGTTAGAAAGGGGGCGACGGCGACTGCCGAGATGAAAAGACATGTTGCGCCGACCTTAACCTTTTAACCGCTTACGTCGGATTAATCCGACAAATATTTTCGGGTCCATTTCGCCAGGGTCGTATATTTACGACAAAATACCACAGCTCGTTTAATCTGCTTTTTTATTTAGGTAATTACGCTGTATATTCTATCAGATATTTTTTCGTTTTTTTTTTTCGGGCTCTGGGGGCACGTCTTCTGACTTGAAGTCGGGCTGTTAAAAGGTTAAATAAATTGGCATAAGGACAGGAGAATATCCATATTATAATTATGAGAATTGCCAAAGGTTCAATCAAAATAATAATAAAAAAATCCGTATCTTTTGAATTTTCTTTATAAATACAATGTACTTACAAATAAGCAACTCTTAAAGCTAAAATTAATAAAATAAATTAATTACAATGGTCCCATAACTTTTAAAATACTAACAAGTGTTTAAAAATAATTTAAAAACAGCTGATTGTATATATTACTTTATTTATTGCATTTTTACATCACATTTGGAACGAGGCAAAGGAAAAGACAATGATACACTTGCAGCATAGATATTCACAACCATTAGACAGGTTGTTGAATTAACAACCAAATCAACTTTGAACCTTATGCTTTAGCGATAAAGTTGAAAATATATTTAAGAAATTTTACAGATTGTAGTAGCTAGTCTGTACTTACTCGTTGAAAATATTTCTATTAAAATTATAAATATGATTTTTGTGAATAGGACAGTAATTAAAAATTATAAAAAAATATTCGAAAAAATGTTACAGTAGTGCTGATTCTCTTGTCACAAATGGCTGTAAACTAGACTAAAATCACCAAAATTTAGTTTATTTCTGTCAAACGAGGATTTCCTATTCTGAAATTGACTAAAGTGACACAACATACCTGTATTTTAGTAATTTTAGTTTGACAGCACTAAGATGGCACTGAGTTAATTATTAATCTATTGAAAATGGCAATTTTGCTATTCAGAATTTGAAGTTTTTCACCTAAAATTTTGATTGTCTAATTAAATCTGACTATTTTTAATTGCGATTATAAAGGGGTGGAATTATAAAGGGGTGGAATTCAGAGAACTAATTGTAGTTCTCTGAATCAACAAAATTTCACACCAACACCTCAACTTCAGGTGCAAAAACAGTAGGTACAGACGCCAGCACATCAAAAACTGTCAAAATTTCCCAATTAACTTTGATCCTTAGACTTTAGCGATAAAGTTGAAAATCTATCAAAGAAATTTGACAGATTGTAGTAGGTTGATGTGCTGGCGTCTGTACTGTATCTTTTTTTTCTTTTGATTATTATCTCGAAAATGGTATCCTATCGCAAAAATAATGAAAATTTCGACCGAATTTTTATGAGCCATAAACCCCTAAAACTCAAAATGTAGGTAATAATTTTTCATATTTTCCATAAAAAAAAGTGAAAAATTCCTTAAAAAAACACGTCGAGGCTGCGGGCCCACACTCAGCTCGCAACTGGCTCTAAAAAAAGTTCACAGGGTAGGGTAAACAAGTACCACGTGGAGTCGCGATTGTCGAATTCGATTTTAGTTGTGTCAAAATTATTAAAAAAAAAAAATTTTGAGATACTTTAATTTGGTGTACAAGAGAATGGGCACCAGTGCAAAGTTGCTGCAGCCATATTAAAACAATATTTTACCAACAGAATTGCAAACAATTTAATGCTTTAAATACCTAAGTACTTTCTGTTTATATTATTTAAAAATAAATACTAGTATTCCAAATATTCACAGTATTGCATAACCCCAAAGCAAAATCAAAATTAAATTGCTTAGTTTGCCAAACATTGATGATAATACACTCTACAGAACATAAAAAACAGTTCTGTGATACACTCCCCCCTGACTCCAAAATTCAGCCACCCTGCATTTTTTGTATAAAGGGCTGTGTATTTTCAAATGTTTGTGATTTCAAATTCGGAACAATGATGACACCAAAATGATGGTAGATTAAGGCATCAAAATTGTATATAAAATTTTTCTTTAATTCATCATTGTATTGATGATTTAGGTCTTTATACAGCTCGTTTCAAAATTTATGGCGGCTTGGAACATGAGGCGAGTCGCTGTACAGCAACAAATTCATGGGTCAGCAAATAGCACACTTCAGAGCCACAATAATGTTTGACGCTAACTATACCTCACATGTAATTGATAGTGGCACAATTTAAGTCCAGGAGTGTTGTTATAAAATTTGCTGTATTGAGAGACCGAAAGACCAGCATTTAGCATTGCCCTCCTTTTCAAATATTTTAGTCAAACAGTTGGTAGTTGTTTAACAAGGTAATTTTTCTTTTTCTCTAGCGGTGAATTAAAATCATTTAGTTTGATTTAGCACTTCCACCATGAGCCACTGACTATGGTATTGGCCATTTTCTAATGGAAAATGCATTAGAAAAAATAGCTTTATCAGCGTGACTGACATAACTGCATAAACAACCAATTAAAAACAGTAATGATAAAAAGAAGGGGTAAGTGTTACTGTATTATATTACCATATTGTATTGCCACTGGGTAAAATACTGGTATTCAGCTGCATCCGGTTAGACTGGAAGCCGACCCCCACATTGTTATTAAAAAACAAGGCAGATGATAATTAGTCTTCTTTCCATACAAAAGCACTCAGTCTGAATGTACCACTCATATCCCAATTGAAGATACGTTCACCAGGCTTCGAGCCTCCAGCTCCCGCAATCACAATCAACGGCATGAAATGCTCTGCAGCACGCATTGGGTGGGCTTCCGTAGCTCCTTTTTGCTGCCGCCAGGAAACTAGGCCTTCTTTCCGAGCCTCTGCACTCTCAGCAGTGCAAACTTTGTTTAAATATTCATCAAACTCTTTGTTTACGACTGCAGATTGATATCTGTTTGTCATGAATTCTCTCATGTTGTGATAGGACATACCGGAGCCTAGTATGGCTATATCTTCTTTCCTGAACTCATATAATGCTTGTCCAATTTTATAATGTTGTTCCGGATCTTGGTTGGAAAGCACAGAAATCTGTATTATAGGAACACTGGCTGTTGGGTTTATAAGCATCATAGGAACAAAAACTCCATGGTCCCAACCTCTTTTCGAATCCAATTTTGAATGTATTCCCGCGTTTTTCAGCGATTCGTGTATCCGTTCCGCCAGTACCGGATCTCCAGGCGCGTCGTACCGATACTTGTACGATTCTGGGGGGAAACCGTAATAATCGAAGTACAGGTCGTGGTGTTTTGCTGAAGATATCGTTACCACCTTCTCTTCCCAATGTGCAGTGACTAATATTATAGCTTTGACCTTCTTCAAGTCTAAATGTTTTTGAACCCCGTCGCGGAGGAAATTTGTGAGTCCTGCGTGCTCCTTGTCTCCTAGGAGAGGTAAGGGACCTCCTCCATGGTTAACGAACATTGCAGGCGCAATTATAGCCATCTTTTTAACACCACTAGTAAAATACCGAACTATATTCATGGACAGCAATGAAATAGACACTATAAAGGCCACTTGTAGTAGAATCGTGAGTGTATTAAGAACAAGCATGAAAACTGGTTTTCAAGTATGACCTTATAACACATAAATAATGATAGCAAATTGCAATTAACCTCGAAGTCGAAGATTATTGTTTTTCGATTGTAGAAAATATGTAAATAGGTAAAAAAAGTACTCTGTGATAGGTAATTTGACAATTTGAGTGACGTTTATCTGGGGCGCGTTCCGAATTGAGGAAATAATCGATGTAATCGATTTGAGCGTGCTTAAACCCGTACCGAATTGGCGTGAGCGCGATAACGATGTCTCGTGAATCGTCATAGATGACGTCATGGCATGCGCCATCTTGCGATAACGCTTTCCGTATATACAAAGTACTCTTTGGATAACGCCGACCATGCCTCCGCGCCTCCTACTAATATCACCGTGAGCGCTGTCAAAAATGACAGTGTGTGTGTGTGTGAGGATGAGGATGTGTCAGTGCGTGTTTTGTTTTGAGCTGCATCCTATCTTTCTAATAAAGTGGCATTTTCGAAATTGTGCTTCTGGCTGACAGTCGCCACCTAAACAAAGAAAAGGAAGAAACGTGTGGTGTTGTTATGAAGAAATACTGCTGTAATATCTTTTTGACACCGAGTAAGCACTGTGAGCGCGCTAACGAGTGTTCCGAATTGTTGACAGCTCTCAGCTGTCATAATCGTGATATCCATTAAGGAACGCATGTGAGACGATTTGAGTGCTGTGAGCGATATTAGCCAATTCGGAAGGCGGCCAAAGTCACGATGGTTTTTGATTTAGGTTGCGTTCCAGTGTCTATTCTTGTGTTGTGCTTGTGTCCACAGAGTACTTTTTAATAGAGTGAGAATTGTGTAACGTAGCACTAGCAAATGTTTCTAAAATAAACTCAAACCCTCAAAAATGCTGATAGCTCAGAACAAGTTATTCTTCTGAGTCTGATAGTTACCAGAAGTTTGAAACGTATCACCACTTGTATGTATGTATATGGCAATGTGTATAATGCAGGCATTCTATACATTTCCTAGGTATTGTATAGAATGCCGCGCCGGGGTCGTCCAGGCAATGTGTGAAATGATATTGAATGTTCAAACTATTTTACACTTTACCTAGGAAATGTATGGAATACCTAGGCATTGTATAGAATACCTGCTGGTTCACCGGCAATATGTAAAGTAAATAGATTTGGTCTGTTTTTATCAATGTTATGTAAGTACCATGGGAGAAACGAACATCTTTACACCGTAAGGACTATCTTGCTTACAACACACGGCCGCTATAGTAATACTTGCTAACTTCAGGTAAAATCGGTTGCATGGTTGCGATCGGTTGATACGTGACGTAGGATGCAAGAGCGAGTGAAGGGCACCCCGAGGTTAGGTTTGGTTAGGTTACTTTAAACCCTTTGTGTATAGATAGAATGTATGTATAGAATGCCTAGGCATTCTATACAATGCCGGATTATACACATTGCCTGTAACATATATACAAAACTGTTCTGTTTTTCCAATTTTTACTAAAGATACTGACTGAATTCATTGTTCTTGTTGGTGGACTACTTATCGGTTTCCGAACGAAAGTAACGAAACTTGTCTGGGGGAAAGGGATGCCACGTCTGCAAGAAAGAGAAAAGAACTAGAAAGACTTCCCTCCATTTAAAAATGGCGTCTCTCTGAGGTGTCCTTTTCGCACAGGCGTAATTTTAAAATTATCTCAGCAATCAGCAAGCTGCCAACAAAACAATTAAATACCTTGTTTATTTACCTTGTGTTTTGTAGGTGACTTTATTACGTATCTCAGAATATATTTAGAAGGCTCCTTCATAAAAAAATAAGTTAAAAATGTTGAAAGGGCGAGGCGGTTTGTCCGAAAATTTATCACAATATTTAGCGTTGAAGCGCTCGTTTTAGTGTAAAAATTAACAAACAAAGTGTAAAAATGGACAAGAAAAACAAAAAGAAAACTGTGATCAAACGCAAAAGTGATGATACGGGTGACAGTGAGAAAAAACAAAAAATTATGGTTAATCGTAAAAATGAGGAGAAAGAAAAGGTAGAAGTTGTGAATCAAGTTGTAGAAGTGCCTGTGGAGCAGGGACAGCAGATTGTGCATACTGGGCAGCTGGTTGAGGGTAATTTCGAGCAGCCTGTCTTCGTAAATATGAAAGGGGAACCGGTCCAGTTGGGTCCAAACACAGTAATACTCTACGAACAAAGCGGCAACCCTTCTAACTTCGCTTTTGGCGGTATGTGGACCATGGACTCTTCTGGAAGGATCGTGATGGCAGAGACAATCTACGACGTGAAAGGAGAACCGGAGGAAGAAGGCGCTAACTTCGTGCAGAGCAACACTGAAGTTACCACAGTGAGTTTGGTTTTAATTTGTCATTCATCTTGTCAGGAATGATGTGATCACATAATCCATTGTACAGAAATCAGGCCATGCCTAGTAAAAAAAATTGGCATTGCACTATAACTGGTCGAAGTCTGGAGACAAAGAATTTCCTTCAAGTCAGTGTTTTGTAGACTCTTACTTGTGTAAACAGTGCAAGTCGCATGCTTAATGGAATACTGACTTAACTCCAAACAGAGGATTTTGGGAAAGCATAAAAGAAGATCTCGCTATGAGGACTTATCCTAATTGTTTACACATAAAATTAAAACCGATTAGATTAATTAATCATGAATGCTTCAATTTTGAACGTATGATTAACTATAGATGAGATCTGAGTAAAAAAAAATCCAGAAATAATTTTGAACTATCTACTAATGGGTCAATGTTCCATTAAGCATGCAAAGTGTAATAATATATAGTAGAAGCTATCCTATCTGTCTTTGAGACACTTTGGGGGTTTGAATGATTTCCTTCTCAAATTTATTATTAACTGACAGGAAAACCAACAGCTGTCTGTCTGAAAGCCAGACTTACCAAGGGGACTGTGTTACTCAGTAACTGGTTGTAGAGGTCCAATAGGCAGTTGCTCCATGTAAAATACTGGTATTCAGTTGCATCTGGTTAGAAGCCAACCCCAACATAATTGTGAAAGGCTAGGCAGATGATGAGGTCAGCCGACAGTTAAAAGCGTTTACGACATACGGCATTTCATATAAACTTTCAAGGCCTTGTTTTTCGAAATGAATGAACCGATTTTAATGAAACTTCGTACGCATAAGCAGGATACAAGGTCTAAAAAGTTAGTTAACACGTTGACTGCCAGACAACAGACACAATAGAAAATCTATTGTTTGCAGTCACCATTTGACCGTGTGGCAGCAAATGTGTTAAGAGAGATCATTTTCGAAAAATGGTGTTATAGCCAAATTAGACAGATTTAAAATTTTCCATAGAAACAGATTTCCAGTTATCTTTTTTTAAATGAGAGATATCGATAATGTGTTTTTTTTTTTGACGTGCCATGCCGTCGGAACCGTCGTGAACACGTTTTAATTGAATGTCCATAGACGTCCTTGGCGGTCAAAGGGTTAAAACAGTCTTGTGGCAGTATCTGGGTTAACATGCTTTCCGAAATCTTGATAAGTAACAGATAAAAACAATACTAAAACAATGTTTTGTGTTTTCTAATTACAGCAACAAGTAGAAGAACAACAGAACACATATCAGCAGTTTGAGCTCAGCAGCGGTACTCAGGTGGACGGTCAGCAGGAATATGAAGTGGCTATCATTGAGAACCCACCTGCGGAGACCACTGAAAGGTATGGAAACTGTTTCTCATCAAAACTATCAGCTGCTCCGCACACTATGCGACAGCTAGACGCAAAAACAGGCTGCAACCAATAATTTCCACACATTTTTGTTGAAAGCTTAGTCACTAGGTGTCCAGTTGCAGAGCCACAACAACGACAAGTTACAGAAGTCCCACGCTCTTGCTACTAGACGCATGCGACAGGTCAGCGTCATTCTTCCATGATAAGCACAAAGGCATGAACTACACAACTGACTCTCTCGAATATTCGAATGAAAAATAATGATCGCTTCATACACGACACACGACGTCTGTCTCAGCAACAACACACAAATGCACAGCTCTCAGCTGGGCACAGTTGGCGTGGCCCCTTATTCTCAATTGATCTTATAATATTTTCTATGATTTCCAGTCCTGAACCTCAAGTGGTGACAAACGAAGACCAGCTGGTGGCCACAGGAACCGGTGCTGTGCGCTGGCTCAACCAGAAATACGACTTTGTTGTAAGAAAGCTTCAGTTGAATTATGGTAAGTCTGTGAGGAAAGTTTTAAGAATTAATGTAGATGGCTATAAGAGTAGGGGAAGACCAAAGAAACGATGGATGGACTGTGTGAATGATGATATGGTTAGAAAGGGGGTGACTACCGAGATGACGACTGATAGAGAAGTATGGAAGAAAAAGACATGTTGCGTCGACCGCAAATAAATTGGGATAAAATCAAGAGAATGATGACTATCTTCCTAGATTTTCCTTTCACAACTGTGGTGGCTAAGTAATAACAGCCGCACGGGTCGATCGATCAGGTTAAGCAACGCTTGCCGCGGTTGTTCCGTGGATGGGTGGCCATCTTTACATACCAATACCGCTTTCTGCCTTTTCCCAACTATGTTGAGGTCGGCTTCCAGTCTAACCGGATGCAGCTCAGTACCAGTATTTTATATGGAGCGACTGCCTATCTGAGCTCCACAACCCAGTTACTGGGTAATACGAAACCCCTTGGTAAGACTGGTTGTCAGACTTTCGGGCTTCTGACTACCCGTAACGACTGTCAAAGATCCACGAATGACAGCCGGGACCAACGGCTTAACATACTTTCTGAATTAAATATAAAAAAAAACCTTTATACCAATCTCTTTATTTTGACGTGATAACGTCTTATAAATCGATGAACGCCGGCTGCACCCACGAAAAAGCATGACTCATTGTCACGTTCCGCCTGAGCCGAGCGTGCAAGCGAGAGCGAGCAACAAGCGATAGAGAGGCACGATCGGCCTAAGCGTTCGGCTTGTGACGCATCTATCTCTTATGACGTTATCACGTAAAATTATCTTTTTTAATTATCTGACTTTACAGACAACCAATTTTTTTTAATTACAGATGCAGGTGTCAAACTCCTACACTCACAGTCAGGTTGCATTCAATGCGTCTACCTGACTACTCCGAGCATGCAACTGGCTTTCAACGCAGTGCCTCAGTTCCTTTGTATAGAAACTGGTAAGTTATCATAGTTTGAGGGTATTATTATAGCCACAAGACGGTGTCGCATAATGTGTGTTTAATAACATAATCAGCTTGTAACCTTTTTTGTTCATCATCATCATCATTTCAGCCGAAAGACGTCCACTGCTGGACATAGGCCTCCCCCAAGCACCTTCCACTTCGACCGGTTCTGTGCTTCTCGCATCCAACGGGTTCCTACAGCCTTCACAAGGTCGTCGGTCCACCTTGTGGGAGGCCTTCCAACGCTACGTCTTCCTATACGCGGTCGCCACTCCAGAACCTTTCGGCCCCATCGGCCATCTGTTCTGCGAGCAATGTGCCCTGCCCACTGCCACTTAAGTTTGGCAATTCTTCGGGCTATGTCGGTTACCTTGGTTCTCCTGCGAATCTTTTCATCCTATTTTGTTACATAGTAATATTGAATGTTGCCAGATTAAACGACTTTGCCAAACCAATAAGGCTTAGCTATAATAATGATCAGCCTGTAATTTTCCCACTGCTGGGACACAGGCCTCCTGTCGGTGAGGGAGTGGGCTGTAATGCACCACGCGGGCTCAGTGCGGGTTGGTAGATGTCACATGTCTTCGAATTTTTTGCTCTAGGACATGCCGGTTTCCTCACTATGTTTTCCTTTACCGTTTTGAGAGCAGTGGTTATGAAATAATATACGCAAAGTAAAGCGACTGTCTGGGTTCGAACCTACGACCTATAACGCGTCGGTCGCGGCCTTTGCCACTGGCCACTGGGCCACCACTGCAATGCAAGTCACAAAATCCCTTCAAAATAAATTCAGCGACGTCGACCGACTGACTATACCCGAGTAAACCCGATCCAGGATCAACGACCCGAGCGTGACGGTTCAATTTCGTTCTCTGTTTAGAACAGCACAAAGTGTTAAAAAAAAATTCACTTCGAAAACGTCCTACTAAACTCAACTTTATTGTTACAGGCATAGAGTTCAACAGCACGATACCTACAGTCGGCGGCACCGGCACGCCGGCTCTCAAACATAACGTCACATTGTTCTTGGCTGAAGATGGCAACGGGAAGTCTGTTATTGTCAGTGCTGGTAAGTGAAAAATAATGGATTATCGTTCGAGAAAGTTCTAAAGAAAAGAAAGTAAAATTGGTTTATTTGTCACAGAAACACGTGCATACAAAAAGATAATATTAATTCAAATAAGAATAAAAAATAATAAAGGGATTGAGGGAGGGAGAAAAGGATTTATGTTAGACCGCACGCGATACTTGCCTTTTGAAGGTTCCATAACAAAATAGTAAAAAGGAACCCTCATGGTGCGACTCAGAATTTTATCAAAATTGGTCCAGCCGTTTGAGCGTGAAAAAGTAACAAACATAATAATATGATCACACACAAACACTCACAAACTTTCCCCTTTATAATAAAGACTAGCCTCGCCCGCGAGGTATGTCGATAAAAACTACCCTATGTCCTTCCCCGGGATGCAATCTATCTCTCTGCCAAATTTTATCGAAATCCGTTCAGTGGTTTAGGCGTGAAAAGGGTAACGTACAGACAGACAGACAGACAGACAGAGTTACTTTCGAATTTATAATATTAGTATGGATTGTTAGATAGAATACTCTTTATTAAGTCATTATCTGCCTAGCCTTTTCCCAACTATGTTGGGGTCGGGAGCGACTGCCTATCTGACCTCCACAACCCAGTTACTGGGTAATACGATACCCCTTGTTAAGACTGGTTGTCTGACTTTCGGGCTTTTGACGACCCGTAACGACTGTCAATGATCCACGAATGACAGCCGGGACCAACAGCTTAATGTGCTTTCCGAGGCACGGAGGGGTCTAGGTATATATAAACGGTCACCCATCCACAGAAGCGTAGCTTAACCTGATCGATCGACCTGTGCGGCTGTTATTATTTAGCCACGAGCTACTCTTGGCAATATTCTTTATTAAGTACAGCATATAAATTACAGACATAAATAAAGAAACTGTACAAAGGGTGGCACGATAGGAGGATAATATGAGTGTGATGGATTAGCAATATTCTTCAAAATGATTCAGATTGAAGTTGATAATGTGTTACGCAGACCGCACACGTTTTTTAAACATCTTTGTTTTCAGGTATTTCAACTCTCATTGGTGAAGATCTGACCTGGCTGTTAGAAACCTTTAAATCCTGTAATCCAGCATGGCGGCAAGTCAGATGTGTTGTCTGTGATCCTACTAAATGTCAACAGGTGAGTCTTGCAACACTTCTACAGGCTTATTTTGAACTAATTCTAAAGTTTCTAATAATAATTCAATCATTATTCGAAAGACACGTGGCGCCATCTATTATCATAATAACGTTATTGTTGTTTTCCTCGGGAACAGCACTTTTTTTTTCGGGATAAAAGGCACCCTATGTCCGTTTCTGTACACCTGACAACGTATATGCAAAATTTCAGGATGATGAAAATTTCGGTTCAGTGGTTTAGGCGTGAAAAGGTAACAAACAAACTTACTTTCGCATTTATACTATTAGCTTTGGCCCACGGCTTTGCCCCCGAGGTATGTCGATAAAAACTATCTTATGTCCTACCCCGGGATGCAATCTATCTCTCTGCCAAATTTTATCGAAAGACGTTCAGTGGTTTAGGCGTGAAAAGGTAACATACATACAGACAGACAGACAGAGACACTATTTGAATCAAGAATTTTCTTTAAATTTTGATTAAAAATAGAAAATCAACTGTTAGTCAGGATTCCTTCAAAAGTGTGTAATAGCGTTTTACAAAACCAGTACAATTTATGCATCGGTACTGAAAAAAATTGCATCGCTATGGAGCGACGACATCATTTGACACGAGAAGAGATGATGAGAGCCGTAGGAATGTTGTAAGCTGGTTCCAGGCAACGTACTGTGGCTGTCGCTCTTGGCACTATACAGAGCGTCATCCATACTTCCATACTAATATTATAAATTCGAAAGTAACTCTGTCTGTCTGTATGTTACCTTTTCACGCCTAAACCACTGAACGGATTTCGATAAAATTTGGCAGAGAGATAGATTGCATCCCGGGGAAGGACATGGGATAGTTTCATCGATATACCTCGCGGGCGAAGCCGCGGGCGGAAGCTAGTAACTCATAAGCCGCCTCTGGACACGCTACCGTATCACGCCCACACATTTTGCCCGACCAGTGAAAATCAGGAGCTCATGCTGGGCAGTTGAGCTTGCGACCATTAGCGCGACGAGTCAGTATTTTTTTTTTTTTTATTTAAAGATCGGAAATCATCAAATGACCCCTTCCGCTGTGGGTTGAGCGAGAGGGAGTGTCAGACTCTTACTGACTAAAACCCATCCATGTTCCTCCTTTGCCCTTTGCGTTCCGGGGCCACGGTAACTCTTTCGAACAATCCCGCGACCCCGGCAGGGACGAGTCAGTATTATGTTTACCTCGTCCAACAGTCAGTCCGCGCCGCGTTCCCGTCGGCCCACGTGACGTGCTCCGTGTGGCAGGCGGCGCGGGCGGGCGCGCGGCTGTGCCTGGACTGCACGCGGCGCGTGGACACGTCGCTGGCGCTCGCCGAGCTGGCCGCGCGCTGCAAGACGTACGCGCTCGCCTTGCTGCGGGGCGAGCACACTCATGCGCAGTTACAGGTATGTCGTCATCTGCCTAGCCTTTTCCCAACTATGTCGAGGTCGGCTTCCAGTCTAACCGGATGCAGGTGAATACCAGTATACCAGTAGAGCACCACAATCCAGTTACTCGATAAAACGATAGATACGATACGGTTGTCAGACTTTTAGGCTGTTGACGACTCGTAACGGCTGTCAAAGATCCACGAGCTAAATTAGTATTTTTATTGATATTTATCTTCAAACAGGTTTTAAAACGCGCTATCATCGGCACGGGCGCGGGCACGCTCGGTCTGTGGGAGATACTGACGCGGCCCAACGGAGCCATTCCCAAGCTGGACTCGTGGCTCGAAGCTGACAACTATACTAATATACTACACAAGGTAAATATCCTAACATCATCATCTGCAGCTGAAACCAGTATTTTTCATGGAGCGATTGCCTATCTGACCTCCACAACCCAGTTACTGGGTCTCGCGATATCCTTGGTAAAGTCTAGAAATCGACGATGGATGCCATTTTGAAAAAAAAAAAAACAAATGGTGGACCGGTAGGTATGCCACCGATATTCAAAGCCCTAAATTAGGGCGGTTCTGCACTACATCCGATCCGAATCCGACAAATACCGGGCCGAAGTGACCATCCTATTTGTATGAGGGGTTGCGCACTAGATCCGAACTCTATTCGTCCGAATTCGGATTGAATTTGGATTTTTAATTCGGATTCGGATCGGATGTGTGCGAAACCGCTCTTAGAGTTAATTTATTGTTTGCTTATCCGTAATGTAGGTACTTGTGCATCGGACCTTTGTGGTCGCGGGCGCACAGAGTGGGGCCTCTGTGCGCCCGCCAAGTGACCCCAGGGAGACGGTGGCACAGTGGTCCCGTGCTGCCGTGCATAGCGAGGCTCAGGGGAGGTCCCATTACAGTCTCCCCGGGGATGTGCCTTACAGGCGTTGCACGGGGGGTTCAAAGGTAAAAATCCCACACTCCCCGACCTCTCTCCCCGGAGGACGGGTGTCTTTAGAAGGTTTAACCCCAAAAAAAAAAAAAAAAAGTTGGGCATGACTTATAACTATTTTTTTCTCTCTAATTTCTAGGGGTTAGAACGCCTAGTAACAAAATTCCAGAATCTAGTCCGCAATCAACTACAGCTGGATGAGTTTGTCTCCATATTCTTCAACGTCGCCAACCAGCTGGAGAATGATAGGAGAACCTTCGCGCTCAGCCGGTTAAGAGTGAGTAGATAGTGTGTCATCATCATCTACCTGCCTTTTCCCAACTATGTTGGGGTCGGCTCCCAGTTTTACCAGATGCAGCTGAATACCAGTATTTTACACGGGAGCGACTGCTTATCTGACCTCCACGACCCAGTTTCTGTGTAATACCCCTTGGTAAGACTGGTTGTCAGACTTTCGGGCTTCTGACTACCCGTAACGATTGTCTAAGATAGAAAGAGGCAGCTGGGACCAACGGCTTAACGTGCTATTCCGAGGCACGGAGGGGTCACGTTATGTAAAGATGGTCACCCATCCACAGACCAACCGCGGCAAGCGTAGCTTAACCTAATTGGTCGACCTGTGCGGCTGTTATCATTTAGCCACGGGCTAGGGACAGGGACAGGGATGTGTGTTCCCAAAATATTCGAAGACGTGACATCTACCAACCCGCACTGGACCCATGTGGTTGATAAAGAGACAAAAACCATTCATAAAAGTTGACACAGCTAGAGAGGTATGAGGAACAGGGTGTAAAGTTCACTCATCCTCTATAGAAAATGGAGGATCCTCCAGATGGGTGTTGTAGTGTCTGGCGGGCAACTGCCCGATGATTCATGTTGGGCCGTTCCAAATTTTTACAGCGTGTTCTACCCATGAATATGAACAACTTTCACTATGGGACCAACTATGAAATCACGAAAAAAAAAACAGCCGTTTCATACATTTTGGTCAAGTAGGTATTGAACTTTTGTATTAAACAGCAGATTTTTTTTTTTCGTGGTTTCAGATTATGGAACCGGTAAAAGTTGCGCGGTAAACTCTGCTTGCGAGATGCAGGATTTTGTATGACGCGTAGTTCGCATATGTGTCGATGCCACTCGGATTTTAATTAATAATTATATATTTCAGGACACAGAAACCCTGAAGCAGTCTCCTACGGACACGATCACACAATACGCGTACAATTTGATGTCACATCAGACAAAACTCGCGCAAAAATGTCTTGACGACAGAGCTGGCAGGTATTTATTACTTTGAATATTAATGACTAGCTTCTGCCTGCGAGTTCGTTTACCAGAAGGCCAATTCTCGTAATTTAAAACATTCAAAATCTAGTCGCAGTCTCATCTCAGCGACAAACAAATGTCAAAAACTTGTCAAAATGTCGGGAAATTAGAGGTATTTTTGACAGATTGAGACTGAGATCAGACTGTGAACGTTCATAAAATTACGAGAAATGCCCCTCAGGTAGTCGTAAGACACCACAACTCACTGACATATCGGATATACATTAATACCGAGTACATCCCGAGGACAGCCGAACACATCCGAAGCGGGTATTTTTTGAATCGTCTTATAAACAAAACACGCGCGGTGTCGCTTACAGTAACAGTGGCGTGAGTTTAAAGGTTTTTTTCCCACTGCAAAATAGCTCAGCTATCTCTAATAATTTTATGTACGTTTCTAGAAAGCACAGCAGTGCGGCCATTTGCAAATATGGCACATCGACGCAGGAGTGTTCATGTTTGTTCAGCAAAGTGTTTCGGCTGCCGTGCAGACATATACTCATGTTGACCACTGAGCTCAAGGTATGTATGTAGTAGCATAAAAAAGTGTAGCGTTTTACCAACTATGGTGTGGTTTTGGCATTGTTGGCAAATGTGATCAAAATCAATATTAAATCAATATTTGTTTACATTGATCTTCCTGCCTCAATTCCACAATCTTACATTATGTCTTAGAATAATCGAAAAATTTATTTTTCGCAAAAATCCTAGGACGATTGCAAAAGACCGACTTTTAGGAACCCAAGATTTTCGAAAAATTATTATCAAGATCACTGCAAGGAGCAGAATGCTGTGACTGTATATTTTTTTTGTTAATCGTCTCTTTTTATAATCACACTAGCTGCGCCCCGCGGTTTCACCTAAAAAGTAGCCTATGTGTCAATCCAGAGTGTCAGCTACCTCCATACCAAATTTTATCAAAATTGGTCCAGCCGTTTGTGCATGAAGAAGTAACAAACACACTCACAAACTTTCGCCTTTATGATATTAGTGTGATCATATCAGTTTGGCTTGACGCTAGCCCCGAAATTTATGGGATTTGATCGTCTAAAGTTTACCTACTGCCGTCTTTTATAATTTATAATTTTATAATTTATTATCGTTTTCAGGTGAAAACACACATTCCCTTCGAGCCTCGTTGGACAGTGCAACACTGTTTATTTGGCTGTGAGAGCCTCAACTCGACCTCCACGAACAATACAGGTTAGTATAATATAACACAAAAACTGAACTGTTTGGGGATATTAATCAAATAACAAATTTAAATCCTAACTTAACTAAAACTATACAGAAGCTAAAATATAGCGTCGAAAAATTCATCCGCATCGCTGTCGACTGGTAATGTACCCAAGAGCCTGGCGGCATTACCACATTGTATGGCAATGCTTAGCCTTTGGCCAAGGTAAAAGCCAGCCCTTGGGTCACAGGAAGTGTCAACCAGCCGTTTTACAATTTCGTTAAAAAGACCATGAGCACTCGGACCCCACGGCCCGAGGGTTTCAACCCCAAACGGCTCAAAAATATAATTTCCGATAAGGTTATTATATTTTCGCCGCTTGAGGTTTTCCGCAGCAGCAGCGCCAGCACAGCATGCCGAGCCAGGAAGATGGGATGGCGCAAGAGTATCGACGCACGTTGCGTCTCACTAAAGGCCTACCCACCTTCCATGGAAATAAAGACATACCGTCCGGTCTCTTGCCAAGCCATTGGGTTCTACTTCTAATACTGTTTTATACATACAATACACATACTCTTTAAGAGCGTTTACGATATACGATTTTAGGTTTAATTTTTAATTCTTTTACCTATTGTGGTATAGTAATTTTATTTTAGGTGCATCGTCTTCACATATTATTTATTATAATAATTAATGTACTTATGCAAAATATTGTAAAACATTTTTAAAAAGTAACAGTGGAGTTTCTTGCCCATTCTTCTCCGTAAGAAACCTACCTTTTGGAAGAGGCGACTAGAATCAATTATATTTCATAATAATTTTTGATGTTCAAAAGTGCCTTTTATGTGCCTATTTCAAATAAATGCTTTGACTTTGACTTTGAATGAAATTTCATACGCATAAGCAGGATACAAAGGTCTAAAAAGTTAGTAATTAACATTTTTGTCTTATTTAAAAAAAGATAACTGGAAACCACTGTTTCTATGGAATATTCAAAATCGGTCTAATTTGGCTGTAATAATATTTTTTGCAACTTGAGCATTGTCAAAACTCGAACGCGCTTGGATATCTATGATATGGGCGGCTAATTTATTCAAATCACAAATGTCAAAAATAACAATTCACGTATGGACATGAGGTACCTTCGCTAACCTGGAAGTCTTGAAACAGACTCCGGACCCAGATTGGCCAAAGCAAGGAAAACCTGTTCAGGTGGAGATTCATAGACGACTCCGCCTTGGAGTGTAAATGTGGTGCTGTTCCACAAACGATGGGACACTTAATATCTTGTCCTGCGTGTCCTGTCAGCTGCACGTTACAGGAACTGATGGACGCTGGTGATGGTGCCAAACAAGTAGCCGAATTCTGGGCCGAGTCCATCGACACGCTAAGAAGATGACTGTTCATCAATCTGTATCTGGCATTAACGTGCTGGCCGGCTGGTCCACACCGGACGATACAGTGCGCTCCAATCCGACACATTACAATACTATTAGTTTGTAACCTCTCTGTCCGCTAGGTGGCGCCTCGTTCATGGAGCAGGTGGTCGTTGAAACGGAAGATCAACACCGACAGACGATACAGCAGCAGCCTCAACAAGTACATCAGGTGCGTTAGATTCTATCTGCAGACATCTACCTATCTCTTACCCAGAATTACAAAAAAAAATAAAACCCGACTGCTGAAAAGGATGAAACAAGAAAGTACCTTCCCGTGGTCGCATGCCGCTGTACTAACATAATATAAGCTATGGTAGCATGCGACCACGGGAAGGTACTTTCTTGTTTCATCCTTTTCAGTAGTCGGGTTTTAGTTTTTGAAGTTATTTTTTATTTAATTATTTTGGGGCTTATTTCAGTAATATCTATATTTTTGAAATGCTAATTAAGCCCTTTCATTTGATACCCAACACGGCATGGTTAAATTTTTTTTAGTTCATAACTTTATGTCCGCTAGAGGGCGCCATTATCAATTTAATGTGACGTCACAAAGTCTAAGCGGACTATCAAGACGCTTCCAATGATACCTCATTTGTCCAATTATGACAAGTAGTTTAGAAGTTTAGAGGGAACAGATGAACATACATACCGGTCAAAATCATAACGTTTGTGTTCATTGTTTGTCACCGATTTCAGAAATTAAAGTTATTTTTCACTTTGTAGTGTATTTTTTAGAAGTGAACTTTCCCCACAAAAATTCGTCTACTTGCTATGTAAATATCAGTGACAGGAAGTCATTATAACATCATAAATTTATACTGAGTGGCAAAAATACGTATTATTGAAGCTAACTCAAAAACTACCCAAGCAAAGTTAATAAAATTTATATGCGACCACCCCTGAGGAATACCTTATCCATTAAAAAGAGATTTTTTTAAATCAATTTATAATTTTGTTGTCGGAGAGAAAAACAACATACAGTCTAATTGAGAACCTCCTCCTTTTTGAAGTTGGTTAAGAAGAAACAATAACGTCATGTATTTTTATCTCACGAAGCGACGCGCGGTTTACTTTTGGTTATCAAGTGTACGAATAAGCTGTGAAATATACACAAAAACACCATAAATGTAACCTCACATTTATGGTGTTTTTGTGTATATTTCATTTCAGTTTTTTTTTTTTTGTGGTTTTAGCTCATCGCCTTTAGAGAGTTCTTTTTTGAAAAAAGGCATCAGTTTCTATATGTTTGTGATTAGAAATAATGATACAGTGTTTTGTTCCAGGTAGGCGGTGTCAGGCAACAGCAGTATGTATTAGCGACGCCCGGGCAACCCGCCACGCCCGTCTCACAGGTAACTTATTACTATTTAATTTGACATCAACATCTGCCTGCCTTTTCCCAACTATGTTGGGGTCCGCTTCCAGCCTAACCGGATGCAGCTGAATACCAGTATTTTACATGGAGCGACAGCTTGTCTGACCTCCACAACCCAGTAACTGGGTAATACGATACCCCTAGGTAAGACTGGTTGTCAGACTTTCGGACTTCTGACAACCCGTAACGATTGTCAAAGATCCACGAATGACAGCCGGGACCGACCGCTTACCGTGCTTTGGTCACCCATCCACAGACCAACCGTGGCAAGCGTAGCTTAACCTGATCGAACGACCTGTGCGGCAGTTATTATTTAGCCACAAGCCCCTCTGTTCATTTCACACTAAAAACTAAAACAATTTGAAGATTTTCATAGAATAGAAAGCTGAATACTATTAGCTACGACCGTGGCTTCACTCCCGTGGTCTATATCATTATAATAATGCATTATTTCCTTAATAAAAAATTAAAAATAATGTTGATCTGTCTGTCACAACAACATCCTAAAACAAAATCTGTGTGAGAGCAATGAAAGCTAGCGTCATGACGGGATGTAAAAAAAATAATTGTGAAGACTAGCGGTATCTACAACGCCACATGCGCACAACGCATCATACTGACGTCACGCAAAATCCTGCATCTCGCAAGCAGAGTTTACCGCGCAACTAGCATTTATACAACGGCCCGACATGAATCATGGGATCGGATCACATGATGATCGTTGACTGTAGAGAAGTTCCTTCGTGTGGAACCAATCTTGGTTGTAGAATCTAAAGGGCAATTCTCGGCATTTAAAAAACGTTAAGTTCAAGGTGTAACTATTAATCCCCAGGTGATATTCTGCGGCGGCGGCGTGGGAGGTGTCAGCGGCGTGTCCGGCGTCAGCGGTACCGCACCCGTCATCACGTCCGTGCTGCCGCCTGGAGGAGCTGTGCTCACACCGCACCACAACCTGCATCACTGACATGCTGCACCCGTCATCACGTCCGTGCTGCCGCCTGGAGGAGCTGTGCTCACACCGCACCACAACCTGCATCACTGACATGCTGCACCCGTCATCACGTCCGTGCTGCCGCCTGGAGGAGCTGTGCTCACACCGCACCACAACCTGCATCACTGACATGCTGCACCCGTCATCACGTCCGTGCTGCCGCCTGGAGGAGCTGTGCTCACACCGCACCACAACCTGCATCACTGACATGCTGCACCCGTCATCACGTCCGTGCTGCCGCCTGGAGGAGCTGTGCTCACACCGCACCACAACCTGCATCACTGACATGCTGCACCCGTCATCACGTCCGTGCTGCCGCCTGGAGGAGCTGTGCTCACACCGCACCACAACCTGCATCACTGACATGCTGCACCCGTCATCACGTCCGTGCTGCCGCCTGGAGGAGCTGTGCTCACACCGCACCACAACCTGCATCACTGACATGCTGCACCCGTCATCACGTCCGTGCTGCCGCCTGGAGGAGCTGTGCTCACACCGCACCACAACCTGCATCACTGACATGCTGCACCCGTCATCACGTCCGTGCTGCCGCCTGGAGGAGCTGTGCTCACACCGCACCACAACCTGCATCACTGACATGCTGCACCCGTCATCACGTCCGTGCTGCCGCCTGGAGGAGCTGTGCTCACACCGCACCACAACCTGCATCACTGACATGCTGCACCCGTCATCACGTCCGTGCTGCCGCCTGGAGGAGCTGTGCTCACACCGCACCACAACCTGCATCACTGACATGCTGCACCCGTCATCACGTCCGTGCTGCCGCCTGGAGGAGCTGTGCTCACACCGCACCACAACCTGCATCACTGACATGCTGCACCCGTCATCACGTCCGTGCTGCCGCCTGGAGGAGCTGTGCTCACACCGCACCACAACCTGCATCACTGACATGCTGCACCCGTCATCACGTCCGTGCTGCCGCCTGGAGGAGCTGTGCTCACACCGCACCACAACCTGCATCACTGACATGCTGCACCCGTCATCACGTCCGTGCTGCCGCCTGGAGGAGCTGTGCTCACACCGCACCACAACCTGCATCACTGACATGCTGCACCCGTCATCACGTCCGTGCTGCCGCCTGGAGGAGCTGTGCTCACACCGCACCACAACCTGCATCACTGACATGCTGCACCCGTCATCACGTCCGTGCTGCCGCCTGGAGGAGCTGTGCTCACACCGCACCACAACCTGCATCACTGACATGCTGCACCCGTCATCACGTCCGTGCTGCCGCCTGGAGGAGCTGTGCTCACACCGCACCACAACCTGCATCACTGACATGCTGCACCCGTCATCACGTCCGTGCTGCCGCCTGGAGGAGCTGTGCTCACACCGCACCACAACCTGCATCACTGACATGCTGCACCCGTCATCACGTCCGTGCTGCCGCCTGGAGGAGCCACTGCGCACGTACAAAAGGAAGAAATAATGTTTACAAAGGATCGGAGACATTGGAAATGAAATGAAATTATTTATTCCGTAGTCTACCTTCAAAGCAAGAGTAAACAGGCAATTTATGGGCACACTTCTGCCATCATAGACCTCCTCCATCGCTTTCCATCACCCGTGATCTAGGTCAAAAGCAGGCTCATTCAACAATAAAAATAAAAAAAATCTACCAAAGAATATCTTGGTAAACTCTTTGTTGCAACACATTTAATTTTGACCAAGAAATAACGTTTAAAAATGATCAGAGACACTGTTAATGAAATTGTTTATTCTATAAATAGGATTTCGGAATAACTTTTACACGTGTTATTGTTTGAAAAATAAGCTAGATGAGGTCGGCGTTTCCTATCTGACTACTCTGAGAAGAAAGGCCGAAACAAACTCGGAGGTCAAATCCAGACGTACTCTTGGTCTGACGGCCAATTCTCGTAATTTAAAACGTTCAAAATCTAGTCGCAATCTCATCTCTGCGACAAACAAATGTCAAAAACTTGTCAAAACGTAGGGAAATTAGAGGTATTTTTGACAGATTGAGACAGATCAGACTGTGAACATTCTTAAAATTACGAGAATTGCCCATCAGGTCATGTAAATACCATGTAGATTGATGTCTGAAATGATTTTAGTAGACCTCCAGTCAGTGCTAGCATTTGTCAGTGATGGCAAAGTATTGTCTGTGTTTTGTTTTCACTCCCGGAGTGTCACTGTTTTTTTTTTTAACATAGAGATGCTTTTGCGCTACTGATGAGCATGAGGTCCTGCGTTCGATTGCCGGGTGTGGCAAAGTGTTATTGGTTTTTCCATCTGGAATTTCTCAATAGCAACCCGGAGTCTTGATTTGTGCCCGGTTGATGGCGATAGGGTCGCCCCCTATTGCATGGGACTTAAACATAAACGGGCGAAATATGGGTGTACTATAGGTATTCCTGTGTCTAACCCGTCGAGGATTACATGCGTGATGTTACCTTTGACTGTAATAAAATCTCTGAAATGAAATTAGTATGAAAAAAGTTTTTTTTTTTACTAAAAATTTAGCGAAATTAGGCTATTAGTATAAGTATGTAAATAATTTAGTTATAAATGTATGGCGGGTGCGTTGTTAGGTGTTTCTTTATTATTTAATTTTTAGTTAAATAATGGTGCCGATTCTGTTCTCAAACTAAACTAAATTTAAGTTCAGTGCATCTTTTTGTTTCTGTTTCGTTAAGAAAATGACAGAAGATAAATTTTAGTTTAGTCCTGTCAAATTAATCAGCGCCTGACAATTACTCCATACAAGTTTAGACGTGATTACAAACTTGCCTACTAAAATTACGCCAGGCGCTGATTAATTTGACAGAACTAAACTAAAATTTATCTTTACTTGTTTTCACAATGAAATAGAAAGAAAAAGATATACTGAACTTAAATTTAGTTTAGTTTGTGAACAAGGGAATCGGCACCAATGCCAGTTTTCACAGTGTGTATACACACGAGCGACACGCGTCGACGGCAGGCAACTGCAACTGTCGACACAAATACGGCAGCCGCCGACGAGTTGACGGTTGCATTTGCCCTGTCGTCGACGCGTGTCGCTCGTGTGCACTATGGCGACACCTGAAAAAAACACGCTGTTGGATTTTCAACGCTCGGCTGACTTTTGAAAGTTGAAAATCCAACAACGCGCTTTTACTATGGGATTGCTTAGTGTAAGTGAAAACAGGCAAAGAGTCAACTTACGTGCTGGTTTACGTCAATAGTGAATAGATTGATTCAAAAATCATTGGAAATGCTGCTGTCTCCTTCTGGCACGATAGTAAGAAAGAGATAAAAGATATATTATCTAACGACCAGTTTCTTCATCAACAACTAATTAAAGTAATCAGTCAAAGATTGACTTTTACTTGACTTTTGTTTCTTCATTCAAGTAACAGCTAAAATAGTGAAGAAACAAAGGAGATGTTTCAAAATGTATGGAGCCTGGGCCAGGTCCTTGTACACTATACAAAAAAATAGGAAAATTCATTTAAAACAGTTCTCAACTGTCCAATTACTTTAAAATGGCTTGTTTTGCTGGTAAACACAAGAAATTACACTTGAAATTGCAACACACAACAAAAACCCGTCATGGCGAACTGTAATTTTGATTGATTAATGACGTTTGACATGTTTATTTCTGTGGAGGAAACCACACAAGAAAGTCGAAGTCCTTACAACACAAGCCGGGTAACAGTCCAAAAACGAAAGCTAGGTAAACAGATGGGAAAGAAACGGTATTAAATCCAAAAAACTCCAGAAACTCAAAACAAAACGAACACAATCACGACCGACGACAAGACGAAAGTGACTGAAGTGACACTTTTGTGACAGCTAACAGTTCTATTTCTATGATCAATGGTTAATTGTCCTTGTTTTTAAGCACAGAGTAACTAAATCGGTGAGACGCCATGTTGAAAGTCGATAAAAATAATTGATAAGTATCAATTCACTACCAGAACAGTATACATTTAATTGAATTATCTGTATTTTTCCTGAATTCTATGGATTTTTCTCTTTTTTTTGAGTTACTGTACATAGACCTGGCCCATTTTGAAACATCTCCTTTAACCGTTACTTTGACTTTTGTGACGTTACTTTGGCTGTTACTATTGTTGAAGAAACTGGCCGTTACTGTCAAACTTTAGCTTTAGCCTCCCAAAAACCGGCCCTGGGTACCTACCACGAGCTCTTAACGCGATCCACTTTAGGACCTAAACTGAACTGTTCTTCTAATTCGTACCATGACGTCAGTTTAACGATTCAATTTAGGCCGTGCCATCTGGATACCTACCACGAGCTCTTAACGCCCATTCGCTTTCAACGATCCAAATGCCGCTGAGCGTATTGGACGTCATGGTACGACTGTGAGCGATGCAGTTTAAGAACCTAAACTGAAATGTCTTGCTTTTGAATCGTTTTTAAATAGATCATGGTAGGCCTCCTGATATTCTTCCATCTCTTTCTCTCGATTTGTGCAAGAGCGAGATAGCAATACGTTTAGTTGGTGCAGAGTCTCGTTGCCAATATGGCGGTTGCTAGCGCTCTTTTAATATCAATCTTAGCACATTACTATGTAACTTATTAGTAGAGGCGTATTTTATAAATATTGTATGAAATAAACTAATGAAGGTACATTTATTTTTTCGTTTTATTTATAAACTAGCAGCGCCCCGCGGTTTTACCCGCATAAGTTGCCCGTGGGAATATCGGGATAAAAACTATCCTATGGTTTTTCCCGGGACTCGAAACTATCTCTATACCAAAACTTTATCTAAAGCGGTTCAGCGGTTTAAGCGTGAAGTGGTAACAGACAGACCCACTTTCGCATTTATAATATACTAGCTGCGCCCCGCGTAAGTGTCGATCCTGTGGATATATCGGGATAAAAAGTAGCCTATATGTTAATCCAGGGTGCCAGCTACCTCCATTCAAAATTTTATCAATATTGGTCCAGCCGTTTGAGCGTGAAGAAGTAACAAACATCTAAACACAAACTGTCGCTTTTATAATATTAGTGGGATCTTAATATGGATTCCCATTATCGACAAGGCTAGCGGGACCTTTCAACGAAAATATTATTCATGATGCCGAGGGTGTCTATTCTAGCACCCTCTCACATACACACACCTATCAGTCACTAGCATCTGCCTGCGACTTCGTTCGCGTGAAATTTCAGACCCCGACCCATCGCATCGGTCGCCCCCGCTGTATTTTTCTTTTTGGTCGTCTCCTGACTTCAAATAGCCTTTAACCGCCCTCAAGAACTTTGCTATCAAATGCAAAAAGAATGATAAAGATGCTTTAAAATCCGACAGGTAGTCAAAGAAACAAATTCTTCAGCTTTTATTATTATCTCAGTCAGTGTTTCTTCAGTGTTATGTGTCTCGTTGGTAATCCTTATGGGGAGTTGGGGACTATTGACCTAAAGCGCGGTCTCAAAAAAATTACCGAAATGTGGGATGTTGTAGTTGCACCTCTGCCCAACCTAACCCTTCTGAGATTACAGTTACAGGCGTGTTATGTTATTTACAAGGTTAAAGGCAATAGGGTTGACTGCTGGCAACATTTCTTGCATGAAATGAAGATTTTTCTGACTGTCAACGTGTATGCAGTGTGCACCATACAGGGAAATTGAAATAAATGGATTTTTATTTTAAAAAAATCATTATTTTATTCACAAAAACACAAACGAAATACACTGGTAATACAATAGCATTTATTCTAAATTATATAAGTTCAACTACTTACGCTGCGCGCTGTTTGTTCATACATAACAATTATTATTTAGAAATTCGGAAAAAACTATGATTTAAATCTATAAAATATTATAATTTGTATAAAAATAAGTATATACTTAATATAATTATTTCTTATACTTAGGTACTTATTTACTATTGATAAACGTTGTTCATATGCATTTTAACATTTTCAAGCATGATTAAAATATTTAAAATTTACTAGTGCTTTGATGATAATATTTCAATACTTACAGGTAAAATTATGACACAAATATAATTCATTTTTATTACTTAGATTGTACTGTATATTAATACAAATTGAACGGGGAATCTTAATTAAAATACACTCTTTTTGTAACAAAACTTAAGTTTTTAAAATCTTCCTATTTTGAGCGCCAAAGGCCAAACGTCATGACACAAAACAACCTTTAAAACCACTTCCCGCCAAAACAACTGTCAAAACCTTAAAAAATAAAATAGTACGTTCGGAAACGCACAGGAAAAAATTGACTAATACACGACAAATCTTGCCAGCAATGCCATGGTTACTAAAGTGAGTATGGAATAGAAACTGCGGCTCGCAAGGCCGGGAATTGGTGGGGCAGTACCCGTGCACGCTTGCAGATGTCTAAACAATTCAATGTAGTTCCTTGCAAGGTCATGACTGGATGTGGCAGTGGGTTCTGTAAGAGCAATGGTGGAGTCTTTGAAAAGTAAGTCCTTAGCTCCGTTGAGAGGAGAGAAGATTTCTAGGTTGATCAGCTGATTTCCGGAAGCGGCGGCGTAACCGAAGTAGTTTTCCAGAGAATCAAAGAGAGCGTTGAGGCTGTTGTAAAGAGGGTCGTTTCTGGAAAAAAAGAAAAAAATATGAGATTAAAATACATTTAAAAAAATATCTCATAGCCAAATGCTATTATACCATATCGGAATTTTTAAATGACCGCAATTAATTAGATAGATTCCTATAATTAGGATATTTTCACAATTTGACCCCCAAATCTGTAAAAACAATACTTTATACTTTATTTTTTAATTAACATAAGGATTAGGATATTTAAAATTTTATAGTTTGCTGTGTAGCCTCAATTTTTTTATGGTTATTCTAAGCCGAAAATATGTTGTTTTTTGTACGCCATAAATGGCAAAACATGCAGATCTACCTGTTTATTTTAAGACCTTGCTCATATTATTTGATGTATACTCATGTTTTACAATAAAATATATTCTATTCTATTCTATTCTAAGTGAAAATAATTGGTTAAGAGCGTTTACGCCGTACGGCTTTTCATACAAACTTTCAAGCCGTTGTTTTTCGAAATGAATTAACCAATTTTAATGAAACTTCATACGCATAAGCAGGATACAAAGGTCTAAAAAGTTAGCAGAGAACATCAAAATGTTATGATGAACTAGTGAAAATATTGTCGTGCTCTTCTGCGCAGAAGCTGCTTCTGCTGCTTCAGGTCGATGCCCCACAAAAAAAATCGTCATATTTTTGTTTTATCATGCTTAGATAATTATTATCGATACCCAACACGTCGCAAAGTTTCGCTAACTAATTTAATTTGACCCTGCATACTTACGCAATTCAGCGTCACCGACCGACTGGAGCCGAGTAGGTATAACTGATTCACTGTACACACGGCTACACATCAAGCTATACATAACCCAGTTTAAGCTGACTTATGCACGTAAAACCTATACAATGGACTGCTTTCTTGGGAAAAATAATTTCCCATAGTCCACCTAGGTGGACTAGCTGGGTGGACCATGGACAATTCACGATAATTTTCTATAGTCCACCTAGAAAACATAATATGGACGTTCTGGTTGACCACGGGGAAAAAAATGGACTAGCCGGGTGGACCATGGGCAATACACGAATGCGAGGTCAGCTAAAACTAGAAATGTGATGATGTGTAGCCGTCTGTACAGAAAGAACGTAAAGTGCGTTTAAAGAAGACTTCACACCATGAACGACTTACCTTCTGGTGACGACCTCGGCGTCCACCACGTGTGCCAGCAGACATGCGTCATCGACTTCGAAGCCAGTATTGACGGCCAGAGAGTTGTCACGGCACAGGGCTCGGAACTGGTTCCGTTGAATACCTAAAGCAGTCAGGGTCGCTGGGGAAGTAAAGTTATGGATATTAGTATTTTTCAACCTTACTAATCTACGTTCGCAATGTAGATTCCAAATATGTAAACAAATACGAGATATTGGAAATGTATGGAACCGTACATTATTTCTAATTTCAACTCTGGTTGTAATGGCAATCACTTGTTTTTAAGGTGAATATGCAATTGTAGCCCGCGAAATTCAATTTTACTTGCGTTTTTTGCAATTTTCAGGTCAGTGTGCAGTGTCAGGTTGTATGATTCGCGACGATAACAGGTGCGTATTTATAGAATTATAATCATTGATATATCTTTGCCTATCCTCCGCCTAATTTGAATACTTAAATGACTTTTTTTTACTTATTTTTGCAGAATAAACCATTTTTCTTTCATAATTTCTCTTTCTTTCCTAATTAAAATTTAAAGTATTTACATATCTTACCATTGATATTCCTGGTGTTCAAGAAAGCTACATGGGTGTCAGGATCGGTCAGGCACGCCAGGGATCCATTGTTACCGTAGTACTTGTTGCTGTAGTTGTACTCGCAGGTTGCTGGAAAGAAAACACAAATAATATGCCACAAATAATTCCCATTTTGCGCAAAAAATATTATTGAACACTAATAAATATATTATTTTGCGCCTCTTTTTGTGATGGCGACTAACTTGGAAGTAGCGCACGCCGGTCGCTGCCACGACACGGCTCGCTTCGCTCGCTCGGCTCGCGCGCGGTTGTTCACAGTTCCAACCCATGTGGTCAGGGTACTCAATACTTTATTGCATTTGCCCTAGCGTTACAGTGACCAACCATGAAAAAAGGTTCGATTATAGAAAGATGTGCATCACTACGGATCGCCACAAACAAAAAAATTTTATTTTAAATTATGAGGGTTGCGGCCCGCAGTGCAGCAGTGTGCAATGCATAAGTATAATCAGCCTATAATGTTCACACTGCTGGGACACAGGCCTCCTCTGTTCGAAAGGGAGTAAGATGTAATCTACCACGCGGGCCCAGTGCGGGTTGGTAGATGTCATGTGTCTTCTTGATTCTAGTTCTTACATCTATGGTTATAGAACATGCCGGTTTCCTCACGATGTGATTCTTCACCGCTTTGAGAGCAGCGGTGTTAAAATTATTTACACAAAGTAAAGCACTTGACTGGGTTTGAACCGACCTGCAACTCGTAAGTCGGGGCCATTACCAGTGGGTTACCACTGGTCTCTGCTCTGTGTGTGAGACCGAATTTCGGCCATGGCGACTAATTCCAGCGGAGACCAGCCTTCAGCGCAGAAGATATTATATAGTGTGCGCAGACACAGGTGCACTCTCTCTTCCCTCACTCTCATTTTCCGATGGGACGGCAATCCGACACGACCGGAGAGATCAGGCGCAGGACCAAAGCGTAATGTGCTTTCCGAAGCACGGGGGTAACACACCGCCAACTTCCAAACTCCGGGCTGTTATACTAAGAAATTCCCAATGGAAAAACACAGTATAACACTTTGCCCGACCCTGGACTAGACACAAGAGGCAGTCGCGCTTGCGAACAGGAGACCAACGATACAAAATATAATAAATTTATGTAGGAAGATTTTTGAGTTGCAGTGTGGCTCGCACCGATCAAAAAAATTTAGTTTAGAGCCCCCGCGCACTAGACAGCTTGGCAGCCAGTCGAACGTATGACGGGAGCCCCCGCGCACTAGACAGCCTGGCTGCGTCAGCCAGTCGAACGTATGACGGTGTATGGGAGCTCGCGCACTAAGCAGCCACGAAGCGTCATATGTTTAATTGACTGGCTGCCGCAGCCTGTTTGTGTAGCCAGGCTGCCTAGTGCGCGGGGGGGGGCCTTAAACCGACATGTGCGCCTCAAGTGTAGTTGCAGGACTAGCTAGACGAAGAGATGGCCGATGGAGTAAAGCAGTGACCGAATAGTGGCCAAGGTTCGACCAAAAAAACCTGAGCCGTCCAAGAGCGCGCTGGGTTGACGATATCGTCAAAGTCGCGGGAAACTCCTGGATGAGAGACGCACAGAACAGGGAAGTGTGGCACAAGAAAGGGGAGGCCTATACCCAGTAGTGGGTGATTCCGGGCTGAAATGATGATGATGATGAAACCTACATGGACACTTACGAAACGCCAGAAGCTAGGTCTAGAGATCTGCATCAGCCTATATAGTCCAATAAAGAACTTACTTGTAGATTCGTTCCCGGGGACGGTGGTGTTTAGTTTGCAAGCGGAGCACAGCACTGAGGCGTTGAAACTCTGCAACAGAAAAAAAAAACGTTATTTTTTTATTCGAGATACCAAGCTACGTTGCTGCAAGGATTTTTAGGCACTCGAATGACGTTGACAGAGGGCGCTGTTGGTAAGGCTGGATTTAGTGTTATGCTGACGAGTGTCGCGTACCCTCACGCGTCGGTTAGACATACCAAATAGCTGACGATAAACGGACGTGTAGATATGATGTAGCATCGACGACGACGGTCAGCGAGTGCGAGTCCATATAAACTGGTACGCAACCGATGTCAGCGTTGACCGTCGGTCGCGCAGCAACTTCAGCGGTGTAATTGGGTAAGCCGCACTCAGACGTCACTTAAAATTAATCAATCACTAACTTTGACTAACCACCTTAACTTGGCACAAAAGTCATCAAGACTGACTGTCATATTTTCGACTGACAGCATTCTAGTTTATACTTGTCAAATTAAAGTTAATTTTTGATTAATTTTAAGTAATGACTCTGAGTTCCGGGGTAACAGTACTTAGTAATGGTTGTAATTTTGACAGTCAACAACATTCACTGCGTTATTCACGTTGTTGAGCAGACAAATTTTTCGAACATATGAAGCAATGGATTGTGTGTAACGCAGTTAAAATGTATGCTATCTAAACATTCGTGTTTTGTGAAATGTCACTTGAAAACTATTCAAAAAAATAACATGGGGGCGTTAGTTCCGATTTCGGATGCGCCAAAATAACCTTGCAGCAATATATTAGCAACATCCCTTTATGATTACAGTATTTTAATTTTACGAAGCGACACGCGTTTTACTTGTGGTTACCAAGTGTACAAACACGCTGTGAATGTGTGCGTATAGATGAGTAACGTCAGCATATAACACGCACACACATACTCACACTTCCGACAGTTCCGACAGCTATTATCTGGGCCGGTACCGAGAGCTCCTGCGCCGTTGATAGAGAATTGCGCTTACACAAACATTCACAACGTGTTTGCAGGTGTACAAACACGCCACAAGTAAAGCACGCGTTGCTTTGTAAGATAAAAATACTATACCACATGTAAAAAATGTTAGTTACATAGGGATTAAAACTTTTTGAATGTTATTCATGGTCATGGATTAGAAATAGAAAGACTTGTTATTTTATTACTCAATTGTGTCCTCTTTATGGTAAATGATTCTGTACAGCATTTCTATTCTGTACAAATCTCACCGCGAAAACTGAGGTGAAGTGAGCTGTCATTTAGGAATTAACACTATTGACAGCTCACTTCAGGGGGCCTAAAAAGGCCACTTTGGCAGAATCATAAAACAATTTATATCACACAATTCATCTGTTTGGCAGTTTCACACCTAGTTTCAACTCTGAAATCACGAAAAAAAAATCAGCTGTTTCATACATTTTGATCAAGTAGGTATTGAACTTTTGTATTAAACAGCTGTTTTTTTTTCGTGATTTCAGGGTTGGTCCCATAGTGAAAGTTGTTCATATTCATGGGTAGATCACCCTGTAAAAATTTGGATGGTGATAAAAAAATCTTCCTGTAGGTATAGGTGTGAAACTGCCAAACAGATGAATTGCGTGATATGAATTGTTTTATGATTCTGCCAAAGTGGCCTTTTTACGCCCCCTGAGAATTTTACGGAATAGATCGCCTGTGATAGTGGTTTCAAAGCATTGCAGTATTCCAGGTTGAATCTATTGGAATTCATGGGAGTATAAGAAGCCCGAAGAAACGATATAGGTACTCGTACCTATGGATTGTGTGAAAACACATACAGACAGATAAATGTTTTGAGTTAGAATGGTCTGAAATTGAAATGAAATCCTCATAAAGAAATTTTTTCGCCTTCAGCCTGTGACAGCAGCGTTGCCAGGTTTATTCTGCAAAAATTTCACTGTGAAGACTTAGGTGAAGTGAGCTGTGAGCTGTCATTCCACTTGACGCAAGGGATTGACAGTAATGGCAGCTGATTTCACCTAAGTCTTCACGGTGAGATTTGTACAGGGCCTCAATTTTGTATTATTTCCCGCGAAATCTTACCACGTGCAAACCACGTCAATATCATTTAAAATGACAACCGTACGGACAACATGTTTTTTGACAGTTCCAACGACGCCATTGTGTCATAGAGAAATGTCGTTAAATTGACGTGGTTTCGAAGTAAGGAATCGTTAAATGGTCATCATCGAATGGCAAATACGTACAGAGATTTAAAAAACTACATTTCACACCCACACATTGATACTTGCCCGCTTTTTGTTCCGAGGATGTTTTTTAACCGGCTTAGATGTTTGTGTAGTCTGTGAAGTTAGGAGCGATTAGTCTTTTTGTTTTAATAAAATCGTCCGTCCACTGCTACACAGGATATGCAAGGAGAGGCTAGCTACCACTGTTAGTTGCGCGGTTCATTTGTTTACCAGTCACTCACTTGTGTGTAGCTTGGCCGTGGGTCGCAGTGGAAGATCCCACCAACATATACCTACAATGCGAAGCTAAGTACCTAGCCTGTACTATACAGTTATCAAAATGTCCATACTCGTCCGGCGCTGTAGGATGCCAGCGTCGCGTTAGTCAAAGAGAATGATAAACACTAGCGTTAGCGTTAGTCACGTCGCCGTCGCGGAGACTCGTGGCATGCTCTCAAAAACTTGTTTCATTGGTTTTTCAGCAGTCACTGTCGCAAGACGCGTGACAATTGAACGTGAAGCTCATGGCCACGGGGTTAAAGGATAAGTTACTAGATCACATCGCGCGGCCCTACTAAACTAAGTCCAATGGACACAGTTGCACTCTATCACACGCTGACCATCGTCTAAACAGGGCATGTCGATACGGCTCAATAATTTTAGATTTGTACATAAATACTTATTACTTATCACTCGTAAGTAAAAATTAAAAGGGCCGAAGCCTGCCGGAGCAGCGGGATTGTCCGAAAGGGTTACCGCTACCCCGGAATATAAAGGGCTAATGAAGGAACACGGATGGGTTTTAGTCAGTAAGAGTCTGACACTCCACCCAGAGAGGGAGGAGTAGGGGTCATTACTCAAATACTTACAGACTCGGAAAGCGCATGGGAAGCGGCAATGGCGCCAGGAGCGCAAGCTCCTCCGAAGAACTCTCCGACAATGCGAGCGTAATCACACTCCGATGGGGACAGAATTCCGCGTCTCTGACCATCGCGGATGAAGGAAACGTAGGCTGTGGACAAAGTTTTTTTTTGTAAAACAAGTGATATATCTAAATAAATGCTATTTTAAGCTAACATTTAAAATAATAATATGTACACTTAAATGGAAAAAGAATCATAGGGCATAAAAAAATTTGTCCGCATCGCTGTCAACAGGAACATCGTCCAGAAGGCTGGCAGCATTGCCACGTTGTATGGTAATAAATACTTGTATATAATATAAATGTCCTAGCTGACCCCGCAAACGTGAGTTTGCAAAAAAAAGGCTACGACCAATTCTCAGACCTACCAAATATAAAAAAAAATCTGTAGACAAGTTTAGTGACGCCAGCTACAATCTTCGTGTGCAACAATCTGTGCAAGCGTCATCCCGCGAGTTATCTGCGCCCACTGACCTGTATCGGCTTTATGACTTGTCAGTGTCTGCACCAGAACTACAAATGACTAAAGTTCGTTTTATAATCCCAGAGACTAATCTGACAGGTGTAATGTCAAACTTCTTTAATAAAAAAACGCAAACACAAAAGACAATAAATGTTAGATTAGTCTCTGGGATTAAAAAAACGAATTTTAAGTACGTGTACCTAGAGATTATAATGCACACATGTCAATTACTATCCGCCTATAAAAGCAGAGCTGTCTTCGAACAAGTCGTCAATACCGATCCAGCCTGTCCCTTGCTGTCCTCTTCCAGCGACGCCCTGAGCCGAGGTCCGAACCCCGCAGGGGGTTACCCTTATTAGCGCTGTCGCTTAGTTCTTAAGTTATTGTTTGCCCTGGCTGGAGGCCTTAATTCGAGGCATCCACAGGAAAGTCCGGTTAAGCAGTAGCCATCCTCATAAAGGATGAATTGCGAGATGCCATTGTTAAAAAAAAAAAAAAAGAACACGTCGTCATTCACTAGCTATAAGGCGCAGATATACGACTTCTAATGATTTTAAATTCAACATCACGTCTATAGTCCAGTAGGGATACAATATTTTTCCCACAAAACCTTCGATAATTCACAAGTTTTTTATTTTCGCTGTGTGGATAAGTATAGTGATTTCAATGCTATGTACAAAAATGCTAACAGTTTAGAGTTATGCAATAGGTATTAAGTAGGTATTTCCTATTATTTCGTGTTGTAACTATGTTAGAAAATTTAAATTTAAATACTATACTGGTTCTTTGTAAGTACTATCTAAAGCATATATTAGTGAAAATGCTAACACGTAGGTACTGTGGAACAATGGAAATCTGAAAATGTCAAGTAACTCATTCAATAAAAAATTTAAGTTTCTCAAATCATTTCTTATATACTTAAAGGGATTAGTTATACCTTACAACAAAAGTTCTAACAACTAAGTACTATGGCTGCACAAGTAATTGTATTTTTACTTTGCGATTAGCGAAATATTGAATTTAAGTTTATAAATTTGCGCCCACATATTCGTAATAATAAACTCTGCTACCATACAAAAGTTTCAACAAATTCATATTATGGCTTTTGTTTAAATTGCAAATAACTATTTCTACTAACGAGCCGCGTAGGTACGGCGCGTGCGATCGCTACTGAGTAGCAACACTCCCCCGCCCGCCCGCCCGCTCCGATCGGAGATGTACCTAACGCCGCTGGCTCTGCTAACATTAGTCCAGTAGCGAGAAGTCTATGCCCTTCGATAATTCACAAGTTTTTTATTTACGCTGTGTGGATAAGTATAGTGATTTCAATGCTATGTACAAAAATGTTAACAGTTTAGAGTTATGCAATAGGTATTAAGTAGGTATTTCCTATTATTTCGTGTTGTAACTATGTTAGAAAATTTAAATTTAAATACTATACTGGTTCTTTGTAAGTACTATCTAAAGCATATATTAGTGAAAATGCTAACACGTAGGTACTGTGGAACAATGGCAATCTGAAAATGCCAAGTAACTCATTCAATAAAAAATTTAAGTTTCTCAAATCATTTCTTATATACTTAAAGGGATTAGTTATACCTTACAACAAAAGTTCTAACAACTAAGTACTATGGCTGCACAAGTAATTGTATTTTTACTTTGCGATTAGCGAAATATTGAATTTAAGTTTATAAATATGGAGGTAGGTAGATGCCACAATGTACGGTACGTACAGAGGCCAGCACATCAACCTACCCCAATCTGTCAAATTTTCCCAATTGAATATGAACCTTATTCCTTTGTAGTAAAGTTGAAAATCTATCAAAGAAATTTGACAGATTGGGGTAACTTGATGTGCTAGCCTCTGTACATAGACTTATAAAAAAGATGGACTCCGCGCCACGCATATCGAAAGTGAAGCACAGTAAATATAGCGGACCGTTTGTACAACAAACACGCCTCACGCTCACATTTACATCGTAGTATGCCGACCGGCCGCCATTACGTGACACGACAGCGTCAATCGTCAATCACGCACACAGATCGGTACGGTGCTTCACTGTCGATATGCATGGCGCGGAGTCCATTTTTTTTTATAAGTCTATGGATAGTGTAATACTTCAGAGCAGTACATACTAAAAACAGAGTGATGGCCGCCATACTAAAAAGTGCAACTGTAAATTAGTCACAAATGCACCCAAAGGAGCTATATTCCATTTACAATAAGATTAGACATTTAAACAAAACTTTACAGTCCGTTCAACCGATTTTTACTTCTATTCCATAGGCATAAGGATGGCATTAAAAGCAAAAACATGATTATAATACCAACTGTTATTGCAGCTGCCATTTGTCATGCCACCAACGCAATAGAAGTAAAAATCGGTTGAACGAACTGTAAAAAAGATTTATTTCAATGTCGAATCTTATTGTGAATGTTTCAATGAAATGGTGGTTGTGTTCAATGAAAATTTAAAAGCACCATCTGTTTGACAGATCGGAGTAGGTAGACAGCATTTGTTATAGTATCAGAGACAAAAAGTGACTTCCATACGACAACTTTTTTTTCCGGGAATTTTTTTCGGGTTTCGGGATAGGTATCACTAAGTGTACATTAAAGATGATGAAACAAAAACAGGTACTTATTGAATCTAATTTGTTATTGTTTTGGTATAATTATTTTTGTACTTAATTAAGTGATGTCCCAAAACCCGGGACAACTATCCCGGAAAAAAATGTTGTAATGGAATCTCCACTTTCTGTCTCTGTTCCTCTATCATTATAACAAGTAGCTACATAATTTGTATAATAAAATTTTAGTCCACATACTTAATTACGATCTTGGTAGGTAGGTATATATGTATATAATAACTACTCTACTAACGAGCCGCGTAGGTACGGCGCGTGCGATCGCTACTGAGTAGGAACACTCCCCCGTCCGCCCGCCCGCTCCGATCGGGGATGTACCTAACGCCGCTGGCTCTGCTACCATACAAAAGTTTCAACATATAACATGCTATGCCTTTTGTTTAATAAATAAAATATTATTTGTGTAACGTCAATAAAATACGTGGGTCAACGACAGACTGATTTATTTGCAAAAGTAAACTAACTACCCACCACCATACCATTATGAGTACCGTCCGATGTCACATATCTCCTCATCAAGTCTACTAATCACAACCGATACATCTTAAACTAACAATGTCCTATAACTAATAAACTATTGTGGCACATTATTGCCAGCTTGTCTAGCCCGGTTGAACGCACGCAGTGCCCGAGCAGACGCGCCCAGTGGTGGTGGAGGTACCGACGACGTCAACCGTTCGGGTCGAACCGGCGTCGACTTTGACTCTTCCAGCGGCGTGTCCTTAGTATCACCATCCTCATTGAATGCGTCCTCAAACATCTCACCTTCGGCCCCGCTATCGACCCCCGGTTTAGCTGCCTCAGAGCCCTTAGGCTCTGCTACGACCACGTCCCTCATGCGTGATAATGAATACCTATTTTTGGTACTTTCTGAAATAATTTGGTCGGCATGTCTACGCCACTCAACCCCGTTACCTAAACTAACTTTGTATGAAACCGGCCCTGTTTTTTGTATAACTGTGGCTTCGGTCCACTTGTCCCCCCTCGCCGTGTAATCGCGAGCAATTACTGCATCCCCAACCCGGAATTCTCTATCGGCCCCCGAAGCGCGGGTGACCTGACGCTCTTGCTTCTCGCGCACCGCTGCGGCTACATCCGGCCGTAGTGCATCCAGTCGGCTACGCAAACGCCGCCCTTGGAGCGCCACTGCTGCCGAGACACCTGTCGTTGCGTGTTCACAATTCCGATACTGGAAAAGAAATCTAATCTGCGCCCCGCCCTTAATAATGTATAGTCGTAGTGATTTAGCTTTAAATTCGCCCAAACAAACATCTACCTCAATGTAACCGAGTGATTCTATTCTAGAACCTGAGTAACCACGTAAAACTAAGTTATCCGGTTCAATCTTTTTATGCGAAAAGCTACTTTGATACATAACCTCACTTATTGCTGATATACGACTACCTGTGTCCACTTCACATTCCATATTAATGTTATCAACAGACAGTTTAATAAAAAATGGTTTGTTACCTCGAGCTGTCACATTTAAGTTGAAAATACCATCCCCCGATTCGTCACTCACGTAGTTATGCCGACGACCGCCACTACCACGCACTTGTTTGCACATCACTTTTAGGTGCCCTTTTTTACCGCACTCATCACAACTGTAATTTTTAAACCGACACCTCTCGGCAGGCTTGCCACAGCGCCAGCAGGCCCGCGCGCTGTCTGCGCCTGCCGCGCCTGCTGCTGCCACCGCTATTCCGTCGCCTGCGCCGCTCGCGCCGCCGGCGCCGCCGAACGCCCGTTGTGGCCCGCGCTGGCGCATTCGTCCGCCGCGTGCGTAATGCAGGCCTTCGCCCGCCTCGCCGCCGCCTGCCGGCTTTACTGAGTCCGCCGCCGCCGTCGTCGTGGTACCGCTCACCTCGGCATGCTTCTCCGCTGCCTCAAGAGCCAGCGCTAGCTCCACTGCCTCTTTATACTGAACTTTTTTTTCCGCGAAGATTCTCGATCGCATTACGTCACTTGTCAGCCCGGACACGAACTGATCGCGCAAATTTTCTTCAAGCGTCGAACATAACTTGCACTTTCCGAAACTGCACGTAGACGCCAGGTGTTTCAATGCCTGTAGGTATTCCGTGAGGGACTCGCCCGCACGCTGTCGGCGCAACCTGAATACGTGGCGCTCGGCTATCTCCGATCGTTGGGGTTCTAAATGTTCCGTAACTAATTTCACTAGTTCGTCATATGTTTTGTCTTCCGGAAAACTAGGTGAACACAAATCGCACATCAGCGCATACGTTTCTTCCCCCACGACCGTTATTAACATAGGTACTTTCAATTCATCGTCGATTTCGTTAAGCCGTACGTACTGGTTTATCCGACGAATATAAGCCGGCCACTGTTTCGAGCTTAAATTAAAAGGTTCAATTTTACCAATAGGCATCTTGACACACGCGAAATAAAAACGAATCCACGGAAATTAAAAAAGAAATTGTAGAAATCCCATCCTCGTCGCCAATGTAACGTCAATAAAATACGTGGGTCAACGACAGACTGATTTATTTGCAAAAGTAAACTAACTACCCACCACCATACCATTATGAGTACCGTCCGATGTCACAATTTGGATATTGGTGCAGCACGGTCCACGGCGCGGTAACACTCCGAACCACAGTCACTGCAAACGTACCTTTTGAATGAGGCGCGAAATCATTTCATTACTGTCACATCTCACAAATCACTAGGTAGGCTCTTACTCTGTTCCAGTCCGTGTCTTCGCCCACGTGAAATTATCAAAATCCCATTACCTACTCCAGTTTAAAAAATCTGTTTTGAAAATACGTTGTTGATCCTGTATTTCAAAGAATTTAATACCTACCTACCAAGATCGTAATTATGTGGACTAAAATTTTATTATACAAATTATGTAGCTACTTGTTATAATGATAGAGGAACAGAGACAGAAAGTGAAGATTCCATTACAACATTTTTTTCCGGGATAGTTGTCCCGGGTTTTGGGACATCACTTAATTAAGTACAAAAATAATTATACCAAAACAATAAAATAATTAGATTCAATAAGTACCTGTTTTTGTTTCATCATCTATAATGTACACTTAGTGATACCTATCCCGAAACCCGAAAAAAATTCCCGAAAAAAAAAGTTGTCGTATGGAAGTCACTTTTTGTCTCTGATACTATAACAAATGCTGTCTACAATCATCAAGTTACCCCAATCTGTCAAATTTCTTTGATAGATTTTCAACTTTACTACAAAGGAATAAGGTTCATATTCAATTGGGAAAATTTGACAGATTGGGGTAGGTTGATGTGCTGGCCTCTGTACGTACCGTACATTGTGGCATCTACCTACCTCCATATTTATAAACTTAAATTAAATAGTTCGCTAATCGCAAAGTAAAAATACAATTACTTGTGCAGCCATAGTACTTAGTTGTTAGAACTTTTGTTGTAAGGTATAAATAATCCCTTTAAGTATATAAGAAATGATTTGAGAAAGTTAAATTTTTTATTGAATGAGTTACTTGACATTTTCAGATTTCCATTGTTCCACAGTACCTACGTGTTAGCATTTTCACTAATATATGCTTTAGATAGTACTTACAAAGAACCAGTATAGTATTTAAATTTAAATTTTCTAATATAGTTACAACACGAAATAATAGGAAATACCTACTTAATACCTATTGCATAACTCTAAACTGTTAGCATTTTTGTACATAGCATTGAAATCACTATACTCATCCACTCAGCGAAAATAAAAAACTTGTGAATTATCGAAGGGCATAGACTTCTGGCTACTGGACTATAAGCGCCAGGGAGAACATTAAACAAGAGCGGTCAGTATGAAGCGGCGCGGCGTTAGGTACATCTCCGATCGGAGCGGGCGGGCGGGCGGGGGAGTTATGTTACTCAGTAGCGATCGCACGCGCCGTAGCTACGCGGCTCGTTAGCGAAAATAGTTATTTGCAATTTAAACAAAAGCCATAATATGCATTTGTTGAAACTTTTGTATGGTAGCAGAGTTTATTATTACGAATATGTGGGCGCAAATTTATAAACTTAAATTCAATATTTCGCTAATCGCAAAGTAAAAATACAATTACTTGTGCAGCCATAGTACTTAGTTGTTAGAACTTTTGTTGTAAGGTATAACTAATCCCTTTAAGTATATAAGAAATGATTTGAGAAACTTAAATTTTTTATTGAATGAGTTACTTGACATTTTCAGATTTCCATTGTTCCACAGTACCTACGTGTTAGCATTTTCACTAATATATGCTTTAGATAGTACTTACAAAGAACCAGTATAGTATTTAAATTTAAATTTTCTAACATAGTTACAACACGAAATAATAGGAAATACCTACTTAATACCTATTGCATAACTTTAAACTGTTAGCATTTTTGTACATAGCATTGAAATCACTATACTCATCCACTCAGCGAAAATAAAAAACTTGTGAATTATCGAAGGGCATAGACTTCTGGCTACTGGACTACTAATCGACCGGACTGATTAGTTTGAAAAAAATAAATGTTATACTAGACCATTTGTTTCGTAATTTGATATGTGAATATTTGCAATTATATTTTTTTAACATAGTGTATTTCATTTGTAAAGTAATGTCTACCGCGGACATAAAAACGATAATCACGCAAACACTATCGGGTGTATTTTCATAAAACTTTCACCATATAAAAGACAATTTAATTCCCCGAATTTTAGTATAGGTACGGTTTTTATTTGTTTGGTGTTTGATAAATCAACAATAGATGATTGTTTCATATTTTGCAATAAATTACCAGCGTTGTGTCATCGCGCTTCTCTTTCTTTTCTATGCAGTCCGATAGTGACCGCGCTTTAGGTCATGTAGTCGCCTTAAAAGGCTACATGCTCTGTGCTAGCTAGAGGTTCTGAGCTCGGTAGCCACGCAGCCAGCTCTGATCCTTAGTACGATTAGTTCCCTGCTTCGATAGCCTAGCACTCTTCAGGAAACTAGCCAGCTAGGGGAGGTCTGAAGATCGCAGTCCCTTTCATCTCTCCACATAGGTTTCCTCATGATATATAAATTATTGTAAAATAAAAGACGTTTAACGGGGCTTTAATTTCACAACAATCAAACCAACAACCTAACTACAATAATCAGTGAAATTGAAAATAAATTACTTATTCGTAGACAATAATGTTTACTTTTGGAGAAGTTGAAGACTCATGTCGAAGATTCTGAGTACATCCCGATGCATGCTTGATGGCGGCTCTGAAATGCGCTACTCACTGCGCAGTACCTCACCCCTCACCCCCGCTGACACATGATTTTGTTACTGCGCAGCGACTCGCTTCGTGTTCAGATTCAGAGCCGCCTTAAAGGTTGTATCGCGCATAAAATAAATGACGGGAAAATTTTTATTTTCTTTATTTCGTTATTAACATATAAATTATATTTTTTCGTATCTTTCCAGGATGTGCCGCCAGAGGTGAATCGTGGCACTCTTTCAAGATCTCGGGACGATTGAAATCGGATGCGAAAATGGCCCCACGTTGGGCGCCATTTTCATATCTGTGTCGCAGCCAACTGGTTAAATTAGCCGTTCAGTTAACCGCCTAGCCTTTTAACTAAACGGTGGCCGTTCAACAAACGGCCTGAATAACATTCAATTACAGTTTAGGTTGGAAGTCTGTAACCAATCACGCGCGAGCTTTTTATCCCGATATTCGGACGGGATTGACACTTATGCGGATGAAACTGCGGGGCGCAGCTAGTAACTTACCGAGACCACCATATTCCGGGAAGCAGGCGACCTTATCCCTCAGGTTCTCAAAGCGAGTGATGTTGGAGGCGACGACTGAAGACTCTTTTACGAAGGCAGCTATCCTGGATGCGTCTTCTGGCGCGTTCTGAACGAGCTTCACTGGAGTTAGTTTGAAGTGTCTGAGGAATATCGAGAGGAGATGAGAGGAGAGTAAATCAGCACACAGTTATGCTACGCAGGTGACTTGAGAAAGAGGCTGTCAGGGTATATTCAGGTAACCGGCGTTGATGTACCAGCGCTTGTCGTATCCGACAAGTGCTAGTTGTCAATGCTGAATGCTCGTCGGCAGGGAGGAGGCTCTCGGTGAGAGGAAGTGGGCCGTATACTCCACCACGCAGGCCCAGTGGGGGTCAGGTGCCACATGTCTTTATTTTTTTTGGATGTAAGACATTTTGCCGGTTTCCTCACGATATTATCGTTCACCGTTTTGAGAGCAGTGGTGATGAAATTATTTACACAATGTAAAGGGGCCTGGTGCCTATAATGTTCCCATTGCTGGGACACAGGCCTCCTCTCGGTGAGAGGAAGTGGGCCGTATACTCCACCACGCTGCCCCAGTGCGGGTCAGATGTCACAATCATGTCTTAATTTTTTTTGGATCTAGGACATGCCGGTTTCATCACGATGCGCCTAAAACAGTTTTCACTTCAAAAATATACTTACATAACATAATCAGACTATATGTTCCCACTGCTGGGACACAGGCCTCCTCTTTGCGAGAGGAAGTGGGCCGTAATCCACGACGCGGGCCCAGTGCGGGTTGGTAGATGACACAAAAAAAATACTTACTGTCTAGCCAAATAACCATAGTTTGACGGAATGGAGATAAAGTCAGTCTGGTCATCCTTGGTGTCAGAAAGACAATCCAGCACAGTGTTACGTTGTTGACAAGCGATCGTGGGCTGGATGCCCAGGGTGTAGGCAGCCGCCCTGACCCAGTTACACTTTGTTTGCTCGGCTTCTGAAATCGTGCACCAACGGCGGGCAGGGAGACAGGAGCTCGTTGCAGCTGCGGGGCTGATTGAGCGGACTGTGGAAAGAGAATTGTGGTTAGAGAAGTACATATGTCGCAGCCAACTGGTTTAATTAGCCGTTTAGTTAACCGCCTAGCCTTTTAACTAAATGGCGGCCGTTCAACTAACGGCTTGAATGATATTCAATTATAGTTTAGGTTGGAACTGTAACCAATCACGCGCGAGCCGAATTTGGTCGCAGTAACTAAGCCAGGGCACCCTGATCAAATGGATTAGGTTAGGTTAGAACTGTGATCAACCGCGTGCGAGCCAAGAGAGCGAAGCGAGGCGAGCACTACTTCCAAAGGCGGCGGTTAACTAAACGGCTAATTTAACAAGTTGGCTGCGACACATATACAGTTTACTTATATGAAAGCGTCAGGGTAGCCCGCGAAAGGTTTTTAGTTTTTTTTTATGAATTCATTTAAAACAAGTTCTTAAGTCTAGCAATCATAGGAACAAAAATGAAAAATATAAATCTCGAATGTCAACTCAAAGCTGCAATGGCTATTTCTTCAAAAGGGTTGAAAAAATAGCCATTGCAGCTTTGAGTTGACCTGTCCAACAGAGGGTACACATGCATCAGTCATTGTGAAGCTCAACCCTATTTTTTAGGGTTCCATATCTAAAGGGTAAAAACGGGACCCTATTACTAAGACTCCACTGTCCGTCCGTACGTCACCAGGCTGCATCTCATGAACCGTGATAGCTAGACAGTTAAAATTTTCACAGAAAGTGTATTTCTGTTGCCGCTATAACAGCAAATAAGTACTAAAACGTGATTTTTTTGCCGTTATTTTATATGTAGTGTTAAATTGTATGGTGGTGCGGAACTCTTCGAGTCCGGTCTTGACTTACTAGGTGAGGTGTAGTTCAGAATGGAGATAGGAGCATCCTGGTAAATAACTCTGGCGCTAGAACCACCAGCTAGAACCGTGAACAAGGTCGATTGCCAGGTGTTGCCAACAGGGTTTGAACCACCTGGCCACCAGGTGCGCAGCCGTGTCAGGATAGTTGCTGCGTTGGCACTGAGGAGAAATATATTATTGGTTTCATTAGGCAAGTATATTTAATCGGACTTGAAATAATTACTAGGTATCCACTAAGAAAGGGTTTTTTTCGAAATTCTACTCCTGAGGCCCGGACTCCACTGAAGCGGAGCGGAGCGGAGACGTGCAGGAGTCGTCCAATTACAGACGAGACGAGTGACGCGATGAGGATTTCAACCATTGTGATTGGTCGATTCCTGCACGTCTCCGCTCCGCTCCGCCTAGCTCCGCTTCAGTGGAGTCCGAGCCTCAGGGTGCCTTTCCACCAGAGAAGAGCGAGGATGCGTAGCGAGGGATGTGTGTAAACCAATACCAACGCTAACTTAGTTCAAGCTATAAAAAAGTAAAGAGCCTGCTTGATCCCAACTCAAGTCAGGGCCGTTATCCCTGAGCCAACACTGCTTTAAAACGCATTGTCGTAGAGTGATGATAATTATGCTTTAAACTTACCTGGAAGCGACAATAGCTCCCCATGGCTGTCTGACGAAGGCACAGGGCGAGATGGCGCTGTTCAGGACTTCAGTTGTCAGAGACACGAGGCTACCGTTGGGGCACATCACTGAGAAGTTAGGCGCATCTTGTGAGTTGCGGAGCTGAAATAGATAGATGTTATAGTGAAATGTGGGGCTTGTGAGTCGATTCTCAACGATAACAGTACAGCGAGGTACGGGGGTACCTCGCTGTTGGTTCCGTCTGTCATTCGTCAATCTTTGACAGTCGTTACGGATAGTTAGAATCCCAAAAGTCTGACAAACAATCTTATAAAGGGGTATCGTTTTACGCAGTAACTAGGTCGTGAAGATATGATAGGCAGTCGCTCCATCCAGCAAAACCCTATTGACTGCAACCCACCACCATAGTTAGGAAAAGCCTAGGTAGATTGCTTGGAGTGAAAATGTTTATTTTTTTATTGCTGAATGGGCCCGCTCTTGACCTCGATCAAGCCTGATGGAAAGCGATGGATGAGGTCTATGATGGAACGTGCCCAGAATATGCCTAAGCCACTGGAACTCCCACGCATCGACGAAACACAGCAGGCTGCTTGACGCCGGACTCCGGTGGGAGGGTGGTCGCAAACCAGGCGGGCGTTAGCCCTACCACCGCAATGGAAGAATTGGCCAGTCAAATAAGGTGCTGGGTGTGACTGTTCAGGATGCGCCAAGCGCTCGGTTCTGTTGACTAACTGGCGGAACAAAATGCGCTGCACGAGGAGGCTTCTTCAAGCATCCCAAAATGAAAATCTGGTAACTTTTGGTGGCAACGATAGTCGAACGGTAAGGCCATAAACTGTATGTTCATAATGACAATGATATAGGTAACTAGAAGTAGAATCAATACTCACAGTGAAGAATTCCCGGACATGCTGCCAGGCGACGTACGCTACAGCAGCACTAGCATTCACATTTGTTCTCAAACACTCGAGAGCCTGAATATGACGGTTCTCATTCCTTACTCCAGCGATAGTAGCCCCCATATTGATGGTGTAGCGAGAGCAGCCGGAGTCTGGCCCACAACGTTCGCAGAGGGAGGGGAAACGAGATTCTGTAAGTAACATTTTATAACATAACATCACACGTGGTTTTCACCAAAAAGTTGGTCCAAAGTGTAGCTAATAGTACTACTAATGATAGAGGAGTGAGAAACGGTGTAAAGTTCAATAATCCTCCATAGAAAAAGGAGGATCCTCCGACCAGACGGGTGTCGTGTCTGGTGGACAACTGCCCGATGATTCATGTCGGGCCGTTGTATATATGCTAGTCGCGCGGTAAACTCTGCTTGCGCGATGCAGGATTTTGCGTGACATCAGCATGATAATAGTTCTTAAGTGGCAGTGTAGACACCGCCATAGAACTCCCACATTTCGCCAGATATATTTAAGTCCCATGTAATAGGGGGCGAGTCTATTAATTGCCATCAACCAGGCACAAATCCAGACGGGCTGTTACTAAGGAATTCCAGATGAATAAAACCCAATAACACTGCCCAGTGCCCGAACCGCGAATCGAACCCAAGACGAGGAGAGATTGAGGAGATGTCTCATATTTGCTATGCGCGAACAAAAAAGGCGAAGGAGGACAGCGGAGACGAGAAGAATGAGTGGCGTGTGGGGAGCGGCACAGTTCTGCCGCGTCGTAAAACGAGCCCACCGCGCCCGCATCTCCACACAGCTTTGTTAAGCATCTCCTCCGCTCTCCGCTTCGCGTATCTCCGCCCATCTCCTCTTTGGCGGAGTGCCGTGGCCTCTGCGTTCGCGGCCTCGAGCGATGCGACTTGCGTCAAATGTTTCCGTCTGTCGCTCTAAACAACTTCTTTCATTTGTTTTTTTTTGCTCCTGCTGTCAAAAGACGTGTCTCATGGTATATAATATATCCCCAACTTACTAAGTGCAGCGTCGACGGTATCGTTGTTGCTCCATACGCCAGGTCTGCAGGCTGTTGAGAAGAACTCGTTCAGGGTTTCCACTTCCAGCTGCTCAGCAGTTTTGCCATTTGTGTCCGCGTTGGGGCAACGGTCGGTGCGGGCGGCCTGCGGGTTTGAAAAATTGACCATAATTAAAAAAAAGGCATTATTTAATCGAAACTCGAAAAGTTCACATTGTTGAATCCTTTTTGTCATCGTCAAATAATTCCTATTTTTAGGTTGCTAAAAATAATAAAGTAACTGTCTCCAAATTGGATGTTATGCCAGACGCTCCTGTGGCACCGCTCGCTTCGCTCGCTCGGGTCGTGCGGTTGGACACAGTTCTTTCTATCTACATAACCCATTTTTTTGAGGTGCCCTATCTTACTTACTGCATCCAACTATGAGAAATGGCCAGAAAGTTTAAAAGAGGCTCATTTATTTAAAAAAATAAAACAAAGTAGTGAGAAGAAAAATATCACCATGAGAAGTCCAAAAAGTTTATAGAGATTCAGTTAAATATTTCCCTTTTAGGAATATAAATCGACTGACGATCTTACAAAGGCGGCTAGACAGACTGAATGCAGAACGCAGTCCACTGCTGGACATTAGGCCTCTCCCAGGCTGCGCCACAACACCTAGTCCTCCGCCTTCCGCATCAGCACTGGGGGGTCTACTATCTAAGCGTATGCTGCAATTGCTGCACTAGTGACGTCATCACGTCAACGCCGGCTATCGCTGAAAACCAGCGCCTGTCTCGTATAGGGTCCTTAGCATTATGCTGAGCGATGGCCTTTTTTTTGAAGTGAAAACTTCTTTATGCGCGTTGGGCATTTTTGAGATGGGAAAAAACCATTGAACTGGCGCCACTGTTACAGACACCGCGGTACATTCGGAGGTGTTCGGCTGTCCTCGGGATGTACTCGGTTTTAATGTAGGTACAGACGCCAGCACATCAACCTACCCGAAACTGTCAGATTTTCCCAATCAACTTTGAACCTTGTGCTTTAGCGAAGTTGAAAATCTATCAAAGATATTTGACAGATTGTAGTAGATTGATGTGCTGGTGTCTGTACCTATATCCGATATGTCAGTGAGTGATGGCAAAGTATTCTGTTGGTGTTTTGTTTGTTCATTTCAGTCGGCACTCCCGGAGTGCTACTGTTTTTTTTTATGGTTCTTTTTATGCGTCATGTTTACCGCAAATAAATGTTTATTTTTTTCTTTCTTTTCCTTCCTCATTGTTGCTGCGTATCGGCAAGCGTAGTGAGGGACGCCTTCCTGTTAGATGTACCGACGAAATTAAAAAGGTGGCTGAGGCTGGGACTCTACTCTTTATGTCCGACAATGATGATACGGGCCCGACCGAAAGTAAGTGTCAAATTCAATATTTATGTCGGGAAAAAACACATCATGAGTAGCGACAACTGTTAAAACCCCCCGAACCCCGAGCGAGGCCCCGAACTAATTTAGGTATGTCCGTAAGTGATGCACAGTTATAAAAAACATCTTATTTAAAAACTTACCAATTCCTCCAACGTCTTCAGCACTCTTGGAGACCATCTCACTTCTGCGTCTTCGAGTCCAGGGTGGCAGTATACTCCTCCGCGAAGACCTTCAAGTCCATTGGTGTGGTTCGAGGGCACCACTGAGACAGCCTCGAAGGCATAAGGGTCTGGAGACAAAACAAAATGAGAAGCGTTTTTTTTTTTTTTGCTGGCTGTCAATCGCTTTCAAATCGGTGAAGGAAAACATCTTGAGGAAACCGGTATGTCCTAGAAACAAAAATTCGAAAACATAATCCGCGGTAGACCCGCGTGCTGGATTGCAGCAAACAGCCTCTCACCGAAAGGAGGCCTGTGTCCCAGCAGTGGGATCATTATGGGCTGATCATGATATCGATAAGCTGTCAAAATGCAGCAGCAAAGTGACCTCTTCACCAGCGTCGACATCGTGGAAGTAGCGAAGTTTTGAGCCAACATGTGCCAGCGAAGCTACGAAGATGAATTGTCCGTCACGGCACGGAGATAGCAAATTTTTGGTCATTTCAATTTCATAAATGTATATCAATGATATTATACCTTTTTACTTATCATTGTGCAGTATGATATATCCGGCCGGTTCGTTTTGCAGCCAATAAAGTAGGCGAAAGCGACAGGGTAGCCCGCGAAATTCAAAATTTTCTTACGTTCATTGCAATTTGCAGGTCAGTATCAGAAGGCCAATTCCCGTAATTGAAAACGTTCAAAATTTTGTCCCAATTTCATCTCAACGACAATCAATGTCAAAAACTTGTCAAATACGTTGGAAAATTAGATATATTTTTGACAGATTGAGACTGAGATCAGACTGTGAACGTTCTTAATACGAGATTTGCCCCTCAGGTTGTATGTTGATGTAATTTTTTATTTATGAAATTGTAGTCAATAAAAATCATTAAGTTCATATTTGCCTATTGAATGGTTTTTTAATGAAATCATGACATTTGAAACCCATTCTTACTCAAGGAGTTGAATTTCTGATTCTAATGATTTAAATAATTCTAAAGCCATATTTTTTACGATCTCGATCACACATTTTAATCAACATACAACCTGAAACTGAGCTGCAAATTGCAAAAACTAAAGAAAATTTCAAAATCGCCGGCTTCTGCTAACGTAGGGTTCCATTTTGCAAAAATGAGCTCACCGAGTTTGCTGGCATCTCTGATAGTTGCAATGACCCTGTTATCATTGGGCTGTTGATGCGTCAACAACAGGGTTTCTTCTTCGGAGAAGTAGCCGATGTCTGCCTGCCCATTAGCTAGTCTGAGGGCGCAGTCCACCCTGGATGTGAAAAGTGTAAAGATTAAAATATGTGGTGGGAAAAAAACTCAACTCAAAGCATTTATTTCAATTAAACCATTTACAAGCACTTTTGAATTGTCATGAAGTCGGTCAGTCAGAAAATATGAAGCCAGTTGCCCATTCCAAAGCGTAGGTACCATCGCGGCCTTTTCCGCCTGATAAATTAAAAATTTTATTGCCTAAATCCTTCGGCGGCGCCAAGCCACGCCCCCTTAAAGTTTTCGCCTATTAGGAAAGCGATAACGCAATTTTAATTTAGTGGTGGTGAGGCGGAAGTGTCCGCGATAGTACCTATGGAGAAGAACGGGCAAGAAACTCCATGGACACTTTTAAAATAATAATAATTAATATTTTTACAAAAATTACATCAATAATGTTGAGTTTATAATTTTAGGTGAGAACGATGTAAACAAAAAGACGCACGCGTTAAAAGCGTACAGCAAATAGTTAAGCCCCGTTCACACGACGACGTTATTTAACTGTTTAATTTTGGGATCACATGGCAGTTTCATACTGCATTTGTTTTTAACTGTATGAACATTGGGATGTTGACGTGTGATCCCAATTTTTTACCGCAAAGAACCGTACTGATCATCTCCGTGTGAACGGGGTCTAAACAAAACAGCAATCCATAAATAAAATAATTAAAAATAAGCTAAATGCGAAAGTGTGTCTGTCTGTCTGTTACCTCTTCACGCTTAAACCGTTGAACCGTTTTTTTTTTTTTATTTGCAATGGGTTCGCTCTTGACTCTAGTCTAGGTTTAGATGAAATTTGGTATATAGAGATAGTTTGAGTCCCGGGAAAGGACATAGGCTTTTATCCTGATATTCCCACGGGATCGAAAATTACGCGGGTGAAACTTAGGCGCTGCTAGTAATAAATAAAATAGGTTAAGGAAATATGTTGGTGCATATATTTTGTTGGTATTCACCAGGGTGCATTCTGAAAGTTGGCAACATCGCATAAATGATTGTCAAAAATCCACATTCCCGCTGCTACTGAGACATTCCAGCCCGGGAATTGAAACCAGGACCTCTTAAAGGGGCGCCGACCCACTAGTGGCGCCCTCATTGTTTCTTTGGTAATATTTCTTTTATTTTAGAATGAAAATGCAGAAAATAAGCACGTTAAGTTGTGCTCCACAAGATTATATGTTAATATTATTACAAACGTAGTTTTACATTGTTTAGTTTTATTATAATCATTAAAACGGAAAATAGTGGCCACAATTTTTTCTGTTTTTATGATTATTATAAAATAAAAGAAATAACCAAACGAACGATGAGGGCGCCACTGCGCGGTCGGCGTTTGGTCGACGCCGTCTTAAGCTTCTTCCTTTGCTAGAATATTTACCTGGACTCTACGGAAGAGCATGTGACTTGGCTGTCATCTCTGCTTAGGCTTTGGCAGAGAGAATTCGGCAGTTGATTGTTGACGCATACTCGATCTAGAAACAAAACAAAATGCTGTAAATCACACTAATATTTTAAAGGCGAAAGTTTGTGAGTGCATGTTTGTTACTTCTTCACGCACAAACGGCGCGACTGAGTGCTAAGCGTGGGGTCCTGCATACCTACCACGAGCTCTTAACGCGATCCACTTTAGGACCTAAACTGAACTGTTCTGCTAATTCGTAACATGACGTCAGTTTAACGATTCAATTTAGGCCGTGCCATCTGGATATCTACCATGAGCTCTTAACGCTCATTCACTTTCAACGATCCAAATGCCGCTGAGTGTATTGGACGTCATGGTACGACTGTGAACGATGCAGTTTAAGAACCTAAACTGAAATGTCTTGCTTTTGAATCGTTTTTAAATAGATCATGGTAGGCCTCCTGGATTCGATTTCCGGGTCGGACAAAGTGTTATTGGCTTTTCCATTTGGTTTTTTTTTTTGTAACAGTCTGGAGTTTGGCAGTTGGCGGTTTATTACCCCCGTGCCTCGGAATGCACGTAAAGCCGTTGGTCCTGCGCCTGATCTCTCCGCGGTCGTGTCGGATTGCCGTCCCATCGGACTATGAGAGTAAAGGTGTGGAGAGAGTGCATCTGAGTTCGCGCACACACTTGTGCACTATAACATATCCTGCGTACCTGGCTAATCTCCGTTGAGATCGGCCACCGTGACCGGAATCGGTTGGGACCAAGTTGGGACGCTATTATAGTTGTCATTTGAGAAATTAAACATCAGAGTTTAGCAGATAGTTATGCGTCTGGTATAACTATCTGCTAAACTCTGATGTTTAATTTCTTCTCTGATGTTTAAACGTACGATTTTTCTTAGTCAGTTAGTCACCGACGCGCCCATGCCTTATCTTATAATTATCTACAATAATATAAAATGTTCAAAGTCACACGGGAATAGATAAGGAGTACCATAGTTACTAAGAAAAATATATATGGCGTAAACAGGATGTCCAGTGGCAGAATTCAAAGTTTAAAATTTGTAAAAAAAAAAAACACTAAACAAACTACTTACAAAGAATGAACACACGAAGAATGTTTATTGTTATTTAAAAACAATAAATGCGGATTTTATTTTTGATAACCACGTTCTCCAATGTTGACCATCGGACCACACGTCAAGTCTAGGACGCTAATCGTGTAAATCTTGGAACGATTTGAATTTTACATGGATGGAACTTGAGTTTTTTTCGCATTATAGGTATAACCTCTAAGGTCGATTTCGTAATTCCTATTAACGATGAACGTGCACGAAGTGATAAACGGGGATATTCAGTCACAGAACCCATAGCATGTTCAGCATTTTCGTCCCGTCGTCTGTAGCTACCGCTGATATAGGTCCTGAGATCTATCCTGTAGCTATAAACTTTGCCAAGACTAAGGTTGGTCGATTGTCCATCTCGTAATCGACGAATATCGTAACGATTGACGATTATAACAATAATATATAAAGAGGACGTGTTTCAGTAAGCGAAAATCCATTTGAAGCGCGGTGCACTCAACACCACCGCTCCATGGCAGCTCTCTAAAAATCCGCAGAGCTTACGCTTTCAACGACGCCCCCCACGCCATTCTAAAGGCCTATTAAAACTTAAGCGGTATTCGCTACCGTCTAGGGTAGAGAAAACCGAGTGGGTATGCGATAATATTACAGTTCACACCAAAGCGGAGACATGAATTTTGGAGGGTGTGTTCTTTGTGAAGATTAGGTATCCACTAAGATAGGGTTTTTCGCAATTCCACCCCTAAGAGGGTGAATGGGGGGAGGGTGAAATTTCCTGCGGACGAAGTCGCGGGCAGAAGCTAATCAGTAGTGTTCCCACTGCTGAGACACAGGCCTCCTCTCAGAGAGACGGAGCGGGCCGTAATCTACCACGCGGGCCCAGTACGGTTTGGTAGATCAACCCATGCGTGCGTATAGCCACGAGCCTCACTATGTCTAGCACTTTATGTAGCAGCCTTGATACGAATTTATTACATTTAGATAAACGATTAGAATCGTGTCAACTGGTAAATAGGTTGATTGGTGATTGTACGATTGGTATCTAAGGCTTTTACATTATGACAACATTTTATTTGTTCATGATTTCGTGAGTTTAATCGCCAAGCTTTGCAGCTATGGTAACTCAAAATGTTTCGTGCTGAATAGTGTCAAAATCAAAAGTCATTTATTGAAATTAGGCTGAGAATCAACACTTTTTAAACGTCAAAATTACATTAGACAGTCCCCCAACACGGCCGCCCTTCACCACTTCCTAGTGCTGTTGCTGGGAAGAAGAAGTGGCGTAACAAACTCCCCAGCAAGTTGCAAGTGCAAGTGTATAAGGCACATCGAGTTTTAGCGTCATCTTTGACAAATTCCTATATGTGACGTTACGGTCTCTTTTTAAAGCTTGAATTATTGATTGTCAATCAAAACGCAATATAAAAACGAAATAAATATAGATATTGAAGAAGTGGGAGTGGGCCGGACAAGGACATGTCTCACGAATGCACTCGGAGAGATGGGCAAAGATCGTCACTCACTGGACGCCTGAAGGAGGACATCACCGTCAAGTTAGACCACGGCGAAGGTGGTGTGACTATCTGATATCATTTGCAAGGCCAACATGACCAGAGATCGCATAAGACAGAGCAGAAAATATAGCCTTCCTCAAGAATCGGCCATGTTCGTTCCGTGTCTATTTTCGGCGGATGACAGTTTAGTGGATATGTGTCTATTTCACGCAATTTGTAGAAGTAAATACAGTTTACACACATACGTAGGTAACATCCTATGTGTCAAAACAAAACTGTATTTACTTTAATGTTTTCTTGGCTTATTATCATAAAACACTTCTACTTGTAAGTGTAACCATAACCAAATTAAAAAAAGAATTAACACAAGCGTTCCATCATGTTCAAAATGCTCTAAGTGTTTTCCAAGTTCACCTTAGACATCGCACGACAGGCTGGGGCTGGATAGACTGTGAGCAAGATGACATGGCTAGAAAGGGGGTGACTACCGAGATGACGACTAATAGAGAAGTTTAAGGAGGAAAAAGACATGTTGCGTCAACCATAAATAGATTAGGATAGTGGCAGGAGAATTTTTGTGAAATAAAACATGATGACATGAGTAGATATGTCATATGCTTAGATAGTTTGGTCACGATGAGAGCAGTGGTGGCCCAGTGGCAACGGCCGCGACTTACGAATTGTAGGTCGTAGGTCGAACCCAGACAGACGCTTTACTTTTTGTAAATTATTTCATCACCGTTGCTCTCCAAACCGCGAAGTAAAACATCGTGAGGAAACCGGCATGTGCTAGAACCAAAAAATCGAAGACATGTGACATCTACCAACCCGCACTGGGCCCGCGTGTTGGATTACGGCCCACTCCCTCTCACAGAGATGAGGCCTGTGTCCCAGCAGTGGGAAACTGGGAACACTATAAGTTGATTATGTGTGTACTCATTGATTGAATGACGATTACACTTCAAGGTGCACTTGATAAGGACTGGAAGGGAAATGATATCACTTAACTTTGACTACAAGTATTGAATCATATTATTTCTGGGTCTGATTTTTATCTGTTGGAGCGTTCATGAATCCGGAACGTCGCATTTCTACTGGTTTTTCGTGAAATTTAAACCAAAGCTTTATTTTTAGACAGTCAAACACTAGATCGTTGATATTTTTAATTATTTTTAAAATTTGCTCTTAAATAAAAATATGTAATCGTAAATTAAGTACTGTAAATCCGTACTTTAATATTATAAATTCGAAAGTAACTCTGTCTGTCTATCTGTCTGTCTGTCTGTCTGTTACCTTTTCACGCCTAAACCACTGAACGAATTTTGATAAAATTTGGCAGAGACATAGATTGCATCCCGGGGAAGGACATAGGATAGTTTTTATCGACATACATCTCGGGCGAGCCGCGGGCGGAAGCTAGTAGAAAATAATTGACAATATGGCAATTTTTATGAGTAAATACAAAAATAACTGTAAAATAATAGCATCTAACTTAGGTATCCCAACGATCTAGCGTTTAGCTGTATGAAATAATACTTGGTTTAAATTTTGTATTAAAAAAAACAACGAAAGAACATTACAAATACGACGTCGCCATCCCGCGCGGGATGTTATAGGTATATTACTTTAACTTTAAATAATAAATTTTCAGTAAAAGAAACATCCTGTCTCCTTTATAGGTACCAATCTAAGACCCAATTTCATCACAAATTAGGTACTAAATACTATATAAAACATAATTCTATCCCTTCCATCTTCTAACAATTGACAGATATAGAAAGATGTTTGAAATTCGTTTAGCGCTAAATTCATTTTGTGGTTTGTCGTGCAAGTGGGCCTGCTAAATTCAAATTCAAAGATCCATGTATGACGTGTTTTCCGAACCACGGAAGGGTTATGTAAAGATAAGATGGTCACCCATCCACGGACCAACTGCGGCAAGCGATTGTGTGGCTGTTAATTATTACTTAGCCACGGACCCCTCGTTTATAATCACTCCTCATATCCCTTCTTATTTAATACTAGGTACTGCCCAAACCCGTCTCATATATTTTTCATGAGTCACTTTTTATAAATACATAAGTATATGAAAAAGGGTGTGGCTCATACATTTTCTAGAACCACATGGCCATTAAAACAAGCTTTGGGAATACCAAACTGCTTAAAAAAGAATGTCATAATAATAATTCTCTTTTCAATTACAGGGTGTCCAATACTTAAATCTAAGTATTTGCCCGAGATTTGCATCCGTTAATAAATAAATTTGTTTTATTGCAGGCAATATACCCATATACAATTTGAGGGTTGAACGACATTGGTCAAATCTGATATTCGTCAAATCGACAATTCGTCAAATTTGAAATTGGTCAAAGCTGTAGTTCGTCAAATCGACTTTTTGTCCAATTATGAAATTTACCAAATACGCTATTCGTCAAGTCCATGTACAGTCAGTCGATGAAAACATGCGTTTTGAATTCACACAACTTACTTGTAGGAATTTAAGAGGTAAAGCCGCTTGAAATAGGTTCCATTTACCTACGTCATTAAAATGTAGTAAATAGTATGTGATTATTCTGAGGTTTAATGAAACAAATAAAAGAAAAATAAAATTTAAATTAAAATTCAAAACGTAGAGGTATGTATGTATGTAGAGAGGTACCCATAGTCTTCAAAAATACATTAAAAATTCTTTCGTCATTTTTTGTTCCCGTTTTAGGTGAACAGAGATCCATTGCATAAATATAGGGCTTGCTAAGTTGTCCGAGACAACCCTCAAAATGCTGTTACTGGAGCGTCTCAAAGTTCGCCAAAAAGACGCGACCCTCGACCTCATGATGGCGTAAAAGTCCGGGACCCTCGCTTCGGCAAACATACTCGAGGCACTGCAATATCTTGGCAGTTTCATTAGGGTTCGGTAAGCATTGTTGTACTGAACCCTTAATGAACTGTACACCTTTTTTGTGAAGTTGCACCAAAGTTGGCAGGTGTACAAAATAATGATAAGTTAAATAGTGATAAGATCGCCCCTTATCATTTAGGAGTTGATATTATAGAGTTGGCCTAGTAATAATACTCCACTGCCGAACCCTTTTTACCCTTTTTACGAGAAGGTTACTTGTAAAACTTCAGAAAAACATATTCCAATAAATTTAATGCTATCAATAAATCAATCGAACAAATATGGTAGACTATCGATTACCAATAGGCAGCCATTTTTCTTAGCCTTATTTAAAAAAGATTACATAATACTTACATATTGTCGTCTGTGCTGACACCGCCCCGACCACACACGCAAATAGTAAAACGTCCTGGAAACGCATCTTGGCACTGCACAAACACTGTAGGAATAAATCCTACTTTAATTTTTTTAAATCCTGCCGCCGTCGTCGTTACCGAAGCCTACGACACTGTTGCCCTCAATGGCTAATCTTATTTAAAATGTACGACTAGTTTATAGCTGGGTATATCTTATCAGTATTTCGAAATTCAGCGTAAAGGTGGGTGATATAATAGCTTATAGGCTGATAACGATGCGCCGAGCGATTTTTCGTGGCACAGCGAGGCGGTGTCCTGCTAGGAAGCGTGTTAGGCCCTTTGGCCTTGACGATTTTTTTGCTATCAAATTTTATGGGATTGACTGAACTTTTTGAAGGCGATGTTAAAACATGTCGTGGTCATTTTTGGCATGAAGTAGAATATCGTTTTTGTTTGACAAAATGAGGGATGAAGGATAGGAGTTTAGATTAGTTATTGAACACGCAAATCTTTGGGACCTTATACGAATTCTTTGAAAATAACATTCGTATCGCCCCTTAATAGAATATCAATCAATTTCATGAGAATGTTTTGTGAGTCAAGATAAAAATATGAAAGACAAAGACACAGTTAGTGGAAAATAAAGATGTGTCATAAATTCATAATTCAGCACCCTGCACCCAGTCATATCCTATTGTTATACGGGTTACACCGACTTCCGGAGCATTATTATTTTAATTATTGTGAATGTGCAGACTAAGTAGGTATTTTTTTTTCAGTTTTATATCTTCATGCGGCCTACCTTAATGTCCTTTCTTAGGGTAGGTTATGTTCGTCGAGACGTTAATCTTCTTGCCTTGCATGGTCCTCATGTGGCCTGACCAAGATTATTTCTGGAGTTTAAAAAAGACTGTGAGTTCTGAGTATGTTTCGGTCTTTCTTCTCGCAGTAGTCAGGTAGGAAGCACCGAACTCATAGTTTTAAAACATAGTGCGTTATAATTTTAATTAAAACCAATTTACAGAAATCACATTTTAATTTATTATTCTTTGATAATATTAATATTGAGATCTATGAATCGGAAAGCAGGATAAGCCGTTGGTACCCGCTATATTTGTAGGTCTTTGACAGTCGTTACGGTTAGCCAGAAGCCCAAAAGTCTGACAACCAGTCTTCAAAAAAACTGGATTGTGGGAGTCAAATAGGCAGTCGCTCCGTGTAAAATACTGGTATTCAGCTGCATCTGGTTAGACTGGAAGCCGACCCCAACATAGCCGCGAAAAGGTTAGGCAAATTGATATTCTAAAGATATATGACTAAGATAGATTTTACAGTTACAAAAACCGGAACTAAAAAAGTAGGTAATAAATAATGAATCAACAATGAAATTTTCTTTGAATAAGGAAAAGTCTACGAAAATTGAATAATCTTCTGAGAATAAATTTTTTGCTGTCAGGATCTAATCGCAAGGAAATAAAGTTCAAAATTGCGTGGTTCCGTAGAATGTGGATGTCTGCCATAGGATATAGTGGGTTCTGAAGTAAATTATATTCGAGAGTAAGCACCCAGTTCTATCCTAAATTAACCCGTTTGGTCGGTGCCCTAGATAAGTAACTGGGACCAATTATTGGGCTCGCGGTTGGCTGGTCACAGTTCTAACGTAACCCGTTTAGTCGGGGTTTCCTAGCGCCTTGCTATATCCTTACTGACTTGAGTCGCGCCATTTCGGTCGCGTTCACACCGAACCGAACAACGGCACCAAATTGTTTAATTATTTCATTGTTGTGTTCGGTGTTGCCAGGACAAGGTTTGTATAAAAGAAAATTGACTACGGAAATTCGAAAAAAAAAATTCACCTTTTGTAAAGCTAGGGCAGGCCGCTTGTCCTTTCAGCATTGCTACTGTGATTAACTTAACTTTACTTAAATTAACTGAAGGACTCTGGTGATGGCGCCAAACACGTAGGTAGCCGAATTCTGGGCAGAGTCCATTTACATTGCCATCAACACGTTAAGGCGCAGATATTACGACTTCTAATGATTTTAAATTCAACACCACGTCTAATCGACCGGACTGATTTCTTTGAAAAAAATAAATGTTATACTAGACCATTTGCATCGTAATTTGATATGTGAATATTTGCAATTATACTTTTTTAACATAGTGTAATTAATTTGTAAAGTAATGTCTACCGTGGACATAAAAACGATAATCACGCAAACACTATCGGGTGTATTTTCATAAAACTTTCACCATATATAAGACAATTTAATTCCCCGAATTTTAGTATACGGTTTTTATTTGTTTGGTGATTGATAAATCAACAATAGATGATTGTTTCATATTTTGCAATAAATTGCCAGCGTTGTGTCATCGCGCTTCTCTTTCTTTTCTATGCAGTCCGATAGTGACCGCGTTTTAGGTCATGTAGTCGCCTTAAAGAGAAGAATGAGCGCTACTGCTGTGCCCCTGCTGACTGTCAAATAGTAACAGCATGATATCACCACTTAGATAACAACCCTAGAGCAAACACAGCGCTGATCAATACTGTACTTAGCTCTAATCTTATCTGGCTGATACGAGGCTTAAGTACCTACATGCAGACGTAAAAAAATAAGTCTTGTTTAATTTGACCTCTAGACTCCGCTGAAGACATTTTTGAATTGATTTTAGGCGCCACCCCAGAATAATTTACAGGCACTTTTGAACTGTCAAGGGGTCCGTCAGTCAGAAGTATGAAGCTAGTTGCCCATTTTAAAGCGTAGTAGGTACCTATGGAGAAGAACGGGCAAGAACAACATTAAAGTTGAACATGTGAAAACGATGTAGAAAGACATGGACGTAAAAGCGTCCTTATAACGATTAAAATAAATAAAATAACTCATGGCAGCTAAGTGATAGCCAGTAGGTACTAACTGGCGGCGCCCGTTCATGAACATGACGCATGGAACATTCGTCATACATCAGGAATTACATTTCATAGATCTTACGGGACGTGAAATAACTGAAGGCCAATTCTCGTAATTCAAAATGCTCGAAATCCAGTCGCAGTCTCATCTCAGCAACAAACAAATGTCAAAAACTTGTCAAAATGTAGGGAAATTAGAGGTATTTTTGACAGATTGAGACTGAGATCAGACTGTGAACGTTCTTAAAATTACGAGAATTGCCCCTCAGATATTCAGCTGAATCCGGTTAGACTGGAAGTCGACCCCCGACCCCAACATAGTTCCGCATCCGGTTAGACTAGAAGCCACTCTAAAACATAGTTCCGCATCCGGTTAGACAGCAAGTCCAACCCCGGCCTTAGTGACTGTTGGGATTGCCGGAGCTTGGGATAAATGCCGTTCACATCTGCCCATTGGGGCAGATGTGTACGGCATTTATGTACAGACGCCAGCACGTCAAGCTACCCGAAACCGTCAAATTTTCACAATCAACTTTGAACCTTATGCTTTAGCGATAAAGTTGAAAATATATTAAATAAATTTGACAGATTGTAGTAGCTTTATGTGCTGGCGTCTGTACATTCATAAGCCTTGAATGAGCCCCATTTTTTTTTTTTTGTTTTTTTAATTGTGAAATCATCAAATGGCTCCTCCCGCTCTGGGTGGAGCGGAAGCTGTGTCGTGTAGTTCCAAATGGTACTAAGGAGGTTGCAAAGCGGTTTGTTGACACTTTCGGTGACCGGCAGCAGTAAACGACTGACCGACTCTATCAAAAAGTACTATGTGTCTGACCGGCAGGCTTTCATCTAGTCCTCAGATCTAGTCATAATAATGCTGTCAATCTTTTGGACACGATGCCAGAGGCCAATTCCGTAATTTTATTTACAGAACGTTCACATTTTAATCTCTGTCTCAATCTGTCAAAAATACATCTGATTTTATAAGGTAAGTAGGTAAGTCAGAGGCCAGCACATCAAGTTACCCCAATCTGTCAAATTTCTTTGATAGATTTTCAACTTTACCACAAACGAATAAGGTTCATAGTCAATTGGGAAAATTTTACAGATTGGGGTAGGTTGATGTGCTGGCCTCTGTACATTTTTATCAAAATGTTGACATTGATTGTTGCTGAGATATGATTGCGAGTAGATTTTTAATGATTTCAATTTAATTATTTTCAGTTGTTCTATGGGTAACTTTGGTAGTCATCTTGACATGTGTGTTGCCATAAAATAATTACATTATAAGATTTTATTCTAGCTACGATGAAGATACTTGAACGATGAGATGAATCACTCAAATTATTGTAGATAAATGTATTAGGTATTTTGGACCACAGCATGCACAATATTAGAGTTTCTTCAGATAAAATCATAAGACTTGCCAAGCTGTTTAATTTAAAAAATATGTGTGTAAATATAGTAAAGGTAAAATAATAAAATGTTACTATTGAAATGTTTCTTTTCGTTTGTCTCTCTTTATTTTCGTATCTGTAAAAATGGAGTATTTCTCTACCGGTAACTTTACTTTTAAAAATGTCAAATAAGCGCCCAATCTCAACAATCTGTCAATGCCACTTTGACACTTTCATCGCGATTATTCACGCGAATCACATTCACGATTTTACTGGATTGTGTTTGTTTGTTTGGTAACTTGGTTTGAAAGCCGCTAGAAAAAGTGATAAAAGCGTGTAACGTCGTAAGAATAATAATTAAAACACAGTTCAGCAATAAAGTCAGCCATGGCAGAATCATTTCAATCATTATCGTCATCACCCGACCCCCAGGATAAGCCGAATGACAACGACGAAGCGATAAAAGACTGGACTCAAGAAGAAAAGTATCACCTAATGCACGCTCTCAAAACCTGTGGCCGACATGACATCGAGAAGATACAGGAATACGTTATAACTAAAAACTTAGAAGAAACCAAAGCCGCAGTTGATTACTATACATCAATAGCGCTACAGCATCCTCTTTTCCAAAAGCATAGGGGAATGAAACCGAAATCTTCTCGAAAATCGCGCGCTCCATTGACAGATTGGGCTAAATTGTTGACAGACAACTTGAACTATAGCGAGCTTCGCACTGAGACCCCCACCGCAGTCCGAATGATCGCCGACTTGGAAAAGATCCCCTCACCAGAATGCACAGAGAATATAGACTTCAGGCGTGTCTATCATCAAATTGCGAACTCTATGGAAGGAAAACCGTTGACCCCAGACTTGGGTACCACTGCGGTTCTTCACAAATGCCTCATCGAGACTGCTTTGTCAAGTAAAGCGTTTATAAAGACTGCATCTTTTAGGTATATTATTAAAAATATTGATCTGTCGGATAGAGAGATTAACATGTTCCCGCGCCCAACAGAGAACCATGAGCTGACCATTTTGAGACATTTGGCTTCACAACGTAGCTATAATCCGCTGAAAGTGCCTGAAGATAACTTGAAACCGTCACTTTCACATGACGAAGTAAAGCCTAAACCTCTCTTAAACCTAGAGGCACGGAAGAAAACATATTGAAACAACGTTTTGACTTGTATTGTATGGCACAAAATGATGTATTATTAAAATTGTTTGTAGCATCAATCAGCTTACAATGTTCGCACTGCTGGGACACAGGCCTCCTCTCTGTGAGAGGAAGTGAGGCGTGAGCTGTAACCCACCACGCGGGCCCAGTGTGGGTTGGTACATTTCACATGTCTTCGAGTTTTGGTTCTAGGACATGCTGGTATCCTAACAATGTTTTCCTTTTTGAGAGCAACGGTGATGATATAATTTTGACAAAATAAAGTGCCTGTCTGGGTTCAAACCTACAACCTACAATTGTAAGTCAGAGCCTTTACTACTGGGCCACCACTGCTCTCTTAAATTGTTTGTGCCATTATAAATATATTAGCCACTTGGCTATATGGTAGTTGGCTCTCCTGAGTGTGCTCATCATCAGCCTTCAGCATTCCACTGCTGGACATAGGCCTCTCCAATTGCACACTATCATCTAGCTGCTGCTAGCTGCCCTGCAGAAACCCTAAGTGTAATTTTTTTTTATAATTCAGTGTTGCGACTCAGGGAGGTTAATTTTAATGTACAGAGGCCAGCACACCAAGCTACCCCAATATGTCAAACTTTTCCAATTGAATATGAACCTTATTCCTTTGTAGTAAAGTTGAAAATCTATCAAAGAAATTTGACAGATTGGGGTAGCTTGATGTGCTGACCTCTGTACTATAATTTAAGAACATGCCGACCGCGCAGTGGCGCCCTCATCGTTTGTTTGGTTATTTCTGTTATTTTAGAATGAAATTTCAGAAAATAAGCTTGTTAAGTTGTACTCGACAAGAAACGGTAGTTTTACATAAACAAAAACAACACTAAACAAAGAAAAAATAAATAATAATTAATTAATTAATATTTAAATTTAAAACTACCGTTTATAATAATATTAACGTATAATCTTGTGGAGCACAACTTAACGTGCTTATTTTCTGCATTTTCATTCTAAAATAAAATAAATAACCAAACCTACAATGAGGGCGCCACTAGGCGGTCGACGTTTATTCCATATTTTGAGTTTGTATATGTAGTTTTAGTATTGTTGGTAATATTTTCTTATTACGAGTGTTAGGCTTAGTTGTAATTTTTGTTGTGTCTGTGTTAGTTGTAATTTTTAGGGTTCCGTACCCAAAGGGTAAAAATGGGACCCTATTACTAAGACTCCGCTGCCATCTGTCACCAGGCTGTATCTCATGAACCGTTATAGCTAGACAGTTGAATTTTCACAGAATGTGTTTTTCTGTTGCCGCTGTAACAACAAATACTAAAAACAATAAAATAAATATTTAAGGGGGGCTCCCATACAACAAACGTGATTTTTTTGCCGTTATTTTATATGTAGTGTTAAAAATATTGTATGGTGATACGGAACCCTTCGTGTGCGAGTCCAACTCGCACTTGGCCGGTTTTTTCTACTATAGGGACCCCTTCTTGTGCGTAAAAGCCTTCTCCATCCTATGCAATTTATCCCTGGCTTTTGCAATCTTCATCCAGGGTGCTTACTCTCGAATATAATTCCGATAGATCGACATTGGTCAAACGTCAGTTGGGATTGGCTAGACTCAGTGAGGCCAGCCAATCCCAGACGTTTTACTGACAATTCCAATGTCGATCTATCGGAATTAAATTCGAGAGTAAGCACCCTGTTTTTCCCAGCAACTTCAATAATGTCATTGGTCCAACATTTTCTTAGTGTACCAACCAGTACCAACATATCTTTTCCCTTGTGGTGACAACGATTTTGTTTTTTCTAGTGTCCTTTCTATAATCGTTTAAATTATAAGGTTTTCTTTATCTATACTGATATACTAAAAAGGTGTTTTGATTTTTTTCATTTGTAAACGGTTAAGGTGAATGCGCAGTGGTAGACCGCGAAATTCAAATTTTCTTAAGTTTTTTGCAAATTTCATGTCCGTGTCAGGTTGTATCTTGATCAAAATTTGATTCGCTACTATAACAGGTACGTATTTACAGAATTATAATCATTAATACAATACATCTTTCTAAGTTAGATTTGTACCATATGAACAAATGTCTTATTTATTTTGCACTGCGCATTTACCTTAATGGAATTTTCATGCAATCCTAATATTGCGAAACACACTTTCTATCACAATCTGGGTGCTTACTCTCGAATATAATTCCGATAGATCGACGTTGGAATATTGTCAGTCAAACATCTGGGATTGGCTGGACTCACTGAGTCTAGCCAATCCCTGACGTTTAACTCGACCAACTGACGTTTGATCAATGTCGATCTATCGGAATTATATTCAAGAGTTTAACACGCTGAATAATTTTGAAGGATCCATTTCTGCATAATTATATTTTATTATGTTCTAAAAATTTGTCTGCTCAACAACGTAACTAATGTTTGCAACAACGCAATGAATGTTTTTGAAATCTCAAAATGAGAGCCATTACTACTGTTATCACTTGCCTTAAAAAATAATCTCTAAACTTTTGTATTAGATTGAAACATAATGCTTTAAAATAGACCATGATTAGGCATTAACATGGAATAATTATGTATATTTCGTGAGTAGTTTTGATGTCTTTATCTTTAATAAAACTTTCCTAAAAAAAAATTATGAGGCTTTTTTTTTCTGTACTTACCTAACTACTAAATCCAACGAATTCTCTAATGTTTTGGGTAATCGATATCTAAAAATGAGAATTAAAGGAAAATAGGGTGTGTAAACTCGATAGTCTCGATAGAAGAACGAATGGAGCCGAGTATACGCGATTCAGCGCCGAGTAGGTATAACGATTCGGATTAATATAAAAAAAAAATAACAGTTCGGATTTTTTTCTTCACTTGTGCTAGGTGCAGTCAACAAAAGAGATAAGTATATTAACTATGCAGGATCGTCGGTTACACTAGTTGAAGTTTAGAAAGAAACCGATGGATGTTTTCGAATAAAATAAAATTTTAAATAGAAAAAAAAAAACAGCTCATTTGTCAAATTAAATTTCAGTCGACAACAGCCATCGGTTTCTTACTAAAGTTCAAGTATGTCCGACGATCTTGCATACTTTACTCTTTTGCTGACTGTACTTGCCATTGCTTCTTGCCAAATTTCATTATTGTAGGTCAACGGGAAGTATCTTTTAGGTTTTGATTCCGGAACATAAACGCCCTTATTTGATTGCGTCGACTTAGAAGTTTTATTTTGTCACTGCTTCAAGGGATTGCAGCCCTGAGTATTTCATAATTTCAACTTGATAACTCCACGCGTTCCTGAGAAAAAGGGTCTTGACTGACGGACAACGAAGTGATCTTATAGGGGTTCTGTTTTCTTCTTTTGAGGTACGGAACCCTAAAAATTAACACTTTCCGCGTCGTCATCATCATTTCTTCCGAAAGACGTCCACTGCTGAACATAGGCCCCTCCCAAGCACGGCCACTTCGACCGGTTCTGTGCTTCTCGCGTGCAGTGGATTCCTACGGCCTTCCAAGGTCATCGTTCCACCTTGTGAGAAGCCTTCAACGCTACGTCTTCCAGTACGCGGTCGACACTCCAGAACCGTTCTCCCAATGGTGGATGGCCCCAATGACCATCTGTTCTGCGAGCAATGTGCTCTGCCCACTACCAGTTATTAAGTTTGCCAATTCTTCGGGCTATGTCGGTTACCTTGGTTCTCCTGCCGACCTCTTAATTTCCCATTCGAACACGTAGGAAAACTCCAAGCCCTTTGCCCTTTGGGTGACATTTAGCTTTCAAATATGGCCCATTGTGAGCTCATCTACAGGGTGCGCTCACAATGGGTCTTTTATTGCGAATGTTCGTTTGTTGGTTTGTCTTTCTTTCACGAAGCAAGAGACCAGTGAACCGACGCAATTTTTTGCACACAGTTCCGATAGTTTATGGGCCTGAGAATGCCTGAAGATTGAACCCAGGACCACTATACCACTGAGGCAGTCCGCAGGTATGCACCAGCAGTAGGTAATCGCTGAGCGGCCTCAGACCACAGAACTCTATTACTCCTAGCGGAACCTCAGACGCCCGATTTGCCTGCTACCAGCAGTACCTACCTACCAAACCCTATCAATCACTGTCTGTCTGAATCATTTTAAAGGATATTGCTAATCAATTGCTTCATGTGTTTTAAAAAATTGTCTGCTCAACAGTCAGGCTCAACAATGAATATTGTTGAATAACCCCGCAGGGAGAGGACAAAATTGTTATGTCGCCTCCTAGGAATAGACCTAATAATCCTTCTTCACTTTTCATAGACACTAATTTTGACAGTTGATGAAGAATACCTACCTGTCATAAATGTTCAAAATTAGAATGGACGTTATGATCGTATTGTTTTAGACATTTTCCATGTTGGATTAAAAAAAGTATTAAGTTTTCTAATTTTTATTTTGATCAAAAATTATTATTGTGAAAACGATTTTATGAGTTTTTATCCTGGATAAATAAATTCTTGTACCAAATGAGAAAATATAGGATTGCGCACTAGTGTCGGTAAGTTTTTGAGGCAGTAAACATCACAATATTGCCATCACATTTATCTCGAAATTTTCGCCACAAGCCACAACAAACTCCGCCCATAGAAGACGACCCACATGCCCACACGTCCCCAAGTCCTCCGCATCAAATGCCAATACCAAGACGAACGATTTCTATACTCCGACTTACAATTAGCTGCAGTAAAATGACACTTCTTAATAACTCATTTCGGACTGCGTTTATAGATATGCATGTCAAATAAGTTTCGTTTGTTACACTATTCTGTACTAGAAAAACAAGATTTGGTTGATGGCCGCGAAAAAACAAAAAGACGCCAACTTTAGTCATTTAAATAACACATAAGCTGTCATTTTACTGCAGCTAATTAAAAGTCCGACTATACACAGTTTTTCCTCACCGGTGCCACTTTCAGACTTCCACTTTATCTCCTTACAAACCTTAGTATGAGCTCTTTAATTCAAAACATTTTGTGCTGTGGTATTTGAAGTATTAGATAGAAAACAAAAATTCTCATAAGATCAGTGTGCCTCTTGCAAAGACCTCCTTTAAAGAATTTGTTAGTAACATTTCGGAGTTGGGAAGTTGGTGGTGCCCACGTGTCTCGGTAAACACGTTAAGCCGTTGATCCTGCGCCTGATCTCTCTCCGGTCGTGTCGGATTGCCGTCCCATCGGAATATGAGAGTGAGAGCACTTAGGGTATGCGTCTGCGCACACACTTCTGCACTATATTGTCTGAGTAGATAGGTAGTCTTGCTGAGACTGCCCAAAATGGCCGAAATTCGGTCTAGACGATTACTATTCGTTCACTGTCCAACACTCTGATTCATACAAGACAGCGTTGAACATCCAACCATTGTTTTAACACCCCCCCTTCTAGAAATATTAATTGGATTTTCGTAACCACATTGATTTATTTATTTTTCAGGCAAAAAATGGCACGATGTCGTCGAAGGCGGAAGTAAGTTGAAATAAAGTATTTTACCTGTCGCGAAGGCAGGGGAGCTGTGAGCAGTGCTGGCCCAGTGGTTATGACCCCGACTTAGGACAGCAGGTCCTGGGTTAGGCTGCGTACATAAAGACGCGGGTTCCTAGTAAAGACCAGCCGTGCCGGTACCAATCAAATCAATCAATCAACTCAGCCTATCGCAGTCCACTGCTAGACATAGGCCTCTCCCATACTGCACCACAACAACCTGTCCTCCGCCTTTCGCATCCAGTCTGTCCCCAGCCACCTTCTTTAGGCCGTCGATAACGATCGGCGCGGGTAAAATAGCCCCGTATTGACTTACGCGCTCACACGTAATCTGTAACGGAATACCCGCTGCTTTATGCAAACACCCTTACCCACGCACTTCCTTTGTGTAATTTATATCATCACCATTGCTCTCAAAACGGTGACGTAAACCATTTTGAGGAAACCGGCATGTCCTAGAATTAAAAATTCGAAGACATATTGTGACATCTACCAACCCGTACTGTTCCCACAGCTCACCTCACAGAGCTGGTGTCTCAGCAGTAGAAACATTTTTATGACAGATTATGAATCTATACAACCAGGACTTTTCATTTGATTTAGAGTTGTGCAAAGCTATTCACAACCATTTGACAGGCTTCCGAATAGAAAATGACAAATTTTTGGTATAAATATCAATCAATGTTATCATAGGAGTCCTCTAAACGTTAATTTTGTCAGTTTAAATCAAATAGGCGACCACTATTCTACCGACAGCGTCGGGGGCAAGGCACATCAGGTTATCGAAACTGTTGGATGATTGTTGCTTAGTTTCTTACGCAAATAGCTGACGGAAGAATAGCCATAAGGTTTTTGGATTTCGAATTTGTGACCAGCGTTTAGAGGACTAACATGCATGTTTGTGAATAACTATGCAGGAAAAGTTTTTTTTGGATATAGGTTTTTTTTTATTGCTGAGTGACGCTCCTCTTGAGCTTATTTTCTCAGTAACAGCCTAGATTTGTGTCTGATGGCTAAGACCTCAATAGGCTCGTTCCTTCTGCATTGGGTTTACTTACCTAATTGAATCGCTGTTAAGTGCTGCCAAATCTGCTATGCGGCTGAAAGGTTCTGGAGTGGCGACCGCGTACCGGAAGACATGGCGTTGGAAGGCCTCCCACAAGGTGGACCGACGACCTTGTGAAGGCCGCAGGAACCCGTTGGATGCGAGAAGCACAGAACCGATCGAAGTGGAGCTGCTTGGGGGAGGCCTATGTCCAGCAGTGGACGTCTTTCGGCTGAAATGATGATGATGACGTCAGCGTTACAGGAATTCAGGCCTTCGTTACATGATTACTCCCCAAGACATAATTTTAGTGAATTTACAGCGTCAGTAGTCAGTACTATTATCTGTTATGTTCCTAAAGGAAAATAATTATCTAATGTTCTTTTTTTTTTGTTTCAGAATGTGCAAAACGTAAGTTTTAAAATGTTACCTATTCTTAAATCACCTTCTTTACATAGAAGTATGAAGATCAGGGTGCTAAGTTCACTCATCCTCCATAGAAAAGGGAGCATCCTTCGATCAGACAGGTGTCGTGTCTGGTGGGCTAGTCCCCAACCAATGATTTCGGGACGTTGTACCTATGCTAGTTGCGCGGTAAACTCTGCTTGCGAGATGCAGGATTTTGCGTAACGTCAGTTTGATGCGTTGTTCACTCTATTCGTTGTATCCCTAAATTCAATTCTCGGGTCAAGCTGAGTGATCTAAAAGAGTGTCCATGAAGTTTCATGACCGTTATTCTTCATAGGAACCTACTATGCATTAGAATTAAAGCTCCATCCCAGCAATTTACTTCTCATTCAAATTTGAGCAATAAATCGTGTCTGTAGAGCATTAAAGCACGTTGAGCCGTTGGTTCTGCGCCTGATCTCTCTCCGGTCGTGTCGGATTGCCGTCTCATCGGACTATGAGAGTGAGGGAAGAGGGAGTGCATCAGCTGCGACTGCGCGCACACTTATGCACTACAATATCTCCCGCGCCAAAGGCTAGTCGTCTCCGTTGAGAGTGGGGAGAGTACACCCTTTATTAATAAAATTTTGCTTTAAGTTTAGAATAGCGACTGTTTCAACTATATAGGTACTATAAACTGTAATGATAGTTTAAGAGTTTTAAATAATAAATAAATATACAGGCAGATTTTATTATCACCATCCAAATTTTTAGAGGGTGGTCTACCCATGAATATGAACAACTTTCACTATGGGACCAACTCTGAAACCACGAAAAAAAAATCTGCTGTTTCATACATTTTGGTCAAGTAGGTATTGAACTTTTTGTACTAAACAGCTAACTTTTTTTTCGTGATTTCAGAGTTGGTCCCATAGTGAAAGTTGTGCATATTCATGGGTATAACACCCTGTAAAAATTTGGTTGGTGATAAAAAAATCTTACTGTATATTTTTGACATTTAAACTTCTCTTGACTTTAAGCAACGTTTATAAATCATCATCTGCCTAGCCTTTTCCCAACTATTTCGAGTCGCCTTCTAGTCTAGCCGGATGCAGCTTAATACCAGTATTTTACGTGGAGCGACTGCCTATCTCCGACCTCCATAATCCAGCTACTGGGTAACACGATACCCCTTGGTAAGACTGGTTGTCAGACTTTCAAGCTTCTGACGACCCGTAAAAACTGTCTAAAGATTCACGAATGACAGCCGTGCTTTCCGGAGGGGTCTTGGTATGTAAAGATATGGTCACCCATCCACGGACCGATTGCTGCAAGCGTAGCTTAACCTGATCGATCGACCCGTGCGACTGTTCTTACTTAGCCATGAGGCCCTAGCCCTTGAGCAACTTTCATAAACCCTTGTAAATGTTTTATTAGCCGGTGCCGCACCAAGTCGGGCAGATTTAAGCGATGTCGGCGCTGTGACCGTCGCTACAGTGTGCGGCAACCTTGCTGCAAGCCACGGCGTTGTCCCCGAAAGCGGAGAGCACGCAAGAGAGGGCGCTCGTGCGGGCGACCAAAGTACGAATATCAGTACTTGTAGTGTGTAATCTATTTCAAAAGTATCTCTTTCGCCGACACCACCGGTGGCTGCCGTCGACAAATTTTCCGCTCGTGTATTTGAGACAGTTTGAGTACGGTCGGCACGTTCTCGACGGCAGCCTAAAGGCACACACACAGCACACGTATCAAATCGGAAAGAGATCGGCACCGTATCGCCTTTCGCCTCGCCGTCTAACAGGCGTCAACATAACGTAAGCACGTAACCAAAATGGATCAGAAAGCGGAATTTGTAGTAGATATCTACTGACATTGTAGGATGAAACTCAGACCAAATAAAAAACCAAGACAGAGGGCTGTCAACAGTAAAGTGAAGCCGTTTTTTTAAACTTGTGTGCACGTAGTTTGATTGTAAACCTAAATGGATGCAATTGTGTGCGTGTGAGTGTGTATGCACAGAGCGCAGGTGTAGTTTTGACATACTTCACTGTATCGTTCTCAGCGCTCTGTCTTGGTTTTTTATTTGGTCTGAGGGATGAAATATCCGCCCAACTTTCTTTATAAACTGTTCGTGTTTTATTCATAAGATGTACATTTATATTATGTCGTGATTTCGAACCCAAGTAGGCACTTTACTTTGAGTAAATTCTTCATCACTGCTCTCAAAACGGTGAAGGAAAACATCGTGATGAAACCGGCATGTCCTAGAACCTTTCGAATACATGTGACATCTACCAACCTGCACTGGGCCCGCGTGGTAGAAGATTATGACCCACTCCCTCTCACAGAAAGAGGAGGCCTGTGTCCCAGTAGTGGAAAAATTATAAGCTATGCATGGTTTACTATCTCACAAAACCGCCGATAAACGTAAACCGTTGTCCGTTAATTTTTTCAACTGATCATAACTACTTCTAATATCTAAATAATCAGCCTATAATGTTCCCACTGCTGGGACACAGGCCTCCTCTCTGTGAGAATATCTAAATAACATTTGTAAAAAATATTTCCCTTACCTAACCTATCTATCTTGCCCTCTATCTCCTAGATACCTATGGCGCTGCAGATCACGTTGTGGCTCCTTCAAAAGATGTAGACGCTGCGATCGTCGCTACCGTATCAAACGATCTCGTTCATGCCGATCATGATACAGCTGCAGTAACAGTAACTGTTTATAGTCGGTAAGCAATTTATTTATTTATTTACTAAGGGACCACCAACTCATTTCTTTGTCGCTGTCTCCTCTCCAAGATTTTAACGATGCGCACACGGGAGCGACAGCAACGCTACTTTTTTTTTGTTAAATTTTCGGTTGAGCGGCAACTGGCTAGCCAGCAACTTTTTTGTCGCCGTGCGCTCACTATACATTGGACGTTGTAACCAACGGTGACAGTTGCGTCCAAACCCACGGATATAAAAGTCTACCAGGAGGCCTACCATGATCTATTTAAAAACGATTCAAAAGCAAGACATTTCAGTTTAGGTTCTTAAACTGCATCGTTCACAGTCGTACCATGACGTCCAATACACTCAGCGGCATTTGGATCGTTGAAAGTGAATGAGCGTTAAGTGCTCGTGGTAGATATCCAGACGGCACGGCCTAAATTGAATCGTTAAGCTGACGTCATGGTACGAATTAGCAGAACAGTTCAGTTTAGGTCCTAAAGTGGATCGCGTTAAGAGCTCGTGGTAGGTATGCAGCTATCGAAATGCGTGCACTTTCAAAAAAATCCATAGACTTGATGTGAGAGACAAAAGTTGCTCGTGGGCTCCCTCCATAAGGTCTCAATTTACAAATCACAAATACATAAAATTCATTCAAGAAATAGGTAATAGAGTAACTTGTTTTGTTTACCTACTAACAAAATTACAAACACCTTTTATTTTGTGGTGTTAGGTACACACTATTAACAACCATACTAACGATTTCTTTGTAAAAATGTATATCTGAAATAAAGATAAATTATTATTGTTATTAAAATAAAATAAATAAAAATTCATTAGATCATTAAAATAACAGTAATACTAATATAAACTGCATACATGAGCTCAAAAAGGCCACTTTAAAAAACCAGCAAGAAGCGGACGAAATATCAGCATCGGTTACAAATGATCAGCAGGTTAATTGGGTAACTCACTAACACACTATCAGTATGAAATAAAATGAAACCCATTAGGTTTCATTGCGTTATCGTTGTTGAGCAGACGCATTTTTCAAACTTATTATGAAGCAATGGATTAGCGATTTCCTTCAAAATTGTTCAGATTGAGATTGATACGAGTGTTACGCAACTATGTGCTTTTAGGCGTACGATGCGGAACCCTTCGTGTACGAGTCTGACTGGCACTTGGGCGCTTTTTTAATTAAATAGTACTCAAACCTCAGTTGGGCCGTTAGATTTTTTTATCCTTGTTATAAAAAACATCAATTGGCATATTTTTTTTTTTTTTCATTTTCTCCAGTAACTGCCGCGACGCCTTCTGGCTGTATCAGGGCTCCACTTAGTGGTCATTTTGAACTAATTCAAGTTTCTTTTTTTTCAGGTATTGTCTCGTTGGTGATTTGCCCCCATTGCCCAGTGTTTGTTAAATTGTGCAAGTGACTCCATTTAATAGCAAAATATATTTAAGACATATTTTAAAACTAAGTTTAATTTCTTTACTTTCGTTTTCCAATTAATTGGACCCCTGAAGCCCAATTCCCATAATTAAGAACAAAATCTAGTCGCAGTCTCATTTCACGGACAATCATTGTCGAAAACCAGTAAAAATATAAGGAAATTAGGGCTATTTTTGACAGATTGAGAGAATTCGAAAATTCTTGAGAAAAAAGCAGGAATTGCCCCTCTGATTATAAAATAATAATGGAACCAGTATTGAGCCTTGAGGTACACCTAACTGAACCTGTGGCCCGGGAGATTTCGCGATAGTAATATTTACCCATTGAATCTAGTAAATAGGAATTTATTATGTTAAGAATGTTGATGTGTCTTTGTGATACAGTAAGTTAATACTTGACCAAAAGCTGTGATGCAATCAATGAAAAGCCTTACCCTTTTCCCAATTAAGCTGGGGTTGAATTCCGGTTTAACCTATTATAGCTGAATACCAGTATTTAACATGGGGTGACTGCCTATCTTTTCTCCAAAACCCAGTTACTGACTGGCGTTAAAGGGTTCACAAAATACACAAGTAAAAAGCAAATTATTACACCAAGATTTTTATTTGAGACTAGCTGTGCCCGCGACTTCGTTCGCGTGGATGTCGGAAAACAACAGGTAATGTGTCGCTTAGGAAAGGTGTAATTGCCACTCCTTCATTGAAATGGAAGAATCATCAGATCTTGCCTGGTAACGCTTTCCTTACCTAGGGTTCGCTACCACGGCCCTTTCGACTGCAATCACTGCGTCTTCATGATTCATAATGACAATGCGACGAAGTGTCACTTTGATTTTTGAGAATAAATTAAAATAAAAGCGCCTGCTCGAGGCTGATTATCTAACCAAATAGCCATAATTATGTCCATTAATTTTTATTTTGCGTCTGTCTTAGAATACCAACTTGTAAAATCATATCACCATTTTATCTAAAGTATATCTGAGATTAGTAGGTGAAGTCTTGGTTTCTTCTCTGTGGTAAATTTAGAATTTCTTAACTTGGTATTGAAGATATCATATATACCTACCAATATTATGCCTTATAAAGCATCGAGATATCTAGATGATAAAAGGAAGAATACATTAATGGTAAGAGCTTCTACATAAAGTTGCCCGTGTAAAAAGCAACCCATTAAACTTTGGTTATATTTGACACTGGCCGCCATTTAAACTACGAAGATGAAACCCATGAAAACTTTAGACATGATTTTGATTTAGACCTTATACTGCCGAAAACCAGAAAAAAAATTGTAAAGATAATTACAAAAAAATATAACCGACTTCCATAAAAAACCCTAGAAAGTGCAAAATAGTTTAGTTTGGGAAGACGTTGCGCGTTGGCAAGAAATTACAGACTTCTGAAACCAAAGGTCTATTGCACTTTGAAGTGTGTTTTTAAGTCGGTTGTATTTTATTTTATTTCACACAAAGTCGTGTAAGTTTATATTGAAAACCATGAAAACGACACAAATGATAAAAAAGAAAAAAAAATTGCAGCCGCCATCTTCGATTTTCATTTTGACGTCACAATCGGCTTCAGCACTCTCGAAAACCATGAAAACGACACACACTACCAATTTTTCGACTTTCATTTTAACCGGTATTGAGACGGTTTACCAACAGTCGATTGGTCCATGAACCGTTGGTCAACACCATTAACTTTTCATCCAAAGGACTTGTGACCCACGAACGTTGCCCCAACAGAACTCTACGTCAGTGAATGCTTAACCAACAGAATGTTTTGACCAATAACTTTTCACCCAAAGAACATTTGACCCATGTCAAATAGAACTAAGGATGCAAGGGCGAGCGAAGCGAGCTCGGGACTTGGGGCACCCCGACTCGGACAGGTAGGGTTCGAAGGGATGATGGCGGCTCAAGTGAGCGAGCAAAGCGAGCGAAGGGCACCTCGAGGTTAGGCTTGGTTAGGTTACTTTATACCCTTTTCACAGAAATAAAGGACTACCTACGTCTTATTATTATTTTACTTTCATCTTTCCCGGCGTCTGTTGGCCTTGTTCTTTGGGTGAAAAGTTATTGGTCAAAACATTCTGTGGGTAAAGCATTCACTGACGTAGAGTTATGTTGGCAAAACGTTCGTGGGTGAAAAGTCCTTTGGAAAAAAGTTAATGGTTTAAAGATAATGTTCACCAACGGTTCATGGGCCAATCGACGGTGGGTAAGCAGTTACAGTTTCATTTTAACCTCACTATTGGCACTCTCAAAAACCAATAAAACGAAACCCATAAAAAAAAATTGCAACCTCCGTCTTGGATTTTCGTTTTGACCTGCCTATCGGCTTCAGCACCTTTGAAATCTATGAAAACGACATCCATGACAAAAAATCAAAACAAAATTGCAGCCGCCATCTTGGATTTTCATTTTGACCTGACTATCGGCTTCAGCATCCTCGAAAACTATCAAAACGACACCCATGACAAAACATTTGAAAAAAATGGAGCCGCCATCTTGGGTTTTCATATTGACCTGACTATCGACTTCAGCCCTCAAAAACCATAAAAACGACACCCATGACGAAAAAGTTAAAAATTTAGGCAACCGCCATCTTTGATTTTCTTTTTGACCTCACTTACCGGGGTCAGGATCCTCGGAAACCATGAAAAATAGCTATCTCTCTCTCTCTGTGTGTGTGTGTCTCTATCTACCTATTACTTTGAAAAATGAGGCATAACGCTTTTTCGTTATTTGACGATTTCTCCCTTAGAACTCCTACCGCAAGCTCCATATAAGAACTTCGTTAAAAAACGCTCTGCGTTACTCAACTTTCTATATCAATAATTATCTAATTTCTTTTTCGCTCAGAACACCACATTCATTATTATTATCTTACATTATCCTCACTTTTTGTTTAAAATTATTTTAGCGCCACAGGCGCCACTAAATAAACCATCAATGGAAAGCGATTTTGTTTAATATTATAATCATTATCATTACTTTTTAAAATAACATAGACATAAGTAGGTATCTGTGTTATTTCGTCATTTAAGTAAGCATAAACTAATAGGACGTGATTATTCACATCACAATAACAATATGTTTTCGTTAGTAGGTACTATATCGTGCCAATAGATGTCGTTACGTGTTACTAAAAAACGTAAAAAGTTGTTCTAGAATACTTTAAATTGATTATATCTTTTGATAGAGTGAACCGATTGCGATGAAATAAAAACTAATCACTGCTCCGAGTTCTACACCATATTTGAGTATAAAAAGTAACCGTATTGGTTTGGGACTTTTTACGTTGACCCTGTTCAAATCAATAATCTGTCACATCCAAACAGACAAACATCCAAACAGACAAACAGACAAACCGACAAACCGACAAACAGACAAACAGACAAACAGATAAAAATTCCAAAAATTGATGAAATGGCATCTATTGGTTATCCTTTAACACCCCAACTATTTTTTTTGGAAATATTTTCAATTTACAGAAACGTCTCGTCTACAGATTTATTATATGTATAGATATAGATTGTCATATTTGAAGATGTTAAACACAAATACATAATCAATTATATAAAAAAACAGTACATTATGTAGTAATTAAATTACGACATGTTACAATTTTGAGATCACATTTCCTCCCTTAATTTTACATCAAGCTTGTTTTCCCCGTGGTGTGAGCAGAAGTGTATAGTACAGACGCCAGCACATCAAGCTACCCGAAACTGTCAAATTTTCCCAATCAACTTTGAACCTTATGCTTTAGTGATAAAGTTGAAAATCTATTAAAGAAATTTGATAGATTATAATAGCTTGATGTGCTGGCGTCTGTACATCGGTACACCCACAATTCGCCAGTTATGTTTAAGGCAACATAATTGGGATCGAGCCATCGAATTCTAAATTCAGGGACTGTCTATATTTTTACATTTAGAAGCTCCTCGACTCAAGTTAACGTTACAGAATATAATAAAAACACTCATATTTCAAAATAAGATACAGATCAAACGCAGCGACATTATAAGGAAATGGCCTCAACTGAGGACATTTTTAGACAACTCCATTCTAACAAAATAATGGCCAACGTGGCATTGTAATTAAAAATGCTCCTTTATTAGATTATCTATCTGCGGGCTCTACCTTCTTTTTCGAACATGGATCGTTGGCAACATCTTAACCTCTAACAAGGATACTCCACCACCTCTTACGATTGTTAGCATTTGTATAGCTTCTGTTGTGACCACACAGATTTATGAAAGTAAGTTGATGTGTTTTCCTATAGTGACACCAGAAACCTTGAAGCCATCATTTTTATAACAGTCGTCACTAAGTTCCTTATGTAGTGGCCACTGCACTTCTAAGAGACCATAGCTTTAAGAGTCTCCCCTACAGGGCGGAGGAAATCCATAAGGAGTAGTAATGAGGTTCACACACAAAAATATAGTTTCCGCGAATTTACACAAGTTCATTACAGCACGCGTATACTCCATGGGCCCTTCGGTCTCGATGGCAATGATTTTAGGCTCGAATACGTTGGCATTTTGAAATCCACAGCTCCAGCTGTTAATAGTTGGGGACCTTCTAACCCCTGTGATAACGTGGGAAGAGCTGCAGTATTGATTATTTACTTTTTTAAACGTTTTGTCTGAAGTACACCATCAAGCTATAAATAGCTGTTTAAGCTGACCGCTCATTGTAGTGGTGAACAGCCAGCTCACAAATCGCAGTATTTATGCTGAGATAGAAGCCTTTTTGCCTTCGCACTGTATCGCACAGCCCTTGTTTTTGTTTTCATGATTTTGTTAGTTTCAGTGTCTTTCTTTTTTTTTTGTTTCACGTTCCTGTTGCATTCCACCCCTCAATCGTGGCGAAACTTAGCAAACTACGCCATGAGGAAATAAAAATAAGAGCGCTTGTTAACGTCCATTTTTGACCGGTTAACGGACCGTGTTTTTCACCGAACTTGCGATGTTGTTTGTTACGATGAATTTTAGGTGCGGACCGGTCAACGGACCGGTGAAAAACACGGTCTGTTTTCCGGTAGAAAAACGGACGCCTACAAGCGCTGAAGTCTAACCGGATGCAGCTGGATACCAGTATTTTACATGGTGCGACTGCCTATCTGACCTCCACAACCCAGTTACTGGGTAATACGATACCCCTTGGTAAGACTGGTTGTCAGACTTTCGGGCTTCTGACTACCCGTAACGACTGTCAAAGATCCACGAATGAACAACGGATTTACGTGCTTTCCGAGGCACGGAGGGGTCTTATTATGTAAAAATGATCACCCATCCACAGACCAAACGTGGCAAGCGTAGCTTATCCTGATCGATCGACCTGTGCGGCTGTTACTATTTAGCCACGGGCCCCTCTTCACACCTCACTCTGCTATAATCAATTAATTAAATATTTCTTTGCCAAATGTTTTTTTTTAATTCTTGGCGGAGTTTAATAAACTAACGCCAAGAAAGAGAAAAAAGACGAAAGTTTTTTTTTACTGTCTTTATTTTGTAATAATAAGGGCGCTTGTATATGTCCATTTTTTTCACCGAATAACGGACCGTGTTTTTTACGTTGGACATCTACAAGCGCTGTACGGAATCAATTCGAATTATCGAGTCGATTCAGCGCCAGCTTTTGTTTTTGACGCATTCATTTATTTTTGTTATTATAATTTTTTCTAGATTTTATTATTACGAATTTTTAAAGTTTTTGACGTGATAACGTCTTATAAATCGATGAACGCCGACTGCACGAACGAAAAAGCATGACTCATTGTCACGTTCCGCCTGAGCCGAGCGTGCAAGCGAGAGCGCGGAACAAGCGATAGAGAGGCACGATCGATCTGCGTTCGGCTTGTGACGCATCTGTCTCTTATGACGTTATCACGTAAAATTATCGTCCGTAAACCAACTTTATAGACAACCAATTTTTTTTTCTTTTATGAAAGTTTATCCGAACTTTCATACATGTTGAAAAAATGTTTAGGAAAGTAAATAATCAATAAGATGCATACTTATATAAATTCTTTGATCTTCGATGTTTTAAGGAGCATTAATAATATAACAAACAACATTGAACCTTATTTTGTTTTGACGATAACGCAGGTTATGTGGAGTTTCCGTTAAGTAGAGTCGAGTCATTGTAGAAGTTATCAACTTAGGCTGAATGCACATTGTACTAGCTACTGTTAAGTACGTATTTTGATCTCTGATGACAGCAAATCGGAAAGCTCAGGACGGCTCTCAACTAGATGACAACAGACTGGATGCGGAAGGCGAAGAGCCGGGTGTTGGGACGCAATTTAGTAGAGGACTAAGTATGTCCAGCAATGAACTGCGGTTCTTAGCATGAGTTGATTGATTGCGGAATTTGATTAAAGGCTACGCACATGGAAGCGAACGTCCGCTACAGCAGCTTGCACGAGCCTTCGTATACACAGACACGTAGACCCGGTTATGGGACGTCGTAGTCGTAAGTGATAAAGTCATTAATTTTTCCTGTGAAAAAGAGATGATTCATCCAGTATAGCTCCATCTCTTTCTTGCAATATCAAAATTTTGAATTGTCAATTTTGCAAGTATTTGGATGCGTTCGCCCGTGCAACAGGACAGAAGTTTGTGCGGTGTTTCATCACACAAACAGCTGGACTGTCGCCAATGCAAATGTGCGATGGTTTGTTCGCTTAAAATCAAGTGTTCGGTGGTTTGTTCGCTACAGCCACCGGTCAATAGCGCGAGCGACTAGCCAATGTGCAACCAGCCTTAGAATCCACCAAGGGAAGATTTTTTCTGAGCAACAAGCTTTTTCAGTCCAATTACATTAATTTAAAGTCATTTTAGACTCCTTAAAATCTACAAAATTAAAAAATAGATACTTTTAACACCTCGCACCTTCATTTCGAAACCGTTACTAAACAAAAAAACTAAGTTTTACAGGAGAGCAAAAATCGTCATGCCAAAAGTCATGCAAAAATCGTAAATTAGCTCTCCTGTAAAACTTAGTTTTGTGTTTAGTAACGGTTTCGAAATGAAGGTGCGACCTGTGTTTCCGAAGTTTCAGTCCTTTTTTTATCACACCCCCTAAATTGGAATTATTCCAATAAATAAATGGGGCATATTCGCAAAAGTTTTGATTCTCTGTACCTTTGTTTTGCATCACTGTCCAAATCAAAATGATCTTTATTCTCATTCAGCTAAGGTTGCTGTTGGGTTGGTGCTACTGACAGGTCTGTCAAAATCATTGTGACCTTTATTGTCATTTCTGTAAGGTCGCTACTGGGTATCTGTGGACTGCATGTAGCTGTGGTATATACCTACTATCCCAGAAGCAAAGTTGAAATGTCTCATGTGCCTGTGCTTACACGGGCACGTAAACCCTTCCAAATTCACACAAAGCACCTCAACTTGGCGGCAGAAATAGATGTTTATGGTAGTAAGGTGTCATAAATCCTGTCAATTACTTTTATTTCGCGAATATGGCCCATTTTCACAACAATTCTCCTCAAAATACCTAGTAATTTCGGTGTTTTAGTATAAAAACATAGAAGTATTTTTTTGAGTCTCTGACATTTTGACCTTTGTGGTCGTTTAATTACATTGTCTACCTCTATAAGGTCTACCTAGAATGTGCCTTGTAAGAAGTTGACAAAGCCCCCCTTCTATCGAACACGCTTAATTATACAAAAATGATAGTGATAGTATTATGACAACTCTTCGAAAAAGAAGTCTTAAGCTCTAACACTTAGAATTGATTTTAACCTGGCTGTGTTTTGTGACATTTCAACGAACATGTCACAGTGACAAATACACAGACAATCTCTGTGACGTGACAGTTGTAATGTTACAAATGTGAACGCAGCGTATTATTTATTACACATATATGATGATGATACATGATTTTAAAGTTAAAAAAAGCGAAATACCTATGGTATTACGAATGCAAAAGAGACAAAATAGGTACCTACGTCACCGTTTACACATAGTTAGGTACCGAAATTGAAAAAAAAACATTCAATACGTTGACGAAAAAATCGGTGACGCTTCTTGGCAAATCCGAACAGCTAAAGCTATAAATATTGTACAGAGGCCAGCACATCAAGCTACCCCAATTTGTCAAACCTTCCCAATCGAATATGAACCTTATTCCTTTGTAGTAAAGTTGAAAATCTATCAAAGAAATTTGACAGATTAGGGTAGCTTGATGTGCTGGCCTCTGTACAAGGTGCGAAGTAGTGATAGGCTTATTGTCCACTAGCAAAACTTAATTGTTTGACAAGTTGACAACTGTCAGCTGTCATTATTGACAGTTCTACTTGCTGCAAGTAAATTGCTAGCGTCAAATTGCGCAATAGAATTTACTATAGTCTCAATTTATAATTAGCTGCAATAAAATGACAGCTTATGTGTTACTTAAATGACTGAAATTGATGTCTTTTTGTTTTTTCGCGGCCATCAACCAAATCTTGTTTTTGTAGTACAAAATAGTGTAACAAACGAAACTTATTTGACATGCGTATCTCTAAACGCAGTCCGAAATGAGTTACTAGACATGGGTCGGATTAGGTAAAAACGATACCTATTTCACCTAATCCTAGTATTTAAAAATACCTAATCCATTTACCTAATCCGAATATTTTATTCAATATAGCCGCTGACCTGTTCCAATATTGTACCGATATTAAGCAGCGTATGTGGATTGGGTAAGAAATATTAGGCATGGAGTATGGACGTTCCGTTTCTGATAATTTGTAGAAGAATGGATTAAGTATATAATTTCGTTTTTTTATGGGCTAACGGTACTTAAAGCAAACGTGAATACTCTGGTTTTTAACATTTAATCTAATATCGTGATCAAAATTACCCTTCATAGATACTTAAAGAGTGCGCCTGCACAATGTGTTAATAATGGTAGGTACAGCGCAGAATCTTAAAATGTCGTCTATTAGATCTTTACCTTATACCTATACCTTAGACTTATACTAAATGAATATTTTTTTTAATTAACTTGCTTAAAAATACGTAAACCAGCTAAACCAATGGAATGTAATAAATTTATGCAATTCTATCAATGGTCACGTACGCATGATGCACTTGCACTGCCAAAAGTTAGGTCAAGGTTAAAGTTCATTGTAGAATTACTCAAACGACATATTTTTTTGTCTTTATTACCAAGAAATGGGTTAACATTAAAACTGGATATAGAAACCAGAGCATTACTAGATTAACATGCATTTCACCGATATTATTACGTGAGTCTGATTTTTACACATTTACGTGAAAGTTTTGTTATTTTTATTCGAAAGTATTTACAATAGCGCCACCTATCAACGACGTGTATTCCTGACGACTTAGATCGCTAGAGCACTAACTAGTCCAGTGTAATCCCACATAGATGGCGCTAGCGGCAGTGCTAATTAAACTTGAAACTTAACCTCCACATTTTAAGGTGCAAAATATCTTCTGTGTAGACTGTGTACGAATATTTTGTGCCATACCTAATCCCAGACGCTTTGGATTAGGTACGGACTCGCATCGAAAACTACCTAATCCACATACCTGTTCCAATATTTATGCCTCACGTCTATGAGTTACTATGAAGTGTCATTTTACTGCAGCTAATTAAAAGTCTGAGTATAGTGAATATTATGCCTTAAATCTCAGACCAAATAAAAAACCAAGACAGAGGGCTGTCAACAGTAAAGTGAAGCCGGTTTCGTAAACATTTGTGTGCACAATACTTAGTGAGCTTCGATCAATTATTGATCGAAGTTAGTGAGCTATAGTTTGATTGTAAATGTGTGCGTGTGAGCGTGTATGCACAGAGCGGAGTGTAGTTTTGGCATGCTTCACTTGTATTGTTCCCATCTGCATCGCTATGTCTTGACTTTTTATTTAGTCTGAGCCTTATATTTAGTATTTTAATACCCTCACACATACCATGTCTGTTCTTAGTCGCAGCAGGAAGCGGCCCCTGCGTCGACGACATCACTGCCAAACCGTTCCGTAGTTCGGTCAACTTCAAAAAATCTTGCCGCGTAGGCGCGTACCACCACAGATCCTTTTCTCTCTTGTCATTAAATCCCTGGGACTTCCTCTAGATCTTCAACTGTTTCTTAAAAGCCATCTTCATGAAGGTTTTACTCGCCTGTCCGTTTAACCGAGGTTCAAGCGCGTTCCAATTTTGTGACGACATTCCAACTGCAGTTATTTATTCTGGAATCTGGCACCTTCTTAAATCTTCCTAAGGTTGTAAGTCATCTTGTATCAATTCCGATGTTGACTTACAAAATAATGAGGGTATATCTTATATGCATCTAAAGCTATTCCTGTCCGGATTATGCAAGGAGATTTACAGCTTCGACCAATGCTTCGGCGACTGTGGGGTCACATGCGCGGCGTATGGATGGTTTGGTAAATTACGCGGACGATTGACGCAAAAAGGTGACTGTATCACCAAATGGTTGAGCAGCTCGATAGCCTCCTCAATTTCTTCGTAAGACTTCGTAGCGACAAACTCCTCGATGCTGGCGATATCCTTTCTAACAAAAGCCTTAAGAAATTTCACGTACTGTGGCTTGTCATTTAAATTCCCTTCTCGTAGAGTGAAGCTTAAGTTGGTCTTCTCATCGTAAATCGGCTCCATGACTGCGATTTCGGCTTGCATAGTTCAATTTCACCGCTCAACGAGATCACTTTTTTTATTAAAGAGACGTGCGCGCTGTACGGCGTTCGATTGGAAACTGGGTTCAGAGCGTGAGGGGAGGATTTGGGATCAATAAATCAGGGGCATTCAGGGAAAGAGAGGAAAGGGTACCCGAAACTGTCAAATTTTCCCAATCAACTTTGAACCTTAAACTTTAGCGATACAGTTGAAAATCTATCAAAGAAATTTGACATATTGTAGTAGCTATATGTGCTGGCGTCTGTACATAAATGGTTAAATAAATAAATAAATAGTTGGGGAAAAGGCTAGGCAGACATATTCAGGTGGCAATGCGTAGCACGCTTTATACTGTTGCATCCCTACCTTGATCTTGATGCACACCTCGTTGATTGATCACCTGCATTGGCCGCCGATGTCCGATAGAGCGTCGAAATAGGGCGAGATACCAGAAGGCCAATTCTCGTAATATAAAACGTTCAAAATCTAGTCTCAGTCTCATCTCAGCGACAAACAAATGTCAAACACTTGTCAAAATGTATGGAAATTAGAGGTATTTTTGACAGATTGAGACTGAGATCAGACTGTGAACGTTCTTAAAATTACGAGAATTGCCCCTCTGAATATTCCAGAAGATGTTTTATTACATGTTGTGATTAACATCACGCCTTTCACAAGAGGGATAGGCAGATATGGGAGGGGCTCGTGGTTAAATAATAACAGCCGCACAGGCCGATCGATCAGGTTAAGCTACGCTCGCCGCGGTTGGTCCGTGGATGGGTGACCATCTTCACATGCCAAGAAACTTTCGCTTTTATAATATTAGTGTGATGTGATTTAAAAAAAAAACCTGTGAATTCGTCCGCGTGAAATTTTTGTTACACCGCGACCGGCCTACTCCGTCGCATCGCATCGCCTGCCCGCGGCTTCGTTATCGCTTTTAACTTTCTTTCAGACTTCCTTTGCTTTTTAATCCGCTCCTAAGGGTCTTAACGTGATGTTAATTATACCCTTCCTCAAGAATAGGGAGTTACCAAATGCAAAAAATAATTCTCTCAAATCCGAATGGTGGTTTCAGAGATTATCGCGGTCAAATAAACAAGCAAACAAACTCTTCAGCTATATGCTAGCTGCGCCCCGCGGTTTCACCCGCGTAAGTGTCGATCCCATGGGAATATCGGGATAAAAAGTAGCCTATATGTTAATCCAGGGTGTCAGCTACCTCCATTCAAAATTTTATGAAAATTGGTCCAGCCGTTTGAGCGTCAAGAAGTAACAAACATATAAACACACTCACAAACTTTCGCCTTTGTCTGACGAAGTTGAAAAAATAAAACGCCAGAAAGTATCCATAAATATAATCATAATATCACAATTTTCCTTAATCATGTATTTATTGCTTGAAATTAATTTTGTACCCCTTCGTATCAGGGTCCTGCTCCATTTGAAAATTTTCCGTTGACAAGCCGAAAGGTTTCAATATCATATTGCCTAAATCCTTTAGTTTTCCAAGCATTTCTGTCTTCAGTTTTTCATTTTTTGCTTCGATTAAAGGGGGTAGGCGAATGGTGGCTATTTTCGCGTCCTTGTGGGAAGGGTCCAACTCCAGAATTTTCTTGTAGTCTGCTAGTGATTCATCGAGTTTGTCTGTAGCTTCGTATGACTGTGCTCTCCTGAAAAAAAAACAAATGACGAGGTCAAGAGCGAGATCATCCGGCAATAAAAAAATATATGAAAAAGATTTTAGATCTGTAAGTACATTTTTGTACAAACACTTTTACACATCAATCATATTTTTAAAACTAGATGAGCATGGCGTAAAGATTATAATCCACCACGCGGCCCAGTGCGGATCGGTAGATGTCACAATGTTTTAAATGCTTTGAATTTGGGTTCTCGGACATGCTGGTTACCTCACGATGTTTTCCTTCATAGGTTTGAGAGCAGTGGTAATGAAATTATTAACACAAAGAACAGCGCCTGTCTGGGTTTGAACCTACAACCTACAACTCGTAAGTCTGGACCGTTCCCATTCGGCCGCTACACTGCCATGCCAACCCGTCCATCGACCCGTGCGCCTGTTATTATTTAGCCACGAGCCCCTCTATTTTTCTGATTGTAATTTAAATTTGATTTTACTACCCATACTCAGTAGTTAAAAAAGGATTCCTCACCTAATATAAGCCTTAACATATTTGTCATCCAGCTCAATGGCTTTAGTGCAGTCTTTGGCAGCTGGCCCATACTTCTGCAGCTTCATTTTAGCTGCACTTCTGTTGCAGTACAATATCGAACGCTGTTGCGGGAACTGGAGCGGACACGTTCGAAGACCTGGAAAGTTAACATGGAAATTAGTTGTGTAGGAAATAATTAAAAAATAGAAGATAATTTACGTAAACAAAATGCGTGCTTGACGCGGAGTTGCGGACATCAGCCCGTATTATAGAAATAGCGTAATAGATAATAACATGTTACGCTATTTCTTTAGTTTAAATAAGTTGGCATTTATCATTATCTGCCGAGTCTTTTCCCAAGCATGTTGGGGTCGGCTTCCAGTCTCACCGGATGCAGCTGAATACCAGTATATTACATGGAGCAACTGACCTCCACAACCCAGTTACTGAACAACACAATACTCCTTGGTAAGACTGGTAGCTTGATGGCTGCTGGTGGTTGAGTTATCGCATCTGAAACTGTCATTCACATACCTTCAGTATATTTCTCAATACTCCGCTCAAAGTCTCCAACTTTAAACGCCTCATTACCAGCCTTCTTCAACTCTTCGGCAATGATCTTCCGCTCCTCTTTCTGGTCATCTGTAAGGTCTACTTCTAGATCCTTTAGTGACTCTTCATCAATGTCTGTATCACTGTCATCTTTGGCATCCATGTCTTTCTCTGCGTAATCCTTGTCTAAATCATGGTCTTCAGTTGATTCGGAAAATGTTGGTGTTTCTGGAAGAGAAAACATTGAAGAATGAAAGATAATTTTGAGAAAAGTTGTGTGCCATTAAAAAAAAAACAAAAGTTCATGGGCAGTCACTGACAGACAACCACAGATATATATAGACCTATATAACGCAAGTATCACAATCTGTATCATCTTTTTTTACTAGCTATGACGTCGCAAGCATTATTTAGTGATGGGAAAATCAAATTGATTCAAAGACGTCTCCGCATGCGGCACCCGTCTCGCCCCACCCCCGGGGCCTAGCGCCAACGCTCATGCTCACCCAGCCAACAGTAATACAGCACTGAGCGCGAAAGTGGCGGCTTACGATTTTTGTACGTAAGCTGGGCACGCAAAATAGTTGCTCTTGCATTATCTAGAATTCTAGATGTATCTACATCTGTGCAGACAACGCACAGCTGGGTTTAGAAACTTTTTCACAATAGTTCCTTGTAAGGATCGTAGCAGGCGTTCTGTCGTACTGTACCTATCTGAAGAAACTCCGCCCCTTAGACGACCCACTGACCAAAGAATATTAGGCGACCACATGCTTGAGAATTCAAGAAGCATTTATTGTATCTTTCACAATAGTAGGAAGTGAACAGGGGGGCAGGGGTGTGAAAATGACAGCATAGTTCAAATATGTCTAATTATGCATTGCAAATTACCATTTTCAAAAGACTACGCCCAAAATTGATGTAATAAAAAGATATAGAAAAACATACCGCTAGTTTGTGGGGCGTCTCCACCAGCCTTAGGGAAGTTTTCGGCGCTTGTGCCAGGACTTATAACAAATTCTTCAACAGATTCGTTCGTTCTTAGCGAAGTTTTCAAATCTTTTGTTATTTCATCTATAACTTCATCATTGGCTGGACCCGTACTTTTTAATCTCTCCGACATTTTTGATTATGTTCTCAATATCTTGGAAGGTTTATTTAAGATTTGGAATCCAATTATGGAATTAGAGAAAATCTCGAATATTTTGACTTTACATGTAAGATTTTAGGAAGGCAATGTTGACTTTGACAGTTGCACACTTGCACAGATAAGATATTAGTAGCACAGGAAGCTGCGGTCCAGTCTACAGTCTACTGGTGGTTTCAGGAATGTAAGCATTATTATTAAGTTTTTGCCAAAAGTGCAAAGTCAATGGAAGGGGCTTCTAGGAACCGCAATGGAACGGCTCCTACCATCTTGGCCCCAGCCCCGAAGAAAGGGCAGTCAGACAAGGAGGGCTTCGTGACGGTGGAGTCGAAACGTAGGAAGCCCACTTGCCGTAATCGATGTGGTACTGCACTGGCGGGACCAAATATGTTGCTGCGTCCTGCAACACCGTCGACGCAGCTGTACGTATCCCGTCTGCATCACTCCACGGTGGCTGAAGACATCGTGGAATACATCAGAAGCAAGGCCAAGTGGACTTTGAGAGTAGAGAAGTTGGAATCGAATCGCGCCACAACATAAACTTCAAATCGTTTGTGGTGCGAGTTCCAACTCAGTACCTAGAAACCTTCATGAAGGAAGAGTTTTGGCCGAAAGGTGTGGCGTACCGACGTTTTCGTGGAAGGTTACGCGACACCACGCAGCGCAACACGACGCCGACACAGTCATCACTTCGTGCATAATAGTTTCGTTTTATATAATAAAAAAAAATATGTATGTTTAGGTTAAGGTATTTATATATGGGCCTGCGTCGCCTATAGTTTTTCTCCGCAGGACAGTCAAGCAAAGCTACGTTTAGTAATTTAAATATAACCAGAAAAAAGCCATGAGATTTAGAAGGTTTCTGATTTGGCTATTTTTTTATAGTAAATTCGATGGATTACAATAATGAAAAGCAAAAACTAAACGCAAGTCCAACGTCAAAACGTCAACATCAAAGGGCGCGTTCCGAATTGAGGAAATAATCGATGTAATCGATTTGAGCGTGCTAAAACCCGTACCGAATTGGCGTGAGCGCGATAACGATGTCCCGTGAATCGTCATAGATGACGTCATGGCATGCGCCATCTTGCGATAACGCCGATCATGCCTCGTACTAATATGTCAAAAATGACAGTGTGTGTGTGTGTGAGGATGAGGATGTGTCAGTGTGTGTTTTGTTTTGAGCTGCATCATATCTTTTTAATAACGTGGCATTTTCGAAATTGTGCTTCTGGCTGACAGTCGCCACCTAAACAAAGAAAAGGAAGAAACGTGTGGTGTTTTTATGAAGAAATACTGCTGTAATATCTTTTTGACACCGAGTAAGCACTGTGAGCGCGCTAACGAGTGTTCCGAATTGTTGACAGCTCTCAGCTGTCATAATCGTGATATCCATTATGGAACGCATGTGAGACGATTTGAGTGCTGCGAGCAAAGAGTACTTTGTATATACGGAAATAGAGAGCCATCTGGCGCGATTTGAACGATAACAGATTAAAAAAGCGCCCTCTGCGATTAAAATACTAAACTACATCCGTGTCAGTATTTTATTCGCGCGACCTTGATCCATCCATGGTCCAATTGTTTTATAAATATTCTTGTAACAGAGATAATAAAATTATACCGATAAAAGTATTCAAAATCTGTTAAGTACAACATAATTTAGATATTATTTGAATTACACACCCCCTTACTAATAATAATAATAATAAACGTATTATATCAGATGAATAGTTACAGACCGATTTCTCTCTTTCAGTCGTCAGTAATTTGATTTTCGATAGAAGACAAAGCGTTGTGTAACTATACAGACGATACACAATGTTTATTAGTAAGGGGGATATAGGTATAACGAACGATCACAGCAGACAACGAAAGATCACAGCAGAACGACATCAAAACAACAACAGCCATTTTTGTTTTGTTTATTACCTGCCAGTGCTGCCAGGGCATATATTTGAATATCTCTAAATTCTTACCAAAGTATTTAAGATCTTTTTATTTCAACATTTTTTTCAGCAAAAATGACTTATCATCATGGACACGTATGTTTATATTATACTAGCTGCGCCCCGCGGTTTCACCCGCGTAAGTTTCGATTTAGGGGGATGAAAAATAGATGTTGGCCGATTCTCATAGATACCGGATAAGCACAAAAACTTTCATCAAAATCGGTCAAGCCGTTTCGGAGGAGTATGGCAACGAAAACTGTGACACGAGAATTTTATATATTAGATTATTCTAACGAACCCTATATTTACATTAAACACTCTTTGCTTATCTCCAATAATAGAACTAATCAAACTTCTATGTAGCAAATAATGAATTAATTATGGCAACACATTCTTAACAGTACTACTAATATTATACCATTTATTTAGGGAGAACATTGTAAACCTTAGTGCAGTATTAACTTTGAATATTTTTTTATTTTCCTACATTATACGCCACACTAGCGCCTCTGGTCGTACAATACTAAACTACCAGATTATAATACTACGAAATTGTAAAGCTAATAACCAGCTGAAAATATATCTTTTGTACATGTCATCTGTAATAAGTTGGGTTATCACAATGCTGTTGCAGGGTTTTTATGAGTAAGATTGTAAGGCATGGCTGCGAGCGATATTGGCCAATTCGGAAGGCGGCCCAAATATGTCAGTTTTCCTTTACACGCAGCAAAAGTTTGACATATGTAATCTCAAACCTTTTTCTAGAGACGCAGATCTATTAAGACGACGATTTTACTATAAATTATTTAAACTAGTAAGGTATTTAAAAACTTTACTAGTTTAAAAAAAAGAAACAATTGGAAGCCCTGATATAAGCAGTTAATATGCATCGATAAAATTGGTTAACAGCTAATCATCAACCTTAAAAGTGACATAGGTATGTACAATTCAATGTCATAAACGGAACGTATCTTGTGTAACCTAAAATTCGTAAGGTCAAGAACTCAAGAATAAATTGTGAAATTATCATATTTTTATTATCATAAATCTGCGAGCCGCTATCTCGCTGAATTACTTAATATACGGTGGTGTAACACGCAGTGATACAGCGTTATTGAACGGTCCTGTGGCTTAGGAATAAGACAAAATGTTACGGAACTTTATGAAAAATTTGTCTGCACGAAATCTACGTTGTTCAGTCAAGAATAACGGTGTAACATCGAGTTTCGTTAATCGGAGGAGCATAGCGCCATTATCGACGACGGAATTAGCGTTGAAAGAGGAGAAGTAAGTTAATATTTGCCTTAATAAAACAACAAGACGTAATTTTGCTTAGGTTATGCGTTTTCCGTTATTGGTCGGCCTCCAATCTCCAAGGAGGCCTATTTTTACCCGACTGTGCGGTAGCAAAGACAGGGCTGGCATTAAATCTAAGCTTGAACTTACATATCTGCCAAAAGTTGCATCAAACTACTTGAAAAATGAGCATGTTTGGAATTTTTAGTAAATGTCGGGTTTTTTGACTTGTACAAAAAGAAATGGATATTTGAAATTACGTTTACAGTGTCCAGTCAAACCACTTTTTAACACATGTAGTGTGATGCAATTTCTTCCGGCACACGGTTGCCGCTCCAGAACCTTTCGGCTCCATCTGCTAACTGTTCTGTGAGCAATGTGTTCTGCCCACTGCCACATAAGAGAGTTTACGACGTAAGGAATTTCATACACACTTTGAAGCCCTTGTTTTTCGAAATGTCTTATTTAAAAAAAGATAACTGGAAATATCTGTTTCTATGGAAAATTTAAAATCGGTCTAATTTGGCTGTAACACAATTTTTAGAAAATGTTCTTAACTAACTTTTTAGACATTTGTATCCTGCTTATTCATACGAAGTTTCATTAAAATTGGTTCATTCATTACGAAAAACAAGGGCTTGAAAGTTTTTATAAAATGCCGTACGTCATAAACACTCTTAAGTAGACCGATGACCCCAGACAGGCCAGGCAGGAATCTGCTGGAGTACAAAATTAATGTTTGTGTCTATGTCCCGCGTCTATGTCTTTTGGTTGAAATGATGATGATGGTGTAGTACATACCATAGTTATAGTTACAGCCACAGTAATAATACCAGCCTGCGACCATGAGAAGGGGGCAGTTGAGCGCAACTACTGAGCTTGTGATTCTGGGCTCAATTCCCGGAATGGGCAGTGGGTTTTTTTTTTTTCCTTCAATGGCAACTGAGCCGATGTAGACTATTCTGCCAGCGTTTAAGCAACCGATAACCTCTAAGGTTGACCTGCGAGATGCCAAACAAAGGAAAAACCCTTTTGGCTTTACAGTCATCATCTGCCGAGCCTCTTCCCAACTATGTTGGGGTCGGCTTCCAGTCTAACCGCATGCAGCTGAATACCAGTATTTTACATGGAGCGACTGCCTATCTGACCTCCACAACCCAGTTACTGGGTAATACGATACCCTTTGGTAAGACTGGTTGTCAGACTTTCGGGCTTCTGACTACCCATAACGACTGTCAAAGATCTACGAATGACAGCCGGGACCAACGGCTTAGCGTGCTTTCCGAGGCACGGAGGGGTCTCGATGTGTAAAGATGGTCACCCATCCACAGACCAACCGCGGCAAGGGTAGCTTAACCTGACCGATCGACCTGTTCGGCTGTTATTATTTAGCCACGGGCCCCTCTTTTGACTTAACAGTATAGTAGTTTTATTATTTAATTTCGATTATATTGATATCTTAAGTAACGTAAGTATTTACACTAGTATATCCAAGGTTACTGTCAATATCCCTTGATATGCATGATAACATTTAGATAATTTTATTTAAAGAACACAGATTGTCGTGTTTTATTTGTATCTGTACAACATTATTTTTAGTATATGCGAAATCTGAATGTATTTTGTTCAGAATAAGTAACTGAATCGATTTCAATAATTTTTACATCATGTTATATTTTGTCCTAATATTATTTCCCAACTATGTTGGGGTCGGCCTCCAGTCTAACCAGATGCAGCTGAACACCAGCATTTTACATGGAGCGACTGCCTATCTGACCTTCAGAACCCAGTTACTGGGTAATACGATAACCCTTGGTTGTCAAACTTTCGGGCTTCTGACGACCCGTAACGACTGTCAAAGATCTACAAATGACAGCCGGGACCAACGGCTTAAGCCATTATAGCCACGGGCCCCTCCCCTAAAAACCATTATGAAAGAAAGGAGCCTCTCCGGGAGACTCTAGAAATTGGAACCCAACCCCCCCAAAAACCCGGCGCACTGCACCTAGCACTCGGTAACGCAGATCTCTACAATGGCAGGAACCGGCCGTTTTCAAGATCCATCCTAAACGGCTCTTTTAAGAGTCAACCCTTGGAATTTAACTTCACCAGCCCTCTGTGTTATTTCAGTTGTTGCGTGTCCGAGCATGGTCAAGCATGTTTTCACTCAAAAGTTGACAGCAAAAGATAACCACGCTTTATCATTTTGCGCTGACCCAAATCAGCCGTTCTACACACGGCGCTGACGTGTACAATATTTTAAAAAGTTGGGATCACACGTCATCATCCACTGTTGATTCGATTAAAAACAAATACAGTATGAAACTGCCATCAATCAATCTGCGTCGCCTTTTCCCAACTATGATGTTGGCTTTCGGTCTAACTAACGCACCTATTCAATTTCATCCTGTATGCTAGTCGAGCGGTAAACTCTGCTTGCTCGATGCAGGATTTTCCGTGACGTCAGTGTGATGCGTAGTTCGCAGGTGGCGATGTAGATGTCTCCACAACCTATTCTCATTTCCCGACTTTAGAAGACTGAAATCTATAACCATTTAATATTGTTTACAGAGTAAAAGTGACATTCGTCCTCTACGATGGCAAGCGCCTGGAGACACAAGCTAAGGTCGGCGACACACTACTCGACGTGGTCGTGAACAACGACCTGAACATCGAGGGCTACGGCGCGTGTGAGGGCACCCTTACCTGTTCCACATGTCACGTTGTGCTCAAGCAAAACGACTTTGATAGGTGAGTTAAATCTACTTAATCCCAGCCTTCTCTCAACTATGTTTGGGTCGGCGTCTAGTCTAACCGGATGCAGCTGAATACCAGACGCCATGCCATGCAGGCGTGAGCCTACAGAGTTTCGCTAGCAAATTTAATTTGAAGCTGTGTTTTTTTTTTCAATTCAATTGGGTAAACGTGGTTCCCCTGAGAGCGGTGGTGGTCCAGAGGTAACGGCCCCGACTTACGAGTTGTAGGTCGTGGGTTCAAACCCAGGCAGCCGCGTTACTTTGAGTAAATAATTTCATTACCACTGCTCTCAAAACGGCGAAGGAAAACATCGTGAGGAAACCGGCATGTCCTAGAACCAAAAATTCGAAGACATGTGACATCTACCAACCCGGACTGGGCCCGCGTGGTGGTCGTGGTGGATTACGGCCCACTCACTCTAAACTGAAAGGAGGCCTGTGTCCCAGCAGTGGGAATATTATAGGCTGATTATGATGAGTCTCCCATAAGAGATTTGCACAGATGTTCTCCCCTCAAACTTTTCAACAATTACCTAGTAAAACATTTTATTTCTTTTTCCACAGATTACCCGAAGAAGCTTGCGACGAAGAACGCGACATGTTAGACTTAGCCTACGGTCTGACTGACACATCCCGCCTAGGCTGTCAGATAACCCTGACCAAAGAGATGGATGGGCTAGAAATCACGGTTCCAGAGACAATCAACGATGCTAGGAGTTGATTGATAGAGTCGCGTAGTCTATGGGAGCTTGAGGTTTAAGAGATTTTTGCAGCGAGACGGTCTGAGCAACTTTTTGTGGCGCGACTGTGGCGCAACAGTTGCGCGATTATCGTGCCGCAGTTGCGCGATGATATGGTGAAAAAAGAAGTCGACAGTGCGTTTAAATCATCACATAAAGGTGCCCTTTAACGGGCAACTTAAATTGGTAAATTCTGGACAATATTGGTAACATGAAATTACGAAAATATCAAGCAATTCATTGCTTTGGAGCAACTTAATACGATAGGCATGTTCCAATATCTCCGACAACTGTTGCCGAGGAATAATTGCTGGAAAAAATTGTCCGTTATCGTAAAAATTACTTGAACAATCTATTAGTTTTTTTGAAGAATTTAATTTTGCTAGCAAAAATCACTTGAATTGAAAGTTCCTAATGATATGTTATGTGTATTGGTGAATTTTGGCAATATCGACGACCTTAATTTTATAAGTATTTAATTATTTTTAAATCGAGATTTGTAGGTCGGTTTGTAGCTAGTATTAGCACCAGGGTACATAAAAGTTAAAAAAGTTGTCTATATTTTTTGGAAAATATAAGAAAATTATCAATTTCGTTTTTAGGGTTTTTTTTTCGATTTCACTAAGTAAAAAAAACTATGGAATTAAGAATATCAAAATCAAAAGTCATTGAGTCAAATTAGGCTGAAAATCAGCACTTTTCGAACGTCAAAATTACAAAAGACAGTCCCCCAAAACGCCCGCCCTTCACCACTTCCTAGTGCTTTCGCTGGTGAGAAATGGCGCAAAAAACTCAACACTGTTATGAAAATATTATTTTCCAAAAATATCGACAATACTTTGTAAAATGTTGTTTTGAATAAGTACCTCATAGTTGACTATAAAAGATTTATATTTTCACAAAAAAAGAAACATTAAAAAATATATATTAAATAAATTATTTATGATACGTAATAGTTTTAAAATTTGCAGTTTTTATGAAGCAGTGTCAATCTTTTAATAGTCTCCACAGTACAACTTGAACTGGAGAAAGAAAAGATATTAAATACGTTTATTTGCGGCCAAAATGATACAGATAAATAAAACTAGTGTGAGGGAGGCCCACGAGCAACTTAGTTGCCGAGCAACTTTTTTTGTCTCGGTTGCTGTCGCCTCACCGAGATTTAGACGATGCGCACACGGAAGCGACAGCAACGTTACGTTTTTACGAAAACGCCGTACGAAATTTTGCTACATTTTTTTTCATTTTGTGGCCTTGTCCGCACTTGCATTGCAACCAATAGACGTGCGTAGTTGCGTCGTCGGCCTGTCTCCAAACCCGCGGACGAAAAAGTCTCCCAGCTGTCGCGTCGCTACATGCACGGACTTTTATACAAACCCGTAGTGTTGATGTGAGAGATAAATTAGTTGCGGAGACAAAAGTTGCTCGCGGGCGCCCTCCTTAAGGCTGCGTTTCCACCAGAGATGTGCGAGGATGTGTAGCGAAGGATGTGTGTGAAACAAACCAATAACATCGCTTCATCTTCATAGCTTCAACTAAGTTAGCGTTGTTATCTGTTAGTTTTACGTTTTACACACATTCCTCGCTACGCATCCTCGCTCATCTCTGGTGGAAACGCAGCCTAATGCTTGGAGTTACGACCTTTTGCGAGACAGAGCTCCAGCCCCGTTACCACCTTCAATCAACTCAGCCTGCCGCAGTCCACTGCTGGACACAGGTCTCTCCCAGACTGCACCATAACACGCTGTCCTCCGCCTTCTACATCCAGTCGGTCCCAGCCACCTTTTTAAGGTCGTCGGTTCACGTTGTGGGAGGCATTCTAACGCTACGTTTTCCGGTACGCAGTCGAAACACAACCTTTCGGCCCCATCTGCCATCTGTTCTGCGAGCAATATGCTCTGCCCACTGCCACTTAAGAGCGTTTACGCCGTACGGCTTTTCATACAAACTTTCAAGCCGTTGTTTTTCGAAATGAATGAACTGATTTTAATGAAACTTCATACGCATAAGCAGGATACAAAGGTCTAAAAAGTTAGCAGAGAACATTTTCGTCGTCTTTTTTTTCAATGACAGAAAATTTACATTGGTCGTCTGACATGCGGCAGATGCGTCCAGCCCAATTCCATTTCAGCGTGGTAGCTTTCCAAGTGACACCACTTATCTTTCTGATGGAACGGTTCCATAGCCCTTTTTGGGTCAAATTTACGACCCAATGGGTCCCTCTTAATGGCTAGAGACATCGTGGCAGGCCCAGACGGATATGGCGGGATGAGCTGGACTCCTTCAACAAGAACTGGTCCTCAGCAGCTTATAATAATAATAAAATTGACACTGCTTTATTTATGTTCTGCTTATCCCAGTTTAGTGTCATGTTAATGTGAAGATATAGTTTCTATTCCTGATTTTTTTGTTTTTTTTTTTGACTTGATAACTTCTTATAAATCGATGAACGCCGGCTGCACGCACGAAAAAGCATGACTCATTGTCACGTTCCGCCTGAGCCGAGCGTGCAAGCGAGAGCGCGGTACAAGCGATAGAGAGGCACGATCGGCCTAAGCGTTCGGCTTGTGACGCATCTATCTCTCATGACGTTATCACGTAAAATTATCGTCCGTAAACCGACTTTACAGACAACCAATTTTTTTAGAACAATCGTTGATTGGCTGTATTTCTGGGTTCCTATATTTTATTAACTTATGGCCGATTCCTACAATTTACGGACCGTTATTGGATAAAATTAAGAATCTTGTATCTTTATCAATAATGAAGCAAATACCTCATAGCTTTGTAGTAATGTAGACCCTCACATATGGAAGTATTAATGAATGGATAGATGTTTGTTTCTCTTTCACGCAAAAACTATTGAACGGATTTTGATGAAACTTTATAGTAATATAGCTTACTAGCTTCCGCCCGCCGCTTCGCCTGCAAGGTATGTCGATAAAAACTGTCCTATGTCCTTCCCCGGGATGCAATCTATATCTCTGCCAAATTTTATCTAAATCCGTTCAGTGGTTTAGGCGTGAAAAGGTAACATACAGACAGACAGAGTTACTTTCGAATTTATTATATTAGTATGGATACATTATAACAACACATAGGATACTTTCTATTCCGATATTCCCACGCGGGGCTCTGCTAGTATTTTATAATCATCGTCGAAATGAAAGATCTCTTGTCAAAGTGGCGCCAACTGGTGTCGTTAATTTTAATGAAAACCTTCATTAACAGGTATGTTAACGTTACTTGTGAGTGCTTAAAATATAGGAACCTAGAACAATTTTTCCTATATTAATTGTAAGAATTTAATAAACAAAATTGAACGTGTTTATTTTTAGAGTAAATCGCCAAAACTACATTAGTAATATTATTTACCATTTATAAAGTTATTCAAAGTAAAACTTTGACTTTAATTTAATTTAGGGCTGATTTTTCCATCGGCAGATATTTTTTTATCGTGGAATAAAATTGACGTCTGTCGTCTGACAGTTTTTGAATGGAAGACCTGTCAAAAATTCAAAAATGTTTCTCCGATAAAATTATCTGGGGTTGCCGAAAATTTGCCCTTAAAGAAATAGGCAGCTCATTTTGTTTAAAACTCTGACAAAAATTACTAGTGTAATTTGTATAGAAAAATATAGTAATATAATAGTATATTTTGACCTTACAGAACGCCTAGAATACTTAGGTAGGGTATGCCACAGATGGGTAGGCAGTGGTGCAAAGTACTGACAAGGAAATTAATCGTTTATTACATTGCCACACTTATCCCCTCACTAATAAACGTATTATATCAGATGAATGACACACCGATTTCTCTCTTTCAGTCGTCAGTAATTTGACTTTCGAAAGAAGAAGACAAAGCGTTGGGTAACTATACAGACGCTATTCAACGTTTATTATTAAGGTTAGTCAAAGGGGTTAAAAACTGAAAGCTTGTCATAGGTGGCAGCACTGTTGTCCGTCCACAAACCGCCAGTATCGCTTTTTTTAGGGTTCCGTATCTCAAAAGGAAAAAACGGAACCCGTATAGGATCATTCGTTGGTCTGTCTGTCTGTCTGTCCATCTGTCACAGCCAATTTGCTCCGAATCTTATGGACCGATTAAGTTGAAATTTGGTACACATAATGTGACCCAAACAGACGTGTAACGTAAATAATTGAGTTTTGAAAATGAGAGTCATTTTTGAGGGGTAAATAGACAATTTAAAAAAAAGTAGTAAAAGAGCAGCTTCAGTGGAAAGAATAAATTATGAACTTTTAGTTATATTTAACTTTTAGAGTTATTTTTTGGTAAGCGGACGAAACGTGCGCCTTATAACAGAAATAAAATTATTTAAGCGTTCAAGAAGTCGATTGCTTACAAAAAAAATATGGATAGTGACAGTTCTATGTCAAATTCTTGGACTACTGATAGTAGCGACATCTGAAGTAAGCAAGTGTCAGTTTTTATCCCCGTTTGCCGCCATTTCATACAATACAACTTCCAAAGAATGACAGCTGTCAATATACGCACAATTTTATTTAGTAATCAATTTGATAAACAAGTAATTTCTCAGGCTTTACCTACCCTCTTTTGTCGCATACCAAGGTAAACTGGAGTGCCTGAATTTTTTTGAATAGTGAATTTGTTTCGAAGACTGAGAAGTCGATAATGGTGATGGATACTAACTCCTCCACGAACGTGCCTAATGAATATTTGTATCGCAGTCCACTGCTGGCCTTAGGCATTTCCCCAACATCAATTTATTGGGCGTGCTTCATTCTTGTTCGGGTCGGGATGATTCGGCACTGATAAATGACAAATGATATTCATTTCTGTAAATTTATTGTTTTAAACGTCAAAATTAAATTATGTTTTCAAAGCTAGATGAGTTCGGTTTTCCTATCTGACTACTCTGAAAAGAAAGACCGAAACAAACTCAGAGGTCACAGTCTCTTTTAAAGTCCAGACATAATCGTGGTCAGGTTATATTATGACGACCATGCAGGACGATGTCTGAGATGGTCTTTTGAGGAAAGAACCACACAGATTTGAGTGGATCTATCCAGTCAGTGCACGAATTTGTCAAATAATGTATACATATACATATGATCGAGATAAATTCTGCATCCGGTTAGACTGGAAGCTGACCCCAACATAGTTGGAAAAAGGCTAGGCAGATGATGGTGATGCTTGGGAAACCGACCCGAACATGATTCAGCAGATGCCGAACGGATTTTGCCTTTCGGCACAAGTCGAATGAAACCTGAAAATGTGTAGTAGTTTCTTCGTGTCGGCTTTGTGGTTGAACAAATACTACCGAATCGAATCGAAAAAACTCGAACAAGTTGTACCCCTTAGGGCTGATTTTACCAAAGTCAGATATCTTTTATCCGCGAATGAAATTTACATCTGACAGTTCTAGTATGGAAAATCTAAAAAATTCAAAATTTATTCTCAGTATAAGACTTATTCTTTGTACAAAAGTTTGTTTGAAATGCGCCCTTATGAAACGCCATTTTATGACACTGACGATGATAATAATCTTGACAAAAACTACAATGCGCAGGAGTTCATACAGAAGATTAAACGTAGGTAGACAATGTAGGCAATTATATTTTCTTTGTTATTTTTTATGTTTTATTTAGTTATTATAAATGAATTTTATGAATAAATACATCAAATCAGTCCTTTATTTTATTGCTCCTCATCCTGTTATCCTATTTTGAATGAAGTTCCTCGCAGCTTTGCGGTAGGAGTAAACTGTGGGATAATTACGTAGCACACTATCAGTAGAAAAGGGAGGGGCTCGTGGCTAAATAATAACAGCCACACAGGTCGATCGGTCAGGTTAAGCTACGCTTGCCATGGTTGGTCTGTGGATGGGTGACCATCTTTACATACCGAGACCCCTCCGTGCCTCGGAAAGCACGTTAACCTGCCGGTCCCGGCTGTCATTCTTGGATCTTTGACAGTCGTTACGGGTAGTCAAAAGCCCGAAAGTCTGACAACCAGTCTTACCAAGGGGTATCGTATTACCCAGTAACTGGGTTGTGGAGGTCAGATAGGCAGTCGCTCCATGTAAAATACTGGTATTCAGCTGCATGCGGTTAGACTGGAAGCCGACCCCAACATAGTTGGGAAAAGGCCCGGCAGATGATGACTGTAAAGCCAAAAGGTTTTTTCCTTTGTTTGGCATCTCGCAGGTCAACCTTAGAGGTTGTCGGTTGCTTAAACGCTGGCAGAATAGTCGACATCATTTCAGTTGCCATTGAAGGAAAAAAAAAGAAAACCCACTGCCCATTCCGGGAATTGAGCCCAGAACCACAAGCTCAGTAGTTGCGCTCAACTGCCCTCTTCTCATGGTCGCAGGCATTATTATTACTGCGGCTGTAACTATAGCTATGGTATGTACTACACCATCATCATCATTTCAACCAAAAGACATAGACGGACGGCGGGACATAGCCACAAACATTAATTAGACTGGAAGCCGACCCCAACATAGTTGGGAAAAGGCAGATTATGACCATCAGTAGCAATGGATTTCATTTGGACAGTTTAACAATATTCATTGCGGTATTTACGTTGTTGAGCAGACAAATTTTTCGAGATTAAGAAGCAATGGATTAGCATCCTTCAAAAAGATTCAGATTGAGATTGATTGTGTTACGCGTTAGGGTACTGGTAGAAATCGTCACATAAGGAAAAGCGTTATGCCCTCTCCATGCGACTTTCTCTCTATCTGAGTGAAAAGTTCTTTAGGCGCGTTGGCATTTTTTGAGATGGGGAAAAACCATTGAACTCGCGACACTTACCAGCGACACCGCTTCGGATGCGTTCGGCTGTCCTCTGGACGTACTCGGTTTTAATGTACAGAGGCCAGCACATCAAGCTACCCCAATCTGTCAAATTTCTTTGATAGATTTTCAACTTTATTGCGAAGGAATAAGGTTCATATTCAATTGGGAAAATTTGACAGATTGGGGTAGCCTTGATGTGCTGGCCTCTGTATATCCGATATGTCAGTGAGTGATGGCAAAGAATTCAGTTTGTGTTTTATTTATAGCTGTTAAAAATAGATTACCTATTTTTAGAACTTAGGAAATTTTCTTTAAATTGATGGTGTTTCGCGGGAATGCCAAAATAGAGTTGTGACTAGTTGTCAACCTAAAATTCTTGATTTCTTGATTGTCATTAACAATATTTAAATGGCAACACAGTACAATTTTGTTAGGGATTTTTGACCTCGCTACGTTCGGAAACGCTTTCGCAACAATATAAATAGCTGATAGTCAATTTGAAACGAAAATTTATTAACATAAATAGAAATCAAACTAGTTTTGAGGAGAGAACGAATGAATAAATTGTAGAACAAAAACTTTCAACTATACATTCAAAATACATACAGATGGCGTTACTAGCTTATTAATTTGATTTCCTATTAAAATAATAATTAATACGATATTATTTTGTTTGGGAAAAGAAATGAACGGGTTTTTTTAATAGTAAGTACCTTGAGGTTTACTTTTTGGTCTGGCAATTATTTTCAAGAATACAAGGTAAAAATAACTTGTGATAAACGCAGATAAAACAAACTGCTTGACTCATAGCATCACTGCTATTATTAATTTGAGGTTGTTGTTGATTATGTTCTATTTTAGCATTTAATTAGACAATATAATAAAATAAATATGGCGGCTTTACGGAAGGACTTATAAAGACAAAAGTGTAGGTAAGTGTTTTCTATCTCTGTATTGTTGTTAAATAAAGGTAGGAAATCGCAATTGCTTGCCCTACGGCTGACAGTTGCACGTCATAAAACGACAAGGACTATTTTATATCTTTATGTCACAGGACAGTTAGATAGTTTCAAAATATACTGTAATCCCCTTTGATTATACACATGTCTAGATAGAGCGTTGCGCTGCAATCGCAACAAAAACAACAGGCCAGATTTGATGTGCGTGTTACGCACACAAGTAAGCGCAGCTTCGACTGTTTAACAAGCGCGCGCGTCACTGGTGGGGCGTACTGAGTGATACCAGCCCTTGGATATTTCCCATTGAAGGTGGGAAAAAAATATGTTTTGCTTTTGAGATATTTAAATACACACATCAAAAGTGTCTAGGGATCAACATATATTTTTGCAATAACTTTTCTCCTGATTGATATTAATTAAAATTTTCTTTAAGGATTCATCAAATAAAGTGTTTTCGTTTGTCACAGTAACGATAAACCAAGTCACCTTTGCATTAATAAAGAAATTTGCCATTTTCCTAATAAAGGGATTTTTGACATTTGAACCACTAACACAAAAGTTCGAAAAAAAGACTGAAATAACAGTTTTCTTTAAAATTTTATTGGGTAACTTAAACAATTAATAATCCGTGTTTCTACCGCGAACACTAACAACACAAGAACATCGGTTTGGCATACTCAAAATGAGTTCATCCAAATCACGCTGTGGAATGGCCGCCCATGTTCGTTGCAACAACAAAAAAAGGTCTTCTTGCGACTGGATACCCTCCATATTCGGCAGAGCTCTTCTCTGTAGCATATCCCATGCATGCTCAATCGGGTTCAAGTCTGGCGACTGAGCAGGCCAGGGCAGGACATTGATGTTAGCTGCGGCGAGAGTCTGTCTTACAACTCTTGCGGTGTGCGGTCGTGCATTATCATGCATTAACTGAAATAAGGGACCGATTTGCACTTGTAGAGGAACGATGACGTCTGATACAATCGTCTCAGCATAAATTTGAGCGTTGAGGTTGCCTCTGATCCAAATCAACTCAGTTCTTCCGCCGATCCAAATACCCGCCCATACCATGATGGTTCCACCACTATAAGGATGGACTTCCTGGCAGGATTTTAATCGCTGTTGGCGTCCAGGGGTTCTCCAGTGTCGTATACGTCTTGTATCCGGTCTCATACCAAAACGAGACTCATCAGAAAAGCACACGAAACGCCATTGTTCTTCTGCCCAATTTCTGTGTTCAAGAACCCATTGATATCGAATCCTACGATTGTGCATTGCTATAGGTGGTACCCGTAGCGGTCTTCGGGAATGAAGGTTCACTTCATGCAAGCGGTTTCTGACTGTTTGGTCGCTAATTAAGTTCCCTGAAGAGTGATGAAGCCTCACGGCTAACATCATGGCGGTTATTGTTGGAGCTCTTCGAGTTAAGATTTGAATGTATCGGTCTTGTCTCCGTGTGGTGCAGCGATACCGTCCTCCATGGCGCTCAGCCACGGTACCAGTGCTTCGGTAACGTGTCCAAAGTCGACTGATAACACTCTGACTTGTATTCAGAGCTAAAGCCACAGTACGTTGCCGGGAACCAGCTTCTATCATTCCCACGGCTCTGAGCATTTCTTCCCTGCTTAAATGACGTCGCCGCTCCATAATAACGTTGGTTTTAATCAGTAGTAGGGAAACAGTAGCACTAATAATGTCTTCAATGCGTTGTATGTTTTTATAGGGAAAATATTGACAGCTGATTTTCATCTTTTACTCGAATTTGATTCACAGTTCCTGATTCAAATTATGAAATGCACCAAAAAGGATCCATATAAATTTATAAAATCATAAATTTATTACAAAGCCACATCTCAATCTCAAGAAATCCGCATAAAAATGCTTGATCCCTAGACACTTTTGATGTGTGTATCTATAACTATTAGGAGTTTGTGCATATGAATTACAAGGTAAAATTATTTGTAATGAATATATATTGCTATTGAAGGTTATTTATTCTTAATATTCTAGTTATAATTATTTAATAACCAAATTATTATTAAGTAAATTATATAAGGTCTATTTATTCATACACTAAATCTCTTAAGCGGTCACTGTACATTATGAACAACTTTTACTATAAAATCTCGAAATATACTTTTTGGATCATGATTCACTCAAATGGGAAATTTTACATTCAATTAACAGGCAACCCCGTATACATGGCTGTCAAATGGCTTTACATCTTTGCACTTTATTAATTTAATTGTTTCTTTACAATATAGTTATATAAAGTTTACTTACCGATGATAGGTAACTTTTTTAGTTGTTTTCAATCGTCCTTTGTAATTCCAGCACACTTTTACAGCGCAAATCGTCATTTTTTATGTCACTGAACACGTGTTTACCGTACAATGACAGTGACACCACTGAGCGGGCGGGACGAGCTTATGAGCCAACAGTTGGCTGATATTTTTTTTGGCGTTTTGACGCTCGAACTCTCTATCTAGACATGTGTATAATCAAAGGTAATCCCATTAAGAGCGTTTATAACGTATGGCATTTCATACAAACTTTCAAGCCCTTGATTTCGAAATTAATGAACCGATTTTAATAAAACTTCATACGCTTATGCAGGATACAAAGATCTAAAAAGTTAGTTAAGAACATTTTTAGAATTTTGTTAGTTAAAAGCACTTACAAATTCTTTACGATCTATGGAAGGACTATTTCCGCCTAAACGCAACAATCACAGACCGCACTTGGATTTTCCTTTGTTACATAAAAGAAGCGTTTCATGCGATCATGAACCTAATTTTAATGCAAATAAATAATAATCACATTCGTGTTAGCAAATGTTTGATACGAATATGAAGATTTTTTTATGAAACGCTTACTTTACCAAGCAAAGTAAAGTTAAAGGGAGGCTGTGAATTTTAACCGATCCGAACACGCTTTCATTATCTACAGACATTTTATTTGCAGATCATCAAAATTGTGCGAGAAGAACCTGAGCAACTACAAACTCATTTCTCTGAAGATATTAGAAGAACAAAGAAATCAGCCAATGGTATGAAGAGAACGCTGGTATATTACAAGTTCCTTCTCTCGCAGAAATATGAGAGTAGCTCATGCTGTGGAAACAGTATTAGCCAGAAAGCAACGTTGTAGCGGGGCTGACTATCTAAGATGCGCCCCACGTACATACATATAATGTAAAGTAGTATTGATATGAAAACTAGTTTAATATACCGTTGATGTTTATATCGGAGTGGCAGCAGCCAGCCGCTTCCACAAGTTAAATCATATTTCAAAACAAAATGTATAAAAAACGTGACGGAACGTCCGGTATACGCGGACAACTGTACGAGACAAAATTGATCAGTCTAATACATTTCAGAACTAAATTCGACGACAACATCAAAGACTATAATTTGGCTACCAATGTCGCTGACATAGGCACTTTTGACGATATCTGTATTAGAGCCAAAGTTAAGATTAAAGGAGGGAACAAACCAGTAGCAGTGTTCATACAGGCGAAGCACAGAGAGGGAGACAAAGTACAGCTAACGCTTAACAGTAAAAATGATTTAGCTAAATGGTTTTCTAGCTACCTAAACATAAGACGCTTGTTCAAACCAAGTAACAAAGATGTCCTTTTTAAAGGCAACTTTCAAGAAATTGAATGTCTTTTCATAATGTACACTACTGCTAAAGCAGATCCTAATACTAAGGAGTTTGAAAGTGATTTTGCCGAAAAATTAAATAGTTTGATAGGTACGGGTGATAAAGGGTTACAGCCATGTCATAAGGATGACGATATTGTGTTTTTGTGCGAAATCATCATGAAAGAACAATTCGCTGAGCTTGCTGTACAGTTGGCAAAGTTTCTCTCTGATAATGGTCAAGATGGTGACAAATGTCAAAGCAAAGATAATGATCACAATGACGGTCCCATTATGTCAATGAATGACGATCTTGTGTTACTTTACCATTTAATTTTAGTGCAAAAAGTTTTAAACGTTTCGGACATCAAATGTAAAAATGAAGAAAAAGAACACAGAATCGCAACCTTCCAAAAATACTTCTTTGACAACGATGACGATTTCATAATATTATTCAAACATAAGCTGTTTATTGAAATGCTAAGAAAGCGTAAATTAAAAGAACAGGAACTGAACAGTTTATTGTTAAAACTATTTATAAAACCGTTAGAAATCTCGGTACTCGGCAGCCTGATTGGAAATGTTGTGATATTTAATGACAAAAAGTTGAAATTGGAGTTCGTCAGTAAATCGATGTCTGATGATTTAAGACGACAACTAGAAAAGGTTGACGTTCTACAGTCAACTGTTAATGAAGCTATTACATTAGCAGCGAAGGATATGTTAATAAAGCGAGAATTTAAAGTACCAGCTGCCTTCGGAAATAAAGATTTAACAATAAGAGGCAAAGAAGACAACGTTGAACCTTCAGTGTTCATTGCGTCGGTAATAGACAAATTAAAAAATAAAATAGTGGATTTGATCAACGCGTCACCAGCGGAAAACATCATCGCTATAGATGAATCGTTAGGTAAAGAATTCCTGCAGCTTAACGCAGGCTTAGCTAGTACAATTGGTAATATTCTAGTGTCCGATGAAAACTCTAAATACATGAAATTCGCAGATAACGGAGACTTAGAAGATTTTGCTAAAATGCTGTACAATGAAGTTCAGTTTGCAATCCCGAATTTGCACGATTATAAATTTCACATTAAAGTTAAAACGTTTCCAAAACTAAAATTTGACTGCGATGATGACGAGGATTTCAAAATATTAGAGGATCAAGTCACTGAGCTAGCCCAACTTATGGGAAACTTTATTTGTAAAGAAGATGATTCTATAATGCCAATGAAAGATGCTGTACTTTTACGCTTCCATGTACTTGTCGCACAAAAAGCTGTCGAAGTTTCTGAGATTCTATCTCTGAACGAAGACGACGAACATCGACTTGCAAGGTTCCGCCAAGATTTCTTTGAAAGCGACGAAGAATTTGACATTTTATTCAAAAATGCGCTTTGCAACGAGATACACAAAATAAGAAAGTTAGATGAAAACGAAATTAATCTGGCTGCGAAAGAAATATTAACTTCACGTTCGTTTAAAGTACCAGCTGCGTTCGGCAATAAAGATTTAACAATACAAATTAAGAAGAGCAAAACCGAAAGAAGATTGGATCATCTGAAATTGAAAATGTCTGAATTAATCACCAAATCAAAAGCCGATAAAGTCGTCACTATAGATGAGTCTCTGGGAGATGGACTCCTGAAACTCAACGGAGGAATCGCTGGCATTGTTGGTAACATATTAGTTTCCGAAGAAAACACAAAACTGATGAAGTTCACAGATAACTGGGAGTCACTAGGAGAACTTTCTAAAAGGCTATTCATGAAATTGCAAAATGGAATTGAGAATTTGCACGAATACAAGTTCGAAGTGAAAGTTAAAAAGTTTCCGAAACTTTCATTTAGAAGAGATGAAGACGACGAGGATTTAGCAAAAGATTTCTTGAAGAAACTTTTGTTTTTCACGAATCAGGCTGATGAGAAGAATGTAGAGAAATTTTTAAAAGACGAGATAGAAGTTGAACAGTGTCTTAACGTGAATAATGTTCGAGTTACAGCTGACGCAATCTTCCTACAATATCACGACTTTATACAAAGATGGTGGATGCTAAAAGAAGCATCGTATCTTACAAAACAAAGCAAATACTACGAAGAAGCTTTAGCAGCGATAGTAGACAAACCTTTATTGACGATCATAAGTAAAATGTATATGATAAAAATAAAGAACAATACAGATTACACGTTCAATGAAAAAGCCCTAAATTTCTTAAAATTGACGGATCAGCCTCAAGCCACAATTTTCGTTACAGAGAGCAGCGCGCTTACAGTTGCAAAAATGGTACAATCTTTAAAGAAAACTGATCATTATGTCTTAGATTTAGAATACGTTTTAGAACTACCAGCAAAAGACTATAGTACAGTCTGCAGAGAATTAAAAGAAACGAATAAACCAAATCAAACAAGTATAATCATTATTGTTTGCAATAAAATAAACAGAAACTGGATTAAAAGATTGGAAAGTACTGCTAAAGTTCTCGAAAATAAACGAACAATCTTTGTTTTAAAAGAGAGTTTGGTGGAAATAATAAAGACTTATTTCAAAGCAAATAACATAGTGACGGATGAAAAATGCAACCTGATTCAGATGAGTGAAGAATCTCAAAAGATTATCTTAATAAAAGCCAAAGTTGTATTCCAAGACGTAGAAGTTAGCCTAGGCTCTATTATCGATGAAACATCAATGGCACTTGTTGAAGGAGATGTGCTAAACAAAATCATGAACAACGAATTGATCGTTCTAGGCACATCTAACAGTAATTCAAATTATGAGAAAGTCAAACACTTGTACATCGACAGGCGCGTCATCCGTGTCAATAGTTTGGGGCCTAATATTAGGTCATCTCGCAATACCGTTAATAATTTATTAACGCTTAACGATATAACCGACGTAGCATTAATAACAGCTAAACCCGGTATGGGCAAGTCAACTCTACTCACTCACTTATCACTTAAAACCAAAGAACTCAACCACAAAGTATGGATTGTGAGAATCAATTTGCTGATTCACTCAGAAAAATTTAGCAAATGGCAAGAAAACAAAACAAACATTGATTATTTGGAGACTTTGAAGTATTTATGTGAAGTTTTGACTGAGAAGCAGAGCAAAACAAATGATTTATCGATTGAATTGGAAGAGCAAAACGGTGATGTTACTCTAAAATCTTGTAAAGGCGATCAGTGGACTGTTTTCGAACTTAAAATGTTCTTGGACTATTATAATAGGAAAGAACTTATATTCTTATTTGATGGCTTCGATGAAATCTGTCCGATGTACACTGACGAAGTGTTAACTTTACTTAAAACAGTCAGGAACTATCCTCGAACACATAAAATGTGCATCACAAGTAGATCTTATGACAAAATAATATCTACACTAGAGCATTTATTTGGAATACCGTATGAGATACAAGGTTTTTCTCATAATGAACAAAATGAATATTTAATAAATTTTTGGAAATCTAAAATTATATTTAAAGACCTGAGCGCTAAGCAGTTTAATAATGTATGCAGTTTTATGGAATTTATGACCGTCCATGATGACACTTATGTTATTAAAAATCAGGTACTTTTCATGAACGTTTGTTTAAACTTTTTAAGTTACTTACGGAAAGAAATTAACGTCTGTCCAGAGTCAGTTGTTAAAACCTTTAAAACACGTTTTAGCAACTGTAATCGCGAGGTTATTTTTATGGAAGACTTTGATACGCCATTGCATCTTTATCTGTTTGCTGAGTATTTCCAAAATCAAATAAAAGAAGACAGCATTATACCGAATCGATGGAATTTTGACATTAACGCCTTCACTGTCTATGACACATTCATAGAAACAAAACTGAAGATACGCTTTCAGGAGAAAAACAAAATTGATTTGTACAATCCTGACAATACGATAATTTATGAAAACGTGCGAGCTGAATTTTATGCTAAACATCACAAATTGGGGGCTTACGCTGTTTTCTATCAAGATGCTTACCAGATTTTTAGCGAGAAAGAACTGATCGAAATAAAAGAGACCATAGACAAGATTAAGGAAGGTACGGAGAAAACAGGTCTTATACATAGTGTAGCAAATGGTATACCGCAATTTTTACACATGACATTCACGGAATACTTCGCTGTGCAATACATATGCGATTTACTGAAAACAGAAACTAGAGAGGATAATCAAATATCTATTTGGAATTTCATTTTGAATATAGTGTTCAAACACCGAGAGAACGTTCGTGATGTTCTAGGTTATAAAATTAAAACTGACGAGGATTTGCGAGCCATCGTGAAAGACCATAAAGAAATAATTTTTGATTTGCTATTAGAACATGGTAAAAGGGTATTATCATGCTACCCAGACGATTTTAGCAATTACCTGAGTTTTAAAATCAGAAAGAAACTGCATGAAGCTATGGACGATGAATTAATGAACTTTGTGTTTTTATTATACATTTTAAAGGAGAATTTAAAGATTATTCCGTTTATCCATCCTAAGCTGGATACGCGGGAACGTATGTCCGAGAATATACCCTAAGCCAAGTTGGATAAACGGAATTACTCGAAATTATCTAATGACGACTTTAATACCAAACATATACTTACAGATGCACTAAAGTAAGAACAAAATACATAACATATTGAAGCTATTGCAGAACTTAAAATAGCCAAAACCAAGATCACGGACTTTACGAAGAAAGGACTGAAGTGAGGACCTTGGGTGTATTTTTAGTTACCTATTCAATACCTACTTAAACTTAATAAAATTATAGATATTGAACTGTTGTCATTATTATGCCGATATCTCATAATTTACAGCTAAATACCATTGACAAATTATGGTCGGGTTATACGCGGAGATTTAGTATGGAAAAGTAATGAAAGCACTCTTAAAATATCTGAATTTTTGGTCGCTATAACTTCTTTAAGAGTCCTATTTTTTTATAAATTTGGGAAGAAATCACATAGTTTTTAATAGGGAAATCTTGAAATGATAATTTAGAGCGCGGTGACTACCACCACCCCATCAATGGCATGGTATATCTCTCGTAAGCTACTGGAGTACTAATTTTGAATTTTGGGTACTAATTTTATCTTACAGGGTACTCATTTTGGGCAGCGGGATTGTCCGAAAGGGTTACCGCTGCCCCGGAACATAAAGGGCTAAGGAAGGAACACGGATGGGATTTAGTCAGTAAGAGTCTGACACTCCCTTCCGCTCCACCCAGAGCGGGAGGGGTCATTTGATGATTTCACATCCTTAAAAAAAAAAAAAAAAAAGGGTACTCATTTTATATATGTAGGTTTGAGGAAAGCGACAAGCTTCTCAAACTTTGAATCAACATTCAAAGTCGTGGTCCTACTGAACGATTGCGCGACAGTTAATCCTCGCTAAATACAAATGTTTCAGTTCTGTTTTTTTTTTACGACATTCATCACATATAAGGGTACTAATTATTTATATACTTAGGATAACTGTAGCATGCCCCCTTTCTCGGCGCTCATGGTGGTCCTGCTGTAGTGGTATACGAATTTGTATGACGTACGTACGACACGAAAGCTAGTGAGAAAAATAACTTGGTGTCTTCGATTTGTATTTTTGGTTTAGTCACAAACTTCCAAACTTGTGGTTTTCGATGTTGCTCAAGCCGACAGTGAGGCCAATGAAAATCCGACAAGGCGATTGCGAAAACTTTAAAAATTTTCATCATGGGTGTCGTTTTCATGGTTTCTGAGGGCGCTGAAGCCGAAAGTGAGGTCAGCCGCCATCTTGGATTTTCATTTTGAACTTCGTTCCTGCCGGGAGTCCACCGACCCCACACGGTTTTATTTTAAAGTTATTAGTTGCAAACGGCTTTCTTTAATTTTTTTTTTAGTTTGTTGATCTTTTGGAATCTTTTCGTTAAGCCCTTATATAACATTGACATGGCGTAGACAGAGTCTGACTACGTAACATGGTCACGGCTCACGGCACACTTTTTTATTTTAATAAATTATTTATTGCTGTTTAAAATCCGCCATTTTGATTTGGCGTGCGTTTTGTGGGACTGTCTTATGTAATTTTGACGTTTGAAAAGTGTTGATTCTCAAGCCTAATTTGAATAAATGACTAGATTTTTTGATTTTATAAAAAACAAAACCTTATAATCGCGACCTAGATTAGTCGATAGACACCACTCTATCAAAAAGTACTCTGTGATAGATACCTTATGTACCTACTTATTAAAATCTATCCAGCTGTTATGATGCTTTGAGGGTAGAATGAGACAAAGATAGACTATACGAAAAACATTACCGAATCTTTGCTGTCGCGCAGTCGGTTAAAAATACTTGTTACCGGAAAAAAAGTGATAAATAAGTTGTAGGGATAAAGAAATAAAAGTAAATAGTAAAAATATTTATTTAACGATACGTAGTAAAAAAATTTAACACTTCATTTCAAATTTCAAAAAATAAACTCATATTCTGCACTAAACTAAAATATTATAACTAGTTATATTTTCTTATAATAGCAAATCATACACTTGCAGTAACTTGCAAAAAACTCTGCAAGTTCCTTGCATGACATTGTGTGTGCATGACAACAACTTCTGATTGGCAAATCATGTTCCAGGCATGTTCCTGACTTTACGCTCTGCCAAGTTTTAATAGCATTTAAAATATAGGTCTGTACACATTTCTAGAATAAGCTACCCATATTGTGTTCCAATCGTACGTGGCGGGTCCAGGCGTCCAGATTTTGGAAATCCTGGAAAAAAAATGGCAGCTATTCAGAATGAGGAGATCTGTCATCCGCAGGAGAAACGAAAAACTAAAGCATAGTCCAAAAAAATTCAACTTAAACGGCAATACGTCGTATCGAAAAGAAAGAAAGAAAGAAACAAAGGAAAGAAAGTAAAGAAAGAAAAGCAAGAAAGAATATACATTTATTTAGCACAGCATAAAAGACACAATACACCAGATACATACATCAGAGGAGCAATAATTCTCGTAATTTTAAGAACGTTCACAGTCTGATCTGTCTCAATCTGTCAAAAATACCTCTAATTTCCCTACATTTTGACATTTGTTTGTTTCCGAGATGAGACTGCGACTAGATTTTGAACGTTTTAAATTACGAGAACTGGCCTTCTGATAGCAACAAATAAAAATCAAATAGAAAGTGTAAAGTCCGACGTGTGATGTGTGTGCGTGTGATGAGTTGAATGGCTTACGAGTGGAGAGTCCTACGTCCAGCTGAGGACTTGAAGGCAGGAGGAGGAAAAAAAGCAAGATCTACACAATGATGATTTAACTTACATCATCGCAATACTGGCAAGGAAATAATTCTAAGCCGTGGGTCGCGACGTGGTCCCTGAATTTGTCAGCATCGTCGAATGATACGCCACAAGCGTCACATATCCAAGCAGATTCTTCCACAGTATCGCCTAAAATAAAACTGGCTTAGGGTACCGTATTCAATGAAAACTTAATAGAGATTTAGCTGCCTAGCCTTTTCCCAACTATGTTGGGGTCGGCTTCCAGTCTAACCGGATGCAGCTGAATATCTGACCTCCACAACCCTGTTACTGGGTAATACGATACCCCTTGGTAAGAGTGGTTGTCAGACTTTCGGGCTTCTGTCTACCCGTAACGGCTGTCAAAGATCCACGAATGACAGCCGGGACCAACGGCAACGGCTTAACGTGCTTTCCGAGGCACGGAGGGGTCTCGGTATGTAAAGATGGTCACGTTCACTGCTGGACATAGGACTTATCTACAGCGTTAAATTAAATTAGCTAACGAAACTCCGCTGACGTGATGGGTACCAACATCTCAACACGATAAAACAAAAGAAAACAGATTTTTTCAACTCTTACTCGCTTACTGCGTGTAAAAATTCTGCAAGCGGTCGTTGACCCCAAAAAAAACATCATCAAATAAGTTTATTTTTGTTTGGCAGGAGAATGAGGATAATAGGACTTCCTGGACAAGCTCCTTTACAAAGAATACTACTAATTTTCTAATTACTTACCTTCGTCTTTTGCTTCTAATTCCGCCTTCAACGCTTCATGACTTGACATTGAAGCTGTCGCTTGAGATTCAGTCTTTATTTTCTTGGATTCCCTTGGCTCAAAATAAGGACAAGCTAAAAATATGATAAGAACATCTCACTCGGAGAAGACCAAAGAAACGATGGATACATTGTGTGAAAGATGAAATGTCTAGCAAAGGGGTGACTACTGAGATGACGGCTGATGTAGATGTATTGAGGTATGAGGAACAGGGTGTAAAGTTCACTCATCCTCTATAGAAAAGGGAGGATCCTCCGACCAGACGTGCGCTGTGTCTGGCGGGCAACTGCCCGATGATTCATGTCGGGCCGTTCTATTATGCAAGTGGCGCGGTAAACTCTGCTTGCGAGATGCAGGATTTTACGTGACGTCAGTATGAGGCGTAGTTCGTATGTGGCGTTATAGATAACGCTACAAGAAGACACTATATCAGGATATGGGCAGGGACATATAAGTGCATATTGTGCATATCTCCTTGCCTCGGAAGCCGTTGTTCCTGACTGTCATTCGAAGACATTTGAAAGTCGTTACGGGTAGTCAGAAACCCGAAAGAGACAACTAGTCTTTCTAAGTACATACACACGATGGCAGCCGCCGACGCGTCGATGGCGGGCGTTGACGGGTGTCGATGGCTGCATTTCACTCAGCCGTTGACGCGTATCTACCGCTCGTATGTATGCGCACTAACGGGTCTCCTGTTACCCAGTTACGGGCTCTTGAGATCAGAAAGGCAGTCGTTCCATGGAAAACACTGGTATTCAGTTGCTTATGGTTTGGCTGGAAGCTGACCCCAACATACTCGTAGTTGGGAGAAGGCTAGGCAGCTGATGATGATATGTATGAGTATGTGCCAAATAAATTATCATCGTCCACTTGGCCTTTTCCCAACTGATGAAACGATACCCCTTGGCAAGACTGGTTGTCAGACTTTCGGGCTTCTGACGACTCGTAACGACTGTCAAAGATCCACGAATGACAGCCGGGACCAACGGCTTAACGTGCTTTCCGAGGCACGGAGAGGTCTTGGTATGTAAAGATCTCACCCATCGACGGACCAATTACGGCAAGCGTAGCCTAGCCTGATCGATCGAACCGTGCGGCTGTTATTAATTAGCCACTTTCTCTATTTCTTTGTATGACATACTTACGTCCATGGCCTACATGGGTCTTATAGAATGTCACAAGAACGCGATCCATAGTTTCAGTTACAATCATGTGCGCAGGACACGCTTTGCCAGTTTTGTAAATCTGTCTTTCAGGCGCCGGGCGTTTGCCCTTCCCCTAAAATGATAAAAACTAATGTTATACTCGTTGTTGCCCCCGACATCGTCTATTTTGTATTATACAGGTGTGCTGTATCACGTATAATCGGCGCTGAGTCGCGTATACTAGGCGCCGAGTTGCGTATACTAGGCGCCGAGTCGCGTATACTAGGCGCCGAGTCGCGTATACTAGGCGCCGAGTCGCGTATACTAGGCGCCGAGTCGCGTATACTAGGCGCCGAGTCGCGTATACTAGGCGCTAAATCGCGTATACTCGGCGCAGAGTCGCGTATAATAGGTGCTGAATCTCGTATACTAGGAGCTAAATCGAATAATACGCGCTGAATCGCGTATACTAGGCGCTAAATCGTATATTAGGCGCTGAATCGCGTATACTAGGTGCTGAATCGCGTATAGTCGGCGCTGAGTCACGTATAGTCGGCGCTGAGTCGCGTATACTGGGCGCTGAGTCGCGTATACTAGGTGCTGAATCGCAGGCGCTGACAAATACAATTATTCTACGACCTGAGCCAACCATAATTCCTCAATTTGTAGAACTAGCCACATTTTTTATGAAAAATAATGTAGATACATGAAAGGGACGCCGCGTCTACATCCCGTCCTCATCGCACCTCCCTTCTGTGTCCCGCTCCTAAGTTTTCACTACCAACATGTCCTAAACAGACACCCTTATTGGAACGAAGTTAGCAAACTAGTAGATAGAAATGGTCACGTAACGCAAAAGTGATATGCCCATTCCATGCGACTTCTGACAGGTCTGACTGATTATGTATATTGGAAAGAGACAGAGAAAGAGATAGTTTTTATGGTTTTCGAGGGCGCAGAATCCAATAGAGAGGTCAAAATGAAAATCCAAGATGGCGGCTGCGAAAATGTTCAAATTTTCACCATGGGTGTAGTTTTCGTGGTTTTCGAGGGTGCTAAAACTGATTTTAAGGTCAAAATTAAAATTCAAGAGAACAACTTCATGAGAGCTTCTAAAAATGTATACTAGATGGGTCTGTATTAAAAACGCGTATTAAATTCACACTTTCTCTGTCTGTCTGTCTCTTTCTATAATATTACGGGTGTATGTGCGTGCGAGTTGCGAGTATCGTAGTTTTTTTTCCTCCCCTTTCTCACCTGGTACACGTAGACTCCGGATTGACTGCACATATAATGTGACCTGACTCCCTCAATGGTTTGCTTGCTAGCCGTTGTCTTTCTAAACCGATACTTAGTTTCCTCTTGTATAGCACTCTTGAAAATCATGAAATCTGTAATAATATTAAAGGGTTTTTGTTTGAGAGGAATACCTGAAGTACACACGGCTACACATCAAGCTATACATAACCAGTATAAGCTGACTTCTGATTGTACGAAAAACCTATACAATGCGAGGTCAGCTAAAACTGGAAGTACAGCTTTATGTGTAGCCATGTGTACCTATAACTCTCAAAGTTTGTTATTACGGGCGTAAAAACAAAGTTTATATTTAAATCATAGTGTCAAATGTGTTTGTAAAAAAACTAACCTCTGAATTAGATGTTCTTTCAACCTGACATTCATTGACCCGTAACCCATATTTGCCATAATTAATTTCAGGTATTGCAAAATATTCACAACATTAAGTATTCTAATTAGAAATAAACCCGTGTGGGCTACGCGGGCTTATTTATTTTACCCACAAACGGTGACATTTGACATTTCGGGGACATCACGCTACACTAGCGCCTCTAGAGGAGTCGGTGACAGCAAAACGTTCCAGTATTAGACAAAAGAGGTCCACCTTTAACTTTAAGAGCAGCATACCTACTACGATCTCTTAACGCGATCCACTTTAGGACCTAAACTGAACTGTTCTGCTAATTCGTACCATGACGTCAGTTTAACGATTCAATTTAGGACGTGCCATCTGGATATCTGCCACGAGCTCTTAACGCTCATTCACTTTTAACGACCCAAATGCCGCTGAGTGTATTGGACGTCATGGTACGACTGTGAACGATGCAGTTTAAGAACCTAAACTGAAATGTCTTGCTTTTGAATCGTTTTTAAATAGATCATGGTAGGCCTCCAGTTCTACACTACATCCGATCCGAATCCGAATTAAAGATCCAACTTCAATCCGAATTGGAAATGTTCTAAATTCTTACGGATAGAGTTCGGATCTAGTGCGCAACCCCTCATACAAATAGGATGGTCACTTCGGATCGGCATTTCTCGGATTTGCGAAGATACTGCTTTCCAATTTTGGCCACTCGCCAGAAGATTTTCCTAAACCTATAACTCACCATCCATATTGTGAAACTCGAGCTGTTCAACTTGCTCGTGGACGCGATGAGCATGCAAAAGATGAGCGCTAAAATTAGACCCGTAGCTAACTCTCTCATCGCAAAGCGGGCAAATGAAGGCTTTACGTTTTTCCACCTGGAAAAAAAAAAAGAAACGGTCTTGGAGAAAAACATCGCGAGGGAACCGGCTTGTGCTAGAACAGAAAGTGTGAAGAGATCTACCAACCTACATTGTGCCCGCGTGGTGGAGCCACTCCCTCTCACAAAGAGGAGACCTGTGTCCCAGCAGTGGGACCCTTATAGGCTGATTATACCGTTATGCTAAAGTAAAATATGCTTGGTCGCCCTCAGTCAGTCATGCCGTAGAAGTGGAAGACTTTTCACAACCACGACTTGCAGCTTTTTTTTTAAGTCAAAACTTCTTTAGGCGCGTTGGGCAGTATTTCTTGTGTTTCAAGTTTTCAACAGATTTGTTGGATTGTTAAAATAATCAAGGAACTGACAATTGTAGACGAAGTTATAGGGCGGTCAAAATTGGCCAGTCAAATAAGGTGTTGGGTGTGACTGTCCAGGATGCGCCGAGCGCTCGGTTCAGTTGAGTAACTGGAGGAACAAACTGGGCTACACGAGGTGGCTTCTTCATGCAACTCAAAAAAGCTACACCTCTGCATAACCTTTCGGGTATTTCAGGCGTGATGTTATGCTAGGATGATAATGCTCTCATAAACTTGAAGTAAATTACCTCGAATCCATGTGCCTTCCACAAATGCTTGTTGAGAATTTGCTTCTGACTAAAATCTCTGTTACACATATGACACTTTTTACGTTCCCTCGGCACGTATTTTGGCGTTTGCTCGTTACAGAGTTTCACTAAAAGAAAGATAAATAAATGAACACCCTGCGCGGTAATTACGTACTTAAAATGACAATTGATCACAATTCCATTCATTTGACAGTTCATTGCGTTATTTACACTGTTGAGTTACAAACAAAATTTTCAAAATTATGAAGCAATGGATTGCAGGAATTTCCTTCAAATGAAAGCGTGTTACGTAATTAAATAGGGTGCTGATTTCTGAACGGTTGATCAATATACAGGCTGTATTTGAAATAACAAATAAACGAAAGGTGTCCCGAGATGTTGTGGGACATCCGAGAACGAAGTTCTTTTCGCTGTAGGTATATAGGTATATGTATAAACTAGCTTCTGCCCGCGACTTCGTCCGTGTGACATTTCACCCTATCCCCATTCACCCCTCTTAGGGGTGGAATTTCGAAAAACCCTTTCTTAGTGGATACCTAATCTTCACAAAGGACGCACCCTCCAAATTTCATGTCTCTAAGACCAGCGGTTTAGGCTGTGCGTTGATACATCAGTCAGTGAGGACTTTGAATTATATCTAAATAGATTATGTATTAAATCTATAACAGGCACAATGAAATAAATTAACAACGTTTGAGAGTAGCTAAAGGAAAAAAGAAATACAGATGGCCATTTGGGCCGAAAGGTTCTGGAGTGGCGACCGCGTACCAGAAGACGTAGCATTGGAAGGCCTCCCACAAGGTGGACCGACGATCTTGTGAAGGCCGCAGGAACCCGTTGGATGCGAGAAGCACAGAAAAAGTCGAAGTAGAGGTGCTTTGGGGGGGGGGCCTATGTCCAGCAGTGGACGTCTTTCGGCTGAAATGATGATGATGATAATGATACCAGTACTTACATCCATGCTTCATACGAAGATGCGTAAAACAAGCTTTTTTACTAATGTAAATATTGTCACAGAAATGGCAAGGATATTTCCTGCCATCAGAATCTGATTTGACGCCATGACATCTGAAAAGCAAGGTAGAGAATAACATCGTACAGTAATTATATTTTCGAGCCGTTTGGGGTTGAAACCCTCGGGCCGCGGGGTCCGAATGCTCAATATGGTATTTTTATGGAAATTTCGAAACGGCTGGTTGACACTTGCCGTGACCCAAGGGCTGGCTTTTAAATTGGCCAGAGTCTAAGCATTGGCGTAAAACGTTGTATTGCCGCCAGTCTCTTGGGTACGTAAGTCGACAGCGATGCGGATGAATTTTTCGACGCTATATTTTAGTTTCTGTGTAGTTTTAGTTAAGTTAGAATTTAATTTTGATATTTTTATTAATTAGTCATATTATTAGTTATTTGCTTATTTTACTATTTGAATTAAAAAAAACACTGAATGAGAAAAAACATAGTACAGTATTTTTTATCTCACGATCTGACGCGCGCTTTACTTGTGTTTGCCAAGTGTACAAAACACCCTGTCCACGTGTGTGCAAGCAGAGGAGCTGTCGGTACCATCCGAGACAATGGCGACGACAGAAGTGTGTGTGCGTGTGTGTTATGTACTGACGCTACGCCACAAGTAATCACCATACATATTTCTGCCGCCAGGCGTTTCTAAGTTCCGGTTAAGGGTATGGGTGCCGATGTAATTTAAGGGTCATGAGACACGTCAGCTTCAGTTTATAGGCACTCTTGGCTAAATAATAACAGCCGCACGGGACGATCGAAGGTCCAGCTACCCTAGCCGCGGTCGGTTCGTGGATGCCATCCATTTTACATATCGACAACCTCTGTGATTTAGACAGCAAGTTAAGATGTTGGTTTCAGCTGTCATTCGTAGATCTTTGACAATCGTTACGGGTAGTCAGAAGCCCGAAAGTCTGACAACCAGTCTTACCAAGGGGTATCGTGTTACCTAGTAACTGGATCGTGGAGATCAAACAGGTAGTCGCTCCATGTAAAATACTGGTATTCAGCTGCATCCAGTTAGACTGAATTCCAACCACAACTTACATAGTTGGGAAAAGGCTAGGCTGATTAATTAATGTCACTAACCTATTATGATGATCAGCAGGATCCCTCAAGGCAACACCACAAAGAGAACACTCCCGCAAAGGCAGTCCTGTCCTGGGTTCCAATTCGTGAACAGTTCGTATATGATCATGCACGTCATCCACAGTCGGGAGTTGAAGATCGCAGTAAATGCATGTAGTTTCGTCTAAGGCCTGGATTGCATGGTCTTCGTCTAAATCTTCTACGTTTAAAATAAGTTTTGATTTAACAGCTTGTATTCTTTGAAGGAGAAAGTGGTGTATAAAGGTCATAGCACACATATCAACTCTGAAAGGGATCGTCACCGTATCGCCTTTCGCCTCGGCGTCAAACAGGCGTCAACCTAACGTAAGCACGTAACCAAAGCGGATCAGAAGCTCCGATACGTCGACTCTGCTACGGCTCGCCGACCGCTGGTTGATGGTGCAGCAGGCAGGCCGGAGGGGTGAGAGGGGCAATGGTGGACGAAGAGTCGTAACCTCAGGTACGGAGAGACGTAAGCACGGGGACGACGAGACTTAACGCACCGCACCGCGGTTCGAGAGCTTGTCCCGAGGCGAGGCGATTACGTTACGATTCCGATTAGTTTGCGTTGCAGTAGGGAGTTTCATACAAAGAATAACTGAATGGTTCGAGTTGATACGGTGCCGATCCCTTTCTGATTTGACACGTGTACTTATGACCTTAATTTTGTACACTCACATTTCGACAACCAGTACAGGTTGATAGATGTAACTTGTCTTTGAAGTTTTAGTTCTAGGACATGTCGGTTTCCTCGAGATGTTGTGATCAAGTCCAATGTAGGACAAAGGGGTGAGCAGGCAAGATAGAGGAGAGTATAAGCCTTTAACCCTTTGACCGCCACGGACGTATTTTTGTATGTTTTGGTAACTGTAACTGTAAAAAAGTTTTTTTTTTTTTTACATGCCATGCCGTTGAAGAAGCGTCGTGAGACGTCCGTGGCGGCCAAGGGTTTAAGACAGGCGTCAATCACACATGAGAGCAGTGGTGGATGTCACATGTCTTCGAGTTTTTACTTCTAGGACATGCTGGTTTCCTCACGATGTTTTCTTTCACCGTTTTGAGAGCAGAGGTGATGAAATAATTTACACAACCTACAGGCTACAACTCGGTAAATCGCGGCCGTTACCATTGCTCCTGCAACTCCTAGCCTGGCGATAGGTTCGTCCCTAATACATGGGACTCACTGGTGAAATGTGGGTGTAATATGCACGTCTACTCCTTCGGAGAACAATGAAAGAAGCTGACGGAAACTCTTACCATCCATATCCTCATCATCACCGTCAGACGGAGCTTTCAGATCGATCATGTTTTTAGCATCATCAGGGGTGATGCATTCAGCTTCTTCTAGTATAGACTCGTCTAAATACTCTTCATCTGGTAGGGTTAGATAGATAATATATTATGTAGGTACCATAAAAATTACAGATATACAGGGTCAAATTTAATTAGCTAGCGAAACTCCATAGACCTGATGCTTATCGATATCTAAACACGACCGAATAAAAAAAAAAATTTTTTTTTAATTTTAAAATGTTTGTACTTTGAATATATTTAGGTTTAAAAAGTAATTCCTACAAGACGAATAGATTTTGAAATTGTTTCGATTTCGATCGATCGATCGTTGGCTTTAAACGAAAACGTAACCGCAGTTGAATCATTGTTCATAAGGAAAGGCCTACACTGCACCTCATCAGTGATACGCAGACTCCATCACGCAGCGGGGCGCAGATAACGCACCCACGCGCGTCATTTTTTACATACAAATTCAATAAAAACGCAGTCACGCTCGTGGAATTTGGCTCCGTTTCCCGCACACCGCTGCGTGAAACGCAGCAGTGCGATTTTTTCCACTGCGATTTTTGAACAATTTTGTTAGTAGAACCGGCCCCCAGGTCTGATGCCGAAAACATAGAACTTCTTAGAATTTTTATTCTCTAGATGTGTGCTGAATGGAGTTGAATGAAATTTGACACGTAGATACCTAGTTTATAACCTGGATTAACACATAAGCATAGTATAATCTACTGGAGACACATGCCTCCTCCCACCGAAAGCGTGTAATCTACCACGCGGCTCCATTGTGGGTTGGTAGATGTCACATGTCTTGTTTTTGTCAATGGTTCAGCTACATCCCGGTTTCCTATTCAGACCAAATAAAAAACCAAGACAGAGGGCTGTCAACAGTAAAGTGAAGCCGGTTTCGTAAACATGTGTGCACTTAATGAGGTGTAGTTTGATTGTAAATGGTTGTAAATGTGAGCGTGTATGCACAGAGCGGAGGTGTAGTTTTGGCATGCTTCACTGTATCGTTTTCAGCGCTCTGTCTTGGTTTTTTTATTTGGTCTGAGGGTCCTCACGATGTTTTCCTTGAGAGCAGTGTTGATCAAATTATTTACACAAAGTAAAGCGCATGGCTGTGTTCGAGCCCACGACCTACAATCCGTAAGTCGGGGCCGCTTACCACTGGGCCATCACTGCTCTCTGATTAACACATAGGGTACTTTAAATCCTTTAAATCCTGGTGCTACGTTCCCGTGGGATATTTTTCGACATCCGCGCGGGCGAAAACACATGAGGATCCCAACAAGTTTATAAAAGCAAACTTTTTTTTGAAAACGTGCAACAAAGGACATCTTTCAGTTTTCAAACATTTTGTACCTTTTTCCCATTGTTTGTCAAATTTTTTGGACGTGACCTTATGCTCAGAAGTAGCGCTTGCTACCACCAGACCAACGAAGCAGTCAGGGGTTCAATTTTGTAGGGGAAAATATGAAATCTACGCGGAAGAAGTCGCGGGAGAAGTGCTAGTAAAAAAAAAAACTATAACGTTGGTTAAGCTTCTTTACATTGAGGGAGGGCCCCATTCCTTGAATTTGCCACGGGCCCCAAACGGTACAGTAATGCCACTGGAAGACACATACCTTTCACATTCTGCAGCATCGCCAGGCTCTTAGCAGTCTGCCCCTTGAAGTACACTGACTTCTCAAGATTTTCCACGCAGTCTGAGCATATGTATTTCAAATGGGTTGGGACCTACAAATTATAAGATCGTTTTAATCATGATTCGCGATTTATTTGCCAAAAATGTAAACAAATATGAGTTTATGGTAAAATAACTTTAAATCCTACACAATAAAGTTCAGTTAACACAAAAACGTCTTCAAACATTTTTTATAAATTTTTTAATAGTGCTAGTCACTCTGAAATCTACTTAAACGTCATTAAAATAAAATTGATATTGGTTTAACTTCAAATATTATAAATTTGAAACAAGCCTGAATAAACTTTTGAAACAAGTTTGAATAAAATCACTGACCAGAATCGGGACAATTTTGGAGTCCACCTACTTAAAATCCTGCCATGAGTCAAATTACTATCGATGTCGATACCGTTTCGAATCATCGTAAGCATCATTTCAGCCGAAAAACGTCTGACTGCTGGACCTAGGCCTCCCCCAAGCATCGCCACTTCACAGACCTATATTTGAGTAAGCCCAATAAATAGCCCAATAATATTAAAAATAAATAGGAAAAAACAGCATTCTACAAAAAATGCGGTTGTCTTTCTAATTCTAGCTAAGTACATTAATATATTACTTTACTTTTGACTTTGAAAGAAAATATCGTAACTATGTAACAAACAACATCAACGATTATATAATTTCGATTAAGTACAAATATCGATATTCGGAAATCAGATAATTTGCAACTCTATGTTTAGTATTGTACAGCGAGCCATTTTATAAACCGAAAACGTAAAGACGATTTCTAAATTATTAACCACAATAATATGAATGAACGTCGGTAAATAATAATAATACTTATTCCTTGGTACTTATTAATTAATAAGTATTATTATTATTTTGTTATAAGATCTGTTGTTTAGCAGAAGTATTTTGCGAATATTTCAGCACAACTTTCCTACGAGCTAGGTACGTAGGTAATAATTTTAATATTTTCATTCGGGTAAGGTTGAAAGTAAAGTGAGCCTATATACTTTTTATATTAAATCTATTTACTACATACTACCATCATACTACAATAAGAAAAAAGCTTCATATATAACCTTAATATCAAAACAGGTTTCAAACATTTTCGCATAAGTTTCCGTGTTCTCTGCGTACACAGCAAATAGGTCGCATAAATCATTGGTGCTCATGCAACTGATGCAACCTACAAACTCTTCGTCCTCCATTTTGTTAAGTAATATTTTTATTTATTTACAAACTAAGGAGGCCGGCCATGTTTTGCGGTGAAAGAAAATGAACACTGAAAAAGACAATTGAAAATCGCGGGTGGTAGTGATGTTACTAAGTACTAACAGTAGGTAAATATCTACTTTGGTAAATCGATTGATTCAATTTAAAAATATTCATTCGAAATAATTTGTTAGTATATTATAGGAAAGCTCTTGATAAGGCCAGCCCTAAACTGACTAAGCTGATGTTCAACAGAATCCCAGTATTTAAAAAAGTCTATTGACGATTTATTATTATTATTGGAACAAAATTGGTGCACACAAGAGCTTGTATTATTTTTACATAGGTGTCTGCGGTTTGCCATATTTATTGCATTTTCTTTTTGCCACTACATCAATTATACTTAGCACGTGATAGCCCATTGGTTAAGGACTCGCCTCTCATGCACGAGGTTGTGGGGGGCCATATCATATATGTGTCCCTACGTCTAAGTTCATCTTGGACATTACTAACATCAGTAAAGGAACGCATCATAAGGAAATCTGAACTTAAAAATTTATTAATGTAGGTAACAATGGAATCGCCAACCCGTCTTAGAAAAGTGTGGTGATTAATGCCGTGCTTTCTCTCTAAAAGAAGAGGCCACAAAGGCCTCTTCTTCTTCTTCCTGCATGCAGTGGGACAATAATAGGCATAAGTATTCTAAACTGAGCATGGTTTACTTGACACAAACAGTTTAATTGTAAGGATAATCGCTTTTTAATCAATTTGAAAAGGGGCAAGAATTTTAGAAATAAATAGACTTACGATTGTGAATTAAACTTATGAGTTACATCACTATTGACTTCTGAATTCGAATTGTAAAATTTTTCACATCATCTTAGAAAAAAAAAATCACTGACATTAGAATGACAGCTGACAACACACAATGACAGCTTTTTCCGAAGTTACCAACGTTTATTAATTCCCTTCGACGATGGTAAATTGTCACCTTCTTATTAGCGTGTCTGAGAATTTGGCGAGTTTGGCACTTTCAGTAGCGTCAATCAGTTCCTGTAACGTGTAGACAACAGGAGAACAGGACTTATTGGACACGATAATATGTGCTCCATTGTTTTTTAACACAATCTTCAGTTATTCTGAATATTAATTTAAAATATTGTACAGAATTATATAAACTAATATTAAAAAAGAGCGCATTTTGTGAGTTTGTGTATATGTGGAGGGTAATCTCCGGATACACATAAATTTAAATTATTATTTCACCCTTTGAAAGGTACTTATATTATTCCAGATGGACATCATCTACCTAGCCTTTTCCCAACTATGTTGGGGTCGGCTTCCAGTCTAACCGGATGCAGCTGAATACCAGTATTTTACATGGAGCGACTGCCTATCTGACCTCCACAACCCAGTTACTGGGTAATACGATACCCCTTGGTAAGACTGGTTGTCAGGCTTTTGGGCTTCTGACTACCCGTAACGACTGTCAAAGATCCACGAATGGCAGCCATTATTCCAGATGGACATAGGTTATATATTATGTATGTATAAACATATAAAAAGCATCCGTATTCCGTAGTAATAAGCCGGGGCAAAAAATAAAAAGTCCATCCAGTCGTTCTTAAAACTAAGCAATTTTGAGACCAATCCACTAGCAACACCATCAGCTGGTTCTAAAACGTACAAACGTCAGTTTTATTATGACAATGATCGAGTTTATCTACTGTTTGTTTATTCCGACAAAAAATATCTTTACGTTAGTCGCGTCTCGTGCGATAACAGGCAATTCATGTATTATCTTTAATTCGCCTCATATTCCTATGTGTGCATAATGATACTAGTGCTTAGACACCTAACTATTTCAGTCCAGTTCTTAGTGGTAGAAAGTTGATGCTGATACTAAAACCTGTCTTGGTTACACGAAAAATCTATGCCGTACGCGTTCAATGACCTGTACTCGGTGAAAAAATAACGTGAATTATTTCTAGCCTGAATGTGAATTTGTTGTGGAAAAAAAAATGAAATTCAAAATAGACAAAGGGCTTCTGCCCATAAAGGCTCACTTCTTCTTTTTTTTCGCCGGTAAGTTATTTTTTTAAATAAATTCTATTTTTAGTTAGCTGTTGGTATGAAGTGTGTTCTTTCAAATGTTTACATTTCATGAATATTTATAAAGTTAATCAAAGGGAATTGACTGTCTGATAAATTATTGCAGAGGTATTTTATCAACATGAATAACATTATTGTTAAAGATAAGGTATAAAGTATAATTTCGACCTAATTTTTCTTATTAACTTAGTTATAATTATTATAAGAGACTTGTCTGAGCTAAAAACAATGCCTATCAACAACTTTATGCTGACATTTATTTATGAAATTGAAGACTGTGGGTTATTGTTTGTTTGCTCAAGTTTTTATGTTGGTCAGTTTGAGTACCTTAAGCAGCCTACCCAAATGTCCTTTCTTTGGTATTGTTTGTCAAATTGTTGAGCTCATTCTGAGTTGAGCTGCAGGATTACTAACAGATTGCACTGACTGGACGGGTCCACTCTTGTCTTTGTGGTTACTTCCTCAAAAGGCCATATTAGACACAATCTACATGGTCTTGACATGATCTGACCAAGATTAGGTCTGGACTTAAATTTTAATCAAATTTTAGATGTTAGGAACAGTGTACGATATTTTAGGTATAATAGGCCTTGATTCTATAAATTTAAGGTTCAGAATGAGACTGTGACCTCTGAGTTTGATTCAGCCTTTCTTCTCAGAGTAGTTGGATAGGAAATACCAACTGGGGGCCAAAAGGCCACTTTGGCAGAATCATAAAACAATTCTTATCACGCAATTAATGTTTGTCAGTTTCACACTTATACTAACTTTTTAGACCTTTGTATCCTGCTTATGCGTACGAAGTTTCATTAAAATCGGTTCATGCATTTCGAAAAACAAGGGCTTGAAAGTTTGTATGAATGCTGTATGTTGTAAACACTCTTAAGAATTTATTATAGAAGCTATTCAGTCATTATTCATTATGCTACTCAATCTCAGGATAACTGTTGTGATTATTAGAAGAGAAAATTAACTTTTAAAAACGGACCAATCTTTTAATTTTTGTTTTAAGTATATCATTCCTTTGAATGTTATTTTGTCGCCATTATAAAGTCACTGCCTTGAAAAGGACAGGAAAGGATCATAACAAAAAATTTATGTGTTTTAAAAACCTGTCCAAGAAGGTTTTTCAACCCAATGTAACATAAACAAACTTTTTTTTCATCTCCATTTTGTTTTTTTCGATGACGTGTTTTCTTTTTTTTTTCCTTCAAATGGCCAATTTTGTATCACAATGGCCAGTTTCTTCATCAATAGTAACAGCCAAAGTAACGTCACAAAAGTCAAAGTAACGGTTAAATTTGTTTCTTCACTATTTTAGCTGTTACTTGAATGGAGAAACACCATGTCCTGTAGTATCAGTAAAGGACAAGTAAAAGTCAACAGTAAAACTCAGTTTAACTGATTACTTTAGTTGTTCCTGGTAATGTGCATAAGTATAGTCCTTTCAGTTATTTTATCTCTGACAGGAGCAACCTTATTGAGGCTGATTATGTTATGCTTATAGTTTATAGTTTTACGTATATAGAGGTATGAGGAACAGGGTGTAAAGTTCACTCATCCTCTATAGAAAAGGGAGGATCCTCCGACCAGACGGGTGTTGTGTCTGGCGGGCAACTGCCCAATGATTCATTTCGGGCCGTTGTAAATATGCTAGTTGCGCGGTAAACTCTGCTTGCGAGATGCAGGATTTTGCGTGACGTCAGTATGACGCGTTGTTCGTATGTGGCGTTGTAGATACCGCTACATCACTCCCCTCCGGAGACCGGAGGTCGATAGTGGGCGAAGTCTTGTATCTTGCGATGCTTGCCAGGCCAGTTGAGGTTCCAGTGAGTCGGAACCGGTTGCCGCATAGTTCACGGTGAGTCGGAACTGTCTGCGAAGATGTCCCAAGTGAGTCGGGGTGGCGCTGCGTTATGCTCCAGTGTGTCGGATGTGGTACAGCGCCGGGTTGAGGCTGACTGCTGGCGTCGACCAGGAGAGGTATTGAGAGCTCTTCTTGTTGACCGGCCGAAAGTGCAGTGTGCTGTGCCAAGGTTGCTGATGAGGCTGAGGGTGATGACCAGGTATGCGCGGTCGCTGCATGCTGGTGGTCAGGATACCCGTTGAAGCCGTGGGTGCTGGCTGGCTGGGTGACTCGCCGCTAAAGCTTGCGGGAGTGATGATGATGACGTCACGCTGAAGTATTTGCACGAAGGCTGCGCTGACGTTCATACTCGGGGTCACCAGTATAGAGGTATGAGGAACAGGGTGTAAAGTTTACTCATCCTCTATAGAAAAGGGAGGATCCTCCGACCAGACGGGTGTTGTGTCTGGCGGGCAACTGCCCAATGATTCATTTCGGGCCGTTGTAAATATGCTAGTTGCGCGGTAAACTCTGCTTGCGAGATGCAGGATTTTGCGTGACGTCAGTATGACGCGTTGTTCGTATGTGGCGTTGTAGATACCGCTACACGTATAACAGCTGTTGGAACTTCTATGAACCCTCTACAAGAATGTCAAAGAGAATTGAGAACCTCTTCACTAAATTGTCATATCCTACTATAATCTGCGATTAGGCCCGCATGACGTCAACAGACTAGAGAGAAACTAGGCACCTAGATTTACAAATAAGGCCGAGGGTTGTATTTCTGAAAGACGTTGGCCGATTGGCAAATTCTCGAAGGAGTTACTTATACTCTACAGTCTTGTTCGAGCCCTGCTTCGCACTGAGCGCCACCTATCCGACCATACACATGATTTCAGAAATTAGCGTGCACGAACATACCTAATTACATACTCAGACCAATTAAAAAGCCAAGCCAGAGGGCTGTCAACAGTACCTAAAGTGAAGCCGGTTTCGTAAACATGTGCGTACATAGTGAGGTGTAGTTTTGGCATGCTTCACTGTATCGTTCTCAGCGCTCTGTCTTGGTTTTTTATTTGGTATGAGCCTACATACAACACGTGATTTTTATATATTAGGACAAGCTCCAGCCCGCGACTTTGTCCGCGTGAAACTTGCTGCCCTGACCCACCCCCTCGCATCGCATCGCCTGCCCGCGCTGCTACTTGGTTTTTTGTTTTTGAACGTCTCCTAAAGTTCCTAGCGTGGTGTTATATAGCCCGAAGCCTTTCCCAAAAATTGAGCTATCAAATGCAAACATGTTTATTTTTAATCCGACTCAAAGTTCCATAGATTAACGCGTTCAAACAAACAATGCTCTATTCATCTGCCTAGCCTTTTCCCAACTACGTTGGGGTCGGCTTCCCGTCTAACCGGATGCAGCTGAATACCAGTATTTTACATGGAGCGACTGCCTATCTGACCTCCACAACCCAGTTACTGGGTAATACGATACCCCTTGGTAAGACTGGTTGTCAGACTTTCGGCCTTCTGACTAACCGTAACGACTGTCAAAGATCCACGAATGACAGCCGGGACCAACGGCTTAACGTGCTTTCCGAGGCACGGAGGGGTCTCGGTATGTAAAGATGGTCACCCATCCACAGACCAACCGCGGCAAGCGTAGCTGACCGATCGACCTGTGCGGCTGTTCTTATTTAGCCACGGGCCCCTCCTCGGGATAAAAAGTAGCCTATAATATGTTAATCCAGGGTGTCAGCTACCTCCGTACAAAATTTGATCAAAATTGGTCCAGCCGTTTGAGCGTGAAGAAGTAACAAACATATAAACACACACACACAAACTTTCGCCTTTATAATATTAGTCTAATGTATATTCGACCGGAGTTGAACCTGACCTTGTACCCAAGGCCCCTTTGACACTTATATCCTACCTAACAATAATTACATAATAGATGTCGTGGATATGTGGAGTAGCCAGCGTTCCCTGTGACTCATCGATCAACTGTAATGAGGCTAGACTATCTGGCGCAGTGATGACAGGTGGAGTAAGGCTGTGACAGAGTGGCGCCCAAGGACTGGAAGACGAGATGTCGGTCGTCCGGCGGCGAGATGGGCGGACGGTATTGTTGCCATCTTGGGCAAAACCTGGATGAGGCGGGCACAGGAGCGTGGTGTATGTAAATAAATAGCTGACCCAGCATGCTTCGTATCGCCTCAGAATCAATAAGAAGAAATGTATGAGAAAATGAAGTATCTTCACTATAAAACTAGCTTCCGCCCGCGACTTTGTCAACATCCGGACAAACCTATTGAGGTTTTTGTGATGTTTGTTTGTATTTTGTTTTGTTTCTTAATTAATAAATGAAAAAAATAACCTAAGTACCTACATTTACAAAAAACAAACTTCGTCCGCGTGAAATTTCACCCTCCCCCCATTCACACTCTTATGGGTGGAATTTCGAAAAACTCTTTCTTAGTTTATACCTAATCTTCACAAAGAACACACCCTCCAGATTTCATGTCTCTAGGACCAGCGGCTTAGGCTGTGCGTTGATGTATCAGTCAGTCAGGACTTTGAATTTTACGGATTTTTCCCTTGCTATTCGGGGCGGAGAAAAATCCAACATATCAAAGATCCTATATTTTAGTCCAGCTGTTTTTTTATTATAAATGGTGTAACTAACCCGACTTTATAGACTTCGATACGCTCTCAAAGCGGTGAAGGAAAACATCGTGAGGAAACCGGCATGTCCTAGAACCAAAAATTCGAAACATGAGACAATGTAAAATCATGTCAGTCTTACCACGAAGAGGAAATGCGGGTGGTCGTTTCTCCATAGAAACGCTCTCGCATTTTTTACAGAATAATAAATATTAACTACTTGTATGTCTCTATGTTTTCCTATTTGATGTTACATTATTTTTATAAGCTCTAGAATCCTCAAAAAATGCCGATTTAAATCGCTGTCAACAGAGGCCTATACCTAGTGTGCTGACAACTACATATTGATGAAAAAAGAAAAGCATATGGACACAGTATATATCCTTCTTATTCAGTATTATGAAATATCTTTTAAATTGGTCCAATATTGGAGGAGAAAATACGCGAGAGCCAAACCTCGAATTATTACTTTTTACTAGGATTTTTCAAAAATCTCTCCGACCGCATTTCCTCTTTAGAAATGCATTGTAATCATTTTTTAATTATTTATGTTCCTCTGTTGCCATGTTGCTTTAATTAACTACGATATTATAAATGACTATGTTACTACATTACTACTCATGTATACATATTTGCATGCCATCATTACCATGGCGAAATGTGTCTTTGCACTGAAAATAAATCATCTGGATACACATCAAGCTATACATAACCAGTTTAAGCTGACTTCTGATGGCATAAACAATGCGAGGTCAGCCAAAACTGGATATGTAGGTATTTCTTGTGTGTATAGAATCGTTGAGCTCCTCAAGTTCTGAGTTGAGCTGCACGATTTTTGACAAATGCGTGCACTGACTGGACAGGTCCGCTCAATCTTTGTGGCTCTTTCCTCAAAAGACCATTTCAGACCCAATCTACATGGTCTTCCAATGACCTGACCAAGATTTTGTCTGGACTTTATAAAAGAGACTGTGACCTCTGAGTTTGTTTCGGCCTTTCTTCTCAGAATAGTTAGATAGGAAACGCCGACCTCATCTAGTTTAAATAATATGAATGACGTGTTTTAAGCAAATAGATGATTTTGATTTGAGCTACCAAAACGCACTGGGTCCGTGTGGTAGGTCACAGCCCACTCCGTCTCGAAGAAAGGCTTCCCGTGGTCCAGCAGTGGGAATATTAGATATAGCCTATATCTGTGTGAAACTCGTGAAAGAGCCGTATCCACCACGCAATCACAGTGCGGCTTGAGGAAGTCGCATGTCTTCGAAGTTTTGGTTCGAGGACATGCCGGTTTCCTCACGGCGTTTTCATTCTTTGAGAGGCGTTATAATTTAAATTAACTGTTTATAAATGAACAAAAGGATTCGTATTATTAATTACTTTAAAGATTTGTTTAACGTTTTGCATATTTATTTAATAATCAACAAACTAGGCACGGTATTTGCAATTGGTGTTTTTTGTTTTCACTTCCTATCTGGTAGTTTAAATAGTGCCACCTGTGTGTAAAATAATATGGCTACAAAGGAATTAGGTTATAAGAGATGAAAATTGACAGAGATGTCATAATTCTCCTGACCCGGTCGACACAACGTGTCTTTCTCTTCCATACTTCTCTATTAGTCGTCATGTCGGTAGTCACCCCCTTTCTAACCATATCATCATTCACACAGTCCATCCATCGTTGCTTTGGTCTTCCCCTACTCTTATAGCCATCGACATTCATACTCAAAACTCTCCTCACGACATTTTCCTCATTTCTCCGTAACACATGCCCATACCATGACAACAGATTTCCACACAACTTTTCAGTTACCGGTGCCACTTTCAGACTTTCTCTTATAAACTCATTTCTTGTTCTATCCATTCGTGTGGCACCACACATCCCTCATAGCATTCTCGTAAAAAGGGAAATACTTAAATATTTTCATTCGAAGACTGTGACATCCACCATCCCGCACTGGGCCCACGTGGTGGATTACGGCCAACTCCGTCTTAAAAAGAGGAGGCCTGTATGTTCCAGTAATGGAAACATTTTAGGCTGATAAGATATTGAGGAGTGTAATTTGAACATTCATCATCATCTGCCTAGACTTTTCCCAACTATGTTGGGGTCGGCTTCCAGTGTAACGGATGCAGCTGAATACCAGGAGTGACTGCCTATCTGACCTCCACAACCCAGTTACCGGGTAATACGATACTCCTTGGTAAGAATGATTGTCAGACTTTCGGGCTTCTGACGACCCGTAACGACTGTCAAAGATCCACGAATGACTGCCGGGACCAACGGCTTAACGTGCTTTCTGAGACACGGAGGAGTCTTGGTATATGAAGATGGTCACCCATCCACGGACCAACAGCGGCAAGCCTAGCTTAACCTGATCGATCGACCCGTGCGTCTGTTATTACTTAACGACAAGCCCTTTACGACGCTTCATTTCATTATCATTTGAACATTATCAAATGGCTTGCTTTAACAGAGTACATAACGTCACGTAATTAACATTTTATCAGTCTGCTTTATTATCAAACAATTGTCTAGATGTTATAGCTCATAAACGGCTGAAACTACATAACATCATGAATAGTGTATGTTGTTGTAGAGATTAATATCGTTGTTATGTTTTATTAGCCGTGTTTTCCTGTAAAGAGAGAGCTTTACGAATTTATTTTATGATTATTTATATATGGCAACTTGTAAATGGTATGTGCTAATACTCAGCCTATAATGTTCCCACTGCTGGGACACAGGCCTGCCTGTGTCCTCGTGGTGAACTAAGGCCCACGCCCGGGGGTTCCGGGGTTTAAGTAATAACAGCCGCACGGGTCGATCGATCAGGTTAAGCTACGCTTGCCCCGGTTGGTCCGTGGATGGGTGACCATCTTCATACAGCAAGACTCCTCCGTGTCTCAGAAAGCACGTTAAGCCGTTGGTCCCGGCTGTCATTCGTGGATCTTTGACAGTCGTTACGGATCGTCAGAAGCCCAAAAATCTGACAACCAGTCTTACCAAGGGGTATCGTATTACCCGGTAACTGGGTTGTGGAGGTCAGATAGGCAGTCTCTCCTTGTAAAATACTGGTATTCAGCTGCATCCGTTACACTGGAAGCCGACCCCGACATAGTTGGGAAAAGTCTAGGCAGATGATGATGAATGTTCAAATTACACCCCTCAATATCTTATCAGCCTAAAATGTTTCCATTACTAGAACTCAGGCCTCCTGGGGTTGGCCATAATCCACCACGAGGGCCCAGTGCGGGTTGGTGGATGTCACACATATATTGTTGCTCGCATGACTCGCTATTTCATTTTTTAGCTGATTTGAGTTAGGACAAGTTCTACATTTTTCTGTTTATATTCGTGATTCTTTACATGTTGTTGCCTTTCAAAATGGTTATATTTTGAGATCCTAATTATATACAGGATGAAATTGAAAACATGCGACAAATCGAAATGGGAGATTGTACTCATCATTATGAACAACTTTTACTATGGGACCAAACCTGAAATCGCGAAAAAAAAAATCAACTGTTTCCTACATTTATGTTCGCATAACTCGTCAAAATGTAGGGAACAGCTGTTATTTTTTTCGCGATTTCAGGTTTGGTCCCATAGTAAAAGTTGTTCATAATGATGAGTACAATCTCCCATTTCGATTTGTCGCATGTATTCAATTTCAACCTGTAGAAATACGGCGTTTACTAAAAAATGAAAAGAATCACGAATGGAAACATTTGATAGGAGATAGGACTGAGTCATACGAGCGACAATCATGTATGTGACATAATTATGTGTGCGTTTAGGTTTATTGTTCCGTAATGTTAAAATTTTTAATTATACAATTGGCACTTAGTTTTACGATAGCTCTCGTTAAATTCTGCTCGTAATCTACACAAATTGTCTTTTATACAGATTAATCCTACTTTATATAATTATCCTACTTCCTACTCATACATATTATAATACCTACGTGAAAGTTTGTGAGGAATTGAGGATGGATGGATGTTCGTTACTCTTTCACGTAAAAACGATTGAACGGATTTTGATGAAACATTACAGTAATATAGCATAGCACACAGGATACTTTTTATCCGGATAGACACGGGATCGATATTTAGGGTCAGCTCACACCTAGACGCGACGCGACGCTGCGCGCACACGACTCAAAATATAACTTTATTTTCTACACGAAAAGATACAAATTTCATTGTGAGAATTCAGAATACGTTGCACCACGCAGCGCTGATCACTGGCCTCTTCCAGTATCGTCGCGTCTTGGTGTGCGCTGACCCTTATGCGGGTGAAACCGCGAAGCGTTTCTAGTAAAGGTAATAAAGGCTAGTGTGAGAGGTGGTGACCCAGTAGTAATGGCCGCGACTTACGAGTTGTAGGTCGTAGGTTCGAACCCAGACAGGTGCTTTTTTTTTTTTTTTTAGGATGGGAAATCATCCAATGACTCCTCCTGCTCTGGGTGGAGCGGAAGGGAGTGTCAGACTCTTACTGACTAAAACCCATCCGTGTTCCTTCCTTAGCCCTTTATGTTCCGGGGCAGCGGTAACCCTTACGGACAATCCCGCTGCCCCGGCAGGCTTCGGCCCTAACGGGCCCCTCCGTGTCTGCTGACAGCTCTTTGAGGCGCGCGTGGAACACATACGCGCCGTCCGGCACGGGGCGCCGTCCGGCACGGACCCAGACAGGTGCTTTACTTTGTGTATTTTATTTCATCATTACTGCTCTCAAAACGGTGAAGGAAAACATTTGAGGACACCGGCATGATGTAGACCCAAAAATTCGAAGACATGTGACATCCACCAACCCGCACTAGGCTGTGTCCCAGCAGTGGGAACACTAATTCCCCGACAGATTTCGGTCACGATGGCCCATCTCAAAGGAGATTAGCCAGGTACGCAGGAGATATTATAGTGCACAAGAGTGTGCGTAAACACAGGTGCACTCTCTGTTCCTTTACTCTCATAGTCCGATGGGACGGCAATCCGACACGACCGAGGAGAGATCAGGCGCAGGACCAACGGCTTAACGTGCTTTCCGAGGTACGGGGGTGTCACATCACCAATTTCCAAACTCCGGGCTGCTAATGATTTCTTAATGAAAAAAGAAACAAAAAGTTCTTATGAAAAAGCCAATAATATTTAGCCCAACCTGGGAATTAAACCCAGGACCCCACGTACAGCAGTGGTGCATGCGACCATGAGGCCAGAGGGACAGTTTTATCACTAAAGTCGGACTTTTAATTAGCTGCAGTAAAATGACAGCTTATGTGTTACTTAAATTACTGAAATTGGCGTCTTTTTGTTTTTTCGCGGCCATCAACCAAATCTTGTTTTTCGAGTACAGAATAGTGTAACAAACGAAACTTATTTGACATGCATATCTCTAAACGCAGTCCGAAATGGGTTATTAAGAAATGTCATTTAATGCAGCTATTTATAAGTCGGAGTATAAGGTATAGTATAGGCTGATTATGACTGCAGCCAATCCGAAAGTGCCTTAACTGGGCAAAACAAAACACGTGTCTGAATCTTTGTGACGCCGCGCCTTACGCACGCAAAATTCTGCAAATTTTTCTGCTCAGATTAGTCCCAGTCGGTAGGTACACCCGCTGTCTCTCATAGACAATGGATATTTGAGTATTCCAAATGGGATTAAAAAAAAAAAACAAGTTAAACAAATAATAACTTTATTTTAATAATTATTAAGTTGATTTCAGAGTGACCATAGCACTATTGAAAAAGTTACAAAAATGCTTGAAGTTGTAACGTAAACTGAACTTTATTGCATAGGATTTAAAGTTATTTTTCCATAAACTCATATTTGTTTACATTTTTGGCAAATAAATAGCGAATGCACATTATATGTTTTGGTCTTTAGCGGCCTGTGCGGGTGTCATCAAGTACTAACATTATGATAACATTTAAATGCCTACGTTACATAGATCTTGAGAAAAATCTCTGACAGTAACCACCCTTTTCCCAACTATGTTGGGGTCGGCTTCCAGTCTCACCGGATGCAGCTGAATACCAGTATCTTACATGGAGCAACTGCGTATCTGACTTCCACAACCGAGTTACTGGGTAACACGAAACCCCTTGGAAAGACTGGTTGTCAGACTTTTGGGCTTCTGACTGCCCGTTTTTTACAGCTGTGCGACCAACGACCACGAGTCTCGAGTCTCGATGTGTAGGTTCTTAATGGGTGTTCACCCGTCACCCATCCACAAACCGACCGCGACAACCGTAGCTTAACCTTCGATCGACCCGTGCGGCTTAACAGCCGCACGGGTTTTTATTTACCCACGACCCCTCAGAACGCTATAAAATGACGATTTGTAAATTCTGTAGCCAGGTCTATTTATATCAATGCAGCGGCACGCGGAAATTGCCTTGCACATGCATTGCACTAATGCACAGTAGGTACTTACGCAAGTCGTATGTTTTAATTAATTTATTATAAATAACTTTACAGTCATTCACATAAATAATATCGACAATATACCTACTTATTTATGTACAGACGCCAGCACATCAAGCTACTACAATCTGTCAAATTTCTTTGATAGATTTTCAACTTTATCGCTAAAGTATAAGGTTCAAAGTTGATTGGGAAAATTTGACAGGCTCGGGTAGGTTGATGTGCTGGCGTCTGTACATCTCAACATCTGCCTAGCCTTTTCCCAACTATGTTGGGGTCGGCTTCCAGTCTAACCTGATGATATAATGATAAATGATTTATTTTCTGTAAGTAGGTTTGTACAAACAATTTTACATGTCAATCATATTTTTTTTAAACTAGATGAGGTCGGCGTTTCCTATCTGATTATTCTGAGAAGAAAGGCCGAAACAAACTCAGAGGTCACAGTCTCTTTTAAAGTCCAGACATAATCTTGGTCAGATCATGTGAAGACCATGTAGGTTTTTGACATTAATTGTTGTTGAGATGACATTGCGACTAGATTTTGAACGTTTTTAATTACGGGAATTGGCCTTTTAGTTTCTCATTGAGCAATTAGTAATGGAAAAATCCATTAAGAGTTCACCCGACGTGGTAATGGAAAAATCCATTAAGAGTTCACCCGACGTGGTAATGGAAAAATCCATTAAGAGTTCACCCGACGTGGTAATGGAAAAATCCATTAAGAGTTCACCCGACGTGGTAATGGAAAAATCCATTAAGAGTTCACCCGACGTGGTAATGGAAAAATCCATTAAGAGTTCACCCGACGTGGTAATGGAAAAATCCATTAAGAGTTCACCCGACGTGGTAATCGAGCCCAGGGTACCTACCACGAGCTCTTAACGCGATCCACTTTAGGACCTAAACTGAACTGTTCTGCTAATTCGTACCATGACGTCAGTTTAACGATTCAATTTAGGCCGTGCCATCTGGATACCTACCACGAGCTCTTAACGCTCATTCACTTTCAACGATCCAAATGCCGCTGAGTGTATTGGACGTCATGGCACGACCGTAAACGATGCAGTTTAAGAACCTAAACTGAAATGTCTTGCTTTTGAATCGTTTTTAAATAGATCATGGTAGGCCTCCTGGTTAGGAACTTCGTTTATGTTAATTATAAGTAATAATAATTATGTATTTTTATGTACTTAAATACCTACTAATAATACCTACTGGATGTTTTTTTTTTATCGTCTCGATATTTTAACAGGCTGTTCTACCCACGAATATAAACAACTTTCACTATGGGACCAACTCTGACCACGAAAAAAAAAATCTGCTGAAATACATTTTGGTCAAGTAGGTATTGAACTTTTGTATTAAAACAGCAGATTTTTTTTTCACCCTGTAAAATTTTGGGACGGTAAAAAAAAATAATTCTGTATAATTATAATATATTTCCTCTCTTTCCCAGCCTTGGGCCCCATACTGCCTCAAATCAATGTCTTCGGCCGTCAATTGGGGGTGTCCCCATCAGTCATGGGTATGGTCACGGCCGTCCTACCCCTGCTATGGGCAGCTGCCAAACCAATATTTGGGTACGTCGTCGATTTTTGGCCGGTAAGTCATCATCATCTGCCTAGCATTTTCCCAACTATGTTGGGGTCAGCTTCCAGTCTAATACGATGCAGCTGAATGCCAGTATTTTACATGGAGCGACTAACCTATCTGACAACCCAGTTACTGGGTTTTTGAAGTGAAAACTTCTTTAGGCGCGATGGGCATTTTTTGAGATAGGAAAAAAACCATTGAACTCTCGCCACTGTTACCGTAAGCGACACCGCGCGTGTTTTGTTTATAATACGATTAAAAAAGTACCAGCTTCGGATGTGTTCGGCTGCCCTCGGGATGTACTCGGTTTTAATGTATATCCGATATGTCAGTGAGTGATGGCAAAGTATTCTGTTTATGTTTTGTTTTCACTTCTGTCGGCACTCCCGGAGTGCCATTGTTTTTTTTATTTCGTAGGTACTTTTAATTATTTTTCCTCTAAGTAAAGTAATGTTTGTCAGGGACCAACCAAAGTAAAATTGTTAAAAAATATTTTTAAACAAGTTGATAGTAAAGTTTTGTTAAGCTTAGAGTTCATCCATTGCAGTCCCATAAAAAAGCTTGTAATACTAACACGCTATGGGCCCACGATGCCTGCCAATAAAACTTTTTTAAATTATAATTTTCCTACTAGCAGCGCCTCGCGGTTTCACCCGCATAAGTTTCGATCTCGTGGGAAATTCGGGATAAAAACTATCCTATGTCCTTTCCCGGGACTTAAACTATCTCTATACCAAATTTCATCTAAATCGGTACAGCGGTTTAAGCGTTAAGAGGTAACAGACAGACACACTTTCGCATTTATAATATTAAGTAGTAGTATAATGGATTTCTTTATCTTGAGCTAGTGTGGACCCATCCTGTCTGTAAGCGTAATGCTCATATGCTATATTAATTTTTTTTATTTGTTTTCAGGCGCATAGAAAACTAGTCTTCATGCTACTAATAACAATAATGACAACGTCATATTGTTGTCTCTGGTTTCTACCGATGCCTGCCCTCCGAGAAACAAACAGCACAACTCTACTGGAGTCAGTCTATCGACTGAACGACACGATCTATTTAAAACCATACAAGAACAACACTATCTTAGAAAAATACAAATGTCATTGGAACTGCAGCGTGGCGGGAAATTTTGACGTCTACCTGACAGACGCTCCGTTCATAAACACCGTTTACATAGACAATGAAGTGTCAAATTCGTCCTGTTTGACATTGTCTATGGGGTTTGACGATTTTCAAGATGGCGAAGTTACATGTATTCCTAAAGAGGATTGTAATTTACTTTGTTATGAAAATGAGGATGATATACATGGTAATAAAAGTAGGAGAAGCATAGACAATTCAACAAATGATAATTATACTATAATAGATTTAAGTAATCGAGTTGTTGAGACAGTCGAGAAGAAAAGTGATAACTTTTATATGACTGGTCCGTTTTGGGTGTTCGTTATGTTGACGTGTATTGGTACAGTCGCGTTCAATGTTGCTAACTGCATTGGTGATGCCGTATGCTTTGATGTACTGGGTAAGTTGTATTTTTATTAATTTTTATTCTAATGCCAAAGTAAGTTCTGTATGTTTTATTAATAAAAAAACTGCATTTTGATAATGCAAGTAAGTACCGCAGTCTAGAGGTCAGTTCGATTCCTAGGACGGGCAAAGTGGTGCTGGGTTTGACCGCTGTTAGTTTTATTACTTGAAGTTTGAGTTTGAAAAATCTATTTTCTTGAGACACGTCTGTGAAGTTTACCCAAAAAAAAAAAACTGATTTTTTGAAGTTATATTGCAAGTGACTATAAAAACAGCGGTTGATGACACCAAAGAGTTTTTTTTTTGTTTTGTCATATTTAGATAAACATAACCATCACGTCTGCGGAGCTTCACTAGCTAATTCAATTTGATCCTGTATAAAAAAATATATATATATTACAGGACCAGATCGAGGATCAAAATACGGTGCCCAAAGAGCTTGGGGCACAGCGGGGTACGGTTTGACAGCCCTCTTAGGTGGTTACCTTATTGATAGCGTATCTGGGGAGTACAAGGACTTCACTCCAGCGTTTGTAGTGGCGTTGGCAGCGACTGCTGTCGATTTGTACAGCTGTAGGGCACTTACGGTGAGTTGTTTTTTTTATTTTGACGTGAATACGTCTTTAAAATTGCTTCCATAGTGGGAGGCAAGTCAAAAAAACCAATGATAACAAAATCGAACAAATAAAGAACATTTTCGAAATGTCTTATTTAAAAAAAGATAACTGGAAATCTCTGTTTCTATGGAAAGTTTAAAATCAGTCTAATTTGGCTGTAACAATATGTTTCGAAAATGTTCTTAACTAACTTTTTAGACCTTTGTATCCTGCTTATGCGTACGAAGTTTAATTAAAATCGGTTCATTCATTTCGAAAAACAAGGGCTAGAAAGTTTGTATGAAATGCCGTCTCTTAAGAGTTGACCAGTTTCAACCGACGGCGCCCGTTCACAGAGAAGAGCTTCTTCCCAGCTATCGGAACATCAAAGGCTGATTAGATTAATTAATTAATTATTATTATAAATATTTGCAGCTGCCATCGTTATCAAGTCCAGAAGATTCGGGCAAGGCATTGCGCAATGTCCTCAGGATACCGAAGGTGATGGTGTTCATAACGTTTGCAGTAGTAGCGGGCACGTTCGATAGCTTCATCATCTACTACATGTTCTGGTAAGTTCTTTATGATTTTTGAATTATGAGACCACTAGCTTCTGGTCGCGACTTCGTACGCGTGTAACTTGTGTCCCCCCCCCCCGCCAAGCCCGTCATATCGCCTGCCCGCACTATTATTTTAATTTATTTCTTTTTACTTTACAAAAATAAAAATATGTATTAAAGAAATCCTGTAGGAAGCCAGAAGGCTTCTATCTCAGTAATCAGAATGTTTCACATAAATGTTGATTTTGACGAGTTATGCGAGTAGGGAACAGCAGATTTTTTTTCGCGACCGATTTCTTTAATTTTTAGGGTTCTGTACCCAAGGGTAAAAACGGGACCCTATTACTAAGACTCCACTGTCCGTGTGTCACCAGGCTGTATCTCATGAACCGTGATAGCTGGACAGTTGAAATTTTCACAGAATGTGTATTTCTGTTGCCGCTATAACAACAAATACTAAAAACAGAATAAAATCCATAAAAGAAACGTGATTTTTTGCCGTTATATTATACTAGCTTCCGCCCGCGGCTTCGCCCGCGAGGTATGTCGATAAAAACCCTATGGCCTTCCCCGGGATGCAGTCTTATCTTTCTGCCAAATTTTATCGAAATCCGTTCAGTGGTTTAGGCGTGAAAAGGTAACATACAGACAGACAGAGTTACTTTCGAATTTATAATATTAGTATGGATGTAGTGTTAAATATTGTATGGTGGTACGGATCCCTTCGTGTGCGAGTCCAACTCGTACTTGGCCGGTTTTTTGTATATCGTCAGTAGAGGCGATATCGAGCATGTGGCATAATTTATTGCATATAATGTGGTTTCTATACTGTATACATAACGTTAATATGAGCAATAATATACTGATATCGAATTATCGATACCATCACGTCTAATTTAATTTGACCCTGTGTAATGTAATCTGCATTCGCGGTTTATTTGCCAATAATGTAAACAAACATGAGTTTATGGAAAAACAACTTTAATTCCTACACAATAAAGTTCAGTTTAGGCTACAACTTGAAACATTTTTATATTTTTTTCAAAAGTTACTCTGAAATCAACTTTATGGTCATTGAAATAAAGTTGATATTTGTTTAACTTGAAATAATGTTAATTTGAAACATAAGTTTGAATATGTATTTCTTTCAGGTTTTTAGAAGAACTAGCCGAACAAACGGGACACACAGCCAAAATCAAATTGATAGAAGGCATAGTGGTAGCCGCACAGAGCTTCATTGGAGAGCTGCTTTTCTTTTTCTTCTCAGGTAAATTACTCTCTCACCCCCTCTCCCCCTCTCTCTCCCTCTCTCTCCCCCTCTCCCTCCCACTCTCCCCCTCTCTCTCCCTCTCTTTCCCTCTCGCTCATCATCCGCCTAGCCTTTTCCCAACTATGTTGGGGTCGGCTTCCAGTCTAACGGGATGCAGCTGAATACCAGTATTTTACATGCAGCGACTGCCTATCTGACCTCCACAACCCAGTTACTGGGTAATACGATACCCCTTGGTAAGATTGGTTGTCAGAGTTTTCGGGCTTCTGACTACCCGTAACGACTGTCAAAGATCCACGAATGACAGCCGGGACCAACGGCTTAACGTGCTTTCCGAGGCACGGAGGGGTCTCGCCCTCGGTATGTAAAGATGGTCACCCATCCACAGACTGTGCGGCGGTTATTATTTAGCTACGGGCCGCTCCCCCTCTCTCTCTTTAACTTATTTATAACTAGCTGCGTCCCGCGGTTTCAGCCGCATCAGTGTCGATCCCGTGGGAATATCGGGATAAAAAGTATCCTATGTGTTAATCCTGGTTATAAATTATCTGTGTGCCAAATTCATCCAAATCCATTCAGCCGTTTGTACGTGAAGAAGTAACAAACATACAAACACACTCACAAACTTTCGCCTTTTTAATTAGTGGACTAGCTTCTGCCCGTGATTTCGTACGCGTGAAATTTCAGCTCGCGACCCGCCGCGACGCATCGCATCGCATCGCGTTGCCCGCATTAATGGTTCGTTTCCGCTTAGCGTTCTTTCTGATCTTTTTTTGGGATCCGTACCTCAAAAGGAAAAATGGAACCGTTATAAGATCACTTTTGTCCGTCTGTCTGTCCGTCACTCAAGACCCTTTTTACTAGGGACACGTGGAGTTATCAAGTTGAAATTAATATCAAATACTCAGTGCTGCAATCCCTTGAAGCAGTGAAAAAATCAAACTTCTAAGTCAACGCAATCAAAAGATACGGGCGTTTATGTTCCGAAATCGAAACCTATTGGGTACTTCCCGTTGACCTAGAATCATGAAAGACAAGAAGCAATGTCATGTAGCACAAGTAAAGGAAAAAATCTGAGAATCTTAAATTTGTAGTTACATACCTACAAATGTGTACGGAACCCTCGGTGCGCGAGTCCGACTCGCCCTTGACCGGTTTTTTATAACCTAAAAATGTTTTTTTTTTGTTTGATTTCAGGTAAAATTATAAAGCGATTCGGTTACGGTACGACGCTGACGGTGTCTCTGTTCTGTTACGGAGTCAGGATGATCTGCATCTCGTTCATACAAAACCCCTGGCATCTTGTGTTTATCGAGGTAGGGACGCCATGCATTTATTTATTTATACAACGTGTTATTTTCTTTAATATCCCATTACTCTGTCAACCAGAATGGATGAATTTGTTAGTAGAGACGCCAGCACATCAAGCTACCCGAAACTGTCAAATTTTCCCAATCAACTTTGAAACCTAGTGCTTTAGCGATAAAGTTGAAAATCTATTAAAGAAATTTGACAGATTGTAGCAGCTTGATGTGCTGGCGTCTGTACAAAAGATGCCTATTCCGCATGATCACTTAAAAAAAAATTCGCCAAATCCTGCGGCGGCGCCAAGCCATGCCCCCTTAAATTTTTCGCATATTAGGAAAGCGATTACGCAATTAGTTGCAACCTGCACTGCGCAGCTTAGTGACGCATCACGTGTTCTCATTTTGTGAATTTTACGGACGAACTATTTGACCTTGGCGCGCTTAATAGAGAGCGCCTAAATTTTTTCAGTGCAAGCAAAAATGAACTTAGTGGTGGTCAGGCGGGAGTGTCCGCGATAGTACATTATGGTGTTGCCCCACAGAGCATAATGCAGGGCCCCACGTACGCGCTGTGCTACTCCACCATCGTGGGCTACGCGGCGCACGTGGCGCCGGAGGGGTACTCCGCCACCGTGCAGGGCATCGTGGCAGGCATGGACGACGGTGTTGGTACGTACTGACTGATAAATAACCCACAATGTATAGCCATTTCTTTGTTTTTTTCCCGGCTGTCATTCGTGGATCTTTGACAGTCGTTACAGGTCTTCACAAGCCCGAAATTCTGACAACCAGTCTTACCAAGGGGTATCGTATTACCCAGTAACTGGGTTGTGGAGGTCAGATAGGCAGTCGCTCCATGTAAAATACTGGTATTCGGCTGCATTTAGTTAGACTGGAAGCCGACCCCAACATAGTTGGGAAAAGGCTAGGCTGATGATGATGATCATATGTGTCTTCTTCTTCATGTCTCTAACACGACTGTATTTTAGCTCTTGTTGGCCCTAAAATTTTCCACTTCAAAGGCGTTGTCGGTGGCAGCGCAGAGGTCACTTTGGCTGCATGTTTGCTACCTCGATGGAATGGCAGAAGGGTGTGATTGTGGAGCTATGTCAGAAACCATGCTCCACCTCGTATCCTGCCTTCTGTGTCCTAAAACATGCAGTTAAAGTGACCTCTGCGCTGGCAGACATATATATACTAGCTGGGCCCTGCGGTTTCACCCGCGTAAGTGTCGATCCCGTGGGAATATCGGGAAAAAAAAATATTATAATAATAATATCTTTGGACATTTCACACAACGCCATATAGTCCCAAGCTAAACAACCTAATGCTTGTGTTATGGTAACAAGATGGCTGATAAACTACTTATATACATTTTTTTTTAAATATGTCCATATTGTAGATAAAACACCCAGACCCGGAATAAATACTTGTAGGTCTTACAAATATTTGTTCCGTGCGGGAATCGAACCCGCGACGTGCTGCGCAGCAGTCAATCGCTCAACCACTGCGCCAACCGTGTCGACTAGAAAAAAGTAACCTTTATGTTAATCCAGGGTGTCAGCTACCACCATATTTTTTTTATCAAAATTGGTCCAGCCGTTTGAGCGTGAAGAAGTAACATACATATAAACACACACACACACACACACTCACAAACTTCCGCCTTTATAATATTAGTGTGAAGTATACTAGCTGTTGCTCGCGACTTTGTCTGCGATCCAGATTGAAAAGTAGCCTAAGCTATGTCCTTCTCCAGGTCATTGCCTACCCATGTGAAAAATTTCATTGCAATCCGTTCAGCTGTTTTAGCGTGAAAGCGTAACAAACAAACAAACACAAATATTATTTTTTTGTTTTTATTTATAATATTAGTTTAGATAAGTCCTGGGTTCGATTATCAGGTCGGGCAAAGTGTTAATGCGATTTTTATTTATAATTTCTTTTTAAAATTGTGTTTTTTTTTTTCAATTCGTACACAGGGTTCGCCATAGGATCCCTGGTCGGTGGTCAGCTGTACAGCTGGCTAGGAGGCCGGGCATCCTTCAGAGTGTTAGCAGTGACGGCAGTATTAGGCTCAGGACTGCATGCGATACTATTCGCTGTAGTATCCAAGAGTGACGAGCGAAAAGGTTAGTATTTTATACTATTTTTTTTATTTCCTTACTCAAGGCAGCCAATGGGGGGCTCATGGCTAAATAATAACAGCCACTCGGGGTCTATTGAAGGTTAAGCTACGCTTGCCGAGGTCCGCCCGAGGATGGGTGACCATCTTTTACATACCAAGGCACGGAAAAGTCCCTACTGTCATTTATAGATCTTTGACAGTCGTTACGGGTAGTCAGAAGCCCGAACTTCTGACAACCAGTCTTACAAAGGGGTATCGTGTTACCCAGCAACGGGGTTGTGAAGGTCAGATAGGCAGTCGCTCCATATAAAATACTGTAAAGGCTTGTTTGGTAATAAATCATTATCTTTATTCCTTGTTCCTCTTCTTACAGCTGAGAAGCAAGTATCGATGCAAGAAGCGACGTCAGAAGAAGGCCAGAAGATGCTACAGGAGCACAGTAGCGCCATCTACAAAGACACGACCGTACCGCTAAACAATGAAGAAAAGTTGGATAGGTAACGGTAATAGATGACGCTAGTTTGAATTTAGATAATTTTGAAACTTATTTTAAAACTGAGAAGGACTTTCCAGAATAAATTAATATGCCCTGTTCATTTTATTATAGTTTGCGTGACATATAGAAATAACTTTTTACTTTCGATTGTCGAATAAACTTTGTTAACGTATTTGTTAAGAAAAAGTCGTGAGGAAACCGGCAAGTTCTAGAACCGAAAATTCGAAGATATGTGACATCCACCAACCGGCAGTGGGCCCGCGTGGTAGATTACGGCGAGGAGAGGACGTGTCCCGCGGTTTCACCCTCATAAGCGTCGATCCCGTGGGAATATCAGGATAAAAAGTACCCTATGTGTTAATCCTGGTTATAAACTATCTGTGTGCCAAATTTCATCAAAATCCGTGCAGCCGTTTGCGCGTGAAGAAGTAACAAACATACAAACACACTCACAAACTTTCGCCTTTATATTAGTGTAATTGTTTATAGGTGTCACGAAAGCCATTCTTTTTCGAACAGATCATAATAGTTATTGAATTTGTGCTGCAGAAACAAATAATTAGCTAATTTGTTGCGTGAGGCGCCACTGACGAGCGCGCTTCGCACTCTCAGCCTCATTGCTGATGACGTAGGCATATTCTGTTGCGCTTTGGGTGAATTTGAAAGAATACCTATAGAATTTGTTATGGTACGAGCATTGGAACTATTTAATTTTTAAGTGTACTACAATATCACATTGGGTCTAGCCTGTAAAGATATTTATATGTTTGGAGTGAATAAATAAATAAATAAATTTAAATAGAAAATAATCTAAAGGGGGTTTAATATTTTTACTTATACAGGGTGAAATTTTAATCACTGTTTTCCTCTTAAGGGGTCATTGTACTCATCATTATGAACAACTTTTACTATGAAACCAAAAATGAAATAACGAAAAAAAAATCAGCTGTTCCATAGGTTTTGACGAGTTATCCGAACCTAAATGTAGGGAACAGCTGACTTTTTTTTCACGATTTCTGGTTTGGTCCTATAGTAAAAGTTGTTCATAAGGATGAGTACAATGACCCCTTAAGAGGAAAACAGTGATTAAAATTTCACCCTGTATAGAGCCTGGCATACCTACCAGCCGCCATTTTGCGTTTCTTTTTTTCAAAATGGCGGCCACGCATGAAACCCATGTCAAACCCCGTAAAGTGTCACGTTTCCGTTCAAAGTTGATCACCATATTTTTTGAACTTGCTTACATTTTGTTTCAAAGATGTTTGATTATTTTAAACATTCAGAATGATTAATTCAAACACCTATGTAACGGGATGAAACATGAAACTTTATACAGTCTGGTCTTATTATGTTTTTTGTTTGCATTGATGTCAGCTATCGATTTTTAAAGGTACCATGCGTGGCCGCCATTTAAAAAAAAAATGGCGGGATGTAGGTATGCCACGGGCCTTCAAAGCCCTTTCATAATTTTGCAAATAAACTTGAAAAAATGTCTGACTACCCACTTATCAATATAGTCTAAGATTTGCAATAATTGTGCCATTTTTTTTTTATAAAATAGGTTTATTTATTTACAAATACTGATGTACTGCTTAAAATACAAGATTTTTTATTACGAATTTAGTAATGTTTATAAAAATGATGCAACCATTATGGTGTTTATGGTATACTTGTATAGATATACATATGTTATATTTTTCACGAAAGCTGATTGAATATTTTTATAAATTATGGAGCCTTGGCATATCATAATAACCTATATAGATCGATTGCTGATTAGGGGTTTGGTCCTATTACGTTTTCTGTTTGCATTGATGTCAGCTATCGATTTATAAAGAGACCATGCGTGGCCGCCATTTTGAAAAAAAAAATGGCGGTCCTTTAAAGCCGTGTGTGCAGACGAGAATACGACAATAAATGAAAGCACTGACAAAATGAATGCTTATGATTATTTTGAAACTGTCGACAATAAAAATTGATTTTTCAAACAAACCAAAATAGCTGGGCCGACTATGGGTTTTGCCAATCTTTAACTAGCTATAGTGGCTAAACTATTGGATATATTTAGTTGAATATTTTTATGTAGACTTCGTCAAAAGTTTTATTTATTGTCGTATGTCTCCACCTTAGAGGCTGCCTCCACGAGCGTGAGAATCGCGGCGATATTATCGTCGTGTCACGTATTTCTATACACTCTCTTAGAACGTGTCTCCACACGGCGATGTCATCGCCGCGAAAATTTGATGGCACGGCGAGGCTATCGCCGCGATTCTCTCGCTCGTGGAGGCGGCCCCTAATATAACTTTTGTGACTGATAGCTCGTCGGTTGTACCAATGCAAGAAAGAGATAAGACTTATTCGTCCTACATAGGGTCAAATTAAATTAGCTAGCGGAACTCCGCAGAAGTGATGGGCTAAAACATTAAATGTATTTTATTTTTATTTTATCGTGTTGAGATATCGATAGCCAACACGTCTGCAGAGTTTTTCTAGCAATAATTTCTCTAGAGGTGACCTCTGGTGGTGGCAATTAGAATTAAAAAATTACAATGAAGTGAAAAATAAGTGACTGGCTTGGCGATGGACCTGTTGACACCCCGTTGTGTGTTATGTGCGGACGCTACTCGTCTTCACGCACATTCACAGCGTGTTTGTACACCAGGTTACCACAAGCAAAGCGCGCGTCGTTTCCTGAGATAAAAATATTGTAACTTTGTATACAGTTACCACAAGTAAAGCTCGCGTCGCTTCGTGAGATAAAAATACTGTAACTTTGTATACAGGTTAGCACAAGCAAAGCGCGCGTCGCTTCCTGAGATAAAAATACTGTAACTTTGCATAGAGGCTCGGAATTTAGTCTGCATTTTATAATTTATAATAACGATGAACGAAATAGTTTAATAGTTATAGTTTGTAGGTTTTGTATAGTTTATTTTGTATGAGGAGGATGTTAAGGTAGCGGTGAAAGCTTCAGGGTAGATCGCGAAATTCTAATTTTCGTAGGTTTTCTGTAATTTGTAAGTCGCGAGTCAGTTGTATGTTTTCTAAAATATGATTCGCGACCTTTAACATTTAAAAAAAAAAATTATTGCATTATAAACATTAGAATCATCAATCATGATTTCATGAAATAGTCATTGATAGAGTAATATGATCTTAAAGAGTAGTATTGATGATTATAATTCTTTAAATAATAGTAAATTATGATACGTGTGACCTAAGCAATCCTTTATTGCACGGCGTGATAAACTTAAGTCATACGTATCGTATACTATTTTATAGCACTTGTGACCTAAACCCGCACTTTTGCTTTTCTGTATTAAAATGGAGTAGTTAAGTCACGGAAAAGCGTGTTTAGGTCACACAGTGCTATAAATATTTGTTACGGCCGCGAATCATATTTAGACGAACACTGCCTATTTTCTGGCTGAGGCATAGAATAATAACAGTTATATAGTTTTAAAATTAAAAACAGCTTTAAAATAAAAATATCATATCCTTTCCAAAAACTTTAAAGAGCTCGAAAGTATGAGCTTTTTTCAATAATACTATGTCAAAACTAGTCTAGATTATGTTAAAGATATACAGGGGCTAATTAAATTAGCTAGCGAAACTCTGCAGACGTGATGAGCATCGATATCTAAACACGATAAAATAAAAAAGACTTGCTGGTTATTTTAATTACTTGATTAGTATGAGTTGAGAAAATGTTAATGTTAATTTGACCCTGTGTTACAAAATGCAGGCTAAATCTAGTTTGAAATAAAGCCAACACGTTTATTTATTTATATAATCAATATATTAATTTTATTAAATGTTTAGTAAAATATTATTGTTACTCAAGGGTTCAATAATACACTTTCCCGGTCTTTTAAATCGAACCACCCCGCACTTGTTTTTGTATATTATATATATCATAATACATACACTGAATCTTTAGTATTATGTATAAACATTATTTATTTATTAAATTTGCTAAACTGCTTGTGAGAGAAAATTGTGGTTGTGGTCACATTACACATCTACACACGCACATAGTCGCACCCGTATAAGAGTCTAGCCTAGTGGGTAGGTTCGATTTAGGGGTCCGGGAGTAAAGCTCAATATTTCTGACAAGAAATATATATACATAAGGGCTATAAGAAAACTAAATAATATACGTAAAGACGCCAGCACATCACGCTACTAAAATCTGTCAAAACAAATTTCTTTAATATATTTTCCACTTTATCGCTAAAGCTTAAGGTTCAACGTTGATTGGGAAAATTTTACAGTTTCGGGTAGCTTGATGCGCTGGCGTCTGTACACATAAAGTGGCTAAACTTGGAATCATGCGCTCAAAAAAAAAAGGTGTTTTAGTTGTATTAACAACTGTTAAAAGAACTTTGCAATAAAACGGGTACATTACCAGTCGACAGCGATGCGGATTAATTTTTCGACGCCATATTTTTGTTAATAGTTTTATTAGTCCGCCAAAACCACAATTTCGTACGTTTTTTTTGCAATTTGCAAGTCAGTGTCAAGTTGTATGTTGAACAAAATATGAGTCGCGACCGTAACAAATATGTATTTACATAATTTTAATATTTTAGTTCATATATCCGTATTGAATGACTATTTCGATGAAATATCAATCAGTAGGGTTATGTGTATTGAACAATTTAATTTCTTGGATTACTTTGTATTTAAAACAGTTATTTTAATTAGATAGAAGTTGTTATTTTTTTATATTTCATTTCAATTACATATGAAAAAATAAAATTGGTAATATATTTTAGTTTTATGTTTATAAGGTACAAAAAGTACATCGCGTAAGAATTTATTGTATTTTACCTACCATGTTTTTTTATTCAAATAAATAAACAGATAATTATAATATTTTATAATCGTTTTATTTTACACTTGTAACATAGTACTTACATTACGATACTTGTGACTTTAGTTGTCCATTATTGACTTCAGTCACAAGTATCGTATACTATTTTATAGCTCATGTGACCTAAGACCTCGTTCACACGGAGAGATGATCAGTACGGTTTTTTGCGGTAAAAAGTTGGGATCACACGTCAACATCCCAATGTTCATACTGTTAAAAACAAATGCAGTATGAAACTGCCATGTGATCCCAAAATTAAACAGTTAAATGACGTACTGATCGTCGCCGTGTGAACGGGGCCTAAACCCGCATTGTCACGCTTTTCTGTGTAAAATGGACTACTTACTTGTCACAGAAAAGCGTGACTTTAGTGCGGGATTTGGTCACACGGTTCTATAAAAAGACTTAAAAGCTACCATAATCTTATTTTGTACTATTTTTACTGGCCACAATATTTATAACGAATACAGTCGAAAGTCTGACAACCAGTCTCACCAAGGGGTATCGTATTATGCAGTAACTTGGCTGTGGAGGTCAGATAGGCAGTCGCTCCATGTAAAATGCTGGTTCAGCTACATCCGGTTAGACTGGAAGCCGACCCCAACATAGTTGGGAAAAGGCTATTTTTATTACTGATTTGCAATATCATAAATTATATTCACCAAAATGATGATGTCAACTGTCTCAAAAGTGTATTTTTTTTTACTTGAGTGGCAGTCGAGGTCATGAAATGTGTGAGCATCTCGCTCCCTCGTTTCATGACCGCAACTGACACAAACGCTGTTTTATTTTTCCAATTTTGTTAGTTGTTTTAGGTTAGTAGTCAGTAGATGGCGCCTTGGTAGCGAGATAGTCGAGGGCACGCTGTATTGCAGGAGGGATGGGTGGCGGCGTGGGTATGTGATCACCTCTGGCCTCGAAACCGTTCTCCCCGGCTGTATAGAGGACGTTTATCACCTGGAATATAGAAATAAACATTTCGTTTACTGACAATGTTTCAATTACTTTCAAATATTAACGCTTTTTCATGTGCCTCTCGACTGCACGACTGTAAGAAGCCATCAGTATTACAAATGTAATGCGCATTTTCACTATGATATAATTCCCATGGACTCCACGGCTGGACCGATTTTTGATGGGACCATAGAGGAAAAATTTGATGGGACTTTCACTGGCAGATAGCTGATTTTATAAAGAATACCTAACTACTTACTTTTATTTTATAAAAAAAAATGGGTTTTGCGCAAAAAAATTAAAACCCATGAAATCCAATTTGTTTTCCGACATGAAAAACGTGCATGGAGAAAAGCTGTGACCGAATGGAGGCCAAGGTTAGGCCAAACAAACTAGGGCCGTCCGAGTAGATTGCCGACATCGTCAAAGTCGCGGGAAACACCTGCATACTAGCCAGACTGGCAGCGCAGGGCGGGGAGCGGCGCGGGTGCGGGAACGCGTGCGATCTGCCTGTTCGCAGTCGAGCGCGGCTTCGTTCTGAGTGTTGCCGTGTCCAGTGTTTATCAAAATATAATATGGATGAAGAAGACTTATTTTTACTAGGAAAAAGCTCGAACTAGTTTGAGAACCCCGGTCCCCGAGCGGGCCGCCCGCGCCCTCACTGCGGCCACTTGTATGAACGAGCTATGGCGTGAGTTGCCTGCTCCCCGCGCCAAGCAGCCCGCGTCGCTCACTGCACCCGCGTGCCCGCTTGGACGCTCCAATGAAGTTCTTAAGGCCAATTCTCGTAATTTAAAACGTTCAAAATCTAGTCGCAGTCTCATCTCGGCGACAAACAAACGTCAAAAACTTGTCAAAATGTAGGGAAATTAGAGGTATTTTTGACAGTTTGAGACTGAGATCAGACTGTGAATGTTCTTAAAATTACGAGAATTGCCCCTCTTATCTCATGCTGACATAACTCAATTTAGACAATTTTTGGGTACGCGCAAAGATCTCGCTATGAGGACTTATCGTACTTGTTGACGCATAAAATTAAAACTAATTGGATTTGATTAGATTAATTAATCATGAATGCTTGAATTTTGAACGTATGATTAACTATTAATGAGATCTGAATAAAAAATAATCCGGAAATAATTCTGACCTATCTACTAATGGGTCACTGTTCCATTAATCATGATGTTTGACTACGCCGCGCCGCGCCCGCGTTTGCAGTCTGGCCAAGCACTGAGAGACGCACGGAACTAGGAGTAAGGCAAAAGAAAGGCGAAGTCTATAACCAGTAGTGGGTGATTCCGGGCTGAAATTATGATGATGAAGCGAACGAAGTCGTGGCTGTGCCCACGACTGAAATAATCTTCGAGGATGAGGTGCCTAAATCCTTGCTTGCTTTGAGAGCATAAAGCCAGTTTACCTGTCCATCTGGAGCCGTGTACTGGTATTGCCCCTGCACGAAAAGGCTTGGTTCACCTGCACTGCCAGGTTCGAAGCTGCCTTTCTGTTCGTGGAAGATACCGCCCGCTGTGGATCGTAAATTACGCAAGTTTTTCATATCCAAACTATACTCCATTTGTTTAGGTAATTATATAAAGGTAAACAAAAAAACCACGTGAACGTAACCGTCTAAATCTTTTATCTCTTGTCATGCTTTTTTTTTTTTTTTTAAGGATGGGAAATAGTCAAATGACCCCTCCCGCTCTGGGTGGAGCGGAGGGGAGTGTCAGACTCCTACTGACTAAAACCCATCCGTGTTCCTTCCTTAGCCCTTTATGTTCCGGGGTAGCGGTAACCCTTTCGGACAATCCCGCTGCAGTTGTCATGTTACGTCACAGTTGTACTCTTCAATTTAGTAACGTTAAAATTCGTAATAAACGTAGGGTTGAAAGATGTCGTCGGTATAAAAAAAAAAAAAAATTGCTGTTCCGTAATTTTTTATCGCGTAGGTATTGGACTTATCTATGAAACAGCTTTTTTTTTTATAGTCAGCGTATAACTTCTACGCTAGTCTCGAATTAAGTGCTAATTTCATTTTGCTCATCGGTCCCTGGCAGCCTGTATAAACTAATAAATTAAAAAAATATGTAAAACGTTACATGTTTCCAGGGCCCATTTGTAAGACCCGTCTTCATGAGGTCCATCGAAGTCCTGTCGAACGATCTGGTCGTCTTTCTGACACGAAGAGAAGGTGGCTGCAACCAGCACCTGGAAAAAATTAAGAAGACATTAAATAACAGTGCAGTTAGAGCCATTAGACATCGAGTCGAGACCTCTCCGTGTTTCGGGATCCCGGCTGTATTTATTTGTTTAATACTTCAAGCACATAAATGTATAGAGGCGGAAATAATATCATAGGCATATTCTACCAGAAAAAGAGAGAAAGAAAAAAAAAAAAAAAAATTCTATTCGTAGATCTTTGACAGTCGTTTCGTTTCGGATAGTCGGGACCCGAAAGTCGGACAACGAGTGTTGCCAAGGGGTAACGTGTTATCCAATAACTGGGCTGTGGAAGCTAGATAGGCAGTCGCTCCATGTAAAATACTGGTATTCAGCTGCATTCAGTTAGCCTGGAAGCCGACCCCAATACAGTTGGGAAAAGGCTAGACAAATTATGTTTTTTTTTTTCAATAATTGGACGCATCAGTAATCATATTTAAAAAAAAAACAATTCAACCTATTCATATTTTAGTTTAACCCTGCCTTATATCTCTCCGATTTCAACACGGCCTTTTGAAGACGCCTAAAACATTTTGCAAAACGTTTTTATTCATTACTTATCATCCAATTATGACAGTCGTATAGGTACTTACTTATATGTAAAAATAAGATTAGCGTGTATTATGTATGGCCTTATCTTGCAACTGAGAAAGTACATTAGTTATGCAACTCTTGCAAAACATTTACTTGAATTCCATGTTTTTGATGCTCCAAAGTGAACGGCTTGAAATGACAGCTTATGTCAAGCATGTCACCCATTTGTCAAGATGGCGTCATCATACCTACGCGCTGCGATATAAAAGCCTGACTTACACGGTGCAATTTAATAATTGCCTCAGCCATAAGCTGTAGCAAAAATAAAAGTTGCACCGTCTTATTCCATTTTATTGTATCCCACAGGCAAGAAACTAGCATCGTGTTTATCATAGGGTCAATTCTCGGACCTAATTTTAAGCATAGATTTTAAGAACGTTCACAGTCTGATTTCAGTCTCGATCTGTCAATTCGCTACATTTTTGACAAGTTTTTGACGTTTTCTCTTAGCGTTCTTTTTTTTTTTTTTTTTTTATCTCGGCTCGTAAGGGTCATTGCGTGATGTTATATAGCCTATATAACATCACGCTAACTGGAATAGGTAAGTATCCAACACAAAAATAATTGTTTAAATCCTACCTGTAGTGCCAGAAATTAGCGCGATCAAACAAACAAACTCTTCAGCTTTAGAATTAGAATATTAGTAAGTGTAGATCTCAGACCAAATCAAAAACCAAGACAGATGGCTGTCAACAGTAAAGTGAAGCCGGTTTCGTAAACATGTGTGCACTTAGTGAGGTGTAGTTTGATTCTAAATGGTTGTAAATTTGTGCGTGTGAGCGTGTATGCACAGAGCGGAGGTGTAGTTTTGGCATACATAATCATAATCAGCCTATAATGTTCCCACTGCTGGGACACAGGCCTCCTCTCTGTGAGAGGGAGTGGGCCGTAATCCACCACGCGGGCCCAGTGCGGGTTGGTACCTAGATGTCACATGTCTTCGAATTTTTGGTTCTAGAACATGCCGGTTTCCTCGCGATGTTTTCCTTCACCGTTTGGAGAGCAATGGTGATGAAATAATATACACAAAGTAAAGCGCCTGTCTGGGTTCGAACCTACGACATACAACTCGTAAGTCGCGGCTGTTACCACTGAGCCACCATTGCTCAGTTTTGGCATGCTTCATAGTATCGTTCTCAACGCTGTCTTGGTTTTTTATTTGGTCTGAAGTTTAGATAAATAAAGCGTAAGATGCCTTTATTACTCAACATAAAACTTTAGAAATATATTTTTTTATATCCATTTGACACACTATCGCTAAACGATCTCAAATAACTTCGTAACCCACTTATTTGAACCGTGAGAAACTTGCAATCAACCGATCGCATAATACAGTCATAGGCGAAACTTTTGAATATTTTTTAATAACTAATTTAAAATGTTTATTTGCGGGTCGGTCGAAGGTTAAAAGCTAGCGAGTGTGGTCCGGTGGGAGACCCCTTAGTGCCTCGGAAAGCACGTTCAGGGGATGCGCTAAGGTAGCCCGCTAATTACAATTTTTCTTACTCCACTGTCCGTCTGTCTGTCTGTCACCAGGCTGTATCTCATGAACCGTGACAGTTAGACAGTTGAATTTTTCACAGATGATGTATTTCTGTTGCCGCTATAACAACAAATACTAAAAACAGAATAAAACAAATATTTAAGGGGGCTCCCATAAAAGAAACGTGATTTTTTTGCCGTTATAATATTATATGACATAACACACTATCAGCAGCAATGGATTTCATTTTGACAGCTAGACAACATTCACTGCGTTATTTACGTTGTTGAGCAGACAATTTTTTTCGAACTTAAGAAGCAATGGATTAGCAGAATCATTCAGATTGTGATTTATATTGTTAACACAATTAGTGTGCAGTGGTTTGTTAAAAAGTTTTGTCATAAACTTTATCAGTCTTTATTGCTCCTACTTCTAATACCGCGGCCTCCTCTCTGTGAGAGGGAGAGGGCTCTACCACGCGGGCCCAATGCGGGTTGGTAGATGTTACGTACAGACGGACGCCAGCACATCAACCTACTACAAATTGTCAAATTTCTTTGTTAGATTTTCAACTTTATCGCTAAAGTATAAGGTTCAAAGTTGATTGGGAAAATTTGACAGTTTCGGGTAGGTTGATGTGCTGGCGTCTGTACCTTCGAATTTTTAACCGACTTCAAAAAAGGAGGTTTCGTATTCGACCGGTATGTAGGAATTATTTATAAAAGGTTCAACAGAATAAAAGAAAGTCCTGAAAGTAGTTTGTTTATAATTCACTACTGAAATGATTTCAGTAACTTTTAATATAGTTTTTTTTTTTGTCTAAAAATTATGTATTTTGCCATACTGACTAGCGATTGAGTCAAAGAAAATGAAATTTTATGTCAAGGCAATAAGGCTCAATTTTAAATGCATATAGTAATGCTAGGGTCAACCCAATCAGTGAATGTATTAAATTAATCAGACTTGACTGATATTTGATTTTACTTTCCATAAGTAGTTACCGGTTTCATAGGTCACGACATTACTTGAACTTTATTTTCTTAAATAATCATCAGAGTAGCTTTTGCCTGATGGCTCGTGGGTAAACAATAACAGCCGCACAGGTCTATCGATGCCGCGGTTGGTTTGTGGATGAGTGACCATCTTTACATTACCGAGACCCCTCCGTGGCTCGGAAAGCACGTTAAATCGTTGGTGCTGACTGTCATTCGTAGATCTTTGACAGTCGTTACGGGTCGTCAGAAGCCCGAAAGTCTGATAAGCAGTCGTACCAACGGGTATTGTATTATGTGAGTAGTTGGATTATGTGGGGTTCCATCGTTTTCCCGCTAGGTATTTATAACAGTACCTAGGTATGCTGAAACCTGATTTGTGTTGTCTTTGACTGCATAGAAAAGAAAGAGAAGCGCGATGACACAACGCTGGTAATTTATTGCAAAATATGAAGCAATTACCTATTTATAAAAAATCTATTGTTTGGACTAAACAATTAAAACACTAGTGTTTTAGTACTTATGTTGCTTGTAGAATAAGCTGACAAAAAATCATAAAGATTTTATGTATATTGGTATAGTTTTTATTGTAAAATGAAAGTTTTTAGAGGTATCTTCATGATTTTTTTCTATCGTATCAAATTAGTTGTGTTACGTTTTCAACACACTATCTACCTAGCATTATATTATGTATATAATGAAGAATATCATATATTTTTCTGATTTTGTTTACTGTAGTCTGTTTAGTGTAGTCTACTGTACTCTGTAGTATACTTTTATTGTTTCTAAAACTTGCGTTTTTTTGCGTTTAAGTCCTGTAAGCCCCTTAAACGGGGTTTAGACATAACTAAACCACTGCTTATAAATCTTTTTGGGGAATAAGCACATGCGTGATGGTAAGTATATAATAAAATCACTACAAAATTCTTGATATCCTTAAATATTTTTTTCAATTGGTAACACCAAATTGGCGAACAATATTGATGCAATATAAAAGTTAATTATTTTATTATCTATTCTAATCTTTTAAGTAGTTAAAGAAATGTATTTTCCTAATAATAAAATTAATCTCCGGGTGTTCTCGTCTAGCTAACGGAGAGTACTTGCATAGACACAACCTTGTAGCCAGGATAATCCATCAGCAGCTTGCTTTGAAATACAACCTTGTGGAATCGGAGGTGCCGTACCTACTACAAAAAGTTCTCGAAAATGGTAATATCACATTGTACTGGGATCGATCCATCATCACTGACAGGACTATTGTTGCCAATAAGCCTGATATAGTGGTGGTGGATCGATCAGAGCGGCGCGCAATGATTGTTGACATAACCGTCCCGCATGATGAGAACCTCGTGAAAGCCGAGAAAGATAAACAAATCAAGTATCTTGACTTGGCTCGCGAGGTTGTCGACATGTGGGATGTAGACTCAGCAATCATTGTGCCGATAGTCGTAACAGCCAATGGATTAATAGCCAAGAGCCTCGACCAACACCTAAGGAGGCTCTCGTTGGACAGCTGGATCAAGGGCTTGATTCAGAGAGCGGTACTTCTGGACACGGCTCGCATTGTTAGGAGGTTCCTCTCTCTGGAGCCCTGACCGCCGGTAGCTTGGACCTTGTTCCCGATACCGGTGGGCTACTATTTTTTATATTTTTAAATGTTTTTATATCTTTATATCATAATATTTAAAAATATAATTTATATGTGTATATAGTAAAATAAAGAAATTAATCTAATAATATTCAAATTTTTGTTTTATTTTATTTATTCGCTTCGGACGGAAAATACTTATGAGATAGAAAATAAAACCTGATCCATTAATATTGTGTCTAACATTAAAAATAAGCTAAAACCCAAATTGAATTAATTTCCAATTGAATTAAGAGAATAAAATAAAATGACAAAAAAGGCAGTGGAAATTAGTAAAAGACACACGAGTTGTCCCACTGCAACGGCCACGACTTACGAGTTGTGTAGGTCGTAGGTTCGAACCCAGGCAGGCGCTTTATTTTGTGTAAATTATTTCATTACCACTGCTCTCAAAACGGTGAAGGCAAACATCGTGAGGAAGCCGGAATGTCCTAGAGAACCAAAAATTCGAAGACGTGACATCTACCAACCCGCACTGGGCCCGCGTGGTAGATTACTGCAGCCTCACAGAGAAGAGGACTGTGTCCCAGCAGTGGGATAATTATGCTATGGCAAAGAGGCATTTTTCATACTGTATTCGGTTTTAATGTAAGTATATCCGATATGTCAGTGATGGCAAAGTAGATATTCTGTTTGTGTTTTCTTTTCACTTCTGTCGGCACTCCCGGTGTGCAACAGTTTTTTTTTATTTGTCTGTTTTTTGTTTAGCCTATACTATCCCACTGCTGGGCAAAGGTCTTCCCTTAGTCCTTCCAGGAAGTCTTTTCCCGCGCCATCGCTTTCTAAGCCGCTTGAGTAATTATTACAAGAAAGAATAAAAAAATGATAGTGAAGCTATTTGGTGTATGTGAGAGAAGTTTCAGTTCAAAAATAACAAAACTGTCGTGACGGTCAAGGTGACTTTTTTCGGTAAACTGTTCATTTGCTATGTGTGCAGACTTTAACGTTCGATAAGCAAGTATTCGCTTATGTAGTTTTTGAATGATATAAGAAACACGAATGTCCCTGGCACAGCTTGACAAAGCAATGAAACAATATGGTGGCCCCCAAATTATTTAGATATACTTAGTTTACTAACATTCAATGTTAAATGACAAATATATCAAAATGTCTTATAAAGGGCAACACTTGCCATTCACGATTCAATTGTTTCATTGTTTTGTCAACGTAACCGAACTGACAACATTTTGGCGGGAATTTTAACATGTAACTGTCAGTCAATGTGTCAAACTATTTGCCCTTTTGAATGAAGCAACAGGGTAGCCCGCGAAATTCAAATTTTCTTATGTTTTTTGCAATTCCCAGGTCAGTGTCATACATGTATTTACAGAATTATTGTATTTATTTACAATACAATAATCCTACCTATTTCATAAAATATCAATCATTACTATTTTATATTACTAAATTATTTTATTAGAAACAGCACGATATTCGTTCATTTGAAGGTAATAAAACAATTTAAGTCAGTAATTTGACATTTACGCCACATTCGCACAGAAACAAACACGCCTAAATAACTCAAATGCTTTGTTTCTATTGTCAAAAAGGGTAAATTCCTTAAGGTTCATAATAAATTCAAAATTATTAATACCTAATGCTTCTGTTAACTTGACAGCTCTGAGCATTGTTTGGAAAGGCATATATAAAATACTAACTTATAATTCTATCCCACTGCAGCGTATTCACAAACATACGATTCACTATCGTATCGACAATGACACTTGTTCGATAACCTGATTTCTGAACCGAAGGACCGGCAAAACGCTATTCACAGATCCGTATGGAAGGGTTTTTTTTTTAGGTGTGTATACGGGGAACGCTACAAAATGGTAGTAAATAGATATTCGTGGTAGAAAATTTTAAGTGGTACATAAATGATTGTTATTGAGTATTTCACTATGGGCAACTATAGATTATGCATTCAGTAACTATTAACAAATAAAAAACAGTAAGCAATGACTTTATTAATAAATAAAATTTACTGATTTCTATTAAACTTGCTTTGTAAACTTCAACTTTCTGTCAAACCTGGAAATCTGGAATAATTATTTTTCTGAATCTTGTTTTGAGCTATAGAGATAATTGAGAACTACGCGGAAGACAAGGCGGTATGGTCGAAAGACTATAGCCTGCCCTTTTTGGGCGAATTAAAAAAAAATAAAAAATATTAATTGAGGAGTGAAAATTTAGTTTTTTTTTTTAACAGAAAAATGGTTGTATGTATTTTATCGGTATTTAAACAAATTACTATTTCCTCATTTTAATTTTATAAAACGTGGTACCTAATATTGAAAATGCATATTTTCAGAAAAGAGTGTCATTGGAGCAGCGGCAGATGCTCTTTGCATTCATGCAAGGGCATGAGGACCTTGCCCGGAGCCGTGTTTTGACACTTATTGCTTAGATTATTCTTTTTTAAACAATATTTTGTTACTCGATAACACTTCCGACAGCAAATACCTATCGGAAGAATTGATGTCTTCATACCGTATATGAACTGTCAAAATTGTACGGTTTCGGATTTGTGAATAGCAATTATAGGATTTCGTCGATATCATTGACATTCGATACGGTACCAAACCGTGTCGTAGCTTTGTGAATAGCTATGCAGGTCAGAAATTACACTTCTTATTAACTCATTTCGTATGCATGTCAAATAAGTTTAGTTTGTTACACTATTCTGTACGAAAAAAAAAGATTTGGCTGATGGCCGCGAAAAAAGAAAATGACGCCAATTTCAGAGTAAGACATAAGCTGTCATTTTACTGCATTTGAAGTCCGACTAGAGTCTATTATATTGTTTACTAAGTGACCAGTTTGGCAATAAAAATGCTACCATTAAAACGTAAGTAAAACGATTAGTTTTTGTTTTTAATGGGAACCGAGCATAGCCTCTTCCTATTCAAATACGAGTAACTCTTTGTGAAATATCCAATGACATTACCTATTAAATAATTGATGTGGTAGTAAATCCATGAAGCGACAGGTTCGTGAGCAACGAGACGGATTCACATTTTAAGTTCTAATACGTGTAACTGCCTGAGAACGATGTAAACTAAAGATTTAACCTTTAAAATGGCCTTCACGAAGAATGATACTATGTGTGGGGTGCGCAGTCAGCACCGCTACCATCTTGCTGAATGGCTATTGTTTAGCTGTGCCCGCTATTTATTTTGAGTACAGAGGCCAGCACATCAAGCTACCCCAATCTGTCAAATTTCTTTGATAGATAATCCACTTTACCACAAAGGTATAAGGTTCATATTCAATTGGGAAAATTTGACAGATTGGGGTAGGTTGATGTGCTGGCCTCTGTACGTGTCGGAAAATAAATTGGAACTAACTAACTATTTAAACTAGACACTTAATTAAAACTAACTAACTTACTATTCAAATAAATACAAAAAAGGACACTTAGGCGTCGAAGTACCTACTCGTCCGCATCGCTGTCATCCGGAAACGTGCCCTGGGGGCCAAAAGGCCACTTTGGCAGAATCAATTATAACAATTCATAACACGCAATTCAGCTACATATGACAGTTTTCTAAGGAGATTCGTAAAATTCTATAGGTACACCTCTGCCTAACCCTTCAGGGATATATATATAGGTTGTGAAACTGTCAAACAGATGAATTGCGTGATAAGAATTGTTTTATGATTCTGCATAAGTGGCCTTTTTAGGCCCCCAGAAGACTGGCAGCATTGCCACGTTGAATGGCAATGCTAATTCTTTGGCCAAAGAACGACCCAGCCTGTCACGTGAGGTGTCGACCAGCCGGCGAGAAATTTCCTTAAAAAGGAGACGCGCACTCGGGCCCCATGACCCCAGCGTTTGGACCCCAAACGGCTCAAAGCTGTAGTTGCCCATAAGGTTACAGTATTTGCGCCGGTTGAGGGTCTCAGCTGCCGCAAATATGATCATTCACAAAGTTTTAAGAACTCAACAAATACTTACTTTTAAAAATGAGTTCTCCCATTGACCTTGATAATAAAGTAACGCTTTAATTTTAAATAATCACTCAGTCAACTGTGTTACACACTTGACATCGTAATAAACGCAAAGTTATTTGCGAAATAAACACATGACATAGTGACTTGGACCATGATTTTGAAGTTATGTGGATGTCGTGGCCAGAGAATTAATCATTTTATGAAGTGTTCGACCATTTTATGAAATTGTTGTATTTCATGAAATAGAACATTGACCGCTACTCAAATCATGATGTGGTCTAGCCAGATTATTGAATACTCAACGTTTGACGATACGAACAGTTAAACGAACGACTACTTCACGATGTGGCCATGGTCAGGTCAAGAAATCAATTCTAAGATTAGGCCATTACATGGACACTTGGACAGTCTACGGCCCGCCCGCACTTAGGACTCCGTACGAATTGGAGTGAGTTCACGCAAGAACACGCACATTGTCCACACTTGTATAATCTAGATTCGTGGCACCCGATCCTTCAAGCCCTTAGGCCATTTGTCCACCGCCAACGTCAGTGAAGAATCAAAAACAAAAGTCATTTATTCAAATTAGGCTGAGAATCAGCACTTTTCGAACGTCAAAATTACATAAGACAGTCCCCCAAAACGCCCGCCCTTCACCACTTCCTAGTGCTTTCGCTGGGGAGAAGAAGTGGCGCAACAAACTCTCCAGGATGAAATTCTCGAGGTTTATCCTTAATCATGTAGGGCATTAGACTAGAGTGTCTATTTTTGACACATTTTTGGTGAAAGAAAATATTGAGAGGAATACTCATAATATTCTGAAATCGCCAACACGCAGCGAGCAAGAGTGGTGATTAATGCTTATTCCTTGAATGACCCCGCATAATCAGCCTATAATGTTCCCACAGCTGGGACACAGGACTCCTCTCTTCGAGAAGGAGTGGGCTCAGGGCTGTAATCCACCACGCGGGCCCAGTGCGGGTTGGTAGATGTCACATGTCGTCAAATTTTTGGCTCTAGGACATGCCGGTTTCCTCACGATGTTTTCCTTCACCGTTTTGAGAGCAGTGGTGATGAAATTTACACAAAGTCGGTGCCACCACTGCTCTCTGAATTGAATGACCTGAACTTATTATTATTTACCAATTTGTAAAACTGGTAATTGGCCATATTTTGTGCATGATGCCTAGCTGTAAGTTTTCCAAACATTAAAAAAATAAAATAAACTGGTTGGGGTTCTGCATTCATATTTTTATTACGTAATGAACTTGATCAACACTTGAATAGACAGATCACTTATTTATTTTTACATTCTCTTCTATCAATGACCTATGACGTGTCGAAATATATAAAAAAAAAATATTTTACGGATCTTAAACATTTAGGTAAATCACGATTTCTCTCTGTCGGTCTGTTTGTCCGTGAATGCACTTTTATCTGGAGAACCACTTGTCCAATTAACGTGATTTTTAAATTGAACTATTTAATGAAATTTAATGTGACGAAAGCTTTAATGTAATTTATTTTTGCATACTTACAATTATTTGTAATCGACTAATTGTGCTGGCAACACCGAAACGATTCTCTTTGAAAAAGCTGTCAGGTAATGGCGGGAAAGTGCTTTTTGGAAAACATTCTTACGCGTCATACAAAGTACTCTTTGGTACCTACCTAGCTATAGCGTAGGATTGTGTTGGCATTAGCTCCAAAACCCGCGTCCAGAGGGCGACACTTGACGTTTCCCATTTTGATCGCTGAGTTAGACCTCTATTCCATACTATCAAAGAGTACTTTGTATATACGGAAATAGAGAGCCATCTTGCGCGATTTGAACGATAACATTAAAAAAGCGCCCTCTGCGATTAAAATACTAAACTACATCCGTGTCAGTATTATAATCGCGCGACCTAGATCCATTCATGGTCCAACTGTTTTCTATAACAGAGATAGTAAAATTATACCGATATAAGTATTCAAAATCTGTTTACTACAACATATTTAGATATTATTTAAATTACACACCCACTTACTAATAAACGTATTATATCAGACGAATAGTTACACACCGATTTCTCTCTTTCAGTCGTCAGTAATTTGATTTTCGACAGAAGACAAAGCGTTGTGTAACTATACAGACGATACACAATGTTTATTAGTAAGGGGGATATAGGTACAACGAACGATCACAGCAGACAACGAACGATCACAGCATTCACAGCAGAACGACATCAAAACAACAACAGCCATTTTTGTTTATTACTTGCCAGTGCTGCCAGGGCGTATATTTAAATATCTCTAAATTCTTACCAAAGTATGTAAGATCTTTTTATTTAAAAAATTTTATCAGCAAAAATGACTTATCATCATGGACACGTATGTTTATATTTAATTTATTCTAACGAACCCTATATTTACAATAAACACTCTTTGCTTATCTCCAATAATAGAACTAATCAAACTTCTATGTAGCAAATAATGAATTAATTATGGCAACACATTCTTAACAGTACTACTAATATTATACCATTTATTTAGGGAGAACATTGTAAACCTTAGTGTAGTATTATATTTTGAATATTTTTTATTATCCTATATTATACGCCACACTAGCGCCTCTGATTGTACAATACTAAACTGACAGATTATTATACTACGAAATTGTAAAGCTAATAACCAGCTGGAAATATATCTTTTGTACATGTCATCTGTAATAAGTAGGGTTATCACAATGCTGTTACAGGGTTTCTACGAGTAAGATTGTAAGGCATGCATACTATACAAAAGTACTCTGTGTTACGCGTTGTCGCGTCGAGGTTGTAATAACTGCACAAATTGGTCTTTTACATTGCTGGTCACAAATGTCTTCGAATTTTTCTTTCTATGAAATGCCGGTTTCCCCGTGGCGCGCTTTTTACTTGTAACACATATAATATAATACTCTAGTACTTGTAGTAAACAAGTGTTCAAACACGCTGTAAACGTGTGCGTGTACACACACACACACCCACACACACACACAATTTCGACTTCGCCCACAGACTACTTAGAGATACTACGACTTCGCCATCTTCGCCATTGTCTAGGACGGTACTACGACGGCGTGTTTGTAAGGTATTATATTCAAATATGTTTCCAATTGATGTTACTTCAAGTTAAACAAATATCAACTTTATTTCAGTAGGGATTAAGTTGATTTCAGAGTGACTAGTATTATTTAAAAAAATGTTTGAAGTTGTATCGTAAAGTGAACTTTATTGTGTAGGAATTTAAGTTATTTACACTCGGTAACCACCGAATTAATCCTCAAGATTAAAACAATAAAAATATTTGATTATTATAATAAAATATCTAATAATTATGCATTGTTTTAATATGTTAAGTGACATTCCTAAGCAGATTACGAGAGATAATTAGCGAAAATATTATTTCTATGTCCGTTCCAATCTCCAAGATCAATCTGCCTAACCCTTTCTCAACTATGTTGAAGTCGGCTTCCAGTCTGATGGATGCAGCTGAATTTTACATGAAGCGACTGACTATCTGACCTCCACAACACAGCCGATGACAGCCGCGACCCAGTGGCTAAAAAAAATCAGCCTGTATTGTGTTAACAATACAGAATGACTTTTTTTACCGGTTCCAAATTACAGGATGTTCTACCCATTAATATGAACAACTTTCACTATGGGACCAACTCTGAAATCACGAAAAAAATATCACCTACTTGACCAAAATGTATGAAACAGCTGTTTTTTTTTCGTGATATGAGTTAGTATAATTAATATAGACATTATACTGTGGCAGGGAGGGGATTGATGAACCACGAATCAACTGCGGCAAGCGTAACTTAACCTTCGATGAACCGTGGCGGTATTCAGCTGCATCCGGTTAGACTGGAAGCCGACCCCAACATAGTTATGATAAGACTAGGTAGATTGAATAAATAAGTCGAGATTTATCTGACGTTTTCTTCTTATAATGTCAATGATGTCAAAAATTATTTTCAATAATATTATTATTTTATTTTATTTATTTATTTATTTATTTTTAATAATAAATAATATTAACATTGAAATCACATTGAACCATGACTTTTAAAATCGAAAGTATTTAAAATAAAAATATTAGGCACCTACTTAACTGTTCCGTTCAAAACGTTCCTTGAAGGATTTTTTTTGAACCAGTTATTTTTTACTTAAAAACGTATTTTTCTTCCTTTTTTACTCTTGCTTTTTATATTTTTATTATGACATAAACTCACGCCCTCTTTTAATGACAGTAGACAGAATCTACAGAATGCCACCTGTAGACCTGCTACGTTACTTTCATCATTCATCAGCATTGCCACGTATGGCAATGCTGATTCTTTGGCCAAAAAATAGGCCAGCCCTCTGGTCACGTTTCAAAATTAAATATTATTATTCCAGCTGTTTAAGAACTTAGTTATTAAGGTTAAATAAAGAAGGTCACTATATTATTATTATGTCCTTCAAGGGTGTCCCCTCCCGGCGATTCCACTCACACCTGCCTTGTAAATATATTTTGTTAGTCGCCTTTATTCATCCTGTCAACTGTCAACATGGCAACATGACCAATTATCTCTTTTTAATTTTTGTCACTACATCTTCCTATTGAAACCGAACCGCATTTTTAATTATTATTATGAACACAACGATTGAAAAAAAAACTAATTAGGATGGGTTTTTTTTTGTTTATAACACAATTTTTGTAATAACGTGATTATAATATTTAAATATTTGTTATAAAACTTGAATTAGACAAGGTTAGAAGTAGATGGGTACGTTTTTTTAAAGAGACTAGTACTTACGTGTGACTTTGCTGACTTTACCGCGCACTTCGGTGTATTTGCGTAACACCATAACATTAACCATGGCATTCATTTTGGCAAATTTTTCGAACACATAAAGCGATGGATTAGCAATATCTTTCAAAATAATTCAGATTGTGACCGATAGACTGTTGCCAATAATTTAATGTCTTTGTTTGTTACGCAATTATACGAGGCTGGATTTGTGCTCGGTTGATGGGGATCCGGTCGCCCCATTACGTGGTTTTTAAACATAACTGGCGAAATGGACGTATTCCACTTTGGGCACCCACTTCAATGGCACCTGACACACAGCGGCACATTCACCGGGTGCTTAATGTGGAATACGTCGCGAAATGTCGTGTAATGTAATGCTAAAGTACTCCTCTGTCTTATCCTTCGCGGACACAAAGCGTAAAGATATAATTATGTTATGTTTAGCAAAAAAATTAGTAAATGCAGCGATAAATAAACTTTTATTGTAATCCAGCCCGCGCAAACCATTATCAATCTCAATCTAAATAATTTTGAAGGATATTCAATCCACTGCTTCATAAATTACTAATATATTATTCGTCGATTCGCCCAAATTTATTCGCCCGAAAAGTACGAATCAACACTTTTAAATAATATTAAGTACCATTTCTTTATGCGACTCGCACGAATTGTAACATTTTTATTTTGATTATACAATGAAGTTAGGAAAAAAGTATACAGGCTACGTTTAGTAATTTATGAAGCAGTGGATTGAATATCCTTCAAAATTATTTAGATTGAGATTGATAATGGTTTGCGCGGGCTGGATTACAATAAAAGTTTATTTATCGCTGCATTTACTAATTTTTTTGCTAAACATAACATAATTATATCTTTACGCTTTGTGTCCTCGAAGGATAAGACAGAGGAGTAGGTACTTTAGCATTACATTACACGACATTTCGCGACGTAATCCACATTGAGCACCCGGTGAATGTGCCGCTGTGTGTCAGGTGCCATTTAAGTGGGTGCCCAATGTGGAATACGTCCATTTCACCAGTTATGTTTAAAAACCACGTAATGGGGGGTGACCATGGGGCGACCGGATCCCCATCAACCGAGCGCAAATCCAGCCTCGTATAATTGCGTAACAAACAAAGACATTAAATTATTGGTAACAATCTATCGGTCACAATCTGAATTATTTTGAAAGATATTGCTAATCCATCGCTTTATGTGTTCGAAAAATTTGTCTGCTCAAGAACGTAAATAACGCAATAATTTTGTTGAACTGTCAAAATGCCCCGCGAACTGCCACTGAGAAATTCCTGATGGAAAAACCCAGAAACACACAGACAATTAAACTTTAGAATATTACAGTGGATAAATAGACATTCTAAGTAAGATCATGACGTGAATACAAAATTAATGCGAAGGACGCCAGGGTAACTGCGAAATTCAAATTTTCTAAGTTTTTTTGCAATTTGCAGGTCAGTAGATATTATAACTCTGTTAGAAATCATATTTTTTATGGTTGCGAAGTTGCGAATCATATTTTAATCAACATACAACGTGAAACTGACCTGCACATTGCAAGAAACGTAAAAAAAGGACTTTGAAGGTCCGTGGCATAACTGGCATAGGTACAGACGCCAGCACATCAAGCTACCCCAAACTGTCAAATTTTCCCAATCAACCTTGAACCTTACGGTGCAGCGATAAAGTTGAAAATCTATCAAAGAAATTTGACAGATTGTAGTAGGTTGATGTGCTGGCGTCTGTACCTACCGACTGTCGCGCCAATTTTTTTTTTTTTTCAAAATGACGGCAACGCATGATATACTTATAAATTTCGCGGGCTTGACACTTCTTAAAATGACACTTCTTAAGAACTCTTTCGGACTTGCGAATTTCGGACTGCATTTAGAGATATGCATGTCAAATAAGTTTCGGTTGTTACACTATTCTGTACTAGAAAAACAAGGTTTGGTTGATGGTCGCGAAAAAACAAAAAGACACCAATTTCAGTAATTTAAGGCGACTACATGACCTAAAGCGCAGTCACTATCGGACTGCATAGAAAAGAAAGAGATGCGCGATGACACAACGCTGGTAATTTATTGCAAAATATGAAACAATCATCTATTGTTGATTTATCAAACACCAAACAAATAAAAACCGTATACTAAAATTCGAGGAATTAAATTGTCTTTTATATGGTGAAAGTTTTATAAAAATACACCCGATAGTGTTTGCGTGATTATCGTTTTTATGTCCGCGGTAGACATTACTTTACAAACTAATTACACTATGTTAAAAAAATATAATTGCAAATATTCACATATCAAATTATGAAGCAAATGGTCTAGTATAAAATGTATTTCTTTCAAAGAAATCAATCCGGTAGATTAGGTCATTGTATTGTATTTATTTCGGTTATTTCGGTTTTCGGTTATTAGGTGATTATTTCGGTTATTTTTTTTCCATCTATACATAACGAGACTCCTCCGTGCCTCGGAAAGCACGTTGAGCTGTTGGTCCCGGCTGTCATTTACAGATCTTTGACAGTCGTTACGGGTAGTCAGAAGCCCGAAAGTCTGACAACCAGTCTTACCAAGGGGTATCGTATTACTCAGTAACTGGGTTGTGGAGGTCAGATAGGCAGTCGCTCCATGTAAAATACTGGTACTCAGCTGCATCCGGTTAGACTGGAAGCCGACCCCAACATAGTTGGGAAAAGGCTAGGCAGATGATGATGATGAGATTAGACGTGATGTTGAATTTAAAATCATTAGAAGTCGTATATCTGCGCCTTAAGTAAGTAACACATAAGCTATCATTTTATTGCAGCTAATTAAAAGTCGGACTAAGTCTTGTGGACTTGGCAAAGTCGTTAAATCTGGCAAAATTAAATATTACCTAATATGCAAGCAATAGGTTACAGGTCAATGAGGTTCAGAATATTAATAGTATTAGAATAATTTGTTAGTTCCTACTAAAAAACTCTATTTTAGTGTTTTTGAAAATTGACACTTAGAGTCGGACTTTTAAATAGCTGCAGTAAAATGACAGCCTATGTGTTACTCAAATTACTGAAATTGGCGTATTTTTGTTTTTTCGCGATCATGAACCAAATCTTGTTTTTCAAGTACAGAATCAGAATAGTGTAACAAACGAAACTTATTTGACATGCATATCTCTAAACGCAGTCCGAAATGAGTTATTAAGAAGTGTCATTTTACTGTAGCAATTAAAAGTCGGAGTATAGATAAAGTGGGATTATCTATGGATTTTAAATGTAAAAAAAAATGGTAGGGCTTGCGTACCTAATTTGTCAGACGTTATGAACCTCGCACGTGGCTCCCTCTGCTGGGACACAGGCGTCCTATATGTAAAACATGGGTGCTCAAACAGTTGAGCGCGCCCCTTTGTAGTACAGTGGCAGAAGGGAGGGTGCGGCTCTTCAAAAATACAATAAATATTTCAAAAAAAATATTTTCTTAGTATTGGTAAAGGTTAAGGCTAGATTCCAAAATCCAAACGTTTTATAATAGGTAGGTACAAAAAAATGTGTGCATAATTATACAAGCTCGCTGCGTTACATTATACATTCGCTGTTTTTATTCAAACATACAACTATCCAGGCTAGACCCAATGCGATATTGTTGTACACTTAAAAATTAAATATTTCCAATACTCGTATGTACCATAACAAATTCTATAGGTAGCTTTCTTTCAAATTCACCCAAAGCGCAACAGAATATGTCTACGTCATCAGCAATGAGGTTGAGAGTGCCGAGCGCGCTCGTCAGCGGCGCCTCACGCAGCAAGTTCGCGCGCGCGGTACCGCCAGCAACCGCGACTGACGGCGGCGGCGTGTTGTATGTTTTGATTTATTTTAATATTTTTGCTTTGTCAAACGTGCTGTATCTGCCTAGATTATAAGATAATGATTTGGTCTTCTGTAATTGGATGCGCAGTCACAGTAGTATTTGTCCCTGTTCTTGTAAACTTGCATGAAATTGTGTAGGTAGCCTCTGTTCTATCCAGATAAAAAAGTAACTCAAGACAGATTATTCGTTCGACATATTATGTCGTTAATATACAAAATCAAATAAAAGAGGACAAAGAATAGAACCTTGTGGTACACCAGAAGTGACATGCGCTATGCAAGAAGAATGACCATTAGATGATACAACTCTCTGACTACGGTTAGTAATGTAGGAAGTAAACCACCTCAGTAAGTTTCCACGGATTCCATTAAACGCTAATTTATTGAGTAATATTTCATGATCTACTTTGTAGAAAGCCTTGGAGAAGTCTTTATACACTGCGTCCACCTGTACACGGCTGTCAACATTATCAAATAAAAAGCTTGTGAGATTAGTGATTGTGGACCGCCGTTTAACAAAACCGTGCTGTTGTTGAACAACATTATTATGCAGAATAGGATATATTTCATAATGCCTCATGCCTTCATAAAACCTCTCAAAGAATTCGGTCCTAATGGTATTCATATCACAGTTAGGAGCTAAATAATATCAGCCGCACGGGGCGATAGAAGGTTAAGCTACACTTGCCGAGGTCGGTCCGTGGACGGATGACCATCCATTGCATACCGAGACCCCTCCGTGCCTCAAAAAGCACGTTAAGCCGTCGTTGATCACGGCTGTTATTTCTAGATCTTTGACAGTCGCTCTGGGTAGTCAGAAGCTCAAAAGTCTGACAACCAGTACAAGACAAACAAGACCAAGTGGTATCGTATTACCCAGTAACTGGGTTGCGGAGGTCAGTTAGGCAGTGGCTTCTCGTAAAATACTATAATATCCTTGGACATTTCAAACAACGCCATAATAGTCCCAAGCTAAGCAACCTAATGCTTGTGTTATGGTAACGAGATGGCTGATAAACTACTTATTTTTTTTTTTTTTGTAAATACATATGTACATATTATAGATAAAACACCCAGACCCGGAACAAATATTTGTTCCGTGCGGGAATCGAACCAGCGACATGCTGCGCAGCAGTCAATCGCTCAACCACTGCGCCAACCGTGTCGTCTAATACTGGTATTCAGCTGCATCCGGTTAGACTGGAAGCCAACCCCAACATACCTAGTTGAAAAAAGGCTAGGCAGATGATGATATTATATCACTGTTGTCAAAAACGACAATATTAATGCATGAATATGATGTCCAAATATCTATCATAATAATTATTTATGAGTTTGACGCGTCTTCAAGTTCGAATGTTTAAATATGTATATGTATTTATGATTTAATTTATATTAATATTTGCCTAACATCGTTGAAGTGGTCGCAAACGTGACTAGTAGAGAGGCCCAATTGAATATGAACCTTATTCCTTTGTAAGTAATAAAATTGAAAATCTATCAAAGAAATTTGACAGAGTGGGTAGCTTGGTGTGCTGGCCTCTGTACATGGGATAATTGCGTAACACACATGGCTTCCATTCTCCGTTGTTGAGCAGACAAGTTTTTCGAGCATATGAAGCAATGGATAAGCAATATTATGGTGCTGGGTTTTTGGGTTCGATCCCCGGATCGGGCAAAGCGTCTTAGGTATAAAGTGTTTCCGTTTGAAGTTCATCCGTATCGTCTCGGAGTTTAGATAGGATGTGTGACAGTGTCAGCAGGCGCACCGGGCATCGGCGGAGGGCGGCCAACGCCCTCTTCCAGCCCCCTAAATGGGTCCAGGGGTGACGGACTCGGGGACGTCCGTCGCCCCCCACATATCATGACGCGAGGTGGACGCGACGCTTCTTCGACGTCGCGGGGGAAGTCACACACCTCACGGGTTGCGGAAGGATCGCGACCCCCGGCGTAGGTGTGAGATGGAACACTGGGGTGGTTTTTTGTCAGTATAAAGAGTCTGACAGACCCCGCCGCCCGCCCCAGGGTGGAGGACATCCATGAGAATTTTATGTGACGGTCAAGGAGAATAGGTTCGCCACAGACTTATTACGAGTAACATGTGCATAGCATTCGAATGGCACATTCGAATTGTCTGAGTTGCCCATTTCAAAGCGTAGTAGGTACCTATGGAGAAACTCCATGGACAGTCTTTTAAATTATATTGTTACAAAATATTGGTTGTATTGCTAATGAAACCGCATTAATGAGCAGTGATGGCTCAGTGGTAACGGCCTTGACTTACTTAGGTCGTAGGTTCGAACCCAGAAAGGTGCTTTACTTTGTATAAATTATTTCATCAATCACCACTGCTCTCAATACGGTGAAGGAAAACATCGTGAGGAAACCGGCATGTTCTAGAACCAAAAATTCTAAAACATGTGACTCCCTCTCACATAGACACTGTCTCCCAGCAATGGGAACATTATACCAAAAGCAATAACTACCGAAACCATTCACGATCGTATGCAGCACTGGCTGACGTCATCACGTCAACGCCAGCTGTCGCTGAAAACCAGCGCTGGGGCACTGTCTCGTATAGAGTCTTAGCATTATGCTGAGCGACGCATGTTTTCACCCAAATTGTTTTTTTTTTCTTTCTTTTTACACCTAAATTCTTTTTTATGCAGATCGCAGCCCATCAATGTCAAAGTCGTCATCAACGCATTATATATATTTATCAATCAATACATATTTATGAGTCTGACGCGCCTTTGAACTCAAATATTTGATGTTTACACAATATTCATATAATTTTTTTATTTGTGAATGCTCGTTTTTTGCTGATTAAGTTGAAAGTAAACAATTAAAGATCAGTTAGCTATGAGATGTTGACACTATTGACTGTTGTTTCAATACACTGACCTATAAATAAATAGGTCACACACACTTCAATTTTATTTATTTGTATGTATGTATAATATGTTGTATTCGTTTTGTCATCGATAAGGTAGGTCATTTCAGTCCCTGTTGCAAAAAAATATAATTCCTTTAAAATTTGCAAAATAGTTGGGCAAAGGTCATCTAAAATAGTTGGGCAAACGTCAACTAAAATAGTTGGGCAAACGTCATCTAAAATCAAGTTGATAGCGTTAGTAGTTTAGCTGTGACAGACAGACAGACTGAGTCGCACCATAAGGCTTCCTTTTTACCATTTTGGTACGGAACCATAATAATGAGCTGTTCCATACATTTTGACCGCGTAGCGCAGGCACTTTTCTATGAAACAGCAGATTTTTTTTTTGATAACTGACCAAAAATATCGACTCCAGGGATTCAGAATCACAAGTACTGAATCCATACATTGTAACAGGTTGCGCGATGCCCCGCCATCGCCATCATGTATACGGTACCTTTTATAACTACTTAAAACAAAACAAAAAAATATCTGTCTGTTCCGGCTATTCTCCAAAACTGCTGGACCGACTTTCATGAAATTTGGCATACTATTTGACTACACTACCTGCGGTTGATGACCCAAAAAAAGTATCAAATTAATTTCTGTTTCGTTCATCATGTTTAGACATCAAAACACATCACATCTGCGGAGTTTCGCTAGCTAATTTAACTTGATTCTGTATAAGAATTTTAATGTTTATCTTATTAGTATAATACATCATTATAATGATGCTGTAGCAAATTATACCTATCAAATTAAAAGTCATGGCTTTTAAGAAACTAAGAATTTGTAATTTAGAGACATGAACGAGAAATCCTTGTCCTAACATGTACAGACGCCAGCACATCAACCTACCCCAATCTGTCAAATTTCTTTGATAGATTTTCAACTTTACCGCAAAGGTATAAGGTTCATATTCAATTGGGAAAATTTGACAGATTGGGGTAGGTTGATGTGCTGGCCTCTGTACCTAATTATGGAATGCAGTGTCTGTCTGCTAAATTGGCTATTTGACAGTTATAACGATAAAATATTAAGTATGTTAGATATATCTAGTAGGTTATAGGTTCACAATAAACATAAAATAGGTTTTATGTAAATTAAATTGAAAATATTATATTTTTGCAAAATAAATTAATGTACTTTTTTTATCTGTGGATTACAAACACTCGAGCTCAAGACAACGTGTCTTTTAAAATAATTATTTTTGTCCTCTTCTCATCTCATCCCTACAGAAGATCAAGGTCATGATCAGATCAGCCTATAATGTTCCCACTGCTGGGACCCAGGCCTCCTCTCTGTGAGAGGGAGTGGGCTGTTAGTCCACTACGCGGGCCCAGTGCGGGTTGGTAGATGTCACATGTCTTCTTCTGATGTCTTCTTTTACCTTTTCACACACGTTTCACAGGTCAAACAGACAAACAGGTGATCAGGGATCACAGACACTGAGGTTCCAGCAGTGTGCAGTGGCTAAAAGGTTACATGCTTGTGGCAGTGGCAACATTATAGGCTGAATATGTATATGTCATCATCATCAGATCATCATCTGCCTAGCCTTCTCCCAACTACGTTGGGGTCTCAGAATACAGAAATGGTTGGGGTCGGCCTCCAGTCTAACCGGATGCAACTAAGTACCAGTATTTTACATGGAGCGACTGCCTATCTGACCTCCACAACCAACAGTAACGGGGTAAGAAGGGGTAAGACTGGATGAATAGATATGTAACGTACGATTAAATGTATACTGTAATCCGGTTATTTCCTAATTTTTACCTAAGAAAGAAAGAATAGTTTGACATTTGGGATGTCGCAGTAGCGTAAGAGTTGAATTAATGTTGTGGAAATAGGTATCTACTAAATTATCTGCAGTGAAATCTCGACTAACAGATTGAGACACGATGGAAAAATTGTCGTAAAAATGTCTTCTAAATAATCATACTGGGTCAAATTAAATTAGGTAGCGAAACTCCGCAGACGTGATGGGTATCGCTAATTAAACATGATAAACGAAAAAAAGGGGTTAATGACCTTAGGTTATCAGTTTTAAAAATCTGTTTTTATTTTTGTAAACTTCACAGATGTGATGTGTATTGATATCTTAACACGTTAAAACATTAAATAAAACTGATTTTCTCAACTGATACTTAGAATACCCCGAAAAAGACCATCAAATCTTTTTTTTTTTGTTTTATTATGTTTAGATAGCGAAAGTCATCACGTTTGTAGAGTTTCGCTAGCTTTATAGCTGTTTAAGAACAGGCGCGTGGCCAAAATCGGAACTAAAACACGCACCGCCTTCAAAGACAGTTCCGTACGCACTAGAACATGGAGTTGCGTACACCAGCACCCCTGAGCTGATGCAGCTGGCTACCAGTGGTTATTTTACAATTTACACGAAGCGACTGCCTATATGACCTCCACAACCAGTGGCGGATTTACAAACAGGCTGTGTAGGCTGGAGCCTAGGGAGGCAGATTTTAGGGGCGGCAAATTTGGGGCTAACATTTTTTTTGAAATTAAAATGATTGATATTTATATACCTACCATGTTTTTTTGGAAATAATAGATAAACAAATCGAGTGCTCAAATTCTGGCTTCTACCGTAGATTTGATCACAGTTGCCGATCTTTACAAATCTCTTTGCAAGTTTTTCGTAGCTAAACGTGAACATTTTAAGTATTTTCGAAGCAGTTTACAAAAGTCATGTAATCAATAATGTCCATTATTGTAGAGGTCGGTAGGGGCGGCAAAATTTAAATAGCCTACTGGCGGCAAATGTGTAAATCCGGCACTGTCCATAACCGAGCCACTGGGTAATATGATACCCCTTGGCAAGACTGGTGGTCAACTTTCGGGCTTCTGACGATCCGTAACGAATGTCAAAGATTACGAATGATTGCCGGGCCCAAAATAATTTAGGTACAGGAATACCTATTTACAAATAAATATTACAAAGCGATCTTTTGTAATTTTATCGCGTATTTGTATAATTACGTATGCAAACAGCGTTTACAAAGGTGCTTAGAGATGTTACGGTCTATCGAAATGGCAAAAAAAAAGTTCATTTGAAAATCTATGCTCGTTCAAAGAGATTCTACATTCAAACTAGCATTAAGTATTTATTCAAACATCGCTTACTTCGATAAACCCAGTTTTTGCAGTCTGTGCTTATAAGTCGTGTTATTTTACACAGACTGCCCTGTTGGTCTCGTGGTGGCAAGCGCGACTGTTGAGCGTAGGGTCCTGGGTTCGATTGCTAGGTCGGGCAAATGGTTAATGGGTTCTTAGTAACAGTCCGGAGTTTGGAAGTTGGCGGTGCGATACCCCCGTGCCTCGGAAGCCGTTGGTCCTGCGCCTGATCTCTCTCCGGCCGGATTACGTGCCGTCACATCGGATTATGAGAGTGAGATAAGAGAAACTGCACCTGTGTCTGCGTACACACGTCATGTGCACTATAATATCTCCCGCGCCGAAGTTTAGTCTCCTTTGAGATTGGCCGCTATGACCGAAATACGGTCTGGAGTAATATTATAGACATGTCGCAGCCAACTGGTTAAATTAGCCGTTCAGTTAACTGCCTAGCCTTTCAACTAAACGGCGGCCGTTCAACTAACGGCCTGAATGATATTCAATTACAGTTTAGGTTGGAAGTCTGTAACCAATCACGCGCGAGCCGAATTGGTCTCAGTAATTAGGGCATTGCACCCCAACCAAGTGGGTTAGGTTAGGTTAGAACTGTGATCAACCGCGTTCGAGCCGAGGGAGGAAGCGAGGCGAGCACTACTTCTTAAGGCCAGGCAGCTAATTACGGCTAATTTAACCAGTTGGCTGCGATAGACACATGTCAAAACACCTATACATTATTCTATCGATGCTCTTTTATATCACACGAACCCAAACATACTATAGCAAAAGTGTCGAGACGGTCAGAATGTTACACTTTTTTTAGGTCTAGCTCTCATCGCCAAATGTGCAGAGCATAACGTACGATTAGGAACTTCGTTCCAAAATATGTCTGAACTGGAAAACCATGGTGATTCACCAACTTAGTTTAAGTTTAACATTTCTTGTGTAAAAGCAGAAATAAACATCAAAATCAAAAAATCATAAATCAAAATATTTTATTTCACATAAACCTACATGGGCACTTATGAAACGTCAGAAGCTAGGTGCACGGTTCCAATTGGTCGTTCCCCATGGAGAAGAACCGGCAAGAAACTCCACGGTTACTCTTTTAACAATATTTGCGTTTTTACAATGTTTTCAAGTTACAATAGCTATGGGAGGACTGCATAGGCCTGTCAACAAGTAGGTACTTGATAATATAAAAAACCATATACAGATCTAAAGTCTAAAAGGCCTACAAAGTCCTCACATTTCCAAAATTAGAATCCATGAAAAGGATAAAGTAAATAATAAAATTTATAAAAACCTACTAAAACCAAGTGATATGATTGACATTACAACCACTAATAAAGTGGTGAAAAATTAGAAATGTCTATACAATGTCAAATAATAAAATTTTATGTCAAAGAAGTATATAAAAAATTAACATCTTGATTTGAGAGCAATTAATAGACATTTAAGCAGTTATGCCGTTAATGAGATGCCAGGGAAGCCACATGTGCAGAAGGAATTATTGCCAGACTACCTTGTCTTCAACGTAGTCTTTAATCTTATAATATGCTTTTTTGATAAGGACACGTTTGATGAGGGTTTTGAACTTTCCATCGCTAAGTTCTGTAACCGGCTTTGGCAGCTTGTTATAAAAACGGATGCTGTTTACAAGAAATGACTTGCTAGTTTTAGTTAATCTAAATTTAGGTATCACAATTTCATGTTTACTACGTGTATTTATATTATGGAAATCGCTTCTTGTTTTGAAAAGTCCTAAGTTTTTGCGAACATACAAAATACTTTCTAAAATATAAAGAGAAGGCAGAGTTAGTATATCGATTTCTTTGAATTTGTTTCTAAGAGACTCGCGAGGACCCATTTTATAGATTGCGCGGATTTGTAAAATGAAAATTGAATCTACGTCAGCTGCCGATCCCCACAGCAGAACACCATAAGACATCATTTAGGTAAAGCTGAGTGTAAGCATAAGCCTAATCTATTACAATAAGAAAAAAAAATATAAACAATCGAATTGAGAACCTCCTTTTTTGAAGTCGGTTAAAAATCCAGCGGAAATATTTAATTAGAACCTTTTTACCGGACTATGGTAATGCCAAAAGTGATTTAGCAGTCTATGTATTTATTTACCGAAATATTGAACTGATACGTTAAGAAGAAATAACTAATTAAATAGGTAGGTATAAATATTCAAACTTACCAATAATAACGTAGCTGTGAAATGCATGTTCCCGTACTTAAAAATAATATCAAAAATATTCCGTTCAGCGATTTGCAAGCCCAGTTCCACACAATTAAAAAGTTACAGGTCAAACGACAAAAAAAACAAAACTTAAAAAAAAAATTACACTCAATAAATTCCCGCCAATTTTTGACAGTTATATTAATACTTTCGGTAATCTATGCTCTTCCGTGGCGTTCGCAAAGCGACTGTGTGCAATGAGGTTGTGATACCTACTGTTAAGAGCTATTGTGAACTATGACCTATTGGATACAGCTGTTCAGTGTTTGTTTATTAGAAGGGGAAAGATGTTTCATTATGTAAGGATTCGAAGGTGCGACATTTGTTGCTTTATTGGTTTTTGCAATTCGAACAGTGATTATGTTGATTAGGTTAAAAAATGGGTCGCTATTTGTTTTCGCTGCCTCGTTTTCTTCATTTATTATTATAAAGAGGTATAGTTTGTACTGCGAGCAATGTGCCCTGCCCACTGCCACTTAAGTTTGGCAATTCTACGGGCTATGTCGGTTACCTTGGTTCTCCTGCGATTCTCCTCATTTCATTTGCTCGCAGAACAGATAACCGATGGGGCCGAAAGGTTCTGGAGTGGCGACCGCGTACCGGAAGACGTAGCGTTGGAAGGCCTCCCACAAGGTGGACCGACAACCTTGTGAAGACCGCTGGAACCCGTCGGTTGCGAGAAGCTCAGAATCGGTCGAAGTGGAGGTGCTTGGGGGAGGCCTATGTCCAGCAGTGGACGTCTTTCGGCTGAAATGATGATGATGTTAGTTTGTAAGTTCGGGTGTAGGAGCCGCAGGAGGTACCTAATCTCTGGATTTACTGATCCGATTTAGAAAATTGTTTCACTGGCAGTAAGTAAATACTATTGGCGAGTGCCATAGGCATAGACTTATTATAAAAGATGGACTCCGTGCCACGCATATCGAAAGTGAAGCACAGTAGGTAAGTATGCTTGTACAAACACGCCTCACGCTCACATTTACATCATAGTATGCCGACTAGTGTCCGACCGAAGCTTCGGCTTCGGCCACCTTCGGCCAAAAAAGCACCATCGGCCAAATCTTCGGCTTCGGCCAAAAATTTGCCGAAGGTTTGGCCGAAGCCGAAGGTTTGCTAGTTGTCAAAATTTGAAATTTACTGAACGATGCTAGAGCGAGACGGAGAGTGTGCAGAGCAGCAGAGTTTCGCCGCGCCGCCGCACCGGACCAAACGAATCGCAGTTAGTAAACTAAACGAGTCAAAACAAGTTTGAGAGCGCGTCTTAAAATTCTAATAAGTGTTTTGTTTTTAAATATTTCATATTTGTTATTACAAATTATTTTATTTATTACTGTGAGTAGTACCTGTGGTGATACGTTCATTATTGTGAGGCACTCTAAGAACCAAAAAACCGTAAGTATTGTCTGGTTTAAAATATTTTATGTTATCTAACGTTATTACGTTAGGTAGGAAACTAAATGGAAACAATGTTGGTATGTTTTTTTATGCAATTTTTAGATAAAAAGACATGTGAAGATTGTTTACTTTTAGTTAAATAAAAAAATGTTTAACTTAATAAATTACTTATAAAAATTACTAATACTAAGAAATTACTTAATAAGTATTTAATTTTCTCAAAAATTCCAAAAAATTTTATGTAAAAAATAGAGATTGAAAAAGCGTTAAACTTTGCTCAATTATTTTATAGAAATATTTTGTGTTCGTCTGATAATTAAAAAAATGTGACTGATTATTTTTGTTAAAATTACTTTAAGTAAATAAATATTTAATTAACATTGTATATTTGAAACTTTTATTTTAGACAATATTTTATTACCTACTTGTATATGTTGGTCACTCGGCTCGTTATTGGGCTAAATCTCTAAAGCTCTCACAATATGTATCTAGTATATTCTGAGATCAAAGTAACTATCGTATTTCTCAAGGTCAATGACACCTTCGGCTTCGGCTTTGGCCGAAGGTTTTGGTGAATACCGATTAATCGGCTTGCACCTTCGGTCGGACACTAATGCCGACCGGCCGCCATCACGTGACACGACAGCTTCAATCGTCAATCAGGCACACAGATCGGTACGGTGCTTCACTTTCGATATGCGTGGCGCGGAGTCCATATTTTTTTATAAGTCTATGACCATAAGGTATGTTTAAGGGCGCTTTCAATTTAGACGTTTCGTGTCGGACCGCTCCGGTGCCGAAGCGGTGCGTTTGTCGTATTGCACACGGACGGTCGTTTTTTTTCATACAACGCGCGCGATGCGGGTTGTCGAGCGTTCGCGGTACCGACGCCGCACTGTTGCTGCACCACGCGCTTTGTATGAAAACAAACGACCGTCCGTGTGCAACAGTATATTATAATGTACTCTGTGGTGTGCAATACGACAAACGCACCGCTTCGGCACCGGAGCGGTCCGACACGAAACGTCTAAATTGAAAGCGCCCTTATAGTATGGCCGACTACAAATCGGGCAGAATGTAGACTACAGCACAGCTAGCACTAAATATAGAGCTCGTAAAAATATAAGTAGGTCGCGTTTTCTCCCCGACAACAGCAATTAAAACAAAAATGTTATAATACAGGCTGTTAAAGAAATTGCGTGCTATAGGTTAGGGGTAGGTTAGTATTGATAAACGAACACAGGAAAAAAAACCAACAACAAAAAAAATATTGCGAGATCAACCTAATTTATTACCTACTATCTTAAAATAGCCCTAAGCTATGGCACGCAATTTCTTTAACAGCCTGTATATTTATACTCTATAAGCCGACCGCTTAACTGAGACGTTGCCTGAGGTAGCTGCGCGGTACGGGAGGGGTGATAGTTGTCACAAGTTGACGAATCACTGAGCTCTTCCATGACGTCACCACACCCCTCCCGCACCGCGCTGCTACCTCAGGCAACGCTCGGCCTACGCTTATGGAGCCTCGTTGGTCCAGTGACCTCCAGCAGGACTGCAGCTGCTGAGCCTGGGATCCTGTCGATCTATTTTGTTACAATCTCATCGTGAAAACTTAGGTGATAACGGTTCTCAACCATTCGACATTCTCCAGAGTCGAAAATGACACATTTTGTGACCCTGATCACTAATAGGCGTCTGAAGAATACCTAGTGGTCGTTTTTTGGTTTAACTGTCAAAATTTTGCGGATTTCGGAGTTGTGAACAGCGTTTATAGGACTCCTCCGATAACAATTGATTGATATTCGATTCGTCACGGAAGCACATTGAATATAGTTGTGAATAGCTATCCTAATCTAGTTTTAAAATATTATTAAACCAAATTCTAAAGAAATAAAATATTATTTACCACCCTTTTCATCACGGTGGTAATCGAGGCCCGACTTACGAGTTGTGGGTCATGGGTGCGAACCCAGACTGGCGCTTTTATGTAATTTATTTCATCACTACTGTCCTAGAACCAAACATTCGAAGACATGTGACATCTACCAACCCGCATTGGGCCCGCGTCGTGGATTCTGGCCCATTCCTACTCACGGAGAGGAGGCCTGTGTCCCAGCGGTAGGATCATTATAGGCTGATATTTTGTGCCCAAATTGCTTGACTATCATCTGTGTAAGCGCTTATCCAGAAACTGTACAGTCGACTATGTCAGCTTGGAGTCCAAAAAAGCTTTTACACAAAGATTATTCAGGCAATCTGAGTTGCTTGGGCGCCTTTTCCTCGAAATATCGGGGAGTAAAAATAAAACATCATTTTGGCACGTCCGTACATTATATTTACATGTTTATTTACATTTAGTCACATATACCGTAACAGTCTAATAATAAATAACAATACAATACGAAAACATTATAACTGCTTATAAAATAATCGACGGTAAAGCAAAATTATTGCTATATTAATTAATATTTCGTAATATTAACACCCCAACTCCCCTCTCAATTATTCCAAAAGTTAGGGATGGTCTCCTAAGAATGTTCCTGTAGCTGCAACGCAGTTACTCCCTTATCACAATATACCACCCTGTATATACAACCCACATTGAAAACAATAATTAAAAACACCTTTTAAATGGCAGTAAACAAAAATAGTCTAAAAAAATTAAATTTCATACAATCCCTTAAAAGCATATAAAAATATAACAGAGTATAAAAAGCTTAAAAAAAAACGGTAAGGTGAGGTCGTACAGTTTCTTAATTATTAACTTATTTTTAAACATTATGAATACAAATATTTTAGTTTACAATCACACGGTAAATATATACCCATTTTATTAAATAAAAAATAATTATAATATTATATCACACTATAGTTTTCTAAATAAAAAATATATTAAATTTCCTTGTCTATGGTAGGTTAAAGTCTTTACAATAAAATTACACTTAACTAACTTTCCTAAGGGCGAAATTCACCAAACTTTATACCTAGAATTTTTTAGTTTTCCCATACTAGAACTGTCAGACGTTAACTTCATTCCACGAATAATAGATATCTGACTTTGGTAAAATCAGCCCTAAGTCGGATAAACCAATACCTAGTTATCAAATCTATTGAAGTCTAAAATCGCCAACCCTTCTTGAGCATGCGTCATCAATGCTCGTGTCTTGATTTTATTTTGATTACTTTGATCTCACGCTGATGGCAATGTATGTATATTCCAAGTTAACTGATTTTAGATAAGTTTAATTTTAATTTTTGTTTTCCTGTCTTGCAATAATCACTATGTACCATTTTGACAATATCGCAACTCTGACTCCCAAGATACAGGCAAATGTCTAGTTTAGGGGTCACTGTCTATTCTATTCTTGTACAAATTGTGATTGTGAAATAATTTGAATTTGAATCTCTGTATGAAACCTTAGGGCTACAGCGGAACAATAGAATATTTCGTGACGTTCTTCAGAAAGTTAGGTGGGTAGAACTCGCAACCGGCGTGCAAGACCAGTCGAATGAACGTAAACGAGGCAAAAGGAGTGCGTAAGGATCGTAGCAGGCCTCGTTCTGTAGTTTCTTTCTGGATCCATGGGAAAAACGCGTGAGTTCATGTATGTTTATTTGTAATATTATCAATGAGAATGTCTAGATGTTTGTGAATCAATCTTCCATTGCAGACGATGGCTCACTTGTTGGAGTGTCAAGGTGTCCTTACTTCTGCACATTTGAAGACGTAAATAACGCTACTGAAGCCGCGTTCAACGTGGCCACATACTGAGCGAAAGTTATCTAGATTACAAGGCGAATGTTGTATCATCGATCCTAAAAGAAGCCATGACAGGGTTGCGTGAATTTCGCGGGCTACCCTTAACGGCTGAACGGATTTGAATGGAACTTTTTACGGCCTTGGGATTTTTTTTGGAAATTATGTCGTTTAGCCCACCCGGGCGAGGCTGCTGGCAAATGAAAGTTGACAAAGGGTTCTAGAAATAAAGAAGTCACGTAAAAGGCAGTGTTGCAAGGTTGGCAGCGTGTACAAGACTTCATTCTACCATAGACAAGAAAACATGAAAGGCACTATGTTGAGTATACAATAATATTTTATATGTCGACATTCCCTACGTATAATAATTCATGGCAATAATAATAATACATAGAAATTGTCGATTTTACTTAACATTCAAATAATAATTTATAGGCACACAACATAAGTCCTTTTAATTCAATATTGCTTAGCAGCCAGATATTTTCGAAAGTCAAGAATTTCAATAGAAACGTCACGTTAAGACTTTTTCAATTTTGTTTTTAGTTTTTTATTTTCACACGGGCGATTTTTTATCATCGGGCTTAGAAAAAGGCAGGAGACTTTATCCGTCTTTACAAATAGATAGCATAGACAGTGCGGTTTGGTAGATGTCACATGTCGTTGAATGTTTGGCTCTAGGACATGCCGGTTTCCTCACGATGTTTTCCTTCACCGTTTTGAGAGCAGTGGTGATGAAATTTACTCAAAGTAAAGCGTCTGCCTGGGTTTGATCTCACGTCCTGCAACTCGTGTCGGGGCCGTTACCTCTGGACCACCACTGCTCACAAAAAAGAGGTTATGCATTTTATATTTTTTATCCGAATTTGGCGATGATATGGTCGAAAATAATGCAATATTGCCTCATAGTTTTTTTTTTTTTTGTTAATCTGACTGCTATAATACATATTATACAACCATATAAAATATGACAAAAAATATAAAGTCACAACACATTATCAAGAATATTATTTTAAATAATACATAGCTAGAGTGATAAGATGACAGCAATCATTTTCGGCCGGAAGGTATTTTTATTTATAAAAAAAGAACAGCGACTATGTAACAAAAAAAAAAAAAAAAATTACGTTGCATAAATAATTTATTAAAAAAAAATTGTAGTTAACAAATAATACTTATAAAATCTAGCGGCCGTCAATTACCATCTTCGCCCTTATTATAGCTACAAAAGCTTAATTTTTACATTACATTTTTTTTGGTATTTTTTTTTCCAAAAATTTTTGATATCCTATCTAAGTTCTGTTATAAAAAAACAATAAAGCCTAACTAACCTACCTACCTACTGACCATATGTACAGTTTACACAATACGTTTACATACAATCTCAGTTATCGTCGTCCTACCCAAAATTCGTCTGCGTGTAGCGCCATCTACATCGCCACATGCGAACTACGCATCACACTGACGACATGCAAAATCCTGCATCGCGCAAACAGAGTTCGACGTGCAACTAGAACGTCCCGACATCAATAGTCGCGTTAATCCGATCCAGACTGTTCCTGCTGCCCTCCCCTAGCGACGCCCTAAGCCACTTAAAGCTAAGTGACTACACTCACTTAAGGCAGTGCGCAAGGACAACAGCGCGATACTAGCGACCCGCTACGGATCTTCACTGTCTTGGTGACCCGCCAACGAACGCACACAAATTGTAACCGCTATATTCATAAATCGTGAAAAATACATCCAAATACTGTAAAACCGATATCACACGTTATCATAAGGGGCATTATGTCTAATTCCAACCCACGACGACCTGACGCAGAAACCTCAACACTCTGTTCCTCATAACTCTGTACCCCGACGTCATGTCAGTGTGATGCGTAGTTCGAATGTGGCGTAGTAGATGGCACCACAGGCACAGCACAGCACGTCTTCCATACAAACATCTCTGTCAGTCATCATCTCAGTAGTCCCCACCCACTTTCTAGCCATAATATCATCTTTCACACCCTTTTTTTTTTTCAACCCAGATTTATTTATATTTCAAGTTTATATAATATGGGGCCAGCCATTTATCTAATATCACTATTTTATTATTTCTATAATATTTTTACACGAAATATTTACAAGACTTAAAAGCTATTTTATTTTTTGATTAAATTTTGCGGTTAAAACAAAACTTTTTTTTTTTTTTCAATTTTTATCATTATTTATTTATGAATTCATTATTCTAGAATGGCGGGTGTTTTTAACTAAAGGATTTGGCTGATATTAAAATAAAATTGTTCTACTATTTCTTGCTCTCTATTTTAATATGGCAGACGAATGCACATAGGCTCTCCGAACCTTTGCGTATTTCTCTCAACCACACTCTCCTTATGAGAGATGGTTGGTTTAAAAAAAAAAAAAACATCGAAGCACAAAGAATTGTTTGTATTTTTAAAATTTTGTGAACGTAAGAACCATGAACCGTTTATTATGATATTGACTTGAAAGAGCATGGCAGTTGAGAAATGTCATGCTCACTTAAATTTGTCACTGACGGTGGCGCGTGTGTTGGATCATTCGATTCCCTACAAAAAATGGTTGAACCGGATGGTGCTCATCCACACGTCACGTTAGTGAACGGACGCCGTCGATTGAGACTGGTCATCTCTTAACTGCCAGGGCTTATTTTTAATCTTATATTTTTGCTATTTGTTCTCGCATAATGTAACCAGGATTTTGTAAAATCTTGGAATCTTGGAGTTTCTTGCCCGTTCATCTCCATAGAGATCTACGTTTTGGAATGGGCAACTAGTTTCAACTTTCTGACTTAATGACCGACTATTTGTCAATTCAAAAGTGCCTGTAAATGGTTTAATTGAAATAAATGCTTTGTAGTTTGAGTAATGATATTGCGCATGAGCAGCCTTCTGCGCAAAGTTCGAACCAGCCATGATTCAGAGTCATCAGCCGCATTATACTCGCAGAACAGATGGCCGATGAGGCCGAAAGGTTCTGGAGTGGCGACCGCGTACCGGAAGACGTAGCGTTGGAAGGCCTCCCACAAGGTGGACCGACGATCTTGTGAAGGCCGCAGGAACCCGTTGGATGCGAGAACCACAGAACCGGTCGAAGTGTAGGTGCTTGGGGAAGGCCTATATCTGTGCACCTAACTTTTATTTTGATTTTGAAACAACTGTTAAAAAATTACAGTTGTGATTTGAATATACGGACAATTTAAGTTGGCAGTGAATTTCCCTAATTGAAGTGTTTTTAGCAGCAATATCAGTATTTTATTTACAAAAAAGCTACGTCTAAACTACAATAAGCATAGTTTTTTTTTTATATTTCCTACCTAAGTTTAGGCATGGTCTGTATTTGAAAGATAACTTCCGATTTCTGAAAGCCTAAAGAAAAGTGATTTTTATTATATATTATATACGTCCAAATCTCGGCGAGGACACAGCGACAGTGACGAAATGTTGTTGAGCAACTAATTTGCTCGTGGGCGTCCCTAAATCTGTATTTACTTTATGCTGTAGAGATAAACTACGATAACATGGCGCGCCCCTCCAAATTACTGTTTCAATGTCTGTAGTGACATCCTTACGAAGGAGTTTGTTTGTAGTTGTAAGTTTTTGTTTGACGGCCGTCTCATTACGCACACATGCGTTGTGAATCTTGGTGGTGCATTGTAAATACTTTCAAACGTTTTGAATTTCGGAGGGGCGCGCCATGTCATCGTAGTTTATCTCTACTTTAGCAAAAACTATTTTTAAGAATGTCTTAAACAAGTGTCATTTGAAAATTCGTCTAAATAGAATTAACTTTCAGAAATCGGTGTGTAGTCAAAATTTTTATTTGAAGCTGCAACGCGATCGATTCTACGTGCAATTAAGCTCGAAACATAGCCTAAAATTCCATAATATTCATTATTATTTTACAGATAAAATTATATTAACCTAAAATGTGGTATTTCTAAATGGCCTTAAAACTAATACAAAAGATCTTTGTCAAAAACGATTTCAAAAGATTATTGGACTCATCATCTGCATAGCCTTGTCCCAACTATATTGGGGTCCCTGACCTCCTCTCTCTATCTGACCTCAACAAACCAGTTACTGGATAACACGATACCCTTTGGTAAGACTGGTTTTCTGACGACACGTAACGACTGTCATAGATCCACGAATGACAGCCGGGACCAATGGCTTAAAGTGCTTTCCGAGGCACGGAGGGGTCTTGGTATTTGAAGATGGTCACCCATCCACGGACCAACCGCGACAAGCATAGCTTAACCTGATCGATCGACCTGTGCGGCTGTTATTTCTTAGCCACGGACCAGTTCACGTCCAAATTTCTCAGTAGCAAGCCGGGAAGCTAGATATGTGCTCAATTCATGGCAATGGGCTCGCTCCACAGATATAGATACACTTAGATAACACATAAGAAACTATTTCACGTGCCCAGCTTACGTAAAAAAAATCGTAAGCCGCCACTTTCGCGCTCTGGAGGCCTACCATGATCTATTTAAAAACGATTCAAAAGCAAGACATTTCAGTTTAGGTTCTTAAACTGCATCGCTCACAGTCGTACCATGACGTGCAATACACTCAGCGGCATTTGGATCGATGAAAGTGAATGACCGTTAAGAGCTCGTGGTAGGTATCCAGATGGCACGGCCTAAATTGAATCGTTAAACTGACGTCATGGTACGAATTAGAAGAACAGTTCAGTTTAGGTCCTAAAGTGGATCGCGTTAAGAGCTCGTGGTAGGTATCCAGGTCTGTGTACAGCAGTGGTATTCTGTAAATATCTCACCGTGAAGACTTCAGTGAAGTGAGCTGTCAATAGTGTCAATCCTCTAGGGATCAGGTGGAATGACAGCTCATTCCAAGCTCACTTCACCTAAGTTTTCACGGTTTTAGGCAAGATTTTCAGAGAATGGACCGGCAGCTGACTAGGGTGAGCGCTCGCGCAGGCGCTAGGCCCCGGAGGGGGGGGGGGGGGGGGGGGTGTCTTTGAATCGATTTGATTTTCCCATCACTAAATGTTGTCACATATCACAATACTTAATGTTTTAAGTTTATGTCAGTACTTATTTTATATTTTTTGATTTATGTAATTGGTTTGATAAGCCGTGTAAATCAAATAAATAAATAAATCATCACTAAATAGTGCTTGTGAGGTCATGGTTGGTAGACAAAAAATGGCACGCTTGGTTTTCATACAGATCGTGACACTTGCGTTATCAAGGTCTATCTATATCTGTGGCTCGCCCCCTATAACATTGGACTTAAACGTAACTGGCGCAGATTTAAACCAACATTTTTCAACACTTATTTTTGCCAAAGAACTTTTACATTACCTTACTATAATACATTTAATATTATAAGTTGAACCCTCTCAGGTTGTCCAGTCTTCTCTGCAAATCGTCTACGGTGTCCTTAGGGGCGGGTTCCGTGGTCGACTTTCGCCTCTCACCCCCGGGGGCCATTTGGAAGCCGGTGAGGGCTGTCGACTTCCCAGGACTTTCGGTACTGGAACAATAATCAAACAAACTTTTCAAACGCTACAACAAACTTGCCCACTTCCCTGTTCGATTTGATCGTTACTTCGAGGGACACCCTGTATATCCATACTAATATTATAAATGCGAAAGTGTGTCTGTCTGTCTGTTACCTCTTCACGCTTAAACATCTGAATCGATTTTAATGAAATTTGGTATAGAGATAGTTTCGAGTCCCGGGAAAGGACATAGGACAGTTTTTGTCCCGATATTCCCACGGGATCGAGACTTATGCGGGTGACACCGCGGGGCGCTGCTAGTCGCGAATAAAAATTCAGCCGTCTCATACATTTAGGTCGAGTAGGTATTGAAGTTTTCTATGGGACAGTTGTAAAATTTTTTACAATTAAGATGTTCGTCCCCGGAAAAATTACTTTTTTTTTTTCAATACATTTAGTTACACTATCTAATAATACAAGCATACACAAGTCTAAAACCTTTAAAGGTTTTGACAAAGTGGAGGAAGCAAACTCGCTCACAACACTCTACTTAAAAATATTTAAAAACTTACGATGTGATGTCACCAGTAATATAATATTTTTTATACAGGGTGAAATTGAAAACAGCTGATTTTTTTTTCGCGATTTCAGTTGTGGTCCCATAGTAAAAGTTAGTCATAATGATGAGTACAATCTCCCATTTCGATTTGTCGCATGTATTCAATTTCAACCTGTATATATATATATTTTTTTTTATTTAGTTATTCAGTTTAATGATCTGAACCACACCCTTAAATTTGGCTGTTCTTTGAAAACTAACCCTGTATATCTAACTAACCCTGAATAGCTATTCACAAATATCAGACAGGCTATCGTATCGAAAATGACACGTTTCGGTTACCTGATTTCCCTTGCCCCCGACAGCAAACAGCTGTCGGGAGAATAGCGGTTGTCTATTTGAATTAAACTGACAAAATTTTTGTGTTTTTTTCTCGTGAACAGCGTTTAGAGGACTCCTACGATAACATTGGCTGATGTTCGATACGGTACTAAAGCGTATCGAATGGTTGTGAATAACTATGCTGGTTTGTTGTGACTTTACTCACCTAAAATACTCAGTGCTGGCTGCCAGGCCGCTGTCAACGTTACTGTTGACGTCTCTGTTATTGTACAACCAAACGCCACCGCTCATCTTGTGGTCCCGTACTTGAAAGTCTGTGTTGTAGAGCCGAGGAGGCGTTGTGAAGTCCACATTCAGCTGTTGACCTGTTAACAAGAATATCACACTGATATTATAAAGGCGAAAGTTTGTGTGTGTTTGTGTGTTTATATGTTTGTTACTTCTTCACGCTCAAACGGCTGGACCAATTTTGATAAAATTTTGTATGGAGGTAGCTGACACCCTGGATTAACATATAGGCTACTTTTTATCCCGATATTCCCACGGGATCGACACTTACGCGGGTAAAACCGCGGGGCGTAGCTAATTATAGATATATCATATATTTATGATAAACCATACAGTGTGGAAACCACATATATATGCAATAAATTATACCACATACTTGATATCGGCTGTTCTGACGATATAAAATACAAAAAATTAACGAAATAGGTCGCGAAAAAAATCCAACTGTTCCTTATATTTAAGTTCGCATAACTCGTCAAAAAAAAAGACGCAAAAACGACGTATGACGTGTAAAGTTACTTATATTAATATTGCGTTTATATGGGCCTTGATGCCTGAAATAAATGGATAAATAAATAAAATATAGGGAACACCAGTTTTTTTTTTTTCTTAAAAAGTTAAGGGAAAGTCTCGTATGTATGTAACACCTATTTACTGTAGCTACAACGTTTAGGGTAGCTGTCCTTACTGCTCCATCTCAAAAGTCCATCCTGTATATGCTAAAAGACTCGCCCCCCATTACATGGGACTTAAACATAAATTAAAAAAAAAAAAGCACGACTGCTGTAAAAAACTTGAGTAAAAAAAAAGTGAAAGCTAAAAACAAGCCCATTTTAAATTAAATAAAAGTTGGAAACAGGCGGGACCCATACCATTTTTTTATTATATTTTCAAACTCAAATGGGTCGCGCTATGAGTGCCGCGCCCGCCTGTTTTTTAACCGACTTCCAAAAAGGAGGAGGTTATTATGTTCGACTTTTTGTTTTTTTTTTTGTATGTACACCGATTTTTCCGATTGGTTTTTTTTTTTTGTACTCTCGAGGTGGTCCCATTGTCATCAAGTTGGAATCTAATGAGAGGATCCCATGGAAATCGAGGGAATCCCTCAAATTTTATAGGCAAACCTATAGCGATTTGGGTATTTTTTAAAGTAACTTGAGCATTTGCTCTCGGAAATCATCATTTGATAAAGTGGAGCTGATGATGAAGACCACAGATGGCCATCGGAACTACTCAATGATAAATATTTCACGGGTTGCTAAGCAATTTATGTTCGTCACAATGCGTATGGTGAGTGGTTGTTGTAGTATTTAGCTTACATTATTTGAATATTGAATATGAATATTTATGAAGAAATTAAAAAACAAATTTGGTAATTACAAGTTTAGTTAAAAATAGCCTTTACCCATCTTAAATAAAGCTTATGTTTAATTTATTTAAGATTTTCCCAAATTCCGAACAAAAAAATGTCGTCGTAAGGAAGTCTCCACTTTCTGTCTCTGTTCTTCGAAGTTTAGGTAAATATAGTCAGCCTATTCCGATCAGTGTTTATGACCAAATCGTTCAATAAAACATAAATTACAATTTAAACGTTTATAAATGCAATTCTGCGTTCAAGTTCAGTAATTATGGAAAACCGCTGAACGTTGCACAGTTGTTTTACATAACGGAGCTGTTTTGTAAGCCAACTAGTGGTTTTGTAAAACAGCCGATTCTAAAATCTATCTGCGTTATTATTATTTTATTCTTTATTTTCGAACAACAGTCAACCAGCACGTTAGTCAAATTACAAAATGTGTCTTCTGTAAATGTTTTTAAACCGTTTTAATGAAAGAAATAAAATAAATAAATTTTAGGGGAATCAAGCATGATATTATAATTGTTATGTCTTACCTAGCTGTATGTAATTTAGTTCAATTTTAGCATGAATTAAACTTTGTTCTACAAAGTCCAGACGCTCACTCAGTTGTTTAAAACCATGTTGCAAACAAGAATTTTGTTGTTCCAATTGTTTGATACGTTCTAATTTCACTTCTAGCGTGTTTTTCATCTCCTCATACCTTTCGTTATAGAACGAGAGAGAATTTTCAAAGTCTGCGACTGTTTTGTTTATTATTTTTAATTCTTTTGATGCTAAGTCTTTAAAACTCTGTATGTCTTGTTCAATGAACTCCTTTGTATCGTCATAATTGAGTTGTCGTGTCATCTTGTCTGCAGTTGATAAATATTCAATTTCCATCGTAACTGAATTACAAAAATAGTCGCCCATGTGGTTCTAAATTGATAATAACGTCCTTTTCGATTTCTTCAGAAAAGTTCAGTTTGCAAGTTGGATAGCAAATCTCTTTGGAACCGTCGTCGCCGCTAAAGCGACGTAACGTCAATCTCTCTAATATTAAAGAGCTAAAATTCGTGAGTTTCTATGTAGGATTTCCTCACGATGTTTTCCTTCACCGTTTTGAGAGCAGCGGTGATGAAATAATTTACACAAAGTAATGCGCCTGTCTGGGTTCGAACCTACGACCTACAACTCGTAAGTCGAGGCCGATACCACTGGGCCACCGCTGCTTTACTACTAATAACCGAGATTTTTTTCACTTTAAAACTACACTTTTATCACTCAAAATAAATAAGCTCTCAATCTGTCTAACCATTTCCAGACCATGTTAGGGCCGGCGTTTAATCGGATGCAGCTGAATACCAGTATTTTACATGAAGCGACTGCCTATTTGACCTCCACAACCCAGTTACTGGGTAATACGATACCCCTTGATAAGACTGGTTGTCAGCCTTTCGGGCTTCTGACGACCCGTAACGACTGTCAAAGATCTACGAATGACAGCCGGGACCAACGGCTTAACGTGCATTCCGATAACTAACTGTAGGTTTAAAAAAAAAACTAATTATTTACGGAGCGAACGTATTGTTTAGTTAATTTTGTACTGCGTTATAGTGGCAAGAGATAACGACAATAAATAAATAATTATCAGTACGATTCATGCATGTTTGATGAGTATATTTGAATTAAGAATTTGAGATAATTTCCGAGTTACGGAAAAACAAACTGAGCGTCATACTTCACAAAGTTCAAATTCCATTGCAAGCAAAAACTTTTTAGAGCCTTTGTTGTTACACGTGGTCGGTCAAAAATCAACTTAGAATACATTACACTAAAGTTGATAACTGATTAAGTGGCGATGGTATGTCAATATCTGAGATTATAAACACTGCTATAGTTAAGTTTAGAATTAAATTACTCAATAAGAGGAAATGCGGTCGGAGAGACTTTTGAAAAAGTCAAAGTAAAAAGTCATAATTCGAGGTTTGGCTCTCGCGTATTTCCTCCTCCAATATTGGACCATATTAAAAGAAATTTCATAAACTGAATAAGCAGGATATATACAGGATGAAATTGAAAACATGCGACGCCAAAAAAAAACAGCTGTACCCTACATTTTGACGAGTTATGCGAACATAAATGTAGGAAACAGCAGATTTTTTTTTTCGCGATTTCAGGTTTGGTCCCATAGTAAAAGTTGTTCATAATAATGAGTACAATCACCCATTTCGATTTGTCGCATGTATTCAATTTCATCCTGTATACAGGAAGATTTTTTCATCACCATCCAAATTTTTATATACAGGATGTTCTACTCATGAATACGAATAACTTTCACTATGGGACCAACTCTGAAATCACGAAAAAAAAAATCTGCTGTTTCATACATTTTGGTCAAGTAGGTATTGAATTTTTGTATGAAACAGCTGATTTTTTTTCGTGATTTCAGAGTTGGTCCCATAGTGAAAGATGTTCATATTCATGGGTAGAACATCCTGTAAAAATTTGGATGGTGATAAAAAGTCTTCTTGTATACTGTGTCCCTATGTTTTTCTTTTTTTTTATTAATAGTTGTCAAATTTGTACACTAGGCCTCAGTCTCGAAATTTTTAAAGGGTGTTCTACCCATGAATACGAACAACTTTCACTATGGGACCAACTCTAAAATCACGAAACCAAAACAAAAAAAAAAAAAAACAACTGGAAATCTCTGTTTCTATGGAAAATATAAAGGCGGTCTAATTTGGCTGTAACACTATTTTTCGAAATTGTTCTTTACTAACTTTTTAGACCTTTATTTATATCCTGCTTGTGCGTACGAAGTTTCATAAAATAGGTTCATTCATTTCGAAAAAAAAAGGGCTTGAAAATTTGTATGAAATGCCGTACGGCGCGGCGTAAACGCTCATAAAGATGATTTTAAGTATTACCTGGGTGCAGTCTGTCATCTTGCCGCAGCTCTCCAAAGCCACCAGCGATGTCGGTGAGGGTGCACTGCTTGTTGCTGGAGGACCACACTTGACCACGGAGGCATTCTCCCGAAGGAGGGTACCAGGGTTTTGAAGGTTTCTGCTTCGAACTCTTAGGAGTGGCAGGGGCCTTGGCTGCGGGAGCTGTGGAAGAAAAAATATGAATCAATCTGGTTAAGCAATATCAATAATTCGCGGGATTGTTTGAAAAAGTTCCCGCTACCCCGGAACGCAAAGGGCAAAGAAGGAACATGGATGGGTTTTAGTCAGAAAAAGTCTGACACTCCCTCTCGCTCAACCCACAGCGGGAGGGGTCATTTGATAATAAACCATCCTTTAAAAAAAATGCAATATCAATAATAATAAATGTGTGTGTGTGAGGCTATGTGAGACAGGTTTATTTTTTAGGTTTTATTTTGTAGGTTAAATTAGATTAGTTTTATTTGTGATTTTTATTTAAGGTGTTTTTATGGATCTATGGTCTGAAAATAAAGAATTATTATTATTAATAACAGCCGCACGGGTCAATCTATCAGTTTAAGCTACGGTTGCCACTGTTGGTCCATGGATGGGTGACCATCTTTACCAAGACCCTTCCGTGCCTCGGTGCGCACGTGTCGCCTGCGCCTGATCTCTCCCCGGTCGTGTCGGATTGCCGTCCCATCGGACTGTGAGAGTAATGGAACAGAGAGTGCACCTGTGTTTACGCACACACTTGTGCACTATAATATCTTCTGCGTACCTGAATAATCTCCGTTGAGATTGGCCACCGTGACCGAAATCGATAGGGACGCTATTATTATTTTTATTCATTTTTGTATTTATTTTATTAATTAATATGAATTCACTCACCAATCTCTTCAGCTACAGCTACCTTCTCTGCCCTCTCTCTCACTCTGGGGTTGGCGTCGTCAATGCCCAGTTCGTTCAGCTCCGCCAACATTCGTTCTTCTCCGTCAAACACGAAGTCGCGTTCGGAGATCTTTCGGCGAGGCAGCGATGATGGTGGCGAGGGGAATTTTGTGGCTGTAATGATAAATATTAATGGTTAGCCGGTTTTCTTGGAAAATTTAGGCTTGGGGCTAAGTAATGACAGCCGCACGGGTCGATCGATCAGGTTAAGCTACGCTTGCCGCGGTTGGTCCGTGGATGGGTGACCATCTTTACAAAAAAGCCTCGGAAAGCAGGTTTAGCCGTTGGTCCCGGCTGTCATTAGTAGATCTTTGACAGTCGTTACGGGTCATCAGAAGCCCGAAAGTCTGACAACCAGTCTTACCAAGGGCTATCGTATTACCCAGTAACGGGGTTGTGGAGGTCAGATAGGCAGTCGCTCCATGTAAAATACTGGTATTCAGCTGCATCCACCACGACTGCACCACTGCTTCCAAATGCTCTGTGCTGCTTACTGCATAGAGCAAAGTCGTGAATAACCAACCACGACCGAATCCGCTGGATGCGAGGACTACAGGACTGGGCAATTCTCGTAATTTTAAGAACGTTCACAGTCTGATCTCAGTCTCAATCTGTCAAAAATACCTCTAATTTCCCTACATTTTTGACATTGATTGTCGCCGAGATGAGACTGCGACTAGATTTTGAACGTTTTTAATTACGGGACTTGGTCTTCTGGTCGATGCGACGATGCTAGGGAGAGGCTTATGTCCAGCAGTGGACGTGTTTGACTGACCTTCTCTCCGCTCCTCCTTCCCCGGCGTGCCGCCGCCCGGCGCGTTGTGTCCCGCCAGCAACTCCTGCAGCTCCTCCTCCAGCTCTGCGGCGTCAAAGTCATCGATGTTGGTGCCGAGCGCCTTCTCTACTTCGCTGTATTGGTCCATTACCTGCGGAAGAAATCAGGGTTATTTAGCATCGGACCATCTGTTGACAAATTACAAGTAAAAAAAAACCGGCCAAGTGCGAGTTGGACTCGCACACGAAGGGTTCCGTACCACCATACAATATTTAACACTCCATATAAAATAACGGCAAAATCATGTTTGTTGTATGGGAGACCCCTTAAATATTTATTTTCTTCTGTTTTTAGTATTTGTTGTTATAGCGGCAACAGAAATACACATTCTGTGAAAATTTCAACTGTCTAGCTATCACGGTTCATGAGATACAGCCTGGTGACAGACGGACGGACAGACAGCAGAGTCTTAGTAATAGGGTCCCGTTTTACCCTTTGGGTACGGAACACTAAAAATATAAATATCAGCACATTTGTCATCCATGACGAGTTACTAGTATGCTTAAAAAAAAATTAAGTAAAAGTTGGAATTTTGAACTCCGATATCTCCGCAGAAGGTTCTCAAGTATACCTGAGCAGATTTTTTTTTTTTTTGAAAAAAAGTTACAAAGACGAGGAGTACAAGTGACTCTCGGCTTCGTTAAGTCTTTTTTTTTTTTTTGGCTCTGGCTTGATCATATTTTATATATGTTTTTATCAGAGGGGCAATTCTCGTAATTTTAAGAACGTTCACAGTCTGATCTCAGTCTCAATCTGTCAAAAAATCCTCTAATTTCCATACATTTTGACAAGTTTTTGACATTTGTTTGTCGCCGAGATGAGACTGCGACTAGATTTTGAACGTTTTAAATTACTAGAATTGGCCTTCTGATGTATGTATGTGTCGCAGCCAACTGGTTAAATTTGCCGTTCAGTTAACCGCCTGGCCTTTTAACTGAACGGCGGCCGTTCAACTAACGGCCTGAATGATATTCAATTACAGTTTAGGTTGGAAGTCTGTAACCAATCACGCGCGAGCCGAATTGGTCGCAGTACCAAAGCCAGGGCACCCCGACCAAATGGGTTAGGTTAGGTTAGAACTGTGATCAAGCGCGTGCGAGCCGAGAGAGCGAAGCGAGGCGAGCACTACTTCTAAAGGCCAGGCGGTTAACTGAACGGCAAATTTTACCAGTTGACTGCGACATATGTATCTGAAGGCTCTTGACAGTATGATATCATGATACTAACCTCTTTCAAATCATCCATGGTATCGTGAACCGCGTCTTCTTCCATATCATTATCTTTAAGGTTGCGTTTCATTGCGTCAGAGCTCGATCTGAAAACAATAACAATTTTAGCGCGCGCCCGGTAAGCAATCCATCCATCGCAAAGTTTACAACATGAACCATCAAGTTTGGAACGCGTTGGACTAGCGGTCCTTTTTTCTTTATCATCATCTGCCTAGCCTTTTCCCAACTATGTTGGGGTCGGCTTCCAGTCTAACAGGATGCAGCTGAATACCAGTATTTTACATGGAGCGACTGCCTATCTGACCTCCACAACCCAGTTACTGGATAACACGATACCCCCACGTAAAACTGGTTGTGAGACTTTCGGGCTTCTGACTACCCGTAACGACTGTCAAAGATCCACGAATGACAGCCGGGACCAACGGCTTAACGTGCTTTTCGAAGCACGGAGGGGTCTCGGTATGTAAAGATGGTCACCCATCCGCAGACCAACCGCGGCAAGCGTAGCTTAACCTGGTCGATCGACCTGTGCGGCTGTTATTATTTAGCCACGGGACTTTATAACGTCGAATTAGATTTAATTATTCAATTACCTGTAAGTATCAACGATCGCCACATTGACGTGAACATCCCTCATTTGATGCAGCAAGTGTCGCACGTTCTCGAGCGCGTTGCTGCAACGATCCAGACGTTGCGAGGTTTTGTGTTTGCGACGTAAATGGTTCTTGGCCTGAAAGAAATGTTAAGAGTTACTCCACAATTAATTTCACACACACACACACACAAATACACACACACACACGCCCGCTTTGTTTCGTTTTATTGTTTATTTTTTCTGTTTCAAAACAATACATACTAGTGTTACTTTATATTTGTATTTTCTTACATAAAAATTGAAATGTGTTTTGATATAAGGCGGAGAACACTGATTCCTGTAACACAGATTCGCCTAACACGATGAAATTGAAAAAAAAAAAATACAACAAGTAATAAATCAGGGTATGAGTCAGAGAAACTACAGAATGTAAAAAAATCTAAAAAAAAAAAAAAATTTACTTTTAATTAAATTAGCAACCAGTTTGATCTTGTGCAGGTTGGCCGAAGCAAGGAAAACCTGTACTGTTAGAGATTCATAGACGACTCCGCCTTGGAGTGTAAATGTGGTGCTGTTAAACAAACGATGGGACACTTAATATCGTGTCCTGCGTGTCCTGTCAGCTGTGCGTTACAGGAACTGATGGACGCTCGTGATGGCAGCAAACAAGTAGCCGAATTCTGGGCTGAGTTCATTTAGATTGCCATCGACACACTAAGAAGATGGAGACTAGTTATGTTAAGCTTGATGTGTAGCTGTTCGTACAGTATCTGATGTCAAAGATAAAGGTCCAGCTCCAATGGCAGAAAATCCGACATTAACTGGTTATCAAAGATGTGTCAACGCGCATTCGAGCGTGCGTCGGCCATGCGTTGCCATGGGAACCAGGCGTAGAAAGTACATATGAATTTTGAAAAAAGTCACATTGGTACTTGCCAGGTTTGAACCCGCAACCGCGAGAGGGGAAATCCCATCCGATAATGGATAAGACCTGAAAGAATTTTATCTAAAGAAGATTAGATAAAAATACTTTCTACTGTATAGAATTTAACAAAGCATCACGCCTCGATAAACGATAAATGATTTTATTTTTGTTAGGTTAGGTTAGTCAATTTTTTTTTTTTTAAACTAGATGAGGTCTGCGTTTCCTATCTGACTAAGGTGTAATAGAATAAACGCAAGTTTTGAAAGTAGTTTTGTTCATAATTGACTTCTGAATCGATATCAGTAACATTTTAATATTGGTATTTTATTTTTCATAAACAAATATATTTTCAAATAGGTACTTACTATTTATTAACACTAAATACTAAATTAAATGACTATAAACTAAAAAAAAGTACTCTTTCATAAACTATGTATTTTGCCATACCGACCGGTGATTGAGCCAAAGAAAATTCAATCTTATTTCAAAGCGATAAGACTGAATTTTAAATGCATACAGTTAGGGACAACACGATTTTCTTAATAATAATAAATAGCTTAAAAAAATTTAAGTTTTGATCATTGTATTATACTTTTAACTCAATATTCTAATTTGGGTGTATGAGGTCTTGCGTTAATTATGTTATGTTACACACTACCTGCCGCCCGCGACTTCGTCCGCTTGAAATGTCACCCTCCCCCCATTCACCCTATTAGGGGTGGAATTTCGAAAAACCCTTTCTTAGTGGATACCTACTCTTCACAAAGAACACACCCTAAAATTTTCATGTCTCTAGGATCAGCGGTTTAGGCTGTGCGTTGATATATCAGTCAGTCAAGACTTTAAATTTTATAAATGATTGTATATATATATACTCACTGCCAATTTATTCCCAACATTGAGCGCTGCTTTAGCATCAGCCTGTGCTGTCGCGACGTCCCTCGCCAACCGTATCGCTTCGCCCTCGAGCCGGGTCTCCGCACACATCAGCCTCACTAGGGCTTCGTCTGTTTCTGTCACTGGAGACGCTTTTTTGTCTGGTTCGGCTGTGAACGACATAAATGAGTTTTCAAGACATACATTCACTGACCAAATCGTCACTAAACAGTCGTTTAAACAGCCTACGCTCGGCGCGGCTCGGCATAGTTCGTTTAACAGCTCGCGTTGTTGTGACCGACGTCAGACGTGCTGCCGCGCCGTGTATATGTCGCAGCCAACTGGTTAAATTAGCCGTTCAGTTAACCGCCTGGCGTTTAGAAGTAGTGCTCGCCTCGCTTCGCTCTCTCGGCTCGCACGCGCTTGATCACAGTTCTAACCTAACCTAACCCATTTGGTCGGGGTGCCCTGGCTTAGTTACTGCGACCAATTCGGCTCGCGCGTGATTGGTTACAGACTTACAACCTAAACTGTAATTGAATATCATTCAGGCCGTTAGTTGAATGGCCGCCGTTTAGTTAAAAGGCTAGGCGGTTAACTGAACGGCTAATTTAAACAGTTGGCTGCGACACATACAAGTAGGCTTGCGTTCGGAGTTAGCTGCGCCGCACTTGCACGGATGGCGCGGCTCGCGTGGTATCGTGCTACCCCGCGCCCTTTAAATGTACCTTTACATGGAGCGACTGCCTATCAGACCTCCACAATCCAGTTACTGAGTAATACGACACCCCTTAGTAAGACTGGTTGTCAGACTTTCGGGCGTCTGAGCCGTAACGACTGTCAAAGATCCACGACAGCCGGGACCAACGGCTTAACGTGCTTTCCGAGGCACGGAGGGGTCTTGGTATGTTAAGATGGTCACCCATCCACAGGCCAACCGTGGCAAGCGTAGCTTAACCTGATCGATCGACCTGTTCGGCTGTTATTATTTAGCCACGTCCACGGGCTCGGACTGGATCTTTGGGTAACTTACCTAATTTAACAACGTCACCCTTCTTCACGGCCTGCCCGACAGACACCAGATAACCGAGCAGCAATTCGAAGATCTCGCGTCCGTATGCCCACTCGCAGTTGCGCAGCAGTTCCTCGATGGTGCCCATGCGTTCTACTCCAGGGGGGAAATTTTGAAGGAGTTCTGTGGCTTGCTCCTGAAAAATATAAAAAATATGTATGGTAGTGTTACTTGAAGTTTAGTCGTAAAGATTTAGCTTTTCCCAACAATTTTGAGGTCAGCTTCCAGTCTAACCTGATGCAGCTGAGTACCAGTATTTTCCACGGAGCGACTGCCTATCTGACCTCCACAACCCAGTTACTGGGTAATACGATACCCCTTGGTAAGACTAGTTGTCAGACTTTAGGGCTTCTGACGACCCGTAACAACTGTCAAAGATCGACGTATGACAGCCGGGACCAACGGCTTAACGTGCTTTCCGAGGCACGGAGGGGTCTTGGTATATAAAGGTGGTCACCAATCCACGAACCAAATGCGGCAAGCGTAGCTTAACCTGATTGGTCGATCCGTGCGGCTGTTATTTCTAGCCACAATCCCCTGCTCTCTCATAAATTCTAAGATTAAATAATACAACTTACTTTAACAGCGCTCTCCAGCACAAACCGCTGTGTGGAATCAATGCTAGCTTTGGGCATTCCGTCATTATCCAGCGCTTGTCTCGTTAGCATGAACGAAGCCACCGCTGTGAGCGCAAAGGCGGCGGGTTTGAATGCCAGCCGAGCTCCCCACTTGACCCAGCCTTCGGGCCCGTTGTGGAGGATCTGCTGGTATTTGGAAAGAGGACTTAGGTCGCCGTTGCTGTGGGCAAGAAAGAGTTTATTGAGTACGGTAATAGATAAACAGTGAATTAGTTGTTGATGTGTGGGAGGGGTGTGGTGACGTGATGCGATAGCTCAGTGATTCGTCAACTTGTGACAACTATCACCCCTCCCTCACCGCGAAGTTTTTTTTTTGTTTGTTCCTGGGGTGGAAAATCCTTATGGATGTCCGCCTGGAGCGGCCGGCGGGGTCTGTCAGACTCTTACTGACTAAAAACCACCCGGTTTTCCATCTCACACCTACGCCGCCGGGGGGCGCAGGAACGTACGATCCTTCCTCAACCCCCGACAGGTGCCGGCCCGCCTGGGGTCAGGGGGGGGGACTGAGGTGTTTGACTTCCCCCGCGACGTTTAAGAAGGGCGCGCGTGGAACACTACGCGCCGCCACCTCGGGTCCTGATATGTGGAGGGCGACGGACGTACCGCGCGGCTACCTTTGTTTTTTAACGTGTAGAAATACTCATGTATTCTGCACTACCACGGGGAGATAGTGCAGTTATGTGGGACTCTAACCCACTAAAACTCCACGGTGTCCTCCTCTGCCGCTTACGGCGGGAACACGGGCACGCGTTAGCACTCATCCGTGAACCCGCCGCGGCTGTCCGTCACCGGACCCTCCTCTGGGGAGTACTCCCCTTTACCGGCGCACCAGAACACCAAAGCACGCCGTGACCACCCCAGGGACCAAACCAGCACATGGGCGCCAGACGACCCCGTGTCTGGGCACCCTTGGTCCCCCTGACCGTGCAGCTACCTCAGGCAACGTCTCAGTCAAGCGGTCGGCCTATAATAATAACGCTGAATAGGTTTTTTGTTTTCAAACAAACGAGTTAATCTCTGAAATTAACCGTTGGATTTCAAAAAATCTTTTTGGCGTTTGACAGCCCAATTCTTGAGGAAAGCTGTTTAGAGACACTATTTTACATCATGCTAGGACCCTTAGGAGACGAGCAAAACGAAAAACAGTCAGACAGAACGCTAAGCGAAAACGAGCTGGTCGAGCTGAATGGTGCTGATCTATGCGTCATGTTCGTGAACGGGCGCCGTCAGTTGGGGCTGGTCATAACTTGGCTGCCTCGGCTTATTTTTAATTATTTTATTTTTGGATTGTTGTTTTGTTAAGTACCATTTGCTGTACTCAGGACGCTTTTAACACGTACGTCTTTTTTTATTTTACGTCGTTCTCACATATTATAAATTCAACATTAATGATGTACTTAACTAATATTTTTGTAAAAATATAATTTAAAAGAGTGTCCATGGAGTTTCTTGCCCGTTCTTCTCCATAGGTACCTACGCTTTGGAATGGGCAACTATAGCTTCATATTTTCTGACTGACCGACTTCTTGACAATTCAAAGTTTGAGTTTGAGTTTGAAGTAATACCGCGGGCAGGCGATGCGATGCGACGGGGGAACAAGTAATTTTACGCGGAAGGAGTCGCGAACAGAAGCTAGTCAAGTATAGTGAGTTTTACTTCATTTCATAGCGTTAATGACCCGCAGTTTTTTAAATTATTACACATATAAAGGCGAAAGTTTAAGAGTGTGTTTGTATGTTTGTTACTTCTTCACGCTTAAACCGCTGACCCGATTTAGATGAAATTTGGTATAGAGATAGTTTGAGTCCCGGGAAAGGATATAAGATAGTTTTTATCCCGATATTCCCACGGGATCGAAACTTATGTGGGTGAAACCGCGGGGCGCTGCTAGTGATTATACCTACAACATTTTTTTTTAGTATATGCGAAACCCGAAACACGTGTCTAGTATTTTAATGTAAAGAATCTATGTACAAAATTTCAAAACTGTATCATGAGAAATCACAAAGTTATAAGCGTGTTATGTTACCTGGTTGTCCATTCAAAAACATGCTCACCACGCGGCGCGGCGCGGGGTACCATGTTTTATGCTCCTCCAGCATCGTACGCTCATTGATAATAGTTTGGCAGTAGGTACCTAACTGTACGGCGATTTTATTGTAATTAAATATTTTTGGGACAAAATATAACATGGTGTAAAAATTATTGAAAACGATTCAGTTACTTATTCTGAACAAAATATATTCAGGTTTGTACGAGTATATTGGTATGATAAGAAACATGACATACTTTCATTAATATGCAAATTTCCTTCCTTCCTCATTAGGAATGCACAAATGTTGATTTTATATTATTGTATGTTTTGTTCAGCACAAAAGTACATATAAAATGAAGTAGAAATCATAATCTGCCTAGTTTAAGCCTCCAGTCTAACCAGATGCAGTGCAATAGTAGTATTTTTAACCCAAACAGAGGGATGTTAAATATAAAAGTCTGTAGCGGAATCTACAACACCACATGCGAACTACGCGTCATACTGACGTCACGCAAAATCCTGCATCTCGCAAGCAGAGTTTACCGCGCAACTGGCATAGATACAGCAGCCCGACATAAATCATCGGGCAGTTGCCCGCCAGACACAACAACCGTCTGGTCGGAGGATCCTCCCTTTTCTATGGAGGATGAGTGAACTCCATAGGTCTATCTATTTATACACGAAACATATGAAGGGGTCATTGTACTCATCATTATGAACAACTTTTAATAGGGCAAAACGTAAAATCGCAAAAAAAAAAGCAGCTGTTCCATACATTTTGACGAGACAATCTGTCAAATTTCATTAAAAGAAATTTGACAGATTGTAGTAACTTGATGTGCTTGGCGTCTGTACTTGTACTCTAACAATGAGCCATGTACAGTCAACAAAAGAGGAGGAAAGTATGCAGAACATCTTTTTTTTTTGGTCAAAATTATTTACAGTATAGAAGTATGGGGAACAGGGTGTAAAGTTCACTCATCCTCTATAAAAAAGGGAGGATCCTCCGACCAGACGGGTGTTGTATCTGGCGGGCAACTGCCCAATGATTCATTTCGGGCCGTTGTATATATGCTAGTTGCGCGGTAAACTCTGCTTGCGAGATGCAGGATTTTGCGTGACGTCAGTATGACGCGTTGTTCGTATGTGGCGTTGTAGATACCGCTACATCACTCCCCTCCGGAGACCGGAGGTCGATAGTGGGCGGAGTCTTGTATCTTGCGATGCTTGCCAGGCCAGTTGAAGTTCCAGTGAGTCGGAACCGGTTGCCGCATAGTTCACGGTGAGTCGGAACTGTCTGCGAAGATGTCCCCAGTGAGTCGGGGTGGCGCTGCGTTATGCTCCAGTGCGTCGGATGTGGTACAGCGCCGGTTTGAGGCTGACTGCTGGCGTCGACCAGGAGAGGTATTGAGAGCTCTTCTTGTTGACCGGCCGAAAGTGCAGTGTGCTGTGCCAAGGTTGCTGATGAGGCTGAGGGTGATGACCAGGTATGCGCGGTCGCTGCATGCTGGTGGTCAGGATACCCGTTGAAGCCGTGGGTGCTGGCTGGCTGGGTGACTCGCCGCTAAAGCTTGCGGGAGTGATGATGATGACGTCATGCTGAAGTATTTGCACGAAGGCTGCGCTGACGTTCATACTCGGGGTCACCAGTATAGAAGTATGGGGAACAGGGTGTAAAGTTCACTCATCCTCTATAGAAAAGGGAGGATCCTCCGACCAGACGGGTGTTGTGTCTGGCGGGCAACTGCCCAATGATTCATTTCGGGCCGTTGTATATATGCTAGTTGCGCGGTAAACTCTGCTTGCGAGATGCAGGATTTTGCGTGACGTCAGTATGACGCGTTGTTCGTATGTGGCGTTGTAGATACCGCTACAACAGTTAAAGAGATACACTGCTTTATAAACCAACTTTTTGGCCCTTTTTCAAGAAATCAAATTAAATTTCAGTTGACAACATCCATCGGTTTCTTACTAAACTTCAACTATATCTGCCGATACTGCATAATCTTTTTTCATTTAATATTAGTGGAAGATTTTAAACAATGTAATGTTTTATCAATACATTATACAAGGTGTAATTGAAATGATGTTAGACCTGAAAAGAGGTCATTGTATTCATCATTACGAACAACTTTTGCTATGGGACCAAACCAGAAGGCCAATTCTCGTAATTGAAAACATTGAAAATTTTGTCGCAGTCTCATCTCTGAGACAAACAAATGTCAAACACTTGTCAAAATGTGGGGAAATTAGATGTATTTTTTGACAGACTGAGATCAGACTGAACATTCTTGAAGAAAAAATTTTTTTTTGGCCTTGTTTATGGCATAAAAGTTGATACTACCCGGGTTGGCATGTTTAAAACAAGTTGTTTTAAACGAAACTAATATTCAAATACTTACCCAAAATTTGAACTACTTGAATAGTTACGTGGGGTTTAACACCCCAAACGATGACCGAGTGCTGCTTGCTTCTAGATCATAAAGGTTTTGCGTTTTTATGAAGCTAACAGGAACTCCAGTGTAGTACAGTAAATTCAAAGTTTACAAGTTGATTTGGTGAACCTTCGAAGATGCATTGGGGTGTGTCACACCCCACGGACAGATCAAGGAGGCTGTTGGAGGCAGAATTTACCAAGCAGGCCACACTGCAGAAGACCGCATAAATTGGAGACGTGTTGCATGAAACTGTGATGCTCATCATTGAGAGAAAACCAAGAAGAAGATGACAAAATTGACTGGTAGAGAATGCCTAAGGCATAAGTCCGCGTTTGTACCTTTCTGTGTGAAAAGTTTAAATAAATAAAATAATAAAAGGGTTATCAAACCCAAAAGTGTAGTGATCGCTATCACTAGAGTTGTGGGACAGTTACTTAAAGGAAGTTCTGTACAGTTGCATTAATTTTGTTTAAGAAAATATCTACACTACACTTTGTGAATACTGGAAAAGCATTTTGTAATATTTTGAAAATGATGATGCAAAACAGGTAATCCAGTCATAGTCACGTTTATTTGCGACTAAATTAATACAATTAAAACATAAGCTTTGAATTTTTGCAACAGGCATATTAATTATGTAGAAATAATTACCATAAATAAGAATTTCTTTCAACTGTCTTTGTTTACATTCAATGAGATGCATTAAAATGCCACGAAAACGCGTGGAAAAGGGCTCAAATCGCGCATAGAGGATTAAAAGAGGCTGGAACAGCAAGTAGATAAAAAAAAAAACACGGAATTACCGAACTATTTCTTCTACCACGATGTCCAGGCATGCAGGAGTTCGTCCTCTTCGATTGAACGCAGTTTTCGCATCCGCAGCAGACACTATAGGATCCTTCCTGCTCCTACACCACTGCCGCAGCATATCAGACCAGAATTTCATTTTCATATCCCAGGATTCTGGATTCGCTGCCTTTAATCGAAAAGGTGCGAATAGCGCGTTCATACGAACGTCGTCAGACCAGCACTGGGGAAGGTCACCCTCCGGTATTCCGCAACCAGGTAGACCCATTTTTTATTAACAAATCTATTTTGACGGTTAACTTTAGATTTTTGTTGTCTTAAAACTGTGATTTTTGTGATTTAAAAATGGGTGACTTCCGCACACAATGGCGTGCGAAAATTTTTGACGTTTTGGGATACCAGAGTAATAACCGAAAACGAATGCAAAAAAATGCAATAATTGCCATAGAAAAAAAGAATATTCTCATCTTTTCGCGATAAAAAGAAGATTCTAAGTTAGAATCTTCTTAAGTTAGAATTTCTAACTATACCATTCTAATGTGCAAGATCATAGGATAAACGGTCTAAGGCAAGATTCTCCTCTAAGAGCCATCAAAAAGATCAAAGCTTCAACAATTTCGCTGGCAGCTTCTATAACAGAATTCGTGTCACTCACGTTCATTGATTTGTATTAGAGAAAATTGGGTTGCACGGCTGCAGAGCATTAATTACTTCCTTAAGAATTTTAACTGCGATTATTAGACAAAAAAAATTGCATTGTTCTTTGTTCAATAAAGATTTTGTAAATGATTTTTGAGCGTGTGTCAGTGTGCGTTTCTTTGATTCGCATGCAACACTTATGAGAAATGTCAACAAATTCTTTTCCGACATTCCGCAATTTTGGGCCATTTTTAATCTGTGTGTCTACGTTCGTGCAGCGTTCCTATACTTCCTATTATATTGTGAAACGGTATTTTCCGAATATTCCACGTTGTTTTACTAATAAATTGTTACAAGTGAACCAAGGAGACATCTATTATTCTATGCCGGTAAGTTTTTGAACCAAATATCAACAAAGTTTTCGATGAGAATCCTATCTGATTTCGTTGGTCACGACTCACGACACACCGTCTCGATGTATCAACGTTTTTATGGAAATTCTGCTGTTAAAATGTTTCAGGTCCTGAATATTTCATTCGCCGTTTTTTATGGGCATATTACATCATGAAGTAGAGTTAAAATATTATTTTTATCATTATTATTTGTTGAGTAAAGTGTACTTGAAGTTGCAAAACTGGTTTTGTCCACAGTACCTATAGTAATTACTTTATACTTCGAGCTCTGTCCTGTCTGTGTGTCTGTTATTTACTAAGCTATTTCGGTGCGCAATATAAAAAAAAACATCGTTAGGATGAATGAGTGTTAACTTGGCCTGTTGATAAAAATTCCTGAAATGTTTAGGTAGATTATGTTTAAATGTTGATATGAACTATTTTTATTTGACCTACATGCTCAAGCCATTTATAGTAAGCGGTATCAGCAGAATAAAATAGATAAGCAATTCCTCCATCTAAAATACTGGTATTCAACTGCATCCGGTTAGACCAGAAGCCTACCGCAAAACACTTGAGAAATGCTAAGCAGATGATGGTATAGGCAGAATTACCCTATTCATAACTATTGTTGGATATATTATAGTCACATTTTTCTTGTTTTTTTTATGTAGCATTGACTTATTTTAAATAAATAAATAAATAATAAAATCTTTATTGCTCAAAACATTACAGAGATTTTACATTGGCCCCAAACTAGGCAAGCCTGTATCTTGGGCACCAATATGGAGGGTTTACCATTTAAACATTTATTTTATAAACATTTTCGGTAATAAAAGTAAAATAATGTTTGCTTCAAATTACAAAAAAACTTAATAAAATCTGGGAATCATAATTAAAATTAAAGAAAACATAACATAAAATCGAGAATTGAAAGAAAATAATAATAAAACGCTATTATTATGTTAATGAATGTGTGTGTGTTGTAAATGTGTGTGAGTGTGTGGGATCATGTGTTGTGAGTGAGTGTGGGTGTGTGTGATGATGAGTTTGAGAGTGTTTAAGCGTGAGTAAGAGTATGTGTATGTGTGTGTGAAACAAACAAAGGAATTGTATGTGTGAAAAAACTATTTAACCACTGTAATAACCTTTTCTGCTTCATCATAATAGGTAATACGGGCTGTTGTCCGCAACTCCACGTCAATGCGCGTATTTTGCGTGCGGGTGGGAATTTCGATTATTCGATCCACCCCAGCTCCTCAAGGAAGGCCAGCAACGCCTTGATGTTACTAACCATCTCACGTAGGGTACCTGGGTTACCGAAGTACTTTGCCCTGTACGTGGCGACCACCGGGCAGTTTAGAAGCACGTGTGCCGCTGTCTCGTCGTCCTCCATGCAGGCTCTGCACAGCGGACTGTCTGTTACTCCTATGACAAAGAGGTGTTTATTAAATGACCCATGGCCGGTTAAAGCTGCAGTAACTATACGCAGCTTTTGTTTAGTTAGACGGAGAATCTGTTTAGTGAGACGGCCGTCCAATGTGGGAAGTGCTTCCCTAGCCTGCCTACACTCGCTTTGCTTCGTCATATGACAGGTTTAGTAACCAGGATGTTAGGGTATTTTTTATTTGTTTGCGAGTGCAATTTCTTATATTGCACTGTTTGAGCACTGCGTTATAGACGTGTACACGTGTACGTGTACGTGTATTTTCTTTCTAAATAAACTGTATTTGATGTCCTGGGAATTCTTCTATATTATAAAATACAGTTCTTTGTTCTAAGAAGCCCTTCCAGACATTGCCGTACATTACTTGACGCACACATCTTAATAATAATGTTTTAACTCTAAAAGAAACCATGCATGAACTCTGAGTTTGTTTCAGCGTTTCCATAGAATCTAGTTTAAAAATATTGAACAAAGTCTACTTAAGAGCAGAGGGGCAATTCTCGTAATTTTAAGAACGTTCACAGTCTGATCTCAGTTTCAATCTGTCAAAGATATTTCTAATTTCCATACATTTTGACAAGTGTTTGACATTTGTTTGTCGCTGAGATGAGACTGCGACTAGATTGTGAACATTTTAAATTACTAGAATTGGCCTTCAGGTATCAACCAAAATAGCCTAACTTCAATATGATTTTTCATGAAATTGATGAGACTTAGGTATAAAATAAAAATAACACGAATAACTACATGATATTTCCAAACTTATTGTGGCACAGAAAGACAAAATAGTAAAATTTTCTCTAATAAAAAACATCACGAAGTTACCTCCAATTTTCACGACTTTTCGATTTGTACTTAATATGCTTATGACTACTAGAATGAAAATTTGATGATTAATTTATTGATATAAAGTGACTTAGATTGTGGAAGCATTTTTTTTTATTACTTTAATTTGTGGTTTTATTATGACGATAAGCTTATAGCACTTTCGACGTTCTTAGTTCGTGGAAGAAATCATCTTCCGTCGCACGTTGCGGGAACTTTAAACATATATATGTTTCACAAATCAGTCGCCCCCGCTCTGTTGAGACGAGAGGACTGCGCTCGAATTTTCGGCTGCGCTGCTATATATTTAATTTACGTAAACAATATTTTCGTAATTTATCACTTTGTAGGAAAGACACTGTGAAATAGAAAATATGGCAAAATAACTAAAACCACTCCCGAAACGATTATTAAAAACAATAAGACTTGATAAACTAAACAAATACCGAGGCAAAACTATAAAATAAAAATATTGAAATAATTCAATGTTGATATTTGAAAAGTCAAGATGACATACATTTTATTTGACAGATTTTTGACTGGTATAGTACCACTAGCGCCATTGTTCTGCATTTCGGTTCATTTTCTTGCGGAGAAAATTTGCAACATAGCCAACTAGCGTTCATTTGAAAGTTCGTGCTGGAGATTTTAGACCTTACGGCGATTAACTCAGAATCCAAATTCGTTTTCTTCCACTTTTCTTGACAAACTCCGTATAAGGTTTTAGTAATTACTATTCCCTAAATCAAGTTGAAACTCGAAATTCAGCGTAAAGGGTTTATTATTGGAACATACAAAAGAAATATCGGAAATTAAATGCGTAATGAGTTTATTGTGGACAAAAGTACGAAACGGTGTGCACATGCAATATTTCATACAGATAGTGTTCTCATGACTAACCTTCTTTTTATGGTGAGGATGAGTAAAGGTTGTGACGGATCAACATGTTTGGGATTGTCGGCTTCGCCGATAAAAGAGTTAAGCTCTAAATAGGTGCTAAGTTCTATAGAGTTGAGAGAAAGTCTAAAGTTCATATTATAACTTGGCAAGTTTTTAAAGCTAAAGTTTCAACAGTTACAAAAGAGGAACCTAATGAACTTTAGACTTTGGAACCCATTTACATAGATGCCATATCGGTAAATCCGACAAACATGTACTTCTTTTGTACCAAACTTGGGCTCGTTTTCCACAAATGTTTTCGGCGGGGATTTTTTCCTACTCGCACTTCGCGCAGGAAAGGCTTTTATGACACATGCCATTTGACGTTGCATACTACAGTGCAAAATCCATTATACGAATATTATTTTTTACTTGGGTATCACTGTTGCTAATTTATTGACTTTGCACACTGACCTCTATCTTGTATAATACAGGTCAGTGACTTTGCACGATCCTGCAAAGAAAAATCCACGATATACAAATGTAATTTTTTTCTTGGACAACACTGTTTTTCATCAAGATGTAGTGACGTCCAACTTGTAGGTCCTAAACAAAATTTGATTACATTGGAATTTGAACTTTGTCACGTCAACATTGAGTTTCTAGTTCCAAAAAAAATACTAATACATGATTCTTAGATTCTGAATTCAAACTTAGCGTATAGTAAGTATAAGCAAAATAAACAGATGTTTTTACATACTAAAGAATTGCATTGAAAATAAAGGGAATGAACAATGATCACATTTTGTTTAAATATTGTAATTTGAGAAACCATTACGAGAAAATTAAATAGGGTTGCTCATCACTGCGCAACAAATTTTCTAAGATTTTTGATAGATATTTTCAATCATCTTTGTCCTTAATACGACCATTATAACGTCGTCATTCTAAAAAGGCTTGATTAAAATAGCTCAAAGTAAAAAATCATAAGATACAGGATAACTTCGTTGTCCATCCGTCTGTGCCTTTTTCTCAGGAATACGTATCAAGTTGAAATTGATATCAAATACTTAGATCTACGGTTTCTTGGAGCTGTAAAAATATCAAGCCTCTAATACGCTGACTTAGAAGCTGGCATAAATTGCCATTCATGTCGCGTGTTTTGAAATTTAAATCCTTGGGTGTACCTTATAGGTTTTAATTATTCCCGTTGACCTAGAATAATGAAAATTGGCAAGAAGCAAGGTCTCACAGCATAAATAGGTACAGGAAAATATCCGAAAATCGTTCATTTGTAATTTCATTCGGAATCGAAAATGTATAGGCATTTAACTCGGTTTGCTCTCTAATATAAGATATTTTTTTACAGTATAGTAAAGTTAGTCCTTCAATCCAGAATTGGAAATTCATAGATAGGCTGTATTACTTGTATGTCCGTGAATCTGTTACCAGCATCGGAACAGATTCACGGACATACAATAATATTGCCCTATCAAGATATCTACTTGCACAGCCTGCTATTATACTTAGGTACCTACATTGAATAGAGCCGTTTCATCTGATTATTTTGCGTATACTTATTACAGAAGATGGAAATTCAAACACAAATATATGATTTATACCGACCGGTCTGATCCCCTGAGACCCCCCCCCTCCCCCTCGATCCCCTGCTAGTTCTTCTTCTGTTTTAATCTCTGGCTTACTTGGCCGGGAGAAAAGTTTCTGCTGGCGGGAAAGGATTGTGTTTTGTTTTTGTCGTGTTTGATGAGAGGGGTAGGCAAGGAAGCGCGGGTGAAATTTGATTTTTTTCTGGCTTTATGCCCCCCCTTAATTTATGTAAATAAATCAAAATATTTATAAGTCATGAAATGTCAGAAGCTAGGTGCATGGTTCCAATTGACTTTTACAAAAATAATTGTCTTTTACAATGTTTTCAAATTACAGTAGGTATGGGAGGACAGCGTAGGCCTGTCAACAAGTACCAGTGTCACGGGATGGTTGTAATGAACAAATGTAAGCCATAAATGTAATGAAATGAAGAAGACCTGAGCCCAATATGTACTGTGGCTAGGACAAAATTATAAAAAATGTGTGTTCTCCTATAAAAATATACAAATAAAACAATAAAAGAATTTCGGGCGCCTTGGAGATTGCACACTACGTTTTAAATAAACAAAACTTGCCAGATAGAATCACTTCGGAGAGTCAGACCTTTAATCTGCCGGAGGTAGCTGTAAACAAAGTTAATGAAACGAAGGAAATAACCTTGTTAATACCTTGTTTATTTTGCCAGTAGCTTAGGTAAACTAGCCTTAGAATTATTACTTTAAGATTATTATTAATATGGTAGTTTAGATTATTATTACTATTATTGTTGTTATTTCTTTATTTCAATATATACACATATAAATTATATTTTTAAATATTATGATATATAGATATAAAAACATTTAAAAATATAAAAAATAGTAGCCCACCGGTATCGGGAACAAGGTCCAAGCTACCGGCGGTCAGGGCTCCAGAGAGAGGAACCTCCTAACAATGCGAGCCGTGTCCAGAAGTACCGCTCTCTGAATCAAGCCCTTGATCCAGCTGCCCAGCGAGAGCCTCCTTAGGTGTTGGTCGAGGCTCTTGGCTATTAATCCATTGGCTGTTACGACTATCGGCACAATGATTGCTGAGTCTACATCCCACATGTCGACAACCTCGCGAGCCAAGTCAAGATACTTGATTTGTTTATCTTTCTCGGCTTTCACGAGGTTGTCATCATGCGGGACGGTTATGTCAACAATCATTGCGCGCCGCTCTGATCGATCCACCACCACTATATCAGGCTTATTGGCAACAATAGTCCTGTCAGTGATGATGGATCGATCCCAGTACAATGTGATATTACCATTTTCGAGAACTGGGTCGGGCACGTACCTGTAGTACGGCACCTCCGATTCCACAAGGTTGTATTTCAAAGCAAGCTGCTGATGGATTATCCTGGCTACAAGGTTGTGTCTATGCAAGTACTCTCCGTTAGCTAGACGAGAACACCCAGAGATGATATGTCTAATTGATTCCCCCGGCCGGTGACATGCCCGACAGATGTCAACCGTGCCGTCTTTAACAATAAATCTCCGGTAATTGTTCGTCATCATAACTTCGTCCATAATTGCACAAACAAAACCTTCGGTTTCTCCAAAGAGGTCACCGAAACGTAGCCAGGCTACGGACGCTAGTAGATCTACATCGGGTCCATGTAGGGCCCGGAAAAAGCGTCCGTGAAGCTCCTTACTCTGCCATACCTCCATGCGATCATTGTTGTTATTATTATTATTATTATTGCATCTTGCGAGTTAGGTAAAAAGAGATAATTTAAATGAAAACCCTGGAATTCAGCGTCAAGAGGTGTGTGTCCAATAAAAAAAGTCGTTCAGTAGAAGAAAGGACGCCTTAATTCGGCTGGAACAAGATTAAAGCAGATTAAAATGTGAATTGTAGTTTCTTAAGTATGACGCGTGGTGGTTCACAAAAATTAACTTACCATCCTTTCTACAAAAAATAAAATTTCTCCCTGGGTGCGCCACAAAATTTAGACGGGCGAATAATCACCCTAGGGGAATTCCAGCTACAGCCTGAAACAATAATTTTGAAGAGTAACGAACACGCGTTATGTACGTGGACCCAATCAAAGCCAAAAGAAATGAAATCTTACCAAATAAATTGAGGATCACTGCCTCGACACCTCCTTCAGGGTGTAGAAATGACCTACGGCATCGATAGGCCGAGGTTTGCCGGGATTCCACCGGATGGAATCAAATAATTCAGAACATCATGTGTCTTCCACGAAGTAAGGTCGCAAAAGTGCCGGATGTCAAATTGACAGCTGGGGACTCAACCACCACAGACAATCAATGACAGCAAAAATAACGTTCCGAAATTGAATAATTTGCGAGAAGCTATGTAACGATATAAAACTCGTTACACCAGGTACTTAATAAAATAAGATAAATGGTCTACTGTTTTAAAGTCTGTAAAGGCCTACAAAGTCCTGACATTTACAAAATATAAAAGAATCTATCAAAATAATAAATAAAATTTAAAAACCTATTAAAATCAAATGGTATGATTGCCATTACAACCACTAATAATGAGTTATTAGAATTGTCTGTATACAGGAAGATTTTTTTTATCACCATCCAAATTTTTACAGGGTGCTCTACCCACGAATATGAACAACTTTCACTATGGGACCAACTCTGAAATCACGAAAAAAAATTCAGCTATTTCATACATTTTGGTCTAGTAGGCATGATTTCATAGTTGAGCCCATAGTGAAAGTTGTTCATATTCATGTGTAGAACACTGTAAAAATTTGGATGGTGATAAAAAAATCTTCCTGTATAATTTCAAATAGTAAAAAGATTATGTCAAAGAAGTATGTAAAAAATATATAAAAAATAAAAATCGTGATTTTGAGCAGTTAATAGACATTTACATAGTTATGCCGTTATTAAACATTTTATTTAAATTATTAGACAGATTTATGTCTAATAAAATCTGAATATCTCACATTAAGTTACAAAATGTTCAAATTATGATCCATCTAACATATAACATGGATCATAATTTAAACATCATTGAATTATTATTTGCTAACGAAAATTCACACCTGACTGTGATTTTAACAATGGCTCCTTACACAATATTGACGTGGTTTGCAAGCGGTAAGGTTACGCGGGGAATATAATTTTACAGAATTGGGACCTTATAATTAACGCGAAGAGGATATTAAACTAAGTGCTCCCGCCATAATCCACGCACTTCTGGCGAAAAGGCGCCTCGTTCCCGCCCGGCCAATAAGAGCCACTCGAAGCTTCTAAAAGATTCTAGAAACCTTTATTTGTCATGTTCTTCAGAACGGTCAGCTGCGTACTCGCAACCGGCGTGCTTGTATGTCCGGCATCCCAGTTATGTAACACTGTCAATCTGAATCATGTTCAAAGAATATTGCTAATCCATTGCTACATAATGTTCGAAAAATGTGTCTGCTCAACAACGTAAAAACACAATAAATGTTGTTGAACTGTCAAAATTAAACTCATTGCTACTGACAGTGTGTTACGCTATTACCCCGCTGAAGACTAAAAATAGTAAAAACGTTCAAAATCTAGTCGCAATCTCATCACGGCGACATTCAATCTCAAAAATGTTGGGAAATTAGAGGTGTTTTTGACAGATTGTGACTGAGATCAGAAGGCCAATTCTCGTAATTTAAAACGTTCAAAATCTAGTCGCAGTCTCATCTCAGCGACAAACAAATGTCAAAAACTTGTCAAAATGTAGGGAAATTAGGGGTATTTTTGACAGATTGAGACAGATTAGACTGTGAACGTTCTTAAAATTACGAGAATTGCCCCTCAGACTGTCAATGTTCTTAAAATTACGAGAATTGCCCCTCAGGTGTATGAATGAATGTATACGAGGCAAAAGGAGTATGTAAAATCGTAGCAGGACGTTCTGTAGTTTCTGCTTACACTCATGGGAAGAGGGCGTGAATTTATGTAGGTATTTAAAACCTAACCAGAGACCCCGGAATCCATTAAAACAAGAATCACGTAAATTGGGATAAGTGGTTCTCGAGTTGTGGACTAATAGACAGACAGACAAAGTGATATTGCGTTTCATAATCACGACAATTACGTTGATTAGGTCAACTTCAAGGCCTTCGTGGTGCGCGTACCGAATTGTTATCTGCCCGTCGTCATGCAAGAAGACTTCTGGGGGCCTAAAAAGGCCACTTTGGCAGAATCATGAAACAATTCATATCACGCAATTCATCTGTATGACAGTTATGTATGGAGATTCGTAAAATGCTGTAGGTACACCTCTGCCTAACCCTTCAGGGATATATAGGTGTGAAACTGTCATACAGATGAATTGCGTGATATTAATTGTTTTATGATTCTGCCAAAGTGACCTTTTTGGGCCCCCTGGCCGCAGGACGTGGTGTTCCGTCGCTTCCGCGCATAAATACCCCAGAACAGCACAAGAACAAGCTAGTGAAGCACTATCTTCATATTTATAAAAATGAATCGCTAAATGTGTTGCTAAGCGCAAATCTCAAGAGCAGCTGAACCGATTTCGCTAATTCTTTTTTTGTTGTGTTCGGTATTTTCAGGACAAGGTTTGTATGAAAGAAAAAAAAAAATTGCACCCGTGCGAAGCTGGGGCGGGCCGCTACTTTTATAATTAAAAAAATACGTATGTTTATCTATGGGCCTGAGTCGCCTGAAATAAATGATAATAATTATGTGGTGGCGTAATACGAAGGTTGAAATATAACGTGTTTGTGTCTAAACATTTATTTTTCTTACCATATAGTTATTATACATAAATATGAGACTAAATAACTTTTGCTCGCAACTTCGTCCGCGTGAAATTTCTTGGGTCCCCCGACCCACCGCATCGCATCACCAGTATTCACCAGCCCACGCTTCGTTCTGACTTGTTTTATTTTTGCTCGGGTAGCTTCTAAGGCCTGAGTTCACCAACATTCTAACCATCGGTTAGGTATTTAAACAGTTGATTTCCTTAGGAAATTTGACATAAATCAACTGTTTAAATACCTAACCGATGGTTAGAATGTTGGTGAACTCAGGCCTAAGGGTGCTAGCGTCATGTTAAATAGCCAAAAGCCTTCCTTAAGAATTAGGCTATTAAATGCCAAAATAATTTTTCTTATCCGGCCGGTAGTTCCTGAGATTAGCGCGTTCAAACAAACAAACTCTTCAGCATTATTATTAATAATCTTCTTCTTAGCGTGTCGATAGCAATCTAAATGGACTCGGCCCAGAATTCGTCTACTTGTTTGGCGCCATCACCAGCGTCCATCAGTTCCTGTAACGTGCAGCTGACTGCACACGCAGGACACGATGTTATGTATGCTATCGCTTGTGGAACAGCACCACATTTACACTCCAAGGCAGAGTCGTCTATGAATCTCCACCTGAACAGGTTTTCCTTGCTTCGGCCAACCTGTGTCCGGAGTCTGTTTAAAGACTTCCAGGTCACCCAAGTGGGAGGTCTTCAACGGGTGGAACGAACGGATTATTAATAATAGTATAGATGTATTTATTAACACTGTTGTTAGTTCATTTCTATCAAGGGTACAGATAAGATTACCAAATCAGTTGATAATCTGACCCTAAATAAAAATTGATAAGGCTCTATCATGGTTATAAGCCGAACTGATTACAATTCAATCGCAAAATAAATGAAAAAGAGTGTGTATGCTTATTGAGCACACGATGGAAGTAAAAACTAACGACAGGAGCCGAGGATAGAGCGGATGGAGGATTCAGTGCCCAGTAATAAGTATCTAAATCAGCGCTGAGTATTAGGGACCGTTCAAGTATTACGTAAGGCTTACGTCGTAAGCAGGTACGTTTTTGCAATTATTAACCCCCCCCCCCCCCATCCCCCTCGTCAGCAAAAGTAAGCAAAGCTTTTACGATGCTTACGTAAACATTGGTACATGCATTTTTCAATGTGTTCAGGTTTATTGATTCATGAGCAGCAATTATATTATGCATTTCGTTTTCAAGCATAGACAAGTAGGGTTGCCATATGTGTTCAAACCAAAATCGACTAAATTTTGTAGAAAATCCGAAAAAGTAAAAAAATTAATACTGCTGACGTAATCACCATCCAGACCCCTCCATCCCCCATGTCATCAAAAATAAGCAAAGCAAAGACCCTCCCGCCCCCTGTAGTGCTTTTTTTTTTAAGGATGGGAAATCATCAAATGACCCCTCTAGCTCTGGGTTGAGCGGAAGGGAGTGTCAGACTCTTACTGACTAAAACCCATCCGTGTTCCTTCCTTAGCCCTTTATGTTCCGGGGCAGCGGTAACCCTTTCGGACAATCCCGCTGCCCCGGCAGGCTTCGGCCCTGACGGGCCCCTCAGTTGATGCTGACATCTCTTTGAGGCGCGCGTGGAAAACATACGCGCCGTCCAGCACGGGCCTGGTCCTGATCGGACGGCGAGCTACCCATTACTCGCCGTCCGCAGGCCCGCGCCTACGGTGGCCGGGAGTCGTCACGCGGCTCCCGACGCCCGGGGCGTCTCCCGCGGCGGCTGGGACGGGCGGCCCTCTCGGCTCTCTCCCTCGCCCATCCCGCCACCTCCTTCGCTAGCATGACTGCTTCGCAGAAGGAGGTGACTGCCTCCCACTCCCTCTCGCTCCGGACCATGGTTTGAACCAGGGCCGGGCGCGAGAGGTCGCCGCTGCTGCCGATCGCCTCTACGAGGACACGGCGGTGATCCGCCCAAGCAGGGCAGACCTCCACCGTATGCTCCACCGTGTCCTCTGGGCGATCCTCGCAGTGGTGACACCCGGGCGTTTCCTCCCGCCTGATGATGTGCAGGAACCTCCCGTAACATCCGTGTCCGGTGAGGACCTGCATCAGGCGGTAGGTGAGGACGCCGTGACGCCTCTCTAGCCACTCCTCAAAGAGGGGTCTTACCGCCGCTATTGTGGCGTGCCCCCCCCTGTAGTGCTTACGTAATACTGGAATGGCCCCTAACCGATGCGGCGGCGCGGCGGCGGCGTCTAGGATATCAAAATCAGCGCCGAGTTTATCCGATTCGGCGCCGAGTTTATCCGATTCGGCGCCGAGGATACCCGATTCAGCGCCGTGTATACCTATACTCCGACTTTTAATTAGCTGCAGTAAAATGACACTTCTTAATAACTCATTTCGGACTGCGTTTAGAGTTAAGCATGTCAAATAAGTTTCGTTCGCCAATGATTTACGTCCCACGTAATACGGGGCTAGCCTATTGCCATCAACCGAGCACAAATCCCGACTTCGAGCTGCTGCTGAGAAATTTCTGATCGAAAAACCCAATAACACTGCTCGACCAGCAGGATAATTGCGTTTCACACTAATAGTAGGGATTCATTCCGGTGTGATCCCCTTAAACCCCCTCCACCCCCCCTCCTCGATCCCCCGATCATTGCGATAATTACGTTGTCGAGCATATTTTTTCTTTCGAATCACGCTATTTTGTGAATTTGTGAGTATGTGTGTGTGTATTTATATGTTTGTTACTTCTTCACACTCAAACGGCTGGACCAATTTTGATAAAACTTTGTATGGAGGTAGCCATTTAAGCTACGTTTTATCCCGATATTCCCACGGGATCGACACTTATGCGGGTGAAACCGCGGGGCACAGCTAGTACTCCATAGGTTGATATTGGTGATTCTAATGATTTAAATAATTCTGTAAATACATATTTGTTACCTACGTATTTTCTTTCTAGTGAGGCCTTTGACCAGCAGTGGGATATAGATACTAATAATAAAGCTAAAGAGTAATCTTATCACTGGAACTATCAGTCTGATTTTACAAATTTATTTTCGCATTTGATAGCTCAATTCCTGAGGTAGGCTATAGGCTATTTGACATCACGCTAGGAGCCCTAGGAGCAAAGCAAAAAAAAAAAGTCAGAAAGAACGCTAGTAATAGCGCGGGCAGGCGATGCGATGCGACGTGGTGGGTCGAGGGAGCAAGAAATTTCACGCGGACAATTCGCGCGCAGAAGCCAAAATAATTAAAAAAATTATTATGGGCCGCCTGCTTGTTTGCTACCAAAAAGAAGACTAACCAAGGCGTAGTTGTTCTGCCGGGGCAGCGGGATTGTCCGAAAGGGTTACCGCTGCCCCGGAATATAAAGGGCTAAGGAAGGAACACGGATGGGTTTTAGTCAGTAAGAGTCTGACACTCCCTTCCGCTCCACCCAGAGCGGGAGGGGTCATTCGATGATTTCCAATCCTTAAAAAAAAAAAAAAAAAAGGCGTAGTTGTTAAAGATGTCAGCATCAAAGGAGGGGCCCGTCAGGGCCGAAGCCTGCCGGGGCAGCGGGGTTGTGCGAAAGGGTTACCGCTACCCCGGAACATAAAGGACTAAGGAAGGAACACGGATGGGTTTTAGTTTCAGAAAGAGTCTGACATTCCCTTCCTAAAAAAAAAGAAGGCGTACTTGTTTAGTATAAATAACACTTTTACATTATGTTATCAAGTTAAAATCTATTCTCTTCTTAAATACACAACAAACGTCATTATCAGTCAACAAAGAGTAACTATAAAAAAAAAACAGATATGACATGTCTTTGAGTTTCTTTTGTTAAATTTTACGATCATTATCTGCCTAGCCTTTTCCCAACTATGTTGGAATTGGTTTCTGTGGCGGAGTCTGTCTGGAGTTTTTATTTTTCACTTTTTAGTGAGAGAGTTTGTGATTTATCTAAGTTACAATAGCCTAACGTCAACTGCTCATCACCTTTTACAAAATATTGCTTTTCCCAATGCTGGGACGTTAATTGTTGAGCATAAGCACCATAAGCATTGTGACGAGCATAAATTGCTTAGCAACCATATTAAAGTAATCGAATCGCACTCCGTAAAATATTTATCATTGAGTAATTCCGATGGCCGTCTGTGGTTTTCATCATCAGCTCCACTTTACCAAATGATGATTTCCGAGAGCAAATGCTCAAGTTACTCTAAAAAATATCCAAATTGCTATAGGTTTGCCAATAAAATTTGAGGGTTTCCCTCGATTTCCCTGGGATCCTATCATCAGATCCTGACCTGATGATCATGGGACCACTTGGGAAGTATACCCTTTCAAAGAAAAGAAAAACTTTCCAAATCGGTCCAGGCGTCTTCGAGAAATCGGGGAACACACATAAAAAAAAAAGTTTCCGACAAATTGAGCACCTCCTCCTTTTTTTGAAGTCGGTTTAAAAGAGGCCATTGTACTCATCATTATGAACAACTTTTACTATGGGACCAAACCCGAAATCGTGAAAAAAAAATTAGCTGTTCCCTACATTTATGTTCGCATAACTCGTTATTACATGTCTTGTAATTTTTTTTATATATTTCTAAAATGAAAGTCGTTTACTTTTTCCATATTTGTAAATATGTGAGCACCATGTATCTATCAGATTATTAATTTATATGTCATGGTTTAATTTTTTATTATTTTACCTATTGTGGTATAGTAATTTTATTTTAGGTGCATCGTCTTCACATATTATTTATTATACCTATAATTAATGTATGTAAAATATTGTAAAACATTTTAAAAGAGTTACGGTAGAGTTTCTTGCCCATTCTTCTCCATACGAAAACTATCTTTTGGAAGGGGCGACTAGAATCAATTCTGTTTCATTGTAATTTTTGCTGATATTTCAATTAAATGCACTAACAGCGGTCGATGACCCCACAAAAAAAAATCAACAAATTAATTTATTTTTTATTTTATCATGTTTTAACCATACTCGTCACGTCTGCGGAGTTTCGCTACCTAATTTATGTATATTGTGGTCGGTGCAAAAAAATTAGAATTTCAACGCTTATGATACTGGATATTGTCATTACTGTACTTACGTCAACGACCGGTGGCCGTAGGTGACATTTTTAGTGGCCGTTTATAAGGCATTTTTTATGCTGAATCAAATCATTTGTAAATTACGTAGACAAATCATCTGCCTAGCCTTATTCCAACTATGTTGGGGTCGGCTTCCAGTTTAGCCAGTGCAGCTGAATACTAGTATTTTACATGGAGCGACTGCATATCTGACCTCCACAACCCAGTTACTGGGTAATACGATACCCCATGGTAAAACTGGTTGTCAGACTTTCGGGCTTCTGACGACCAGTAACGACTGTCAAAGATCCACGAATGACAGCCGGGACCAACGGCGAGGCACAGAGGGGTCTCGGTAAGTATGTAAAGATGGTCACCTATCCACAGACCAACCGCGGCCTTGATCGATCGAACTGTGCGGCTGTTATTATTTAGCCACGGGCCCCTCGCCTTTCTGATGAACATCACCATTTTTTTAATCTTTGTCCCAAATAGATAACATCAAGACCAAATGCATACAATCAACTCAAATCTGATGTTTTTATCAGTATTGTATTGTCCTTCAATCAGTGAACATCTTTCACTCCAACGGAAGTTATTAGAATTTTAAAATAACTCTAAATATAATTTTTAAATTGTATTTTTTGACACTAAAGGAGTTTTGTTTGCCTTTTTTTTTTCTTCTATCATTCGTGTCTTGAAAATCAGGCTGAAGAGTAGTGTGATAAGTGTTTTAAAAATTATAATAAGTATTTAAGTTTCGGTGTTTTTTTACGTAAGTACAGCTGTCGCTGCCAAGTAGGTTCTTCAAAATGGTCAAAAAGTTGGTTTTTAAAGCAGTGTATCTCTTAAACAGTAAATAATTTTGACCTAAAAAAAATAGTCATATTTTCAAGTTTTATTTTAAAACAGTGATGGAACTCAAATCACAATTAAACGTACATTAGTGCATCAAAAAAATCTTCAAATACACCTCTGACATTTCTTTAAAAGCAGTTTATCCCTTCATTAACAATTTTAATTATAATTAAAAATATACCATTAAATTGCTAATGCCAAACTGCATTCAGTGATGGATTATTTATTATTAAGTAGTTTGTAAATAGATGATTGTTTCATATTTTGCAATAAATTACCAGCGTTGTGTCATCGGGCTTCTCTTTCTTTTCTATGCAGTCCGATAGTGACCGCGCTTTAGGTCATGTAGTCGCCTTAATTAGCCTTTCAGTTAACTGCCTCAAACACACACACACAACACCACACAACAACAACACATCTAATAATCCTGATAACTAATATTATAAATGTGAAAGTATGTTTGTTACGCCTAAACCACTGAACCGATCCTCCTGAATTTTTGCATATACGTTGTCAGGTGTACAGAAACGGACATAGGGTACCTTTCATCCCGAAAAAAAATGCTGCTCTCGAAGAAAACAACAATACACGTGGCGCCATCTATTACCATAATTACGTTATTGTTGTTTTACTCGGGAACAGCACTTTTTTTTCTGGTTATATGATGAATGATTTTTCGGGATGAATGATGATGGTTCTGTGCTTCTCGCATCCAACGGGTTCCTGCGGCCTTCACAAGGTCGTCGATCCACCTTGTGGGAGGCCTTCCAACGCTACGTCTTCCGGTACGCGGTCGCCACTCCAGAACCTTTAGGCCCCATCGACCATCTGTCACAAACAAACGCAACAAAACTTTACCTCTTTATAATTTTAGTATTGACGACTTAATTTGTTTGTTCGGACCAAATTGAAAGGCGAAACTGGCCCATGTAATTCCATCGCTGTGCGCACGTTCTGATGGCAGTTTCCTCTTCCCCAGGTCCTACACAGCATGGCAGCGACTCGGTGACATTGACACTTCGGGTTTTTAAATGAATATTACTTTCGTGGCTGTCTGCACTGTTGGACTACACCCGGTATGGTGTTAGGTGAGTGAATTTTTAATTTTAATTGATTACCGTATACCGGGGTTACTTTGATCAATATTGAACTTTCAAGGTCCATTTCTTTTGAATCTGTGGTTGTAAAAAAAAAATATAATCGGTCTAGTAATCAATTCTTTTTACACTCGCGATTTCTGTAATAATATGTGAAAAAATATGGCTTGATTTTGAGAAAAAAAATAAAAACTGTCTAATCAAAGTTATAATGAGAATGGGGTTACTTTGATAGCTTTGGAATTACGCAAGAAAATAGGAATGTTGCGTATGGGGTAACTTTGATCTAGTAAAAGACAAATTAAACCTAAAATGAATGTTTAAAATTACGGTGGTTAAAATCGTTTGTGAATTCCCAGCGTGTCCTCTAGAAAGGATTCAACACTTCATCAATGTTGTTAGCCAAGAAAAAATAATTGCGTTTCGTTTTACGCACTTCGCGATTTTATTTGAAACGAAAGTTTCAATCAAATTCACCCCGCTATTCAAAGTAACCCCAGTTAACCGGTACCCCAATTAGAATACTAAGTTATAATCATAATACAAGCACTGAATTCTTACTATCACACTTAATAATATTATAAAGGCAAAAGTTTGTAAGTGTGTGTGTGTTTATATGTTTGTTACTTTTTCACACTCAAACGGCTGGAACAATTTTGACAAAATTTTGTATGGAGGTAGCAGACACCCTGGATTAACATAAAGGCTACTTTTTATACCGATATTCACACGGGATCGACACTTACGCGGCACAGTGTTTTGTGAAGACCATTTTTCGGACATTGCTTTTTTATGTAAAAAACTGATAGTTTAAGTTATTTAAACACAATATTTCGTATCCCCATTTCACTAGCATGTTTATTTTTTGAGTTATAATTTTTTGAAAATTGTCTTTTTTTCGAAGTTTCAAAGAAATGTTTTTTTTTTTCTAAATACCCGGTATTTAGAAAAAACATCATTTCTTTGAAACTAAATATGATACGCAATTGTGACAGGCTGAGAAACATCGACGGCGTTTTTTATGCTGCATATTTTAGAGTACAAATAAACCTCGGAACTTCGTTAGATTCAGACTTATACGAGGTTTTCAGTTTTTAGTTTTTTTCTCGGTAATTCCGTCGTATTTGGAAAAGTTATTTATACTGAAATTATGCCATTCATCTTCCCTACATACCACAAAAATAACACGTCCTAATTGCATGGAATCTAGAAACTTTTAAAGTTTGACCCGTATTCTACGCGCGCGGGTGAAACCGCGGGACGCAGCTAGTTATGTATAAAACATTGTTTATTTATTAAATTACTTAAACTGATTAGGTATGGGAGAAAACTGGTTCCATTAAAAATCTACACACGCATACAGTCGCGCATGTATGGGGTTCTCGCGTAGTGGGCTCTTAGTCCATTTTGCTTTTTTTTTTTGACTGTACAATGGAAGAGTGACTGTAATTAACGTAGCTTTAATTATTTTTGGGAAAAAAAAAATATCGAAGTATATTAAAAACTACGGTGTCAGAACTGGGGGCCTAAAAAGGCCACTTTGGCAGAATCATAAAACAATTCATATCTGCGTGATTCATCTGTACAACAACATTACTGTAACTGTATTCATCAATACAATTATTCTGATTTTTTGTCAGATTATTCTACAAGCAACATACTAAAGCACTAGTGTTTTAATTTTTTTGTCAAACAATAGATTTTTTGTAAATAGATAATTGCTTCATATTTTGCAATAAATTACCAGCGTTGTGTCATCGCGCTTCTCTTTCTTTTCTATGCAGTGACCGCGCTTTAGGTCATCTAATCGCCTTAACTCCGGACCCAGGTTGGCCGAAGCAAGGAAAAGCTGGGTACTGACCACAGAACATAATACTCAGAGGAGTACTGACTCTCGAATATAATTCCGATAGATCGACATTGGTCAAACGTCATTTGGTTGAGTTAAACGTCAGGGATTGGCTAGACTCAGTGAGTCCAGCCAATCAATGACGTTTGACTAACAATTCCAATCTCGATCTATCGGAATTATATTCGAGAGTCAGTACCCTGTTCAGGTGTATATTCATAGACGACTCCGCCTTGGAGTGTAAATGTGGTGCTGTTCCACAAGCGATGGGACACTTCATATCGTGTCCTGCGTGTCCTGTCAGCTGCTAACTGATGTACACTCTCACTCGACACGCTAAGAAGAAACGGTGGATGATTCCGGACTGAAATGATCATGCTGATGTCTAATGAGGTTCATTCAAAATTGTCATCTGTTAGTTGAAAATGTAGCAATGCAGTGCGAAAGTCTATGGCGCTTATAATCCCGAGCTAGCCTGCAAAATGACGCGTACGGCGGCACTTTAAAAATTATAGAACTTCTTCACTAAAATCCTAGATGGCGTTGTACGTAACTCAATTACTCAACTCTTGCAAGTGTTGCGTACTTGCTGATCAATGTTCGTTCTAAGTTGATACTATATAAAGGTCAAGCACAGAGTACATTATAATATATGAGAATAGAGTAGTCAGTCGCTTTGGCAGTAAGGCGCCACCTATTAATAACTTTAGGAACTACAACCGGTTATGTATATACCTATAGCTCCTCTCGTATATAATCATATAGATGGTTCCTTCCTTTGCAGAAAATCATATTTATCCTGAATTCATCTACTCTTTCCTCTGAACTGATATTTATGAAAATACAGGGAAATCATTATCAGTGCAGAGAAAACGTAGATGAAAACAGTAATTCAGGTTATAAGGGGACAAAAATAAAACTCATTTCACTCGTTCAATTTGTTATTCAACTAAGGCTTACATACTTCTGTAATAAAATCCACAGTTAAGTTTACATGAATACTATAAACTTACTACGTGCTGTAGTGCAATTGTATTACGAACACAACATTTGAACCGAGATGCCACAGCGTCAAGTCCGGATCGAACGCAAAATGGAAGTCCAAAGTAGTGCGCACGGGTCAAAACAATATAAGCAGAGATATCTGTTTCCTTTGAGAGAGTAATAGTTGTCGAAAAAGTCACGAAAATAACAGCAAAACAAACGCAACAAACTAACAACTGTCAGAGTGTCAGTCAGTATCGCCGGCCTTGAAAATCGAATTTCATTCTAAGTAGATGTTTACAAAACGGAACTTGCAAATTAAATTATTTTAAAGTTGTTTCCTACAAAAATAAATACTTTGTAAAGATAATTATAAATGAATAGATTATTTTATTGACTTTTGTCTTTAAACAGTTTGCGTTACGGTATCGCTTTTGAAGAAAACAACTTTAACGTAAAGTTAACAATCGTAAACATTTTACGTAGAAAGAAATGAACAATCAAAACTATATCTTAGTGTTGTTATAGAAAAATATATGTTTAATTTAACAAAGTGACACCTCTCGACGTTTTCAGAAACTAAACCTATTGTCCGGCCACCGTTGTTGGTGTTTTGTATGGACTGTTACGACCGTGAGGTCAAGTTTATCAGCTGTTAGTTCACAAACGATTGTATAGATGTCGTTATTAATAGTATTCGAATAAAACAATCCATACTTCCATACTAATATTTTAAATTCGAAAATAACTCGGTCTGTCTGTCTGTATGTTACCTTTTCACGCCTAAACCACAGAACGGACTTCGATAAAATTTGGCAGACAGATAGATTGCATCCCGGGGAAGAACATAGGATAGTTTTTATCGACATACCTCGCGGGTGAAGCCGCGGGTGGAAAATGGATAGGGCAAAATAAATTGTGTAATTAGGGTTCTAAAAACCGTTTAGAAGTTATTAGGGATTTTCTATAGTGAAAAGTGACAAAAATAAATTTTTATATGTTTTTGTTCTGTAAACTTTAACAACACAACAATAAATCAAACGACTAGATACGAGTGCCACTACCACGATAGTTTATTGTGCATAAGCCAAAGTTGACAACCCTAGCACGACCGCCGAGCGTAGAGCCTGTATGAAAAGTGAAATACATACATTACATGTGATTGACTTCTGTACCTTTCTGTTTTGTGATAATAGGCTGATTATAATATGCATGTTTCATCCTATAAATATCCTGTATCCTTGTCCCCAGTTTACAACCCAAGACAGCTAAAGTGTGTAACAACCGCTTCATTACGTTTTCTGTCGCACCGTGTGAGAATTACCCTTTCTTTTACCCTACATACGTAGATTTACCCTTTGTAGCTTTTGATCGTAATTTGTTTTTAGTCGAACTTAAGTATACAGGGTCAAATTAAATTAGCTAGCTAAACTCCGCAGACAACGACTGTAGTTACCTGAAATATCAGTTTCAAAATCAGTTTTATTATCTGTGTAAACTTCACAGACGTGATTGGTATCAATAGGTACAACAAAAAAAAAGATCTCAACTATTTCTATTTCTGTTAACTAAACTACCAGCGGTTATTAACCCCCGAAAAAAAACATAAAATCTTTTATTTTCTTTGTTTTATCGTGTATAGTTAGATATCGGTACCTGTCACGTTTGCGGAGTTTCGCTAGCTAATTAAATTTGACCCTGTGTAGGAGTTAGAATGTGGCATTTCCAAATATTGTAAATGCGACTTGGACTTTATTTATTTAGATTATCTTTTGTATTTTAGTCTTGCATTAGTTTATTTACCCGTACCTACTGCACTTTACTCACTCGTCAATAGGATAGGTACCTTGTGTAAGTAAACTCATCATCTGCCTAGCCTTTTCCCAACTATGTTGGGGTCGGCTTCCAGTCTAACCGGATGCAGCTGAATACCAGTATTTTACATGGAGCGACTGCCTATCTGACCTCCACAACCCAGTTACTGGGTAATAAGATACCCCTTGGTAAGACTGGTTGTCAGGCTTTCGGGCTTCTGACTACCCGTAACGACTGTCAAAGATCCACAAATGACAGCCGGGACCAACGGCTTAACGTGCTTTCCGAGGCACGGAGGGGTCTCGATATGTAAAGATGGTCACCCATCCACAGACCAACCGCGGCAAGCGTAGCTTAACCTGATCGATCGACCTGTGCGGCTGTTATTATTTAGCCACGGGACCTTGTGTAAGTAAACTATACTTAACATTTTGTAGAATAAAAAGAGCGTTTACGGCGTACGGCATTTCATACAAACTTTCAAGCCCTTGTTTTTCGAAATGAATGAACCGATTTTACCGAAACTTCATACGCATAATCAGGATAAAAAGGTCTAAAGAAAAAGTTAGTTAAGAACGTTTTCGAATGTCTTTTAAAAAAAAAAGATAACTCGAAATCTCTGTTTCTATGTAAACTTTAAAATTGGTCTAATTTGGCTGTAATACAATTTTTCGAAAATGTTCATAAGTAACTTTTTAGACTTAAGAAGTTCGCAGGGTCAGCTAGCTATCCTAACTAATCCATAATCCATACTAATATTATAAATTCGAAAGTAACTGTCTGTCTGTCTGTATGTTACATTTTCACGCATAAACCACTGAATGGATTTCGATAAAATTTGGCAGAGATATAGATTGCACCCCGGGGGAGGACATAGGCTAGTTTTTATCGACCGACCTCGCGAGCGAAGCCGCGGGCGGAAGCTAGTATATTATAAATGCGAAAGTAAGTTTGTTTGTTTGTAACCTTTTCACGCCTAAACCACTGAACCGATAATCCTGAAATTTTGCATATACGCTGTCAGTAGTACAGAAACGGACATAGGGTACCTTTCATCTCGAAAAAAAGTGCAGTTCCCGAGGAAAACAACAATAACGTTATTATGATAATCGCAGACGAAGTCGCGGGCAGCAGCTACTTAATAATAAATAGCGGTGTATTGAACATCCATGATCAGCTGTAGCTTGCTGGACGATAGCATGATAATAATAGATAAGAAGGTCGAAAGTCAGACACGCATGTGTCATGCACGTACATTAAAACGAGATTGAACTGAATATTATCCTGTGGAAAGCACGTGTTTAGTGTGTGGACACGGTAGAGAGATGATTTTTAAATAATAACAGTCGTACGGGTCGATCGATCAGTTTAAGCTACGCTTGCCGCGGTTGGTCCGTGGATGGGTGACCATCTTTACATACCAAGACTCCTCCGTGTCTCGGAAAGCACGTTAAGCCGTTGGTCCCGGCTGTTATTCGTGGATTTTTGACAGTCGTTACGGGTAGTCAGAAGCCCGAAAGTCTGATAACTAGTCTTACCAAGGGCCCTATGTCGTATTACCCAGTAACTGGGTTGTGGAGGTCAGATAGGCAGTCGCTCCATGTAAAATACTGGTATTAAGGCTAGGCAGATGATGACACAAGCTGTCTCCTGCGTACCTACTTATAAATATTTTTAGAAACAAAGGAAGAAAGAAAAATTGTTAATTTTTCACAAAAAAAACGCACATTACAAATAAAAAAAATAAAAAGCACATAAAATGTACAAATACAACTTAGTCAAAAGCCTCGTACTCAAGCTTAAAAGAATTTGAAAAATTTTGTCCATTGCTTATGTCAGGGCCAGGGACCAAAGACAACACATTAATTGACATTGACAATACAAATCAATCCGTGATGCGCCCGCGACACTGGCACTTTTTAGATTGAGTGTCAACTATTCCTAAGACAATATAACCTCAAAACCTGTGTCAGTTGGAATTAAGCTTTTAAAATGCTAAATTCTAGATGTGCGCGGGGAGCATGGAGGTTGAAAATTAAAAAAAAAATAACCCTTATATCTTCACCCGCGCGGGCAATGTTTTCCATGAAGCTCGGAAAACAAAAACATCGTGTTTTAAACACAAATGTTTATCCCCCTCTTTGTTTTAACGACACGGCTTTATGGAAAGGCGCTCTTCGATATCCCCTATAGTAAAATGTGTAGCGCGCTAGTAGCTACCACTGGATCAATAAATTGCATTATATACGTCTCTATGTAGTAACAGTTAGCCAATGAATCGCTGGCAATTAATGCTAATTACCTTTTTCCGCAAAGGCGTTCTTTATCAATCTTTTAAAATCAAGAATTTATAGAAGTCCTTGTGAAAGAACTCGTCCGGAATAGTATTGCCACTGCGCCTATTTCTGCCGCCATTATAAAAATAATAACAGCCTCCAGACCGATTTCGGTCACGGTGGCCAATCTCAACGGAGATTTGCCAGGTACGCAGGAGATATTATAGTGCACAAGTGTCTGCGTAAACACAGGTGCACTCTCTGTACCACTCTTATAGTCCGATGGGATGGCAATCCGACACGACCGGGGAGAGATCAGGCACAGTACCAACGGCTTTAAGTGCTTTCCGAGGCACGGGAGTTTTAAACCGCCGACTTACAAACTCCGAGCTGTTGAACTAAGAAATTCCCAATGGATAATTCAATAACACTTTGTCCGACCTTGAAATCGAACCCAGGACCCCACGCTGAGCAGTCGCGCTCGCAACCACGATGCAGTCATTATTATCGCTGGGTACTGGCTTGGATGAGGTGATCCAGCAGAGAACCAACGTCGACATAACTCACGGAATAAGCAAGCTGAAGTGGCTATAGAGGTATGAGGAATAGGGTGTAAAGTTCACTCATACTCTATAGAAAAGGGAGGATCTTCCGACCAGACGGGTGTTGTATCTGGTGGACAACTGCCTAACGATTGATGTCGGTACGTTGTATATAATTATGCTAGTTGCGCGGTAAACTCTGCTTGCGCGATGCAGGATTTTGCGTGACGTCAGTACGCGTAGTTAGAATGTGGCGGTGTAGATGCCCCTAAATGGCAACGAGCCGGCTATATTAGTTTGTAGAACCGATGACCGTTGGGGCAGACATGTTCTTGAGTGGAGGCCGCGAATCGGCAAACGTAAGGTAGGATGCCCTCAGGCTAGGTGGAGCGACGATCTTATTAGGGTGGCTGGTAGCAGCTGGATGAGAGTTGCCGAGAATCGAGCTGAATGGCGTGCAATTGGAGAGGCCTATGTCCAGCAGTGAACTGCTGTAGGCTGGAGATGATGACTGGTGTAAAGTGTAATTTACACTTTTTCAACTGTCTACTTATTACGGTTCAAGAGATGGCTCGCTGACAGACGGACGGACGGACGATGCTGAGATGAGATTAATTTTAACAAATCCTTTTATAACTTCGAATTCCGATCCTTTGACATTGGCCTCGGCATGACAAATTTAACGTGACATAAGACTTGTCCAAAACAAAGGCTAATTTAGTAATAAAATTCAAATGAGCCATGAAACCCTCTGTAATATTTGACAATTTTGACATCATCGCGAACAAAGACATAATTCTTATGTTAAATAATATTATGTGATAAATCTTTATGTCTTTGGCAATCAATAAGTCTTAATCAGTTTCCAGTTTCAGGGTCACTCAGCTAACCTGATAAGGAGGATGCGCTCGGTAGCCCGCGAAATTCATATTTTCTTTGTTTTTTGCAATTTGCAGGTCAGTTTCAGGTTGTATGTTGAACGAAATATGATTCGCGAGCACGAGCGTAACAAATATGGCTACAGAATTATAAGTAATAATTAAAATTAATCCTCTAAGTTCATACAATCCTATTGATTGAGATTTGAAATAATGATTCAATAGGCGTCATCGTCAGGAGTACCTTAAAGAAAGCTTAAAACATCTGACGTTGCTCAAAAAGCCGCTAAACTGAAGTGGGACTGAACTGGCCACGTCTGCCGTATGCCCAATAAGCTGTAGGCCAAAACAACCACCACGTGGAGCCCTGATAGCCCTGTAGAAGGCGTCGCGGTCTGCCGCGAAGAATATTGGCGGGACGAGCTGGACAAAACAAACGACCAGTGGTCCACTTTATCCCTGGATCGAAAGAGCTGGAAGTCATGGGGAGAGGCCTCAACCCAGCAGCGGGATGATGCACGCTAACTGTAACATTCAATAGGATTAAACGAACTTAGACGGTTTATTTGATTATCATTCTGTCATGTAGAAGGGGGCGAGTCTATTGCCATCAATCGGGCAGACTACGGGCTGCCACCGAGAAATTCCAGTTTCAAAAACCCAATAACACTGCCCGACCCAGGAATCTGACCTCATGTTCAACAGAAGCGATTGCTACCACTAGACAAACGAGGGAGTTGAGTCTAGTAAAAGTAATTCTGTCGCTGCAATACACCTTACACCAAAGTCACCCAAAGGGCAATGGAGAGGGCTATGCTTGGAGTTTCCCTGCGTGATCGAATCAGAAATGAGGAGATCCGCAGGAGAACCAAGGTCACGGACATAGCTCGAAGAATTGCCAAACTTATGTGACAGTGGGCAGGGCACATTGCTCGCAGAACAGATGGCCGATGGGGCCGAAACGTTCTGGAGTGGCGACCGCGTACCGGAGGACGTAGCGTTGGAAGGCCTCCCACAAGGTGGACCGACGACCTTGTGAAGGCCGCAGGAACCCGTTGGATGCGAGAAACAGAACCGGTCGAAGTGGAGGTGCTTGGGGGAGGCCTATGTCCAGCAGTGGACGTCTTCGGCTGAAATGATGATGATGATGATGACCTTAAATTGATAAAGATGGCATGCCATACATCTTATTTCCTACCGCCAGTCCTCTGGCCTCTCTTTATAATTTCAACTAACCCCCTCCTCCCTCCCCCTATCCTCTTTTAGAGGTGGAATTTCGAAAAACCTGGATACCTACTCTTCACAAAGAACACACCCTCCCAATTTCATGTCTCTAGGACCAGCGGTTTAGACTGTGCGTTGATATATCAGTCGGTCAGGGCTTTGAATTTCATATAATAATACTAGCTTCCGCCCGCGGCTTCGCCCGCGTGGTACGTCGATAAAAACTATCCTATGTCCTTCCCCGGGATGCAATCTATCTCTCTGCCAAATTTTATCGAAATCCGTTCAGTGGTTTAGGCGTGAAAAGGGTAACATACAGACACAGACAGAGTTACTTTCGAATTTATAATATTAGTATGGACTAGCTGTTGCACGCGACTTCGTCTGCGATCAAGACAAAAGACACGTGGCGCCATCTATTATCATAATAACGTTATTGTTGTTTTCCTCGGGCACTTTTTTCGGGATAAAAGGTACCTTATGTCCGTTTCTGTACACCTGACAACGTAATTCAGGATGATGATCAGTGTTCAGTGGTTTAGACGTGAAAAGGTAACAAACAAATGTTATCTTATCATCAGCAACAAATGGGTGTGTCTCCTCCATACACTGTCATGTCGTGTCCTCATGATTTGCAATGCACTGTTATTATGACATTAGTCAAAATATTTGCACAGTAGGTAATCTCTATAACGCTAACATGGATCGAGGATACTCGATGAGAATGTCATCAATATATCTACGTAGCTAGATTGATAGGTATCGATTTTCGAGATTGCTATCTAGGTAGATAGATTGTCGCTCCATGTAAAATACTAGTATTGTGCAGCATTCGATTGAATGCAGCCGGAATACTAGTTTTTTACATGGAGCAACTGCCTGTCTGACCTCCACAACCCAGTTACTGGGTATCACGATACTCCATGGTGAGACTGTTTGTCAGTCTTTTGGGCTTCTGACTACCCGTAATGACTGTCAAAGATCTACAAATGATCGACAACCAAGTACAACGGCTTAACGTGCTTTCCGAGGCACGGGGGGGTCTCGATATGCAGTTGAAGGTCACCCATCTACGGACCGATCTTCGACCGACTAGACTCGTGCAGTTTTTATTATAAAGCTATGAGCCCCTTCTCAATTTCACTATAGATAGGTATTAGATAATAATATCTATGCGATTAAATCATACATGTACTGACATAGACTTATAAAAAAAGATGGACCGCGCTCCGCGCCACGCATATCGTAAGTAAAGCCCCGTACCGATCTGTGTGCGTGATTGACGATTGACGCTGTCGTGTCACGTAATGGCGGCCGGTCGGCATACTATGATGTCAATATGAGCGTGAGGCGTATTTGTTCAAACGGTCCGGCATACTTACTGTGCTTCACTTTCGATAGGCGTGGCGCGGAGTTCGTTTTTTATAAGTCTATGCATACTGATATAAATTTAACTCTCCAAAGGTGCTAATAAAATTGTTGCCGTATCTCCTTGTATGCAAACATTAGATCATTACAATATTTGTTTAACTAATTGTTGACAAAACACTCTCTTTTTGCTGAGGTCATAGAACCATATCAGCTTAGCAGGTAACAAGTATTCAGATTGGATTTTTGAGACGGGACAGTAAGGTCAGATATCGGAAAACTAGTTAGCAACTTGGGGCTTTTCTAGTACTCTAAACTCAGTTTGTTTTTGCAATCTGGGGCTATTCTGGTACTCTGAACTCGGTTTGGTTTTGCAATTTGGGGCTATTTTAGTACTCTTAACTCAGTTTGTTTTTTGCAATTTGGGGCTATTCTAGAACTCTGAACTCGGTTTGGTTTTGCAATTAGGGGCTTTTCTAGCACCTACTCTAAACTTAGTTTGGTTTTGCAATTTGAGGCTGTTCTAAAACTCGAATTTTTTTTCTAGCTGACTACCATTTTTGTATAATCAGAGGGGCAATTCTCGTAATTTTACGAACGTTCACAATCTGATCTCAGTCTCAATCTGTCAAAAATACCTCTACCTCTTAATTTCCCTACATTTTGAAAAGTTTTTGACATTTGTTTGTCGCCGAGATGACACTGCGAAGAGATTTTGAACGTTTTTAATTATGAGAATTGGCTTTCTGGAAATGTATTTAGAAAATACTCAAAAAGTTAAGGACAGTTTCTTGTAACTACAACGGCTACAGTCCTTGCTGCCCCATCTCAAAAATCCACCCTGTTTTTGTTTCTTTATTGGCTTTGGTTGCGGGTGTCACAATGGCTTACAGCTAAGGTACAATTACATACGCTGACCACTACCATCGGGTGGACCGCCCGCTTGTTGGCCATCAAAACAATTGTGACGGCTCCTATCACGCCATATACGAAGTACACTTGACGTCACGCAAATCAAACTTAGCACAAGCAGTTATCCGCGCGATTAACGTAAGTATGGAAAGAAACCCGACGACTGTCGAGCAGTAGCCAAACCGACACAACACCCGTCTGGTCGGAGGATGCTTTTTTATATGAAGGTTGAAGAACTTTCCACCCTGTGCCTTTCTCTAGGGAACTATCTATCTCACCCAGCAGGGGCCATGGCCCCAATTCTGTATGGTGATTATTATTCCCTGCGTAATATTACCATATCGTGTCTTGTTAACGGCAAGGAATCGAAATTTCAACCGTAAAGACAACATGCATTTTGACAGTTCAAACCGGGTACAAACAGGGTGCGGGCTAGCTCCAATACCGTTCTGAAAATGATAGCTAGTAGGGTGGACTGTCCTTATGTGCGACACTGCTGTGACAGACAGGTCTCATATAGTGTCGCATATAAGAGACGATTGTAATGAATTATTATTATTATTTATTTTCTTTTTTATATCTCGGGACCATTGAGTCCCGGTCCTTTGGAAGGCGTACGAGGGGCCGAAGCCAACTCGCAGAAGCCCCTTAGGAAATTTTAATGAAATGTGACACCAACCGACGATTATCCCTGTATGCACTATGCAAATGCACCCAAGGACAACCCCCGGTTGGTGTAGGACTATTGCAGCATATGGAAAAATAAAAAGTTGGACTATGGATTTGGGTGGCTAAAGTGGACTAGTTGCCAAGAACTATGGAAGAACTATGACCCCTGCTTGATCAATGTTTAATATATACACGGATAAAATAGCAGGGGGTGACTTGCACACTCAATAATGAGCCCCCGGAAACGGTCGCTAGCACATAGTGACGTAACGACAAGGGGGCAACATGTCCTGAGGTGCTTATGAGAAGTGGAGAGGTATTCCACGGCTATCAGGACAATTCCGGAAGTACGGTTAAGATCCCTACCAGCATCTTACTGGAATACTTCCTTCCTCCGAGCACGTTTGCTCTTGCGAATCTCCACTCAAGCCAGCCAATAAAGGCAAGAATGAGGTGGGAGCTCTGTTCCTCGTCATTGTTCACTCCAGCCGGCCAATAAAGGCAAGCCAGAGGTGAGGTACAAGACTTCTCCCGGGAGATAGGGTCCGTGGGGTCACTACTGCCCAACAGCTCGCCACATGCTGCCCTGCGGATTTCTGTATCTCTCTTGGTCTGGCTCCTCACCTTAGACCCGTTCCGGCAAAGTAAACTTTTCCGGCACGGGCCTAGAGTTCGGAGCGCGCAAGCCCCACCACGACGTCAACGTAGAGATACGGCGATGGGGTTATTTTTATTTTTTTTTTTTATTGGTTAATTGTATTTTGTTATTATTGTATTTGATTTTTGTTATTATTTATGTGATTTTTATTGAAAAATGTGTGATTTTGCTGATATGGGTTACCTTACCTGAAATAAATGAATTTAATTAATTTAAAAACCACGCCAACTTCGCGTTCATTTCGTGCGGTTTCGTTCATTGTGTCAGATGTCGTTGACGTGGTTTCGAAGGAAGGAATCATTATCTGGTCATAGTGAAAAAGGGCCCTGGTCTGGCACGGGCGTCTTGACTCTTGAAGCACTTCGGGCGCTCCTACAGTTACACACCAGAAACAGACTAAATAATGCTCGGAGGAGGCAAACCCCTCGGCGTCTAGGTGTGCGATAAAGCACTACTACTGACCCGCCCTACGTCAGAAACCCAAAGACCGATCCCTAAGTTTAGGAATTGAAAGACTGAATGAAAGTTCGGGCGGGGGACTAAAAATCCAAACACTGATATACCTCACGCTCCTACAGTCATGCGTTTCTCCACCCTGTTCCTCTATACCTCATCATCTGCCTAGCCTTCTCCCAACTATGTTGGAGTCGGCTTCCAGTTTAACCGGATGCAGTTGAATACCAGTATTTTACATGGAGCGACTGCCTATCTGACCTCCACAATCCAGTTACTGGGTAATACGATACCCCTTGGTAAGACTGGTTGTCAGACTTTCGGGCTTCTGACTACCCGTATCCACGAATGACAGCCGAGACCAACGGCTTAACGTGCTTTCCGAGGCACGGAGGGGTCTCGGTATGTAAAGATGGTAACCCATCCACAGACCAACCGCGGCAAGCGTAGCTTAACCTGATCGATCGACCTGTGCGGCTGTTATCATTTAGCCACCGGTCCCTCTTCCTCAATACCTCTAAAGAGTAATATACCAAAAAAATCTACGTGGTTATAATAAAACTTTGCTCAATCAACGTAATATCTAGTCTGACATTGAATTTGTAATGAATGCAAATGAGATATTTAGCGTGGACATTTTATTGTGTATGTCTTGGAAGTGCGCGAATGTTAAGTTTGTTACTTGTTTGTTTAACATGGGGTACATGGTAAAATAATACAAAGATTTTTGAAGTGAAAACTTCTTTATACTTTCACTTGGTGCTCTCTCTGAACAGGAGTCCTGCCATGATCTATTTAAAAACGATTCAAAAGCAAGACATTTCAGTTTAGATTCTTAAACTGCATCGCTCACAGTCGTACCATGACGTCCAATACGCTCAGCGGCATTTGGATCGTTGAAATTGAATGAGCGTTAAGAGCGTTAAACTGACGTCATGGTACGAATTAGAAGAACAGTTCAGTTTAGGTCATTGAGTGGATCGCGTTAAGAGCTCGTGGTAGGTATCCAGTGGGCGAAATTGAAGCGTCACACTCGGAGTCTGTGACTCTGTGACGCAGTGACGCTGAATCAGGGACACTCAGCGCTGAATCGCGTGTACTCGGCTCCAATCGTAAGTGCTCATTTCTGTCGTGTGCTCATAAGTACACCAACCCCCTTTTTTCATACATTTATTTGTGATCGCACCTATCTTTTGGCCAAAGAGGGGGATGGTCCCGACCGTCATTTATAGATCTTTGACAGTCGTGACGGGTAGTCATAAGCCCGAAAGTCTGACAACCAGTCTTACCAAGGGGTATCGTATTACCCAGTAACTGGGTTGTGGAGGTCAGATAGGCAGTCGCTCCATGTAAAATACTGGTATTCAGCTGCATCCGGTTTGACTGGAAGCCAACCCTATCAAAGTTGGGAAAAGGCTAGGCAGATGTGTAAATAATGTGATCACCACTGCCCTCAAAAACGATAAAGGAAAACATCGCAGGGAAATCGGCATGTCCTAGAATAAAAAAATCGAAGACATGTCAAGAAATGATCAATGGGCCAAAGTTACCTTACGTTACGACCCAGTGGGTCCCGCTTAATGGCAAACGCCATCGCGGCAGGCCCAGACGGATATGGCAGGATGAGCTGAGCTCTGGACAGAGAGAGGCACAAAAAAACGCAAGTTTTAGAAACAATAAAACTATGTGATCGACTACAGTAAACAAAATCAGAACAATATATAATATTCTTCAGGATATATGCTAGGTTGATAGTGTGTTGAAAACATAATACAACTAATTTGATACGATAGTAAAAAATCAGGAAGATACCTCTGAAAACCTTATTTTTACAAATAAAAACCATACTAATATACATACAATCATTTAGATTTTTTTTTTGTCAGATTATTCTACAAGCAGCATACTAAAGCAAGTGTTTTAATTTTTTTGTCCAACAATAGATTTTTTGTAAAGAGATAATTGCTTCATATCTTACGATAAATTACCAGCGTTGTGTAATTGTGTCATCGCGCTTCTCGTTCTTTTGTATGCAGTCCGACAGTGACCGCGCTTTAGGTCATGTAGTCGCCTTAAAAGTTACTGAAATCTATTCAGTAGTCAATTATAATCAATGTGGGTCATTTTATTATTATTTTTTTTGTTTAATTTTTATTATTCTTTTTGTTCTGTTAGTTTTTTTTCTAGGTCTGGCAGTTTGAGTAATTTATGTGGCCTACCCAAATGTCCTTTCTTTGGTATTAATCGTCGAATCGTTGAGCTCCTTAAGTTTTGAGTTGAGCTGCACGATTTCTGACAAATGCGTGCACTGACTGGACAGGTCCTCTCAATCTGTGTGGTTCTTTCTTCAAAAGACCATCTCAGACATCGATCTACATGGTCTTCATATAACCTGACCAAGATTATGTCTGGACTTTAAAAGAGACTGTGACCTCTGAGTTTGTTTCGGCCTTTCTTCTCAGAGTAGTCAGATAGGAAACGCCGACCTCATCTAGTTTTATAAAAAATATGATTGACGTGTAAAAGTGTTTGTGTAAACCTACTTACAAAATAAAAATCATTTATCATAAACAAACTGCTTTCAGGACTTGCGTTTATTCTGTCACAACTTGTTTAGTATAGCTAAATGAATATTATCGTCAAATCAAGTGAATGATAAAGATTTACACCCAGATCACGTGGCGAAAGTCATTTTGTCTCGTTTAAGCGTGAATTGGATCGTTCTTCACGTGTTCTTTTCTTCTTATCAATGTGAAATTATCTAGCTTTTAATTAGTAGTTTTAATTACGAGTTTATTTCTAGAATCTCCGCGATTAACAATGCTTTCAGCAGTCAGTCGGACTTTTGAAAAATCCAAAGTAAAAAGTCGTAATTCGAGGTTTGGCTCTCGCGTATTTCCTCCTCCAATATTGGACCAATTTAAAAGATATTTCATATACTGAATAAGAAGGATATATACTGTGTCCCTATGTTTTTCTTTATCATTAATAGTTGTCAAAGGTGAACGGCAGATTTGGTACAGGATACTTTTTTTGTTGTTCTGTTATAGAATTTGTACCACTCATTAAGGCAACTAAGCCATTTATTTTCATGTAAGTGTACTATTTTTAGAACTTTATTGGATTAATTAATAATATGAATAAAAAGATTTTAATAAATAAACGTAATAGAATCGATAACTAAACGCAGTTATCTTTTTAGAAGTTGCCATATGTAAAATAACACAAATATCGAAATGATAACTAATTATTTAGAAATGGAAATAACATTAAATATAAATAAACACTTATATAATAATCGTATGAATGCTGAATTGTTGCATAAAATCATATTATTTAACGATTTTATGATAGGAATGATTTTCGTCAAAATATTTTTTGTTCATATGGCAATTATTTTATTGACAGGAAAAGAAAATCACTCTGTCTTTCAGTTCAGTTCCGATATATTACTTTACTCTATGGTTCAGTTCTTTGCTGTTGTTTTGGATTGTGGTTTGTGACTGCATCTGAGCAATTTATTATTATGCCGCCATTACGTGACACGACAGCGTCAATCGTCAATCACGCACACACAAGTCTATGACCTCTAAGTATCAATTTACATTGGTACACTAGTACATAACCTTAAAAAACAAAACTGGTTATAACTTTTACGTCCCAAGTTCTAAAAATCTAAGAATTTAAAAAGGGCTTGTTTATCATATTAACTACCAATTAAAACAAAAAGTATTCCAAAACACGAACTTTTATTAGCTGTACGAAATTCCCATACAAGCCTTTTTTTTTTTTTTTTTTAAGGATGGGAAATCATCCAATGACCCCTCCCGCTCTGGGTGGAGCGGAAGGGAGTGTCAGACTCTTACTGACTAAAACCCATCCGTGTTCCTTCCTTAGCCCTTTATGTTCCGGGGCAGCGGTAACCCTTTCGGACAATCCCGCTGCCCCGGCAGGCTTCGGCCCTAACGGGCCCCTCCGTGTCTGCTGACAGCTCTTTGAGGCGCGCGTGGAACACATACGCGCCGTCCGGCACGGGCCTGGTCCTGATCGGACGGCGAGCTACCCATTACTCGCCGTCCGCAGGCCCGCGCCTACGGTGGCCGGGAGTCGTCACGCGGCTCCCGACGCCCGGGGCGTCTACCGCGGCGGCTGGGACGGGCGGCCCTCTCGGCTCTCTCCCTCGCCCATCCCGCCACCTCCTTCGCTAGCATGACTGCTTCGCAGAAGGAGGTGACTGCCTCCCACTCCCTCTCGCTCCGGACCATGGTTTGAACCAGGGCCGGGCGCGAGAGGTCGCCGCTGCTGCCGATCGCCTCTACGAGGACACGGCGGTGCTCTGCCCAAGCGGGGCAGACCTCCACCGTATGCTCCACCGTGTCCTCTGGGCGATCCTCGCAGTGGTGACACCCGGGCGTTTCCTCCCGCTTGATGATGTGCAGGAACCTCCCGAAACATCCGTGTCCGGTGAGGACCTGCGTCAGGCGGTAGGTGAGGACGCCGTGACGCCTCTCTAGCCACTCCTCAAAGAGGGGCCTTACCGCCGCTATCGTGGCGTGCCCTCCCATACAAGCCTGCCGTTCTCCTTTGTACACTAGGCTTCTGTTGACAGCGGTTTAAATCGGCATTTTTTTGAGGGTTCTAGACGTTTTGTAAAAATAATGTATCGTCAAAAAGGAAAACATAGGTGCATACAAGTAGTTAATATTTTGCTATTCTGTAATTATGGTCATTAACCAGAGGGGCAATTCCCGTAATTTTAAAAACGTTCACAGTCCCAGTCTCAATCTGTCAAAAATACCTCTAATTTCCCTACGTTTTGACAGGATTTTGACATTTGTTTGTCGCCGAGATGAGACTGCGACTAGATTTTGAATGTTTTTAAATTACGAGAAATTGGCCTTCACAAGAAAACATGCGAGAGCGTTTTTATGGAGAAACGACCACCCGCATTTCCTTCATGTTTATCCACCATTTTTGTTCTGTCCTTATCCTAATTTATTTAAGGACGGCGCAACATGTCTTGTTTCCAGACCGCTTTATAACTCGTTATTTCCGTAGTCACCCCCCTTCTAGCCATATTATCATCTTTCTTAATAATGCAACTAAACAACGTCAACAATATAGGTTCATTCATTCAAGCAAGCATTTCTACGTCGAAAAACATTTGCAGGCAATGCGTGAACAGTTTGAATACATCAAGAATTGAACTTATGACCTTCGCTATGACGTCTTAGTTTCCAATAGTAGGGTGATACTAACGGTTAACGAAATGTATTAAATATACAATGCTAAAATAAAAAAACAACCAACTTCCAAAGAAGACAGTATAAAGTGAAAAATTACTTTAATTTCGGAAGTCGGTGTCGTTGAGAGGGGCCCGTGGCTAAATAATAACAGCCGCACGCCGCGGATGGTCTGTGGATGTGTGACCATCTTTACATACCAAGACCCCTCCGTGTCTCGGAAAGCACGTTAAGCCGTCGGTCCCGGCTGTCATTCGTGGATCTTTGACAGTCGTTACGGGTAGTCAGAAGCCCGAAAGTCTGACAACCAGTCTTTTACCAAGGGGTATCTGTAACTGGGTTGTGGAGGGCAGGTAGGCAGTCGCTCCATGTAAAATACTGGTATTCAGCTGCATCCGGTTAGACTGGAATCCGACCCCAACAAGTTAGGTAGAACTATGTTAATACCAGTATCGTACACGGAGCGATTACCTATCTGACCTGCACAAGCCAGTTACTAGGTAAAACCATTCTTCTTAGTTGGACTGGTTGTCACATTTCCTATTCATACATCTTTCTCATAGATCTTTATAACAAAACGTAGTTCTGAATTTTAATATTAGCCTGCAGCATCAAAAAAATACCTTTCGTAATCAATCAATCAACTCAGCCTATCGCAGTCCACTGCTGGACATAGGCCTCCCCCAAATTGCGCCACAACACCCTGTCCTCCGCCTTCCGCATACGTCAACTCCAGCCACCTTCTTTAGGTCGTGCGTCCATCTAGCTGGGGGGCGTCCCACACTACGCTTGCCGATACGCGGTCTCCACTCCGGACTCGTCTGCTCCACCGGCCATCGGTCCTTCGGCAGACGTGGCCAGCCCACTGCCACTTCAGTTTGCTTGCTCTGCAAGCTACCTTTCGTAAACTCAGACCAAATAAAAAAACCAAGACAGAGGGCTGTCAACAGCAAAGTGAAGCCGGTTTCGTAAACATATGTGCACTTAGTGAGGTGTAGTTTGATTGTAAATGGTTGTAAATGTGTGCGTGTGAGTGTGTATGCACAGAGCGGACGTGTAGTTTTGGCATGCTTCACTGTATCGTTCCAAGCGCTCTGTCTTGGTTTTTTATTTGGGCTGAGAGTAGAACGTACTGAGTTTTAATATTAGCCTGCAGCATCAAACACATAATTTTCGTAAAGAATACTGTAATGGCAATTTATGCCGATAAATGAATTTAATCTATAACAAAATACTGCCTGAACTATCATCTGACCCAATGCACATGCACAAGTCACAACCCAATAAGTCAATAACTATTCACGATCGTCACTACATCACTGCGCGTTGATAACCGCTATCGGCGCCCGCGCAGATTCCAAATACGAATTCCTGAATTTCCTGACAGCAAATACCACATTCAGTGCATGACCGCCGCGCGGTGAACACGTGTTGTGTAGATGTCCGCGACAGACTTACATATTGTTATCGAATGTTGGTGGATATTATTTTATTATTGCATATTTTTAAATACGATCGTTGATTCTGTAATTAGAAGACTTTTGAGTGGTATTGCGAATCTATGGGATTTGGATATAGAGGATGACTAAGTGACAATGCTGTGATAAACTAGAGAAAACAAAATTATTTATTTATTTATTCAATCTGTGATGTTAGTGTTTTAGTTGTGTTGTTAAATAATTTTAATTTAAAATGACGGAACAAGCTGGAGTTATTACTATTCACCAAGTAAGTTTGTTTTAATGTGTTTATTTTGTTTGCACTGTGTATTATGAATTATGATGTGATTTCTCAGACTCCATCTTGTGCTTAAGTGCGACGGCTAAGCGTGGAATTCTAGATTCGATTCCCATATCATATAGTTTAATATTCCTATTTTCTATTTGGAAATTTAAACTTTATTTGGGAGTCTAGATTTGGCCTGTTTAAGGGCAATAGGCTTGCCTTCTATAACATTCAGTGATAGGACTTTACGGGCAAAATTAGGTGCACTCCACTCCATCGGGGAGTATATAGAATTAAAAGCGATTTACGCGATGTTATGTTATATCGCTGCGAGAATGGACAGCAGTGTCCTCTTGTCTTATTAAAATCGTCGTGCGATCAGGTAAACCTGTACTATAGAACATAATAATTTGAGGTTCGATTACATACATGCTATTGGCTGTTCTTATATAGTTACAAGCAGCGCCCCGCGGTTTCACCCGCGTTAGTTTCGATCCCGTGGGAATATCGGGATAAAAATTATCCTATGTGTTAATCCTGATTATAAACTGTGTACCATTTTCATCCAAATCCATTAAGTAGTTTTTGCGTGATTGAGGAAGAAACATCCAAACATGTTCACAAACTTTCACATTTAATTAGTAGGATTGCCGATAGGATATATGACTTGTTTGCTATCAGAATACCAGTTATATTTTTTTATAAATGGCTTCTCGCTGTTGAACCCAGGATGTTGTCGGCTACCTAACCAGGGTTGACTATTGGTGCTTCAATAAATTAAGGCCTCCAGCCAGGGCTTAAAAAACTTAAAACTAAGCGACTACACACTAAGGGCTAAGGGCACCCCCTGTGGGGTACGGACGTCGCTGGGGGAGAAGGCACAGGCTGGATCGGATTTAACAGAATACCAGCGCTGCGACACTTTAAAATGTCACAGCTTCATGTTGAGATAGGAGACTTGGCCTCGTACAGGACTTTCTGTTTTTATTTACATTTTACTTTGGTTTTTGAGGGGCTTGTGGCTAAGTAATAACAGCCACACGAGTCGATCGATCAGGGTAAGCTACGCTTGCCGCAGTTGGTCCGTGGATGCGTGACCATCTTTACATACCATTCCTGTGCGAGTCGAGATAATGGCCACGACTGACGAATTGTCGGTCGGAGGTTCAAATTTAAACCCAGATAAACGCTTTACTACGGCTCTCAAAAAGGTGAAGGAAAACATCGTGAGGAAACCGGCATATACTAGAACCGCTAAGACGACCCACTGACCAAAAACTCGGAAGACGTGTGACGTCTACCAAACCAACCTGCACTGAGCCCGCGTGGTGGGTTATGGCCCACTCCCTCTCACAGAGAGGAGGCATATGGGAACATAATAGGCTGATTATGCAGTGCGAGTCCCAATAAATACATTTTATTTCTTTGTTACTATTCCTGGCTTTAAAAATTAGCCTCGTGTAACCCAGAGTTTGAAGGGTCAATTAATACATTCTAACGCGTCTGTGTCTTTGCTGATATCATAAAGAGTAACCTAGCATGAAATTGGATAAGAAAGATTTTAAAACAGAAGAAGAACTAGCAGGGGATCGAGGAGAGGGGGGGGGGGGGCTTAGGGGATCAGACCGGAATAAATCTCATAAACGGTTACGTATATGTCATTTGTTTACATAGATAATGTTTGAGTTCTATCGCCAATACGAAGTGTAAACAAATAATGTCATAAGTGGGTTTTGTTTTCCAGCTTCGGTCGTTTTGATATTGTAAATAATTATGTAAGAGGTTGGCAGACAAGGGGTTGGTGAAGGGCGGGCGTTTTGGAGGACTGTCTTATGTCATTTTGACATTCGAAAAGTGCTGATTCTCAACCTAATCTGAATAAATGACTTTTGATTTTAATTTGAGACAAAAATAAAACCAGCATTCGGAACATTATTGGCTGATTATGTTTGCTCAAGGCGGCAGGGGAAACAACTGTTGTCATGCAATATTTTCTTGGCCATTTATTAATAAGCAGGTACTTAAAAATGCGACAATGAACATTAATGCATCTTGTACTATGTACGAGTAATAATTATCGATATGCGGACGTAACGAGTTAAAATTGGCAATCTAACAAAATGATTGAATGTTGAGTACCTATCATGTGTCATACATAATTAGATTATAGTACATAATTAGCCTAAGTCTAACATCCAGTGCGAATGCGGTGCGTCTGATCATGCCCCACTTGCTGGAGTGTCCCTAAGTGCCCGTTCACCAGCACCTCGGATGACCTAAAGAATGCCGCTGAGCTGCATCCGGTTAGACTGAATGCCGACCCCAAAATAGTTGGGAAAAGGATGATAATGAGATATGTCAGCTATGTCTCTAGGATGACAACCCTCGAACGCAGCAACTCTAACACCCGTATTCACAAACATTACTATGAGGTCTCACAGTGCGCGGACGAAAAGGGTCCCGAAAACCTCATAGACAATATTTAAGTGGCGATTGCCATTATACGCATAACCTTCATGTTTATGAATTGAAAGACTTGTCATATGTAACGCATTGAGAAATGCCTTATTTCGCGTAGCATGCTACTTTATTTCGACAAGTGTTGTTTGTGAATACGGGTGTTAGTATTGCACACAATCAAGTGGACCGCTGTTTGTCAGACAATAACATCATTAATAAATTAATATGTTAGCAGTGTTAATAATTGGTTATAAACGTGCAAATAATTACCTCTTTATTCCAATATTTGCGTAAGCAAAAACGTGTTCCGATGACCAGGTGATCGTGATACGGTATTTCCCCCTTGTCAGGTTATACCTATTACTCCGGAAAACCCCAACGAGCAGTAAAATGTAAAAAAATGCACAGTAAAAAGCGATTTTACAAAAAAAAAATAACTGACTTCCCAAAAAAAACACTACAAAGTGAAAAGTAACTTTAATTTCGAAAGTCGGCATTTTCGTTTTTTGACACAGTCTTCCGAAATAATAGGCTGATTATGGGCTGTTCATTTATTACGTAACACAATTTTGACCTCTTTTTGACCACCCCTCCCCCTTCATAAGAATTGGATGACCCCCCCCCCCCCCCTTTTTAGATGAAAAACTTATAATTTTTGCTTACTTTTGTGATCCTACGTAAGAACAGTTTATTACCAACTTAAGAAAAAATAAGACTTGTTTGGACCCCCTCCCCCCAAAATCTTCTTAGTTAATAAATGAACAGCCCCATAAGCTATGTCATTGCCGCCAACCGGACATCAAGACTCCGAGCTGCTACTGAGAAATTCTTGATCTTAAAACCCAGTAATACATTCCTTTCCTTACGATTTTTTCCTTCACTGTATGACTGTTTACTTACAGAATCAGCCTACAATGTTACCACTTACAGACGCTGTGCTGCTGCGGATTTTGTTGCGCCACTTCTCCCCAGCGAAAGCACTAGGAAGTGGTGAAGGGCAGACGTTTTGGGGGACTGTCTTTTGTTATTTTGACGTTCGAAAAATGCTGATTCTCAGCCTAGTTTGAATAAATGACTTTTGATTTTGAGTGCTAAGTCTCAGACCTCCTCTCTGTGAGAGTGGACGAGTGATAGTGACAATTCCAATGTCGATCTATCGGAATTACATTCGAGAGTAAGCACCCTGCACTGTGCAGGTTGCAACTAATTGCGTTATCGCTTTCCTAATAGGCGAAAACTTTAAGGGCGTGGCTTGGCGCCGCCACAGGATTTAGGCGAAAAATTTTTTTAAGTGATCAGGCGGAAATGTCCGCGATGGTACCTCTACCCACAGCGGCAGCGTATACACCGCTTAGGATTGGATAGGCCTTTGGATCGACTGCATTTTTACTGATGAAAATTTTCTTGCGCCTTGCACCGCTCAGTGTTCGATGAGGCCTTCGCCCTTCAGTAGCAACTTCAGGTTCATAATGTCTTTCATCTTTACTTATAAGGAAACCGGATTGACCTAGCGCTACAGTACCTTGATAATATATCCGTGTCACAGGTTTATCAATAAATACACAAAATATATATATAATACGTCACGAACACTAGCACCGAGACGTGGACATGACATGTTGTGGATCATATCGGCATGATTTGTAGCTGACATATTAATTGTGATTTTATCTACAGGAATTTAAGGCGACGGACGCCGACTGCCTAGTGGCGCCCTCATTATTTGTTTACTTTAAAAATGCATAAAATAAACACGTTAAGTTGTGCTCCACAAGATTATACGTTAATATTATTATAAACGGTAGTTATACCATTGTTTAGTTTTGTGGTCACTATTATCCGTTTTAATGATCGTCGCCGGCTTCTCCTCTACCGAGATTAGATTGGCGTCATCATCATCAGTCTACAGCAGTCCACTGCTGGACATAGGCCTCTCCTATTGCACGCCATTGAACTCGATTTTTGGCAACTCTCATCCAGCTGCTACCAGAATTATTGGGGTTATGCGCTTGGTTAAAATAAATGTTTCTTTAGGAAAGCTGTTTGTTATGATGAGTAGGTACAATCATGCTAATTACCAGTCTCAATCAGCTTTTTTCCATCGTGTTTGTTAGTGATCCTAAGATTTATACTACTACTAGCTTCCGCCCGCGGCTTTGCCCGCGAGGTATGTCGATAAAAACTATCCTATGTCCTTCCCTGGGATGCAATCTATCTCTCTGCCAAATTGTATAGATATCCGTTCAGTGGTTTAGGCGTGAAAAGGTAACATACAGACAGACAGACAGAGTTACTTTCTAATTTATAATATTAGTATGGATTTCGGTTTTTACCCGTGAGAACCTGTAATTGGCTCTTTTAACTCATAAACAATTGTTTTCCATCTGTTTTAAAATAGCTGTTTGTTCCCCTTGTAGCTAGTAAATAAATAAATATAAAACATATCGTTTACTTTAATGGGGGTTATATTAATCCATACTAATATTATAAATTCGAAAGTAACTCTGTGTGTCTGTCTGTATGTTACCTTTTCACGCCTAAACCACTGAACGGATTTCGATAAAATTTGGCAGAGAGATTGATTGCATCTCGGGGAAGGACATAGGGTAGTTTTTATCGACATACCTCGCGGCCGAAGCCGCGGGCGGAAGCTAGTATTTTATATTTTATCACCCGTACGCAAAATTTGCGCATTGACATGGAGTTGCAGACACCAGCCCGTATTACCTATTACCTATATTAATATTGTATTGTATGTGTCTAAATGGGCCTTGATGCCTGAAATAAATGGATAAATAAATAAATAGTTATATTTCGTAAACAAGGCAATATTCTGTGACGCTATCAAAAAGATCTTGGACTTTGGATAGTTTTTTTTTCATCGAATATATTGTTTTTTACCTGTACACGTTAGAATAGTCTCGAATTGTGTAATGGCCACTTTGTTTTGTATGAAAATGTTTTTCATTAATCAAAGACTTTACTTGAAAAGATGTATCTATAAAAGTTTGATCAAAACCGTCGTCTTCACGTCTCTGTGGATAGTTAAAAGCCAGGAAGTCTGACAACCAGTCTTACCAAGCGGTATCGTGTTACCCAGTAACTGAGTTGTGGAGGATAGGCAGTCGTTCCATGTATCAAATTCAAACTAGGCTGAGAATCAGCACTTTTCGAACGTCAAAATTATAAAAGACAGTCCCCCAAAACGCCCGCCCTTCATCACTTCCTAGTGCTTTCGCTGGGGAGAAGAAGTGGCGCATCAAACTGTCCAGCAGCACAGCTGTCTGTCAGTGTGAACATTGTAGGTTGATTATGCCATACGTCAGAGCATACACCCGGTAGCGGATGCGATATACAGGGTGTCCCAAAAGGTTACGTAGCTGGGGAGGGGGGTGATAGGGGTGGTCACAAGGGTCACCAGAAAAAAAAATATATAAAAAAAAGTACAGTTAGCTAAATAGCCACACAAGGTGTAAAATTTTTAGTTTTTAAAAGAATACCATTTGTTTTTTTAAATACCCAGAGGGGGTTTATTTTTTTATTTTTCTGGTGACTCTTGTGACCACCCCTATCACCCCCTTCCCAGCTACGTAACCTTTTGCGACACCCTGTATACTCGACATCAGTGATCGAAAATTCGTTCACTGCTCGACATGCCCATAGCTGACATTTCACCAGCCCGGTATGATTCCACTCGCTCTTTCAACGTATGTAGGCACGTTTCAGTAACTACGTAATCACTCCTCATGTGTCTACCGTACCCGTGTTGCTATGCCATGCGAAAACGTTCCCTAAATGGCTCAGTCAGACATTCTTGAATATTTTCTGTGACGAAATTGGCAGATGGCCGACGTGGATGACACTTGATAGTTTTCATCCACGTCGAACGTGCAGTGTAAACAAATTACAATGTGTAACTGAATTAATGCATATTATGAAAGGTAGTTTGTTCAGAATCGATTTCTGTCAATTTTAGGGGGGAAAAAAGGAAAAAAACGTCTGTCTGTTAAGACCCTTTATCTCGGGAAAGCGTGGAGGTATCGAGTTGAAATTAAACCATATATTCAGGTCTCCGGTCCCATGAAGCTGTGAAAAAATCAAACTTCTAAGTTAAGAGCCATTTCACAAAAGTTTGGCGCTCGAGTTTAGGTAAAAGACGGCAGCATTGTGTATGTGTGCGTAGCTATCCACACATACACAATGCAAACAGTGTAGCGCGAGTGTCGAGACGGACTAAACAATCTTGAGCCGTCATGATTGTAATGCACCTTTGTTAGAGACTTATGAAAAAAAGTGATTTTATTTATTCAGTCTACTAACTTGCTAGACTAATAAAAAAACACAAATATATGTTATGTATAAGTGTATAATAAAATTGAACAGGTAAACAATCAGACATTATATATTAATATATTTATAACATAATAATTATTTTTGTAAGAGCGTTTGCCCCAACAATCATCCGCTTCGACCGCTATCATTGGTCCGAATTGCTAACATCGCCACGAGATACTGCCGCTTTAATTTCCTGTTTGGCATCATTTAACATTGTCATTTCAGCAGCAGTTTTCCACATGTCGAATATAGCATCATGTGTTTGACTGTATAATCGAAATGGCATTGTTGGCAAATCCATCGATGCACTGATCTCATTTAAGTTTGAGAGACCAATTCCCGTAATTGATCGTTCAGTTGTTTCAGTCTCCGTAGTTTATAGAACAAAGCTAGATCCACACATCATACACTTCAAGTCAAATTTAGACATGGGACCCAACTGTTTCTCTTTTTCTATTTTCAAATAGTTCAATTGCAGCCGAACTTCTCTCTGTGTTCACTTATATTTATTAATTGATTCCAAAAGTATTGAAAATCAATTATACGCCAGCCATCAACAATGTGATCGTTCTAAAAACAAAAGGAACATTAAAACATCTAATTGAAATTTAAAGAAATATAAAAGTAAGTACTAAAAATATTTACGATCGAGTCTGAATAAAAATAAATAAATACAATTTCTATTGTCGAATCTGATTTTTCACTTGTACCCGGCACGTCGTCTCTTCTAAAGGTACTATCCTCCTCTACTCGATTCACACGACTTCTCATTCTAAAATGAAAACAAAATAGCTGTCAAGTTTCGATATCTACAATTACTTAAATATTTTTTTTATTCAATAATAATTAAATGATTATTAAAATAATCAATATTGTTTTTAGAATTATTAAAATTGTAATTACGGTTCTATAGTCCATTTCGATAATGTGATCGATTACTGTGTATATGAGTTGCAAATAAAAATAAAATATCTACCTCGCTTCTGTTGCTTTCTCTAAGGCTGCAGAATTTTTATTTTTCCTTTTTTTGACACAATGGTATACACATTCTTTACGCCCCATTGCTAAAACTAATAACACAAAAATATATTATAATTATTCTACAAAGTACCTACTAAAGTAACACTTTAATTGATAATAAACAAAACACTTACCTACCTTATGAAAAAAAAAAATGCGAAGAGGATCAAAATGTTGTACTCGTAGTATAATAATGCGTTCATGATAAGTGCGCTCGAAAATCGGGACGCGGGAAAAATTGGCATAGATCCTTCGTCGATGGGCGCTCGCGCCGTACTAATCGGTGCCCGCCGATGCATTGTAATTTATTCTAAATAGAGTGATGTCAATAATGATATTATGTCTAATTAAATGAAGGGATTTTAATAAAATTTCAGAATTAGTTTTTTTAAAGAACATACTTTATTTCGACATGATTTTTAAATGTAATTACGCCTTATTCAAATCAAAAAACCTAGCCAAAATAACGATATAAAACGTAAAAATTGCCCTTAGACTTTATTTTTTTACTAATTAGTGTTATTAGTAATCGATATTCTATTACATTATGTGTCAACAAAATTATATGTCTGATGCTTTCTGTATTTTTTTTTGTCAAATATATAAATATTAATGATAGATATAGGAATCTGAAATTGACTCTGCGATGATTTTTCAGTAAACTAGTTGTGGGAGATTAATCACCACAAAGTAAACAAATAAGTTTTTGTAAATGTGTTACATGAAGTATCAATACGAAAGATTGGTCTTTTTTTTACATGTGTTCAACAATGTTAGAGTATTACCTAAGACGGTAAATTAGGCGACTAAAATCTTGGAAATTCGCGCGAAAACGTGAAATGGCTCTTAACACAAAAAAAAGATACGGCCGTTTATGCCGCAAAAAACGTATATTTCGACACTCAAGGGAATCAAAATGTAAAGGGTACTTTTCGTTGGCCTAGAATCATGAAATTTGGCAAGAAGCAAGGTCTTTTAAGTTGCGGCTTTTACCACTGGGGAACCACCGTTCACCTGAAGTTAGGCATTAGCACTATTGACAGCTCATTTCACCCAAGTTATCATGGTGCGATTTTTTGAAAGAACGTCAGGTTGCTACTGCCGCGCTTGCGACCGCAGACCCATTGGGGTAATTGCCTAGCAGAGGAACCACACAGATTGAGTGGACCTGTCCAGTCAGTGCACGTATTTCTCAGTAATCATGCAGCTCAACTTAAAACTTGAAGCTGTATCTTTTATCGTTTTTTAAAGTAGGGTAACTCAGATTATCTTCGGGCGCGGTTGCCTATCGTCAGATAATCAGGGAACATTAGATAAACCTGGAATTCTAGTAATCTTTACTGTGTTATCTTTTATGGCTAATGCAGAGGTGTTGTGGTTAAGTAATAACAGCGACACGGGTCGATCGATCAGGTTAAGCTACGCTTGCCGCGGTTGGTCCGTTAATGGGTGACCATCTCCACATACCAAGACTCCTCCGTGCCTCGGAAAGCTCGTCAAGCCGTTGGTCCCGACTGTCATTCGTGGATCCTTGACAGTCGGGTCAGAAGCTCAAAAGTCTGACAACCAGTCTTACCAAGGGGTATCGCATTACCCAGTAACTGGGTTGTCGAGGTCAGATAGGCAGTCGCTCCATGTAAAATACTGGTGTTCAGCTGCATCCGGTTAGACTGGAAGCCGACCCAAACATAGTTCGGAAAAGGCTAGGCAGATGATGACACGTTGCAGCTGCAGCCCGAACCGTATTTTAAAATAATAAAAATCTGTGGAATCTAGTCTTCAATCGAAATATACACGGTCAAATAAAATTTGCTAGGTATTCGCTAATTTGACCCTGTATGTTGAGCTATTAAGCATAGACAATCAAAATCACATAAAACAATGTTTACGTACAGTTTACCTTTAGTAGGTAAAGATTTGAATTTTATTCATTAGTTACGCATTGTTATTATTCATGAATAATCTGCGAGGGTCAAGACCTGCGCCCTGATTCCGTAACATACTACAAATCTCAATTCTCGATGTGAATCATTTTGAAGACTCCATTGCTTCATAAGTTCGAAAAATTTGTCTGCTCAACTAGGTAAATAACGCAATGAATTATCAAAATTAAAACCGTTGATATTGTTAGAGTGCGTAGAGGTCACCACGGACGACCAAACCAACACTTCGCCGGTTGCCAAAACGTTCGTTGCAGTTGCAGCGCAGCGGTCACAACTGCCCGTCGCGCGTGGCGTGCAAACGAGACCGCACCCGTGTGTTTACGAACATAGCATTCGGCCGTCATCGGTGACCGACGGCTACACGTCGTCGGTCGCGGTCGGCGCCGCGACGTGAAGTCAGATCTAGGACATAGACTGCAGCCTTACTGCACTGGAGCGGTGCGCTAATAAGAGATTTGTTGTTTATGGTACAAATCTAACTTAGAAAGATGTATTAATGATTACAATTCTGTAAATACGTACCTGTTATAGTAGCGAATCAAATTTTGATCAAGATAAAACCTGACACTGACCTGAAAATTGCAAAAAACTTAAGAAAATTTTAATTTCGCGGGCTACCACTGCGCATTCACCATAAGTAAGTATCACCACTAGTGATAATTATTCAAGGGTTAACTAGCCACGAATATAAATCAAAACGCTCGTTAACGATTTGCTTTTTCTCGTAAATAATTACCACAAAATACAGAGTAATTACTTAGTTCAAAACCCCTTTATCAATCTGCACACATTGTATCACGCAAATTAATAAAAATAATTTAACCTTTGTTGGTAAAGTAAGGTTGTGAACTTATGAGCTTACATTGCTGGGAGCCTGGGACTCGGGCATCCGGCAGTGCGCGTTGGTAGATGTCTCGTGATGCATTCGGTTAGCATTTTGCGCCCGAGTAACAGACAAGAGCAGTGGTCAATGATGACGGGACTTCGGAGTTGTATGTTCGAACCCAGACAGACAATACTTCACCACTGCTCTCAAAACGGTGAAGGAAAACATCGTGAGGAAACCGGCATGTCCTAGAGCCAAAAATTCGAAGACATGTGACATCTACCAACCCGCACTGGGTCCGTGTAGTGGATTACAGCCCACTCCCTCTTGAAGAGAGGAGGCTTGTGTCCCAGCAGTGGGAACATTATAGGCTGATTATGCCCATTTGTACTGCCGTATGTTTTTATCGCGTTAAAACAACACATAATTAATTATGACCTTAGACCTTTAGCATAAAACTATTATTACTTCTGTCTCGTCCTCAGTTATAATAATAGGCTAGATGAGCGTAATTTGCGATTTATTCCGGTCTGACCCCCCCCCCCCTACACCCCCCTCTCCTCGATCCCCTGCTAGTTCTTCTGTTTTAAAATCTTTCTTATCCTTGCGTTGCTTAAAATGGGTTGAGGAGCATCTGGCTGCCTCTACCTGCTGTCTGTTCTTAAGGACGCGTTTACGAATTGACGCGCTTCAATTTTAGGTATTGAGTCTTACTACTACACGTGCACGGCTCACACACACAGCGACATGCGCGAAGCGGTGAAATTATGAGTAAACTGACACGACTTGATACTTGAGCCTACTTTTATTTAATTTTTAGGCATGTATTTTTTTAAGCTTACTACGCGTTGTTGTCAAAAAGTTTGTACCGTGAAATGTTCATAAAAGTAGATACCATTTACTTACTTGATTGGTAAGCAAGTACATGCCAAAGTACCTATGTATTAACAATTTGCGCGACAAGCTTTTTGAAAACATATAATTTAAAAAAAGCTTATTTATATTCGTTTTATTTAGTATTTTTAACCGACTTCAAAAAAGGAGGAGGTTCTCAATTCGGATGCTTATACATATATTTTTTTTTATGTAAGGGTGTTAGGTTAGATAACTCCGTCATAATAATATATAGACGGACTTGCAAAAATCTTTTTTTGTTCGAAAGAGGTTTAACTTTATTCCGAAATAGACCATTCCGGAATAAAGTGATGAAGAGTTTCGGAGACAGACAACCGAAGGCTTCAATAAATGCCAGCAAATCAACCGCGATTGCTGCTATCGCATATGTATGCATTGTTTACGCAATCACACAATATAACATCACGCCTGTACCCTCTAAAGGGGTACGCAGATGTGTTTAGTATACCACGGTACACCCTCATTTCTGTCAAAGTTGTTATTGGAGTACCTCTAATCTTGCAAGTAAATTCGGGCATAACTTTTTGTTTATGAATTGATTTAATAATTAACCGACTTCAAATAAGGAGTTTTTTTTTTATGTATGTTCGGGCATAGCTCCGTCATATCTCTATAGACGGATTTGCAAATTCTCTCAAACAAAAGTTTATGAATTGATGTAATAATTAACCGACTTCAAAAAAGAATCAGTAATTATTTTTTATGTATGTTCGGGCATAGCTCCGTCATATCTCTATAGACGGATTTGCAAATTCTCTCATTTTTTAATGGATGAGGTATTTATTTATTTATTTAATACTTCAAACACAAAAATGTACAGAGGCGGACTTAATGCCATAGGCATTTTCTACCAGTCAACCTTTGGGTGATGCAGAGACAAACAATGGTAGGTGCAATAATGAAAAATGAGGAATAAATATTAGGTATGCCTCAGGACAAGGTATACCTTTATAAGGTATAGCTTTATGAATTTTGCTTAAAGTAATTTAAATTTGTGTTGGGCAGGTACAAATAAAAAATGAAAAATAAAAATTGTTTTCCAAAAAAAAAAACATCGGACTTTCAAAAAAAAAACACTACAAAGTAAAAAATAACTTTTTGGAAGGTGCACCTTCAGGTCACTCCATCAAATCCGGAGGTAAGGTCTCAACATAACTAACAAAACGAGCCCAAACTCAGAACACCTAGCTCTACTCGTCTATTAGTTCCAGTAGCAGTCTTCGAAGTACACCTTCAGGTCACTTCATCAAGTCTGGGTGTAAGGTCTCAACATAACTAACAAAACGAGCCCAAACTCGGCACATCTTCCTCTACTCGTCTATTAGTTCCAGTAGCAGTATTCCAAGTACACCTACAGGTCACTCCATCTAGTCCGGAGGTAAGGTCTCAACATAACTAACAAAACGAGCCCAAACTCGGCACACCTAGCTCAGCTCGTCTATTAGTTCCAGTAGCAGTCTTTGAAGTACACCTGCAGGTCACTCCATCTAGTCCGGAGGTAAGGTCTCAACATAACTAACAAAACGAGCCCAAACTCGGCACACCTAGCTCAGCTCGTCTATTAGTTCCAGTAGCAGTCTTTGAAGTACACCTGCAGGTCACTCAATCTAGTCCGGAGGTAAGGTCTCAGCGTAACTAACAAAACGAGCCCAAACTCGGCACACCTAGCTCAGCTCGTCTATTAGTTCCAGTAGATGTCTTTGAAGTACACCTGCAGGTCACTCCATCTAGTCCGGAGGTAAGGTCTCAACATAACTAACAAAACGAGCCCAAACTCGGCATACCTAGCTCTTCTCGTCTATTAGTTCCAGTAGCAGTCTTCTAAGTACACCTGCAGGTCACTCCATCTAGTCCGGAGGTAAGGTCTCAACATAACTAACAAAACGAGCCCAAACTCGGCACACCTAGCTCAGCTCGTCTATTAGTTCCAGTAGCAGTCTTCGAAGTACACCTGCAGGTCACTTCATCAAGTCCGGAGGTAAGGTCTCAAAATAACTAACAAAACGAGCCCAAACTCGGCACACCTAGCTCAGCTCGTCTATTAGTTCCAGTAGCAGTCTTCGAAGTACACCTGCAGGTCACTCCATCTAGTCCGGAGGTAAGGTCTCAACATAACTAACAAAACGAGCCCAAACTCGGCACACCTAGCTCTTCTCGTCTATTAGTTCCAGTAGTAGTCTTCCAAGTACACCTGCAGGTCACTCCATCTAGGCCGGAGGTAAGGTCTCAACATAACTAACAAAACGAGCCCAAACTCGGCACACCTAGCTCAGCTCGTCTATTAGTTCCAGTAGCAGTCTTCGAAGTACACCTGCAGGTCACTCCATCTAGTCCGGAGGTAAGGTCTCAACATAACTAACAAAACGAGCCCAAACTCGGCACACCTAGCTTTTCTCGTCTATTAGTTCCAGTAGCAGTCTTCGAAGTACACCTGCAGGTCACTCAATCTAGTCCGGAGGTAAGGTCTCAGCGTAACTAACAAAACGAGCCCAAACTCGGCACACCTAGCTCAGCTCGTCTATTAGTTCCCAGTAGATGTCTTTGAAGTACACCTGCAGGTCACTCCATCTAGTCCGGAGGTAAGGTCTCAACATAACTAACAAAACGAGCCCAAACTCGGCATACCTAGCTCTTCTCGTCTATTAGTTCCAGTAGCAGTCTTCTAAGTACACCTGCAGGTCACTCCATCTAGTCCGGAGGTAAGGTCTCAACATAACTAACAAAACGAGCCCAAACTCGGCACACCTAGCTCAGCTCGTCTATTAGTTCCAGTAGCAGTCTTCGAAGTACACCTGCAGGTCACTTCATCAAGTCCGGAGGTAAGGTCTCAAAATAACTAACAAAACGAGCCCAAACTCGGCACACCTAGCTCAGCTCGTCTATTAGTTCCAGTAGCAGTCTTCGAAGTACACCTGCAGGTCACTCCATCTAGTCCGGAGGTAAGGTCTCAACATAACTAACAAAACGAGCCCAAACTCGGCACACCTAGCTCTTCTCGTCTATTAGTTCCAGTAGATGTCTTTGAAGTACACCTGCAGGTCACTCCATCTAGTCCGGAGGTAAGGTCTCAACATAACTAACAAAACGAGCCCAAACTCGGCATACCTAGCTCTTCTCGTCTATTAGTTCCAGTAGCAGTCTTCTAAGTACACCTGCAGGTCACTCCATCTAGTCCGGAGGTAAGGTCTCAACATAACTAACAAAACGAGCCCAAACTCGGCACACCTAGCTCAGCTCGTCTATTAGTTCCAGTAGCAGTCTTCGAAGTACACCTGCAGGTCACTTCATCAAGTCCGGAGGTAAGGTCTCAAAATAACTAACAAAACGAGCCCAAACTCGGCACACCTAGCTCAGCTCGTCTATTAGTTCCAGTAGCAGTCTTCGAAGTACACCTGCAGGTCACTCCATCTAGTCCGGAGGTAAGGTCTCAACATAACTAACAAAACGAGCCCAAACTCGGCACACCTAGCTCTTCTCGTCTATTAGTTCCAGTAGTAGTCTTCCAAGTACACCTGCAGGTCACTCCATCTAGTCCGGAGGTAAGGTCTCAACATAACTAACAAAACGAGCCCAAACTCGGCACACCTAGCTCAGCTCGTCTATTAGTTCCAGTAGCAGTCTTCGAAGTACACCTGCAGGTCACTCCATCTAGTCCGGAGGTAAGGTCTCAACATAACTAACAAAACGAGCCCAAACTCGGCACACCTAGCTTTTCTCGTCTATTAGTTCCAGTAGCAGTCTTCGAAGTACACCTGCAGGTCACTTCATCAAGTCCGGAGGTAAGGTCTCAACATAACTAACAAAACGAGCCCAAACTCGGCACACCTAGCTCTTCTCGTCTATTAGTTCCAGTAGCAGTCTTCGAAGTACACCTTCAGGTGACTCCATCATGACCGAAACGAAATATGAATAATCCCTACTTACTTCTAAAAAAATAATATAAGACTGTGAATAAAATCTTTCATACGATAGTCATACAGAATGCGTGAAGTATCAAGTTTGGTATGTCAAATATTTTCTATCCGTACAGCGATCTTTTTCAGCACAAGCTGCTGCTTACAACCGACACAGAGTCCACCCACGACGGCGGCTGAGCGCAGACCAAAGAGTACTTTGTATATACGGAAATAGAGAGCCATCTTGCGCGATTTGAACGATAACATTAAAAAAGCGCCCTCTGCGATTAAAATACTAAACTACATCCGTGTCAGTATTATAATCGCGCGACCTAGATCCATTCATGGTCGCAACTGTTTTCTATAACAGAGATAGTAAAATTATACCGATATAAGTATTCAAAATCTGTTTACTACAACATATTTAGATATTATTTAAATTACACACCCCCTTACTAATAAACGTATTCAGACGAATAGTTACACACCGATTTCTCTCTTTCAGTCGTCAGTAATTCGATTTTCGACAGAAGACAAAGCGTTGTGTAACTATACAGACGATACACAATGTTTATTAGTAAGGGGGATATAGGTACAACGAACGATCACAGCAGACAACGAACGATCACAGCATTCACAGCAGAACGACATCAAAACAACAACAGCCATTTTTGTTTATTACTTGCCAGTGCTGCCAGGGCATATATTTAAATATCTCTAAATTCTTACCAAAGTATGTAAGATCTTTTTATTTAAAATTTTTTATCAGCAAAAATGACTTATCATCATGGACACGTATGTTTATATTTAATTTATTCTAACGAACCCTATATTTACAATAAACACTCTTTGCTTATCTCCAATAATAGAACTTATCAAACTTCTATGTAGCAAATAATGAATTAATTATGGCAACACATTCTTAACAGTACTACTAATATTATACCATTTATTTAGGGAGAACATTGTAAACCTTAGTGTAGTATTATATTTTGAATATTTTTTATTTTCCTATATTATACGCCACACTAGCGCCTCTGATTGTACAATACTAAACTGACAGATTATTATACTACGAAGTTGTAAAGCTAATAACCAGCTGGAAATATATCTTTTGTACATGTCATCTGTAATAAGTTGGGTTATCACAATGCTGTTGCAGGGTTTCTACGAGTAAGATTGTAAGGCATGGCGCAGACTAATATTTCATTACAAATTTTTGTGTAATAAAGCAAGACAGTGACCAGTAAAATAACCCTTAAAACAGTGCATTAAGATTCACATGTTACAGCTAAATATGTGAAAAAATAGACTCGATTTTTATTTTTTTTCTGAGCCATTTGGTAACATTTTGATAGTTCTTAATACCATCATTTTGAGTTGAACATGTCTGCTTACATAAAATATTTTTAAATACATAAATTTATGTTAATAAATAGAAGAAAAATGTACCTAAAGTCATTACGATATCGTCAATTTTGTGTGAAGAGGCGACGGAAATAATTTTTTACAATATTATAAACCAAACTTTTCGAATAAAAAATTTGCCATATTTGAAGATGAAGGAGCAATCTATCTGTGGTAATTATTAGTTAGATTTGGTTTCGTATCATTTTCCCGCAAAATGTACCGAAAAACTGCTTATTTTTGTTAGATTCGTAAACGCCTCCTTAAAGTAGATGATAAAAGTGAAAAAACAAACCCTGTTCAGCGGGATAAAGGCTCTCCCCCACAGGCGCGTTATTATCGGTCGATAATATCGGATGCGGATTGCGATAATGCGTCCCGAATTCCCGATTCCTTGTCACACAGCTGCGTTTTAATCGTCAGATATTTCTAACATGTGCATGTAACCTATATTTAACAGGTCCTACGCGTTAGGTGTGTGTAAGATCGGTCTTACTAAAAAATGTTTTAAAAACTCATAGGAATATCGCAGGACGGAGGACCGCAAGCGTCCTATAATTGCGTCGTTATTATCGCAGCAGTGTGTAACTTCGTGGCCGTCCTAATACTGAAAACAGATATCGTAATAACGCATCCGATATTTTCGACCGATATAACGCGCTTATGGGGGCGAGCCTTACTTGCGTACATTTTGACAGTTCATAAACATTAATTGTGTCATTTACTTTGTTGAAAGTATATATACGGTATTTATTTATAACTAGCGGCCCGCCCCAGCTTCGCACGGGTGCAATTTTTTTTTCGAAGAATTTTTTTTTCTTTCGTAAAAACCTTGTCCTGACAATACCGAACACAACAAAAAAAGAAGTAGCGAAATTGGTTCAGGTGTTCTCGAGATTTGCGCTTAGCAACACATTTAGCGATTCATGTTTATATATAAGAAGATAATATTTTTTGTTTTCTACGTGTCTATTTGTCTCTTTATTCCGGCTAATCTCCGAAACGGCAGGACCAATTTTGAGGGGACTTTCACTGACAGTTAGCTGATATTATAAGGAGTAACTTAGCCTACTTTCCGACCACCACGCAATGCCGCGGACAGAAGGTAGTCCTTGCTAAAATGCTCAAAATGTAGTCAGCAGTCCTGCAGTCAAAACGGGGTAAACAAACTGACAGGTGTATCAAATATCTATGTACGCGATTCGATTGACATTATCACACAATACCTAATAATATTTAGATATTTTTTGAGATTATGTAATCTTTCTTAATATTATCTATTGTAGGAACAACATTTAATCACTTTTACGACGACGACTTAGGTTTAAATTACTAGAAGTGTTTAAAATAAAACGCAAAATATTTTTTATAAGTTGGTGTAAAAGTGTGTGGGAGTTCTGTGACATGTGTTTTTGAGTGGCTCGTGGCTAATAAGGATACTAACCTAACCATCAGAACGATGACTGATAAGGTGAATTTTGGAAAGAAGTTCTATAACGTAGATTGCGGTAGGAATAAACTGTTAGAAATCGTCACGTAACGAAAAAGCGTTATGCCTCCTCCATGCGACTTTCTCTCTCTTGTCTCTTTCTATTATACAGTGTGTCAGGTTAAACGAGGGACATGCTTTAAGGGAGTGTAGTACCCATGAAAACGAACAACTTTTACTAAGAGACCAACACTGAAATCGAGAAAATAAAACCAGCCGCTCTGTACATTTATGTTCGCATAACTGGACAAAATGTAGGCAACAGCTGTTTTTTTTTTTTTTTTTTTTTTCTAATTTTTGAGTCCGCCTCATATTAATGGTGCGTTCCGTATTGGGAACATAATCGATGTAATCGATTTGAGCGTGCTTAAACCCGTACCGAATTAGCGTGAGCGCGATAACGATGTCCCGTCAATCGTCATAGATGACGTCATGACATGCGCCATCTTACGATAACGCCGACCATACCTTTTAGTAATATCACCGCGAGCGCTGACAAAAATGACAGTTTGTGTGTGTGTGTGTGTGTGTGTGAGGATGAGGATGTGTCAGTGTGTGTTTTGTTTTGAGCTGTCATCATATATTTTTTATAACGTGGCATTTTCGAAATTGTGCTTCTGGCTGACAGTCGCCACCTAAACAAAGAAAATGAAGAAACCTGTGGTTTTTTTATGAAGAAATACTGCTGTAATTTCTTTTGACACCGAGTAAGCACTGTGAGCGCGCTCACGAGCGTTCCGAATTGTTGACAGCTCTCAGCTGTCATAATCGTGATATCCATTAAGGAACGCATGTGAAACGATTTGAGTGCTGTGAGCGATATTAGCCAATTCGGAAGTCGGCCTAGAAGTTGTTCATTTTCATGTGTACTACACTCCCTTAAAGTGTGTCCCTCGTTTAACCTGACACACTGTATACAGGTGTGTGTGCGAGTATTACTTAAGGAACTTCGTTCGTGACGGAGGGTCAACGACTGCTCTGGTTTTTCTTAGTTTTAGTTTCGTTCACTATTCACGAGTTGTCTAAAGGTGTGCCCCTACTATAAGTATAACAACAGAACATGTTATAAACATAGTTATATCACGTTTCAATAGACAAGTTAGCAATGTTAAATAATTTGGACGTTTTATATAGGTAAGAACAAACACGAAAAATAAAACAGCTGTTTCATACATTTTGGTCAAGTAGGTATTGAACTTTTGTATGAAACAGTAGATTTTTTTTTTCGTGATTTTAGAGTTGCACAGTGGAACGAATGTATGGGAGCGGTTGGACGTAGACATGTCCGAAAAATAAGAGTAAAATTATGACAAACTAATGATGCCATCTTATTCGATTACTTAAGGAGGCGTTTACGAATCTAACAAAAATAAGCAGTTTTTCGGTACATTTTGCGGGAAAATGATACGAAACCAAATCTAACTAATAATTACCACAGATAGATTGCTCCTTCATCTTCAAATATGGCTAAATTTTTATTCGAAAAGTTTGGTTTATAATATTGTAAAAAATTATTTCCGTCGCCTCTTCACACAAAATTGACGATATCGTAATGACTTTAGGTACATTTTTCTTCTATTTATTAACATAAATTTATGTATTTAAAAATATTTTATGTAAGCAGACATGTTCAACTCAAAATGATTGTATAAAGAACTATCAAAATGTTACCAAATGGCTCAGAAAAAAAATAAAAATCGAGTCTATTTTTTCACATATTTAGCTGTAACATGTGAATCTTAATGCACTGTATTAAGGGTTATTTTACTGGTCACTGTCTTGCTTTATTACACAAAAATTTGTAATGAAATATTAGTCTGCGCTCAGCCGCCGTCGTGGGTGGACTCTGTGTCGGTTGTAAGCAGCAGCTTGTGCTGAAAAAGATCGCTGTACGGATAGAAAATATTTGACATACCAAACTTGATACTTCACGCATTCTGTATGACTATCGTATGAAAGATTTTATTCACAGTCTTATATTATTTTTTTAGAAGTAAGTAGGGATTATTCATATTTCGTTTCGGTCATGATGGAGTCACCTGAAGGTGTACTTCGAAGACTGCTACTGGAACTAAAAGACGAGCTGAGCTAGGTGTGCCGAGTTTGGGCTCGTCTTGTTAGTTATGTTGAGACCTTACCTCCGGACTAGATGGAGTGACCTGCAGGTGTACTTCGAAGACTGCTACTGGAACTAATAGACGAGCTGAGCTAGGTGTGCCGAGTTTGGGCTCGTTTTGTTAGTTATGTTGAGACCTTACCTCCGGACTTGATGAAGTGACCTGCAGGTGTACTTCGAAGACTGCTACTGGAACTAATAGACGAGCTGAGCTAGGTGTTTGGGCTCGGTTTGTTAGTTATGTTGAGAGCTTACCTCCGGACTAGATGGAGTGACCTGCAGGTGTACTTCAAAGACTGCTACTGGAACTAATAGACGAGCTGAGCTAGGTGTGCCGAGTTTGGGCTCGTTTTGTTAGTTATGTTGAGACCTTGCCTCCGGACTAGATGGAGTGACCTGCAGGTGTACTTCGAAGACTGCTACTGGAACTAATAGACGAGCTGAGCTAGGTGTGCCGAGTTTGGGCTCGTTTTGTTCGTTATGTTGAGACCTTACCTCCGGACTAGATGGAGTGACCTGCAGGTGTACTTGGAAGACTGCTACTGGAACTAATAGACGAGAAGAGCTAGGTGTGCCGAGTTTGGGCTCGTTTTGTTAGTTATGTTGAGACCTTACCTCCGGACTAGATGGAGTGACCTGCAGGTGTACTTGGAAGACTGCTACTGGAACTAATAGACGAGAAGAGCTAGGTGTGCCGAGTTTGGGCTCGTTTTGTTAGTTATGTTGAGACCTTACCTCCGGACTAGATGGAGTGACCTGCAGGTGTACTTCAAAGACTGCTACTTTAACTAATAGACGAGCTGAGCTAGGTGTGCCGAGTTTGGGCTCGTTTTGTTAGTTATGTTGAGACCTTACCTCCGGACTAGATGGAGTGACCTGCAGGTGTACTTGGAATACTGCTACTGGAACTAATAGACGAGAAGAGCTAGGTGTGCCGAGTTTGGGCTCGTTTTGTTAGTTATGTTGAGACCTTACCTCCGGACTAGATGGAGTGACCTGCAGGTGTACTTGGAATACTGCTACTGGAACTAATAGACGAGAAAAGCTAGGTGTGCCGAGTTTGGGCTCGTTTTGTTAGTTATGTTGAGACCTTACCTCCGGACTAGATGGAGTGACCTGCAGGTGTACTTCGAAGACTGCTACTGGAACTAATAGACGAGAAGAGCTAGGTGTGTCGAGTTTGGGCTCGTTTTGTTAGTTATGTTGAGACCTTACCTCCGGACGTGATGGAGTGACCTGCAGGTGCACTTCGAAGACTGCTACTGGAACTAATAGACGAGTAGAGGAAGATGTGCCGAGTTTGGGCTCGTTTTGTTAGTTATGTTGAGACCTTACACCCGGACTTGATGAAGTGACCTGAAGGTGTACTTCGAAGACTGCTACTGGAACTAATAGACGAGTAGAGCTAGGTGTTCTGAGTTTGGGCTCGTTTTGTTAGTTATGTTGAGACCTTACCTCCGGATTTGATGGAGTGACCTGAAGGTGCACCTTCCAAAAAGTTATTTTTTACTTTGTAGTGTTTTTTTTTTGAAAGTCCGATGTTTTTTTTTTTTTTGGAAAACAATTTTTATTTTTCATTTTTTATTTGTACCTGCCCAACACAAATTTAAATTACTTTAAGCAAAATTCATAAAGCTATACCTTATAAAGGTATACCTTATCCTGAGGCATACCAAATATTTATTCCTCATTTTTCATTATTGCACCTACCATTGTTTGTCTCTGCATCACCCAAAGGTTGACTGGTAGAAAATGCCTATGGCATTAAGTCCGCGTCTGTACATTTTTGTGTTTGAAGTATTAAATAAATAAATCAATACCTTATCCATAAAAAAATTAGAGAATTTGCAAATCCGTCTATAGAGATATGACGGAGCTATGCCCGAACATACATAAAAAATCATTACTGATTCTTTTTTGAAGTCGGTTAATTATTACATCAATTCATAAACTTTTGTTTGAGACAATTTGCAAATCCGTCTATAGAGATATGACGGAGCTATGCCCGAACATACATAAAAAAAAATACTCCTTATTTGAAGTCGGTTAAAAATACTAAATAAAACGAATATAAATAAGCTTTTTTTAAATTATATGTTTTCGAAAAGCTTGTCGCGCAAATTGTTAATACATAGGTACTTTGGCATGTACTTGCTTACCAATCAAGTAAGTAAATGGTATCTACTTTTATGAACATTTCACGGTACAAACTTTTTGACAACAACGCATAGTAAGCTTAAAAAAATACATGCCTAAAAATTAAATAAAAGTAGGCTCAAGTATCAAGTCGTGTCAGTTTACTCATAATTTCGCCGCTTCGCGCATGTCGCTGTGTGTGTGAGCCGTGCACGTGTAGTAGTAAGACTCAATACCTAAAATTGAAGCGCGTCAATTCGTAAACGCGTCCTTAATGCCTTCATAAATTGTGGTGATGAATTTCTTCATAACTCCCATATTTCGGGAGTAATTTGAGAAAATGTGAAATTTTACTATGAAAATGAGTGTATCGAGCTCTCTCCCTCCTGATTCCGGGCTTGTTTCAAGTAGCGGTCTCTAATATCGTAATGCTATTACTAAGAGCTATATTTAATACTAAGACACATAGTGCGCCAAATGTGCACTTTCTGGGATAAAAGGAAATGAAAATTTAAAAAAAAAAACGTTTTTTCCCCATTTGTATTTACTTTAAACCGCAGACAGACTTATTAAGAGGTCTATAAATATATTATATATATACAGAAATATATATTAACAAAAATATTCACAAGAACTGATGAGAGTATGACTTTTAAGTAAGTTGATAATAAATTACCTAGTTTCATTAAAAGTACAATAAATAATTAAGATGTAAGCTCTAATTTACTAAGTTACACATTTTAAAACAATAACATCATTTAATTATCTTCGTCATCATCATCATCATCAATTAATTCAAATTCAGAATCGATGTCCGCTAAATCATTTATGTTAACAAATTCGATATCACTTTTCTCAGAATCCGTAAGCTCATAAAATTCCTTAAAAGAAGATTTTTTTACAAACTTATTTCCTTTTGGACGGATACTTGTAACAAGTGGATCAGAAGACAGTAAAAGATTGTGCATAATATCTTCATTGCATGAGATACTGCTATGCTTTCGAGAATGCCCCTCTCTATATTTTCTAAAATCTTTATTTCTAGCCTCAGATGCCTCTTCGGATAGAAAACCAATGGGCACAATTGACATGTTCTGAACTATGTCTGGCCCATGCATTAAAATTTTATGAAGTGAAGAAGGCATATAATACCATGGGTATAACTCCACGTAAAGCTTAGCAGTATCAAAGCAGAACTCTCGGAATTTAGTTACGTTGATCTTCTCTCCTGATGAAATACACTGCAAGATCACACAGATTTTTCTTAAAAGCATAGCATCTATTCCGGTCAGTTCAGCAGATTTAGTGTAGTTTTCAAAAAATCTCCTTGCCGAGTTGCCATTGTTGGTGGATCCACTGCCTTGTTTCACAACATCGAGAAGTAAGCCCGTTTCTCTTCTTACAGCCTCTTGAACTCTTTTCTTCCTGTCATCAACTTGCCTTTTTGCTATATCACCCCTTACTTGCCATGATTTTATGTCTAATTTGTAGGAAATGTGTAATAAGCATTCCATTGAGCGAATCCAAGCGTGAAGGGTGCTTAAGCTATATTTATACATGTCCTCGTTTGCGTGTTTATCTTTGATTAACTCTAAATTATTCATTTCTTTAGGACAAGCCTTGCATATGTCACACACTGAAGCTGCTGTATTGGATATAATGGAATGAATTTTACCATCAATCATTGTCAACAGCAGTTGGTGTTTGACACTAATTCCATCAGTGATGGTGGATGGAGTTAAGGCTTCAATCTCTGCTTCGATTTCAGCCATCTCTCTCTGCACATTTTCTTTGGTTTCCTTTATAAACTTAAACAATATTGGCCGGCAAAATGAATTGGAAGATGGTCGCTCGTTTTCCCAAATTGTTACACCTTTTGAGACGAGCCGCAGTGGTACAAGACTAATCATAAAATTACTAGCAAGATCGATTTGCTCATCTTCACTCGTCCTTTGATGATAAATGCTTTGGCTAGATGATCCGTCAAAACCCCATTTGCTGGTCAATACGAGCTGTTGATTGGGATCAACAGGGGTTTCTAACGACCTAATAAGTCTTCTTGAGGTTAAATCCATCAAGGCTTGTAATTTGATTTTTGCAGAGCTCTCTGTAACTGTGAGATCTTCTTTGGCCGGATAGCACTTAATTTTTTCTTTAACCAACATGTAGTAACTCGGGTATTGAAGAGCTCCTTCTTGAGTGTTGAAATCCCGAAGAGTGTTATAGCGCCATTTCGATAAGTTCATCGATACATAAAGAGCCAATGCCTTCAAAGGGGATATTTCCCGTACCTGAATTGATTTACCTTCAATGAAGGCTTTGATTTTTGAGGCCTCTTCTGGATTCTCCGTCAAGTATTTCATAACATAAGCTGTATCGCTTTGTCCTGCCTTTTGAAGCGCCCTTTCGGCCGAAAACATAATTTCAGCGCTGCTACTGCTGCATGAAAGACTATATTCAGTGCGTCTTCTTTTTTGCCGGTTACTAAGGTCCTCAAAAGATTTACGAGGACTAGGATGTGTACAAGTTGAAGCATCAGATTTAGCAGGAGAAATTATGGGCTCGATGACGTCACTTATATTTTCTGTAGAAGGTTCCATATTTTCATTCTGTAATTCCGGCCATTGAATTGCAGCCTGTAGCCAAATCTCATGTTTCTTCCGAAACTTATCTGTGCTTCTTCCAGACTGTGTCCATTTTGCATAAATGCGGTAGCAAAATCGACGACACCAGTCTTTTAAACTTGTTTCAGCACTTTCACATAACTGAACACAACTGTTATCTTTTAAAACACTGAACAAATAGTTAAAGTCGCGTAAATCTTTATGTGCGCGTGCGCATAAAGCAACGTGAATATCAAGATTTGTATTAAAATTTGGAAAATACATTGCGAGATTAGCTTGGATACAACGAGGTGTAAATCAACACTGATTTTAAAGTTACTAATAGTGACCTATTTATATAAAATCCAGGTATCCCAGGTATCCTTTGTTAAATATTGCAAGGTAATTAGTTATTGTGATAATTAGTAAATGATGCATGCTAAATTAGTGTATTAAGAGCCATTTAGTAATTAAATAATAGCAATGTTCTTATCAGTAATCATTAGTGCATCAGTTTTATATGTAAACCTTAAGTCCCTAATTATATATCCTAATTAGCTTATATCTTCTCTAATTGGCTGCTCAGAAATGTTATTGTAATAAGGTAAACCTTTAGAAAAACGGTTTTAATCAACAAAATAAACAAAAAATAAAAAAATTGTGTTATAAAATAAACATCACTCTTTATCCCAGAAAGTGCACATTTGGCGCACTATGTGTCTTAGTATTAAATATAGCTCTTAGTATTAGCATTATGATATTAGAGACCGCTACTTGAAACAAGCCCGGAATCAGGAGGGAGAGAGCTCGATACACTCATTTTCATAGTAAAATTTCACATTTTCTCAAATTACTCCCGAAATATGGGAGTTATGAAGAAATTCATCACCACAAGTTATGAAGGCATTAAGTAATCGAATAAGATGGCATCATTAGTTTGGCATAATTTTACTCTTTTTTTTCGGACATGTCTACGTCCAACCGCTCCCATACATTCGTTCCACTGTGAGTTGGGCCCATAGTCAAAGTTGTTCAGTTCGATGGTGTAAAGCACCTCTTAAAGTTTGTAAGGTTAATTTTTTTACACCTTATAATAACACAATGGGCCCGTGGCTAAATAATAACAGCCGCACAGGTCGATCGATCAGGTTAAGCTACGCTTGCCGCGGTTGGTCTGTGGATGGGTGACCATCTTTACATATCGAGACCCCTCCGTGCCTCGGAAAGTACGTTAAGCCGTTGGTCCCGGCTGTCATTTGTGGATCTTTGAAAGTCGTTACGGGTAGTCAGAAGCCCGAAAGCCTGACAACCAGTCTTACCAAGGGGTATCGTATTACTCAGTAACTGGCTTGTGGAGGTCAGATAGGCAGTCGCTCCAAGTAAAATACCTACTGGTATTCAGCTGCATCCGGTTAGACTGGAAGCCGACCCCAACATAGTTGGGAAAAGGCTAGGCAGATGATGACCTTATATAACACAATCTAGACGCACCCTAAGACCTACTAGTATTTGCCTGCTACCGCGGTCACACGGTGTCCGCAAACAATAGATTTTCTATTGTGTCTGTTGTCTGGCAGTCAACGTGTTAATTATATTCTCATCACGACTAATTTTTAGAGCACTGCATTGTGTTTTTAGAGCAGTCGTAACGGCCCTGACTTACGAGTTGTAGGTCGTGGGTTCGAACTTCGATACCAGACAGGCGCGCTTTCCTTTGTGTAAATAATTTCATCACCACTGCTCTCAAAACGGTGAAGGTTATCATCGTGAAGAAACCGGCATGTCCTAGAATAAAAAATTCGAAGACATGTGACATCTATCACCCCGCACTGGGCCCGCGTGGTGGATTACAGCCAGTCCCTCTCGAAGGAGTGCGAAGATTATAAGCTGATTGTTTATGACGACGCAAATAAAGTAACGCGCGATTTGGAAGCCTTCCGAATGGTTCTGAATAGCTATGCAGGAGCCAATGTCATCATCACCGTCATCATTTCAGTCGAAAAACGTCCACTGCTGGACATAGACCTCCCCCAAGCACCTCCACTTCGACCGGTTCTGTGCTTCTCGCATCTAACGGGTTCCTGCGGCCTTCACAAGGTCGTCGGTCCACCTTGTGGGAGGCCTTCCAACGCTACGTCTTCCGGTACGCGGTCGCCACTCCAGAACCTTTCGGCACCATCGGCCATCTGTTCTGCGAGCAGTGTGCCCTGCCCACTGCCACTTATGTTTTGCAATTCTTCGGGCTATGTCGGGTTACCTTACGGTTGGCGGACCGGCTAGGTAATAAAAAACATCCTAGCAATTTGATTAACGATCTCGAGTCCAAGACTGCTCTTTTCTGTGTAAATCCTACTCTAAATATTCATGTTTATGTTCTCTTGTCTACAGATGCGCTTGCACCGGTGTGAGGGGTGTCTTGCGGCGTGCGGCCGGCAGCGCCGCGCCACGCCGCTAAATACCTTACCAAGATCTATAGCCAGGTATGTACCTACTGCTTGTACTGCTCATCATCATCTGCCTAGCCTTTTCCCAAATATGTTGGGGTAGGCTTCCAGTGTAACAGTATAAAATGAAAAATAACTTTAATTGTTGTGTCCGCGATTTCGTTCGCGTGCATGACGAAAAACGTTTTAATTTTTTTACGCGGATCCCCAATTATTTTTCTAAAATAAACGTAGCCTAAGTTACTCCTTATCACATCAGCTACCTGTCAGTGAAAGTCCCGTCAAAATCGGTCCAGCCGTTTCAGAGATTAGCCGGAACAAACAGACAGACAAACAGACAAAATTTGTAAAAAAAAATTCTTTCTTTCTTTCTAAAAATTATATTTTGGTATACATCCATTTTTTTTTTAAGGATGGGAATTCATCAAATGACCCCTCCCGCTCTGGGTGGAGCGGAAGGGAGTGTCAGACTCTTACTGACTAAAACCCATCCATGTTCCTTCCTTAGCCCTGTATGTTCCGGGGCAGCGGTAACCCTTTCGGACAATCCCGCTGCCCCGGCAGGGTGTATACATCCATATGCATTTAGTAAAAAGGGGTTATTTTAATATTACAAACAGACACTCCAATTTAATTTATTTGTATACTAGCGGCCCGCCCCAGCTTCGCACGGGTGCAATTTATTTTTTTTCGAACAATTTTATTTTTCTCTCCGTAAGAACCATCATCAGTACTTCAAGGAATATTATAAAAAAAGAATTAGGGAAATCGGTACAGCCGTTCTCGAGATTTGCGCTTAGCAACACATTTAGCGATTCATTTTTATTATAAGAAAGATGTAGATAAAATGTTTTATGTCTGTTTTCAGTACCAGACTGTTAAACAAAGCCAGAGTCGCCCCCTACGCGCACAAGATGAGTCAAGAGAACTGCGCCAAGATGTGCGAGGACGCTCCTCCCACTCCGCCAGATAACGACGCACCTCGTTAGTATACCTTTGTTTAGCCACTCTACCTAATACAGCGATTACATTAATGAATTTTAAATAAACAATGACATTTATTTGCTTACTTTATAAAGTATTATATTATTTTAATTATTGTGCGTGTGAAGACAATGTGGGTATTTTATTTTATTATTCTCTCTGTTCTGTTAGTTTTTCGTTTTTCTCTAGGTCTGACAGTTTGAGTAATTTATGTGGCCTAACCAAATGTCCTTTCCTTGGTATTTGTTCGACGAATCGTCGAGCTCCTTAAGTTTTGAGTTGAGCTCCACGATTTCTGACAAATACGTGCACTGACTGGACAGGTCCTCTCAATCAGAGTGGCTCTTTCCTCAAAAGACCATCTCAGATATCGATCTACATGGTCTTCACATGATCTGACCAAGATTTTGTCTGGAATTTAAAAGAGACTGTGACCTCTGAGTTTGTTTCGGCCTTTCTTCCCAGAGTAGTCAGATAGGAAACGCCGACCTAATCTAGTTTAAAAAAAAAAAATACGTGTAAAAGTGTTTGTGCAAACTTACAAAAATAAAATCATTTATCATTTACAAGTTTCTATGAGCAATAAAAGATTAATGGCTCATTTTCGTTAGGGAGGGCTCCCACGAGCAACTTAGTTGCTCAGCAACTTTTTTGTCGCTGTCTCCTCGCCGAAATTCGGACGATGCCCACACGGGAGCGACAGCAACACTAATGTTTCGTAATATTTTCGAAATGTCTTATTTAAAAAAAGATAACTGGCAATCTCTGTTTCTATGGAAACTTTAAAATCGGTCACGATTTTTCGAAAATGTTTTTAAGTAACTTTTTAGACCTTTGTATCCTGACTTGGCCTATTACCCGATTTCGGCTTGACGTCGACTTACGGGACACCCTGTATATAAAAAAAAGAACAAGAAGAAAAATTAAACAGAACGTCCTATACGAGGCCAAAAGGCTCCTATCTCAGCATGATGTTGCAACATTTAAAAAATAAATGTCGCAGCGCTGGTGTTCTGATAGGGCCCGCTGCGATGTCACGGGCAGTTACAGAAATGAATGAGTTTATGTATGTATGTAGTTTTCAATTACAACTTCTGCCATTCTTTTTTTTTTTCTCATGTAATTTTCATCTTAATTCCAGCAATGCCCTGGTTTGGCATGGATATCGGCGGCACCCTAACGAAGTTGGTGTATTTCGAGCCCCGGGAGACGAACCGCCGCGAGCTGGACAAGGAGACCGAGGTGCTGAAGAATATCCGACGGTATCTCACCAGGAACTCGGCGTACGGGAAGACGGGCCGGCGGGATGTTCATCTGCAGGTAGGTTTATGACACCTAGCAGAGCCAAACTGGGCCCAATTCTCTATTAATCCCCGCGAAATGTTACCACGTGAAAACCATATCAATATCGTGTCTTGTTAACGGCAAAGAATCGAAATATGAACCGTGCGGACAACATCTATTTTGACAGTTCAAACCACGCCATTGTGTCATAGAGAATACGTTAATAGCAGGTGTCGTGATTAACTAAGGAGGTATGAGGAACAGGGTGTAAAGTTCACTCATCGGAGAGGATCCTCCGACCTGACGGGTGTCGTGTCTGGCGGGCAATTGCCCGATGATTCATGTCGGGCCGTTGCCAATGCTAGTTGTGCGGTAAACTCTGCTTGCGAGATGCAGGATGTTGCGTGATGTCAGTATTACGCGTAGTTTGCATGTGGCGTTGCAGATACCGCTACGGAATTTACGTGGTTGATATAGCACACAGGATAAGTAAGCTGGAGGGGTTATTCCCCGGTCATTTTAGCCGTAGAACGTTGGGGTCCACGTTTTCTTGATTGAAAACTCGGCAGATGTAAGTAAAGTAAGACACCCTTAGGCAGTGGGGTGGTCAAATTAGCTGTACCGATGACTTTTGAGGTAGACGTAACTTAGGACGTCCTCAGGATAGGTGAAGCGATGTTCTTGGCAGCAGCTGGATAAGGGGAGCAGAGGATAACTGGAGAGACCTATGTCCAGCAGTGGACTGCTGTTGGCTGATAATTAGGTGACGTAGGTGGTGGAGGTCAGTTAGGCAGTCGCTCCATGAAAAATACTGGTAATTAGCTGTACGTAACGACTGTCAAAGGTCCACGAATGACAGCCGGGATTAACGTGCTTTCCGAGGCACGGAGGGGTCTCGGTATGTAAAGATGGTCTGCACCCATCCACGGACCAACCGCGGCAAGCTTAACTTGATCGATCGACCCGTACGCCTGTTAATACTTGGGCACAAGCCCCCCAAGAAAAATATATAAAATACTGTGTGCATTATTTACCCCCTTTTTTCCTACTTTCAGATGGACAACGTCACAATCCGCGGTCGTCGAGGCACGCTCCACTTTATCCGCTTCCCGACGTCCGAGGTGGGCGCGTTCCTGCAGCTCGCACGCTCCAAGGGCATGGCCGACCTCGTCAACACTATATACGCGACCGGCGGCGGCGCCTACAAGTTCGAGGAGGATTTTATTAAGGTACGACCTTGGGACAACCCCCAAAATGAAAGGGGCTTGAAGATTTTTATATGGAACCATTTTTTTTTAAGGATGGGAATTCATCAAATGACCCCTCCCTCTCTGGGTGGAGCGGAAGGGAGTGTCAGACTCTTACTGACTAAAACCCATCCGTGTTCCTTCCTTAGCCCTTTATGTTCCGGGGTAGCGGTAAGTATCCCTTTCGGACAATCCCGCTGCTTTTTAAGGAGCCTGTCGCGCCATTTTGAAAATGGCGACCACGCATGCGACCTACCAGCCATCCTGCGAAGATCGTCGCTCCAGCTAGCCTGAGGGCGTCCCACCTTACGGTTACCAATTCGCGGTCTCCACCCAAGAACACGTCTACCCCAACGGTCATCGGTTATACGGCTGAGATGGCCGGCCCATTGCCACTTCAGCGTGCTTATTCTGTGAGCTATGTCGTCAGCTTTGGTTCTCTGCCGGATCACCTCGTTACGGATTTGAACCCTTTTTTTTTTTAAGGATGTGAAATCATCAAATGACCCCTCCCGCTCTGGGTGGAGCGGAAGGGAGTGTCAGACTCTTACTGACTAAAACCCATCCGTGTTCCTTCCTTAGCCCTTTATATTCCGGGGCAGCGGTAACCCTTTCGGACAATCCCGCTGCCCCGGCAGGCTTCGGCCCTGACGGGCCCCTCCTTTCAATGCTGACATCTCTTTGAGGCGCGCGTGGAACACATACGCGCCGTCCGGCACGGGCCTGGTCCTGATCGGACGGCGAGCTACCCATTACTCGCCGTCCGCAGGCCCGCGCCTACGGTGGCCGGGAGTCGTCACGCGGCTCCCGACGCCCGGAGCGTCTACCGCGGCGGCTGGGACGGGCGGCTCTCTCCGCTCTCTCCCTCGCCCATCCCGCCACCTCCTTCGCTAGCATGACTGCTTCGCAGAAGGAGGTGACTGCCTCCCACTCCCTCTCGCCCCGGACCATGGCTTGGACCAGGGCCGGGCGCGAGAGGTCGCCGCCGCTGCCGATCGCCTCTACGAGGACACGGCGGTGCTCTGCCCAAGCGGGACAGACCTCCACCGTGTGCACCACCGTGTCCTCTGGGCGATCCTCGCAGTGGTGACACCCGGGCGTTTCCTCCCGCCTGATGATGTGCAGGAACCTCCCGAAACATCCGTGTCCGGTGAGGACCTGCGTCAGGCGGTAGGTGAGGGCGCCGTGACGCCTCTCTAGCCACTCCTCAAAGAGGGGCCTTACCGCCGCTATCGCGGCGTGCCCTGCGGATTTGATCCCTCAGAGAGACTCCAAACATAACCCGTTCCATAGCTCGCTGAGCGACCTTGAATTTATGGACCATCCGTACCAAGAGTGTCCAAAGTATCGGCTCCGTAAATCAGAATTATTTCCGGACTTTTTTTTACTCAGATCTCATCAATAGTTAATCATACGTTCAAAATTCAAGCATTCATGATTAATTAATCTAATCTAATCAAATCAGATATAATTTTATGCGTCAACAAGTAGGATAAGTCCTCATAGCGAGATCTTCTTTGCGCTTTCCCAAAAATCGTCTGTTTTGAGTTAAGTCAGTATTCCATTAAGCATGCGTTGTGTTAATTTTGATAATTTCTTCACTAAAATACTCTTTCCATTACAGGAAGTAAACATGCGCCTATCAAAAATGGACGAGCTGGACGCGCTGATAGCCGGCGTGCTGTACGTGGACGGGATGAATGCGCAGGAGTGCTACTACTGGGCGCCGCCCGACGAGTGCGCTGTGCATACGCATGTGAGTGATGAGGTCAGTGATATATAGGCTTGCATGCAAGAAATCGCTAATGTTACGAATAACAAACAAAGCCCAATTCTCGTAATTTAAAACGTTCATAATCTATTCGCAGTCGCATCTCGGCGACAAACAAATGTCAAAAATGTAGGGAAATTAGAGGAATTTTTGACAGATTGAGACTGTGAACGTTCTTAAGAGCGTTTACGCAGTACGGCATTTCATACAAACTTCCTTGTTTTTCGAAGTGAATGAACCGATTTTAATGAAACTTCGTACGCATAAGCAGGATACAAAGGTCAAGTTTTGGCAAATACGTCGTTTTATTCCGAGCGCACGTACATTATAGCCATCTCTTCTTTTGCGTTTCAAAAGCATTTGCATCTCTTTCGCTCGCTTAGTAGGTTTTCGAGAATTTTAGGTTATTGAGGTAGCCCCTTAAGAGTAAACTAGTCGTTAGCTCGAACTCACTGGTGGTCATGGCCAAAAAGCACGCTGTCTCACCTGGCTTCGTGTCTGACAGAGCTAGTATCAGTGATGAGCAGTTAGACGCTAGTCTACACGCACAACGACTAATTCTCACGCACAGAAACACGGTTCTGAACTGACAGGCGCGTAAAAAAATTCGAAAAGTGCTTTGGAATATCGAGTTTTATGAAAAAACCACTGCATAAATCAATTATAAATAAAGTTTATTAAATACTTCAATAATTGTGCTTTGTCGTTACCGAATTTGTTTTGAAGATTTTATACTTCTTTTATTATTTATTTACACCCAGTCACGTTAAAAATAGCAAGAAAAACGAATCTTTGTTGGCTCATAACTTTTTAATGGCTTTTTATTTTACTATTGTGTTTCCGTACAGACACAATCAATAATAAGTCAAAACGATATCATGTTTAATTTTGGATGCATAATGTCAAACAGTGGAGTAATTACTCTCCCGAAATTTGTATGGAAAAAAAATCGACTAGTGGCACCTTAACAGCAGTTTGTCTCCGCCGCAGCCGCCCTACTCGGAGGCTGCGCTGAGCCAGTACGTGCGCAAGCCGTTCGACTTCTCGTCCCCCTACCCCTTCCTGCTGGTCAACATCGGGAGCGGAGTCTCCGTGCTCGTCGTCAACGCGCCCGACGACTACTACAGAGTCAGCGGCACCAGGTAATATCGATATCAACATTTCGCATGCTTAATGGAATACTGACTTAACTCAAAACTGTAAATTTTTGGGAAAGCGCAAAGAAGGTACGAATATCTTTAACCTTTTAACCGCCCGACTTCATATCATTTGTCGTGCCCCCCAGCGCACGAAGTTAAAAAAAAAAAACGAAAAAAAAAATACCTGATAGAAAACAGCGTAATTACCTAAATAAAAAAGCAGATTAAACGAGCTGTGGTTTTTTGTCGTAAATATACGACCCTGGCGAAATGGACCCGAAAATATTTGTCGGATTAATCCGTCGTAAGCGGTTAAAAGGTTAAACTTTCTGGCATTTTCTTAATTGTGCTTCTGGCTACAGTCGCCACCTAACTGAAGAAGACGAAATTTGTGGTGTATATGTCGCAGCCAACTGGTTAAATTAGCCGTTCAGTTAACTGCCTGGCCTTTAAAAGTAGTGCTCGCCTCGCTTCCTCCCTCGGCTCGCACGCGGTTGATCACAGTTCTAACCTAACCTAACCCACTTGGTCGGGGTGCAATGCCTTAATTACTGCGACCAATTCGGCTCGCGCGTGATTGGTTACTGACTTCCAACCTAAACTGTAATTGAATATCATTCAGGCCGTTAGTTGAACGGCCGCCGTTTAGTTGAAAGGCTAGGCGGTTAACTAAACGGCTAATTTAACCAGTTGGCTGCGATATATACACACAAAGAAATACTGTAATATCGTTTTGACGTTCACGAGCATTTCGAATTGTTGATAATCCTCAGTTGACATAATCGTAACATCTAAATCGGAATGCATGTGAGATGACGTGACTGCTGTGTACGATTATAGCTAATTCGGAATCTACCGTATTTAAAAATTTACAAGAATTTTATTTTTTGTAAATTATTTCATCACCACTGCTCTCAAAACGGTGAAGGAAAACATCGTGAGGAAGCCGGCATGTCCTAGAACCAAAAATTCGAAGACATGTGACATCTACCAACCCGCACTGGGCCCGCGTGGTGGATGACAGTACACTCCCTCTCGAAGAGAAGAGGCGCATGTCCCACAGAACAGGACGATGTGGGCTGACCATCCTACACAAATAAACTTGATAAAGATTTGGCAATCAAAATCCAACCTTATTGGCACCTACTTAAAGTTATCTTTCCTCTGCAGTCTCGGCGGCGGCACATTCCTCGGCCTGTGCTGTCTCCTTACCGGCTGCAGTAGCTTCGAAGAAGCGATAGCTTTAGCAGCTTCTGGAGACAACACCACTGTGGACAAACTGGTGCGGGACATCTATGGAGGAGACTACGCGCGGTTCGGTCTGCCTGGGGACCTAGTGGCTAGCAGGTGAGACATCCCACGGACCACCACCACTCAACACACACACACACACGCACACACGCACACGCACGCACGCACGCACACAAATAACCTAATTAACAAAAGTTTAGTTTATAATAAGTACTTAATGTAAAGTTTATTATATATATTTCCACTCGAGCCACCAATATTTTTATGATGTTGATTTTTTTTTTATCTTGTCAGTGTACAAGTACATAACAAAATAAAATGTATAATTTTCTAAAAGGCCGGAGACCAGAGGGGCAAGAACGTTCACAGTCTGATCTCAGTCTAAATCTGTCAAAAAATCCTCGAATTTGCCTACATTTTGACAAGTTTTTGACATTTGTTTGTCGTTGAGATGACACTGCGACTCGTTATAAATTACGAGAATTGGCCTTCTAGTGTCCTGAAATACAGGCCTAGAGCTTAGTTTAGGCACCAGTCTCCCACAATATCAAAATGTTATCTGACTCTGATACCATGTAATTTATGTATTTTGTAATATTGTGGTGAGAAAATTAAATCTTATTATGTCGTTTATTTATTTAGTTACTCATTTTATTACATTTTGAAATATTTCTTAAAATATAAAAATATGTATTAAAAAAAATTGCGATCCGCCGGTGTCGGGAGCAGGGTCCAAGCTACCGGTGGTTAGGGCTCCAGAGACAGGAATCTCCTCACAATTATTATTATTACTGGATCATTTTAAACTCAAACTCAAAGCATTTATTTCAAACTAGCTGTGCCCGTGTTAATTTGAGGAAAAACCTACTAAAATAATTATATACCTCCCCCTCATGACCGGCTGCCTTGCAGAGTTATTTTCAAACTATATATACAAACTATATATCTCCTAAGATATTCATTGAAATCAAATGATGTCAAGGGCAATTTTGTTCAAAATTAAATAGGTACTTGTGATGAATAACGTATTCATTTGGATAAGGATTAATATCTAATATATAAAATTCTCGTGTCACAGTTTTCGTTGCCATACTCCTCCGAAACGGCTTGACCGATTTTGATGAAATTTTTTGTGCTTATCCGGTATCTATGAGAATCGGCCAACATCTATTTTTCATCCCCCTAAGTGATAAGGGAAAACTTACGCGGGTGAAACCGCGGGGCGCAGCTAGTCATGTTTATAAAAACACTTTCGCAAATAATGCATTATTTTAGATCAAATTTGATTACCATAAAAAAAGGTTAAAGTGAGCTAACCTTAAAAGATAGACATATGCTGTCGCGAACTTTTTTGACGCAAGGAAAGCTCTCAAAAGGAATAATTTTTCCCGTTTTTGCAACGTTTTTCATTGATGCTCCGCTCCTATTGATCGTAGCGTGATGTTATATAGCCTTCCGCGATAAATGGAATATCCAACACAAAAAGATTTTTTTAATTTGAACCATGTTCATGAGATTAGCGCGTTCAACCAAACAAACTCTTCAGCTTTTATCTGGTGATCATGCATTACTGACAAATGCGTGCACTGACTGGACAGGTCCTCTCAATCTGTGTGGTTCTTTCCTCAAAAGTCCATCTCAGACATCGATCTACATGGTCTTCATATAACCTGACCAAGATTATGTCTGGACTTTAAAAGAGACTGTCACCTCTGAGTTTGTTTCGGCGTTTCTTCTCAGAGTAGTCAGATAGGAAACGCCGACCTGTAAAACTGTTTGTACAATGCAGGTAGGTTTATGACACCTAGAAGAGTCAAACTGGGCTCAATTCTCTAATAATCCCCGCGAAATGTTACCACGTGAAAACCACATCAATATCGTGTCTTGTTAACGACAAGGAATCGAAATATCAACCGTGCGGACAACATGTATTTTGACAGTTCAAACCACGCCATTGTGTCATAGAGAATACGTCAATAGCAGATGTCGTGATTAACTAAAGAATAGAGGTATGAGGAACTATACACCCTGTATAGTTCACTCATCGGAGAGGATCCTCCGACCTGACGGGTGTCGTGTCTGGCGGGCAACTGCCCGATGATTCATTTCGGGACGTTTTATATATGCTAGTCGCGCGGTAAACTCTGCTTGCGCGATGCAGAATGTTCCGTGACGCAGTGTGATGCGAAGTTCGCATGTGGCGATGTAGATGTCGCTACCAGTGTATAAAAATGACCAATTTTTTTTTTTCTCACAGCTTCGGCCAGATGTGTTCAGCAGAGCGGCGCGCGAAGGTGTCCCGCGCAGACCTCGCGCGCGCTACCGTCGTCACCATCACCAACAACATCGGCTCCATTGCGAGATTGTGTGCGAGCAACGAGCATATTGAGAGGGTGAGCAGAATATATGCAAATTTATACAAGCAGAAATCGGACAGCCGAGCATTACCGGGGTAATTCCTAGAGAAACAAAAAAAAAAAAGTTTGTCTTAGCCTCAGCTTATGGCCGTCCTCAGCTTAAGGCCTGTCTGCAGCCGCGCCATAATACCCGAGAATCGTCCTGCCGCATCCAGTCTGCATATTCTTTCTATGATAGTCCGACTTGCACTTGAATGGCTTTTTAATTGCCATTTCAGCTATATCCATACTGATATTATAAATGCGAAAGTGTATCTGTCTCTATGTTACCTCTTCACGCTTAAACCGCTGAACCGATTTAGATGAAATTTGGTCAAGCGATAGTTTGAGTCCCGGGAAAGGACATAGGATATTTTTTATCCCGATATTCCCACGGGATCGACACTTATGCGGGTGAAACCGCGGGGCGGTGCTAGTGACGCAATATTTTTATTTTCTTTAATTCACAGGTGGTTTTCTGCGGCAACTTCTTGCGGGTGAACCCGTTATCAATGAAGCTGTTATCTTATGCGATGTCGTACTGGTCGAGAGGAGCTCTCAAGGCGCTCTTCTTGGAGCATGAGGGGTAAGCACACATTTGACATACTTATATAAATAACTTTTACTAAGAGACCAACACTGAAATTGAGAAAATAAAACCAGTCGCTCTATACATTTATGTTCGTACAACTGGACAAAATGTAGGGAGAACAGCTGTTTTTTTATTTTTTTCATATTTTTAATACCGCCCCATATTAAAAGTTGTTCATTTTCATGAGTACTACACTCCCTTAAAGTATGTCCCTCGTAACCTTAACCCGATACACTGTATTAGGTTTAAGGCGTGGCCGCCATTTTGAAAAAAATATAAAATGGCGCCACAGTAGGTATGCCACGGACCTGCAATGCCCTGCGACCACTCCTAGTATTTTGAAAGATAAAGAAAAAGTACTCACAATGTCTTATTTAATTTTTTCTCTCCTCCCCAGTTACTTCGGCGCCGTGGGCTGTCTCCTACACCTCGATAGCAAGAACCATCGGCGCAAACAGAACCCGGAGGCAGGCGCCGCCGACAGATGAGCGACAATGCTCCCTACCCGCCTTGTTATACGGCTCAAATTGCGTTGCCGCCTCGCCGACACTTGTTACTTTGTGTGTTTTAATTTCCGTTCGGTTTTTTGTCAAAAAATACCAGTTTATTTCTGTCCCAGTGCAGTGCTAAAGCCCTCTTCTCATACAGAGAAGGCACGAGCATTCATCACCACGTTTGCTTAAGACGGGTTAGCGATCACAGACTTAAATTAACTATAAGTACAGATTCCCTCACGATGTTTTCCTTCACTGATGTGAGTTATCTCCAAGATAAACTCAGAGAGTACATCATCTGCCTGTCTTTTCCCAACTATGTTGGGGTCGGCTTCCAGTCTAACCGGATGCAGCTGGATAATAGTATTTTACCTGGAGCGACTGCCTATATGACCTCCACAACCCAGTTACTGGGTAATACGATACTCCTTGGTAATACTGTTTGCAAGTCGGGCTTCTGGCTTCCCGTGACGACTGTTGGTTGGTGGATAGTGACCACCCATTCTAATGTTCTGGGTTTGGTTTCCGCACTCAGTCTTCAAATGGACCATTGTGCGTGAGCCATGGCGGCCGTCGGTGGTTATTCCAACCAGCCCACCTCCCTCCAGAAGCTGGTTAAGTCTCCTGGTCTTTTGAGAACATCTGTGTACGATCTGGGTGTCCCGAGGGTTTGTGACCTAATCTGTGTGACGCCTGTGCGCTCAAAGAGCACATGCGCAACGGTTTCCTTAGCCTCCATGCAAGCCCTGCACAGGGGGATGTCCATTATGCCTATTGTGTGGAAGTGTTTGTTTAGCGAGCAGTGTCCCGTGATGGTCCCCGTCACTTCTAACGTCGTTATTCTTGATAATCTTGTGGAGCACAACTTAACGTGCCTATTTTCTGCATTTTCAGTCTAAAATAAAAGAAATAACCAAACAAACGATGAGGGCGCCATTGTGCGTTTAGTCGACGCCGTCTTCAGCCGTTGATCCTGGCTGTCAATCATACCTTTTTGACTGTCGATGTCGTTACGATTACTCCAAAAGTCTGGCAACCAGTCTTGCCAAGCGGGATCGTGTTACCCAGTAACTGGGTTTTCTTTTAGCTAAGATGTTCATATTCTATAGTACAGAGGCCAGCACATCGAGCTACCCCAATATGTCAAACTTTCCCAATTGAATATGAACCTTATTCCTTTGTAGTAAAGTTGAAAATCTATCAAAGTAATTTGACAGATTGGGGTAACTTGATGTGCTGGCCTATGTACCTATTACCTTTAAATATGTAACATTATTATTGTTAGATGTTATATAATTATTATATTATACATAAATGTATATGTTTGTTTATAGTTTTGCAAAGAGTTTTAATGAAATGACGGTAGAACGATTTTTGTTATTTATTTTGACATTTCAACTCTTACTGGGTTCCAAAAATTTACTGCTCGTTTCTTGTTAATCCTATCGCAATAACAATCGTTTGCTCTCAAAACGGTGATGGAAAACATCGTGAGGGAACCAGTATGTCCTAGAAACAAAAATTCGAAGACATGTGACATCTACCAACCCGCACTGGGCCCGCGTGGTGGATTACAGCCCACTCCCTCTCACAGAGAGGAGGCCTGTGTCCCAGCAGTGGGAACATTATAGGCTGATTATGCTATGAGTCGACTGATCACGGGTAAGACTTGCACTATGAAATCTTCACTTTCCGCTACGTCATAAATGCAGAAGTTTTACATTAGATTTGGGTTCACTTTATCGTAGAAAAAATAAATTAAAAACAGTCGACAGGTGTCGTGAGACATCCTGTTGATACGAACTACCTTTCGCTGTATATTATGTACTAGCTTTTGTTCGCAACTTCGTCTGCGTGAAATTTTTAAAGACAGAGAGAAAGAAAAAAATTTTATTTGGAAACAAAATACCAAATTAACAAAATGAAAATAATTTTTCAAACAACAATAGTGTGTGTCTCACGGCTGCGCCAAAAAGGTCCATTTCAGCATTAATGCCAGACAGATGCTGTCTGACGCTGGTTTTCTAATGAACCTTTACGGATAAATTTCTTGTGCCCCGACCCACCCCGTCGCATCGCATCGCCTGCCCGCGCTGTCACTTAATTTTCGCATATCTTTTACGACTTTTTTTTATTTTAGCCCGGCTCTTGAGGGTTATAGCGTTATGAAATAAAGCCTATAGCCTTCCTCAAGAATTGGGCTATCAAATGCAAAAAGATTATTTCAAATCCGTTTGGTACTTCCAGAGATTAGCGCGCTCAACAAAAACAAACTCTTCAGCTTTATTATTAGTATAGATTAAATAACTGGCACAATGAAAGAAATTAACAACGCTTGTTGAGAGTAACTGAATAAAAAAAAAACTTTGTAAAGCAAGTGTCAAAATGTTATACATTTTTCGGTCCAGCTCGTGTAGCATGACCAATTTTATCTGTATTCTGTCAAGAATGGACAAAGTTCTTTTTATCCAACTCGACATCTCTTCTGTCCGAGCACGGGACGACCTGCAGACTCACGTTTCTATAAAGACAAATACATATATTCTTTCCATAGCATTGGGGAGCAAATTTTAAAATCAATATAGATTCTTGTATAAGATCGTTTACGACGTACGGCATTTCATACAAACTTTCAAGCCCTTGTTTTTCGAAATGAATGAACCGATTTTAATGAAACTTCATACGCATAAGCAGGATACAAAGGTCTAAAAAGTTACTTAAGAACATTTTTGAAAAATAGTGTTACAGAGAAACAGATATCCAGTTATCGTTTTTTAAATAAGACATTTCGAAAATGTTCTTAAGTAACTTTTTCGACCTTTGTATCCTGCTTATGCGTACGAAGTTTCATTAAAATCGGTTCATTCATTTCGAAAAACAAGGGCTTGAAAGTTTGTATGAAATGCCGTACGTCGTAAACGCTCTCAAGTCCAATGTGATGTAGACTATTTGAAACTTTTTGCGAAGATATATTTCTACCCGCAAGTGTCAAAAGTAGAGAAAAATTGGTCGAAATGCTAGAAATTGCACTTTTGTCGACTGAAAAGTAGAAACATATCTTTTCTTCATCGACATGCATAAGACGGTATAAATCTTTCTACAATCTGTCATTTTGTCTATTCTTCCGTCGACAAAACCCGTTTCTATAGTGGTCCTCATTCGCCAAGTGTGCAGAGACTCGCGATAAAGTTTAAGCGATCGTCTTGCCTAATCGTATGCTGTACTGGCTGACGTCATCACGTCAACGCCGGCTGTCGCTGAAAACCAGCGCTGGGGCACTGTCTCGTCTAGGGTCTTAGCATTATGCTGAGCGATGGCCGTTTTACGTGGATGTGTCGCATGTTTTCTCCTAAATTGTTATTTGTTTTTTTTTTTGACGTGATAACGTCTTATAAATCGATGAACGCCGGCTGCACGCACGAAAAAGCATGACTCATTGTCACGTTCCGCCTGAGCCGAGCGTGCAAGCGAGAGCGCGGTACAAGCGATAGAGAGGCACGATCGGCCTAAGCGTTCGGCTTGTGACGCATCTATCTCTTATGACGTTATCATGTAAAATTATCGTCCGTAAACAGACTTTACAGACAACCAATTCTTTTCTTGTTGCGTCGTGTCGTGTTTGCCGAAAATAATTGTGTATTTTGTTACTTTTTAAAGAACTTTGTTCTAAAAATTCGTTTCTCCGAAAATGATTATCGTGATTTGCGGCCCTTTTAGCTTCCTTTTAGCATGTAATAGTTACTTGTCCTATGCAAGACATTCCAAAACGTTTTGCAGACCAAAATAGTACTTATAATAATCCTGTAAAGGCGAAAATTGAATGATCCAAAATTCACAATTATCACACTTTAACAATGTGTACTAAATTTAAAAATGAAATCCTAAAAATTGCCCAGACATGATTATTAAGGGCGAAATGTGGGTGTTCTACATGGTCAAATTAAATTAGCTAGCGAAACTCCGCAGACGAGATAGGTATCGTTGTCTAAACATGATAATACAAAAAATATATTAAATGGATAGTTTTTTTTGTGTCATCGACCGCAGTTAGTGTAGTCAATTGCTTTTTTTTGTGTAAACTCCACAGAAGTGGTGGATTTTGATATCCAAACACGATAAAACAAAAGAAAACAGATTTTCTCAACTGAAACTTCAAGTAACATAACAACCAGTGGTCGTTGACCCCCAAAAAACCGTGTTTAGATGTCGGTAGCCACCACGTCTGCAGAGTTTTGTTAGGTAATTTAATTTAACCCTGTATACAGGTCTGCCTACCCCTGCGGGAATGCAGTCGTGTTGTTATGTTATAAATAATGATGACTATTATAATGATTCCTCTTGCACAAAACTTTTTTTTGTTAGTTTTTAGTATATTTTTATTTGTATGCAAGTATTTTTTTTTTTTTGTTGTCATTTTGCGTAAAACGCTTGGGTTGCTAGTTTAAAAAATTAAGTTTCAGAGTCTTACCACAGATTTCCAATGCTAAGTATTTTCTAGCTGCCATGCATTGATCTACTGTGTGTGGTAGATATTGAGCACTCTGTGGAGTGATATAATTTTTTATTTATTTAAGTAATAAAATTTTGACAGTTTCGTAAAAAAATTAAAGTAAATTTTATTACTGTATAACAAAGGGAGATAAATAACTCGCTTTGGTTAAAACGACGACCGGGACTGCTAATAATATTTTTTTTTTTTAATTCATGTAAATATCCAGTACGGTGGACAGGTATTTATTTCTTTGTTTTCAATTTTAAAATGAATATTATTTCGTGTTTAGTTAAATAGGGGTGGGTTATATGATTTTGATATTATAAGAGTGCATACATACTGTTTTAAAGCCAGGAATTTGAATAAATTCTTTTTTTATGAATTTAATTCTGGTTTATGATCATATGTCTGCACTCTAATACCTATTTTGTGATAAACTATTGTTTATTCATTAATGTATAAAATCCTGAGTATAATGGGGATAGTTTCCTACTTATTTTGTACTATAATTTCATTTGTCTTTGTGAAAATATTTTAATTTTTGACCAATGACAAGATATAGTAATTTTCCTTTGACTCTGTGAATGTCATAAGTTAAGTAAACATATTTGCAGATGACATTACTGTATTTTTAAAATATCGGTATGAGGAAAATAATTTTTGATATGTCACATCATCTGCCTAGCCTTTTCCCAACTATGTTGGGGTCGACTTCCAATCTAACCGGATGCATCTGAATAGCAGTATTCAATAACTAATTATTCGTGTTATGTTCAGTGTTAATTTCTGATATGTATTCATTTAAATTTATCATTGACAAAAGTAAAGTTACTCGACTTTGTCATGACTGACAAATGTAAATTCGATTCAGCTTCGTCATGATGAATGAGTGAATTACTATGAAGTTTTAGCATATGTAAAGCGCTGTTTAGTATTGATGAATTTGTTGTAAATTGTAGGCCAGAGAATCAGGGTTTTTTTTATTGCGGTCTCAAGATGAAACCATTACGAAAAAAAGTTTAAGTATATATTTTCACTTAAAAAAAAATTCGCTGATCGCAGTATTTTATTTATTATTAACTTTGAGTAATGTTTTAAACACGCGCGTGGAGTAGAAAATATATAAGGGCTGATAAATATTTTATATGACTAGAAATAAATATATGATATTATAGTTCTGTGTTTTATTTTTTAAATAGCCTCTGCGTATGGCAATACATAAATGTACAAATAATAAGTAAATAATAATATATTTTTATTTTTAGGAAAACATAATTATTTAAATAGAATTGTGACTCGTACAGGAAAATCTCAAACTAAACCAAACATAATCGTGAATAAAAATCAAAATTATATAAAAATAAAGTAAAAAGAAAACTAATTCCTGTACGAGGCCAAAAGGCAGCATGATGCTGTGACATTAAAAAAAGAAATGTCGCAGCGGTTGTACAGACGCCAGCACATCAAGCTATCCGAAACTGTAAAATTTTTCCAATCAAAGTCGCTGACGGACAGTCCCGCTGAGGGGATGCCCTTAGCGTGTGGTCGCAGTCGCTTAGTTTTTAAGTTTTTTAAGCGCTTAGTTTTTAAGTTGACAGCTGGGTCGTCTTAGGGGCGGTACTCATGCAAGATGTTCAGATCAGCATCATTTATCTGAAATAAGTACCTATACTTAATAATTAAGTACATACCTAGGGATTCTATAAAAACAAACATCAGGAATTCAATAGGCTTTTGTTGGTGTGAGGTGAGGTAAGTACCCATCATATCTCAAGAAACCTAGCTGTAAACAAACCTTTATCCTCTTGGTTAAACCACTGGAACGAACTCGCGGACGCTTATGGAGTTAGGTCAATACTCATGTATGGATATCAACAACAATACGCATGTATGGATATTAATTCAATACTCAGAATGCCTGTAAATATGGATAAAGTCTTGATCACGGGATATTGTTTTTTTACACTTTCTTATTTGTTTCGCCTGTCGAGCTTTCTTCAAATCATCACTTTTCTTAGCTTCTTCTAATCATTGTAGCATTATAATTAACCGAGCTTCCATTTTTTCAAATAAGTTTTAAAAGAATCGAATTAATTAAATTTAATTTATGTACAGTTTATTATTTTTGTCAAGACTACGCACGAATATTTAGAGCTTTTGGATTTGACAGTTAGAAGCGAGGCTGTGGGCGAGGCTGTAAGCGAACTCGACGCTGTTTTTTTTTTAGGGAACACCAAAATGTATGAAGAACTGTAAATTTGCCCTCCGGTGGCTGTGCCGTTGGGTAGTTTAACTCACGGCCGTCACAGCCTTGAGCGCTAGTGTAGCTGTACGCAGCTTAGTGAATACCAAACTGAGTTTCACCGCTGCGACAGCGCTGCCGGCTAGGCGGCTAGGCTGTATCCTTAGAGAATAGCATGGCTGTTGCGTCACAAATTCTGATATAAGGGTGTTTAACCGTCACATAAAATGCCCTATTGACCTAGTTAAATGCGAGTTATTTTGAAGATTTGTCCAGCCAGCCTGAGTGACATCGGGGCGGCCATGGGCCATGGCCTCGTGCCCGTGCCGTCGCAGTTAAATAACAACACGTACAACTGAGAACCTATTTTCGATTTTTCCCTTATGTCGCTGACTATGTTATGAGCTATTCTCATTCAGTTAGTTTCGGTACAGGAGTAGATTTTTCATTAAAGGTACCTACGTCATGTTAGGCAATTATTATTTTTAATTTCGCGGCATGATTTCGACCAATTTTATGTTTCGGTAATCTAATGTATATAGTTACTGTAACATTTTAATCAAGTGGTTTGTGTATGGTTTACTAGAGTAACATTAATTTACGATGAAGAACAATTTTATTTTGGTTGCATTCGTAATTTTTTTAACAGGTAACATATTTTTGAACTTGTAGGTCGTCTTTAACAACATGAGGTTCGAACAGGGGGGAGGCGCCGGACAGAAATCACGACTAATCACGATGGAACCGAGGGATGGAATATTGTGACAATCATGTGTTTTGTTGGCTTCGTCTATACATCCTTAGTCCCATCCGTATATATCTACCCTACATGTATACCTAGAAGGCGCAAAAGTACTGATGGTAAGAAAAGTGCTTGTATGGTTTGTATTTATTTTTAATCAGTCATCATAAATCACAGTTTTTACAAAAATTAAAGCTTACTCGCCGTCTTTGCGAGGTTGAATAGTATCTATTGATGCTAGGTGATAGTGGCTTTTATATGTCACTCAGGCTGGCTGGACAAATCTTCAAAATAACTCGCATTTAACTAGGTCAATAGGGCATTTTATGTGACGGCTAAACACCCTTATTTCAGAATTTGTGACGCAACAGAATCTTAGATAATCGACCGAAAACGTGTCCAGCCATCTTGATAAACCACTTTTCGCTGGTCTCTCAATCTCGGTAACGGAAGTGATTTTGACGACATTTTGCTTATCAACGGGCGTCACATAAATTTGTGACAGGCATCGAGCTAAAAGTTTTGTGATACGTACAGCGGTTTAGTAGAAAAATGCAAAAATCTGTGTCCAGCCATCTTGATTTTACGTATAAAACTTTTGGCTGGCACTTCCGAATCTCAATAACGGGAGCGTTTTCGAATATGGTTCCTTTACTAACATTTAGTGACGCAATTTGTGACAGTAATAACGTTTGATTTAGGGCGTCACATATAAGGGTTTACGAGAAATCAATAAAAACTTAATGTCCAGCCAGCCTGAGCTCAAGCTGGCTGGACACATGTATCTCCGCTGCGTGATGATCTACGGCCTTCGAAATATGTTCAAATTTTTGTGACGGGGACAATAATGATTTACTGAATTTGTGACGGAGAAACTTTGAGTAGTTTCAAAGATATTGATCATTTAAATCTTCCCATACAAACACTGCAGTAGGGTTACCAATAATGTAGGTTTTATGTAGGACTAAGTATATTTTAAGGTGTTTTCTTTAATGGATGAAAATCCGTGTTTTAGTGATATTAATACGAACAACTCTAGGTATTTAAGGAGGAAGCTCTAAAGAAGCCCGCGAAATTCAAATTTTCTTACGTTTTTTGCAATTTGCTGGTCAGTATTAAGTGGTACATTGATTAAAATATGATTCGCGGTCGTAACAAATATGTATTTACAGAATTATAATCATTACAATCAGTAATACAACTTTTTAACTTAGTATCATCCCCAAATGTGAAGATTTCATGAAATAGTCATTCTTGGGGATTACTTGGTCTTAGAGAGTTGTGTTGATGAATTATAGATTATAATTCTGTAAATACATGTTTGTTACGGCCGCGAATCATAATATTTTAATCATCGTACAACTTAATACTGACCAGCAAATTGCAGAAAACGTAAAAAAAATGAATTTCTCGGGCTACCCTGGCGCTTTCGCCTTAAATCGATAGAAGACAAAAGTGTAGAAGTGAGGAAGGGGGGAGGGGTCATTTTTTGATGTTATTGATTATTTACGTGCAGATACCTACTCTTTTTAGTAGGTAGGTATTGGTATTTTTCATGGTAAGTACATAGGTAGATATTGTGTCAGGATAACTAATGCTCGAAGGTATTTAAATGAAAAAATAATGTTTGCTGTAAAAAAAATCACATTTATTTATTTGTACTTTTTATTGAGCGTTTTAAATGATGAAAATGACGACAATCAACTCCATTTGCGCTTCAGTAACCCCCGCCTTGTACCACAACGTTGTTTTTACCACCGCCCTGTTTGAAGCGCAAATGAAGTCGGTGGCAGTGAACGAAAATAACCTTCGTTCACTGGTCGGTGGTCGTCATTTTAATCAAATATATAAACGGTGACAGCGAGCGCGGTACGGTCCGCACAATTTTATTTTTAGTAATTTTGTCTATGGGAGTATCGCTGTCATTCTATTTTCTTTAGTAGAGTAATTGGCTGTGGTATTTTTATGCCAAAAAACCAATAAGAATCCACGATTCTAATAAGTTATCTGTAGTTGAAAATAAATAAATGGCCGCATCGATGTATCGTTCATAAACATCGATGTTGAAACTGGTATTATCGATGAAACATTGTTCTTAAGAACGATGTTTTCTCAGCGCCATCTATGAAAATCAAATACAAAGCATTCGTGGCTGCTACCGGCCGATTAGTCGATTAAAAAAAATCCTTTATTTATGTAAAAATTATGGTCACCTCACAATATTAATGGATGTTTGTATGGGAAAACTTAAATGATCAATATCTTTGAAACTACTCAAAGTTTCTCCGTCACAAATTCAGTAAATCATTATCGTCCCCGTCACAAAAATTTGAACATATCTCGAAGGCCGTAGATCATCACGCAGCGGAGATACATGTGTCCAGCCAGCTTGAGCTCAGGCTGGCTGGACATTAAGTTTTTATTGATTTCTCGTAAACCCTTATATGTGACGCCCTAAATCAAACGTTATTACTGTCACAAATTGCGTCACTAAATGTTAGTAAAGGAACCATATTCGAAAACGCTCCCGTTATTGAGATTCGGAAGTGCCAGCCAAAAGTTTTATACGTAAAATCAAGATGGCTGGACACAGATTTTTGCATTTTTCTACTAAACCGCTGTACCTACGTATCACAAAACTTTTAGCTCGATGCCTGTCACAAATTTATGTGACGCCCGTTGATAAGCAAAATGTCGTCAAAATCACTTCCGTTACCGAGATTGAGAGACCAGCGAAAAGTGGTTTATCAAGATGGCTGGACACGTTTTCGGTCGATTATCTAAGATTCTGTTGCGTCACAAATTCTGAAATAAGGGTGTTTAGCCGTCACATAAAATGCCCTATTGACCTAGTTAAATGCGAGTTATTTTGAAGATTTGTCCAGCCAGCCTGAGTGACATGCTTTTATAGCAGCATCCAAACTTGCACCTGTATACAAGAACCTATCTATTATAAATCGACTGATTGACGATCAAACTGGACTTGAGTAATGTTCTTTAATACGGACTTTTAATAGGTTATTTTGTTAAAACAATATATAGAAAAGATCAAGAGCAAAATGATTGTATACGTCATAAGTGTTTATTTTCTACATCGTTGCACTTTTCCGAGAAACTGTACCATTGCAGCTACTATAGGCATATAAAAAAGCAGGCGAGATGGGACTAGGGATCAGTATGGACGAATCCGTTTTGTTCGTGCGTAGAAAAATTAAATTAAATCTGTGACGTGTAAAATATCAGTTTTATTTTTTATTAATACAGATTCTGAAAATGATCTTTTCATATAAAATACCCGTGATGCTGGGAGGGAGGAGGGGTAGCCTAAATACTCACGAGTCACGACGTTACATCACCAAAGGGGTTTAGGGGGGCTATAAAAGTGGCCTATAAAACTCATGTCCCTAATCCATAGGTACCTACTAATAGCATGTATGATACCTTTTTACGCCTTAACGGCTGAACGGATTCCATGACCTGGGAGGACATTAGATATTTTTGACGTGATAACGTCTGATAAATCGATGAACGCCGGCTGCACGCACGAAAAAGCATGACTCATTGTCACGTTCTGTCTGAGCCAAGCGTGCAAGCGAGAGCGCGGTAAAAGCGATAGAGAGGCACAATCGGCAATCGGTATCACGTAAAATTATCGTCCGTAAACCGACTTTACAGACATCCAATTTTTTTTTACCAAAGTATTATGTTTAGATGAACATCTTACATCTGCAATAATAGAGATAGCAATTGGTCCATATTTATCCCGACTAGTCGTACTTTCTCAGCGGTTCTCCTCCACATTTATTACTAGCTGTGCCCGCGACTTCGTTCGCGTGGGTGACGAAAAATGTTTTAATTTTTTTGCGCGGAACCCTAATTATTTTTCTAAAATAAAAGTAGCATTAATTACTCCTTATTACATTAGCTACCTGCCAGTGAAAGTCCCGTCAACACCGGTCCAGCCGTTTCAGAGATTAGCCGGAACAAACAGACAAACACAAAAATTGTAAAAAAAAAATATTTCGGTATATGTATTTAGTAAAAAGCGGTTATTTTAATATTACAAACAGCTTCAATTTTATTTATTTGTATAATGTGCTAGCTGCGTCTGTATTCCCACGTATAACTCGTCAGCTTCCAAAGCAAGAGTGAGCAGACATCTTCTAGGCTCGCTCGTTCCATTGTAGACCTCATCCACTCAATCATCTGCCTAGCCTTTTCCCAACTATGTAGGGGTCGGTTTCCAGTCTACCGAATGCAGCTGAATACCAGTATTTTACATGGAGCGACTGCCTATCTGACCACAACGCAGTAACTGGGTAATACGTACCTACGATACTCCTTGGTAAGACTGGTTGATCACCCATCTACGGACCAGCCTCGGCAAGCGTAGCTTAACCTTCGATCGACTCGTGGTGCCGCTATTATGCCATGAGCAAATATTGCGTCTGCCTAGCCTTTTCTAAGCTAAGTTGGGGTTGGCCCTCAGTCTACCAGATGCAGCTGAATGAATACCTACCAGTATTTTACATGGAGCGACTGCCTGTCTGACCTCCACAACCCAGATACTAGGTAATACGAAACCCCTTGGTAAGATTGGTTGATATTTATTTATTTATTAAAGTTCCACGAATGACAGCCGGGACCAACGGCTTATCGGCAAATCTTATAATTATTCATTATTTTCATTTTCAGTTCCAACAATCAACGCAATGACAAATAAAAGCAGAAAAACAAAAGCATTAGAAGACTATTTAAACTCGTCGCCAGAAGTATTAAGGCAAATGTATCAAAATAAAAGCCAGCTAGTCGACCAGCTAAAAATATTGAACACACAATACAAGATACCCATTTACATAATCACGTCAAATAATAACAATCAAAGAAAAATACCAAAAACGAGAGAAAGTAAACAAAGTTTGACAAATAAAAGAAATAAATTTCTCAGTAGGAAAACGTCAAGTTACATTGACTATATTGACAATATGTATCAAAGGCAAAAAGCTAGAGCATTCGTGCAAAATGTGAATACTGACTTAAATAGTAAGATTTTTAAAATCAGTAAAGGCAAGTTACGTTCCTTTTGATCATGTTAATAAATAAAAATAAGGCAAAATAAGGCTTTTTATTGAACTCTAATGTTCAGCAAATAAAAAAATACGGGTGACGCCAGATGAGCGTAATCTAGCAAAATTTACGTCGGAAAATGAGCTGAGGTTTTTATGACTCTTGAACTTGTATGAAACTGAATGCAACGTTGTCCTACTGACGACTGAAAGACTTTACTCCGAGTTCAAGTACAGTTTGGGAGCAGTGGTGATCCAGTGGCCTAGTGGGGGAGCAGAGTCGAGGCCGATACCACTCACTGGCGAGCTACGGTCGTGATTTCGTACCCAGGCTGGCATTTTGACACACACACTTTCTATTTCACTTCTTTTTCTTATCTCGTCTTTGTATTTCTGCTCTCAAAATGGTGAAGCAAAACATCGTGAGGAAACCGGCATGTCCATAGAATATATTAGATAATAGATACTCACTAAAATATTATTAGTTTTAAGTTACCTTGCTGCGCCTTAACAGGGCCATGAACAGAGGCCAGCACATCAACCTACCCCAATCTGTCAAATTTCTTTGATAGATTTTCAACTTTACCACAAAGGTTCATATCCACGTTTTTGAGCAGAAATATTTTTCGAACATAATTTATGAAGCAATGGATTGGCAATATCCTTCAAAATGATTCAGATTAATTGTGTGTGACGTAGATGCTGTTCTCACTGAACATATTTGATTGGACGCTGGTTTGATTGGTTGAACAATTTCGCGGCTTGACTTTGCCTTAATTATTTTTTAATAACTTTTGTATAAACTTAGTTTAGGCTTTTATACCATTTTTTTTAAATACACAATTGAAACTTGTAAATATGAAGAAACCAAATGTATTTGTTGTTTTTATGATTTTTGTATCAGGTAAGATTTGACCTACCTAAATAGTATTTGTTACTAGCTGCGTCCCGCGGTTTCACCCACGCCGCCGGCCCAGTGCGGGTTGGTAGATGTCACATGTCTTGGAATTTTAATTGTATGACATGCCGCGCCGGTTTCCTCGTTTTGAGAGCAGTGGTGATAAAAATATTTACACAAAGCAATGCGCCTACCCAGGCTTAAACCCAAAATCTAAAACACGTAAGTCGGGGCCGTCACCACCGCTCCACTGTTCTCCCACCTTAACTCTTTTACAAAAAAAATGTCGTCTTTTTAGTGTTGCCATCAAATTCAGAAGCCAAAGCGTTACCGCGAGCATCTTTAAACCACAGATCTATACAAGACTTCATACACACACCGTTACAAATGAGAGATCGAAACTTGAAGAAAGAAAAATACGAAAACACAAATGTGCGAAAATCTAACGGACATACGATACCAATATACATTATAATGAGTCCCAAAGCTAGCCAGAGGACTGTCAATTACAGTCCGACGAAATTGAAAAACTTATTTGATGATAAAGGAATGATTTACGTAACAAACCCTAAGCGGGAAAGATATCAACAGCCTGGTGTATCGATCCTGGATAATATTATCGGCCGCAGAAGCCATGAATCACGCCACGGCATATCAAAAAAGAATGAAAGAACTCTGAGGTCATTCATGAACCAGGAGCTGAACAGGCAGATACTCGCCAAGAACGCACAGAGGCGATTTATTGAAAAGTACGATAAAGAATACAACTTCAATGATTTAGTGTTGTAAAATAAATTATTTTACGTTTTAATTTTTTATTTAACAAGAACTTTTGCTGGTGGTCGGAAATTATCCTTTCTCCTTAAACATAATAAAAAAGGTCAAGTGCGAGTCGGACTCGCGCACCGAGGGTTCCGTACAATTAGGTATGTAAATAGTTTATCATATTATTTTTTTTATTGTAACTACAAATTTACGGTTTTCGGATTTTTTTCCCTTACTTGTGCTACATGACCTTGCTTCTTGCCAAATTTCATGATTCTAAGTCAACGGGAAGTATCCTATACATTTTGATTGCTTTGAGAGAGTCGAAATATACGTTTTTTGCGGCATAAACGGCCGTATCTTTTTTTTACGTTATCTTAGAAGTTTGATTTTTTCATAGCTTTAAGGGACTGCAGACCTGAGTACCTATATGGTTTTAATTTCTACTCGATACCTCCACGCGTTCCCGAGATAAAGGGTCTTGACAGACAGACGAACAACAAAGTGATCCTGGAAGGGTTCTGTTCTTTCCTTTTGAAGGTACGGAACCCTAAAAAATTAACGAAAAAATTTCAGAATCGTCAATTTAAATGACTCCTTGCTTTCTACATTTTTTATTGTTTAAAATTGATTTTTCACGTCCGAGTTTTCTCTTTAACTTTCACACAAACATTACAAACCAAAAACATTTATTAGTCAATAATGTTAATCAATGGTTTACAAAAACCAAAATTATTGTTAACCTAAGAGGTTATCGTTGAATTTTCTAAAATCCGCCCTGTCTTCATATTTCTTCCAACGGAACATATGATTGTATTTATCTGAATATAAGTCTTCAGTATTCATCGTCGAAATTTTTGATCTTTTCAACGGCTTTCTGACACTTGACACGAAAACATAAATTGGGGATTTCTGCCTTATTATATTCTCTAGAACTCCTAGGACAGCATTCCTTCCAGAACTTGATTTCTTTATATTTTTTGGTCTTGAATATGCAGGATTGACTGAAAACAAAATTTGGAAGGATTTAGGCAAATCTAGCGGAAACACACGGCACCAAAACACAGAATTTCGAGACGGTAAAAATAATCATCCGGATTATGTAAGTGATTGCGCGATGCAGGATCTTTCATGACGTCAGTGTGATGCGTAGTGCGCATGTGGCGAGGTAGATGTCGCCGAAGTTGGTTATGTTTTTACGACACACTTAAGAGCAAAAACATGACAATTTTAGCCGAGAAATCACAATTATAGAAAAACGATTAATAATAATATAAAAAACATGTGCAGGCGGGGACCCCTGTCAGGAACGGAGTTCCTTACAGGCTGTTCATTTATTACGTAAGAAGATTTGAGGGGGAGGGTTTCCTCCAAGTCCAAGTCTTATTTTTTCTTACGTAGGGGGAGCGGGGGGGTCAGAACGTGATCAAAATTGTCTTAAGTACGTAATAAATGAAGAGTTACTTGATACTTGCGAGCACACACACTTTTATATAGAAAAAGACAGAAAGAAAGTACGTGTTTTCAACACAGCGCCATGTCATAAAATTGTCGCCATCTTGGATTTTCATTTGCACCTCACTATCGCGATTTGAGAGAAAGACGCATGGGCGTAACGCTTTTTCGTTCGTTTCCACAAGACTTCCTTCCAATAAAACAGAATATTTACCTGCAACGAAAATCATAAAAACTATAAGAAACACCTTTGTTCCCATTCTGCTACAGACTGCGTTATGTTAAAACTTTGTTAAAAACTGGCCTAATCACAGCTCTCGTCGTTCTGAATGTTTTAATTAAATAATGAAATCGATGCAAGAAATCGATTAATTATGAATAATCTTTACAAATCTCGACAAATTCAGGGTGTTATTAGAAACTTTACGCTTTTCATGGTAGGCATTCTTTCAATTTCATTGACTTGAATGTGCCCGTGTGACGGTGGCGCGTGTGTTGGATAATTTAGCTCCCTTCAAAATGCTTGAGCTGAATGGTGCCGGAAGAGGTCGTTGTCCGCCCTCCGCCGACGCCCGGTGCGTCTGCTGCGGGCCGGGTGAGTGGACGAGATCTCCCTCTCCCTTTCCGCAGCTTCCTTCTGCGGAAACCACCGCGTCCCAGGACTCTTCACTGCCGACCATCGACTCGACCACGGTCGGCAGAGACATGTCACTGCCTACTTCTGAGATGAGGGCACGCTGCGGCTCCTCCCACGCGGCACACTCAGCCCAGCGTATGCCGCGCCGTGTCGATGCAGTGGTGACATCGGGCGTCCGGCTCCAGACTAACCGAGCTGTCCCAATGTCAGTGTATTGTCTAACTTTCCTGACGGCGGCGTAGGCGGCCGAGCTGAACCTTACCGCTAGGCTTGTTATATTATTATTTAGGCCCTACTAAAGTTTGGCATCTACTGCTATCTGCTAGAAAAACTACTGAGTCCACAGTTTCAAGAACCTCTTCATTTAAGAAGATGTTGGCCAGGTAAACTGAACTTGATACATTTACATTTCTTGCCATTATGAGTTAGGTTATTTGTCTTAAACCAATCCGTAACCATTGCGAATGCACTGTTAACGTCGTCAACTGCCCCGTTGGTCTCGTGGTTGTAAGCGCGACTGGGTTCGATTCCCGGGCCGGAATTTTCCATTAGGAATTTCTTAGTAACAGTTCGTAGTTTGAAAGTTGGCGGTTTGATACCCCCGTACCTCGGAAGCACGTTAAGCCGTTGGTCTCGCGCCTGATCTCTCCCCGGTCGTGTCGGATTGCCGTCCCATCGAACTATGAGAGTAAAGGAACAAAGAGTGCACCTGTGTTTACGCACACACTTGTGCACCATAATCTCCTGCGTACCTGGCTGATCTCCGTTGAGATTGGCCACTGTGACCGAAATCGGTCTGGAGGCTGTTATTTTATAACGTCGACAAAATTTTGTAAATTTTTGTCAACTTTTAAAATAAGAGAGGCATCGTCGGCAAACAGTACAACGTCTCTGATACCCTTTAAATTTAAATGTAAGTAATGATAAGTCATTCATGTACACTAAGAATAAGAATGGACCCAGTATTGAGCCTTGAGGTCCACCTAACTGGTAACGCTGGCGCTGCATAATTTAACAAGACTTAACAAAAAAAAAATATATCTTCTGTCCTTTTCGATTGGATAGGGTACATTAATATCGATGTATTTAACATTGATAAATAGGAATTTATTATTTTTCCTTTTAATTTGTATGATACATTAACTATATTCTAATTTAACTAAAACTATACAAAAACTAAAATTGAACATTGTTATAGCACAATAATCTCGATATTTTGACAAGTCACTGGGTATCACTAGTAAGACGAGGAATAAAAATGTATATTATATATAATTTTTTTTTTTTTTTTTTTAGGATGGGAAATCATCAAATGACCCCTCCCGCTCTGGATGGAGCGGAAGGGAGTGTCAGACTCTTACTGACTAAAACCCATCCGTGTTCCTCCCTTAGCCCTTTGTGTTCCGGGGTAGCGGTAACCCTTTCGGACAATCCCTCTGCCCATGTATTTTATACTTAAGACTAAAAAAAAAACGTCAAAACACATACACAAAAAACACATAAACGACACACTTCATTCGTTGTTTTGATTTTTTTTATATTTGACGTTCGAAAAGTGCTGATTGTCAGCCTAGTTTCAATAAATGACTTTTGATTTGATTGATCTTTTATTTTTAACTAACTTCTGCCCGCAACCGCGACTTCGTCCGCGTGAAATTCGTACTTTCCTCTAAAAATTTCGAAAATGATTTATACATATAGATAAATAACTATTCGGGCCAATTTTTAAATTTATAGATCAAAGGGATCAGATTTTTCAAATAAACTGTATCCCCGCTTTTCACCCCCACAGGTGTGGAATTTTGAAAAATCGTTCGGTACCTGTGTTCATAACTTGACTCAAAGACCTCCCATTTTCGAGTTAATGGAAGCATGCAGTAAAATCCACCCCTTAAACTTTATTACCCTTTTCCACCTTGGTAAGAGTCGATTTTTGAAAAACTCTAGAACACATATTTTTGTATTTTTTGTTTTAGTAGTACCGAGTTTCGGGTTAATCCGAGAGATTTTTCTAACTTATCAACTTTGTCACCCAGTACATCCTCTGAGAGGGGTTTTTTTTAAACTAAAATTGACAATCTTTATTATTTTTTTTCGTGAGATATAAATACTGTAAAAATGTTAAGGGGATAAGTCACATATTAGCTAAAAATTCCGGAATAAAATAAACGTAAAATAACTTTTTAAAACAAGTTTTTATTTTTCAAAAAAATACACAATACGTAGGTACCTACAGCACAAAAACAGAGATGGTGAACGGAGTACAAGAAGCCTATGGCACAAAATCTCTTTTTTTTACCAATAACCTTAAATTAAATTAACCTATCAATAAATAATTAGAAAACTTATTAGAAGTAAACTTTTCATATTGAAACAAAAAAAAAAAAAAACAAATAAATCGACAAATAATATAACAATTCAACATAATTACAGGCATTTCTCTATGCGCGAAAATTTTCAATGAATTCGTAGCGACATTCAATCTTTTGATTAAAACCAACGGCCGGCTTAAATTTTATTGAAGCCGGCCGGCCGGTTTGTTTAGAACTTGAGAAAAATTTAAAAGCTATAGCTGCGTTGTGCTTATGACTCGACAGAAGCGAAAACATATGTCTGGAGCAGAGTAAACACGCGATTTAGCGTCACTGACCAACTGGAGCCAAGCACACCATCCGATTTAGCGTCACCGACCCGACTGTGAAAGGTCACGCTCGGGTCGGTGACGCTAAATCGTTTCGTTCACTGTTCAGAAAGCAAAAAAAAGAGGAAGAGTGCAAAATGTGCCTAAAATAGATTTCACTATAGGGAAGTCATTACAGAAAAACTGTCTCTAAAAAACCGATGAAATCAACTCTGTCGTCGGGTGACGGACCATCTCGGTACTACTTAGGTGGATTCTCACGGCCGCGATGACGGCGTTGATTTCGGTACTTAGGCCCAGTTGACCGAGCTGGTCGATAGCTCCGCGGAATAGTTATTGGTCCACGAGCTACACCCTCATCCTCAGAATTTAAGAAGAATTCTTTTCGCTTTTTATGCACTAAATCATAAAATTTCATTCGTTTTATTCTTGGTGTCCTGCTTGTCGGATCATGTAAGTAGTCCTCCGTTAATTTCTCCTTTAGATTGTACAGTAAAGGCATAAAGTTTATTAATTTATCATGCATAGCTTCATTCAGTGACGTTCTGATTTTTAAAAACAGGTATTTGCTGAAATCGTCATAGTAGTAAGTAAAAACTCCTTTGCCCTGCTCTAAGAGCAAGTCAAAAATAATTTCTTTATGATCGTTCACGATGACTCGTAAATTCTCATCAGTTCTAATCTTATAACCTAAAACAGTGCGAACGTTTTCTCGGCGTTTGAAAACTATATTCAAAATGAAATCCCAAATAGATTTTTGCTTATCCTCTGTAGTTTCTGTCCTCAGTAAATCGCATAAGTATTGCACAGCGAAGTATTCAGTAAATGTCATGTGTAAGAAGTTCGGTATACCATTTGCTACACTATGTATAAGACCTGTTTTCTCCGTACCCTCCTTGATTTTGTCTATGGTTTCTTTTATTTCTCTCAGTTCTTTCTCGCTAAAAATCTTGTCAGCATCTTGATAGAAAACAGCGTAAGCCCCCAATTTGTGATGTTTAGCATAAAATACAGCTCGCACGTTTTCATAAATTATCATATTGTCAGGATTGTACAAATCAATTTTGTTTTTCTCTTGAAAGCGTATCTTTTTCAGTTTTGTTTCTATGAATGTGTCGTAGGCAGTGAAGGCATTAATGTCTAAATTCCATCGATTGGGTATAATGCTTTCATCTTTTATTTGATTTTGGAAGTACTCAGCAATCAGGTAAAGATGCAGTGGCGTATCAAAGTCTTCCATAAAAATAACCTCGCGATCACAGTTGCTAAAAAGTGTGTTAAAGGTTTTAACAACTGACTCTGGACAGACGTTAATTTTTTCCCGTAAATAGCTTAAAAAGTTTAGACAAACGTTCATGAATAGTACTTGATGTGTTTCTCTTTTAACGCTGTCCTTCTGGCTTTTAGCAGCAAAAGTGTCATCATGGACGGTCATAAATTCCATAAAACTGCATACATTATTATACTGCTTATCACTCAGGTCTCTCAATGTAATTTTAGATTTCCAAAACTTCCTTAAATATTCATTTTGTTGATAATTAGAAAAATCTGGTATCTCAAACGAGTTTCCATATTCTTGCACTAGCGTAGATAGTATTTTGTCATAAGATCTACTTGTGATGCACATTCTATGTGTGCGAGGATAGTTCCTGACTGTTTTAAGTAAAGTTAACACTTCATCAGTGTACATCGGACAGATTTCATCAAAGCCATCGAATAAGAATATGAGTTCTTTCCTATTATAATAGTCCAAGAACATTTTAAGTTCGAAAACAGTCCACTGATCGCCTTTACAAGATTTTAGAGTAACATCACCGTTTTCCTCTTCCAATTCAATCGCTAAATCATTTGTTTTGCTCTGCCTCTCAGTCAAAACTTCACATAAAAACTTCAAAGTCTCCAAATAATCAATGTTTGTTTTGTTTTCTTGCCATTTGCTAAATGTTTCTGAGTGAATCAGCAAATTGATTCTCACTATCCATACTTTGTGGTTAAGTTCTTTGGTTTTAATTGATAAGTGAGTCAGTAGAGTTGACTTGCCCATACCGGGTTTAGCTGTTATTAATGCCACTTTTTCTATATCACTTAGTGTTATTAAAATATTACTTCTGTCGATAATGTGACAACCTTTATATTGACGTTTCACTTGCGGACTGGGACGGATGGCACGTCGGTCGATGTAAACAAGCTTAAGTTTTTCATAATTTGAATTACTATTTGATTTGCCTAGAACAACAGGTTCGTTGTTCATGATTTCATAAAGCACTTCTCCTTCAACAAGTGCCATTGATGTTTCGTCGATAATTGAGCCTAGGCTAACTTCAACGTCTTGGAACATAACTTTGGCATTTTCTAAAATTATCTTTTGAGATTCTTCACTCATCTGAATCAGGTTGCATTTTTCATCCATCACTATGTAATTTGCTTTAAAATAAGTTTTTATTGTTTCCACCAACGTTTCTTTTAAAACAATGATTATTTGTTTATTTTCAAGAAGTTTAGCAATACTTTCCAATTTTTTTATCCAGAGTCTGTTTATGTTATTGCAAACAATAATGATTAGATTTAGTTTGATTCGTTCATTTTTATTTGTTTCTGTTAATTCTATGCAGACTGTACTAAAGTCTTTTGCTGGTAGTTCTAAAACGTATTCTAAATCAAAGACATAATGGTCAGTTTTCTTTAAAGATTGTACCATTTTTGCAACTGTAAGCGCGCTGCTGTCTGTAATGAAAATTGTGGCTTGAGGCTGATCCATCAATTTGTAGAAACTTAGGGCTTTTTCATTGAACGTGTAATCTGCATTGTTCTTTATTTTTATCATATACATTTTACTTATGATGGTCAATAAAGGTTTGTCTACTATCGCTTCTAAAGCTTCTTCGTACTGTTTGCTTTTTTTTGTAAGATACGATGCTTCTTTAAGCATCCACCATCTTTGTATAAAGTCGTGATATTGTAGGAAGATTGCGTCAGCTGTAACTCGAACATTATTCACGTTATCACACTGGTGATCTTCTATCTCGTCTTTCAAAAAATTCTCTACACCCTTCTCATCAGCCTGATTCGTGAAAAACAAAAGTTTCTTCAAGAAATCTTTTGCTAAATCCTCGTCGTCTTCATCTCTTCTAAATGAAAGTTTCGGAAACTTTTTAACTTTCACATCGAACTTGTATTCGTGCAAATTCTCAATTCCATTTTGCAATTTCATGAACAGCCTTTTAGAAAGTTCTCCTAGTGACTCCCAGTTATCTGTGAACTTCATCAGTTTTGTGTTTTCTTCGGAAACTAATATGTTACCAACAATGCCAGCGATTCCTCCGTTGAGTTTCAGGAGTCCATCTCCCAGAGACTCATCTATAGTGACGACTTTATCGGCGTTTGATTTGGTGATTAATTCAGAGATTTTCAATTTCAGATGATCCAATCTTCTTTCGGTTTTGCTCTTCTTAATTTTTATTGTTAAATCTTTATTGCCGAACGCAGCTGGTACTTTAAACGAACGTGAAGTTAATATTTCTTTAGCAGCCAGATTAATTTCGTTTTCATCTAACTTTCTTATTTTGTGTATCTCGTTGAAAAGCGCATTTTTGAATAAAATATCAAATTCTCCGTCGCTTTCAAAGAAATCTTGGCGGAAGCTTGCAAGTCGATGTTCGTCGTCTTCGTTCAGAGATAGAATCTCAGAAACTTCGACAGCTTTTTGTGCGACGAGTACATGGAAGCGTAAAAGTACAGCATCTTTCATTGGCATTATAGAATCATCATCTTTACAAATAAAGTTTCCCATAAGTTGGGCTAGTTCAGTGACTTGATCCTCTAACATTTCGAAATCCTCGTCATCATCACAGTCAAATTTTAGTTTTGGAAAAGTTTTAATTTTAATATGAAACTTATAATCGTGCAAATTCGGGATTGCAGACTGCACTTCAGCGTACATCCTTTTAGCAAAATCTTCTAAGTCTCCGTTATCTGAGAATTTCATGAATTTAGAGTTTTCATCGGACACTAGAATATTACCAATTGTGCTAGCTAAACCTTCGTTAAGCTGCAGGAATTCTTTACCTAACGATTCATCTATAACGATGATGTTTTCCGCTGGTGCCGCGTTGATCAAATCCACTATTTTATTTTTTAATTTGTCTATTACCGACGCAATGAACACTGAAGGTTCAACGTTGTCTTCTTTGCCTCTTATTGTTAAATCTTTATTTCCGAAGGCAGCTGGTACTTTAAAATCTCGCTTTATTAACATATCCTTCGCTGCTAATTTAATCGCTTCATTAACAGTTGACTGTAGAACGTCAACCTTTTCTAGTTGTCGTCTTAAATCATCAGACATTGATTTACTGACGAACTCCAATTTCAACTTTTTGTCATTAAATGTCACAACGTTTCCAATCAGGCTGCCGAGAACCGAGATTTCTAACGGTTTGATAAATAGTTTTAACAATAAACTGTTCAGTTCCTGTTCTTTTAATTTACGCTTTCTTAGCATTTCAATAAACAGCGTATCTTTGAATAATATTATGAAATCGTCATCGTTGTCAAAGAAGTCTGTTTTGAAGGTTGCGACTCTGTGTTCTTGTTCTTCATTTTTACATTTGATGTCCGAAACGTTTAAAACTTTTTGCACTAAAATTAAATGGTAAAGTAACACAAGATCGTCATTCATTGACATAATGGGACCATCATTGTGATCATTATCTTTGCTTTGACATTTGTCACCATCTTTAACATTATCAGAGAGAAACTTTGCCAACTGTACAGCAAGCGCAGCGAATTGTTCTTTCATGATGATTTCGCACAAAAACACAATATCGTCATCCTTATGACATGGCTGTAACCCTTTATCACCCGTACCTATCAAACTATTTAATTTTTCAGCAAAATCACTTTCAAACTCCTTAGTATTAGGATCTGCTTTAGCAGTAGTGTACATAATGAACAGACATTCAATTTCTTGAAAGTTGCCTTTAAAAAGGACATCTTTGTTACTTGGTTTGAACAAGCGTCTTATGCTTAGGTAGCTAGAAAACCATTTAGCTAAATCATTTTTACTGTTAAGCGTTAGCTGTACTTTGTCTCCCTCTCTGTGCTTCGCCTGTATGAACACTGCTACTGGTTTGTTCCCTCCTTTAATCTTAACTTTGGCTCTAATACAGATATCGTCAAAAGTGCCTATGTCAGCGACATTGGTAGCCAAATTATAGTCTTTGATGTTGTCATCGAATTTAGTTCTGAAATGTATTAGACTGATCAATTTTGTCTCGTACAGTTGTCCGCGTATACCGGATGTTCCGTCACGTTTTTTATACATTTTGTTTTGAAATATGATTGAACTCTTAAAAGCGGCTGGCTGCTGCAACTCCTGACCCAGCGAACTTCATACCGCCTCAGAATCAATAAGCCGTTCCATACGAGAAAATAAAATCCGTATGAGAAAATGAATTATCCCCATTATTATTATTTTCGTGAATTTTTAGCATGTTTTAATAGTTATTCGGTTATTCCGGGCCCCCAATCCAACAAATCATAAAAATTGGTCCAGTCGTTCTTGAGTTATAAATGGTGAACCTAACTAACCCGACTTTGTTTTATTTATATTTAATAGATATGTACGTGGACAGTCAGCCCCGCTACGACTTTGGTGACTGGCTAATATTGTTTCCACAGCATGAGCTACTCTCATAGTTCTACGAGAGATGGAACTTGTAAGATCATACCAGGCAGCGTTCTCTGCAAATATTGGCTGATTTCTTTGTTCTTCTAATATCTTCAGAGAAATGAGTTTGTAGTTGCTCAGGTTCTTCTCGTACAATTTTGATGATCTGCAAATAAAAATATATTATCTGTAGATAATGAAAGCGGATTCGGATCGGAGAAAAATTCACAGCCACACTTTGACTTTACTATGATAAGTAAAGTAAGCGTTTCAAACAAATACGAACCTTTTTTTATAATATTTGTATGAAACGCTTGCTTTTTTTTTTTTTTACTACATGACCTAAAGCGCGGTCACTATCGGACTGCATAGAAAAGAAAGAGAAGCGCGATGACCCAACGCTGGTAATTTATTGCATAATATGAAACAATCATCTATTTTCAATATTTACATACTACTTAATAATAATTAATCCATCACTGGATGCAGTTTGGCATTAGCAATTTAATGGTATATTTTTAATTATAATTAAAATTGTTAATGAAGGAATAAACTGCTTTTAAAGAAATGTCAGAGGTGTATTTGAAGATTTTTTTGATGCATTAATGTTCGTTTAATTGTGATTTGAGTTCCATCACTGTTTTAAAATAAGAATTGAAAATATGACAATATTTTTTTGGTCAAAATTATTTACGGTTTAAGAGATACACTGCTTTAAAAACCAACTTTTTTACAAGAAACCTCCGCCTTAAAAGATAAAATCGTAAAAACAACTATGAATGAAGTGTGCCTAATAAATAGTCTAAAACACATTTTTATTCTTCGTTTTACTACTGATAAGATAAATTAAGTACTTGCACAGTAGGCACCTACTAGTAATACTGTTATAGGTAGGTAGGTACTTGTTGTAACATCGATCGTTGACCTCGTACATACTTGGTGTACTATTTTGACAACAATTCCCAGAATACTTCATTAGGGTCAGATCGAGAGATAATAATTTTTATTTGTCGAACACAATTGACAATTGACAATTGATTGGCTGATAGTTTTTGTATGGAAGAACTGTCAAAAATTCTAAGTTATTCCTCGGATAAAATTATCTGGCGTTGGAAAAATCAGCCCTCAGCAGATTGACACCAAAGAGTATCTATCACAGAACAATAGTCACAGAACATAATACTCAGAGGAGAAGAACGACAACTTCATACAAATAAAATGCTTACACGAGAGCACACTAGCGCTCCAGTTTATTCCACAAGAAACTCGCGAGGCGCGGGAATTATAAACAGAGTCACATACCTACTACTGATTTTTATGTTTTGGTATTAACGGTTATCCTACAACGAATTTTCATTTTGCAAACGATTATGCATTACATATAATAATGCATAATCCTTTGAAAAAAACTGCAAAATGAAAATTCTCTGCAAAAGAAAACAAATAAGTCAAAGTCAAAGTTTTTTATTTGTTAAACTTAAGTGTAAAAATAGGTGTTTGAAACAGAATAGGTACAGAGATCTCTATGTTTTACCGTTAACGGTGTATAAATATCAAGTAAGCATACGAAATTACAAAATTAAAATTTAGTACTCATTAAAAATTTTGTAAAAATTAAATGACAAGCTAACAGAGTTAAACTATCAACAAGTTAACAATATTGCATACAAAATATGTTTACAACATTTAAAATGTTACAAACATTATAACATTTAAAATTTCTTGTTTAATATATTTGACAAACATAACCACAGATTAAATTCTGTGCATTTAAACATTCTTGTTTACCCAAATATCTTGCATTATCCTCTAGGTATACATTAATTTAATAATATGAGTTTTGAGTTAGGAAATTATTTAAATAATGTTACACGCCTGTACGCTACTAGTACGACGGACTCATTTACAATTTTTCTCATGTTTTATAAGTGCATAAGAGTATTGATTTAACTTTTGTGTGCGTTACCCCAGCGGAATGTTTTCGCTTTTCAGGATTTCGGGTTGACAGATAATTAGTACCTCATCTCGTGTAATTGTGCCCGAAATTTAGAATTTATGCAACCAGACGATCCAAAGATATTCACGAAAAACAGATTCCGCTGGAGTAACGTTACCCCAGCGACATGTTTTTTAACTGGTGGTCGTAGCTAAATACAAACAAGCTAGTTATATAGATATCATTTGTGCCTAATTGTGCCCAATAAATGAAATTTGTGAGTCTTGAGGTTTCACAGTTATTCAAGATGCCGCTGGGGTAACGTTTAGCACATTGCTGTATCTCTTAAACGGCATGACATACACCTACGGTTTTTTTTCCGACGGTGGGTCTTAATTTGTGCTTCATTTGTGTAATTTAATTTTTTCTATAATCGACACCGTTGGAAAATTAGTTTTTTTTTTTTTCAAAAACCCTAAAATCGTACCTTGCTCTTCAATGAGAAACCTTAGAAACTTACCAAGTATGGTGGTTTGTACCTTTTATGAACTCGAAGCATCATGTGAAATTAGATGTTACTATTCCAACTCCTTAGAGAGTTATTCCATTTTAATAAAATTCTGGCTACGAAATAATGTAACGCTCCAATACATGAGTTATTATTAAGTGACGGTAATAGTGATTCAAGTAATAATTAGTACCTTTACTAAATTTTTTATCTTTAAAGTTTCAGCTGAAAAATCCTTCTAACTACTCAGATATAAGAAAAAAACCATAGGAAAAGAAATCACACGATTAACAAATTCGTTCATTAACAAATTCGAATGACTGTATAACAGCGGCCGCACAGTAGATTGTGCCAACCTTTTTGGTGCGTGCAAATGGTTTAAATAACGATTTACTTATTTTTACATAAAATATGTGACGTAGAGAGTTATCAGAGAGTAGGGACCTTATTGACGAGTTTATTACAAACATAATTATTAAGAACGTGGTTTTACTATACCGGTCGTTTTGACTGACAGAATAGAATAGCTATGTATTTTATTTATGAGTATGTTATTTTCAATTGACGAATGGGCTGAGATAGACAATGGTCGTTGGACAATATAGACATCCACTTGCCTCAATTTAATTAATTTGTGAATATTTTTAGTAAATAATAAAACAATATTTCACATAGTATGAAATGTTATTTTATTTCAATTCAAAACAAAATCTATAAACGGTATTTTTACTTTTATTGATATGTGCCTTGTGTTATATTTTCTTTTTTAGCAATAAAGAAATCGTATTATTGAAGCTGACTCAAAAACTACCCAGGCAAAGTTAATCAAATTGATATGGGACCACCCTTGACGCATACCTTATCTATCAAAAACAATACATAGGTATACAATTGCATTGAAGACACAGACTAGAAGAATCATCAAAATTCGCATAGAAATGCCGGAGATGCAGTCCATTTATGCATATAACTTTGTAATTAAGAATAATTATCTAATCTATTATATACCAAAACCTTCCTGAAAGTAAGTAGATAACGTTAGTGAAAGAAACATCAAAATCGGTTCATTAGTTTCTGAGAAAATCGCGGACATACAAACATACATACGGGGCGAATACAGAACCTCCTTTTTGATGTCGGTTAAAAATACCATTTAGCGTCAAATAAACATAGTGTACTCTTTATTAAATTGCTGTAGGTAGGTATTCACATTTGACTGCGAGTTTAAAGATTTGCAAATCCTCAATATAATATGCCTTACACACTGTGTGTGTACGTAGATACGTGTTTTACAAAACAATAAATTATAAGTAAGACTTGTGTGCGCGATTGTTTCAAAAATCGAAATCCTGTACTACAAATTTAAGAAGGTTGGCACAATGTACCGCGCTGCCGCTTTTATGCAGTCATTCGAATTTGTTCGGTGAATCGTGTGATTTCTTTTCCTATGGTTTTTTCTTATATCTGAGTAGTTAGAAGGATTTTTTCAGCTGAAACTTTAAAGATAAACAATTTAGTAAAGATACTAATTATTACTTGAATCATAATTACCGTCACTTAATAATAACTCATGTATTGGAGCGTTAAATTATATCGTAGCCAGATTTAAATTAAAATGGAATAACTGTCTACGAAGTTGGAATAGTAACATCTAATTTCACATGATGCTTTGAGTTCATAAAAGGTACAAACAACCATACTTGGTAAGTTTCTAGGGTTTCTCATTGAAGCGCAAGGTACGATTTTAGGGTTTTTGAAAAAAAAAAAAATTCCAACGGTGACGATTACAGAAAAATTTAAATTACACAAATGAAGCACAAATAGGTGTACGTCATGCCGTTTAAGAGATACAGCAATGTGCTAAACGTTACCCCAGCGGCATCTTGAATAACTGTGAAACCTCAAGACTCACAAATTTCATTTATTGGGCACAATTAGGCACAAATGATATCTATATAACTAGCTTGTTTGTATTTAGCTACGACCACCAGTTAAAAAACATGTGGCTGGGGTAACGTTACTCCAGCGGAATCTGTTTTTCGTGAATATCTTTGGATCGTCTAGATGCACAAATTCTAGATTTCGGGCACAATTACACGAGATGAGGTACTAATTATCTGTCAACCCGAAATCCTGAAAAGCGACAACTTCCCGCTGGGGTAACGCACACTAACTTTTTGCAGATAATTTTTAAACATGGTTTAAAACATTTATTTTTCTTTTTAACGCTTTTTTGGAGGCTTCTTCAACAAACTACTGGTTTTTTAATTTGCAAAACCGTTTCAGGCATATAGCAATTGTGCTACTTATAATTTTTTTAACATTTATACTGTAATGATCCTCACACCTCTTCAGCCAATCTGTATTTATATTTTCACAAGCTTTATATAAATTTAATTTAACGTTTTCCTTGTGGGAATTTTCTTTTAAGTAATTATTAATTATATCTGCAGCACTCTCTACCGTTTCACAGAAACTGTACTGGACGTAGTTTAGACTGCTTCTTCTATCATGGTATTCCTTAAATGCTGTAAAGGAATGAGATATCTCAGTGTTCTGATCTGCAAGCATGATACTTTTGCAAATTGTGCAATCAATTTTCATATTTTTAAAAATAAATCCGCAAACATAAGCACATGCTTGCATTACACTAGAACACTGAGATAAGTATGTCAATGTCTTCTATACCCTCTAAATGTATAACTAGAGAGTATGTAGAAGGGCATACATCTGCAACACTATTTGGTTTTAAGAACATTTTAAAATTGTTCAGCAAGTCATTATTGTCATCCAGACAGTTTCTGTTTTTATTATTATTTAATAAATTTGTTATGATTCCGGTTTTGAGCGCTGCAATAAATTGGACTGATGTGGGGTTCGGATTACATCCACAATTGCTCCTTATGCATCCAAAACAATTTTCTAGCGGATCTTGATTAAGCCTCCTTACAGGTAACGTTCTTATGTTATATTTAGTTAAATTGTTAAAAATTCTTTCAATCGCATTTAATGTCCGCAACCAGCCCTCTTGTGATGGGGGCTTACTTCTTGCCCCTATGAATTTCATGTCTTTAAAGGACGATTTCATTTTTTTTTAAAACATTAAGTGAGGGCTGGTTGAGGACATGTTCATTAAAAACTCCTTCCCTCTTTCTCTATCTGGAGTATCTCCGTTCATGGCGTCAAATAATTTGTCCATGTTTGCTATTATTGTAGCAGTCGCAATGGCGTCTTGCGGTAACTCATCTGGAAGAAAATAATAAACATTTTAGGATAATAACAATGAACAATACGTGACTCGCGTGACGAGCGTTTCGCACTTTACAGAAGACTAGCTGTTGCCCGCGACTTCGTCTGCGATCAAGACAAAAGACACGTGGCGCCATCTATTATCATAATAACGTTATTGTTGTTTTCCTCGGGAACAGCACTTTTTTTCGGGATGAAAGGTACCCTATGTCCGTTTCTGGGGGTCTACTCCCAAAGCACGAAGTCCGTCGTCTCGGCCTTCGTTACGGGCGTTTCCTACTACCTATGCCCTATGATTCGTTCGGGGCCCGAGCGAAGAATGAATGACAACGCGATTTGATAGTTGTCCCTACTCCCGATGTGTTTTAGGCCGTCCGAACAAATAAAGTTAACACTGGTTTTGACGGATATTTATGTCAGTTGATACGACATCAAAATAGTTCTCGTGCTACAGACGAAAGTTACCAATTTAAAAGAATTCAAACTAAGTATGGCTGCTTTTTTAAATATTAAAGAAGCTTTACAGGAATTTGAGCGTGCCTAAACCCGTACCGAATTAGCGTGCGCGATAACGATTAGATTTTCTAATTAAATCTGACTATTTTTAATCGCGACTTAGTTGGCACACCAACAAAAACAGTACTGTATCTTTTTTCTTTTCTTTTGCTTATATCTCTAAAACGGTGTATCCTATCGTAAAAATAATGAAAATTTCGACCCTCTTTATAGAACCCGTAAACCCCTAAAACTCAACACGTAGGTAATAATTTTTCATATTTTCCATACAAAAAGAGAAAAATTCCATATAAAAATAAAATATCTTCTAAAAACAAAATAAAATATTTTCCACGTGGTGTCGCGATTGTCAAATTCGATTTAGTTGTGTCAAAATTATTTTTAAATGTAGAGGTATTTTTTTTTCTTCTGGCTGACTGTCGCCACCTAACTAAAGAAGAAGAACTGAAGAAGAAATGTGGTGTTTATACAAAGATTCATCAATGGAGATCATATTTTTAGATGTACTGGCAGTTACTCCCATTTCAACTGTAGATTTTGGCAGCTGAAACATTTATGAATAAACCTTACTGTGAATAAATTTATTTATTATAAATATAAAAGGTTGGATTTAAGTTTTTTCTTCATGTATTATGGTCACTTAAAAAACATTGCCCCACACTAGAATTACCTGTATCATCATTACAGACATTTATCACATGCCTAACCACTAAAATCTGCTATGAAACATGGCGCAGAACAGCCACTAACAAACTACAAAATGCTTATTAAATTAACATAGATAATTTAATAAGCATTTTGTAGTTTGTTAGTGGCTGTTCTGCTACTACCAATTTTTTTTTTTATTTTTACAATTTTAAGAAAGCTTACAGACTGTAACACGTAAATGGTAACGAAATAGTAAACAACTGACAATTGCTAATTACAAGCTTCCACATATTTTTGATTAAAGAGAAAAAAAGAGAAAAAGACATGGAAAATTGGTAGGTAGGTATGCCGCGAATGCCGCGATAAACCACAAACATTCACCGATTGAAATATTCATTACTCGAAGATTTTCCTGATTCTTAACACACTCGTCCAAAATAAATCAATTTCTAAATGCGATGGCATGTTGTTGAATAATATCACACATATACAAAAAGCGTTTCGTCTATAATTTGTCATTGTAAATGGTACTTGTAATTAGTTGTAATAATAACACTTACATATAATTTAATATTAAACTGAATAATACATTGATTATTTCAAATTCAAATTACCTTGGTATTTGACTCTTCAATGGATTTGGAATACTGAGATGTGCTGGGTGTTACTTCCATTTGTATTTCAACTGTTGATATTGGATTCTGAAACATTATACAAATTTATTACCTTAAAATAAATGTTATTACATTTGAGATTATTAACTCTGGCCTAAGTTACCCTATTCATTGGATGTTGAGATTATAAAAATATCCATATAAGCAGTGGGACAGATGAACACATCAGTCCCACTGCTTACTTATTACTCTTTAAATTTTCAAATTTTGGTACTTGTATGACCTAATAGATATAGATCAGGGATGGCAAAGCTATGGTACGCGTGCCACATAACAAAATAATTCAAGCATGGCATAATTTCAGGAATTTAGATACTTGCGTGTTGTTATATAGCATCTTATATGCATGTCTTTTCCTCTACTGTAACGAGTTTTATATCGTTACATAGCTTCTTGCCAATTATTTGATTTCGGAACTTCATTTTTGCTGTCATTGATTGTCTGTGGTGGTTGAGTCCCCAGCTGTCAATTTGACATCCAGCAAAAAAACAAAATAACAATTTGTACTAACAATAAGGAAAGGGAACTACACGAGCCTAATCTAGTGTGCAACAGCAAGTCGCTCTCATTTATTCATTTAAATAAACATAGAACTGCTAATTTTGACATTATTGTATCTGTTTAGTAATAAAGGTATTATTGTTTTTTTTTCAGTACTCGCTAAGCCAAGATTTTATGTTGTTTGTTGGCACGTCATGCCTACATTAAATAATTAGTTCGCCACCTCTGTATTACATTTATTTATTTATCGCCTTTTTACAGATATAGTAAATTATTATGTGTGCCCTTTGACAAAGGCCTACTCCAACCCCTTCCAATCTTCCCTGTACCTTGCTTGTCTAGTCCATGTCTTCCCTGCACTTACCAGTGTTACATTATATTCAATAAATAAAATAAAGTACTCACTTTCATTTCTTGTGCTTCTCTAGGTGAATTACACTGCTCATTTCGTAACTGGGCCAATATAGTTCGAGCTTCAGTAGGGACAGCAAATTTATTTAATCTTTTTCTGTCACTGCTGGTAAATGATGAATCATCAAAATGATTACCACATAGCATCTTATGCTGACTGTACAACTTTTGTAACAATTCATTAGAGGTCCAATCATCATTGGGATAACAAAATTTGGTCCAAACTTGAATCCTGAAAAATTAAATATATACTCTAGTTAATATTGTATACTCATTTAGAAAGATTTTGTTATGTTGGCACTTTAATTTAGTGCCATCCTTTCCTGCCAAGGAACTAAGGTGTCTGTTGAGATATCTGATTAGAATGACTAAGATCAAGAAATTCTGGCGTGATCAAATAAAATAAGAAAAAAAATAAACCTGCATTTAACTTACTTGACGCTGCTTGGACGGAAGAGGAAACCAGTGGAAGGTCAAAGAAGGATCATCTCTTGGAGTTATGCCACATTTAGAGCATTTCAAATTTCCCTTTCCTGCCATTGTGGGAATACACAACACTTAATCGCACAAAGAGGATAGTACGTAAAACAAAATAGTAACACAAAAGAAGTCTCTATCTCATAAATTTGATTTCACAACACAGAAAGCGTCAATTTCGCACTGTAGAGTCTATATCTCGTAGTGGTTACCCAGTCATTATTCACAAATTAAGTTATTATAAGTCCATGATTGCAAACACAACAAAACAAGCAAGTTAGCAGTTAGCAACAAATGAACAAATAAAACAAATCCGCCATGTTTATAGGAAAAATCCGCCATGACAGAAATGAGTGTGGCCATTTTCATAAATAAAAACACCATACATCATTATTTGGTTTGTAAAGTTTTTTCTTCTAGACATCATTTTGAGACAACTGAAACACAAAATAAGGGTTCTAAGACGACCCACTGACTGTTTTAACTAGTTTTAATCGTTGTTATAAAGTATTTTAATGAACATTAAAATCGTCGCAGCTACCGAAAATATGGGTGTCTATTCATTCGGGCATATGACATCACTGATCTTGCTATCACTTTCTTTTGTAGAGCGCTATCTCGTTTTTGCAAAATTTTCCACTGTTGGCATTGGCTGCTAAGAAAGCTGACTCCCCCTGACAATAGTACCCTAACGGGTATCTATAGATTGAGACCATAGACTTATAAAAAAAGATGGACTCCACGCCACGCATATCGAAAGTGATGTACAGTAAGTCTGCCGGACCGCACGCCTCAGGCTCACATTAACATCATAGTATGAAACCCGGCCGACATTACGTGACACGACAGCGTCAATCGTCAATCACGCACACATAGATCGGTACGGTGCTTCACTTTCGTTATGCGTGGCGCGGAGTCCATCTTTTTTTATAAGTCTATGATTGAGACCCTCTAGAGTAATTATGTTCCTTGATTGAGACTATTTAACTGTCCAGTCACATTGACTTGTCGACTGTTGTTTTATATGACGTGCAACTGTGCAAGTGACATTCAACCTTAGGTAAAGCAATATTGCGTAGATAGAGAATGAACTATTCTCTATTTAAGCAATATTGCGATTTCCTACCTTTATTTAACAATACAGAGATAAAAAAAAACACTTACCTAAACTTTTGTCTTTTAAAAGTCCTTCCGAAAAGTAGCCATAGTTATTTTACTTGAAAAACAACTTTTTGATGACACAAATTGAGGACAATTAAATTTAAAAAAATAGAACAATCAAAAACAACCTCAAATGTTTAGTAATAGTGATGCTATGAGTCAGGTTATCAGGTAGTTTGTTTATCCCCGTTTATCAGAAGTTATTTTTACCATGAATTCTTGAAAATAATTGCCAGACCAAAAAATAATCCATTATATATTTTCTATTTAAAAAAATCTAGATCATTTCTTCTCGCAAATTAAATAATATTTGTTTATATTTACCGTGGTTCCGTACGTCCAAATGTGCAATTATATATCCTATATGGGACTACTCGTGTGAACACTCTAACGAGAGTGTGTGTCAGTCTGTCACAGCCAATAGTTAAGGTTAGTATCAAGTCGCCTTAATAGGGGGGGTGGGGGAAAGGAGGGTGTGATTCGCCCCCCACCTTACCTCCCCGCCAGAGGTGCGTAGCTTTTTTATATTAAACTAGCTTCCGCCCGCGGCTTCGCCCGCGAGGTATGTCGATAAAAACTATCCTGTGGCTGTCCCCGGGATGCAATCTATCTCTCTGCCAAATTTTATCGAAATCCGTTCAGTGGTTTACAGACAGACAGAGTTACTTTCGAATTTATAATATTAATATAAGTTTATGGATGATAAAGATTGAAATTTGTTGTTCATATAAAAAAAATAACTACGAAGGCGATGGCGGGGTCTGTTCGTTCGCTCAGACGACCCCGCCATCCCCTTCTAACCTAATGCCAACACTATTACCTGGTGGTATCGTTTAACTTTAAAAGACCCACCGTACCACCAGGGGTACGGCCAGGGGTACGGTGGGTCTGCAGTGATCTGTTCCGAGTCGGGAGTCGGGATGCCCAAGTTCGGAGATCACTTCGCTCGCTCTTGCACAAAATAACGGACTAGAAATTCGTTTTTACGAATTTTGACAAATGCAACTTAAATACGAAAGAATTTTGTGTAATTTAAGTTCCGTTTCAGGTAATTATGTGATTCACGAATATTCTTAGAAAATGATTTTAATATTTTGACGCAGCTCCGGCAGCTAAAATTGCATGGGGGCACTTGAGATAAGCCCCCTTGACACCTCCAAAGTGACAGACTCCTCTAATTCAGGCGACTTGATACTGTAGCGGTATCTACAATGCCACATGCGAACGCGTCATACTGACGTCACGCAAAATCCTGCATCTCACAAGCAGAGTTTAACGAGCATACAACGCAACATGAATCATCGGGCAGTTGCCCGCCAGATACAACGCCCGTCTGGTCAGAGGATCCTCCCTTTTCTATGGAGTGTGAGTGAACTTTACACCCTGTTCCTCATATCTCTATAATAGTAAACCCAACCCCAGCCAATTTACCACTCTTCATTCAAGCTTAAGGTCCACTCAAATCTGTGGTACTTTCTTCAAAAGACCATTATAGACATCAATCTACATGGTCTTCACATGATCTAGAATTTTTCCTCAGCATAGCTGTTCACAAGCACAACCATGCGACAGGCTATCTTATCGAAAATAACATAATTTGATAACCTGATTTGCTCTACACCAAACAGCTGTCCTAAGAACAGCGGTCGTTTTGATTCATTCTGACATTTTCGGGTTTAAGGTTTGTGAACAGCGTTTAGAGGACTCCTGCGATAACATTTATTGATGTTCGTTAACAAATGGTATGATTTCGTTTCGCAAGGATTGAAAAAATGGGCCCTCAGTCCAGATGCACGTGTTGTGATAGGTGTGCAGATCTCCGAGATCTGGAGATTACCGTCGAGGCTCAAGAAATAAAACAGCATCCCCGGTATTAACTTTATTAAGAAAATTCTATCCAATGTATCGTCTACGATTTTAGTACTAACACATATTAATATCACATTTAAAAATAGTTCTGGCAACACAACAAAAAAATTTTTTTTTTCTTTAAAAAATCTACGATTCAAATAGGGTGTCATGTCGTGAGGAAAGAAGTGAGTATGAATGTGTATGGGTATGGGTATACAGTGTCAAATTAAATTAGCTAGCGAAACTCCGCAGACGTGATGGTTATCGATATCTTTAAACACGACAAAATAAAAAAGATTTGATGTTTTTTTTGGGGTCAATGCCCGTTGCTACTTGAGGTGCGAGTTGATTAAATCTGTTTTAACGTGCACAAATATCGATAGCCACCGCGTGTGTGAAAATTACACAAAAAAAAAAAACGGATTGTTTTAAACTGATAACTCATTATACTTAATTATAGCGCGAGCAGGTGATGCGATGCGACGGAGTGGGACGGGGCCCGAAATTTCACGCGGACGAATTCGCGGGCCCATGCTAGTGTTTTATATAGAAGGCCTATTATTATTATCATCGTATTTTACCTGTGTTGCCAGTATTTGCAAATAAAAACGCGGCTCAGCCAGCGTTTTGTTTGTTGCTTATTTGATCACATTCTAAGAAATATAACAAGCGCATTATTATAACCAGTAGTATCATTATACAATATGTATCAGAAAGGCGTGGCCATATTGAACGGTGTGGAACAGATCATCACACTAAAAAACTTTCTTTACGAGACCAACATCGTAATCGCGAAAAAATTATCAACCGTCCCATACAAAACTTCAATGCCTTGACCCAAATGTATGAGACGGCTGATATTTTTTTCGTAATTACGATATGGTCCCATGGAGAAAGTTGTTCAGTTTGATGGTCTGTAGGTACCACATCCTTAAAGGGGATTGAAGATTTTTATATTATGGAGCCTGGCATAGCTACATTTCCGCCATTTTGTTTCTTTTTCAAAATGGCGGCCACGCACGAGTCTTAAATAAATTTACATTTCTGTTTACATTATATAAGTTTAATGTATTGCCGGCATTTTGAAAAAAAAATGGCGGACAGGTAGGTATGCCACGGACCTTCAAAGCCCTTTGACACCTTTCTGATAGACGCTGTACTTACAAATACATAATTTATCAATAAATGAGAATAAAAAATAAAAATAATAGAAATGTCATCTATACATTCGAACTATTGAGGGGCTTGTGGCTAAGTAATAACAGCCGCGCGGGTCGATCGATCAGGTTAAGCTACGCTTGCCGCGGTTGGTCTGTGGATGGGTGACCATCTTCACATACCAAGACCCCTCCGTGCCTCGGAAAGCACGTTAAGCCGTAGGTGCTGGCTGTCATTCGTCGATCTTTGACAGTCGTTACGGGTCGTCAGAAGCCCTAAAGTCTGACAACCAGTCTTACCAAGGGGTTTCGTATTACCCAGTAGCTGGGTTATGGAGGTTAGATAGGCAGTCGCTCCATGTAAAATACTGGTATTCAGCTGCATCTGGTTAGACTGGAAGCCGACCCCAACATAGTTGAGAAAAGGCTAGGCAGATGATGACATTTCAGACTATTTTAATGTTACAAACAATTAACTTTTTAAATATTATTTTTATTATGACATTGGTTGGTAACAAATTACTTCATAATTTTTAAAAAAATTCAACGCTATTACAAGAAACACAGAAAAAAATCAATCAAATAATTTAACGACTGATGACTGATGCGAGTGTAATAATTTCGCTGTTATTTAGTGCTACGTTTTTTTTAGGTTAAATTAATATGCTTATTTACTTTTATACAAATTAATTCTTACCAAAAAAAAAAACCATAATAAATTAACTTTTTAAACACATTTTGATACACAATTTTTAAAGTCAAATAATTTCTACTAAACCCTTTTTTTCTTGACTAGTAGATTAAGAGCATAGACAATAAGCATTACCTTCCTACGGGCCTCGCCGCGGTCGGGTAAAAAGCCTAATAATTCTCTTGTACGAGACTTAGGGCGAATTTCAGTAATGAAACTGAACGCGGTCAGTACATGTACACAGAGTTCAAGAGCTGTCAGTGTCATCATTGTAAGGGAATATCGAGCCATCTGAGAGCCTTCCGCCTCGCCTGGACACACGTTACCGTGGCCGACTTGGAAATCTCTAAACAAACTTCGAACCCAAGACGGCCTGAGCAAAGACAATCTCCACAGATGGCTCACGGACGCTCTGATCTCAAGTGCGTATGCGGCACCTCCCCACAGACAATGACTGTATAGTGCGCACACACACGAGCGACACGCGTCGACGACAGCGTCGAGGCAACTATAGTTTCTATATCCGTGTCTATTTTTTTTTTAAACTACGAGCTAACATAGCATTTTTACAATTTAAAGCCAGCTTAAAATCTATTCCTATGTTAAAATTATTGTTAGGATGCAGAAAAATATTCGGTTCAAATTTTAAATTAATGGAGTATAAACGTCATCAAAATTTTTTTTCTTCGTGCATCTTTTATTAGGTATGTAGTCAATCGTCTAAATTAAAATGTAACTTATATTATAATTCAACACACTAAACGTCAGATATGATTAATATTCTTCAGATATATGTACGTGAAATGTTGGGCCCAATGTTGGACAAACCGCTGATGTTGGCTTAGATGATTTTATCACTCCAAATACCAGCAAATTATCTGCAACAAAATTAAAATGGAATCTAAACTCATAACCAAAGGATTAGCATAATTAGCCACGGACCAACCTCGGCAAGCGTAGCTTGACCTGATCTATTGACCCGTGCGGGCCGTGCGGCTGTTATTACTTAGCCACAGGCCCCTCCAAAAGAAAAAAAAACCAGTGCGAGGCCAAAAATCCAACAAATCAAACATAATTTTTTTATAAAAAAAGATGGACTCCACGCCACGCATATCGAAAGTGATGCACAGTAAGTCTGCCGGACCGTTTGTACAAACACGCCTCAGGCTCACATTTACATCATAGTATTCCGACCGGCCGCCATTACGTGACACGACAGCGTCAATCGTCAATCACGCACACATAGATCGGTACGGTGCGCGGAGACCATCTTTTTTTCTTGTTTTATTAATGGTGTAACTGACCCGACTTTGTTTTATACATTGTGTCAGGTTAAACGAGGGACAGTATACGAGTACTCATAAAAATTAACAACTTTTAATATGAGGCGGACACAAAAATATGAAAAAAAAAAACAGCTGCGTTCCCTACATTTTGCCCAGTTACGCGAACATATAGAGCGACTGGTTTTATTTTCTCGATTTCAGTGTTGGTCTCTTAGTAAAAGTTGTTCATTTTCATGGGTACTACACTCCCTTAAAGTATGTCCCTCGTTTAACCTGACATACTGTATATATAGATTTCTAACTGAACAGACAGCTGTGCTGCTGGACAGTTTGTTGCGCCAATTCTTCTCCCCAGCGAAAGCACTAGAAAGTGGTGAAGGGCGGGCGTTTTGGGGGACTGTCTTATAAAATGTTGACGTTCAAAAAGTGCTGATTCTCAGCCTAGTTTAAATAAATGACTTTTGATTTTATAATTTACTAGCAGCGATCCCGGGTTGTCGATCCCGTGAGAATATCGGGATAAAAAGTATCCTATGTGTTACTCCTGGTTATAAACTATCCGTGTGCCAAATTTCATTCAAATCCGTTCAGTGGTTTGTGTGTGAAGAAGTAACAAACATACAAACACACTCACAAACTTTCGCCTTTATAATATTAGTGATGTGCTAGTGTGACTTATGTATTTAATAAACTTACGTGAGAAAAGCGATCATTCGGCAACTTTTCGGCAGTTGGGGCACGTCTGCTTCTCCTGCAGCCAAGGCATGATACAGTCCGTGTGGAAATTGTGCGCACACGGCAGTGACGTCACATCCTGGTTTCGAAGCATTACGTCGAAGCAGATGGAACACTCCTCGAGGGTCCATGAGCGCTCGCGGCTGAAAATTAAAAAGAAAAAGTATTTATTGTGACTCGTACAGAAGATATAAACACAGTGTGTAATGTTCCCACTGCTGGGACACAGGCCTCCTCTCTGTAAGAGGGAGTGGGCCGTAAGCCGTAATCCACCACGCGGGCCCAGTGCAGGTTGGCAGATGTCACATGTTGTAGGACATGCCGGTTTCCTCACAATGTTTTCCTTCACCATTTTGAGAGCAGTGTTTATTAAATAATTTACACAAAATAAAGTGTCTGCCTCTGCTTGGGTTGGACACACGACCTAGAACTCGTAAGTCGTGGTTGTTACGACTGCACTGGGCCACCATCGCATACTGTTGACAGTACCAAAGTATGTTACATGCATCCATGCTTTACAGACTACTTTTAAAGAATTCAGTAAGGCATACATTGGTGCCGATTCTGTTGTTCACAAACTAAACTAAATTTAAGTTCAGTGCATCTTTTTCTTTCTATTTCATTAAGAAAGGGACAGAAGATACATGTTAGTTTAGTCCTGTCAAATTAATCAGCGCCTGACGTAAATTGACGTAATTTTAGTGGGCAAGTTTTTAATCACGGTCCTTTTCTTAATGAAATAGAAAGAAAAAGAGGCACAGAACTTAAATTTAGTTTAGTTTGTAAACAAGGAAATCGGCATCTTTGACTAAAAGCCTTATTACACTACACGATATTCAGGGACCATTTCCCTAAATCAGGATGGTGAAATAAGAGAAAGGGAGGAAGAGCCCATATAAAAAAAACACATCCCCTAAATATCGGGCACTAAATATCGTGTAGTGTAATAGGGGTTTAACATAAATCACACACTAAGGATGGGAAATCCCCATCCGTGTTCCTTCCTTAGCCCTTTATGTTCCGGGGTAGCGGTAACACACGTCGCCTGTCGGCACAATAGTGAAGTTGGTACCTACGTATCGGATAAAAATTAAAGATGCTAATGTTCAATACACATACGTAAAAACATAATAATATGCTTTTACGTATTTTGACTCTTTGGTCCAGTATCGTGTAAAAGGAATACACGATTCAATGATTTTTTTCTCCATACAAAAAAAATTGCAAAGTTATATCATTTTTTTTACTTTTCTCGACACCACGGCGTAACGCTTAAGAGTTATTCAATGGAATTTACTTTAAAACATAGAGAATTATCATATCGTAGTTTACTCAAAGTAATTTTAAATTTAATTCATTTATTTTGTTAAAAAAGGAGTAAATTCGTTTTGGCACATACGTGGTTTTATTCCGAGCGCACGCACATTATAGCCATGACTCTTCGTTTGCGTTGCAAAAGTAATTTAATTGCATCACTTTCGCTCGCTTGGTAAGTTTTCGAGGATTTTAGATATTCGAGGTAGCGCCTTAAGGAAAAATATATTTTCTATTGACATGACAAAACCAATTGACATTTTATTGACATGACTAGTGACCACAATGTTAAAGAGGGAGCTGTTTATGTACCCACTTCAATAGGGATAACAACTAATATTAGAAATGTTAGAACAAATAATAAATTGAAGACTTTTAAAAAGCCTGGCGTATACTGTCGCGCAATTTTGTTTTTTTTTTTTTCAAAATGTCGGTCACACATGAAACGTTTTTAAAACGATCGCAGACATCAATCCAAACGGAACAGATTACAGGATTACAGGACGAAACCCCGTAAAACGTCACGTTTCGTGAAAATGTCGTGAGGAGAGTATTGATTATGAATGTCGATGGCTATAAAAGTAGGGGAAGACCAAAGAAACGATGGATGGACTGTGTGAATGATGATATGGTTAGAAAGGGAGTGACTACCGAGATGACGACTGATAGAGAAGTATGGAAGAAAAAGACATGTTGCGTCGACCTTAAATAAATCGGGATAAGGGCGAAAATAAAAATAACGTCAAAGACAAAGACAATCATTCGTCGGATATGTTAGGTACAAAATTGGTTAGTATTTATAGTTATGTTCATGACATCCGTCACGCATTCCTATTAAGGCAACTGCAATCATAATTATGAGTCATTACAACATTACAAATCACATGCAACAGTCAATCAATCTGTCTGCCTTTTCCCAACTATGTTGGGATCAGCTTCCAGTCTAATCGGATGCAGCTGAGTATTTTACTTGAATCGACTGCCTGTCTGACCTCCACAACCCGGTTACTGGGTAACACGAAACGAAACAACCACAATTCGCATGCATTCAAATATTAGAATCAAACAAAAAAAAAGTTGCTTTTTGTTAATTTAGTTTCTTAAAAATAATATTCTTACAACGCTTGTTGCCTTAAAATAGACGTTTGCCTTTCTTCAGCCCTGAAAATCATAAAAAAAATATCCCTTTACACAATACTGTAGCGCCGAGAGTCGAAAATATAAGTTTTTTTTTTAAGCGCTGCGATTCTTCCATGACGTGTAGCATGACCACCTTAGAAACGGGTTTTGTCGATGGAAGAATAGACAAAATGACAGATTGTAGAAAGATTTCTATCGTCTTAAGACGGCGCTGACTAAACGCCGACCGCGCAGTGGCGCGTGGCGCCCTCATCATTTGTTTGGTTATTTCTTTTATTTTAGAATGAAAATGCAGAAAATAAGCACGTTAAGTTGTGCTCCACAAGATTAAACGTTCATAATTATTATAAACGGTAGTTTTACATTATTTAGTTTTATTATAATTTAATTTTCATTCTAAAATAAAAGAAATAACCAAACAAACGATGAGGGCACCACTAGGCGGTCGGCGCCGACTTAAGAGAGTTACTCCGTACGGCATTTCATACAAACTTTCAAGCCGTTGTTTTTCGAAATGAATGAACCGATTTTAATGAAACTTCATACGCATAAGCAGGATACAAAGGTCTAAAAAGTTAGCAGAGAACATTTTCGAAAAATAGTGTTACAGCCAAATTAGACCGCGTTTAAAGTTTCCATAGAAACAGAGATTTCCAGTTATATTTTTTTAAATAAGACATTTCGAAAATGTGTGTGTGTTATGTGTTGTTTGTTGGTATATTGATTTTAAAATTTGCTCCCGCTATGGAAATAATAAAAAAAAAATTGACTTCATAGAAACGCGAGTCTACAGGTCGCCCCGTGCTCGGACAGAAGAGATGTCGAGTTGGATACTCAGACCAAATAAAAAACCAAGAAAGAGCACTGAGAACGATACAGTGAAGCATGCTAAAACTACACCTCCGCTCTGTGCATACACGCTCACACGCACACATTTACAATCAAACTACACCTCACTAAGCGCACACATGTTTACGAAACCGGCCTCACTTTACTGTTGACAGCCCACTGTTTTGGTTTTTTATTTGGTCTGAGGTTGGATAGAAAATGTCTATTCTTGATAGAATAGAGACAGAATTGGTCATGCCTCATGCTACGCGAGCTGCTGGATTCTCAATGCTCAGTTCAACACCTAGAGTTGAAAATCCAGTGAGCGATAAAATCCCGCCACGATATTTTTACGCCCCTGGACACGGGGGTTTAAGATTTAATCATATTGTTTAAGGTGAATGCGCAGTGGTAGCCCGCGAAATTCAATGATTCTTACGTTTTTTGGAATTACGCAATCGTCCCGCAGTTCACACGTATCACAACCAAACCACATCGCAGCGGCAAAATGTTGTCAAACAGTGGTTCCGTGTGAATATTGTCGCTGCAGCTTCTTGTAGTTGCGTTGTCGCTAGTAGTTGCGATGCGGTAATGTTGTGGCTAGTGTTTGCAGACATATCGACTCCGGCTGTGACAGTGTCGTCGCGTCGGCGCAACGTTGTGGCTGCGATGTCGCCTGAATGTGGTCGCTACCGCCCACAACATTGATTCAGACGGCCAAATGTGGTCCGTGTGAATAGTCTAAACATTTTCATACAAATAAGCGCCCGTCCAGGTGGTGTGGTTGTGTTGTGGTTGAGGCGTCGTTGTGATGTGGTTGTCGTGTGGTTGTGGTGTGGTCGTGGTGCGGTTGTGGAGTAATTGTGGAGTGGTTGTGGCGTGATTGTGGTGTGATCGGGCCCTTAAGTTAAAACATCAAGTTACAGAAAGAGACAGTCACACGGTATATTGATATTTTAAATTATTTTACATTGTAAAAAAAAAAATACCCCACACCAGTTTAAAAAAAGGTTAAGTATAAAAAGGACTGCCACAATTTTTTTAAAAAGAATCAATATTTATGAAATCGATTAACAATTGCCGGAGATACCGCGTACCTAACAGACATACAAAAAAAAACATACAGTCGAATTGAGAGCCTCCTCCTTTTTTGAAGTCGGTTAAAAATTGTGTTAAATACTGTTCGGTGGTGCCCTTCATGTGCGAGTCCGACTCGCTACTGACCACTTTTTTTTTTTTTTGTGGGAAAGACCATTTCGTAGTTCTACCTCTGTGTGGTTGTAGTCTGTAGTGCTATTCTGTAAAAATCTCACCGTGATAACTCAGGTGAAGTGAGCTTAAAGTGAGCTGTCATTAGTGTCAATCCCTATAGAATCAGATGGAATGACAGCTCACTTCACCTAACTTCTCACGGTTCAACCGGCTGCTTAACCGGTCTTGGGTGTGGGTGCCTCAATGGATAAAGACACACGCTAAGGGCACCCCCTGTGGGGTACGGACCTGGGCTTAGGACGTCGCTGGGAGAGGGCGAAAAGGGACAGGCTGGATAGAAATTATTTAGGGACGAATTTAAAGCAAGATTCGAGTTTCGAGGGTCGGAGCAAAAATGTGTCAAGTTTAGTAAACCATCATAAAATAAACAAAATATGTAATAAGACAGTTTATAGTACAGAAGCCAGCACGTCAAGCTACCAGACTTTGAACCCATAGACTTATAAAAAAAGATGGACTCCGCGCCACGCATATCGAAAGTGAACCACAGTAAGTATCGGACCGCTTGTACAAACACGCCTCACGCTCACTTTTACATCATAGTATGCCGACCGGCCGCCATTACGTGATACGACAGCGTCACTCGTCAATCACGCACACATAGATCGGTACGGTGCTTCACTTTCGATATGCTTGGCGCGGAGTCCATCTTTTTTTAAAGTCTATGTTTGAACCCTATACTTAAGCGATAAAGTTGAAAATCTATTACAGAATTTTGACAGATTGTAGTAGCTTGATGTGCTGGCTTCTGTGCGCTCCGACAAAGTCAGGTAAATGAATTTATTGAGAGGAAATGCTGGTCGTTTCTCCATAGAAATGCTCTCGGCTGTTTTCTTTCTGGTTAATTACCATAAATAAATGATAAATGATAAATATTAACTATACTTGTATGTCCCTGTGTTTTCCTTTTTGATGATACATTATCATTTTTATAAGCACTAGAACCCTCAAAAAATGCCGATTTAAACCGCTGTCAACAGAGGAATAGTGTACAAATTTGACAACTATTAATGAAGAAAAAAAAACACAGGGACACAGTATATATCCTTCTTATTCAGTATATGAAATATCTTTTAAATTGGTCCAATATTGGAGGAGGAAATAGGCGAGAGCCAAACCTCGAATTATGACTTTTACTTAGGATTTTTCAAAAGTCTATCCGACCGCATTTCCTCTTAAGCAAATTGACCACAAACTTACAATAATGCCCGTACATATTCAAATCACAACTTAGGCTCGGCGCAAACGGGCCACCGACCACAGCCACTGGTGGCCAGCGACACACACTTTTTCATATATTTTGTATAGACGCGCCGCACACGTGTAGCTGGCGGCGGCCACTTGTTGCAGGAGTGTCCGCGACTCGCCACTTGTGGTCGCTACGGGCCACACAAGACACCCGCCACTGTCTCACTGCTCCACCCCCCGCGCAGTTAACCGTTAGACGTTCTACGTATCGCACGCGTCACCACGGAGCACGACGCCTCAATGGATGTCGGAGTCCATCGTAAGACTGCGCAGCAGAGAGCGGGTTATAAAATGTGGCGGCTTAAGAACACCGGTGGCTGTCGCTCGCTTCTGACTCTGTTACAAATGTGGCGGTAGCGCCCGACAGCCACCAGTGGCTGTGGTCGGTGGCCCGTTTGCGCCGAGCCTTACTGTCATTCTTTGACGTTGAAATATACAACGAGCCGCTACAATGGTGACCTTGATTTAACACACGGGTAGGCCTAGTTAACAGTAATCATAAATAAAAAATATCCTAATACCCTACTAATCCATACCCATCATCACCTGCCAGCCTTTTCCCATCTATGTTGGGGTCGGCTTCCAGTCTAACCGTATGCAGCTGAATACCAGTATTTTACATGGAGCGACTGCCTATCTGACCTTCACAACCCAGTTACTGGGTAATACGATACCCCTTGGAGACTTAGACTTTCGGGCTTCTGACCTGAAACGACTATCAAGGACCCACGAATGACAGCCGGGACCACGTGCTTTCCGAGGTACGGAGGGGTCTCGGTATGTAAAGATGGTCACCCATCCACAGACCAACCGCGGCAAGCGTAGCTGACCTGTGCGACTGCTATTATTATTAATTATTAGCCACGGGCCCCCCCTACTAATCCATACTAATATTATAAATTCGAAAGTAACTCTGTCTGTCTGTATGTTACCTTTTCACGCCTAAGCCACTGAACGGGATTGCATCCCGGGGAGGGACATAGGCTACTTTTTGTCTCAAAAATATTCCTAAAGGGGAGGATATAGGGGATGAAAGTTAGTATGGGAAACCTGTTATTTCTTAAGTTAGGGTTATGAAAATTCAAATTTCCGACTTCCACGCGGGCGAAGCCGCGGGCAAAAGCTAGTACTACAAATGTAAAAGTTTGTAAATATGTTTGGATGTTTGTTACTTCTTCACGCAAAAACTACCAAACCGATTTGGATGAAATTTGGTACACAGGTAGTTTATAACCAGGATAAACACATAGGATACTTTTTATCCCGATATTCCCAAGGGATCGAAAGTAACGCGGGTGAAACCGCGGGGCGCTGCTAGTAAACATAAAATACTTTGAAAATTCCGCCTGCGCCGCTCGACGACATAGGGCTCTCTCTCTTTCCTTCAATCCTTCTACTCTTTTAACGTTATTCGTTTTAATTTAATTGAGGCGCTACAGTTGTTCAAGTACAGGTTGCTCCAAGATGCTATTTCAGAAAATTAAAAAAAAAATCCTTACTGATATTATAAATGCGAAAAGTAAATTTGTTTGTTTTTACCTTTTCACGCCTAATCCACTGAAATGATCATCAGGAAATTTTGCATATACGTTGTCAGGGGTATAGAAAAGGACACAGGATACCTTTCATCCAGAAAAAAAATACTGTTCCCCATAAAAAGAACAATAACTTTCGACGGTCACAATTCCTTTAGGACGCTAGATGGCGCTACGTGTCTTTCGAATCATGATTGAAATATGACCCGACTTCTGAGCAGTATTCTAACAATAACAAAGAGTAGGTAATAGGCTTGCATGCATTCACGACAGTATAATGCTTTTAACAGAAAACCGTACACGAGTGTTATATTAATGTCGCCATTAAAGCGGCACGCTGTATGGAATGTCTACAACACGGCAAGTGTCAATTTGCTTAGCAAATAATTTTCCCAGTTGTACATTAAGAACTTACTTTTTTTTTCTAGGACTGACGAGATTTCCTATTATACCAATTAACGAAGAAATAGAAGAGCTGGAAGTTTCTTCAGGCACTCCGAGGGACGAGGTTGTGATGTCCCATTCATTTTCTGAATCGGACGCCATATGAGCTGAATCTTGTGTTACCAAAATATTCTGCACTTGCGTATGCCCAGTTTCAAGCAAATGGGCAGCTATATTCACAACATCAGACGTAAAAATGGAATCGGGATCACCTAAATAATATATTTCGTGCATATCTGATGCCATTCCAGATATGGAGATTTCAGAATCAACAAGAGAAGTTGAAATGTCAGAATCATCAGGAGAGGACTCTGAATCACTTTCAGAAGATGAATCACTCTCGTCCATATTTAATTCTTCTTCAGGGTTGGATTCTACGGAGATCACAGAGTTTTCTTCGGTGAAACTCATGTTTGAATATGACGAGCTGTCCATACTGGTGTCTGAGGTTTCGTGTTCCGAAATTGTCGTGTATGACGTATCCGATTCAGATATATGGCTGATGCAGTGGAATAGAAATACACTATGTTATGAAAAACAAATATTGAATAAAAGAAAACCTAGTCTCCGTGTTTTGACAGCGCAGCGGTTGTATTGACATCAAAAAACAAAAAATTAACGTACCTTTACGTTATTTTTTTGTTTTAGACTAGAGCATTTACTTGTAAGTTTGTAACAGAACATCGAGCATTCGACGTTTTACAGTTTTATCAAACCGCACTTAAAACACGACACTCGATGTTTTGTTACAATCTGATTTTCTCGAACAAAGGCACAAGCAATCAAGAACGCACAATCATCAACAATGAACGCAAATTAGAAATTGAAATTTTTTATTTATCATTTTTATTGCAATCCATGATTCTTGCAGATATACAGCAATATGTTTGGTATTATTAACGGGTTTGTATGGAAGCCGCCCAGTGACTGCTCTGTTTATTTTAATCATCATCTGCCTAGCCTTTTCCCAACTATGTTGGGGTCGGCTTCCAGTCTAACCGGATGCAGCTGAATACCAGTATTTTACGTGGAGCGACTGCCTATCTGACCTCCACAACCCAGTTACTGGGTAATACGATACCCCTTGGTAAGACTGGTTGTCAGACTTTCGGGCTTCTGACGACCCGTAACGACTGTCAAAGATCCACGAATGACAGCCGGGACCAACGGCTTAACGTGCTTTCCGAGGCACGGAAGGGTCTCGATATGTAAAGATGGTCACCCATCCACAGACCAACCGCGGCAAGCGTAGCTTAACCTGATCGATCGACCTGTGCGGCTGTTATTATTTAGCCACGGGCCCCTCTCTGCTCTGTTTATATTAATAGCCTCTCAAATTAGGTCTTGAGAAATCTTTCTTTTTAGTCTAGCGAATGTTTGGGTGTTCATCAGGTTTACTGCTAGCATGTTTGGATGGTTTGTGATTCGCTCTTTGTACACTTTTGTCCTTTCTGAAATTTCTTCTATAACAGTTTTGATACCGAGGTTCTGATGGTGTGTCTTATTTGAGACATACCAAGGTGCGTTCGTTATATTAGATGGAAATTATCAAGAAAATGCTCTAGTGTATTTTCACCTTAATATATTACACTGTGACAATTGTGACTTATGTAGTCCATTATTGCACGGCGTGAAATTAGAGCCCGAGGGCGCTACACACCGTGAATTAATAGATTACTTAAGTCACAAGTATCATATACTATTTTATAGCTTGTGTGACAAACTCGCACTTAATTCACACTTTTCTGTGTAAAAGTGGACTATGTAGGTCACAGAAAAGCGTGGCTTAAATGCACGTTTAGGTCATACGGTGCTATAAAAATATGTAATTTACGACTGCTTTAACTTAGATGTTACTGGAACTATTTTTTTCAGGAAAACCCGGAAGTGGTGGACTTTTTTGTGACGTCATACTTAGTATCTGGGTTAAGTAAGATTTTAACAATAGTTTTCTTCAACTACCTACCTAATAATAAAATATTCAAAATGTCTGAATAATAGGTAATTTAAAGTGGCATTTAAAAAAAAAACTTTATAAAAAATTAAGTTTTTTTTTTTTAAAAGCTCCTTAATTTTCATAGATAAAATGTGACATTTACAGGCCAGTTCCAAAGGAGACTTGCTGTGCTCTTTTCAATAATGATTTAATTAATGGTAAATAAATAAATTATTAGTAAAGAAAATATTGAACTCAAACTCAAACTCAAAGCATTTATTTCAATTAAACCATTTACAGGCACTTTTGAATTGTCAATAGGTCAGTCAGAAAATATGAAGCTAGTTGCCCATTCCAAAGCGTAGGTACCTATGGAGAAGAACGGGCAAGAAACTCCATGGACACTCTTTTAAATTATATTTTACAAAAATATTAGTTACATCATTAATGTTGAATTTATAATTATATGTGAGAACGATGTAAAAAAAAAGAATATTCGTACGCGTTAAAGTGTCCAGAGTACAGAAAATAGTACTTAACAGAACAATAATCCAAAAGTAAAAAAAATTAAAAAATTAAAAAGCCTCAAAAATAAATAGGTACCCACTGATTCCAGTTAATAGTATAATGATTACATACCTGTTTCTAAACAATCCAAAGAAATCCATTTTGATACAGATATTTAAAAAAAACACAATAAAAAAAAATATTTGCCATCAAAAAGTCACAGACGGGAGAGGACGTAAAAAAAATGGAGAATTTAGAAACATAAAGCATAAAATTATTATTTATCGAGGGTAACGAAACAAAAATGCGATTTCCTACCTGCCGTACAATGCGAAATCGTGCCAAGCAAAAGCGCCTAACCCAAAATAAGTCTTATAGAAATACTTACAAGGTTTGTTGTCGTTCACAGCTCCAATCGCTGGATGAACCTTCAGAACTTGGGTTTTCTTGTCTCTTGTTGAAGAAATAGTACAGGGCCGCGCCAACCCCGACGCCTATCGCCGCGGCTGCGACCCCGAGGCCACGGCTTGGGCAGCTGTTTTTATTACGATCTTCCTCGCGAACACTCATTTTTAAATTATTTTGAACTGCGTATTTTTTGTTATGAAAATAAAATTAGTTTCGTTTTGGACTAGTTGTCAATGTCAAAGTTGACGTTGTTTGTCTATGTTATGAGCTGTCGAAACGTCACGTTCCGATCTACAAAAATTGGAACGCGTCCACATTTTTAGAGTTTTCATTTGGTTTTTTTTTTTTTTGTTTGTATTTTATTTTGCTGCTGGAATATAAAATAAATTCTGGCATAATAATAATTCGATCATACAAATTGCCAATGGCTATGGTTTGGGCCATGTTTGGGCTTTACATCCCATTATAATTTATATGAATAAGCAAGTAATATATCAAAATTATTATTATGGTAATTCTGAGCGAGGTTGTGACTTTTTTTCAATCGTATTTTCAATTGAATCATCTTAATTTTTCTAATCTTTTATTTTTATTATAGATTTATACTTAGCAATATTCTTATCATTTCAAAACTTCTATTTTTGCTTGAGTGAAATGGATCTCATTTCATTGTATGTACTAACTTTTTATGTCAACAAAAGTTTATTCTTGCTTTCACATTGCTTTCTTGTTCGGGGAATTACGTCGAATAGATAAGGAAATTAAAATAGGGAGAGGAATAGAAAGAGTCATATTCGAGTGTATTTTGTTTTTATCTATAGTTCGTCGAAAAAAGTTATTCTCGAAGCAAACTTTAGGACGTAAAAAAAAAGTTACTCTAGTGTAGAATCTCCTTGGTAACAAAATAAAATTTTATTTCTTTGCGAAAGTGTTCTGAGTTGGCTTCTGTGTTCATCGATCATAAGGTTTTATTTAGGTATTGCACGTAAGTTTTTGTTTATATTTATATATTCAGCTCATCTAAAATTAAATGCATGACATAGATAGAAATACATATTGATGTTTGTAGTTTGACCATTTTTCTATCTACATCATCGCAGTTGTTTTGATGAAGACTGCCAATTTTAATGTACCTACCTACTTTCCGTCTATACACAGATTAACTAAGTAGGTGGGTACCTAATGAGTTAATTACATAATATGAATAAACCTACATAAGAACGATCATTATTTTGAACACGTCACGCGTCGCGTAGAAATACCAAGTAGATAACAAGTAAGCATGCCTTACAATCTTACTCGTAGAAACCCTGCAACAGCATTGTGATAACCCAACTTATTACAGATGACATGTACAAAAGATATATTTCCAGCTGGTTATTAGCTTTACAATTTCGTAGTATAATAATCTGTCAGTTTAGTATTGTACAATCAGAGGCGCTAGTGTGGCGTATAATATAGGATAATAAAAAATATTCAAAATATAATACTACACTAAGGTTTACAATGTTCTCCCTAAATAAATGGTATAATATTAGTAGTACTGTTAAGAATGTGTTGCCATAATTAATTCATTATTTGCTACATAGAAGTTTGATTAGTTCTATTATTGGAGATAAGCAAAGAGTGTTTATTGTAAATATAGGGTTCGTTAGAATAAATTAAATATAAACATACGTGTCCATGATGATAAGTCATTTTTGCTGATAAAATTTTTTAAATAAAAAGGTCTTACATACTTTGGTAAGAATTTAGAGATATTTAAATATATGCCCTGGCAGCACTGGCAAGTAATAAACAAAAATGGCTGTTGTTGTTTTGATGTCGTTCTGCTGTGAATGCTGTGATCGTTCGTTGTCTGCTGTGATCGTTCGTTGTACCTATATCCCCCTTACTAATAAACATTGTGTATCGTCTGTATAGTTACACAACGCTTTGTCTTCTGTCGATAATCAAATTACTGACGACTGAAAGAGAGAAATCGGTGTGTAACTATTCGTCTGATATAATACGTTTATTAGTAAGAGGGTGTGTAATTTAAATAATATCTAAATATGTTGTAGTAAACAGATTTTGAATACTTATATCGGTATAATTTTACTATCTCTGTTATAGAAAACAGTTGGACCATGAATGGATCTAGGTCGCGCAATTATAATACTGACACGGATGTAGTTTAGTATTTTAATCGCAGAGGGCGCTTTTTTAATGTTATCGTTCAAATCGCGCAAGATGGCTCTCTATTTCCGTATATACAAAGTACTCTTTGCAAGTAAGCATTTTTGGTTTATGTCTAACATGTAATGTAGTACGGAAGCTACGAAAAACTAAGAAGTACCGAAGGCCATTTATGGTAAATACAATGCAGAGTATAATAAATACGGGAGGTATGTACACAGGCTACACATCAAGCTATACATAACCAGTATAAGCTGACTTCTGATTGTACGAAAAATCTATACAATACGAGGTCAGCGAAAACTGGAAATGTATAGCTTGATGTGTAGCCGTGTGTACAATGACTGACACAATTGTTGTTTTTATGTACCGTAAAGTGTACGCACCATTGCAATGTTTGGCATGAATAAAATTGTTGATCGAAATTCGAAGCATGAATATAATGCCACGTCAAGTTAGGTACTTAGACAATACAATTCCAGTATAAGGCTTAGCATGCACTGACGTGCGTTTTTTAACGACTCTTACAATATTGCGCGCATTGCCCTGCTGCTAATCTTGTATGGTAGTCCATTACGACGCGACTACGACGTGCGGGGGACCAACATAATTAGCCGATAAAGCACCAAACAAATGCGAGTCGAGAGTCTGGCGAAGTGCACGCGATTTACGCGCGTATTTTAAATTCTCGCGATGCTTGACGCAATGTAGTGATGACCAGTAAGTACCTCGCCAACGCGAATATGAATTCGTGCGAAATGATTCGCAGCGAATTCTCTCTGGACAAGGTCTAATGGTAATTGGAGCAGAAAAATTCATTCCCAAATGCTCGCACGTTGGTACCTACGCCTACGCTCTTTCTGAACGCAAAAAACGCAACGTACGCGCGTAATATGACAGCTTGGCTCTTTCGGACTAAGTGTGCCAAAGAGATTTATGATATAGATTTAAGACATAGATATAATAATAATTTAATGTCTCTCAAGTGTGCATACACACGAGTGACACGAGTCGACACGCATCGACGGTTGCAGTTTTTCGTCAATCTGTGAACAATAGAAATGTACAGACGCCAGCACATCAACCTACCCGAAACTGTCAAATTTTCCCAATCAACTTTGAACCTTATGCTTTAGCGATAAAGTTGAAAATCTATAAAAGAAATTTGACAGATAGTAGTAGCTTGATGTGCTGGCGTCTGTACTAGGGAGGGACGCGCACTGCGGAAAAAAATCACTTGAGAATTAGCTTGCAAATTTTTTGTATTTGCGATTTTATACTTAACTAAATCGCAACGATTAAAATCGTAGTGCGCGCATAGCCTAAACTGAACTCAGTTGTACGAAAAGCCTATCCTATTAGAGGTTAGGTTATAGCTACTGGAAATGCATAGCTTGATATGTGTAGGTCAAAATCAATCTGCCTTTCCCAACTATCTTGGGGTCGGCTTCCAGTCTAACTGGATGCTGCTGAATACACACATGGACTGCCTCTGGCCTCCACACACAACTTACTAAGAGATATGTAGGGTATCCCAAGTGTCCCAACAAGAGCGCTGGATTTAATTTAAAAAAAAAAACATTTTTATTTCATCACAAAGAAAAACAGTTATAGAGAAAACGTTATAGATGTCGTGGTATGGAATTGACGTGGTTTCGAAGTAAGGAATCATATTGAATCAGAGCCCAGGACGGTCGAAATATGTGTAATTTTCCAGGTGACTAAAGATGGAGAAAGTAATCGTAATTGGAGTGGCAGCGTTGGTGGCAGCTATCACCATAGCTGTCGAATGGTGGCAATACCGTCAGGTGCCCAAAGCATACACAGCGTATGGGCAACAGAGACCAAAAAACGACTGATCACGTAAGTATGACAGCATAATAATGTATACCGTGTTCACGATTTACTTTCCAATCATGTAAACAAATATTTGGTTTTGGAAAAACAACTTTAATTCTATGTCAACGAGTGTCGGCGGCAGCCGCTCATGTACTTGAGCACCGTAATCAAATATACGAGCGTAGCCGACACACGTGGGCGGTTGCAGTTGCCTCTGCCGTCGACCGTCGACGCTTGTCGCTCATGTGTAAGCACACATAAATATAACCGACGTGGCAGTTTTGACACTGGATCGTTGCCCTTGCATTTGACAGGACCGTAATGTCAATAAAAATAGCCCAGTGCGAGTCAGACCACCGCACAATATTTTAACACTACATCATCATCATCTGTCTAGCCTTTTCCCAACTATGTTGGGGTCGGCTTCAAGTCTAACCGGATGTAGCTGAATAACAGAAATAAATATTAACAATGTAATATTTTAACACTACATTTATAGTTTTTAAATAGAAACACGTTTCTTGTATGTGTGAAAAAAGGGCGCAGGTATTATTTCTGCGGCCACAGACACTCTAGGGTCCCCTTGGGCTCGGAATCAAAAAAAAAAGTAAAAAATACATTTCTAATAGCCAGGTGAAAAAAAACCGCTCCAAATTTATTATTTTTATTTTGTTACAGATGCAGTGCCTGAAATCTAGAGTAGAGTAATCCATCACATAATTATTAATATCACAATTATTTTAAGAAAATAAGGTGCATTTGTGTCGCTGCTGGTCCTAAGTTACCCCGTGGCCACAAGCTGCACGCTCAGCGACACGCGTCTTGCGACGGCGCAGACGACTGCGGAGACAAAAAATGAAAGAAATTGTTTGAATGATTGACAAACTAAGTCAGATGGCCAGTCTCAACCGACGGCGCCCGTTCACGGACATGACGCGTGGGCACGGACATTTTATGAGGAACAGAATGATCCAAATATCTGAGGTAAACTAACTTTAGAAGGACTGTAGGTGTTAGATTTATGACTGACTATGCTCGAGCTTATAGATAAGTACTAATAAACCTAACGTTTAAAAATAATTCATGTAAAACAAAATTATAAAGCCTGTTTTTGTTAAATATAATATAAATGATATTTGTACCTACTTCATAATGGCAAAACTATCCTGTACTAAAAAAAAATTGGCTCAACTGATGTCAAAATTGGCTTATATTAAATTGATGTCAAAATTGACTCATTTTAAGCTGATTTCAAAATTGGCTCATACTAATTTGAAGTCAAAACTGGCTCTTATTTCGCTGATGTCTAAATTGTTAGCAAAGTAAACCGGTTATTAGTTACGAACAACATTTCCTCATACTAATTAGTTGTCTTTAAGCTAAATGGATCTCAAAATTGGCTCATTAAAAGTTGGCATAAGTTATACTAATGTTAAAATAAGCCAATGATATTATTATAGCCTATGTATATTGCTATGTTATGAACTAAGTACAGAGGCCAGCACATCAAGCTACCCCAATCTGTCTGGCTTCTGTACCTACAATATACGTCTAATATTTTAAGGCCTTTAATTATTCACTGCAGGGCAAAAGCCTCTTCTCATTCTTAGAAGTAAGGATCAATTTTGCTCAGAACGTGTTGACGGTTTCAGACCGTTTATACGTCCTGAGGGTCTTAACAAAGTGATATTCTATCAGCGCTGATGATGACGGACAAGTCAAAACGTATTGAATTGACATAAGCTACCGGAAAACTTCCGCATAATTCTATCGAAACTCTTTGTAGAAAATACGAAACTCTTTGAAAGCGATTGCCACTTGTCTCGAAGATGCGTAAAACAGTAACAACAAAACAATCATAATTGTAAAAGGGTCTAATGGCGCATGGCCAAAATCGAAACTAACGCCATCATCTTATTATACTGATGTTAAATTGGCTCATATCATACCGATGTTAAATTGGCTCATATCATACCGATGCTAAAACGGTTCATATTATACTGATGTTAAATTGGCTCATAATAAACTGATGTCAAAATTGGCTCATTTACCCATATCAAAATTTACGCATTTACCGATATCAGAATAGCTCATTTTACACTGATGTTAAATTTCATATTGCAAAATTGTCGTATTGTCAGGAACGCATTCTTGCGACGGCCGGTCTGTACCTATCTAAACAGGGTCAAATTAAATTAGCTAGCGAAATTTCACGCACGTGATAGGTATCGATAACTCAACTCGATAAAACAAAAAATAATGAATTTGAGTTTTTTTTTTTGTGGGGTCAACGACCGCAATTAGTGTTATCAATTGATATATTAGTTAAACAAATCAGCTGTTTATTGTGTAAACCTTAGACGCGATGGGTGAAAACAGATAATTAGTCTTAACTCATGATTCAAGCTACAAGCGATAACTAGGCAGTGTTGTTAACTAGAAATTACACTTTGTAACTATAAATAATGTATTATAATTTTAGCTTCTAAGTAAAGGAATTACAAATTACCTAAAACAATATTATTATTAGTAGCACTGTGTTTAAGTTTTTGTTTGAATTTAATAAATTATATTAATTATCTTACTGTCTTATTTTTAACGTCGAGTGCGCTGTCCGTCTTGCACTTATTCGATGTTTTAAACTGTACAAAAATCTGATATTTCTTCGATTTTTGTACAGCATGTGTCAGAAAGGTAAAAATATGTCAGTCCCATAATACATAAGTTTCCGACACACTTGCTCAAAAAGCGGCTCTTTTTGTACCGCCTTTATGTTCACAATGCAATGAATTGAATGCGCTGGTGACGGCGCCAAATAAGTAGCCGAATTCTGAGCCGAGTTCATTTAGATTGCTATCGACACGCTAAGAAGAAGAAGAAGAAGTGAATTTAAGAGTGTAGCCCGCGACCTGTAAAATTCAAATCTCACGTTTTTTTGCAATTTGCAGGGTGCTTACTCTCGAATATAATTCCGATAGATCGACATTGGAATTGTCAGTCAAACGTCAGGGATTGGCGTTTGACGTTTAACTCAACCAACTGACGTTTGACCAATGTCGATCTATCCGAATTATATTCGAGAGTCAGTGTCAGGTTGTTGATTAAAATATGATTCCACCGTAAAAAATATTTATGTATAGAATTCTGAGAAAGAAAAGTCAGTATCACTTATTTCGGACTGCATTTAGAGATATGTATGTCAGATAGGTTTCGCTTGTTACACTATTCTGTACTAGGAAAAACAAAATTTGGTTGATGGCTGCGAAAAAACAAAAAGACGCCAATTTCAGTAATTTATGTAACACTTATGCTGTCATTTTACTGCAGCTAATTAAAAGTCCGACTATAGTAAAGGTGCGTTTGTGTATATATTTTCATATTACCGTATATTAGATCAGTACTAGACTGCTAGAATTCTCATCTCTGAATTTTTGTAGTCATGAAGATCAACTTCGAGTTGGTTTTGATTCCGATCAGCGGGGTAATTGCGTAACACACTATCATTAACAATAGCTTTCATTTAATTTTTGGTTGTTCGTTTTTTTGTTATAAAAATCAATCTTTAAAGTTATTCTAAAGTACCCATCGCGATCGCGACTGCAATATTTCTCTAGATAGGCTATCCCTCCAAATAGAGAGAGCCGAAAATCCAACCCCATCAAACCACCTCGGAAAGCACCTCCTCTAAATAAAGAAAAATCTATTTTTTGTATGTTTAATAGTGAAAGGGCTGATGGCAATGTCGTGGGCGATCGAATAAAGTCTTTTTGCACCCCTAAGTTAAATATTTAATTTAATAATGGCAATAATTTTCATTATTGGAAATGATTTGTATTATAGTAACATTGAAACACTGATGTCATTCCTGATGTCATTTCTCATAGTTATGTTTCGGTGTCAGATTTTTGTGTCTCCTAATGCATGAGAGCAGGACCACATGCAAAATACACATTCGTGTGACAAGCACAGCTATATTTGCTTCCGCTCAATATTGAAAAATAATCTGGAACGTGTTCAGTGAAAAAACGTACCCGAATGTGGAATCCGCAATAGTGAAATTAATAGAAAAATAAGTTAAAATAAAGATTTGTTTCGTAATTTAGCCAACAATGGAGCTAAACGACGTGATAGTCAATCAACCCGTCGTGATCGACAATGTAAATACCATTTATTGACCATTATGCAAAATATTTTCATTGAGTCGACGACGCAAGTTTTTATGCAATATATTTAGTTAAAATCGATCGTAGAACCATTTTAAATTGGTTTTGGGCCGATAATCGATCGAGTTTTAAGGTTCTAAATAGTTTAAACATACGCTTTCATACAATAGTTGGAGAAAATGAGTCATCCTCTGCTTACTTCCCGTTTTAGTGTCATGTACCAATTCTAGTGCTGTTGATTTTTAATGCTGCCGGTTTTTGCCAGGGCTCCGGAGTCATCAAAGCTGGCTTCGCTGGCGATCAGATACCGAAATGCAGGTTTCCAAACTAGTAAGTATCACTTTTTGTGTTTTCATTTAGTATTCAAGTCATTCCCACATTTGAATTTCTTTTTGGAACACTAAGTGGACGTGCATACCCATTTTATCCATTGGGCACTCTGGAAGTCTCACTTTTGAAAGAGACCATAATCGATATTGTTTGTCCTACAGCATTGGCCGACCGAAGCATGTCCGTGTCATGGCTGGAGCGTTGGAAGGGGAACTCTTTGTGGGTCCGCGTGCTGAAGAGCATCGAGGTCTCCTCAGCATCAAGTACCCCATGGAACACGGCATCGTAACGGACTGGAATGATATGGAGCGCGTCTGGAATTACATCTACAGTAAAGTTAGTTGAATTATAACATCATGCCTGAAACCCCCAAAGGGTTTTGCAGAGGTATACCTAATACCTATAGTACACCCACATTTCGCCGAGTGGAGCACTGGTTGTTTGTTTTCTCCAACCTGTCTCGCATTTCCTACGAGGTTTGCTGCAAACCCTTCTGGCTGTGTCAGGGCTCCACTTTTTCTCCTTTTTGGAAACTAAGCCCATGTTGACTATTCCACCAGTGTCATTTAGTGACAGCAGCACAGCAAGATGAGCCGTTGAATGTTGCACATTCTGGTAGTTGTGCATGTGGACATGTTGCACGTGTTGAATTATTATGCCCCATAGCTCTTTAGTAATATGGCGGGAGTGGTCAGCCCCGACCCAGTTGAGTTTAGCGGCTTTTTGAGCAACGTCTGTAATGTGCTGTCAATTTGACACCTAGAATACTGCCCTCCATTGCACGTTGGCAAATTTTAAGTCTGGACTTCGAATGTTTGTTAAAGATCGGCACTCTAACTGCCTTAACTCACTATCATAATCTGCATCATTTCGAAGGATATTACTCATCGCTCACACTAATAACATTATAAAGGCGAAAGTTTGTGTGTTTGTATGTTTGTTACTTCTTCACACACAAACGGCTGGACCAATTTTAATAAAATGGAAGATGGAGGTAACTGGCACCCTGAATTAACACATATACTTTTTATCCCGATATTCCCAAGATCGCAACTAATGCGGGTGAAACCGCGGGGCGCTGCTAGTTGCTTCATATGCTCGAAAAATTTGTCTGCTCAACAACGTAACTAAAGCAATGAATGTTGTTCAACTCTCAAAATGAAAGCCATTGCTACTGATAGTCATCATCTGCCTGCCTTTTCCAGTCTAACCGGATGCAGCTGAATACCAGTATTTTACACGGAGCGACTGCCTATCTGACCTCCACAACCCAGTTACTGGGTAATACGATACCCCTTGGTAAGACAGGTTGTCAGACTTTCGGGCTTCTGACTACACGTAACGACTGTCAAAGATCCACTAATGACAGCCGGGACCAACGGCTTAACGTGCTTTCCGAGGCACAGAGGTGTCTCGGTACGTAAAGATGGTCACACATCCACAGACCAACCGCGCTAAGCGTAGCTTAACCTCGGTTAGGTTAAGCGACCTGTGCGGCTGTTATTATTTAGCCACGGGCCCCTCATTGCTACTGATAGTGAGTTACGTAATTACCCCGCAAGTCAGGAATCCATAAATCAAAATGGAAAATGAATTAATACATGTATTTTATCTCTTTTTTTGTAGGACCAACTGTCGACATTCTCGGAGGAGCACCCTGTGCTTCTTACGGAGGCTCCCCTCAATCCTCGTCGGAACAGGGAGAAGGCGGCTGAAGTGTTCTTTGAGACCTTTAATGTACCAGCTCTCTTTCTATCCATGCAGGCCGTGCTGAGTCTGTGAGTATTATCTTTACAAAAACCAGCTTCTACTGTTCGCGTGGACGTCGGAAATTATCCCAGGCTATCTACCAGTGAAAGTCCCGTCAAAATCGGTCCAGCCGTTTCGGAGATTAGCTGGAACAAACAGACAGACAATTTTATTTATTTGTATAGACTATAGATTACAAACAGAAGCTTTAATTCCATTTTTTGGTATAGACTAGCTTCTGCCCGCTACTTCGTCCGCGTGAGATTTTCGGTCTTGATCCAGCGCATCGCATCGCCTGCCCGCGCTTTTACTTCGTTTTCGGTTACCGTTCTTTCTTGAGGAAGATAAAGGCTATGAAATATTACTGTAAAACCCTTAGTAGCCAAGTAAAAAGTAAAACCGGCCAAGTGCGAGTTGGACTCGCACACGAAGGGTTCCGTACCACCATACAATATTTAACACTACATATAAAATAACGGCAAAAAACTCACGTTTGTTGTATGGGAGCCGCCCTTAAATATTTATTTTATTCTTTTTTTAGTATTTTTTGTTATAGCGGCAACAGAAATACACATTCTGTGAAAATGCCAACTGTCTAGCTATCACGGTTCATGAGATACAGCCTGGTGACAGACAGACGGACAGTGGAGTCTTAGTAATAGGGTCCCGTTTTTACCCTTTGGGTACGGAACCCTAGAACAACAGAAAGAACGCCAAGCAAAGTCAGGCTAGACGCTAGTAAAACATGTGAACCTTGCTCTCCACAGATATGCCACAGGTCGCACCACGGGCGTGGTGTTGGACTCTGGTGACGGCGTCACACACTCGGTACCAATTTATGAAGGGTTTGCGATGCCACACAGCATCATGAGGGTCGACGTCGCTGGCAGGGACGTCACGCGGTATCTAAGGTAAGTCAGACGGACAATGGGCCAAACTTACGACCCAGTGGGTCCCTCTTAATGGCAAGCGACATCGCGGCAGGCCCCGACGGAGATGGCGGTATGAGCTGGACTCCTTCAACAAGAACTGGTCCTCAGCAGCTTTGAGAAGAGATTAGGGAGGCCTTTGACCTGCACTGGGACATCACAGGCTAATAATAAATAATAACGTTTTGTTCACAGACTCCTCTTGCGTAAAGAGGGCGTTAACCTCCGAACTTCGGCTGAACTAGAAATAGTGAAGGCTATTAAAGAGAGGGCGTGCTACCTCTCTCCCAACCCTCTGAAGGAGGAGACTTTGGAGACGGAGAGGGCTCAGTACACACTGCCAGATGGGACGGGGCTGGAGGTAAGAAATATAACATCACTAGTTTATACAAGATCAAATTAAATTTGCTAGCGAAATTCCGCAGACGTGTTGGGTATCGATCATCATCATCTGCCTAGCCTTTTCCCAACTATGTTGGGGTCGGCTTCCAGTCTAACCGGATGCAGCTGAATACCAGTATTTTACATGAAGCGACTGCCTATCTGACCTCCACAACCCAGTTACTGGGTAATACGATACCCCTTGGTAAGACTGGTTGTCAGACTTTCGGGCTTCTGACTACCCGTAACGACTGTCAAAGATCCACGAATGACAGCCGGGACCAACAGCTTTATGTGATTTCCGAGGCACGGAGGGGTCTTGGTATGTAAAGATGGTCACCCATCCACAGACGACGGCAAGCGTAGCTTAACCTTATCGATCGACCTGTGCGGCTGTTACTATTTAGCTACGGGCCCCTCACGTGATGGGTGTCGATGTTATATTAAAGATTTTAAAAAAATTAAAAGGAGGACTTCCACGACCAAGGATATAGATCTTGTGGCTAAATAATAACAGCCGCACGGGTCGATCGTTTAGGTTAAGGTACGCATGTCGCGGTTGGTCCGTGGATGGGTGACCATCTTTACATACCAAGACCTTGGTGGATCTTTGACAGTCGTTACGGGTCGTCAGAAGCCCGAAAGTCTGGCAACCAGTCTTACCAAGGGGTATCGTATTACCCAGTAATTGGGTTGTGAAGGTCTGATAGGCAGTCGCTCTATGTAAAATACTGGTATTCAGCTGCATCCGGTTAGACTGGAAGCCGACCCCAACATAGTTGGGAAAAGGCAGGCAGATGATGATGTGGCTGATCTCCTTTTCGTATAAATGAAACCTTTCTCATGCCTCCACAGATTGGTCCAGCCAGGTTCCGAGCCCCAGAAGTATTGTTCAGACCCGATCTTATTGGTGAAGAGTGTGAGGGTATGTTAAAACTAGTTTTTACTTACCAACAAAATTACCCATAAGAGAAAGATGTAAAAAAAAAACGAGTGGGACGGTATACAGGAAGATTTTTTTATCACCATCCAAAGGAGAATGGCAGGCTTGTATGGGAATTTCGTACAGCTAATAAAAGTTCGTGTTTTGGAACACTTTTTGTTTTAATTGGTAGATAATAATTATGATAAACAAGCCATTTTTAAATTCTTAGATTTTTAGAACTGGGACGTAAAAGTTATAACCAGTTTTGTTTTTTAAGGTTATGTACTAGTGTACCAATATAAATTGATACTCAGAGGTCATAGACTTGTGTGCGTGATTGACAATTGAGTATTGACGCTGTCGTGTCACGTAATGGCGGCATAATAATAAACTGTTCAGATGCAGTCACAAACCACAATCCAAAACAACAGCAAAGAACTGAACCATAGAGTAAAGTAATATATCGGAAGTGAACTGAAAGCCATAATGATTTTCTTTTCCTGTCAATAAAATAATTGCCATATGAACAAAAACATATTTTTGACGAATCATTCCTATCATAAAATCGTTAAATAATATGATTATGGGCAACAATTATGCATTCATCCGTTTATAATATAAGTGTTTATTTATATTTAATGTTATTTCCATTTCTAAATAATTAGTTAACATTTCGATATTTGTGTTATTTTACACATGGCAACTTCTAAAAAGATAACTGCGTTTAGTTTAGGATTCTATTACGTTTATTTATTAAAATCTTTTTATTCATATTATTAATTAATCCGAAGTTCTAAAAATAGTACACTTACATGAAAATTAATGGTTTAGTTGCCTTAATAAGTGGTACAAATTCTATAACAGAACAGCAAAAAAAGTATCCTGTACGAAATCTGCCGTTCACCTTTTACAGGGTATTCTACCCATGAATACGAACAACTTTCACTATGGGACCAACACAGAAATCACGGAAAAGCAATCAGCTGTTTCATACATTTTGGTCAAGTAGGTATTGAACTTTTGTATGAAACAGCAGATTTTATTTTTTTCGAGATTTCACAGTTGGTCCCTTAGTGAAAGTTTTTCATAATCATGGATAGAACACACTGTAAATATTTGGATGGTGATTAAAAAATCTCCCTGTAGAATAAAAAGAGACAGATAGACATAAATGTATTTCATGGTTTTCGGGAGTGCTGAACCTAATAGTGAAGTCAAAATGAAAATCCAAGTTGAGGGCTGCCAAAATTTAAAACAGCCCAAGTGCGAGTTGGACTCGAAGGGTTCCGTACCACCATACAATATTTAACACTACTTATATAAAATCACGGCAAAAAAATCACGTTAGTTATATGGGAGCCCCCCTTTAAATATTTATTTTATTCTGTTTTTTTGTATTTTTTGTTATAGCTGCAACAGAAATACACATTCTGTGAAAATTTCAACTGTCTAGCTGTCACGGTTCATGAGATACAGCCTGGTGACAGACAGACGGACAGTGGAGTCTTAGTAATAGGGTCCCGTTTAATACCCTTTAGAACACTAAAATTAGGAAAAATTTGAAAATTTTCGCTGCCACCATCTTGGATTTTCATTTGGACTTCACTATTGGCTTGAGCACCCCCGAAAACCATAAAAACGACACCCATGACCAGAATCGATCAGTGCGGCCACGTTAGCCACGAGCCCTACACACGACTTTGTAACAGAATAACATAGATAATATCTGGGTTTTTTTTTCAGGTCTTCACGAGGTCCTGATGTTCGCTATACAGAAGTCTGACATGGACCTTCGCAAGGTTCTGTACCAGAACATCGTGCTGAGCGGAGGCAGCACACTATTCCGCGGCTTTGGGGACCGACTGCTGGCTGAAATTAGGAGATTAGCGCCTAAGGATATGAAGATTAGGGTATGGAACAATTTTTTGTTTAATAATAATTATTTATTTAATACTAGCGGCCCGCCCCAGCTTCGCACGGGTGCAATTTTTTTTCTTTCATACAATCTTTGTCCTGACAATACCGAACACAACAAAAAAAGAATTAGCGAAATCGGTTCAGCTGTTCTCGAGATTTGCGCTTAGCAACACATTTAGCGATTCATTTTTTATATTATAGATTCAAGCACAAAAATGTAGAGGCCGACTTAATGCCACAGAAATAATAATCAATAATAAAAATCATATAATCATAAAATAATAAATCATTAATAATAATCTAAGAAAGACAGTAATATATTTTTCATCGCAGTGATTTTTTTCTCGCGCACTGGATTTTCAACGCTCTGCTTAGCGCCGAGAGTTGATAATCCGGTGTGTTATTTTGAAGCCCTTTTGGACGTGGACTTACTGCCTTATTGGTCTAGTAGTCGCTAGCGCGACTGTGGAGCATGAAGTCCTGGGTTCGATTCGCAGGCTGGGTAATGTGTTATTTAATTATGCATCACATTACATCATATTGGCCATTTCGTAATTTCATACATCACAATTACTTTGCTCATTGTCTATGAGTACGCTGCGAAATGTTGCCACTACATAAAGTGTAAAACGTTTACTGAGGATGATATTCTCATAGTATGTACCTATGTCTATTTCCTGTTTAACTTTATTATTCTATCACTTGTATATTAGTTTATATTATGTTTCTTTAAGTACGCTGCACCGGTATAGTATCCTATTAATTGTTTGCTGCACCGGGTGACGTCATTACGTCGGCGCCGGCTGTCGCTGAAAACCAGCGCTGGGGCTCTGTCTAGCATAGGGTCGCAGCATAATGCTGAGCGATGGCCGTTTTGCGTGAATGTGACGCATGTTTCCCCCCTACCTTTTATTATTTTTTGTGTTTGTTTGTTGTTCACCGCGAATAAACGTTTGTTCTTTCTTATTGGGTTTTTCTATCTGAAATTTGTCATCAGCAGCTTGGAGGCTGGATTTGTGCGGGCGGTTGATCCATCCATTCATATGTCAGCTATTGAGCTATATAGACTAAATGCGCGGCCGCCATTTTGAAAAAAAAAATGGCGTGCTGTTAGGTATGCCAGGCGCCATATGAAAATCTTCAATCCCATTTTGAATTTTTTGTTATAAATATTTTTCTTATCAAAATCACCTTTACAGATCTCAGCGCCACAGGAGCGCCTCTACTCCACATGGATCGGGGGTTCGATTCTCGCGTCGCTCGATACATTCCGTAAGATGTGGGTCTCGAAACGAGAATACGACGAGGAAGGACATAGGGCAGTCCATCGCAAGACCTTCTAGATGATGCTAGAACATTAAGGCTCATTTCCACTATAATTTGATTCAGAATCTTAGAAAATACGACGTTTGCAAATTAGTTTTCGAACATGTAAACATAAACCAACGGATAAAGTTTAGTTGGCACTACTGCAAACATTTTTATTACTTTTTCAATAGTACTTGAAGATTAGCTAAGATTCTGAATTGAAATTTAGAAGTTTCTCGACCGTTGAGTGGCGAGAATTCGGCTTTAGACGGTTGAGAAACTTTTAGGTTACGTACGCACTGACAGGTGACCAGTAGGCCAATTCTCGTAATTTAAAACGTTCAAAATCTAGTCGCAGTCTCATCTCAGCGACAAACAAATGTCAAAATGTACTGAAATTTGAGGTATTTTTGACAGATTGAGACTGAGATCAGACTGTGAACGTTCTTAAAATTACCAGAATTGCCCCTCTGCTTAGTGACTAGAGCCTATTTACTTAACATCAGTCAGTACACGCTAGGTGACAAGCGTAGGCGCGCCGTGCGGCCGGTTGTAAAGATTCTAGAGCGTTTGTTTCACTTCGCTACTCGCAAGGTGACTACCTATGCTCTGTAGTCGGACTTTTAATTAGCTGCAGCAAAATGACAGCTTATGTGTTACTTAAATGACTGAAATTGGCATCTTTTTATTTTTTCGCTGCCATCAACCAAATCTTGTTTTTCTATTACAGAATAGTGTAACAAACGAAACTTATTTGACATGCATATCTCTAAACGCAGTCCGAAATGAGTTATTAAGAAGTGTAATTTTACTGCAGCTAATTAAAAGTCGGAGTATACCGAACAAGCCACCAGTGAGTGTGTACGTAGCCTAAAACTATTAAAATTATTGTATAATACTTTATTTAAGGCTTCAACAGATCACATGAATAAATACACTAATAGTGACAAATGCTTCTAATGTTAACAACTCTTAATACTCATTTTATGACGATTAATATGGTATATAGAGCCTGTATCAGAAGGCCGATTCTCGTAATTTAAACCGTTTAAAATCTAGTCGCAGTCTCATCACAGCGACAAACAAATGTCAAAATGTTGGGAAATTAGAGGTATTTTTGACAGATTGTGACTGAGATCAGACTGTGAACGTTCTTAAAATTACGAGAAAACAACTCCCTCGGGGACAACATAGTAATCGCGAAAAAATTATGTTCTGTCCCATAAAATACCTACTCGAAAAGTATAACCCCGCACTTAAGTCAAGCTTTTCTGTGACTTAACTAGTCCATTTTTACACAGAATAGCGTGATTTAAGTGCGGGATTAGGTCACACGAGCTATAAAATAGTATACGATACGTATGACTTAAGTAGCCAATACACGGCGTTTAGCAAATTTCACAGTGCAATAATGGACTAATTATGTCACTAGTGTCGTAATATACTATTTGTATGTGTCATGTTAATCATCATTTAATGAACAAAGTATAAATGCATTGAACTTTTTATTTAATAGAAGACATCGTTAATTTATTTGATGAAACAGTTACTCGTATAAAGGGTCAAATTTAATTAGCTAGCGAAACTCCGCAGGCGTTATGGGTATCGATATCTAATAACAATAAAATAAAAAAAATTGATGATTTTTGTTTGGGGTCAACGAGCGCTGGTACTTGAAGTATGAGTTCAGAAAATAAGCTTATTTTGTTTTTTCGTGTTACTCGTTCACGTCTGTGAAGTTAACACAACAGAAAAAAACTGACGTTTAAACGGATATTTCAAGTAGCTACACGACCAGCTGTCGTTTATCCCAAAAATTAAATTAATCAAATTGAAATTCTGTTTTGTTTTATCATGTTTAGATATCGACCCATCACGTCTGCGAAGTTTTGCTAGCAAATTTAATGTGACCCTGTATTATATTCAGCTTACAATGTTCCCACTGCTGCGATACAGGCCTCCTCTCTGTGAGAGGGAGTGGGCCGTAGTCTACCACGCGGACCCAGTGCGGGTTGATTACCCTTAACTGTTAAAAATGGTTATAAGATGAACTAAATAACGGCATAAATTTTGACACTAACTTTGTTTTTAAGAACAGAAATATCCTCGATGTTTCGATACAGCTTGTGTCAGAATGGTGGGATCATATTTAACGGTCTGGTACAGACCATCAAACTTAACAACTTCCTCCATGGGACCAACATCTTAAGAGCGTTTACGCCGTACGGCGTTTCATACAAACTTTCAAGCCCTTGTTTTTCGAAAATAATGAACCGATTTTAATGAAACGTCATACGCATAAGCAGGATACAAAGATCTAAAAAGTTACTTAAGAACATTTTCGAAAAATAGTGTTACAGCCAAATTAGACAGATTTTAAAGTTTCCATAGAAACAGATTTCCCGTTATCTTTTTTTTTAAATAAGACATTTCGAAAATGTTCTTTAGTAACTTTTTAGACCTTTGTATCCTGCTTATGCGTATGAAGCTTCATTAAAATCGGTTCATTCATTTCGAAAAACAAGGGCTTGAAAGTTTGTATGAAATGCCGTACGGCGTAAAAATAATAATCAGCCGTCCCATACATTTGGGTCTAGAATTAAAGTTTTGTATGGCACAGTTGATAATTTTTTCTCGATTAAGATGTGGTCCCATAGACAAAGTTGTTCAGTACTACAATTTAAATTTGACCATACATTTCTAATAGCTGCATAATGGTTTTCCATATTTTTTACTGTTTTGAAAAAATAACTTACTTTGCATTTAAACGATGTCTTTGATAAAGGTATTGTATTATAAAAATATTGTATAAATATACTTAAATAATTATAACAATGAATTTGTATTATCACACCTCACATTTTTTTAGTGAAAACTTTTTTAGTGGCAGTGCGTTCATTCTAGACAGTGAACGAAACTGAACCGTCACGCTCGGGTCGGTGACTCTGAATCGGGTGTTACTCTGCCCAGTCGTAAGTTTTCACTTCTACAATGTGATCATAAGCGAACAACATTTTTTTTGTAGCTAAAGGCAGAATATTAATTAGACATTTAAGCTTTGTCTATGGAATAGCAACGCTTCGTTGTCTCTGGTATTGGAGATGACCAGATGAACCATGATGATCAGATGGGCAGTTTGCTTGATGAATAAAATAAAACAAGCGTCATGCAAAATATACAAGGTCAAATTAAATTAGGTAGCTAAACTCCGCAGACGTCATGGCTATCGACACCTTCTCCATCTCGGTTACCTTGGTTCTCCTACGGAACTCTTCATTTCTTAAACTGGTGTTCAGTTTGACATAATCACCAGCTTAAGTATGCAGTTATAAGTAGCGCTGCTTGTCAAGGAAAACGTCAAAAATATGTCAAATTCCATATATTGAAATTTAGTTCCGTTTTTAGCCGTCTGCAGGCATATATTGGCAAAAATAGAACTGCTTATACCCTTGAGCTTTGTTATATTTATGAAAAATGGCGAAAATAAACTTAATATCGGTTGCTATAATATAATATTACGTTAGGCGAGATTTTAATATTTAAGACAATTCTTTTTGTATTTAAATAAATTATTTTTTTCGATGTCTTTTTTTTCACTTTGGTCCAACCTTTTAAACGGTTTTTTATTTAGAATCTCATTTCGATTGATAGTTCTGACAACTTGGCCTCTGCGGGGTAATTGCGTAACGCACTATCAGTAGTCTCACTCTATCAAAAAGTACTGATCAGTAGCAACGGGTTTCATTTTGACCAACAACATTCACTAAAGTTACGGACTCTTTGAACGATGAATGTTTTATTGAAAGGGAACGCAGATCGTTGACTGTCAGGTCTAATATACTGGCCCGCAGGTTTGCCCGCTGCACAAGAGAGTTATTTTTTTATTTAAATCCTTTTGTCAGACGTTTTACTCTAGCAGTCTGTGGACAGTATATACGCAAAGGGCTGTCACAATGCTCTGCGGGTCCAATACAATAACGCATTCAGGATGCTGAGGCTCCCTCCGTTTTGCAGCGCGTCCGCCATGTTCATGGAAGCACGCAGAGATGGTTGTGCGGCGTTCTTAAGCAAGAAAGCGGCGTCACTGCTGCACAGAATGCGTGTGAGTAAGCAACAGCATCCTGTGTGTGATAGCGCCCAGGTATGACTGTCCGTTCATGAAAAAATGTATGCGTTTATGTGTGAGCTAACATAGTTTAAAGCATTATTTTTACTAACCAAAAGGATCATGTTGTCTGAAATATAAATAAATCCATACTAATATTATAAATTCGAAAGTAACTCTCTGTCTGTCTGATTGTATGTCTGTCTGTATGTTACCTTTCCACGCCTAAACCACTGAACGGATTTCGATAAAATTTGGCAGAGAGATAGATTGCATCCCGGGGAAGGACATTCAACCTCAATCTGAATAATTTTATCGCTATCTCTTCGCCGAGATTTAGATGACGTGCACACGGGAGCGACAGCAACGCTACTTTTTTGTTAAAATTTCGGTTGAGCGGTAACTGGCTAGCCGGTAATTTTTTTTGTCGCCGTGCGCGCTCTTGTATTGCATCCAAACGGTTGACAGTTGCGTCCAAACCCGCGGAAAAAAATATCTCCCAGCTGTGGCGTCGCTACATGTGCGAATTCAAAATCAAAATATTTTATTTCACATAAACCTACATGGGCACTTATGAAACGTCAGAAGCTAGGTGCACGGTTCCAATTGGTCGTTTCCTATGGAGAAGAACCGGCAAGAAACTCCACGGTTACTCTTTTAAAAATAGTTGCGTTTTTGCAATGTTTTCAAGTTACAATAGGTATGGGAGGACAGCGTAGGCCTGTCAACAAGTACCAGCTACTTGATAATATAAAAAATCATATACAGATCTAGTCTAAAAGACCTACACTTTCATACAAACCCGTAGACATAAGTGAGAGACAAATTAGTTGCGGAGACAAAAGTTTGTCTCCCTAAATGCTCGCACGTTGGTACGCTCCTGGACGCAACGTAGGTACGTGCGAGAGATTCGCGTCGAATTACGTCGACAAAACCCGTTTCTGTGGTGGTCATTTCTAATTCACCTTACGATTGATAATTTTGCAAAAATTTATATAATAAAACAAAAAATTACGAATAGAAAATATTTTATTTAGGTATTACGTGTAACAATTACATTTGTGCTTAAAACCTTCATGTTTAGAACTCGTCATTTTCAAACGGATGGAACTTGTGGCCCAGGGAACTGAAATAAATACAAAATAGCTTAGTTACTGATGCTATAAACAATTATACAGAGTCAAATTAAATTAGCTAGCAAAACTCCGCAGAGGTGACGGGTATCTATATCTAAACATGATGAAACAAAATAGAAATTAATTTGATGAGTTTTTTTGGGGTCAACTATCGCTTGTAGTGACGATGTTACTTGAAGTTTGAGTTAAGAAAATCTGTTTTTTTTTTGTTTAGATATCGAAGTCCATAACGTCTGCCAAAGTCCGCGACAGCATATGTGTATCTTTTAAGGTTGACTCAATATAACCTTTTTAATGTTCTAAAATAATGCATTATTTGCGAAGGTGTTTTTATAAACATCTCGTAAGTAATAATCCTCATAAAGTAATAGAATATAATAATTTAGTGGGTTTTTTCCTCAAATTAACGCGGGTGAAACCGCGGGGCACAGCTAGTCTTGTATAAATAATACTCACGCTGTCATAGGGACTAATCTGCCGTTACAGTCGAACGAGTCGATCAGTCCCATATCCTCCTGAGACAGCTTGAAGTCGAAAACATCGAAGTTACTTGCGATGCGGGACTTCGTTACCGACTTCGGTATCACGATCACTCCGCGATCAACTTGGTACCTGTCAACAATATACATGTTGAAATTGAATACATGCGACAAATCGAAATGTGAGGTTGTACTCATCATTATGAACAACTTTCACTATGGGACCAAACCTGAAATCGCGAAAAAAAAAAACAGCTGTTCCCTACATTTTGATGCGAACATAAATGTAGGAAACAGCTGATTTTTTTTTTCGCGATACAAAGGTCAAAAGAGTTACTTAAGAAAATTTTTGAAAAATAGTGTTACAGCCAAATTAGACCGATTTTAAAGTTTCCATAGAAAAGAGATTTCCAGTTATCTTTTTTTTTATAAGACATTTGGAAAATGTTCTTAAGTAACTTTTTAGACCTTTGTATCCTGCTTATGCGTATGAAGTTTCATTAAAATCGGTTCATTCATTTCGAAAAACAAGGGCTTGAAAGTTTGTATGAAATGCCGTCACGTATCGTAATGTACTATTCTTGCTTTTTCTACTCCTAAAAGATTTACCTAATAAGCACTTGTGCAACAGTCTTCCCCAATCTGTCAGCGATGGCCTTAAGTTTGGGGTCATCCAGCAGGTTGGGGTCATCGGGCTTGGCCCAGGGCCTGTCGGGTGATCCCAGGGGGGAGTATGCCGTGATCTTAATGTTGCGAGCCTCGCAGAAGTCTTTGAGGCGACGCTGGTTCAAGTAAGGGTGACATTCCACCTGGAAAACACGAAAATATTAATTAAATGGAAAACTTCGGGTCGCCGTGACCCCCGCCCGGCCGACGAGAGGACCGTCGACTTCGCCAACAGAGTAAAAGTAATAACAGCTATATTTGATTAGGGAGAGAGGAGTGGTGGCCCAGTGGTAACGGCCGCGACTTACCGAGTTGTAGGTCGTAGGTTCGAACCCAGACAGGTGCTTTACTTTGTGTAAATTATTTCATCACCATTGCTCTCCAAACGGTGAAGGAAAACATCGTGAGGAAACCGCTCGGAATGACGCTCTTAAACATGATTGTATGCCTAGAATTGTCTTACCTGATTTGTGACCGGCACAATTTTAGCGCTCTTCAAGAGCCTCTCGATCTGCTTTGCGTTGAAGTTGGAGATTCCGATGCTCTTGACCAGTCCCTCGCCAACTAACGGCTCCATAGCCTTCCACGTGTCTACGTAGTCCACGTCGGAGAATAGGATGTTATCCGATTGGTCCTTGGGAAACAAGTCGCCATCTTCCTGAGAAAGATATTACGCAGATGCTAATATGAACCAGCAGTGGTGGCCCAGGGTTAGAACCCAGATAGCCGCTGTACTTTGTGTAAATTATTTCATCACCACTGCTCTCAAAACGGTGAAGGAAAACATCGTGAGGAAACCGACATGTCCTATAAACCGACTTTTAATTAGCTGCAGTAAAATGACACTTCTTAATAACTCATTTCGGACTCCGTTTAGAGATAAGCATGTCAAATAAGTTTCGTTTGTTACACTATTCTGTACTAGACAAACAAGGTTTGGTTGATGGCCGCGAAAAAACAAAAAGACGCCAATTTCAGTCATTTAAGTAACACATAAGCTGTCATTTTACTGCAGCTTATTAAAAGTCCGAGTTTAGAGCAAAAAATTCGACGACATGTGACATCTACGAACCCGCACTGAGCCCGCGTGGTAGATTATAATCCTTTCCCTCTCACAGAGAGGAGGCCTGTGTCCCAGCAGTGGGAACATTGTAGGCTGATTATTATGCGATATGAATAAAAAGTATCGAAGTTTAAAACTGAACACCTATTGGTACTACTTGTTGAATAAAAAAAAACCGGCCAAGTACGTGTCGGACCACGCACAATGAAGGGTTCCGTAGTTGGAATGAATTTATCCCAAGAACAAACTTAACATTGTAGTTGAAAAACATGGTCTCCCATACATTCCAACGGAAAATGTAAGATTGTACGCACAATATTGAGAGATTTACCATGTTGTTTCAAGATCATAGACTTCTTATTAATTTTCCTGTAATTTATAGGTATACATTTATTTATTTTTTTTTTCAAAATTTTAGGCTCAGTAGTTTCGGAGATAAGGAATAGTAAATTTCCGTCTATTGTCTTAAATAACTTTAATACAATTTACTTTAAAATTATGAAAAAAATATATTTGAGATCCTCACGGTAAGCCCTTTCATTTGATATGTCACACGGTACAGATTGCGAAACTTTTTTTTTTAAATTGTCTAATTACCCCTCAAAAAACACTCCCATTTTCAAAACTCATTTATTTACGTTGCACGTCTGTGTTTGGGTCACAGAGATTCATATGTGTACCAAATTTCAACTTAATCGGTCCATAAGATTCGGAGCAAATTGGCTGTGACAGACAGACACACGAGTGATCCTATAAGGGTTCCGTTTTTTCCTTTTGAGGTACGGAACCCTAAAAATCTTTTTGTATTTGATAGCCCAATTCTGAAGGAAAATTATAGACTATGCAACATCTCGCTAGGACCATTAGGAGCCATGCAAAAAGCAAAAAAAGTCAGAAAGAATACGAAGTAATAGCGCGGGCAGGCGATGAGATGCAACGGGATGGATTTACGGAAGCAAGAAATTTCACGCGGAAAAATTCATGGGCAAAAGCTAGTATAAGATATACAGGGTGTATGGTTCCATAGTTCCAGAGATCAACGCGTTCAAACAAACAAACAAACTCTGCAGCTTTATTGTTAGTACAGTTTGAAAAAAAAGCCACAAAGTCAGACGTACCTTATAAGCCACAGGCCAGTGAATCAAGTACAGGTCCAAATACTTCAGGTTCAGGTTCTGAAGAGATGCCTGGAGAGCGCCCTTCACCAGGTCCGGGCGGTGGAAGGTGTTCCATAACTTCGAAGTTACGAACAGGTCTTCCCTGTAAAGATGGTTATTGAATTATGACATCCTATTAACATTTTGAATACTTCTATTTCTTATCCTGTCGATGCCAATTTAATGGACTCAGCCCAGAATTTCGGCCCAGAATTCGGCTACTTGTTTGCCGCCATCACCAGCATCCATCAGTTCCTGTAACGTGCAGCTGACAGGACACGCAGGACACGATACTAAGTGTCCCATCGTTTGTGGAACAGCACCACATTTACACTCCAAGGCGGAGTCGTCTATGAATCTCCACCTGAACAGGTTTTCTAGCCGACCTGAGTTCGGAGTCTGTTTAAAGACTTCCAGACTTACGCAAAAAGGGGCGAGCCTATTGCCATCAAACGGGCACAAATCTAGACTCCGGGCTGCTAATCACAAATTCCAGATTAATGATTTATTTTCTGTAAGTAGGTTTGCACAAACACTTTTACACGTCAATCATTTTTTTAAACTAGATGTGGTCGGCGTTTCCTATCTGACTACTCTGAGAAGGCCGAAACAAACTCAGAGGGCACACTCTCTTTTAAAGTCCAGACAAAATCTTGGTCAGATCATGTGAAGACCATGTAGATTGGTGTCTGAAATGGTCTTTTGAGGAATGATCCACACAGATTGAGAGGACCTGTCCAGTCAGTGCACGCATTTGTCAAAAATCGTGCAGCTCAACTCAGAACTTGAGGAGCTCAAGGATTGAACCCAATGACATTGCCTGACCTGGAAATCGAAACCAGGTCCTCATACTCTTCAGCAGAGCTTGCAACTAGACCACTAACGGGTCACAATTTCAGATTCCGGGGGGGGGGGGGTAATTGCGTAGCACACTATTATTGGGAAAGGTGAAAGCCTTTGAAAGTTCTACAACATTAATTGCCATATTGACCTTGTTCGAGAAATTGTTCGAACAAATAAACCCAAACTCAAAGCATTTATTTCAATTAAACCATTTACAGGCACTTTTGAATTGTCAAGAAGTCGGTCAGTCAGAAAATATGAAGCTAGTTGCCCATTCCAAGGCGTAGGTACCTATGAAGAAGAACGGGCAAGAAACTCCATGGACACTCTTTTAAATTATATTTCGCAAAAATATTAGTTACATCATTAATGTTGAATTTATAATTATATGTGAGAACGATGTAAAAAAAAGACGTACGTGTTAAAAGTGTCCAGAGTACAGCAAATAGTAGGTACTTAACAAAACAACAATTCAAAAATAAAATACTTAAAAATAAGCCGAGGCAGCCAAGTGATGACCAGCCCCAACTGACGGCGCCCGTTCACGAACATGACGCATAGATCATGAATTAGCAATATCTTTCAAAATGATTCTTAATGAGATTGATAGTTTGTTACGATATTAGGGTGTAAGATGATCCGGGCTTTAAACTCAACAATATTTTGACCGACGGGAACGAACCCAGGACATCAAAATCATCATCTGCCTGCCTTTTCCCAACTATGTTCGGGTCGGCTTCCAGTCTAACCGGATGCAGCTGAATACCAGTATTTTACACGGAGCGACTGCCTATCTGACCTCCACAACCCAGTTACTGGGTAATACGATACCCCTTGGTAAGACTGGTTGTCAGACTTTCGGGTTTCTGACTACCCGTAACGACTGTCAAAGATCCACGAATGACAGCCGGGACCAACGGCTTAACGTGCTTTCCGAGACACGGAGGGGTCTTGGTATGTAAAGATGGTCACCCATCCACAGACCAATCGCGGCAAGCATAGCTTAACCTGATCGATCGACCTGTGCGGCTGTTACTATTAGAAAGAAAGAATAAACTTTATTTGGACACAATTCGTGAAACACAAAATACCAAGTCAACAAAATAAAAATAATTTTTCAAAAAAAATAGTGTGTGCCTCACGGCTGCGCCAAAAAGGTTCATTTCAGCATTAATGCCAGACAGATGCAGTCTGACGCTATGAAACTTTAGGGAAAAGTGACGGAGAGTACTTGGCGAGTACACACAGTTTCAACATATATCTAATACATACTTTTAGCCACGGGCCCCTCAAAAAACACAGGACGTCTAAATTAATGTAAAAAAAAAAACTGACCTCTTAACTGTTCCGTCAGCAATCTTAGCCGTAATAGCGGCGCCGACCTCCTTCTCGTTACCATAGACATATGCGCAGTCGATGTGCCTGTAGCCGATGTCTATGGCATTTTTCACTGCTTCCGTAACTTCGCCTGGTTTAGACTGCGAAGAAAAACGAAAAAAAAATTAATGAGGATGGCGGAAAACGAATTGGCTTTCATGGGTAATTTTTTTCACGGTACCCTATTTTTTTTTCTACAATAAAAGCCACATCCTAAGTTACTTCTTATAACATCAGCTATCTGCCAGTGAAAGTCCAGTCAAAATCGGTCGAGCCGTTTCGGAGATTAGCCGGAAAAAACAGATAGACAAAAATGCTGAAAAATATTATATAAGTACCGTTATACTTTCATAATTATGCATTTAGCAAAAAGCTGTTATTCTGACATTAAAAACGTTAGACACTTCAATTTTACTTGTTTGTATAGAATAAATAAATGATATACAACAATAAATTGTGATTTAAAACTAGACGATCTGACTACTCTGAGAAGAAAGGCCGAAACAAACTCAGAGGTCACAGTCTCTTTTAAAGTCTAGACAAAATCTTGGTCAGGTTATATGAAGACCATGTAGATCGATGTCTGAGATGGTCTTTTGAGGAAAGAACCACACTTGAGTGGAACCTGTCCAGTCAGTGCACGCATTTGTCAGAAATCGTGCAGCTCAACTCAGAACTTAAGGTGCCATTAGTCGATATTTTTTCCAAACAAATTTAGGGAGAGTATTAATTACTCCACTTTTTGAAATTGTACATCCAAAGATAAACATGATATTGTTTTGACTTATTATTAGTTTTGTTGTTGTGTGTTCGATAACATAATAGTAAAATAAAAAGCCATTAAAAGTTATGAGCCAACAAAGATTCGTTTTTCTTGCTATTTTTAACGTAACTTTGGGTGTAAATAAGTAATAAAAGAACTGTAAAATCTTCAAAACCAAGTCCATACCGACAAAGCTCAGTTATCGAAGAGTTCAATAAACTTTATTTATAATTGATATATGCAGTGTTTTTTTAAAAAAACTCGATTTTCCAAAGCACTTTTCGAATTTTTTTACGCGCCTATCATTTCGGAACGGTTTTTCTGTGCGTGAGAACTAAACATTATGCGTGTAGACTAGCGTCTAACTGCTCATCACTGATACTAGCTCTGTCAGACACGAAGCTAGGTGAGACGGCGTGCTTTTTGGCCATGACCACCAGTGAGTTTGAGCTCGCGACTAGTTTACCCTTAATGAGCTCAACGACTCGACGAACAATACCAAAGAAAGGACATTTGGATAGTATATACATATTATATATATGTTTGCATTACACGGGCGACACGCGTCGATGCCAAAGGTAAACGCCGCCGACAACGTGTCCCTCGTTTATTTGAATACGATACTGAGAAATTCCAGATAAAAAAAACCCAATACCACTTAAATCTACCTGGGAATCAAACCTTGGACCTCATGCTCAGCAGTGCATGGCGCTTGTATCATAGTTTATTTGTCAAAATTGATTTTAACTGAGTTATCCAGTTTATCTCGTGTCAACTGTCAGTTGTTATCAGTAACCCTAGTTTTATGTTATGTAATGCTACATAAGTATAGAGTCGAACAACTGATTAGCTGAATGATAGCATTTGCTATAACAACTATATATTTAAGCATGATCAGCCAAAAATGTTCCCACTGCTGGGACTACCAAAGAAAGCCGGAGTGAGCACCATACGGATCCAGTGCAGGTGGATACATGTCACGTCTTCCGATTTTTGGTTCTAAAAACTCAACCGCATATTTGCTGGGGACTTACTAATTTTGTACCATTAACATTCATCATTTGTCTGGCTTTTTTCAAAATATGTTGGGGTCGGCTTCCGGTAACCGGATGCAGCTGAATACTAGTATTTTACATGGAACAACTGCTTATCTGACCTCCACAACCCTAACTGGGTTGTGGAGGTTCGATAGGTAATATGATACTCCATGGCAAGTATCTAACCATAACACAATGACACTGCAATGGATAAACGGACACAGTGGATCACTAGGTAACAACAAAGCTGACGAATGCCAGCGTGTCAGTCTGTGGACCCCAACCTATCATGCTCATACCCTTCAATCAGCTATGCAGGTGGCTACAGGAGTTCATCCACACACAAGCATAGAGGTGGTGGATCCTGGAATCGGGGTGCAGGCAGTCCAGGGTAGACATGCCATCATTAGGTGGCAAGGTAACCAGATGTTTACTATGCCTGGACAGGAACGGCCTGCGCCTGGTGACTGGGACCATCACGGACATTGCTCTCTAAAAAAACACTTCCAGACAGTAGGCATAATGGACGCTGGACAGTCTTCTGTACAGGGCTTGCTTGGAGGCTGAGGAAAAAGTTGCACATGTGCTCTTTGTTTGCACAGGAGTCACCCAGATTAGGACAGAAACCCAGATCTCACACAGATGTTCTTAACTTAACAGCTAAGGAGATATAAGAAAAAAAAAATGGCACATTGGTCATTTACTTTTGAAGAAACTAAAAGATAACATCTGAAGAGGCTTTTATAAGTGCCTTCTAAATACAATTTATCAGAACATCAGTGATAAAACATTATGTGATAGACATGTAAGCTGTGTTATTAAGTTGTCATAGAACACTATTGTCGGTCCACCTTGTGGGAGGCCTTCCAATGCTACATGTTTAGGTATACGGTCGCCACTCCAGAACCTTATGGCCCCATCGGCCATCTGTTATGTGAGCAATGTGCCCTGGAAACTCGTACTCGGTATTCTACCCACAAGGATAGCAAAATCAGTTTAGGTGTGAACAGTAATATTACAGCATACCCACTCGGTATTTTGTACCGCAGACGGTAGCGAATCCCGCTTAGATCTGAATAGGCCTTTAGATGTACCTATATCTAAGTTTGTTAAACTTGTGTGTTTGCTTACAAGACCTGGCAAATAGTAGTACTTAGTAATTTAAACAATAGTAAAACATTTGTCAAATTAATTTTATTTTATTGGGTACCTGCGTCAACGAATTCATGTTTTCTGTCTATAAAATAAGAATTGAACACTCTAGAATAATTAATAAGTACGCGTTAATAGCGTTAGCGTGGGAAAATATTATTTCTTTGGCCAAGTCCGCTCACAAGTTTTTGTACCCATGTTTTCGACTATGATTATTAAGTAAGTAATTTACCTTCCAAGTACCAATTCCAAGGATAGGGATCTCGAGACCATTATAAAACTTCACTTTGGGCACTTTTAGAGCCATTTTGAAGTAGAATAAAGTTTTTTAATTGAAAAGAATTTGACCGAAATTCCAAATTACGGATTGACGAATTCTGCCGGCCGGAATTATTTTGATGACATGACATATGACATTGACATTTGACATAAAATTAGGGTTACCACCTTTTGATTCAAATTTACCGATTTACATACTAGAAGCGCCGTATTTTTTCAAGAATACTACGTCTACCTCTACACTCTATTATTTTATTAGTTTAGTGATTGATACCGCTACTGCTGAGCATGAGGTCCTGGGTTCGTTTTTGCTGGAGGCAAGTACGTTGTGTTGTTTTTTATTTCAAAACATCGTGTCCCCAAAATAGTTAAATAATGATTAACACTGCGGGACACTAAACGCCCTTAAACGTAGTAACAATAAAAGTTTTATTGTGTAACGTTTAGTAGCGATGGGCCGAGTCGACTTTTTGGTAACTCGGGTGACTCGGGTTGACTCGCTTACCAACTCGGGCTGCAACTCGAGTTGACTCGTTCAGTCTGCCCGTTGCCCGTGTCGCCGCTTCGTGGGTCCGAGTCAATAAATGCTCAACTCGGTGCATCGTTCCGCGGGTTGCTAGTTTGCTACGTTCACGGTTCGCCGGGTTGGGTCCGGCGGGCTGCGTGGCGCCGAGTCAATGGTAGTCAAATAAAATTGAGCCCGTTCAAAAATCTGATGTTTATTATTATTAAAAGTGTTTTCAAACATCAAATCACAAAACGAATACTACTACGCTACGCTACTTATGCTACATAAGTAGCGTAGCGTAAAAGAATGGTAACATTTTTACCTAGAAAATAATAAGAAACTAAAATAAATGTAATGGTACTTTATTCCTTAAATTAAACACCGTACCATTTGGTATTTGGTCATGTATCTATCAACTAACACCTATATAAAAAAAGCTAATCAACATCTAAGTAATAGCACTTATTTTTGAATGAATACCATTCTTCAGTCCAGTCAGTCAACTGTAACAAACCAAAAAAGGTAAACAAAACAAATAAGCTTCTGTGTGAAAACTCTCTCATCACTTCTGTCTGAATAACCGTCTGATAAGAAAAAGAAACCAACAACGAGAACTATCTCTTTCACTCGCGGCTCGGACATTCGGTCGTTAGGCTGATTCGGGCTCGCTCGGAGTCGTTCGGGCCTCGCGACTTGCGGGCTAGGCGGCTAGCCGCGGGCCGCCAACCCACCGCACCGCCCGCCCGCCGCGCGCGCTCTTCGGTTCAACTCGGTTTGCAGAAATTTTGACTCGGGCTGACTCGCTTACGGTCTGGCCCGAGTTACGCGAGTTAGATAACTCGAGTCGCCCATCGCTAACGTTTAGTATCCTTCAACCGATTAACAGACAGAGTAGGATTCTTGCCGGTAACTAAGTAATTTTATTGATTTCCAAACAAACACTGAAAAGACACGAACTTCAAGGCCGTGTGGCCTTGGCTTGGCTTCATTTATTTTTCATAAACGATGGTTTTAATACTTTATGAATCGTCGAACTTCTACGAAGCAACATCGTCTAATGTAAACTATCCTGCCCCTGCTTCACACGGTTAAATATTACGATTTGACAAAACATCGAGATTTCTAATGTGTAAGTTTAAAATCAATTAAGTTTGAAGTTATCCGGAAAAGAACCGGAGTTACTGACAAAGCTTGCAGAGTAAGCAACCTGCGGACCGATGGCCGGTGGAGCAGAGGAGTCCAAGTGGAATTACCGTACAAAGTGCGCGCGGCCTCACGCTCTCGCACAGACAGACACGAAAAAAGTTAATTTATGATATGCTTCATCATCTGCCTAGCCTTTTCCCAAATATGTTGGGGTCGGTTTCCAGTCTAACCGGATGCAGCTGAATACCAGTACTTTACATGGAGCGACTGCCTATCTGACCTCCACAACCCAGTTACTGAGTAATACGATACCCCTTAATTGGTAAGACTGGCTGTCAGATTTTCGGGCTTCTGACGACCCGTAACGACTGTTACAGATCCACGAATGACAGCCGGGACCAACGGCTTAACGTGCTTTGCGAGGCACGGTGGGGTCTTGGTATAATGTAAAGATGGTCACCCATCCACGGACCAACCGCGGCAAGCGTAGCTTAACCTGATCGATGACCCGTGCGGCTGTTATTATTATAGCCACAAGCTTATAGATAATAATGTACTGAACTCATGGTTGTTTCTTGTTTTTCGTTATCTACAAAACTTTATAGAATACTTTATTAACATAACAATCTTCATACACACAATCACCATGATTGCTAGAAGAGAAAACGTATCTTATAAGTTATAGGTACGCACGGCTACAAATCAAGCTAAACATAACCAGTGATTGTACGAAAAACCTACCTATAAAATACGAGGTCAGCTAAAACAGGATAGGGCACGCCGCGATAGCGGCGGTAAGGCCCCTCTTTGAGGAGTGGCTAGAGAGGCGTCACGGCGCCCTCACCTACCGCCTGACGCAGGTCCTCACCGGACACGGATGTTTCGGGAGGTTCCTGCACATCATCAGGCGGGAGGAAACGCCCGGGTGTCACGACTGCGAGGATCGCCCTGAGGACACGGTGGAGCATACGGTGGAGGCCTGCCCCGCTTGGGCAGAGCACCGCCGTGTCCTCGTAGAGGCGATCGGCAGCATCGGCGACCTCTCGCGCCCGGCCCTGGTCCAAGCCATGGTCCGGGGCGAGAGGGAGTGGGAGGCAGTCACCTCCTTCTGCGAAGCAGTCATGCTAGCGAAGGAGGTGGCGGGATGGGCGAGGGAGAGAGCTGAGAGAGCCGCCCGTCCCAGCCGCCGCGGTAGACGCTCCGGGCGTCGGGAGCCGCGTGACGACTCCCGGCCACCGTAGGCGCGGGCCTGCGGACGGCGAGTAATGGGTAGCTCGCCGTCCGATCAGGACCAGGCCCGTGCCGGACGGCGCGTATGTGTTCCACGCGCGCCTCAAAGAGATGTCAGCATTGAAAGGAGGGGCCCGTCAGGGCCGAAGCCTGCCGGGGCAGCGGGATTGTCCGAAAGGGTTACCGCTGCCCCGGAATATAAAGGGCTAAGGAAGGAACACGGATGGGTTTTAGTCAGTAAGAGTCTGACACTCCCTTCCGCTCCACCCAGAGCGGGAGGGGTCATTTGATGATTTCCCATCCTTAAAAAAAAAAAAAAAGCTAAAACAGGATAAGTATAGCTTGATGTGTAGCCGTGTGACCAATACAAATCCGCGTCCAGTGTACAGCCGCCGTGTGAAACTAACGATATAAATCCGCGTCCAAAGTGCACGCTACATACCGCGGTTGCACAGGCAGACACGAAATTTTTTATTTATAATATGCTTATTAACGAACTCATGGTTGTTTCTTTAACTTATCAATCATCATAGAGACAATCACCTCGATTGCTAAACGTACCTTTTATGTTATAGGTACCTATATGGGTATTTATTTACACCAATATGTGTAGCGTTTTAATACCTGCCGGTATGTTCTGTAAAAATCACCTTGAAAACTGGTGAAATGAGCTGTCATTCCCCCCCTGCTAGTGGTACTAGGGATCGACACTATTGACAGCTCACCTCAGCTATGTTTTCACGGTGACATCTATGTATAATGTACTGTAGTTGACATTTTTGCAGAATTTTAGACGTGTTCATATTTTCATACAATATACCTCACCTACCTTCCCCAGACGAAAAGCGACTCAGTATTCGACATCAGCGAGTGCCAGCATTAAGGCGCTACCTCGAATATCTAAAATTCTCGAATACCTTAGTACCTAACTAAGCAAGCGAAAGTGATGCAACCCAAAAGAAGAGAGACGGCGATAATGTGCGTGCGCTTTGCATAATATGTGCCAAAATGAATTTACTTATTTTTTAACAAAATAAATGAATTAAATTTAAAACTACTTTGAGTAAACTTTGATATGATAATTCTCTATGTTTAAAGTAAATTCCATTGAATAACTCCTAAACGATACGCCGTGATGTCGATAAAAGTAAAAAAATAGATATAACTTTGCAATTTTGTTATATCTAGAAAAAATCAATGAATCGTGTATTCCTTTTACATGATACTAGACCAAAGAGTCAAAAACATATACCAAAATGTTAAAACCCTATTCTACGTACTTAAAAAGTTACACGAAATAGAAAAACGTAAATTTTTTCAACATAGCCCCATATAATTGTTTGACAATTCTAATCTCGGATGGGAAAATATAACCGAATTAACCTAATTCAAACGAAAATCTTCAGGAAAAGAAAAAAAAAATGCCTTAGAGTGCTTATTTCTATGGGATTATTGAAATTTGAACAGGACAATATCTATCGAGTCAGCTAGTATTAAATTAGAAACAAAATAAAATAATTACTCACCTTCCACGTCCCAAGTCCGATCAAAGGACATGTTTTTCCATTATTGAATTTAATAGTCGGTACACGCGCCATTTTGCCACACGACTGCACAGCGAGGCAAAGGAATTAAGAATGACGGCCTAGGCCTACCAAAATTGAATGTTGGGTTATCTCAGTTATCTGTAATTCTATACTTGTGTGCTATCAATTTATTATTTGTAGTTCAAGTAGATAAGCGTTGTTATATAATCAGCAGCTTGTTTATAACCGTTTGATTATTACTTTCTTTGATAACTCTGTTTTATGGCGTTATCATGGCAAATATTCCATTGATAAACACGCTTTTCACTATTGATTTCGCTTTCCACGATTATTATTATTGCTAAGTATCCCACTTACATATATAACGAAATGAGGCATTTTTCAACATAATATGTTTTATTTTAATTATAAGTAATTTTATTTATTTGATGTATTAAGGCACAGATAATATAATACTATAGTAATTAAGGGGTTGCGCTTGGTAGCCCGCGAAATTTTAATTTTCTTACGTTTTTTTTTGCATGAATTTCACGGTCTACCCTGGTGTTTGAGTGAATTTTACCTGTTTAAAAACAAAAACATATTTTATGACTAGCCAATTCAGACAACTGCAGGCTAAAGAAAAAATGAACCTTGTACAGACGCCAGCTGGCACATCAAGCTACTACAATCTGTACAATTTCTTTAATATATTTTCAGCTTTATCGCCAAAGTATAAGGTTTGAAGTTGATTGGGGAAATTTGACAGTTTCGGGTAGCTTGATGTGCTGGCGTCTGTACGTACTTACTAATTTACACCGGTCTCCACTAGTCCCACTGCTGGGCAAAAGCCTCTCTCGCTACATGCGCGCGCACATTCATACAACCCCGTAAGACTTCGGCCGCATTCCGAATTGGCCATAATCGTCTCACATGCGTTCCGTATTAGATATTACGATTATGACAGCTGAGAACTGTCAACAATTCGGAACGCTTGTGAACGCGCTCACTACGGTGCTTACTCAATGTCAAAACGATATTAAGTACAGCAGCATTTTTTTGTATAAACACCACATTTCTTCTTCAGTTCTTCTTCCTTGGTTAGATGGCGACTGTCAGCCAGAAGCGCAATTTCGAAAATGCCACGTTAGTTTAATTTAAAGATAATATGATGCAACTCAAAACAAAACACACACTGACACATCCTCATCCTCACACACACACACACACACACTGTCATTTCTGACAGCGCTCACGGTGATATTATTACAAGGCATGGTCGGCGTTATCGCAAGATGGCGCATGTCATGATGATCTATGACGATTCACGGACATCGTTATTGCGCTCACGCTAAATCGGTACGGGTTTCAGCGCGCTCAAATCGATTACATCGATATTATTACCAATTCGGAACGCACCCTTGATGTGAGAGACAAATTAGTTGCTGAGCGCCCCCCTTAGGCACACTCCACGCAACTCTATCTCTCTCTCTGTCACTTTCTATTACTTAGGAGTGTGTGTGTATTGGGTAAAGCTACGGTTTTCTAAAAATGATGACAGCGGCAAAGATTTATACCGCTAGATACAGCGTCAAAAGATAGTTGAGTTTCCGTTCTGTTTTGACACCTCTTGACACACAATGACGCAGTGACTTGACTTGATGGACATGGATACTTACGCTTTATAATATGTGTGCGCTCACTCTTCTCAGTACGGAGTTTTTCGTGTGACTAACTAGGGTGAGGGCAAATCTAGCGATTTAAATCTTTGGACAGCGGGGTTTGACATGTCAAATACTGGTGTAAATAACAGATTTTTATGAAGGCCGTTATAATATGACGGCACCGCTTTTCTTGGTAACTGTAGCTTGAGGATCAAGATACTGACGGGGTTTCCTCGATCTCACACATTTTTTTCGGGTGTGGCAACAACAAAATAATAAAAACATCAAAAATAATATATTACAACATTTATTTCGTATGCGATTACACGTTCCTTCAACACTTTGAGCAATCAAAAAATATATTGCTTACACTCTTGACAATCCTTTTAAAAAAATATACCGAATTTGATACCACACCTCTTTTGGTGCCAAGAGAAGTATACGATCACTATAAATTTACAATTTTAAACCTTATTTTCTTTACACAAAGATCAGTTTCGTTTGCAACAAAACTGTTAAATAAGACCTTAAAAAAAAAGTTAATTTTTTTCTTTCGTTTTTGTGTTATTATGAAATCGACTTTATTTTCGTATGATTAAAGTTGACATTTGTTTGTTGCTATTATATCCATTTTTCTTTGGATAGAAGCATAGACGAAGAAATAATACTAAGTCTGGGCGTATCATACGCCTTCAAAGCTCCTGAGCTGTAGTTTTGAGGAACTAGCTGACCCGATAGACATTTTCCTGTCCATAATGTTCCCACTGCTGGGACACAGGCTTCCTCTCGATGAGAGGCAGTGGGCTGTGATCCACCACGCAGGCCCAGTGCGGGTTGATAGATGTCACATGTCTTCGGTTTTTTTGTTTTAGGACATGCCGGTTGCCTCACGATGTTTTCCTTCACCGTTTTTCAGAGCAGTGGTGATGAAATAAATTAGACAAAGTAAAGCGCCTGTCTGGGTTCGAATCTACGAACTAGACTGATAAAAGTCGCGGCCGTTACCACTGCTCTTGTTCTGTCAAAATTTCAATAATTCACGCAAAAATTCCATAAAAAAAGGACGCTCAGTTTTAACCGGATTTGAACATTTTCCGGGCAACTTTTCCAATTTTCCTTTTCATAACAACCTATTACCCCACTTTGGCATGGATATGTAGCAGTCAACTGGTTAAATAAGCCGTTCAGTTAACCGCCTAGCCTTTTAACTAAACGGCGGCCGTTCAACTAACGGCCGCCGTTGAATGATATTCAATTACAGTTTAGGTTGGAAGTCTGTAACCAATCACGCGCGAGCCGAATTGGTCGCAGTAACTAAGCCAGGGCACCCCGACCATATGGGTTAGGTTAGGTTAGAACTGTGATCAACCGCGTGCGAGCCGAGAGAGCGAAGCGAGGCGAGCACTACTTCTAAGGCCTGAGTTCACCAACATTCTAACCATCGGTTAGGTATTTAAACAGTTGATTTCCTTAGGAAATTTGACATAAATCAACTGTTTAAATACCTAACCGATGGTTAGAATGTTGGTGAACTCAGGCCTAAAGGCCAGGCGGTTAACTAAACGACTAATTTAACCAGTTGGCTGCGACAGATATACAAATATCGTGGCGGGATTTTACCGCGCACTGGATTTTCAACTCTCGATGTTGAACCGAGCGTTGACAATCCAACGTGCATCCCAGCGCGTCGAAAAAACACAGTTGGATTTTCAACTCTCGGCGCTTACCAGAGCGTTGAAAATCCAGTGCGCGAAATAATGAGCTTACGAACAATTTAAAACAAAAAATAGCCATATCGGTCCAGCCGTTCTCGCTTACCAATTGTACAGCATTAAAATTTTATTTATAAAATATGTAACATAATTAACGCAAGACATCATACACTCCAAATTTAGGGTATTGAGTTAAAAGCATAATACAATGGCCAAAACTTTTTTTAAACATTAATTTTTATCAAGAAAAAAAATGGTGTTCACTCTACCATTACTTTATGCATTTCAAATTGAGTCTTATGAGCCTTGAAATAAGATTTAATTTTGTTTGGCTCAATCGGCAGTCAGTACGGCAAAATACATAATTTTTTTTAAATATACCTATATTAAAAGTTACTGATTTCGATTCAGTAGTAAATTATGAACAAACTACTTTCAGGACTTGCGTTTATTCTGTTACACCTTGTATAAAGATTTTTCTGTTTCCATGATATTATAATTATTTAATATTAAAAAAAAACATACCAAACAAATCATAGGGTTTTATAATATTATAGGCCTTTCTTTTTTCCAAATTTTCTTCTTCTTTATTTTTAGTATTTTTATCTCACGGAGCGACGCGTGCTTTACTTGTGGTTACCAAGTGTACAGACGCCAGCACATCAAGCTACTACAATCTGTCAAATTTCTTTAATAGATTTTCAACTTTATCGCTAAAGCATAAGGTTCAAAGTTGATTGGGAGAATTTAACAGTTTCAGGCACCTAGATGTGCTGGCGTCTGTACAAACCCGCTGTGAATGTGTGTGTAAGCGCAGGAGCTCTAGGTACCGTCAGAGACAATGGCGAAGTCGGAAGCGTGTGTGTGTTACGTGCTGACGCTACTCGTCTGCACGCACACATTCCCTTACACTTTTTGACACAAACACGCTGTGCACGTTTCAAGAGTAAAGCGCGCGCCGCTTCGTGTGATAAAAATACTGTAAGTACTTATTACCATTCAAGTATTACGTAAGCAGTTTTTTTTTTTTTTTTTTTTGCAATTTTTATCCCCCCCCCCCCTCTCCCTCGTCAGCAAGAGTAAGCAAAGCGCTTACCCCCTCCTCCCATGCTTACGTAAAAATTGGTACATGCATTTTTCTATGTGTTCTGGTTTCTTTATTGATTTCGTTTTCAAGCATAGACAAGTAGGGTCGCCATCAAACCAAAATCGATAATTTTTTTTAGAAAATCCGAAAGGTAAAAAATAAAATACGGCTGACGTAATCACTATCCAGACCCCCCATTTTAGCTTAGGCCGATCGTGCCTCTCTATCACTTGTTCCGCGCTCTCGCTTTCACACTCGGCTCAGGCGGAACGTGACAATCCATCCATACTTATATTATAAATTCGAAACTCTGTCTGTCTGTATGTAACCTTTTCACGCCTAAGCCACTGAACGGATTTCGATAAAATTTGGCAGAGAGATAGATTGCATCCCTGGGAAGGACATAGGGTGGTTTTTATCGACATACCTCGCAGGCGAAGCCGCGGGCGGAAGCTAGTGAGTCATGCTTTTTTGTGCGTGCAGCCGGCGTTCATAGATTTATAAGACGGAAGACCCCCCCGCCCCCCTGTAATGCTTACGTAATACTTGAATGGCTCCTAATATGTAATTTTAAAATGTGTCGCATACGACACGATAGCTGTACTATTACACAAGTTCGTAACGTGAAGGTCTGTTTATAAAAATGCTAGGAAGAAGTTTTTAATCAGTCGAGATAAATGCTTAACTTTAGTTCACTCAAAGCTCATAGATGGCGCTAGTGTCTTAGCGCACGCAGAGACGTCACTTTAAAAATAATCAATTATTATGGGGAAGGACCCTCTAAGTTCTTAAAACACTATTGATTAATAGTTTATATGAACTTAAAGGGTTGCATTGATGATTTTAATGATTATAATTATGTAAATACATATTTGTTACGGTCGCGAATTATATTTTGTTCAACATACAACCTGAAACTTGACTTCAAATTGCAAAAAACGTTAGAAATTCGTGGAAGTCGTGTTTGCGCACACACTTGTGTACTATAATATCTCCTGCGTGCCTGGCTAATCTACGTTGAGGCCACCGTGACCGAAATCAGTCGGGAGGCTGTTATTTAATGTTGAATGTTTTCAATTTGTCATATTATTTACTGACAGCGTTCCATTAAATCAATGAAAGATAACTATTAATTCATTTGTGACGACTCTGAGAACCAAGTTCGTGGTTAAAATGTAGAATTTTGACACTTAAAAGTCGATAACATGATATACTTAATAAATTAACAATCGACTTTTGAAATGTCAAAATTCTGTATTCATTGGCAACCTGAAAACAATGTCTTTGGTTGTCATATACAATATGGAGACGACAATCTATATATCGCAGATGGATTGTAGAATCCGCTGTTTTACAAAACCGCTGGTGGTTTTACAAAACAGATCCGTTATGTAAAACAGCTGAACAACACGCAGAATGGCAAATAATTTTATTGAATGTTCTGTGTCCTGTAATATTAATTAGATACTTTGCAGTTCTAGTTTTGTGTACAGTCGAGTATTTTATAACTGAACAGACAGCTGTGCTGCTGGGGAGTTTGTTGCGCCACTTCTTCTCCCCAGCGAAAGCACTAGGAAGTGGTGAAGGGCGGGCGTTTTGGGGGACTGTCTTATGTAATTTTGATGTTCGAAAAGTGCTGATTCTCAGCCTAGTTTGAATAAATGACTTTTGATTTTGCTTTAGAATTGTATAAACGTTTTGCATTTATCAACGATTAGCGGTTTAATACAGCGGATTCTACAATTCATCTGCGTGATTTTAGTAGTAGTTTTTCGTGTCAGTTTGTGTGAGCTCCATAGCATAATCAGCCTATAATGTTCCCACTGTTGGGACACAGGCCTCCTCTCGGTGAGAGGGAGTACGAGTTGGTAAATGTCACATGTCTTCGAATTTTTGGTTCTAGGACATGCCATGTTTAGATATCGATTCCCATCACGTCTGCAGAGTTTCGCTAGCAAATTTAATTTGACCCGGCAGTATTGCCTTAGGCATCTTCTGGGCACGCTCGTTCCACCATAGACCTCATCCATCGCTTTCCATCAGGCGTGATCGAGGTCAAGAGCGAGCCCATTCAGTAATAAAAAAACCGTGTTTATGTTCAGTGTCGTATTTAATTGTCGTCTCCACATTGTATTAATTTGGGATGACAGATGCTGAGCTGACTGCCCAGAGTCCGTACCACGTAAATTTTTAACGCTACTGGCTCTACCAGAGCTATTGGCTCTAGAGGCTATTTTTACTAAAAAAAATTCCATGACAACATAAGACATTAAATACAGGGTAAAATTTAATTAGCTAGCTAAACTCCGCAGAAGTGTTGGGTATCGATATGTAAACATGATAAAAAAAAATTGTTCTTTTTTTGGGGTCAACGACCAATTATAAGTGCTGTTCCTTGAATTAAGAGTTGAGAAAAACTGTTTTTTTTTTATCACGTTTGCGGAGTTTTGGTAGCTAATCTAATTTGACCGTTTATACATACGAAAGACACTTGCATCACCACAATTTCAATAAAAAAGTACCAAAACTATAAAAAAATGAATAAAACTTCATATAAAAGCGAAAACAAGGATTTTATCGCGCACTGGATTTTCAACTCTCTGCGTTGAGCCGAGCGTTGAGAATCCAACAGAGCGCAGCCCAGCGCGTCTATAAAACACACTGCTGGATTTTCAACTCCCGACGCTACGCAGTAAGTTGAAAATCCAGTGCGCGACAAAAATTCGCTGCAGGAAAAACGTGCCTTTGCGAATCTGGGCTTAAGAGGAAACGCGGTCACGAGGTCGTTGGCGTCCATTGCATATTAAAGTATTCCTCTGTTTTCGCTCTGGTTAATGATGCGGGTTTGCAGACCATAAGGCTCGCATAGCTGACGCAGTTTTCCATACTTGTGTGCAGACCGCAAACTATACTATAGACGACACGGTTGGCGCAGTGGTTGAGCGATTGACTGCTCCACAGCATGTCGCGGGTTCGATTCCCGCACGGAACAAATATTTGTACGACCTACAAGTATTTGTTCCGGGTCTGGGTGTTTTATCTATAATATGAATGTATTTACAAAAAAAAAAAAGTATTTATAAGTAGTTTATCAGCCATCTCGTTACCATAACACAAGCATTAGGTTGCTTAGCTTGGGACTATATGGCGTTGTGTGAAATTTAAAACGTATTATTATTATGCCATATGTATTAAAAACTGGCTCAACTATGCGAGCTAAACTAAACTAACTGCACACTTTTTGTGCGATCGAGTCTGCGGCATGGCGCGCAAACAGTCGGTCGCGGATTTTTCACAGACTCAACGCACACGACGTACATCTTCGATCATTCTGTCGGCAGAGCTGTAGGGACGTAGACGCTATAGAATTCGTGCAGAGATCGCGAAGTATTATTTTGTATATGAAGTACAGAAAAAGAAGAAGAAATAGTGAATTTTGGGTACATCTTATACTTTCGGAAAGATTACTGAAGGGTCAGTTCCATACTAAACATTCAATTCTGAAACAACATCCAGATTTTTTTTTTCAAATTTTATAAAATTTCTGTTACTACATTTGATGAGTTGCTATTTATTTTAAGATGTTTTGTATTTCTTGAATTAACATCGTTACATCGAACTCTGACGCCATGATAATAGATCGCGTGCGTTACGTCCACCCCTAGCAAATGCAGATTGCCGACTAAAGTGTGCGCCGTCTGCGTTAGCGCGCGTTGAAGCAAACGTTCAATCTTTTTCACACACTTTTTGTGCCGAGCGGCGCGGCGCGGCGCGGTGCGGTCTGCCCGAATTACACGGATTTTTTGTGCGCCGGACTTTTTGCGCGTCGTGTGCGTTACTGGCATATAATTGCATAGGTTCTATTTTCACAGACTAAAAAGTGTGTCACGGATAGTCTGTCGTCTGCGCTGCACCTTAGTCTGCAACCCGCATGATACTAGTCCAGGTAATCTTAACACTTGATTTTAATAGGCTTTTATATTTTACTAGCTGCGCACCGCGGTTTCACCCGCTTAAGATTCGATTTAGGGGTGTGAAAAATAGATAGTAGCCGATTCTCAGACCTACTGAATATGCATATAAAATTTCATAAAAATCGGTCAAGCCGTTTCGTAGGAGTATGGTAACTAACATTGTGACACGAGAATTTTATATATTAGATTTTTTATTTTTTTCTTTTGATAGATTCTTATTTTGTAAATATGAGGACTTTGTAGCCCTTGTAGACTCTAGATCTGTAGACCATTTTTTATTTTATCAATTACCTGGTACTTGTTGACAGGCCTACGCTGTCCTCCCATACCCATTGTTATTTGAAAACATTGTATTAACCAACTATTTTTAAAAGAGTAACCGTGAAGTTTCTTGCCGGTTCTTCTCCATAGGAAACGACCAATTGGAACCGTGCACCTAACTTCTGACGTTTCATAAGTGCCCATGTAGGTTTATGTGAAATAAAATATTTTGATTTGATTTGAATGACAACACGATCAACACGATTTTCTTTATAATAATAGTTAGCTTTAAAAAAAAAGTTTTGTTCATTGTATTACGCTTTTAACTCAATATTCCAATTGGGGTGTATGAGGTCTTGCGTTCATAAAATTATGTTACATATTGTATATATTTTTTAAATAAATATAATTATGCAAAAAAAAACGATATGGAATGATCAGCAATGGTCCCATCAGCCCACGTGACCGCGACTCCTCTTAACTCCGCTCCTAAATAAAGTAACACACCCTTTTCATCTTAAAAATAATATAAATAAATTGCAAAAATGGCTAACAATTACAACTACAATTTTTTAAATGAATATCAAATTCGGTATGTCATCATCACAAACCGGCCGGGTCAATGACCCCGGGGCGGGAACTATTATGTCCATTCCACTCACTATTAAATTGAACTATTCTCCTTTTAATCTTTTACTGATCTCTTCCTGTTGTAACTCTCTCCATTCCTTTTTCGGTTTCATTCGTTTTAGTTGTCCATCCCTGGGAAAAAAAAGAAAGTTGTTTAAGGTGCCACTAGTCGACATTTTTTCCATACAAATAATTTTCGGGAGAGTATTAACTCCACTGTTTGACATTGTGCATTTAAAGTTAAACATGATATCGTTTTGGCTTAGGTATTATTAATTTTTGTCTGTACGGAAATGGCATAGTAAATTAAAAAGCCATTAAAAAGTTATGAGCCAACAAAGATTCGTTTTTCTTGCTATTTTTAACGTAACTTTGGGTGTGAATAAGTAATAAAAGAACTGTAAAATGTTCAAAAGAAAGTCGGTACCGACAAAGCTAAGTTATCGAAGAGTTCAATAAACTTGTATTTGTAATCGATTTATGCAGTGGTTTTTTCATAAAACTCGATTTTACAAAGCACGTTTCGTTTTTTTTTTTTTAAGAGCCTTTCAGTTCGGAACGGTGTTTCTGTGCGTGAGAACTAGAAGTTATGCGTATAGACTAGCGTCTAACAGCTCATCACTTATACTATCTCTGCCGGACACGAAGCCAGCTGATACAGCGTGCTTTTTGGCCATCTCCACCAATGAGTTCGATCTCGCGACTAGTTTACTCTTAATACAAGAATGCTTGTTGGCTCGTCGCTAAATCCTCACAGTCGCACGGGTCAATCGAAGGACTCGAAGGTTAAGTTACACTTAACGCGGTCGGTTCGTGGATGGGTGGCCATCTATTACATATCGAGACCTTTCTTGAAGTATTTTGACTCATATCTCAGGTGTTTCCAAACCAAAATGGTTAATAATTTCTTTGTTTAACCCGGAATTTTTCCCGTTTTATCCCATATCTAATATAGCTCTTAATACTCACCAGATAAGGTCGACAAGGCCTACCAGTTCACGCCTTAACGGATGAACAAATTTCGGTGAAATTTGGCACACAGATATGACATGGGTTACTTTTTATCTCTATAGTACGTTCTCGTGGGATACTTTTCGCCCTCCACACGAGCAAAGCCTGGAGCTAAAGTTGTTAATCAAATATAGCTCTTATTACTAACCACATAAGGTCGACGAGACCGCCCCTCCTCGCGATGACGGCTTTCACTCTGTTGGCGAAGTCGACGGCTGTCTCGTCGGCCGCACGTGTCATGGCGGGTAGGTACCACACGTCACACACGATGGCCCATGACGTCATCATGTTCAGGAGGTAGTGCAGCATGCCGTAACGGGAGCTGTTCCAGAATGCGTCTCCGAAGCGGGGATCATATCTGTGAAAAAAAAAAACGTGTTTTTGTAAAAAAAACCGTTATCTATGTATATTGTCCCACTGCTGGAAAAATAACAGAACAGAGATTTCAGCTTTAAAAAAAAACATATATTGTAAACTAGCTTCCGCCCGCGGCTTCGCCAGCGAGGTATGTCGATAAAAACTATCCTATGTCCTTCCCCGGGGTGCAATCTATCTCTCTGCCTAAATCCGTTCAGTGGTTTAGGCGTGAAAAGGTAACATACACATACAGACAGACAGACGAGTTACTTTCGAATTTATAATATTAGTATGGATGATGGAGGGGCCCGTGGCTAAATAATAACAGCCGCACAGGTCGATCGATCAGGTTAAGCTACGCTTGCCGCGGTTGGTCTGTTGATGGGTGACCATCTTTACATATCGAGACCCCTCCGTGCCTCGGAAAGCACGTTAAGCCGTTGGTCCCGGCAGCCATTCGTGGATCTTTGACTGTCGTTACGGGTAGTCAGAAGCCCGAAAGCCTGACAACCAGTCTTACCAAGGGGTATCGTATTACCCAGTAACTGGGTTGTGGAGGTCAGATAGGCAGTCGCTCCATGTAAAGTACTGGTATTCAGCTGCATCCGGTTAGACTGGAAGCCGACCCCAACATAGTTAGGAAAAGGCTAGGCAAATGAGTATGGATGATAAATGATTTTATTTAAGTATCAACCACCCCCCCCCCCCCCTTTACACACATTCTCACACATTCATATTCATAGTTATATAAGAGGGGCAATAATTCTCGTAATTTTAAGAACGTTCACAGTCTGATCTCAGTCTCAATCTGTCAAAAATACCTGTAATTCACCCTACATTTAGACAAGTTTTAGACATTTGTTTGTCGCCGAGATGAGACTGCGACTAGATTTTGAACGTTTTAAATTTTTCAAAAATCAAAATATTTTATTTCACATAAACCTACATGGGCACTTATGAAACGTCAGAAGCTAGGTGCACGGTTCCAATTGGTCGTTTCCTATGGAGAAGAACCGGCAAGAAACTCCACGGTTACTCTTTTAAAAATAGTTGGTTTTTACAATGTTTTCAAGTTACAATAGGTATGGGAGGACTGCATAGGCCTGTCAACAAGTACCAGGTACTTGATAATTTAAAAAACCATATACAGATCTAAAGTCTAAAAGGCCTACAAAGTCCTCACATTTACAAAATTAGACCTCACATTTAGAAATTGCGAGAATTGCCCCTTTTTTTTTTTTTTTTTTAAGGATGGTAAATCATCAAATGACCCCTCCCGCTCTGGGTGGAGCGGAAGGGAGTGTCAGACTCTTACTGACTAAAACCCATCCGTGTTATTTCCTTAGCCCTTTATGTTCCGGGGCAGCGGTAACCCTTTCGGACAATCCCGCTGCGAGAATTACCCCTCAGGTCATTATGGGTTTATTAAAACACATAAGTAAAGGTTTCTTTTGTAGACAACGTTACAGTAGAATACTGACTCCTAGGTCACAGGATTCCCGTTGTTTAGGAGGCTATTTTTGTGCAGCCTTTTTTGAAAACCCAATGATAGTGTGTCATGCTCACACAGATGTCTCGCTGACGGTGGCGTGTGTGTTGGATCATTTAGCTCCCTTCAAAGTGGTTGAGCTGAATGGTGCTGATCTATGCGTCATGTTTTAGATGAAATTGCGTGATATGAATCGTTTTATGATTCTGCCAAAGTGGCTTCTTTAGGCCTCTTGTTCATAACGAGACAATCTCTTAAGGCGACTACATGACCTAAAGCGCGGTCACTATCGGACTGCATAGAAAAGAAAGAGATGCGCGATGACACAACGCTGGTAATTTATGGCAAAATATGAAACAATCATATATTGTTGATTTATCAAACACCAAACAAAATAAAAACCGTATACTAAAATTCGGGGAATTAAATTGTCTTTTATATGGTGAAAGTTTTATGAAAATACACCCGATAGTGTTTGCGTGATTATCGTTTTTATGTCCGCGGTAGACATTACTTTACAAATTAATTACACTATGTTAAAAAAATATAATTGCAAATATTCACATATCAAATTACGAAGCAAATGGTCTAGTATAACATTTATTTTTTTCAAAGAAATCAGTGCGGTCGATTAGACGTGATGTTGAATTTAAAATCATTAGAAGTCGTATATCTGCGCCTTAAAACACGTTAAGCCGTTGGTGCCGGCAGTCATTCGTAGAAATTTGACAAGCCCAAAATTCTGATAACCATTCTTATCAAGGCTATCGCGTTAATAAGTAACTGGAATGTGGAGGTCAGATAGGCAGTCACTCCATGAAAAATACTGGTATTCAGCTGCAGCCGGTAAGACTGGAAGCTGACCACAACATAGTTGAGAAGGCTGGGTAGATGATGACTTACTTGATGGCGACGGGGTAGATGGTGCCGCCGACTTCGAAGCTACCCTTCTTGAACTGCATGACTGAGGTGTTGTTGATGCAGGTGCCCTCAGGGAAGATCAGGATCGGTGGGTTGTCTGGTACTGATATGTGTTCTTTTAACCTGGGAGTAAGAATAATATTTAAAAACTAGAATTCAGATTCTGATGATTCTTTCGAACCTCACAGAGGAGGTCTATATTGACGATAGCATAATCTACCTATAATGTTCCCACTGCTGGGGCACAGGCCTCCTCTCGGTGAGACGTCATAATCAGCCCATAGTGTTCCCACTGCTGGGACACAGACCGCCTCTCTTCGAGAGGGAGTGGGCCATAAACCACCACGCGGGCCCAGTGCGGGTTGGTAGATGTCACATGTCGTCGAATTTTTGGTTCTAGGACATGCCGGGTTCCTCACGATGGCGACGATCACGACCACACGACACCACTTACCCTCACCATTTAAAAAAGAGATTCCGTGCAATAGACTTCAACTCCGTCCACCTTTTATACCGTTTTTGTCTAGACAGTAAAAAAAAAGTCAGCCAGTATACAGCAGGTATGAATATTAAGAAGCATCATCATCATTTCAGCCGAAAGACGTTCACTGCTGGACACAGGCCTCCCCCAAGCACCTCCACTTCGACCGGTTCTGTGCTTCTCGCATCCAACGGGTTCCTGCGACCTTCACAAGGTCGTCGGTCCACCTTGTGGGAGGCCTTCCAACGTTACGAACGCTAGTCTTTGACCAATGCGTGTTGCCAATGATGACATAAGGCACTGAAACGTGGTCGCTCTCAATGGGCCTTATTAGAAGGCTAAAAGTTACCCAAAGGGCAACGGAGAGGGCTATGCTTGGAGTTAAGAAGCACATAACAAGATATTTACCTCTTAGCTACCGCATGTCTGTCCTTAACTTCAGACCTCTCAAACCAAATATGTGGCGACGCCCTAGCCAGCGCCCTCTGTAGGATCCCTAGGAAACCATTGTGTCTTTGACCGATCTGAAAATATTATTCACATTATTGTATACATAATATAAATAATATTTAGTCGTGATGGCCCAGAGGAAAAATAAAGGATCATTGTCTCAGCCGAAAAACGTTCACTCCTTGACATAGCATAATCAGACTTATATCGTTGATACTCCGAATAATAAAAGTCAAGAAATGTAACTCTAGCTCAAAAACGGCACCACGCAAATGATTACCGCGGTGGGCGTGGCTGAAAAGGCTACCGCGCACCAGAACCAATCACAGCGCTTGCCGGAATACAACTGATTGGCTTATTTGCATGTGTGCTCTTTCGTTCGAATACTCGAGGTATTTTGTCAATGTAGTGAAGTTTGGAGTCGAATTTCTCGTTATTTTTTTTTTGCATAGTTACGTTTCCTGTCTTTTTATTATTCATAGCGTTGATGGCTTGTTGAGTAGGGGAAGACCAAAGAAACGATGTATGGACTGTGTGAATGATGATATGGTTAGAAAGGTGGTGACTACCGAGATGACGACTGATAGAGAAGTATGGAAGAAAAAGACATGTTGCGTCGACCGCAAATAAATTGGGATAAGGGCTGGAGTATGATGATGAACGTTCCCACTGCTGGGACACAGGCTTCCTCTCTGTAAGAGGGAGTGGGTCGTAATACACCACGCGGGCCCAATGCGGGTTGGTAGATGTCACATGTCTTCGAATGTTTGGTTCTAGGACATGCCGGTTTCCTCACGATATTTTCCTTCACCGTTTTGAGAGCAGTGGTGATGAAATAATTTACACAAAGTGGGCTGTCTAGGTGAGAACCTACGACCAACAACTTATTTGGTCATCACTCAAAAACTTTATCGTTATTAGAAAGGAGAAAATATTAAAGTGCACACAAGACAATCTGATCCAATTTTAATTGGCTCTGATTGACAGATCGACGCAGAAAAAAAAATCAAATCCAACGATATTATTATATACTTAACTCATTTAGGCCAAAATGGCGCTTTAGCATTTTCTCCTTTCCGGTGAAGTAAGATCTCATCAGCAATTTGATGTTTTTTTTTTTATCTTTGTTATTGAAAAATTCACTAAGGTCCGAGGGGAAAAACGTGGAATGGAGAGTTCCGAGGCTCGAACTCGCACCCTCATTCTTGATAAGCAGACCTTGTAACCTCTGGGCGACCACGACACAAATAACAATAATTTTTTCAGCTCCAGCCAGCTGCTTTAAAACCCAAAATGGCAAATCATTTTGCCAAACATCACATACAAATCCTGGGGTTCGAACCCAACCCCTTAACATTGACAACCATTGCATGCAACCACTCAACCATTGAGTATACATTCGCATTTCACCCCAAACATAAAACATAGAAGACGTCACAAAAAAAATGATTTTATGCATACATATATTTCATAACAATTATTTTGATATTTCCCATTGTAATCAAACATATGGTAAAAAATTTGAGTATGGCACTCGTCTTAACGAAACATACAATTTTTGGTCATATTGTAATAGGATTTTATAAATTAAATCTCGCAGTTTTTATCAACTAAGTACAGACGCCACAGCACATCAAGCTTCCACTTTGTACTAGATTAGCGATAAAGTTGAAATCTATTAAAGAAATTTGACAGGTTGTTCTGTCAAATTTCTTTAATAGATTTTCAACTTTATCGCTTAAGCATAAGGTTCAAAGTTGATTGGGAAAATTTGACAGTTTCGGGTAGTTTGACGTGCTGGCGTCTGAACCTTAAAATTTGGAAAAAAAGCATTTTCTAACGTAAGCAGGTAATCAATGTTCTTAACAGTTAAATTCCCTGACTTTACTTACATACTACAGCAGGGTACCACCTCATTTTGTCATTAGAAGACATTAAATCAGCATTTACGAGTAGCATTTTCTAAAGCAACTGGGTTGTGTTCAGATAGGCCGTCGATTCATATAAAATACTGGTATTCAGCTGCATCCGGTTAGACTGGAAGCCAACCGCAACATATTTGGGAAAAGGCTAGACAGATGATGATGAGAAGGATACTTTCCATTCCGGAACTGTACATGGAACGCCATCTCTCGGTGGCTGGCTAAATTAAAATAAAAAATCATTGCTAGTCGCCGTCGCGCACGCGCTGCTCGCCAACTCGTTAATCACCGGTTCGGACAGGTGTCTTACAAAAGAAAACTCGTTTAAAACTTACAAGTGAATAGCAGTTATCACACATAAGCACGAGTGCGTCGATAGGACTCGTGTGGTTGGCGACACAGATGCCGCCGTTCCGCGGCTTGTAGTGCGTATCGTGGTACGTGATGACCGCGGAGATGCAGCGCGACAGGAAGTTGAAACACATGACAGAAACAGCGTAGTTAACACGCTGCTTTGTTTTCCCGTCGGGGAGGGTACCGACGCATGCTGTGCACGCTACAAGCCACCAGACCTAAACAAAGCAGGGGGTGATATATGGCCCGAATGGGTTAGGTTTTAAGTCAGTTTTTGATAGTGTTCAGACGAGACTATGAGATGTTGAAACCTACCATAAACAAGGCGTAATTGAAATAATTCGAACACCCGAAAACTACATTTCGGGTTACCGAGTTATTTCAATTGTTCAAAATGATGAGTACAATGACCCCTTTTATTGAAATAATTCGAACACCCGAAAACTACATTTCGGGTTTCCGAGTTATTTCAATTGTTCAAAATGATGAGTACAATGACCCCTTTTCAAGTACACCTTGTATTTGTTTTAAGAGCGTTTACGCCGTACGGCATTTCATACAAACTTTCAAGCCCTTGTTTTTCGAAATGAATAAACGGATTTTAATTCTTTATACGCATAAGCAGGATACAGAGGTCTAAAAAGTTAAGAACATTTTTTTCGAAAAATTGTGTTACAGCCAAATTAGACCGATATTAAAGTTTCCATAGAAACAGAGATTTCCAGTTATCTTTTTTAAATAAGACATTTCGAAAATGTTCTCTGCTAACTTTTTAGACCTTTGTATCCTGCTTATGCGTATGAAGTTTCATTAAAATCGGTTCATTCATTTCGAAAAACAACGGCTTGAAAGTTTGTATGAAATGCCGTACGTCGTAAACGCTCTTAACTCATTGGCGAAACGACACAGGGTATCGGCAAAAAATATTAAAGTCATAACTTTTAAGTCATGAGCAACGTGCAACACCTGAGGGGCAATTCTCGTAATTTTAAGAACGTTCACAGTCTGATCTCAGTCTCAATCTGTCAAACTTAAATTTTTGACAAGTTTTTGGCATTGATTGCCGCTGAGATGAGATTGCGACTAGATTTTGAACGTTTTTTGGCGTTCTGGTCTGTAATCCCGTGGTAAGCAGTTTACTTAAAATTATGTTTTAAGAAAACCTTTTGTTTTGTCACTATTCGTTACCGATATATCCATGAAGTCTGTGAAGTATCTACCAACATTTTCTTTTTTAATAATATAACTAACGCTTGCAAAAACTGACTTGGACAAGACACAAATGAATTTATTAGACAAGTCATAGCATACCTTATTAATTATTTATTAGCTTAAGGGCTGATTTTTCCAACGCCAGATAATTTTACCCGAGGAATAATGTTGAATTTTTGACAGTTCTTCCATATTATACAAAATCTGTCAGACGTCAATTTTATTCCACGTAAAAAATTATCCGTCGGTTGAAAAATCAGCCCTTACGAGTTCAATTAACATTGGAATATACCGGATGATTTTTTACAGGATGTTCTACCCGTCAATATGAACAACTTTCACTATGGGACCAACTCTGAAATCACGAAAAAAAATCATCTGTTCCCAACATTTATGTTCGCATAACTCGTCAAAATATAGGGAACAGCTGATTATTTTTTTCGTGATTTCAGAGTTGGTCCTATAGGACCAACTCGCCATTGTACTCGTCATTATGAACAACTTTCACTATAGTGAAAGTTACGAGACACGGTTAAGAGTACAATGACCTCTTAAGAGGTTGTTGGAGTTTTTCCAATAACCCTGTATAGCTTTTTTTTCCAGTAATCCCTAAGTCAAGATTGTTTGTTGGCACGTCTTGGCCGTATGAAATATCAATTTGGAAAAAATTACACGCAGATGTACGGTGGGCTGCATCAATTGGGGTACCCTACCCCAGTTGCTAGATGCTTTCAAGGGGGGTACCCAATTGATGCAGTCCACTGTACAGAGGTTCGCCACGTCACCCTTGGTTTAAGATATACTATAACTCGTCTGTATTCGAAAATAATTAAACAATGTACTTATAAAATAGGACAAAACACAGGTGGATACATAGAAAGCATTAAAGTATAAAACATAACAGAGTAAATATATAGGACGACACAAGAAACATAAAAAGCAAAAGAAAGAACAGCCATATTTAAACCTAACATCAAACTGTAAAAACGACTCCGAATTTTAACCCTCAACAAACATTGTAGTGACATCTACATCGCCACATGCGAACTACGCATCACACTGACGTCACGCAAAATCCTGCATCGCGCATATAAAGTTTTCCGCAGGACTATCATATAAACAACGTCCCTAAGTCCACCAGACACAACACCCGTCTGGTCGGAGGATCCTCCCTTTTCTATGGAGGATGAGTGAACTTTACACCCCGTTCCTCATACCTCTATAACATCACGACTCCAGTCTTCAGCCGCTCCATGTAAAGGACTGCTCTGCTATTCAGCAGACGATTACACTGGAAGCCGACCCCAACATAGTTGGGACAAGGCTACGCAGAGGATGATGATGACGTACCAACCAGGCCTGAATTCCATGTTGTGGCTCACATATTTCGTCAGTTATGTTAACGTCCTATGAAATAGAGTGCGCCTATCTACTTACCGGGCATATATCTAAACTCTGGACTGCTAGTCTGCTACTGAGCAAGAGGCCATTAAAGTATTACTTAAGACAAGGGTGTCTTTCCTTTGCTTATTTTTGATGAAATGGAGGATGGGTGGGCCTGGATGGTGATTACGTCAGCAGTATTTATTTTTTCGGATTTTCTACAAGATTTCGTCGATATTGGTTTGAATACATATGGCAGCCCTAAATTTGTCTATGCTTGAAAACGTAACGCATCTTCAGGGATTCCCGAAAACAATGGATACGAGTAAAATAAATAACGAACGGCCCCCAATTCCTAAAGAAAAAGCCCTATCTCTTAGAATACCTAGGAATCGAACCCAAAATCCCACGCTCTGAAGTCACGCTTGCAAACACAAGGCTGTTAAAAAAGTACCTCATTTTTAAAGAAGATAAATAATGGTCCGTAGTAAAATAGGACTTTTAAACATATTATTTTTGACATGATATAGTTTTATAAGACGGTTGATGATTATTATATATACCAATATATAATTGGACATATCAAAATCAGAAGAATGCAGTATACAGCCCACTTATATCTTAATCAGGCATAACATAACAAAACAATGACATTCATTATACAACAGGTCCCAGAATTAATGCACACCACCAAACAGCCAAAAGAATATTATGTTATAATCTTTATTACATTCACAGAATTTTTACTATTATTTATAAAACATTATTTATTTATTAATTAGTCATCACTCAGTATGACTAATTAATAAATAAATAATGTTTACAGATGAGAGTACAGATGTCAATCTACGTACAAAGTGCGCTCGAGCAACGCACACATAGACACCGCTCATGGACACGATATCTCGGATCGGTTGGGATCAGTGCGAGCGCGAGTGCCACCCGCTTGAGACCCAAATATTACGTAAGTTGAAAACATGACTTTTTGTTTGTGTAGATATTGTGCTGTTTTTAGTGTCATTTGATAGGTTTAGGTCTAAAACGCATAGGGCAAAATTAATTGTGTAAATAGGGTAATCCGTTTCGAAGTTATTAGAGATTTTCGATAGTGAAAATTGACAAATGTAAAATTGTATATGTTTTTGTTCTGTAAACTTTAACAACTTTACAACAATAAATGAATCAACTAGATACGAGTGCCACTACCACGATAGTTTTTTGTGCATAAGCCAAAGTTGACAACCCTAGCGCGACCGCCGAGCGTAGGCATGAAAAGTGAAGTACATACATGTGATTGACTTCTGTACCTTTCTGTTTTGTGGTACTTCGACAATTTTGGTTTGTTTTGACTGTACAGTGGAAGTGTCACTATAATTTAAGTAGTTTTAACTATTTTCGGTTTAAAATAAAAACTTTAGAAAAATTACAGAAATCGATTCAGTAAACAATTCTGAACAAACTGTTTATACAGTGTGCATTAATTTTGTTACAAATTGTATAGCTAAAAGAATATAATTTACAACCAATATATCTTCTCATCTTAATCATGCATAACATGACAAGACCACAATCACACAAGCAACGTATCACCCAATTCCTATCAGGCACAATATCCTACCCAGACAACAATTTATCCAATTACCCAGTCCGCACAAAACATATACGCCGATTCGGACCCAACGGATAGTCAAATTTCGCCCAAAAAACGTTTTACGCAAACAGGACATAACGTATCACCCAATATCGATGCAAAGTATTACCCAATACAGACATATTATCATATCGCTCAATCCAGACAAAATGTCCCACCCAATTCCAGTGAAACGTTCTACCCAGACAATGTATTACCCAATTTGGACATAACATACATATTAGCCATTCTGGACACAACGTACCACCCAATTCTACCCAGGACAACGTATTACCCAATTCGGACATAACGTATCACCCAATCTAGGCCAAATGTACCCTTGTAACAGAACATTCTACCCAGACAAAACGTCCCACCAAACTTAACCAAAAAAATAAAACGACCTACCAAAGAGAAACAGGTTTTAATGCTGAGCACTCCCACATCTATGGGGCTGGTATGGTTTGCCACGCAGAAGCCGTTGGCTTTCGGCATGTACTGCTTATTATGGAACCTCGCGTGGATGGAGAGGGCCCTGATGAGGATCCTAATGCTCATCTTGTACGAAATCCTTCCTAGTTTGTTTCTCAAGCCGACGAACGGCACGGAACTGACGGCCCAGGTTGAGAAGACCATTACTATAACCTGGCGGGGTAGATGGGAGTTCATCACGCTTTTGTTCCAAACAGGGGGGTGCCAGAGATGTGTACAGTAGTGCAGGGTCGTAGGGACATCGAAGCGCAACCTGTTACCATGAATTCTAGACCTCCGTTGAATTTATTCGTCAGTTTAAAAAAAACAGTGGCACTCCGGGAGTGCCGACAGAAGTGAAAACAAAACACAAACAGAATACTTTACCATCACTCACTGACATATCGGATATACATTAAAACCGAGTACATCCCGAGGACAGCCGAACACATCCGAATGTAGCGCGGTGTCGGTAACAGTGTCGCGAGTTCATTTTCCCATCTCAAAAAATGCCCAACGCGCCTAAAAAAGTTTTTACTTCAAAAATTCTGTGCCACATTTTGACCGCCTACGTATTGAACATTACATTTTTTTTTTGATAACCGTCCAAAATTTTCCATGCTACGGTCTAGAATCATGTGCTGAATTATGGTAACAGTTCCCGCGTCAATGTCCGTGCCATCCTGTATACCTCGACCTACATTGAGCCTGTCTATGTAATAGGAGGCCAATCTATAGTTACATGTAAGCTGTCACGCCCTTTATGCCTGGAGGGCTACCATGATCTATTTAAAAACGATTCAAAAGCAAGACATTTCAGTTTAGGTTCTTAAACTGCATCGTTCACAGTCGTACCATGACGTCAAATACACTCAGCGGCATTTGGATCGTTGAAAGTGAATGAGCGTTAAGAGCTCGTGGTAGGTATCCAGATGGCACGGCCGAAATTGAATCGTTAAACTGACGTCATGGTACGAATAAATAAGAACAGTTCAGTTTAGGTCCTAAAGTGGATCGCGTTAAGAGCTCGTGGTAGGTATGCTGGAGGCTTTTATTTAGGTATTTTGTTTTCATAATTTTTTTTTAAATATTTATTTTTGCTTGAGTATGTATTTTATTTATTGGTATATTGGCGTGGCTAGCTGACATATGGGAAATATTTTAATTTAAATAATTTTTTTTTTTCTGTATCTCGTAATTTTAACTACTTTGCAACAAGTTTTTGTTTTAACTGAACAAACAGCTGTGCTGCTGGGGAGTTTGTTGCGCCACTTCTTCTCCCCAGCGAAAGCACTAGGAAGTGATGAAGGGCGGGCGTTTTGGGGGACTGTCTTTTGTAATTTTGACGTTCGAAAAGTGCTGATTATCAGCAAAGTTTGAATAAATGACTCTTGATGTTGGTTTTAGTAACCGTGCTCAATTTTACACACCAGATTGCTATTGAGAAATTCTTCGTGAAAGATACAATAATAATTCTGGAACTGCGAATCGAACCCGGGGGCCCAGAAGAGTTCGATGTGGCGTGTGTGTGTCTGTGTTACAGATTACAGAATAGCATTTTAGGAAAAAAACAACAGGATTCTGTAGTTTCATTTGCAGCGAAGCTTTGAATTAAGAATATTAGTGACAACAAAACGGGAAAAATTACAGCAAATACGTTAAACATAGTAAAAGAAAATTAGTTGCGAAAAAACAATTATCAGTAACAAAAATTAACAAGGTGTGAAATATACATAAATACATAATAATTAATATGAATCTTTGCAACGTAAAAAAAAATTGGAATAAGAGTTGAGAAAAAAAGTGGAATTGGAATAGAGAGAAAAAAAATAAGAATGAATCTCGATTTAAAACTAGATATCATTTAAGTTGACGATACTTAAATGTAGGTGGGGCGCTCCCTAAACAGTCAACGTCTCTACCACCTTGCTAACTGGCTTATGAAGGGTCAAATTAAATTGGCTAGCGAAACTCTGCAGACGTGTTTGGTATCGATATGTAAACTCGATAAAATAAAGTGACTTGATGTTTTTTTTGGCTGGTGGTTTTGATATACTAAGGCTGCGTTTACACCGGAGATGAGCGAGGATGCGTAGCGAGGGATGTGTGTGAAACCAACCAATAACATCGCTTCATTGTTACAGCCTGAACTAAGTTAGCGTTGGTATTGGTTAGTTTTACACACATCCCTCGCTACGCATCCTCGCTCATCTCTGGTGGAAAGGCAGCCTTAAAGTTTGCGTTGAGAAGTACTGTTTTGTTTTATCGTATTTAGAGATTGAAATCCATCACGATCACGACTGTGAAATAACACAAACATTTTATTTTTAAACTGTTGTTTCATGGGACTACACTCCGAAAAAATAACATCAATTTATTTTATTTTTGATTTATCATGTTTTGGATATCGATACCCGTCATGTCTGTGGAGTTTCGCTAGTTAATTTAATTTGACCCTATATTATCGAGAAGTTTGGAATCGAGATTTATGCTTGATCTACGTCCTACAATGAGAGGTGAGTAAGAGCTTTCTCAGATAAAGCAATTTGGAGCTTTATTACTTAAATTATACAGTTTATTCACTAAAAGCTGCTCGTATGTACATCGCTTAATCTGACCAGACTACTCTAACACGCCTCTTGTAACAGTTTTCACAAAATAATTAAAAGAAAATAATTTTTATCTTAATTTCATAGAAATGACAGATTTTATTTTACAAAATAAGTAGTTTAAATGGAGAAAACCTACAGTACTTTCAGTTATTTAACCTGATTTTGATCTCTATTCTCGTTACAATAAGGTAGCTGTTGGCTTGCTGCCACTGACAAGTCTGTCAAAATCACAGTAAGCTTCATGCTATATTGAATAAGATTGCTTTTCGTTTGCTGCCACTGACAAGTCTGTCAAAATCACAGTGATTCTTATTCTCGTTACAATAAGGTTGATGTTGGGTTGCTGTTGTCAGAGGATAAATAACTGAAACGATGAAGGAAGAGACTGGACCCTACGACACAGGGAATCCTAGTGTGGGGTCCAGGGAATTTGTAAAAACTATCATCTAAGGCTCCTTGTAAACTACTACTAGTTTTTGTTTTTTTAATTGTACTGTGTTTTCTTCTGAACTGAATAAAGTTTTTATTTTATTTATTTATTTATTTATTGACTGTTGGTACAGTACGCGGCAAAAAATATAGCATATCGAGCTTAGAAAGAAAAAAGGTTGTGTACTTAAGGCATCGTTCACACCAAACGTATTGTCCGCCGCCGACTGTGAGTATCAGTGTAGTGATAATGCACTGCGAAATAGCGTATAGTCGGTTCGGTGTGAACGAGAAGTTAAAAATATTTATGGAAAAGCGAACGCGCGCTTACAGTCAGCGGCCGACAATACGTTTGGCCTGAACAAAGCTTAAGGCCACACGAAAACTTGACTGGAGCCGAGTACATGCGATTCACCGTCACCGACCGACTGGAGCTGAGTATACGCGATTTAGGTTCACAGACCCGAGCGTGACGGTTCAGTTTCGTTCACTGTTCAGGAGAGCGCAAAGAGACAAAAAGTATATCTTTTTACACCGTCGTCGTCTCTTTCACTCATACTTGTGTGTCTCTTTCTAATGCTCGATGTGTCATATTAACGCCTGGGTTTCTGTTATGAGTGCTAAAAGGATCTCTTGGCGATCGAATTGAAAGCTGTTGGTAAGAATCTGTGCAATTGTTTTTTTTGTGAAATGTATTGAAAAACAAAATGGCGGCGTTAGTTCCGATTTTGGCCACGCGACAAGAGATCCTAATACAGCTATGCTTTATTCAAAAATTATTTTTTGTTAGTTTTTGAAGGTTTCTGGCGTTGTAACTCACCCCAATGACGAAGATCATTATTCTGAGAGGCAAGAGGAACATGTATCGCACAACAAAGCCCATTGCCCAAATGATGGTCAGGCGCCACGTCAGGAATTCGTACTGCCTGGAACAGAAATAATATTTAAAAAAATTATAAATATTAATAAAAACTTATTGCTCAATATAGTTTACAGAGATTTTACATTGGCCACAAACTAAGCAAGCCTGTATCTTGGGCACCAATATGCGATTATTCCCGATGTCCACCACTTATTTTTTGAGGGTGGAAGATCATCAAATGATTCCTCCCGCGCTGGGTAGGCGGAAAAAAATTGGTTGCCTGTAAAGTCGGTTCACGGACGATAATTTTACGTGATAACGTCATAAGAGATAGATGCGTCACAAGCCGAACGCTTAGGCCGATCGTGCCTCTCTATCGCTTGTTCCGCGCTCTCGCTTGCACGCTCGGCTCAGGCGGAACGTGACAATGAGTCATGCTTTTTCGTGCGTGCAGCCGGCGTTCATCTATTTATAAGACGTTATCACGTCTACAAAAAAAAAAAAAAAACAAAATGGCGCGACAGTAGGCTCCGTATAAAAATCTTTAATCCTCTTTATTGCTAAAAAAAATACAACCCTGATACCAAGTGATAATGCAACAGATAAGAATAAAACCCCGCACAGCAATATTATGTAGCCAATCATTGTCATTTAGCCAAAGAGGTCGAATTTATCTTTTATAATCAAATCCACGATGATAATTTTAGCTATTGTTAATCTTTATGATAAGTCGACCACCCGCCGATATCTAAAAAAAAAAAGGTAATACAGACAGCATTTGTAATCCTGTAATCTAAAAAAAATAATGTTCTGGGTTCTAGACCTATCTTTTTATACTTATGGCGACTACTTGATTTGAAAGCAAATTTACAATTGAAATAACACAAAACAAAAATAAAATAACATAAAATCAAAATAACATAACAGCAAATTAAGGCCAATCTCAAAACGGAATTGAAATATTACATACTCATCATCTGCCTAGCCTTTTCCCAACTATGTTGGGGTCGGCTTCCAGTCTAACCGGATGCAGCTGAATACCAGTATTTTACATGGAGCGACTGCCTATCTGACCTCCACAACCCCGTTAGTGGGTAATACGATACCCCTTGGTAAGACTGGTTGTCAAACTTTCGGGCTACTGAAGTTCTGACTACACGTAACGACTGTCAAAGATCCACGAATGACAGCCGGGACCAACGGCTTAACGTGCTTTCTGAGGCACGGAGGGGTCTGGGTATGTAAAGATGGTCACCCATCCACAGACCAACCGCGGCGAGCGTAGCTTAAACTGACCGATCGACCTGTGCGGCTGTTAATATTTAGCCACGGGCCCCTCATTGAAATATTACATACTATTAAATGTTATTCTATGGAACTTGTCAAACAAGTCAAAATGCACGTCAATAAGATCGCTGTATCCCTTTAAAATCCATCGGTTTCTTACTAAACTTCAACTATATCCGACGATCCTGCATACTTGTCTCTTTTGTTGACTGTGACCTTCTCCGTCACACACATTTTATGTACAAAATAAATAATTCGCAAATAAAGCGTACCTATTAGTCCTAGTGAGGAGGTTCCAGCTCCTCAACTCCTCAGCCTCAAAGACGGAGGTGACCTGGTCTTCAATGATGGACTCCATGCCAGCCTTGACCAGATCCAGGCAGTTGGCTAGATGGAACTCGATGTTGTTCTGGAAATTTTAAAGAAATACTTGTTAAAATCTGGTTAGAAGAGAGAAGAGAAGCACAGAACCGGTCAATGTGGCGAGGTTTAGGGGAGGCCTATGTTCAGCGGTGGCCGTTTTTCGGCTGAAATTAATATTCTAAGAAAAAATGAAAATAGTTGCATAATTTGCGGTAAAAATAACACAAACACACAAAATAAAAAACGGTATCGGAACTACGTGTAACGCTATTTTGAGTAACGTTGCAAGTCCCTGGTGGGAACATTATAGGCTGATTATGTTATGCTTATGCTATACATGAAGAAAACGTCGATGTTTGTCGCAAATAAACGTATTTTCTTACTTCTTCTTCAAAACGTGGATGTGACTTGCATTAAACTTGATTTTTCCTTTTTATATTAATACTTACAGCTATCCAAGATATCGGAAGGTTAAATGCCATTTGCTCGATAACAATACAGTAGGTACGTAAGTGATGAGAAAGAGAGGAAGAGAGAGAAAGGGGAGAGAGAGAGAGAGAGAGAGAAAGGAGAGAGAGAGAAAGGGGAGGGAGAGAAAGGGGAGAGAGATAAAGGGCAGAGAGAGAGAGAAAGGGGAGGGAGAGAAAGGGGAGAGAGAGAGAGAGAGAGAGAGAGAGAGAGAGAGAGAGAGAGAGAGAGAGAGAAAGGGGTAGAGAGAGGGAAAGGGGAGAGAGAGGGAAAGGGGCGAGAGGGAAAGGGGAGAGAGAGGGAAAGGGGCGAGAGGGAAAGGGGAGAGGTGTGTGAGAGAGAGAGAGACGCATGGAGGGGGAACGCTTTTTCTCTACGTGATGCGTCAATGAACTTCGTTCCCAAACCCTTGCTTTTTAACACGTTTTTATTAGCTTATTGGTAAATAACTAACAAACAATGTAATAAAATCTTAGAAGTCAATTTTAACCTACTTCTTATTGTCGTATCGAAATAAAACTTTGTATGTATGTATAGTTCGGATGACAATACTATAATTTGGTATCTTGGAGCTGATCTGATGATGGAGCCAGGAGGTGGGTAGTGGAACTCTTCAGTGGCTACTAGTAAACCCCTCGAGTTTGGACTCATATGATTTGTTTTGACGAGTCCAATAGATCGGAAACATGTTTTTATTGGATGTTTTAGTGACTTGCACTAAACTTGACTTTTCCTTTCTTTATTAATACAGCTATCCAAGATAACGGATGGGTGAATACCATTTGCTCGATAACAATACATTAGGTACATAAGCGATAACAAAGTCAAATAAATCTCGTTACGACTGTTCCCAAGTTGATTGTGGGACAGATAAGTTTGCATTGCCTATCAGTTTTGATTGTTAAGTGCAAAATAATCTATCAATATTAATGTCTACTTTTGGCGAGTCATCCAGCTCGGTACACACAACTTAAGAGAAAGATAGAATACTCTTTATTAATTACTCCATATAAATTACAGACATAAATATAGAAACTGTACAAAGGGTGACAATGGGCGGTCATAAGAGCGTTTACGCCGTACGGCATTTCCTGCAAACTTTCAAGCCCTTGTTTTTCGAAATGAATGAACCGATTTTAATGAAACTTCATACGCATTAGCAGGATACAAAGGTCTAAAAATTTACTTAAGAACATTTTCGAAAAATAGTGTTACAGCCAAATTAGATCGATTTTAAAGTTTCCATAGAAACGGAGATTTCCAGTTATCTTTTTTTAAATAAGACATTTCGGAAATGTTCTCCACTCACGCCCATCGCCACTCAAGTGGCTCTGTAGCAACATTCGAACTGTCCACGAACCACTACAGTGGCTTTGAAAAAACGGTGACAGCGAGCGCGGTACGGTCCGCACAATTTTATTTTTAGTAATTTTGTCTATGGGAGTATTGCTTGCGTTAAAGGTTCTTAAGTCGAGTGGTTGGATGCGGTACATTTGTGCCAAAAAACCAATAAGAATCCACTATGGTCCAATAAGTTATCTGTAGTTGAAAATCAATAATGGCCGCGATGACGCATTCGCAATGCGTCATGCGCATACAGCAGCAGAAGACGACGTGTCGCTACGACACTGAATAACTGGTTTGTATGTATTTCTATGGAATACCTTCCGCAGCTAGCGACACGTCACCCGATTACACGTCGCACGACCGCAGACGTCGTGTCGCCCGACCGCAGCCGCAGATCAGTAGTGCCACCGACGCTGGAGCGACAGCACGTTGATTCTTTCTCATAAAATGAGTTTTCCGACGTATCGCTACGACATGTCGCAACGTCACGCCGTCTGCTGCTGCTGTATGCGGTCGGCTACGAACTCGTACCTTTACGATTTTTGTACGTAAGCTGGTGCGATTTTTGGCACGCGAAGCAGTTGCTCTTGCGTTATCTAGGTGTATCTATCTATATCTGTGGTTATTTACCTCTCCATTGCCCTGACTAGGCTTATGTCCGTTCTGCACTCTCTCTTGACTAGAACTTCTCTTGTAATTCAGTTCTGGCGAAGGACCCAGGATCTCTTGCCGTTCTATCACCGTGTTTAGCGTACCTGTGGATAGAGAGAGGAGGTTAGAGCATAGGTTCTCAACGGGAGCGATAACGGGCCCTCGTGGGGGTTTGAGACTTTCAGGGGGGGCAGTAGAAGACCCAGAGAACATTATATATCCTGTCTTACGACTATATAATACTAGCTGTTGCCCGCGACTGCGTCTGCGATACAGGATGAAAAGAAACCTATGTGATTCTTCGGGTCATGGTCTACCCATGTGCCGAATTTAATGTGCGACAGTAAGTTTGTTTTCACGCTAAATCGGCTTTACGGATTTAGATGAAATTTGGCACATGGGGTTGACCATGACCTGGAGAAGGACATAAGCTACTTTTTATCCTGGATCGCAGACGAAATCGCGGGCAGCAGCTAGTCCTAACTAATATTATAAATGCGAAAGTAAGTTTGTTTGTTTGTTACCTTTTCACGCCTAAACCACTGAACCGATCATCCTGAAATTTTGCATATACGTTGTCAGGTGTACAGAAACGGACATAGGGTACGATTCATCCCGAAAAAAAGTGCAGTTCCGGAGGAAAACAACAATAACGTTATTATTATAATAGATGGCGCCACGTGTCTTTTGTCTTGAACGCAGACGAAGTCGCGGTCAACAGCTAGCATTACAATAACTTTCAAATAGCACCACAATTTAAAACATAAACGCATACGATTTACGTAAAGAATGGTGCAAGATAACTTACAAAGCAATTTTCTGTCATTGTGCAGTAAATTATTCTCACATGCCGTAAGGCATCAACTACATAATATGCTGGAGTCGGCTTGAGTATCACAAGATGCGGATAGTTTATTATGAAAACACTCATCATAATCAGCCCATAATGTTTCCACTGCTGGGACACAGGCCTCATCTCTTCAAGAGGGAAATGTAATCCACCACGTCGTCACGTCCTCAGGTCCGTGTGGTGCCGGACTTAAAACATAGCACCACCCCCATACTTTGCGTGGGTGTCATAAAAGGCGACCAAGGGTAGTACTGGAGAATGGGCAGCAGCGTTATCTGTGCATTTCACAACCGTACTGCGATCGCCAACCCGCCTGCCAAGCGTGGCGTGACCCCCATGAAAGACAAGCATAAAAACACTTGGCCCCTAGTCCGGCGGTACGCCTACCCTTGGCTACGGACTGACGACCTTGTGAAGGCCGCAGGAACCCGTTGGATGCGAGAAGCACAGAACCGGTCGAAGTGGAGGTACTTGGGGGAGGCCTATGTCCAGCAGTGGACGTCTTTCGGCTGAAATGATGATGAATGAATCCACCACGCAGGCCCAGTGCGGGTTGGTAGATTATGTCACATGTCTTCGAATTTTTTGTTCTAGAAAATGGCGGTTTTCTCGCGATGTTTTCCTTCACTGTTTTGAGAGCTGTGATAAATTAAACAGCTGATTACCTACAAGTATTTTACATGGAGCGACTGCCTATCTGACCTCCACAACCCAGTTACTAGATAACACGATACTCCTTAGTAACACTTATTGTCAGACTTTTGGGGTTCTGTACACGTAACGACTGTCAAAGATCCGAGGCACAGAGGGTGGTAGTCACCCATCCACGGACCAACTTCGGCTATCGTAGCTTAACCTGATCGATCGACCCGTGCGGCTTTCAAAGATCTACAAACGACAACAGCGGGACACATAATAAAAATTCTAATAAAATAAACTCTAGATAATTAAAAACATCTTCCATAACTCTTAAAAAAACACGTTTCTCGTTATTTTCTTTGACGTACGGTCATAAAACATTCAGAGTATTCAGACGCTGGTAATAATATTATTTATTTCCAAGTGTGATGAATATTAAAATATCTACGACTAGCTTCTGCTCGCGACTTCGTCCGCATGTTTCTTGTTCCCCAGACCTACCCTGTCGCACCGCATTACCTGCCCGCGCTTTCACTTGCACTTTCAATCACAATAATATTATAAAGGCGAAAGTTTGTGTGTGTGTGTGTTTATATGTTTGTTACTTCTTCACGCTCAAACGGCTGGACCAATTTTGATAAAATTTTGTATGGAGGTAACTGACATCCTGGATTAACATATAGGCTACTTATTATCCCGATATATCCACGGGATCGACACTTATGTGGGTAAAACCGCGGGGCGGCGAACATAACAGCCGATTGGTATGTGAAGATGGGTGACCATCTTCACATACCAAGACCCCTCCGTGCCTCGGACAGCACGTTAAGCCGTTGGTCCCGGCTGTTATTCGTGGATCTTTGACAGCTGTTACGGGTCGTCAGAAGCCCGAAAGTCTGACAGCCAATCATACCAAGGGGTTTCGTATTACCCAGTAACTGAGTTGTGGAGGTCAAATACTGGTACTCAGCTGCATCAGGCTAGACTGGGAGCCGATCCCAACATAGTTGAGAAAAGGTTAGGCAGATGAGTAAGGCGGATCTCACATTACAACGCGCCACGTGACGGGGCGTAGTAAATGGAGCGAAATTTCCCGCACGGAGATGCGTTGTTACTGACTTCTCACAAAACGGTTGAAACATCGTGGAGAAAACCGAATACCCTACAACCAAAAGAAAGAGACAACGAAGTGATCTTATAAGGGTTCCGTTTTTCCTTATGAGGTACGGAACCCTAAAAACCGTAAAAGGTACTGTTGTTGTTAGATATAAAGCCTGGAACTTCTTCACTCACCATTCATCCCCCCATTTTCCTTAATGGTAGCTGAAGGTGGCTTATCATCATCAGGCACAGGAGGCAAGTCTTCCTCATCAGAGCTGTCTGTTCTTTGTATCTTGATCTTCGCCACCTCAATGTGTTGTCTGCCATACTGGAAACAAAAGAAAAGGGGGATTATTCGTAGCGCTACAAGAAACGATCTGAGGGGTAATTGTCGTAATTTTAAGAACGTTCACAGTCTGATCTCAGTCTCAATCTGTCAAAAATACCATTAATTTCCCTACATTTTGACATTTGTTTGTCGCCGAGATGAGACTGCGACTAGATTTTGAACGTTTTAAATTACGAGAATTGGCCTTCAGTTTGCGGACGATGATTTTATGTCAGAAGTACTGTGACCGGATTTATGGAAGTGTTGTTAACTTTATACTTGAACTTGATTGATTTTTTTATCTATCTTTTATGTGCATGTGTATTAACAAACTGTCTTTAATTTCTGTAATTGGCTTTAAACCGTCTTAATTAATAAATAAAAAGTTCTTTAAGATCAAAATAGGAACTAACGCAGCCATCTTGTTTTTTTTAAAACATCTTTCAACAACTTAAATCATACTGTCAACGTAATTCGAGCGCCAAAAGATCAATACAGATTATGAGGAACAGTGTGGAAAGTTCACTCATCCTCCATAGAAAAGGGAGGATCCTTCGACCAGACGAGTGTTGTGTGTGGTGGGCCACTGCCCGACGATTGATGTCGGGACATTGTTATGCTAGTCGCGCGGAAAACTTTACATGCGCGATGCAGGATTTTGCGTGATGTAAGTGTGAAGCGTAGTTCGCATGTGGCGATGTAATGTCACCACAGATGCTAGTAGTGTGGTCATGGGACATAAATATAACAAAAAAAAAACTGTGGGTTTACAATACAAAACAGTTCTGCCAACCGTTTAGGGCAATATCTAATTGGGGTTGGTTGTTATCCTAAGATGTAGTAACGTTACAGATTGCAAAAATGGAATTCTATGTTCCGTTTTTGCAATTTGGCTACGGAACCCTAAAAACAGCGATATCCCTAGTTTTAGTATTACTACAGAAGTACACATGCGGTTGATCGTAAGCGCAGTTCACCTTGCTCAGGCGCCGGCAAGGTCATTTAAGTAAGAGTTATATCATAACGCACGATGTGTGTGTTGGTTCGATTACCGGATAAGTACCTATTTAACAATTATTACTTAGTTATCTTGTTCCATCGAGAGATTTTTTTTTTGTAATGTAGTACCTCATTGCTGAACGGATTTGGACGTAATTTAGTGAAGATTCTAGAGATAATTAATTTTATTCAGGATATTAGGTACTTATGTATTAACCCCCAAACTAATAAACGTTGTATAGCGTCTGTATAGTTACACAACGCTTTGTCTTCTTCTTTCGAAAGTCAAATTACTGACGACTGAAAGAGAGAAAACGGTGTGTAACTATTCATCTGATAAAATACGTTTATTAGTAGGGGGGTAAGAGTGGGGGACTACCAAAGATGGATGGACTGTGTGAATGATGATATGGTTAGAAAGGGGCCGACTGCTGAGATGACGACTGATAGAGAAGTATGGAAGAAATACATATTATTATGTTGCGTCGACCACTAATAAATTGGGATAAGTTCAGGAGCACGATGATAACTTATTTATATTACACACTAGCAGCGCCCCATCGTTTCACCCGCATAAGTGTCGATCCCGTGGAAATATCGGGATTCCCGGGATTCAAACTATCTCTTTACCAAATTTCATCTAAATCCGTTCAGCGGTTTAAGGCGCAGATATACGACTTCTAATGATTTTAAATTCAACATCACGTCTAATCGACCGGACTGATTTCTTTGAAAAAAAATAAATGTTATACTAGAACATTTGCTTCGTAATTTGATATGTGAATATTTGCAATTATATTTTTTTATCATAGTTTAATTAATTTGTAAAGTAATGTCTACCGCGGACATAAAAACGATAATCACGCAAACACTATCGGGTGTATTTTCATAAAACTTTCACCATATAAAAGACAATTTAATTCCCCGAATTTTAGTATACGGTTTTTATTTTTTGGTGTTTGATAAATCAACAATAGATGATTGTTTCATATTTTGCAATAAATTACCAGCGTTGTGTCATCGCGCATCTCTTTCTTTTCTATGCAGTCCGATAGTGACGGCGCTTTAGGTCATGTAGTCGCCTTAATCTCCGTTTTCGGGCAAAAAGAGTTCCTGATAAAAAATGTCGTTAATGAATCTATTGTAGTGCTACGAGTTAAAAGAATAAGATGAAGGACTTCTGTTTTTTATTTTATTTATTATTGTTCGTCGAATCGTTGAGCTCCTTAAGTTTTGAGTTGAGGCTGCACGATTTCTGACAAATGCGTGCACTGACTGGACAGGTCCTCTCAATCAGTGTGGTTCTGTCCTCAAAAGACCATCATCGATCTACATGGTCTTCATAAAACCTGACCAAGATTATGTCTGGACTTTAAAAGAGACCTCTGAGTTTGTTTCGGCCTTTCTTCTCAGAGTAGTCAGGAAACGCCGACCTCATCTAGTTTTGACCAGACGGGTGTTGTGTCTGGCGGGCAACTGCCCGATGTGATGTGATGACGATAATATATCTTTTAATAATAATATAATTGAAGAAGTAGGACATATTAAATTTTTAGGATTGACAATAGACTCTAAACTGACGTGGAAAGAACATGCATCCATCCTAATTAAAAAATTAAGTCGGTTTGCCTTTGCTCTTCACAAACTTAAAAAAATTGTAAATCAAGCAGCAGTTGTAGCCGCGTATTATGGCTATGTAGACTCCATATTACGTTACGGAGTCATTTTCTGGGCAAATTCATGCGAAAAGCATGATATCTTTAAAGCACAAAAGAGGTGCATTAGGTCAATATGCAATCTTAAATTAACGGAAAGTTGCAAACCATATTTTACCTCCCTCAAAATACTAACGCTGCCTTGTCTTTACATTTACGAGACCGCATTGTTCGTAAAAAAAAACGGTGATTTATTTAAAAAAGCTTCAGAGCAAAGTTGTCGATCTGTAAGACCAACATACCGACATGAATTATGCCTAAGAAGATCAAAAACCGCCCTTATGCACAAGAGCATACTTTGCATGGCTCCGAATTTTTTTAATAATATACCAAATGATATAAAAGATTTAAACTTGACTCAATTTAAACGCAGCCTTAATAATTTTTTAATAGCCAATTGCTACTATACCGTTGACGAATTTCTTGCTGACAAAATTTCTTGTGACTGATCCAGTACTTGTGATTTATGATGTAATATACCTATCAAACTTGTAATTTATTAGAATTTTAATTGTACTTATATAATGTTTTATTTAATTTCTAATATTGTTAAGTTAATAGTGTACCCTAAAGGGTAGATTTTTGAGTATCTTTAAAATATCTGTTAGACCTGTTATATCACCAAAAATCGCACTAATAAATACTTTGACTTTGATTATTTATGTCGGGCCGCTGTATCTATGCTAGTTGCGCGGTAAACTCTGCTTGCGAGATGCAGGATTTTGCGTGGCGTTCAGTATGACGCGTTGTTCGCATGTGGCGTTGTAGATACCGCTACAGACCCAACGAGGCAGAAATCCTTTACAAGATAACCTTATTTATACAAACAGGTAAAACAGACATGCGTATAAATATTACTTCTGTATATTTTGTTACGAAGCCTATTAAGGGAATTTTCCTTGATTAATCAGTTTGTGTCTTTGAGGTAAACCTCAGAATATTTAAAATGTCTAGCGGCTTATCAATCATCAATAGCAAAACATTAGCATGCATAATCCGCCGATAATGTTCGCACATCTCTTAACTGCCAAGGCTTATTTTTTAACATATATTTTGAACTAGCATGCCCTTCCCCGGGATGCAATCTATCTCTCTGAAATTTTTTATCGAAATCCGTTCAGTGGTTTAGGCGTGAAAAGGTAACATACAGACAGACAGAGTTACTTTCGAATTTATAATATTAGTATGGATTGTTTCTTCATTTGTGTTTTTTTACATTGTTCTCACTTACAAGAAGCAACAAGAATAATGTACTATCTTGATTTAAAAGAGTGTCCATGGAGTTTCTTGCCAGTTCTTCTCCATAGAGATCTACGTTTTGGAATGGGCAAATAAACAACAACAATGTATAGTACAGAGGCCAGCACATCAAGCTACCCCAATCTGTCAAATTTCTTTGATAGATTTTCAACTTTACCACAAAGGTATTAAGGTTCATATTCAATTGGGAAAATTTTACAGACTGGGGTAGGTTGATGTGCTGGCCTCTGTACTTTGTATTTTGACCTAGTCAGCATTATAATCGTCGGCTTCCTTCGAACGGTGACGCATCAAAACAATGATTCGTACAAAAGAATAATTTTCAAGCAAGTTCAACCGAGTTCCATTAGTTTAATAATTAATTGGTTTAATACATAAGGTATTATTTGTTTATTTGTTTGTATGTAGGGGTATTCTCTAGAATTACCACACAGATTTCAAAAACTCTTTTTTTGCATTTTAATAGCCCTATTCTTGAGGAAGTTTTATAGGTTACTGGCTTCCGCCCGCGAGGTATGTCGATGAAAACTATCCTACCAATGTCCTTCCCCGGGATGCCATCTATCTATCTGTCAAATTTTATCGAAATCCGTTCAGTGGTTTAGATGTGAAAAGGTAACATACAGACAGACAGACAAGAGTTACATTCGAATTTATAATATTGGTATGGATTTATTTAGATTATTTTTTATGTATGTATTTATTGTATTATGTATTACATAACGAGACCCCTCCGTGCCTCGGAAAGCACGTTAAGCCGTTGGTCCCGGCTGTCATTCGTGGATCTTTGACAGTCGTTACGTGTAGTCAGAAGCCCGAAAGTCTGACAACCAGTCTTACCAAGGGGTATCGTATTACCCAGTAACTGGCTTGTGGAGGTCAGACAGGCAGTCGCTCCGTGTAAAATACTGGTATTCAGCTGCATCCGGTTAGACTGGAAGCCGACCCCAACATAGTTGGGAAAAGGCTAGGCAGATGATGATGATTTATTGTATTATGTAAACGGTACACCACAGACTACCTGCAGTATTTGTCTGTCCTTCCCCTTAAACCTCCAGGGACAGCCCTCCACATCAGCCGACCTATTCTAGAAAACCCTCAATGAGGGTTTTTGAAAAATGACGTTTACTAGATGGCAGCACTGAGACGTCAGGTCCGGCCACCTGTCACAAGTGTCAAAGCGCCTATAATTTCTTTAGACGTGACTGAATGATGAACGAACGAATGAAATGAATGGTGATTGACATCATATATTTTATATTGGAAGACCTCTTGTCAAAGTGGCGCCAACTGGTGTCGTGAATTTTCATGAAAACCCTCAATTGGCCAATGGTTATATTTTGTAATAAGTGGTCAGTGTGCTTAGAAATGGGTGATGGAACATAGGTCTTCTCTTATCGAGAGGGAATGGGCTGTAATCTAGCTCACCTCTTACATAAGTACCGTAGGGATTACTGTGTTACTTGTATTATAATAATAATAATGTGTGTAGATGAATTGAAAAAGTCACATTATTGCCGGGATTTGAATCCACAATATCGAGGCAAGCAAGGGCTTAACCACTGAGCCATCGCATGTTAGACAAACTAAGTAATGTCATGTTGAAAAAAAAAACCGGCCAAGTACGTGTCGGACCACGCACAATGAAGGGTTCCGTAGTTGGAATGAATTTATCCCAAGAACAAACTTAACATTGTAGTTGAAAAACATGTTCTCCCATACATTCCAACTGAAAATGTAAGTTTGTACGCATAATATTGAGAGATTTACCATGTTGTTTCAAGATCATAGACTTCTTATTAATTTTCCTGTAATCTATAGGTATAGAACTATTTTCTGTATTTTTTTCAAAATTTTAGGCTCAGTAGTTTCGGAGATAAGGGGGGGGAATGGTATATTTCCGTCTATTGTCTTAAATAACTTTAATACAATTTACTTTAAAATTATGAAAAAAAAAATATATTTGAGATCCTCACGGTAAGCCCTTGATATGTCACACGGTGCACATCGAGAAACTTTTTTTTTTAATTGTCTATTTACCCCTCAAAAATGACTCCCATTTTCAAAACTCATTTATTTACGTTACACATCTGTGTTTGGGTCACAGAGATTCATATGTGTACCAAATTTCAACTTAATCGGTCCATAAGATTCGGAGCAAATTGGCTGTGACAGACGGACAGACATACAAGTGATCCATCCTATAAGGGTTCCGTTTTTTCCTTTTTAGGTACGGAACCCTAAAAAAGGTCGATCGCAGCTGTTTTAGTCTAGCAAATTATAATAAAAAGAGTTGCGAATCGCACACGAAGGGTTCCGTACCACCATAAGTAGGTACTACATATAAAATAACGGCAAAAAAATCGCGTTTGATGTATGGGAGCCCTCCTTAAATATTTATTTTATTCTGTTTTTAGTATTTGCTGTTATAGCGGCAACAGAAATACACATTCTGTGAAAATTTCAACTGTCTAGCTATCACGGTTCATGAGATACAGCCTGGTGACAGACAGACGGACAGTGAAGTCTTAGTAATAGGGTCCCGTTTTTACCCTTTGGGTACGGAACCCTAAAAAAGTCGATCGCAGCTGTTTTAGTCTAGCAAATTGTAAAAATCAGAGTTTAAGATAGTTTTCCGATTAGAAAACTCGTTTGAACTTACGTAACGTTTGCGCCGAGCGTTCGTGCTAGGGTCTCAGAGCTATGTAGAATGTTATGGTATAAAGTTATGTAATGTATGTACTTAGTTTGATTTCGAAACCAATTGCGCAGTTATGTGGCCAGTGGCAACCAAACAGACTAAAGAGCAGTGGTAGCACAGCGTCTTACGAGTTGTAGATCGTAGGTTCGAAAAAAATGAGAGCGTGAGGCGTGTTTGTACAAGCGGTCCCGGCATACTTACTGTGTGCTTCACTTTCGATATGCGTGGCGCGGAGTCCATCTTTTTAGGGTTCCGTACCTCAAAAGGAAAAAACGGAACCCTTATAGGATCGCTCGTGTGTCTGTCTGTCTGTCTGTCTGTCCGTCTGTCACAGCCAATTTGCTCCGAATCTTATGGACCGATTAAGTTGAAATTTGGTACACGTATGAATCTCTGTGACCCAAACACAGACGTGTAACGTAAATAAATGAGTTTTGAAAATGGAAGTCATTTTTGAGGGGTAAATAGACAATTTAAAAAAAAAGTTTCGCGATCTGTACCGTGTGACATATCAAATGAAAGGGCTTACCGTGAGGATCTCAATTCAAGATCTTTTTATAATTTTAAAGTAAATTGTTTTAAAGTTATTTAAGACAATAGACGGAAATTTACCATTCCCCCCCCCTTATCTCCGAAACTACTGAGCCTAAAATTTTGAAAAAAAATACTGAAAATAGTTCTATATCTATATATTACAGGAAAATTAATAAGAAGTCTATGATCTTGAAACAACATGGTAAATCTCTCAATATTGTGCGTACAAACTTTCATTTTCAGTTGGAATGTATGGGAGAACATGTTTTTCAACTACAATGTTAAGTTTGTTCTTGGGATAAATTCATTCCAACTACGGAACCCTTCATTGTGCGTGGTCAGACACGTACTTGGCCAGTTTTTTATAAGTCTATGCATTTATTATTTACTTTTTATGGTTGGTCTGTGGATGGGTGACTATCTTTACATACCGAGACCCCTTCGTGTCTCGGAAAGCTCGTTAAGTCGTTGGTCCCGGCTGTCATTCGTGGATCTTTGACAGTCGTTACGGGTAGTCAGAAGCCCGAAAGTCTCACAACCAGTTTTACGTAGGGGTATCGTGTTATCCAGTAACTGGGTTGTGGAGGTCAGATAGGCAGTCGCTCCATGTAAAATACTGGTATTCAGCTGCATCCTGTTAGACTGGAAGCCGACCCGAAAAGGCTAGGCTAGATGATGATGATACTTTCATATGCATTTCAATTTGATTTATTAGAATAGATTTAAAAGGTAATTTATTTGGGGTAGGTGCAAAATGCCTGCTTCTACAATATTTGCGTCTCTGTGAGCCTTCATCTCAGTAACACAACAAACACACAAACAAATTGAGAACCTGTTCTGTCATTAAGATAAATATTTATTACATAATCCAATTAACTCGTTTTTAGGGTTACGTATGTCCGAATGCAAGACGGAACCCTTATAGGACCACGTGTGTCTGTCTGTCCGTATCTCACAGCCAATTTTCTCTGAATCTAATGGACCGATTAAATTGAAATTTGGTATACATATGAATGTCTGTGACCCAAACACGAACGTGCAACGTAAATACAAGAATTTTCAGGGTTTCAGTTTTGGGAGGCGAATAAGAACATACAAAAAAAAGTTTTGCAAACTGTACTGTGTGGTATATCAAATGAAAGGGCTTACTGTGAGGCTCTCAAATATATTATGTTTATAATTTTAAAATAAACAGTCCTAGTCATTTAAGAAAATATAAAAAAAAAATAGATGAAAATTTTCAATTACCCTCCCTAATACCGAAACTATAGACCCAAAAAAAAAAAAAAAAAACAGAAAGTAAGTTCTATACTTTTAGATTACAGAAAAACCTATAGGAAGTTAAACCTCTTAATTGTACAAACTTACGTTGGCATGTTTAGGAGAACACGTTTTTCAAGTTCAACCACAATGTTACCTTTGTTCTTAGGATAAATTCGACCATAAAGGCGCTACCTCGAAAATCTAAAATCCTCGAAAACCGACTAAGCGAGCGAAAGTGATGCAATTACTTTTAAAACGCAAAAGAAGAGAGATGGCTATCATGTGCGTGCGCTCGGAATAAAACAACGTATGTGCCAAAACGAATTTACTTACTCCTTTTTTAACAAAATTAATTAATTAAATTTTAAACTACTTTGAGTAAACTTTGATATGATAATTATCTATGTTGTAAAGTAAATTCCATTGAATAACTTATGCGTTACGCCTCCCGCCGTGATGTCGAAAAAAGTAAAAAAATAGGTAAGTATAACTTTGCAATTTTTTGTATCGAGAAACATTAATTGAATCGTGTATTCCTTTTACATGATACAAGACCAAAGAGTCAAAAAACATATACCAAAATTTTAAATCCCTATACCACATACTTAACAAGTTACACGTAATAGAAAAACCATTTTTTTTTCAACATTTATGCCCTTAATTCTAACTACGGAACCCTCCATTGTGCGTGGTCCGACACGAACTTGGCCGGTCTTTATTATCATTATGAACTTCGATCGTTAGTACTTTGTAATATTCGTGTTAGTTATAAATGTTATAATTAATTGTTCATTCATTGACGGACGTAAACATACCTACGTCTTAGGACAAAGGTCAAACATGCGCATGAGTTGATTAGACTAGATAAGATTCCTGTGGTTTACGAATGACATAGGCATGAGTGACAGAGACAACGCTCTTCTAAGCTGAACTTTTTTTTTCGTCCTCATTGCGTAACACGCGTATCACAATCTGAATAATTTTGAAGGATATTGTTAATCCATGCTTCACATGTTCGCCCGGCTGTCATTCTTGGATAGACTTACAAAAAAAAGATGGACTCCGCGCCACGCATATCGAAAGTGAAGCACAGTAAGTATGCCGGCGGGGCCGCTTGTACAAACACGCCTCACGCTCACATTTACATCATAGTATGCCGACCAGCCGCCATTATGTGACACGACAGCGTCAATCACGCACACAATATAGATCGGTACGGTGGCGGTGCTTCACTTTCGATATGCGTGGCGCGGAGTCATCTTTTTTATAAGTCTATATATGGTCTATGCTTGGATCTTGGACAGTCATTACGGGTCGCCAGAAGCCAAGTCTGACAACCAGTCTTAACCAAGGGGTATCGTGTGACCCAGTTACTGAGTTGTGGAAGTCAGATAGGCAGTCGCTAAAATAAAAATCCTGGTTAGACTGGAAGCCGACCCCAACAGAACTGGGAAAAGGATAGACAGATTTAACTATTTAATTTTTAGTTTAATCAACGCACTGCCGATTAATCCTCAAGATAAGTACTGATTAACATTTGATGTCATACTTATAAATGCATGTAATCAATTAGCATACTTTACTATGCATATTTTCAATTCAATGTTTGTCATTCAATGACGGAACTGCTAGGCGGATTTGGATACAGGGGTACTTATGTGTGTCCAGAAATAGCCCGTGGGGATACTCTTCACCCAGAAAAACTATTGCGAGGGTAACTAATTTTTTTTTTTCATATAATAAACAAAAAACCGGCCAAGTGCGAGTTGGACTGGCACACGAAGGGTTCTCCGTACCACCATACAATATTTAACACTACATACAAAATAACGGCAAAAAATCACGTTTGTTGTATGGGAGCCCCCCTTAAATAAATATCTATTTTATTCTGTTTTTAGTTGTTTTTATAGCGGCAACAGATATACACATTCTGTGAAAATCTCAACTGTCTAGCTATCACGGTTCATGAGATACAGCCTGGTGACAGACGGACAGTGGAGTCTTAGTAATAGGGTCCCTTTTTTACATTTGGGTACGGAACCCAAAAAAAAAAACACGCTTATCAGATTGAACTCGTCAAAACAAATCATATGAGTCCTAACTCGAGGGGTTTACTAGTAGCCACTGAAAAATTCCACTACCCACCTCCTGGCTCCATCATCAGATCAGCTCCAAGATACCAAATTATAGTTTTGTCATCCGAACTACACATACATACAAAGTTTCATTTCGATACGACAATTAGAAGTAGGTTAAAATTGACTTCTAAGATTTTATTACATTGTTTGTTAGTTATTACAAGTGAAGCTAAAAAAAGTTTATTAAAAAAGGATCCCCAAAGAAAGGCAGAATGTTTAGTACATCTACATTTCGTCAGTTATGTTTAAAAAAGCAGTTGATTTAAAATCCGGTTAGACTGGAAGCCGACCTCAACGTACGTTAGGCAAAGGCTAAGCAGATATTTACCATTTTCCTAGTCGGGGTCGGCGCAATACACTGTCTTCTTCCAATCTCCCCTGTCAAACGTCACGCTATCATTCACTCTCTTTTCTTTCATATTCGTCCTCTCAAAATCCATCTACCTTTATTTTTTTGCTTTCGGGGAGAAACCTTCAAAAGGCACCCGACCTCCGGGGAGGGAGTCAGGGAGTGTGGGATTTTTACCTCACTAAAACCACCCCGGTGAGCACCATCAGCACATAGGGGGAGGTCCCGATCCTCTTAAAAGACCAATTCCGGAACCCCCCGTGCAACGCCTGTAAAATCCATCTACCTGAAGGCATGATAGAACGAATTGCAAAAAATGTGGACGAAAAAGGTAGTGGGACAAAATGTCTGATGATGCATATGTCTACTTTGCGGCACGTCCTTGGGGACACGTGTCGCGACACTAGTCCCCACGGATGTTAAGACGAGGACACTCTCGCTGTCACGCACGCAACGACTCGTGACTGGTCCTCATATTCAATGTCAGCAATCTATGAAATGGAGTATACTTGGAGTATCCCTGAGGGAACGAACTCGGAATGTGAAAAAAGAAATGATGATGGTGATTCCGGGCTAAAAGGATGATGAACATCACGCCACGACTCTTAGGAGATGAGCAAGAAGAAAAAAAAAGTCAGAAGGAAAGCTTAGTGAAAACGGAGTAGCGTGGGCGGGCGTTGCGATGCGACGCGGAAAGTTGCGCGTAGAAGCTAGTGAAATGAAATTGTTTATTCTATAAATAGGATTTATCGGAATCACTTTTACAGCATTTTTTTTTCTCGAGTAGTCATGATCAGGTCCACCCTCTGGTTCCCGCTCGTTGAATTTTGGGACACGTTGCATTTATTTTTTTTAAATAAGCTAGATGTGTTCGGCGTGTCCTATTTGACTACTCTGAGAAGAAAGGCCGAAACAAACTCTGAGGTCACAGTCTCTTTTAAAGTCTAGACATAATCTTGGTCAGATCAGATCATGTGATGACCACGTAAATTGGTGTCTGAAATGGTCTTTTGAGGAAAGTACCACACAGATTGAGTGGACCACTCCAGTCAGTGCAAGCATTTGTCAGTAATCGTGCAGCTCAACTCAGAACTTGAGGAACTAAACTACATAAACGCCTCTCTTTCAGCAACCAATACACTACAGCTTGAAGAAACTGAATATCAGTGTGAAGGCCCCGGTTCATGGACGCTTTAAGTCGTTAACAAACAACATTCTATTTTCAGCAGTTTTATCATTCAGTAACCGACGAATGAAATGTATACAAATACTTTTAACGAGTGATGCATGCATTCAAAAAATATCTTAGTTAGAGCATAATCAGCCTATAATGTTCCCACAGCTGGGACACAGGCCTCCACTCGGTAAGAGGGAGTGGGCTGTGCCGTAATCTATCACGCAGGCCCAGTGCGGGTTGGTAGACGTCACATCTTGGAATTTTTGGTTCTAGGACATGCCGGTTTCCTCACGATGTTTTCCTTCACCGTTTGGAGAGCAGTGGTGATGAAATAATTTACAAGTGTCTGGGCTCTAATTCACTATGACCTCTTCTTACTTCGAAACGATGTCGTCTCTATGACACAATGGCGTACCCCTTGCTTTCGGGCTTCGACGACCCGTAACAACTGTCAAAGATCCACGAATGACAGCCGGGAACAACGGCGATGTTAAGAGCGTTTACGCCGCGCCGTACGGAATTTCATACCAACTTTCAAGTCCTTGTTTTTCGAAATTCATGAACCAATTTTAATAAAACTTCATACGCATAAGCAGGATACAAAGGTCTAAAAAGTTACTTCAGAACATTTTCGAAAAATTGTGTTACAGCCAAATTAGACAGATTTTAAAGTTTCCATGGAAACAGAAATTTCCTGTTATCTTTTTAAATAAGTTATTTCGAAAATGTTCTTAAGTAACTTTTTAGATCTTTGTATCCTGCTCATGCGTATAAAGTTTCATTGAAATCGGTTCATTCATTTCGAAAAACAAGGGCTTGAAATGCCGTACGGCGTAACCGCTCTTAAGATTGCACAAGAAATAGTTTTTCGGTACCTATCTATATTTCTGAAATCAAAGCTTGAACTATTTAAGTACTACTAATAAGCCGGCGCCTTAATACCTGCTACTTACACAATAATGAACATTGAACATTCTTTGCCGACCTAAAATCTTCCGCCCTAGGCTCCAGCCTACGCAGCCTGTTGGTAAATCCGCCACTGAACATAGAGGATTTTTAGATGCCTTATTTTAGTTTTATATTAGACTAGCGGCACACGGGAGCAATATGCTGATGTGGCGATATGTCAAAACATCGAGATATCTAAGCTATAAAGATTGTAAAAGACGCTTAACGAAGCGAAGAATAACGTGTAGTTCTCGTCATTGTGATAATTATTGTTTTGTTCTGTCATGGGAACCTGAGTTACGGAGATATTGAAGGCCAAACTTTTTTTTTACATTTTTTCGAAACGAAAACAAGTTTTAATATTGTTATAAACATTGTGTTTTGGTTTTATGCCGCGCCACAAAACAGAAAGGTACAGAAGTCGAATCACATGTCTTCACTTTTCATACCTACGCTCGGCGGTCGTGTTAGGGTTGTCAATTTTGGCTTATGCACAAAAAAATATCGTGGTAGTGGCACTCGTATCTAGTTGATTCATTTATTGTTGTAAAGTTTTTAAAGTTTACAGAACAAAAACATAAAATTTTACATTTGTCCATTTTCACTATCGAAAATCCCTAATAACTTCTAAGCGGATTACCCTATTTACACAATTTATTTTGCCGTATCCGTTTTATCCGGTTTTCACCCAAAACCTATCAAATGACACTAAAAACAACACAATATCTACAAACAAACAATCACGTTTTCAAGTTACGTAATATTTGGGTCTCAAGCGGGTGGCACTCGCGCTCGCACTGATCCCAACCGATCCGAGATATCGTGTCCGTGAGCGCTGTCTATGTGTGCGTTTCTCGAGCGCACTTTGTATGTAGAATGACTTCTGTACTCTCTGTATTTTGTGGCCTCGCTCCCGTAAACAACGATGTTTCACACAAAAAGTGGTTTTCCAGCAATAATTTTTGCCTAATGTTATTCTTGATGTACAAAATGCGTAGATAACTGCTATTGGATGGGTCATTTTACACGCCGTATCTGAGGTAAATATCAATTTACCCATTACAAGTAAGTAAACTTTCGAAATACTTTTTATAAAATGACTAGCTTCCGCCCGCGACTTCGCCCGAGAGGTATTTCGATAAAAACTATCCTATGTCCTTCCCGGGGATGCAATCTATCTCTCTGCCAAATTTTATCGAAATCCGTTCAGTGGTTTAGGCGTGAATATGTAACATACAGACAGACAGAGTTACTTTCGAATAATATTAGTATGGACGGCGAAATCCATTGCGGCCACAGGTCACGCAGAAAGACACGAAAAGCGACTTTGTTTTATATTGTACTAGCAGCGCCCCGCAGTTTCACCCGCATAAGTGTCGATCCCGTGGGAATATCGGAATAAAAACTATCATATGTCCTTTCCCAGGACTCAAACTATCTCTATACCAAATTTCATCTAAATCGGTTTAGCGGTTTAATCGTGAAAAGGTAACAGACAGACAGGCACACTTTCGCATTTGTATGGAAGAATGGATTATTTGACATTAATTTCAACTTGATAACTCCACGCGTTCCTGAGAAAAAGGGTCTTGATAGACGGACAAAGAAGTGATCTTATAAGGGTGCCGTTTTTTCTTTTGAGGTACGGAACCCTAAAAATTATTTGCAAATACTTTTATTTGTATTACGTAAAAATTTGTTATTTGGACATTACAAACAGACACTTCAATTTTATTTATTTTTATTGTACTTATAGATTTATTTTATAAGTATAAAATAATTTGTATGTATAATATATTGTTCTCATAATTATACATATAGAAGCAACAAGAATAATGTTCTTTCAGACTAACTGACCGATTCCTTGACAATTCAAAAAAATGCCTGTAAATGGTTTAATTGAAATAAATGCTTTGAGTATTTTTACTACCTACATACATTGTTTATAGTTTTATTAAGATAATAAAACATTCGTAAAAAAACCCGTTTGAACCGTGCCAAGCACTATGGGACGCTGTGAGGTTATCAATTATTGTGTACCTACACATTCACAGCGTGTTAGTACACCTTGGTATACACAAGTAAAGCGCGTGTCAATTCTTGACAAAAAAAAACTGTTACTCTTGCTTGGTAAGGCTGGTTGTCAGACTTTTAAAATCAAAAGTCATTTATTTAAATTAGGCTGAGAATCAGCACTTTTCGAACGTCAAAATTACATAAGACAGCCCCGGCACGCCCGCCCTTCATCACTACCTAGTGCTTTTTTAATTCGTAATTCTGACTCCCGAACGACAGACAGAACTAAAAATAACCATATTTTTTATCACATAGAAGAAATATCGACCGGAGGGGCCCGTGGCTCAATATTAACAGCCGCACAGGTCGATCGGTCAGGTTAAGTTCAGGTTAAGGTACGCTTGCCGCGGTTTGTCTGTGGATGGGTGACCATCTTTACATACCGAGACCCCTCCGTGCCTCGGAAAGCACGTTAAGCCGTTGGTCCCGGCTGTCATTCGTGGATCTTTGACAGTCGTTACGGGTAGTCAGAAGCCCGAAAGTCTGACAACCAGTCTTACCAAGGGGTATCGTATTACCCAGTAACTGGGTTGTGGAGGTCAGATAGGCAGTCGCTCCATGTAAAATACTGTTATTCAGCTGCATCCGGTTAGACTGGAAGCCGACCCCAACATAGTTGGGAAAAGGCTAGGCAGGTGATGATAGAAGAAATATCGACCATCACATCTTGCATTCATGCTCAACTCAACAGCACGCAACGTTATCAACATCGATATCACAAACTCATTTAATGCTAATCACACTAAAATTATTTATTATATTATAACACACTAGGTTAAATAAGCTGAGCTGTTAATCGTCTGATAAGTTGCGGAAACACTTTATTAAACTGCGAATACATATCGCTCACCTAGTAATATATCGGCACGTCTACAAAAAATGTGAAATTGAGTTTTTACCGTATAAGTGTTCAAAAGTGCATAATTTAAAAAAGTGGTAAAACGGCACAATGCTATACTAGTAATTAAACCCATAAAATAGTAAAAAAACGTAATATAAACCCATAAATCAACGTTTTATATAAAATCTTTGATCCTCGTTTCTGTAAAATGTGAAAAACGTAGATGTGCCAATATATTACTAGGTGAGCGATATTTGTCTGAAGAAATAAACATAACAGTAGGAATGGCTTTCACTTGACAGTTCAACAATATTCATTGCGTCATTTACGTTGTTGAGCAGACAGATTTTTCTAACATATGACGCAACTAGCTTCCGAACGCGGCTTCGCCCGCGAGGTATTTCGATAAAACTATCCTATATCCTTCCCCAGGATGCAATCTATCGCTCTAACAAATTTTATCGAAATCCGTTCAGTGGTTTAGGCGTGAAAAGGTAACATACAGACAGAGTTACTTTCGAATTTATAATATTAGTATGGATGGATTAGCTAAATGATTGTGATCAACAGTGTGTTATGCAATTTGGCGCCTGGACAAAGGTCCAAACAACAACAACTACAATTGTTTACTATTATATACCCTTCGGCCTTTGAAATTAAAAAAAATTGTGCATTTAATCAATCTGCGCAGCCTTTTCCAGACTATTTTTATTTAAGGGTCGGCTTCCAGTCTATCCGGATGCAGCTGTACACCAGTACTTTACATGAAGCGACTGCCTATCTGACCTCCACAACCCAGTTACTGGGTAACACGATACCTTTGGTAAGACTATTTGTCAGACTGTCGAGCTTCTGCCAACCCGTAAAGACTGTCAAAGATCTACAAATGACGCGGACGAATTTCGAGGCACGCAGGGGTATGTAAAGAATAAAAAACCGGCCAAGTACGTGTCGGACCACGCACAATGAAGGGTTCCGTAGTTGGAATGAATTTATCCCAAGAACAAACTTAACATTGTAGTTGAAAAACATGTTCTCCCATACATTCCAACTGAAAATGTAAGTTTGTACGCACAATATTGAGAAATTTACCATGTTGTTTCAAGATCATAGACTTCTTATTAATTTTCCTGTAATCTATAGGTATAGAACTATTTTTTGTATTTTTTTCAAAATTTTAGGCTCAGTAGTTTCGGAGATAAGGGGGGGGGGGGAATGGTAAATTTCCGTCTATTGTCTTAAATAACTTTAAAACAATTCACTTTAAAATGATGAAAAAAATATATTTGAGATCCTCACGGTAAGCCCTTTCATTTAATATGTCACACGGTACAGATTGTGAAACTTTTTTTTTTAATTGTCTATTTACCCCTCAAAAATGACTCCCATTTTCAAAACTCATTTATTTACGTTACACGTCTGTGTTTGGGTCACAGAGATTCATATGTGTACCAAATTTCAACTTAATCGGTCCATAAGATTCGGAGCAAATTGGCTGTGACAGACGGACAGACAGACACACGAGTGATCCTATAAGGGTTCCGTTTTTTCCTTTTGAGGTACGGAACCCTAAAAATGGTCTACCATCCACGCCACGGACCGACTATGGCAACCGTTGCTAATACTTGAAGATCGACCCTTGCGGCTGTTAGTAATTAGCCACGAGCTCATCTAGATTCCTATCAATGCAGCTAAGCAGTGCAATTTATCTACAGTAATAATAGAAAGTGGTAAAGTTTGGGAGGTTGCTGGTTGTAGGGGGTAATCTTTAAAAAAAAAAAAAAAACTCATCATCATCATCTCTTCATCCTAAAAGAATTTTCAAAATCGGTTCAGTAGATCCCACAGCTTGCCACATTATTTGTGTCGTAGGGTATATTTTATGTTGAAACAAGAAATTTTACGCGGAAGATGTCGAGGGTAGAAGCTAGTCGCAAATAATCAGAACTCCTCTGGAAAACACGTCTTACTAACAAATGGGCTATCTCGATAGCAAAGGTTAATTAATCACGTGCGCACACGCACACTCGTGGTGGAAACAAACAAGAGGTCAAACTGTGTGCAATACGGGATGAAATCTGCGCTTGATTAGTTCAATCATTTCAATCAATCAAGGTTTAAGGGGATTACAGGACCTAAACGCAAAAAACGCAAGTTTTATTATAATGCCCAAAAATATATATGATCGACGACAGTAAACAAAAGCAGAAAAATATATGATATTCTTCAGGATATAATTATGCTAGATAGATCTATAGTGTTTTGAAAACGTAATACAACTAATTAGATTCGATAGAAAAAAATCGTGAATGTACCTCTAAAAACTTTTTAGTCCAAACAATTGATTTTTTGTAAATAGATAATTGCTTCATATTTTATATTTAAAGAAAGAAAGAAAAAACGTTTATTCGCGGTGAACATGACGCAAAAAAAAAGAACAAATACAAAAAATAATGAAAGGTAGGGGGGAAACATGCGAAAAAAGATTAAAAGATTAAATCAAGATATTACAAAATCCTGGATACATTATACTCGATTTGTTTATTCGCAGTTTAAAAGATCATCGGTTTCCTACCGACGCGAAGGCCTGACCCACCAAACAAGCTATTAAGACTGCTCACGGTAGCCTGCGGGTCTACAGATGTGTGTGTGATCGATTTAGTCGCCTTAGCAACAGATTTTAAGGAAAAAGCAGTGTTGTGAATACGGTCGCCTATGCGACAGATAGCTTGAGAAACGGGACGGCCGTCAGTGCAACAAAATAAATCGAGTGGTTTCGCCCAATCCTAGGTTGGGACGATGTTTCGCTTTAGCACACTTGGCGAATGAGAGCTAGGCCGAAAAGTGTGTCATCATCATTATCATTTCAGCCGAAAGAAGTCCATTGCTGGACATAGGCCTCCCCCAAGCACCTCCACTTCGATCGGCTCTGTGCTTCCCGCATCCAGCAGATTCCTGCGGCCTTCACCAAGTCAACGGTCCAACTTGTGGGAGGCCTTCAAACTCTACGTCTTCCGGTACGCGGTTGCCACTCCAGAACCTTTCGGCCCCATCGGCCATTTCTTCTGCGAGCAATGTGCCCTGTGCCCGAAAAGCGTGTCATCATCTGCCTAGCCTTTTCCCAACTATATTGGGGTCGGTTTCCAGTCTAACCGGATGCAGCTGCATACCAGTATTCTACATGGAGCGACTGCCTATCTGACCTCTACAACCCAGTTACTGGGTAATACGATCCCCCTTGGTAAGACTGGTTGTCAGACTTTCGGGCTTCTGACTACCCGTAACGACTGTCAAAGATCCACGAATGACAGCCGGGACCAACGGCTTAACGTGCTTTCCGAGGCACGGAGGGGTCTCGGTATGTGAAGATGGTCACCCATCCACGGACCAATCGCAGCAAGCATAGTTTAATCTGATCGATCCACCTGTGCGGCTGTTATTACTTAGCCAAAAGCCCGAAATGCGTCTAAATGGTCAAAATGTTACACTTTTTTCGGAATAGCTCACATTCGCCAAGTGTGCAGAGTGTTACGTGTGTTATAGAACATCATTTCAAAATCAAGCATGCAGTGGGTGTTAGTTACAGATTAACAGCAGCAAATTAATAGCGTGAACTATCTCAAGTCAAGCGATATAAGATAATGAGCAGCCAGCTGAACTGTCAATTGGAGTGGCGGCAGTTTATCGCGCACTGGATTACCAACTGTCGATGTTGAGCCGAGCATTGAGAATCAAGTGCGCGAAAAAACACCGCCGGGGGAAAATCGTGCCTGTGCGAACCTGGGCGAAGTGGCAAAACTATGGTACCAGGCTGTTATAAGCCACATGAAGATTTACATAAAGTTCGGCTTTTTAGAGCGTCGTCAATCTCGCTCATACCTGTCGGGTAATTGCGTGAGTTGCGTGACACACTAACAGTGCAGTGGCTTTAACTTTGACAATTCATCAACGTTATTTACAGACGTTTCTGAGCAGATACATTTTTCGAACATATGAAGCAATGGATTGGCAATATCCTTCAAAATACTTCAAATTGCCATTGAAAGAGTTTTACGCAATGAAGATGCTGTACAGGTAGCCATAAGAGGCGTCTATACGCAACCGCGACTCGACTGTACCTTTGGGCTTTCAAGCAAAAGGAACAGCAGTAAAAACCGGCTTGTAATATAGGGCATGCCGTAATAAAAATAAGGATAACAAAAAAAAAGAATAACACTGCACACATAGCTAAAGACTCATTGTGTGGTTACCAAGGCAACCGACAAACACAGAACTCACATACACAGACAATCAGACTCTGATGATATATCTGTAATGATCAAAACCTTCATTAAAACATACATTATTAAACATCATACATTATGACGACGTGGCCGCCGCGCCGTGGCGACGCCGACGTGCCATTGGGTCCTGGCTGTCATTCGTAGATCTTTGACAGTCGTTACGAGTAGTTAGATGATCGAAAGTCAAGTCTTATCGGTTATCGTGTTATCCAATAACGTCCCTGGTTTCTTTGGCCTAAATTTGGCCACCATTCAGTCAGCTTTACTCCATCGGCCATCTCCTCGTCTAGCTAGATGACCTGCCCAACTCCACTTGAGGCGCATCTCATCATTAGATATCCGAAGTTTAATTTAATGTCAAATAGTCGTCTCCACGCAGTATAGACTTGACTATATAAAAAACTATAGGACGAGGAAGAACTACCTATTTTCGTCAGAATTTCCACAATGTTTTTTTAAGTAATTTACACTAATCGCGTTATGAAGATATGCCAATGATAATATAACGGATATATTGCAGGGATCAAGATTTGATAGTAAATTAATGTTTACAAGCGATTACACAAATAAAATTCTTAATCCGCAAAATTTTCCGACCGTTAGGTGGTCTAAGCAATCAACTCAGCCTATTGCAGTCCATTGATGGACATAAGCCTCTCCCAGGCTGCGCCACAACACCCTGTCCTCCGCCTTCCGCATCCAGTCCGTCCCAGCCCAGCCATGAGCCACTTTCTTTAGGTCGTACGTCCATCTAACTGAGGGGCGTCCCACACTACGCTTGCCAATACGCGGTCTCCACTCCAGGACTCGTCTGCTCCACCGGTCATCGGTCCTTCGACAAACATGGTCAGCCCACTGCCACTTCAGTTTGCTTACTCTGCAAACTATGTCGGTAATTCCGGTTCTTTTCCGGACAATTTCATTCCTGATTTTATCCTTCAATGAGACTCCGAGCATAGCTCGCTCCATAGCGCGCTGAGCGCCCTTGCATTTGTGCACCAGCCCGACAGTCAGTGTCCACGTTTCGGCACCATATATCATGACGGCCAGGACGCACTGGTTGAAAACCTTAGTATTCAAATACTGCGGGATAGGAGACAAGACTTGACGGAGTTTTCCAAATGCTGCCCAAAACAACTGGATCCTTCTGTCGGCTTTTTTCTCAAAGTTGTGTCTAACGAGCTGGATTACTTGCCCTAGGAAGACATAATACTTCACAACTTCGAGAAGCGACCCTTCGATGTGGATTGGACTCGGCAAGACGTGCGAATTGTACATGACTTTCGTCTTGTCCAAATTCATGCCGAGGCCAACCCGCCGAGAGGCTCCATTCAGTCTGTGCAGTATTTTGGTCTAGCTGTTCCAGCGTCTCAGCCAATATGACGATGTCACCGGCAAATCGAAGATGTGAGGTGGTCTAACATATAATAACTAGCTGACCTCCTGTCAAAATATTAATAATATTAATATTTTGACAGGAGGAAGTAGGGCATAAGCGACATTTTGGTCAAAAATGAGTTATATATGCCATCCTACGGAAGATTTTCCGCTCTTTCGAATGCGCTTACTCTCATGGCTCTAAGATGACTTTTTTGGCGTTTAAACCCTAGCAAAAAAATTCATAAATGACAAAAATACGTCAGTTTTTCAAAAATTTAAAACTTTGAACGGCTCTCCTGAACATTTAATTTTTTGTCGCTTATACCCTATTTCCTCTTAACCGTCGATATGGTTTTTAAACCTAAATCGGACTATTACAAACGTTTTAAAACGAAAAATAACCAAATCGGTCCAGCAGTTATCAATTGATGAGCTTACCAACGTACGGCATTTCATTTTTATTTAAATAGGGTAGTAGGAACATCGAAGCAAAAACTGTAACCACATCTGTAAACATGAATTCAGCATATAATTCTAGATAACCGACGAAAACATTCTAGGCTAGCGAGTTATCAAAAAAAAAAAGCTGTTTCACAGATAACTGCAATACAGGCTACGTGGTAAAAAATGTATGGAACAGCGAGGAGGTCAGATAGGCAGTCGCTCCATGTAAAATACTGGTATCCAGCTGGTCCGGTTACACTGGAAGACGACCCAACATAGTTTGGAGAAGGGTAGGAAGATGATGAGTTTTTTTATGATGTAAGTACTGTATTTATTTATTTACTGTATTAATATTAACTACAAGAGAATTTCTTTGCTTTTCTCCCGAGAGGGAGACTGAGTAAATATTGACTTCTATATTTAGTTTGTAACATTGTGTGAGACAAAGACATGATTTGATGTTATGCCAAAAACTTAGCATTGCTTTAGCCAAACGAAGTTTATATGCACAAAAACATCATACATACGGGTCGAATACAGAACCTCCTTTTTCGAAGTCGGTTAAAAATGGAAATAAAGGGAGGGGAAAGGGGAAGACACAGTGAGAATGCTAATATGGATGTGAGTTACATGAATGGATATAATAAGAAATGAGTACACAAGATGAAGTCTGAAAGTGGCATTGGAAACTGAAAAGTTGTGCGCCCCAGGACTCCCTTATTAGTTAAATGAGGGGTGGAGAGATATGCCACGGCTATCAGGACAAACCCGGCAACTATTATGTATATTATTATTTTCCAATTTTATCGTTATGTTGTTAGAATTTTATTGTTACAAAAACACAACAAATATTTTAATTGACATGAGATTCCACTGGAATTGAATACTTTTTAAGAACTAAGGACCTGTTACTGGCACAATACCCTTTGGTAAGGTTTCGGGGTTCTGACTACTGCAGACAACATTTGTAAACAGATTTCTTTAAGAAATCTGTCATTTTGTCTATTTTTCCGTCGATAAAACCCGTTTCTATAGAGGCCATGCTACTCGTACAGCTAAAGATCTGTGAATGATAACCAGGACCCATGGCTTGACATGCTTTCCGAGGCACGGAGGGGTATTGATAATTGATAGGTATGTAATGGATGTTCACCCATCCACGAATAGACCGCGGCAAGCGTAGCATAACCTTTGATCGATCGCTGCGGCCTCAGATAGTATTAACAATTATATATTACACTATCAATATTATACTAATAATGTGTTTATCAGTGCTTAAGTACATAAAGATAATGTTCTAATTGGAACAAAATTAACCTAATTAGATCTTTGATTGATGTTCGGACTTTGTTCAAAACATAAAATCACACCTGTTTTTATTTAAGGGTTAGGTAGAGCTGAATATAATCTATACTTCCATACTAATATTATAAATTTGAAAGTAACTCTGTCTGTATGTTACCTTTTCACGCCTAAACCACTGAACGGATTTCGATAAAATTTGGCAGAGAGATAGATTGAATCCCGGGGAAGGACATAGGATAATTTTTAACGACATACCTCGCGGGCGAAACCGCGGGCGGTAGCTAGTCTACATATTAATAAATAAAAGAGGTAAAATTTATGAGTTTGTATGTAGGTTATCTTACTGATAAAAAAAATTACTAATCAGCACCCTAATTGCGAAACACATCAAAATCTGAAACATGTTTATATTGCTAATCCAATGCTTCATAATTATGTTCGAAATATTTCTCGGCTCAACAGCGTCAATAACGCAATGATTGTTGTTGTACAGAGGCCAACACATCAAGTTACCCCAATCTGTTAAATTTTCCCAATTGAATAAGAACCTTATTCCTTTGTAATAAAGTTGAAAATTTATCAAAGAAATTTGACTGATTGGGGTAACTTGATGTGCTGGCCTCTGTACCTACTGTCAAAATGAAAGCCTTTGCCACCAATTATATTTTAAGTGTAAATTACTTATAATATCATTGTTTGCCACTGATAGTGTGTTACCCATTACCCCGCAGATTCCGTAAATTCTTTCACTAATGGGAAGCTACAGTACTACAGAGTCATCTTCGACCGACGTCGGCTTCCAGTCTTACCGGATGCAGAAAGTGACTGGCTATCTCACCTCCACAACTCGTTACTGGGTTGCACAATACCCCTTGATAAGACTCGTTGACTTTCCGGCTTCTGACGACCCCTAACGACTGTCAAAGACCCACGAATGACAGCCGCTACCTACGGCTTAATGTACTTTCCGAGGCACGGAGGGGTCTTGGTATGTACCCATACATGGGGATACCGCGGCAAGTGTAGCTTGACCTGAGCGATCGACCCGTGCGGCTGTTATTACTTAGCCCCTTACAGTATTGCAGAGTGTCGCAGGATATAGGTATTTTATGTTAAAACGAGAATTTAATGTGGACGAAGTTGCGGGCAGACCCTAGTAAAACGTAACGAACTTATAATGTATGCATATCTGTTCATATGTACTGTGGCCTGGTTTATGTATATTGTGTACGAGTTTTGTATTTATTGTGTCTGAGTTTTGTATATTGTGCAACAAAATTACAATTAACTGTAATTTTAGTTTTACAAGTATATGTCTCTCCAGTTATAAAGTAAGTATTTAAGGTAATCTGTGGAAAACGTAGTGGGTAGCATATTTATCACCGTTTATTATGTAAGCCTTATTATAACACTGTAATATTTTACTGTTTGTTTTTCCTTAATAAATAAATAAATAAATACTTCATACGCATAAGCAGGATACAAAGGTCTAAAAAGTTACTAAAGAACATTTTCGAAATGTCTTATTTATAAAAAGATAACTGGAAATCTCTGTTTCTATGGAAACTTAAAAAAAAAGTAACACTAATTTTCAAAAATGTTATTAAGTAACTTTCTAGACCTTTGTATCTTGCTTGTGCATATGAAGTTTCATTAAAATCGGTTCATTCATTTCGAAAAACAAGGGCTTGAAAGTTTGTATGAAATGCCGTAAGTCGTAAACGCTCTTATGAGATTTTGAAAGAAAACCATTTAAAATTAAATTCCAAAAAACTTAAAAGCCATTTGTAAGGAACAGAAATAAATTTAATTTTTATCACTCATCATATGCCTAGCCTTTTCCCAACTATGTTGGGGTCAGCTTCCAGTCTAACCGGATGCAGCTGAATACCAGTATTTTACATGGAGCGACTGCCTATCTGACCTCCACAACCCAGTTACTGGGTAATACGATACCCCTTGGTAAGACTGGTTGTCAGGCTTTCGGGCTTCTGACTACCCGTAACGACTGTCAAAGATCCACGAATGGCAGCCGGGACCAACAGCTTTACGTGCTTTCCGAGGCACGGAGGGGTCTCGATATGTAAAGATGGTCACCCATCCACAGACCAACCGCGGCAAGCGTAGCTTAACCTGATCGATCGACCTGTGCGGCTGTTATTATTTAGCCACGGGCCCCTCACTGCAGGACACTAATCACTCTCAGACGTAATAACAATAAAGCTTCTATTGTGTCTTGGTCAGTGTCCTTGAACCAATTAATTAAATGGGCCTGATCTTGACCATGATCTTGCTTGATGAAAGCAATGGGATTCACTGTGGGGCAGTGTTGTAAAACCAAAATAAACATGAATTAAAATAATCTTCTTCATTTCATATTGATGATACTCTTACTCATAGTTTTTTTTTTAAATATAGTTTATGCCCAGTAGGAGGCCACGTTGATGGCGGCATCAGTGGCATTATTTAGGTCATCCAAGGTGCAGGTGAATGGACACTTAGGGCAGTCCAGCAAGTGGGGCATGGTCTGGTCAGGAGCACCACACTCGCATTGGGTGTTGGATGGGTCTGTAATCTCTACGTGTCTGTAGCTGCCTACTTGGGTACACAATCAATTCGCGAGGTTTTCATATAGGCCACTGCAGATCATGCCCTGGAGGCAAATGTTCCTAGGGTTTAATGAAACTGGGAAATAGTTGATGTTTCTCTTCCCACAATGGCAATGTCCTTAATTTTGACAATTTAACAACATTATTAATTTTGTTGTGTCATTACATTATTTCTGTTGTTGAGCAAAAAACATTTTGGAACTTAATAAGCAACTTTTGACTCTTTTTTTATTTTTCTTTAACAATTTCCTTCTAAATCGAAGGGCAGGCCTCTTGGGGCTGTCTTTGGTAACTTTTTACAATAAAAAAGAGCTGATTCTTACCCCAACATGATAAAAAATATGTTCTGATGCAGATTTATTGTTTGTTTTTAGAAAATGGGGCATAAACGCACCACGCACAATGGTCCACTGAAGGACTAAGAGCGGAAACCAAACCCATAACATAGAACATAGATGGGGCATAAATAATAATAATAATAATAATTTTCAGTTCAAGTGGTAAAGACCACAAGCCTTAGAAACATACCCGAAAACCAATAATATTCATGTGTTAGTGAAGAATTTGATGATGCTGTCATCATTCTAACCTTTTCAATTATAAGAAAGTTCTAATTGGACCATAATTTTGTGATACGCAGTTGTTTACGAGAAAAAATGAGATGGGAGGTTTTCAGACATTTTCCCTAGCTTTTCAGGCCAAGATTCGAGGATGCTCTGCCAGCCAGCAATATTACACATGGCAAAGGTCTCGCCAAGTGTTTATCATCCGGTAGACGTAATGTAGAGTTCCGTTTCCAATCGGAGTTCGGATATCGAAGAAAAAGATTACGGAGATACAATTAACGAAATAATCTCACTATCTGTTATAAAATTAATGTTATTAGGGTAAACCACGAACCAAGATGAGTCATACAAGAATTATAGAACGCAAAGGACAATAACCTACCAAAAAATCAATTCGTTATGTACCTAATTCATGAGAAAAAATAAATAAAGAATTTATGCTCTACTGACCTCACGTGTTGTTGTCTTCGACGTAGAAAAAAAAAGTTTATTATTTATTTTTATATGAAAAATATTTACATACCTCGAAAAGTTTCAGCAGTATGTTCACGTATAACCTTCTAACGCCTAAAGATTTTCCAATTGATGCAAGAAATATTATGCACAATATTAAAAGTAATAACGGCGTGTACAATATAGATATAGCGACGGACACAAACGGCATGATTAACGCCATTTTGAAGACTGATTGATTTAATTGAGTGATTTGATAGCGAATGAGAAATCGCCGGGTGTTCATTCATTCGTCTACTGTCAAAATGTCAAAATTACGTTTCGTTCGCTATGATAAGAAATCATATTGAAAATCCTCTATGTAAGAAATTATGAACTACTTGGAATGGAAATACTATGAATTACAGCGCATACTCAGGATAACTATACCAAATTTATTCGTTAAAATTTATCCATTTATAACCTAAATAAAAGTTGAAATTAACCTGTTTTTACTCATTCTTTTCTTTGCAAAATAATTAGAGCTGATTACTGTCAAAGAACGTATGGTTACTAAAATCGATAAAGTACAAAATAAAATTAGTTTTTCGTGTATTAAATTATAATAATTTAGATACTAAACTTATAATTGAACAATTTAATTATACTTGAAACCATTTAGAAAATATAAATATTTCACAACCTTTTTGACAGATATTTTTTTTAAGAAAAATTTTGTGTTTGACAACCCCACCCAGTTATAACCTCTACGGCAAATCGAATCTTGGGATTTTTCAATAAATCCTATTTGGATTTTACGAGTCCCAGTTATATAAAAATCAATATGTCTGCGCTTCCCTATGGACCCCCAGTGCGAGTTTCGCCACTCATCAGGGTAAAGACATTAATTTTATAAAACATTTTTTCATACTAAAACTACCATTATGTAACTCAGTGTTTTCGAACTAGAATTCTTAATTTAAAGTTATTCTTATTTTTAAATCTGCTATTTATGAAAAGAGGTTTAATACCTTTATTTTTAATGTGTCATGGACAGTGTTGTTTTCAACTAAGAATAGGATTTATACCAATGTAACCTTGCATTTTTATGGTCTAAGATTCGACAGTTCATGAACACTAAATTTGTGTCTTTACAATAAACAAAACTGCAATAATTATAATTCTAAATCAACTTCACCCACATACTGGTGCTAACTATCAGCCTAAAGAGTTGGGGTCTGGAGAAACATAGCCTGTGGCACTTTAATCATTAATAATTTCGTTTTCCTACATAATAACTTAAAAAACCATGCTTTTATTACATAAAAAAGTATAAATTGTCTCAATATTGAAGGCAGTGAAGGAATATTTTCGTTCACTGTTTGATGGTATTTCTATAATTCAGAAAGATTCAACTAACTATTTGGAGATAAAGGACAACTAAAACAAAACTGAAACGAAAAAAAATTAGTAACTTACCTACATCAAAACTCCGCACCCAAGCATAAATTTTTCATTATGGAAATACATTCACCATTCAAATTCCAGACCTATCTAAAGGTTTTTGTGATCCATCCAAAGGTTCTATGTTATGGGTTTGGTTTCCGCCTTTCGGCACTTAGTCCGTCAAGTGGATCATTGTGTTATTCCAACCAGCCCACCTCCCTCCAGAAGTGGATTACATCTTCTGGCCTGTTGAGAATATCTGTGTAAGATCTGGGTGTCCCGAGGGTTTCTGACCTAATCTGGGTGACGCCTGTGCACTCAAAGGTTTAAAAATTGGACTGCCCGCTGTGCCACCCATTGTAATATTTTTACATTTACATCTGTAATTTTAAGGGTTACATATTAATAAAGAGTATTCTATTCCAGTTCGGCCGCTGGTCTTTCCTCGCTACCGGCATCCTCTATGGTGCCTTCCACCAGTCCCGACTCTCCAAGAGAGAGGCCAAGCTCCGAGAGATCGAGGCTAAGGAGAAACCCATCAGGGAAGAGAAGCTGAGGAAGGAAAAGGCTATTGCTGCAGCTGGTATGTTATTTTATTTAACTGCGTTACATACATTTTCTAAAAGGAGAACCAATCCAAAAATGTCACTGCCGAGGTGCGAGCTGTTTTAGAACCCAATGGCTTGGCACGCGATGATGGGAAGAGACCAGACAGAATGGCCATAATGCCTTGGAAGGTAGGTAGGCCTTTGGTGTGGGATGCAACGTGTGTCGACACCCTTGCGCCATCCCATCTTCCAAGCACGGTGAGCTGTGCTGGGGCGGCTGCTGCAGGTGCGGAAAACTCAAACGGCGCAAATACTCCAAACTGTTTGGAACTTATATGTTTGAGCCGTTTGGGGTTGAAACACTAGGGCCATGGGGCCCGAGTGCCCACTTAGTATTTCGAGACATCACCAAGCGGTGAGTCAACTCTTCTTACGTTGGGAAAGTGCAAAGTTGATGGAACAAAGCCACGAGTGCGCTGGCGTAGCCTGTTTTGGTCTTTAGAACATTGAGAATAAGGTTTATTTTTCAATACATTATTTTCTAAGCGGTTGGTTATCAGTGATTTGAAATTCCAACTGTGTTTTTCTGACACACAGGATGCATACTGTTGGATTTTCAATGCTCGGTTCAACACTGAAAGTTGAAAATCCAGTGCGTGACATTTTAGCCCCGTGCGAATGTGGGCTTTTAATAGACATTTTAGTTTTTGGATAAAAATAAAAGATCATATCTTATTTTAGTTCTGTCTTATTGGATTTAGTTCTTGCACAAATATAAATAAAATTAATATCTATGACCTACATATTAAAATGTATTGTGTATCTACAAACTTTTAAAGTCCAATTTTCGATGCTCCAAAATGCTTGGTTTAATCACTATTAAGTATAATATGTTTAATTATATAAAGGTGACACGTAGGCTTCTCCTAAGTGTTGCTATAACACCCAAAAATCCTCGAAAATCATTAAAACTTAACTAATTAATGTTTAATACTTTTTATTTTTAATTTCAGCCGAAATCAAAGCCTTGGAAGAAATGGTTTCCCCCGCAAAGTGAACATCCTGTGACTAAATACTAGATATAAGTGAATAGTGTTCGTCGCCATCTTGAAGTGTTGCCGGTTTAGAAAATTCTTATTTTTTTGAACTATATTGCTAATATTATTCCATCAATAAATTATGTAATTAACGCAATATAGGTGATTATTATAGAGTTATCTTTTATTTTTCACTAGTGACATGCCCCTGCTTCGTACGGATGCAATGTACAGACGCCAGCACATCAAGCAACCCGAAACTGTCAAATTTTCCCAATCAACATTGAACCTTATGCTTCAGGGATAAAGTTGAAAATCTATCATAGAAATTTGACAGATTGTAGTAGCTTGATGTGCTCGCGTCTGTACATACCAGTCTGGCACTAAGTTCCATGTATAGCTTGATGTGCAGCCGTGCGCACCTGACGTAGTACCTGTGCTGTGTGCTATTGGTATTTCTAATCAGGAGGCCTACCATGATCTATTTAAAAACGATTCAAAAGCAAGACATTTCAGTTTAGGTTCTTAAACTGCATCGCTCACAGTCGTACCATGACGTCCAATACGCTCAGCGGCATTTGAATCGTTGAAAGTGAATGAGCGTTCAGAGCTCGTGGTAGGTATCCAGATGGTACGACTTAAATTGAATCGTTAAACTGACGTCATGGTACGAATTAGAAGAACAGTTCAGTTTAGGTCCTAAAGTGGATCGCGTTAAGAGCTCGTGGTAGGTATCCAGTATCGTTATTGTACCGGTACCAAACAAACTTTTTCGTCAGTTAAGGAGTGAGAATACAGATATACTAAGTCTACCACTTTGGTACTGGCTAGAGTATTATATTATCTGTGGTATCACACCAAGGCCAATGGTTCCCCTTCCCAAAAATATCGGTATTTCAAGCCCTATCAGTAGCTGAGAGTTAGGCACAGGATTCGTTCGCCAGGCCTCCCCCAGGCAACTGGGGGTCTCACCTGGCGGGGACAGACTCCAAAGGTGTGAATAAAGCGGGTCGCCAGCGCGCCACGACGCAGATTCACAGCGCCGAGGCGCTGTGAATCAGCGTCGTGGCGCGCTTGCAGAAACACAACATGCAACTACTCACATTGGCGCTCGTAACTCACGCGGGCCCCTTATAACATGAGCCACTCACTGCAGCGAACAGAATGAGGGGCCTGAATTCACAGGCCACCGTATAGGATAGCCTTCCGCGGCATGCCCCGGAAACGCTCGTCACGCCCCATTACGGGGACGTTGCGTTCTCTACGAGTGCATGATTTGTCTACCCACTGTTATTATGCGCGTTCGGAACTAGAAAAATGTAGGTGTACTATTATTCACCGCTCTTTTCTCTGCTGCGTTACTTCATGCCAAGAAAAGTACCTACATGCAAAAAAAAAAAACAGAAATAATTATAAAAATTTAACACAAAATAACGCTATCTATCGGTGCAATAGTAATCATTTTGAATAGTTGTTGATGTACACTACTAGATGGCGCTGAGTGTCTTATCAGTGCATTTAATTTTACACCTGTGGTAGAACCAGTCTGATTAGCTGGATTAGCTCTTGTAGTGCTACAAAAATACTATTATATTGTTTGTGGCCAAAATACAAGAAGACTCGACTGCTGACGTAGCTTTTTAGCTGACTTTACCTATTATTTTTCGTCTGGATTCTCAAAGCTGTTACCTAAATAAAACTAGAGCATCGTCAAATGTTTCCATTGCTGGGGCACAGGCCTCCTCTTCGAGAGGCAGTAGGCTCTGATCTTCCGAGCGGGCCCAGATGTCACACGACTTCGAATAAGACATGCCGCTATTTTCACGATATTTTCCGAGTGGTGATGATTATCTTTTTACTCAAAGTAAAGCGCCTGTCTGGGTCCAACTCACGACCTACAATTCGTAAATCAGGGCCGATACCATTGGGCCACGGGCCACCAGCTGCTCTCAGCATAACAGCTGTATACCCGAACATTTACCAGTAAGGTACCATCATGCCCGGCTTGCATTGCCTTTTTAAAATCAAGTAAGCTCGAAAATTGTAGCACACTGCTGTGAGCTTCTGATAGCCCCTAGCTACGACGGCGACGCTCGCAAGAATCTCGCCCTCTCATGAATCTTCTCGATTCACGCCCCGCTCCCCATGAACGAGGGGTCCAAGGCACTTTCCCAGAGTGGATAACGGAAAAGAGCAAGCTATCTGAGTTCCTGATGGGCAATAGCAATACTCGTAACTTTAAGAACGTTAACAGTCTGAGTCTCAATCTGACAAAAATATCCCTAATTTCCCTACATTTTTGACAAGTTTTGACATTGATTGTCGCTGAGCTGAGATGAGATCACAGAGAGATTGTAACTATATTTTGAAAGTTTTAAATTACGAGAATTGGCCTACTACAGAAGGCCAATTCTCGTAATTTAAAACGATTCTGTAACCATCACACCGTGAAAACTTAGGTAAAGTGAGCGTGGAGTGAGCTGTCATTAGTGTCAATCCTTAAAGCATCAGATGGAACAGCTCAGTCCACGCAAGTTTTCACGGTGAGATTTTTACAGAATCGACATGCAGGTCGGGGTAGCTTTGAGCTTCTAGGCTTGCTGGCCCCCTAGGTCGGGGTTTTGTAGGCATGAATCCGGGGCTGTCGATGTCGGCTTGTTTGCCAAACAATGCATAGCCGTGAAATTGGTTACCCTAGTGACCTCGACAGGAAATAGAGCGCAATGGTAAAGACGTTTCCCGCCCACGCGCGTTGACAGCGGCGTTTGACGTCAGAGAGTAATAACCGAACTATTTGTTTTGTTAGTCTAATAATTGTCTTGCTCATTGGCGTATTTAGGACTTTTTTCCAGGGGGGGGCCTGGCACCTAACCTTTTTTTAAATTTTTTTTTAGGTCCTTTTGGGTACCCTCCGTCTGGGAAGAACGGAGGGTTATGTCGGACTCCTACCGACTAAAACCCCACTGTTCCTTCTACTACCATAAGTCGGGGGCCCGGGAGATACTTGTACATGCCGCACCTCTGACTGGTATCAGCCCGCCATGCCTAGCGGACCGCATCCCCAAGTGCGAGCGATCCCACGAACGATCCTTTTCTTTTAGCACGTTTTTCAATATTAAACAATCTGCTACTAAAAGAGTTTCGTCAATTTGGAGAATACCCTTATAATTACCCATAAAATGCTTTCCACTCGCCCGCTTGTCACTTTGCAGTTTGGCGCGGAAATTAAATGTTCCTAAATACAAGTTTCGTTTATTACACTATTCTGCACTAGAAAAACAAGATTTGGTTGAAGGCCGCGAAAAACAAAAAGACGCCAATTTCAGTCATATAAGTAACACATAAGCTGTCATTGTATAATTGTAGCTAATTAAAAGTCCGACTATAGGTCCTAATTGCCTACCTTGATCTAACAGATAAACTTCATGCGGTAACCCCGTTACATTCATTAGCTAAATAATCTATTCTTGAACAATTATTTACAAATCGTTTCGAAAATAACAAGCGTTTTGGCAATTTGACACAAGTACGCGTTGTTTTGTTTGGCGTTAAATACTTACTTATGATAATAGCATGCATTTTCAGTAGTTATTTTCGCTCGATGTGGCACCCACACTCCTGAAATACACATTAGGTACATACATAGGGTAAGCAGAGGGAATGGCGTTCAGTCATGGAAAAACCGCTGTATTTTTTTTAATGTAGGTACTTATTAAATACAAGCTTCCACCCACGCGAAGCCGTGGCCCGCGAGGTATGTCGATAAAAACTATCCTATCTCCATCCCCGGGATGCAATCTATCTTTCAGCCAAATTTTATCGAAATCCGTTCAGTGGTTTAGGCGTGAAAAGGTAACATACAGACAGTTACTTTCGAATTTATAATATTAGTAGGTACCTATAGTAAGTATAGATGAAAAATAAAGGTTTTTAGCACAACATGTATTTATTTTTTATTCATTATTGGTAGGATAACGTCTTGTGAAAAATAAAACAGGTTTGGGCGCCATTGCTCCTGACTATGGGTAATGCCGCTCTCAGACAAAAGGGTAATAATAAAAGGAATAAAGTCGTGACAGCCAATGGCCTAATAGCCAAAAGCCTTGACCAACACCTGAGAAGGCTCTCGTTGGGCAGCTAGATCAAGGGCTTGATTCAGAAAGCAGTACTTCTGGACACGGCACGCATAGTGAGGAGGACCAAAGACAGCGTGGACCCTGTTCCTGATACCAATGGGCCACTATTTCTTATATTATTAAATGTTTTTTTTGGTTGGAAAATACATCCTATATTTAAAAATCGAATCAATATTAAATGTTATAGGTAAGTACAATACTTAAGCGATGAATAAAAAAATTGAATACATAAAAACGTAAATAAATGCATAAAATAATAACTGAACGCAACGAAATCGCCTATACATTCAAATGATAATTCACAATAACGTATCATGCGCGGGTGGCTAAATACATGACTCATACACTCAAATCGTCATGGAATATAAAGCACATCATTTTATTCACCTCGTAAATCCCAAAAATATAATAATATTCAAGAATTATTATTATAGAAAGCGTAAGTCATGTCTATGGCGTATAAAAAAGTTATGTAAGTAACTTTTTAAAGTGTGTAACGAATGACGGCAAAAACGAGACATTCGGACTGCTGGCATTCAGCCAATGGCTCCGCCTGTGAATCTCAACGTAATTTATTTACATTGCTCAATTAGATATGTTTAAATACACTTTATTGCTTCAACTTGCATTTGAAAATAATAATAAACAAAATGGAAGTTAAAACATTAGTATTGGATGTATACTAGCGCCATCTATTTGCTGAAAAAATAAACTAAGGGAAAAGGTATCGGTGACAGTTTCAATTTTTTTTAATACCTTTAATGTTTCGTTAAAAAACACTATTTTTTAATGCAGGATTGATGTTTTATTTATTTACATTCTAATTCGTAAGCAATCTTTTGCGATTTAAACTGGGTAGATGTCGGCAAAAAGCTGCCAATCATATAGATTAATCCATCTTCACCTTCCTGTCCGGTGTCCCATGTTACTGGGGGTTGGGGCAACACGTTTTTTTCTTTCATTCTCCCCTGTCAACTGTCACGCTATCATTCACTCCCTTCTCTTTCATTTCATTCCTCACACAATCCATTCATCTTTCCCTTTAGCCTTCCACATGCCTAAAGATAAATAGGGAATATTTTTTTCTTAAAACTACTGGGTCAAATTAAATTTGCTAGCGAAATTCCGCGGACGTGATGGGTCTCCAGTTTCGATATCTAAACAAAATAAAACAAATACATAATAAAAAAAAATACATAAAGTCGAACATACCTCTTCCTTTTTGGAAGTAGGATAAAAATTATATTAATTTGAAGTTTTGTTTTGTGGGGTCACCAACCGCAGTTAGCACTTGAAATATTAGTTTAAAAATTAGCTTTTTATTGAGTAAACTTCACAGACTTGATGGGTATCGTTATAACACGACGAAACTAAACTAACAAAACACCCAGCGGTCGTTGAAACAAAAAAAAACATGTTTTTATTTGTTTTATTTTAAAGTGTTTAGATAGCGATACCCATCACATCTGCAGAGTTTCGCTAGCTAATTTAATTTGACCCTGTATAGTGGTTGTTGTGTACACACGGCTACACATCAAGCTATACATAACCAGTATAAGCTGACTTCTGATAGTAAGAAAAAACGTATACAATGCGAGGTCAGCTAAAACTGGAAATGTATAGCTTGATGTGTAGCCGTGTGTACAACTATAGAATAGACTGATATTGCGCCGAGCGAGAGCGCGACATTGCCTCGCGAGCGGGACTGTGCGCAACCGTGCGTCTCACCCACAGATAAGATATTAGTAGCAAGCATGGAATTAATATGTACAGAGGCCAGCACATCAACCTACCCCAATCTGTCAAATTTTTCCAATTGAATATGAACCTTATTCGTTTGTGGTAAAGTTGAAAATCTATCAAAGAAATTTGACAGTTTGGGGTAGCTTAATGTGCTGGCCTCTGTACTTACGAGTATATATTAATTACATGGTAGCAAGCTATAAAGTCTCATCCCGCAATACTTTGTGACAGTTGCATGTGGAAATAAAGGACAGTGCGTTTCCCACAGAGTACTTTTTTTAAATATGGTGCGTTTAATTTCCAGCCAGCAAGCGTTTTACTTGCCCCGTATCCCGTATGTAGCAGTGGTCCTTAAAAGTTTGGGAATCTAGACGCTCTAGATACAGTTCTAGGTGAATTGATACATCGATCAACAACGTACTCGAGAAACAATCACAATAGTTTACATCCAGGCTGAATGCAGACACGCCTGTGCCTCGTCAAGTCCGATCGTATTATGCCACATTAAAAACCTAATACATTACCTCTATGGTTGACTTTAATTACGACCACATGTTTTAGGCATAAAACGTGTTTGGATTAACAACAATCTTTTTTGGGAAGCTTGGAAAAATAGGCATTGATTTTTCTGTGTTGAAAAATGTACGGTTTGTATCCGGTTTTCTTAAAAATTTGCTGTTTTTAATTTGTAGTTACATTACTATTTAAGTACAGAGGCCAGCACATCAAGCTTCCCCAATCTGTCAAATTTTCCCAATTGAATATGAACCTTATTCCTTTGTGACAAAGTTGAAAATCTATCAAAGAAATTTGACAGATTGTAGTAGCTTGATGTGCTGGCGTCTGTACATACTTACCGGAGCCCTCGGTGCGCGACTCCGACTCGCATTTGACCCGTTTTTTTTGGAACGAATTTCCATAACGCATGACGTAAATACTCTGCACATGTCGGCGAATGAGAGCTATTCGGCTAGACCGAAAAAAACCGACTCGTACATGAAGGGTTCCGTCTCACAAGGCGAAAACATGAAAAAAAACACGTTTCTTGTATGGGGAATATGTATTAAGTATTTTATTTTTATTATTAGTTGATAGAGCGGCAAGAGAAATACACACTCTGTGAAAGTTTTATCTGCTTTTATTCTCCCAATAAATCTAATAAATACTGGTCTATGGCTTTGATTATAACAGCCACAATGACAGCTCGCTGACCGAAAAGAAGGCCGGATAGAAGGACGCGACCACAGAATTTAGATACCCTGACGGGGACGCGACCACAGAGTACATTTTATTAGACGCGACGGAGAGCCAACAGCGAACGCTTAGTAGGTAATAGGGTCCCGTTGGCATCTAAAAAGTGTAACATACACACACACACAGGACACATGACACTTTTGTTACGTATCTAAACTGTCGTGCCTTTTTACTTTTCGGTCTAGCTCCTAATCGCCAAGTGTGCAAAAGCGAAATAAAATAAACTTCGTTTTCAACCGGCGGGGTAATAGCGAAACACTAACAATGACTCTAATTTTGACAGTTCGACAGCATTTTAGCAGACAAAGTTTTCGAATCTATGAAGCAATGCAATGACGTAATATAATTTATATATAACGTCATAATATCGTTTATATATCATTGAAGCAATAAATTAGCAATTTTCTTCAAAATCATTCAGATTGCAATTGATAGTGTGTTACGCGTTTGATTTCTCATTATTTGTCAAGCAACGGATTAGCTGAAAAACAAATATCAAATTAATTAATAACACAGCAAGCGGTTGACATAATTATTTAAAAGCGACGTCCACGTAATTCATACGATTCTAATTCAATGTGACAGTTGCTAAATGATTATTTCCTTTAGCTTTTCAATGTTTGAAAATTATGATGATTTATTGATATTTTTTTGGTTTAATGTGTCATCACTTCATCAGAGAGCTGTTTCATTGGTGCATGAGTCCCACATTTCAGTACTGCGATTCTGCAAACATACAGTACCCCAGGGTCCGCAGTAGTTTATTACTATAGGTACACTATGGTCCGCAGGCAAGAATCTAAGACATATTTAGCTTTGGAAAGAGAAAGTCACAGGTGTGTAATATGTTGGGGTCGGCTTCCAGTCTAACCGGAATACCAGTATTTTAAACCGTCTCGTCTCCGGACACAAGTGGGAAGATGTAACTCCAACCGACATGCATCGACACCCTTGCGCCATCCCATCTTCCTAGCACGGTGGGCTGTGCTGGAGCGGCTGCTGCAGGTGCAGAAAACCTCAAACGGCGAAAATATTCCAACCTAATTGGGAGTTATATGTTCGAGCCGTTTGGGGTTGAAACACTAGGGCCATGGGGTCCGAGTGCTCACTTGGTTTTTCGAGATATCGCCAAGCGGTTAGTCGACTCTTCACGTGACCAGAGGGCTGGCCTATTTCTTGGCCAAAGACTTAGCATTGGCATACAACGTGGTAATGCTGCCAGCCTTTTGGGCACTGTTCCTGTTAACAGCGATGCGGACGAATTTTTTGATGCCCATGATTCTTTTTCACATACAATTGTACATAGTCCTCTGTGTCCCAAAACATGCAGTCAAAGTGACCTGCGCACTGCCACCGACGACGACGCCGTGGAAGTGGCTAAATTCTGGGCCAACAAGATCTAAAATACAGTCGTGCCAGCGACACGAAGAAAAATAACCAGTATTTTAAATGGAGTGACTGCCTATCTGGCCTTCACAACTCAGTTACCTACTAGGTAACACGATAGGTAGTCCATTGACTGGTTGTCAGACTTTTGGACTTCTGGACTACCCGTATCGATTGTTAAGGATCTTCGAATGACAGCCGGGACCAACGGCTTAACGTGCTTTTTCCGAGGCATGGAGAAGTCTCGATAAGTAATGGATCGTTACTACTGACCTGTATTATACAAGACTCTGCAAGCGAAGCTTAACTTTACATCGACCCATGCGACTGTTAACACTTAGCCATGAGCCCCTTATAACATGTACCTATTTATAGGCATTTGAGATATCGACGCCAATTTTTAGTGTTGTGCTCTGTAGCCACGCCACCGTATATTTTTTTATTATAATATAACCCATTTTTATGTACGGTTGACTTGACTGTCATGACGTACATGCATTGTTTGTGAATGTACGAGTTTTAATTTAAAAGAAAAAAGTAAATTAATGTGGCGTTGCTGCGGAAAATTCTCTGCAGCCACGCCACCTGTAATCAACATTAGTAGATAGAATTTCAGCTATTTCTCTGAAGTTATATAATGTACGAACGCTGTGTATTATGTACACGTGATAAATATGAAAAAATATGTTAATTCTAAAGTTAATTCTAAACTCACAAATTGGCCCTGATAGTGTATTAAACTAATGTATTTTAGCGATTACTTCAGATTGACAGGAAATTTAAACAAAACAGATTTTATAAATACAAAATATTTCACCTTTATAATAATTAAAAAAAAACAGGAAATCTCTCTCAAACAAAGAAAAATCTGTAAAAAATTCATTACACCAGATTTACAATGTATTTATGTATCTACATGTTATTATATTATTGTAAATTCAAAAAAAGTCCAAGTGAAATAGATCCTGAATATATATATAAATGGGAATTATATAATATATGTATATAAATGAGAATTCATGTTTGTATTTGTTTAACGCGAATCACTTTGGTAATCATAACACTCTCATTCTGAATTACGACGGTAACAATATGTTTTAATGACGATTGGGTCCATTTTCATTCAAAGAATATCCTATTTCTGCTCCAAGTTTAAATTTTTTGTCAACAAGTAACATTTCTAAAGGAACATCGTCAAGAGATATTTTTAAATCCAATTAAATGAAATGAAATTACAAGCCCTTACTTTACAATCAGTTATTGTTACATCTTCAATTATAGATATTGCTGAATTGCTCAATGAACTTACACCGTAGTCAGATAATGTAAGCTAATTTAATGGCACAAATAGTAGTGTGGTAGTAGAATACAAAATTTTCTGGTTTCAGTTTTTTCGCAAACTGAACAAATTTTTGACACAATTGCACTGAAAATTTCATCATATAGAATTTTTTCTATCACAAAAGTTACATTACAACCGCAATTAATCACTTCTAGATTTCCTTGAACTGACAATTCGTAATAATTTTTAAGAACTTCGGTTCTCATTTTTAATGGATTAACTGGAACATCTTTATGTCGCAATGTACAGAGGCCAGCACATCAAGCTACCCCAATCTGTCAAATTTCTTTGATAGATTTCAACTTTACCACAAAGGTATAAGGTTCATATTCAATTGGGAAAATTTGACAGATTGGGGTAGGTTGATGTGCTGGCCTCTGTACTAACCAGATTAGAAAAAGGCTTATTCAATCAAAGTCAATGAACTAATAAACGCTGAAATACTAACGTAGTCTGTACAAATTACTACCAAAGCAGTGAGTACAGCATCGAACGCACAAGTGTTAGTATCTACAACTTTGTCAATACCAGAAGAACAAATCTTTTCATTTGGCAAATTCTCTATTATATTTGCTTTTACTTTAGGTTTGACTTTGTCAATCAAAGTTTTTGATTCTCTGTTTTATTCCGCCAGTTTTCTTCAAGATTAGGATTTTTTGTAAAAACGGATTCTTTAGTAAAATTAACTTTGTTATTAGTCTTGTCAGAAATGATTTCCGAATCAGTTTTAACATTATTGTCAGTTTTTACATTATCCAAACAACTGGAGTGCTCTATATATAATGCTCCAAGTAAGTGGTCATGTAGAAAGCTATTATAAAAATACAAAAAGTTACTTTTACGTAGTCGTAGTGGCACAATGAGAGTAGACGATTTTATAATGCAACGTACGGAATACTTATCAGGGGAAGTAAAGTTAGCCCTCTACAAAATCAAAATCAAAATCAAAAGTCATTTATTCAAACTAGGCTGAGAATCAGCACTTTTCGAACGTCAAAATTACAAAAGACAGTCCCCCAAAACGCTTCACCACTTCCTAGTGCTTTTGCTGGGGAGAAGAAGTGGCGCAACAAACTCCCCAGCAGACTACCTACACACACACACCTACACCTCTGCCTAACCATTCAGGGATATAGATAGATAGATAGAATACTCTTTATTATGCACACCATATAAATTCCAGGGTTACACAGCGAAAAAAAAATCAGCTGTTCCCTACATTTATGTTCGTATAACTCGTCAAAATGTAGGAAACAGCAGATTTATTTTTCGCAATTTCAGGTTTGGTTCCATAGTAAAAGTTATTCATAATGATGAGTATAATGACCTCTTAAGAGGTTGCTGGTGTTTTTCCAATAACCCTGTATAGGTGTGAAACTGTCAAACAGATGAATTGCGTGATATGAATTGTTTTATGATTCTGCCAAAGTGGTCTGTTTAGGCCCCCTCTCAAATCAAACTAAAATTTGCTGCAATGTTGAACACAAAACTGGTACATTACCCATTTAAGCCAACTGTGGGTAGTTACAACAAGCTCTAGTCGGACTTTTTTTTTAATTTACTATAATATAATAACATGTAGATACATAAATACACTCTAAATCTGGTGTAATGTATTTTTTACAGATTTTTCTTTGTTTGAGAGAGATTTCCTGTTTTTTTTTATTATTATAAAGGTGAAATATTTTGTAACCATTGTTATAACACGGATTTATAATAACTAACTTCTGTTTCTAAAATCTGTTTTGTTTAAATTTTCCTGTCAATCTGAAGTAATCGCTAAAATACATTAGTTTAATACACTATCAGGGCCAATTTGTGAGTTTAGAATTAACTTTAGAATTAACATATTTTTTCATATTTATCACGTGTACATAATACACAGCGTTCGTACATTATATAACTTCAGAGAAATAGCTAAAATTCTATCTACAAATGTTGATTACAGGTGGCGTGGCTGCAGAGAATTTTCCGCAGCAACGCCACATTAATTTACTTTTTTCTTTTAAATTAAAAGTCGTACATTCACAAACAATGCATGTACGTCATGACAGTCAACCGTACATAAAAATGGGTTATATTATAATAAAAAAATATACGGTGGCGTGGCTACAGAGCACAACACAGAAAAGTACCTACATGCAAAAAAAAAAAAACAGAAATAATTATAAAAATTTAACACAAAATAACGCTATCTATCGGTGCAATAGTAATCATTTTGAATAGTTGTTGATGTACACTACTAGATGGCGCTGAGTGTCTTATCAGTGCATTTAATTTTACACCTGTGGTAGAACCAGTCTGATTAGCTGGATTAGCTCTTGTAGTGCTACAAAAATACTATTATATTGTTTGTGGCCAAAATACAAGAAGACTCGACTGCTGACGTAGCTTTTTAGCTGACTTTACCTATTATTTTTCGTCTGGATTCTCAAAGCTGTTACCTAAATAAAACTAGAGCATCGTCAAATGTTTCCATTGCTGGGGCACAGGCCTCCTCTTCGAGAGGCAGTAGGCTCTGATCTTCCGAGCGGGCCCAGATGTCACACGACTTCGAATAAGACATGCCGCTATTTTCACGAAATTTTCCGAGTGGTGATGATTATCTTTTTACTCAAAGTAAAGCGCCTGTCTGGGTCCAACTCACGACCTACAATTCGTAAATCAGGGCCGATACCATTGGGCCACGGGCCACCAGCTGCTCTCAGCATAACAGCTGTATACCCGAACATTTACCAGTAAGGTACCATCATGCCCGGCTTGCGTTGCCTTTTTAAAATCCAGTAAGCTCGAAAATTGTAGCACACTGCTGTGAGCTTCTGATAGCCCCTAGCTACGACGGCGACGCTCGCAAGAATCTCGCCCTCTCATGAATCTTCTCGATTCACGCCCCGCTCCCCATGAACGAGGGGTCCAAGGCACTTTCCCAGAGTGGATAACGGAAAAGAGCAAGCTATCTGAGTTCCTGATGGGCAATAGCAATACTCGTAACTTTAAGAACGTTAACAGTCTGAGTCTCAATCTGACAAAAATATCCCTAATTTCCCTACATTTTTGACAAGTTTTGACATTGATTGTCGCTGAGCTGAGATGAGATCACAGAGAGATTGTAACTATATTTTGAAAGTTTTAAATTACGAGAATTGGCCTACTACAGAAGGCCAATTCTCGTAATTTAAAACGATTCTGTAACCATCACACAGTGAAAACTTAGGTAAAGTGAGCGTGGAGTGAGCTGTCATTAGTGTCAATCCTTAAAGCATCAGATGGAACAGCTCAGTCCACGCAAGTTTTCACGGTGAGATTTTTACAGAATCGACATGCAGGTCGGGGTAGCTTTGAGCTTCTAGGCTTGCTGGCCCCCTAGGTCGGGGTTTTGTAGGCATGAATCCGGGGCTGTCGATGTCGGCTTGTTTGCCAAACAATGCATAGCCGTGAAATTGGTTACCCTAGTGACCTCGACAGGAAATAGAGCGCAATGGTAAAGACGTTTCCCGCCCACGCGCGTTGACAGCGGCGTTTGACGTCAGAGAGTAATAACCGAACTATTTGTTTTGTTAGTCTAATAATTGTCTTGCTCATTGGCGTATTTAGGACTTTTTTCCTGGCACCTAACCTTTTTTTAAATTTTTTTTTAGGTCCTTTTGGGTACCCTCCGTCTGGGAAGAACGGAGGGTTATGTCGGACTCCTACCGACTAAAACCCCACTGTTCCTTCTACTACCATAAGTCGGGGGCCCGGGAGATACTTGTACATGCCGCACCTCTGACTGGTATCAGCCCGCCATGCCTAGCGGACCGCATCCCCAAGTGCGAGCGATCCCACGAACGATCCTTTTCTTTTAGCACGTTTTTCAATATTAAACAATCTGCTACTAAAAGAGTTTCGTCAATTTGGAGAATACCCTTATAATTACCCATAAAATGCTTTCCACTCGCCCGCTTGTCACTTTGCAGTTTGGCGCGGAAATTAAATGTTCCTAAATACAAGTTTCGTTTATTACACTATTCTGCACTAGAAAAACAAGATTTGGTTGAAGGCCGCGAAAAACAAAAAGACGCCAATTTCAGTCATATAAGTAACACATAAGCTGTCATTGTATAATTGTAGCTAATTAAAAGTCCGACTATAGGTCCTAATTGCCTACCTTGATCTAACAGATAAACTTCATGCGGTAACCCCGTTACATTCATTAGCTAAATAATCTATTCTTGAACAATTATTTACAAATCGTTTCGAAAATAACAAGCGTTTTGGCAATTTGACACAAGTACGCGTTGTTTTGTTTGGCGTTAAATACTTACTTATGATAATAGCATGCATTTTCAGTAGTTATTTTCGCTCGATGTGGCACCCACACTCCTGAAATACACATTAGGTACATACATAGGGTAAGCAGAGGGAATGGCGTTCAGTCATGGAAAAACCGCTGTATTTTTTTTAATGTAGGTACTTATTAAATACAAGCTTCCACCCACGCGAAGCCGTGGCCCGCGAGGTATGTCGATAAAAACTATCCTATCTCCATCCCCGGGATGCAATCTATCTTTCAGCCAAATTTTATCGAAATCCGTTCAGTGGTTTAGGCGTGAAAAGGTAACATACAGACAGTTACTTTCGAATTTATAATATTAGTAGGTACCTATAGTAAGTATAGATGAAAAATAAAGGTTTTTAGCACAACATGTATTTATTTTTTATTCATTATTGGTAGGATAACGTCTTGTGAAAAATAAAACAGGTTTGGGCGCCATTGCTCCTGACTATGGGTAATGCCGCTCTCAGACAAAAGGGTAATAATAAAAGGAATAAAGTCGTGACAGCCAATGGCCTAATAGCCAAAAGCCTTGACCAACACCTGAGAAGGCTCTCGTTGGGCAGCTAGATCAAGGGCTTGATTCAGAAAGCAGTACTTCTGGACACGGCACGCATAGTGAGGAGGACCAAAGACAGCGTGGACCCTGTTCCTGATACCAATGGGCCACTATTTCTTATATTATTAAATGTTTTTTTTTTGATTGGAAAATACATCCTATATTTAAAAATCGAATCAATATTAAATGTTATAGGTAAGTACAATACTTAAGCGATGAATAAAAAAATTGAATACATAAAAACGTAAATAAATGCATAAAATAATAAGTGAACGCAACGAAATCGCCTATACATTCAAATGATAATTCACAATAACGTATCATGCGCGGGTGGCTAAATACATGACTCATACACTCAAATCGTCATGGAATATAAAGCACATCATTTTATTCACCTCGTAAATCCCAAAAATATAATAATATTCAAGAATTATTATTATAGAAAGCGTAAGTCATGTCTATAGCGTATAAAAAAGTTATGTAAGTAACTTTTTAAAGTGTGTAACGAATGGCGGCAAAAACGAGACATTCGGACTGCTGGCATTCAGCCAATGGCTCCGCCTGTGAATCTCAACGTAATTTATTTACATTGCTCAATTAGATATGTTTAAATACACTTTATTGCTTCAACTTGCATTTGAAAATAATAATAAACAAAATGGAAGTTAAAACATTAGTATTGGATGTATACTAGCGCCATCTATTTGCTGAAAAAATAAACTAAGGGAAAAGGTATCGGTGACAGTTTCAATTTTTTTTAATACCTTTAATGTTTCGTTAAAAAACACTATTTTTTAATGCAGGATTGATGTTTTATTTATTTACATTCTAATTCGTAAGCAATCTTTTGCGATTTAAACTGGGTAGATGTCGGCAAAAAGCTGCCAATCATATAGATTAATCCATCTTCACCTTCCTGTCCGGTGTCCCATGTTACTGGGGGTTGGGGCAACACGTTTTTTTCTTTCATTCTCCCCTGTCAACTGTCACGCTATCATTCACTCCCTTCTCTTTCATTTCATTCCTCACACAATCCATTCATCTTTCCCTTTAGCCTTCCACATGCCTAAAGATAAATAGGGAATATTTTTTTCTTAAAACTACTGGGTCAAATTAAATTTGCTAGCGAAATTCCGCGGACGTGATGGGTCTCCAGTTTCGATATCTAAACAAAATAAAACAAATACATAATAAAAAAAAATACATAAAGTCGAACATACCTCTTCCTTTTTGGAAGTAGGATAAAAATTATATTAATTTGAAGTTTTGTTTTGTGGGGTCACCAACCGCAGTTAGCACTTGAAATATTAGTTTAAAAATTAGCTTTTTATTGAGTAAACTTCACAGACTTGATGGGTATCGTTATAACACGACGAAACTAAACTAACAAAACACCCAGCGGTCGTTGAAACCAAAAAAAACATGCTTTTATTTGTTTTATTTTAAAGTGTTTAGATATAGCGATACCCATCACATCTGCAGAGTTTCGCTAGCTAATTTAATTTGACCCTGTATAGTGGTTGTTGTGTACACACGGCTACACATCAAGCTATACATAACCAGTATAAGCTGACTTCTGATAGTAAGAAAAAACGTATACAATGCGAGGTCAGCTAAAACTGGAAATGTATAGCTTGATGTGTAGCCGTGTGTACAACTATAGAATAGACTGATATTGCGCCGAGCGAGAGCGCGACATTGCCTCGCGAGCGGGACTGTGCGCAACCGTGCGTCTCACCCACAGATAAGATATTAGTAGCAAGCATGGAATTAATATGTACAGAGGCCAGCACATCAACCTACCCCAATCTGTCAAATTTTTCCAATTGAATATGAACCTTATTCGTTTGTGGTAAAGTTGAAAATCTATCAAAGAAATTTGACAGTTTGGGGTAGCTTAATGTGCTGGCCTCTGTACTTACGAGTATATATTAATTACATGGTAGCAAGCTATAAAGTCTCATCCCGCAATACTTTGTGACAGTTGCATGTGGAAATAAAGGACAGTGCGTTTCCCACAGAGTACTTTTTTTAAATATGGTGTGTTTAATTTCCAGCCAGCAAGCGTTTTACTTGCCCCGTATCCCGTATGTAGCAGTGGTCCTTAAAAGTTTGGGAATCTAGACGCTCTAGATACAGTTCTAGGTGAATTGATACATCGATCAACAACGTACTCGAGAAACAATCACAATAGTTTACATCCAGGCTGAATGCAGACACGCCTGTGCCTCGTCAAGTCCGATCGTATTATGCCACATTAAAAACCTAATACATTACCTCTATGGTTGACTTTAATTACGACCACATGTTTTAGGCATAAAACGTGTTTGGATTAACAACAATCTTTTTTGGGAAGCTTGGAAAAATAGGCATTGATTTTTCTGTGTTGAAAAATGTACGGTTTGTATCCGGTTTTCTAAAAAATTAGCTGTTTTCAATTTGTAGTTACATTACTATTTAAGTACAGAGGCCAGCACATCAAGCTTCCCCAATCTGTCAAATTTTCCCAATTGAATATGAACCTTATTCCTTTGTGACAAAGTTGAAAATCTATCAAAGAAATTTGACAGATTGTAGTAGCTTGATGTGCTGGCGTCTGTACATACTTACCGGAGCCCTCGGTGCGCGACTCCGACTCGCATTTGACCCGTTTTTTTTGGAACGAATTTCCATAACGCATGACGTAAATACTCTGCACATGTCGGCGAATGAGAGATTTTCGGCTAGACCGAAAAAAACCAACTCGTACAGGACGCCAGCACATCAACCTACTAAAATCTGTAAAATTTCTTTGATAGATTTTCAACTTTATCGCTAAAGTATAAGGTTCAAAGTTGATTGGGAAATGTTGACAGTTTCGGGTAGGTTGATGTGCTGGCGTCTGTACATGAAGGGTTCCGTCTCACAAGGCGAAAACGCCGAAAAAAAACACGTTTCTTGTATGGGGAATATGTATTAAGTATTTTATTTTTATTATTAGTTGATAGAGCGGCAAGAGAAATACACACTGAAAGTTTTAACTGCTTCAATTCTCCCAATAAATCTAATAAATACTATAATCTATGGCTTTGATTATAACAGCCACAATGACAGCTCGCTGACCGAACAGAAGGCCGGATAGAAGGACGCGACCACAGAACTTAGATACCCTGACGGGGACGCGACCACAGAGTACATTTTATTAGACGCGACGGAGAGCCAACAGCGAACGCTTAGTAGGTCCCGTTGGCATCTAAAAAGTGTAACATAAACACACACAGGACACATGACACTTTTGTTACGTATCTAAACTGTCGTGCCTTTTTACTTTTCGGTCTAGCTCCTAATCGCCAAGTGTGCAAAAGCGAAATAAAATAAACTTCGTTTTCAACCGGCGAGGTAGTAGCGAAACACATTAACAATGACTCTAATTTTGACAGTTCAACAGCATTTTAGCAGACAAAGTTTTCGAATCTATGAAGCAATGCAATGACGTAATATAATTTATATATAACGTCATAATATCGTTTCTAAATCATTGAAGCAATGAATTAGCAATATTCTTCAAAATCATTCAGATTGCAATTGATAGTGTGTTACGCGTTTGATTTCTCATTATTTGTCAAGCAACGGATTAGCTGAAAAACAAATATCAAATTAATTAATAACACAGCAAGCGGTTGACATATTTAAAAGCGACGTCCACGTAATTCATACGATTCTAATTCAATGTGACTGTTGTGAACTCGTACTCCGTAAATACACAGCGATTGATAGCGACACCTCGAGGCACAAAAACGACACCATACGCTACGTCATAGTAATCTCTCGATCGTGATTGGTTTCCGTTTAAAATATTGTTCCCTCACCCCTCTCCTCGAATATTGTAAAAATAAGATGGCGAATATATAGAATTTGCTCGTTAAACCTAACGCATCGTTTTTTATTAAAATAATCCTCAACACAATCAAATAGTAAACCTGAGTTTTCACAAACCTCACCGCTGCTGCAACAGTGACAGTTGCTAAATGATTATTTCCTTTAGCTTTTCAATGTTTGAAAATTATGATGATTTATTGATATTTTTTTGGTTTAATGTGTCATCACTTCATCAGAGAGCTGTTTCATTGGTGCATGAGTCCCACATTTTAGTACTGCGATTCTGCAAACATACAGTACGGTACCCCAGGGTCCGCAGTAATTTATTACTATAGGTTAGGTACACTATGGTCCGAAGCACGGATACTCCGTGGTCCGCAGGCAAGAATCTAAGACATATTTAGCTTTGGAAAGAGAAAGTCACAGGTGTGTAATATGTTGGGGTCGGCTTCCAGTCTAACCGGAATACCAGTATTTTAAACCGTCTCGTCTCCGGACACAAGTGGGAAGATGTAACTCCAACCGACATGCATCGACACCCTTGCGCCATCCCATCTTCCTAGCACGGTGGGCTGTGCTGGAGCGGCTGCTGCGGGTGCAGAAAACCACAAACGGTGAAAATATTCCAACCTAATTGGGAGTTATATGTTCGAGCCGTTTGGGGTTGAAACACTAGGGCCATGGGGTCCGAGTGCTCACTTGGTTTTTCGAGATATCGCCAAGCGGTTAGTCGACTCTTCACGTGACCAGAGGGCTGGCCTATTTCTTGGCCAAAGACTTAGCATTGGCATACAACGTGGTAATGCTGCCAGCCTTTTGGGCACTGTTCCTGTTAACAGCGATGCGGACGAATTTTTTGATGCCCATGATTCTTTTTCACATACAATTGTACATATTATTATTGTAAATGTTAGCTTGTATTACAGAAAATAAAGTTTATACACTGCATAGTTTTAAAATAACTCCAACCTGGTCAAAATGGAGCTACCTCGACGGAACTACAGTAGGGTGCGGTTGTAGGGCTATGTCGCAAACCATGCTCCACCTCATATCCTGTCCTCTGTGTCCCAAAACATGCAGTCAAAGTGACCTGCGCACTGCCACCGACGACGACGCCGTGGAAGTGGCTAAATTCTGGGCCAACAAGATCTAAAATACAGTCGTGCCAGCGACACGAAGAAAAATAACCAGTATTTTAAATGGAGTGACTGCCTATCTGGCCTTCACAACTCAGTTACCTACTAGGTAACACGATAAGTAGTCCATTGACTGGTTGTCAGACTTTTGGACTTCTGACTACCCGTATCGATTGTTAAGGATCTTCGAATGACAGCCGGGACCAACGGCTTAACGTGCTTTTTCCGAGGCATGGAGAAGTCTCGATAAGTAATGGATCGTTACTACTGACCTGTATTATACAAGACTCTGCAAGCGAAGCTTAACTTTACATCGACCCATGCGACTGTTAACACTTAGCCATGAGCCCCTTTTTTTTTTTTTTTTTAGGATGGGAAATCATCCAATGACCCCTCCCGCTCTGGGTGGAGCGGAAGGGAGTGTCAGACTCTTACTGACTAAAACCCATCCGTGTTCTTTCCTTAGCCCTTTATGTTCCGGGGCAGCGGTAACCCTTTCGGACAATCCCGCTGCCCCGGCAGGCTTCGGCCCTAACGGGCCCCTCCATGTCTGCTGACATCTCTTTGAGGCGCGCGTGGAACACATACGCGCCGTCCGGCACGGGCCTGGTCCTGATCGGACGGCGAGCTACCCATTACTCGCCGTCCGCAGGCCCGCGCCTACGGCGGCCGGGAGTCGTCACGCGGCTCCCGACGCCCGGAGCGTCTACCGCGGCGGCTGGGACGGGCGGCCCTCTCGGCTCTCTCCCTCGCCCATCCCGCCACCTCCTTCGCTAGCATGACTGCTTCGCAGAAGGAGGTGACTGCCTCCCACTCCCTCTCGCCCCGGACCATGGCTTGGACCAGGGCCGGGCGCGAGAGGTCGCCGCCGCTGCCGATCGCCTCTACGAGGACACGGCGGTGCTCTGCCCAAGCGGGACAGACCTCCACCGTGTGCACCACCGTGTCCTCTGGGCGATCCTCGCAGTGGTGACACCCGGGCGTTTCCTCCCGCCTGATGATGTGCAGGAACCTCCCGAAACATCCGTGTCCGGTGAGGACCTGCGTCAGGCGGTAGGTGAGGGCGCCGTGACGCCTCTCTAGCTACTCCTCAAAGAGGGGCCTTACCGCCGCTATCGCGGCGTGCCCTAGCCATGAGCCCCTTATAACATGTACCTATTTATAGGCATTTGAGATATCGACGCCAATTTTTATTATTAATTGAGGATTTATCTATGGTTTCCTGCGTGAAGATCAAAGCTAGGCTACAGCTTACATAATATTAGAGAAATATCGGCTAAACAACGTATCCTGCCAACAGTTTTATATTTAACGTTGTTATCGCCAATAAAACAGTGATCTCATCGATTTTTATTCATGTTCCATTGTTTTATCGACACAGCAGAAATAATTTTGTTTTTATCTGTGGTTATTTGAGTTATTTCGCGCCAATATTAGGATGAATGCATAGTGGTACCTTTGCTTGTTAAGATATTAAAAAAAAAATGTATGGTTTAAGAGTGACAGATCATTTCAATGATTATAATAAACTAGCTTCCGCCCGCGGCTTCGCCCGCGAGGTATGTCGATAAAAACTATCCTATGTCCTTCCCCGGGATGCAATCTATCTCTCTGCCAAATTTTATCGAAATCCGTTCAATGGTTTAGGCGTGAAAAGGTAAAATACAGACAGACAGAGAGACAGAGTTACTTTCGAATTTATAATATTAGTATGGATAGTATAGTATGGATTATCTCAATGGATCATTTTTGTTTTTTAAGGCCATGTTTGCAAGTTACAGCGCCACAAGGAGTGTGGCCAAAACTGGTACTAACACCGCGATCTTGACTACCGGGAAACGTCGACTTGCACAATAGGATAGGACGGGACACGTCGATCCCGGCCCGCGCCGCTTGCCATGCGGCCCCCTGGCCCGCCCGCGCTGGCAACCCCGCCATGTCTCCGGGCGCACCACCGGTGGCATGCTGGTTTTCTGCTTATAGGTCACCTCACCTACATCAAAAGAACCGCTTCGCCACAATATTACAATGATAATAAATGTTTAATAACAATAACAGCGGCCCTCTGTCACAAAATATCCTTACAAGGTACGAAGTAACGAGGCTGTGATTAGGCCACGGGCCATGTCGGCCGAAGGACTGATGGCCGTTGGAGCAGACGAGTTCTTGACTGGTTTTAGCGAATCGTGGAAGACCGGCGATGCCTATGGCCCTATAGCAGAGAAACGAGTGTTTTGACGCAACTTGGGAGAGGCTTTTATCCAGCAGTGTTGTTGGATCATTCGGTTCCCTACAAAATGATTGAAGTGGATGGTGCTGATCCACGCGTCATGGCTGAGACTGGTCATATCATAACTGCCAGGGCTTATTTTTAATCTTATATTTTATATTGTTTTTTCATTTATTTTTTACATTGTCATCCCCAGGATTTTATAATTCCTAACTTGATTTAAAAGAGTGTCCTTGGAGTTTCTTACCCGTTCTTCTCCTTTATAGTTAGATCTACGTTTTGGAATGGTCAACTAGCTTCAACTTTTTGACAAACTGACCGACTCTTTGAGCATTCAAAAGTGCCTGTAAATGGTTTAACTGATTTAAATGATTTGAGTTTGAGTGGACTGCGATAGGCCGAGATGTTGATAGATTTTCTTTGAATCGTCACAGATAAATAAGGTGTAAGCCACATTATGGAAATACCCTTATGTAGGTATTAGGTATATTATTTACCTTGGCTACAAAGCTGCAATAATAAACACGGTATCGACTAGTTTTTCTTTTGTTAACCTGATCCAGACTTTTAACGCTATTACATAGGTTGTTTGTGTCAGTTTTTTTTACATTTTAAAACGAGGGAAAGCTAAACAACGTCAGATTAGTCTGGATACTGACAGGTTTAATAAAACAGGATCGTAATTTGAGATGCAGCAACTAACTTACTTTATGTAGTATGTATCTATAAAAACCTCATCGCTAATTATATTTTCGAGTCGTTTAGGGTTGAAATCCTCGGGCTGTGGAGTCCGAGTGCTCATGGTTTGTTCAATGAAATCTTCAAACGTCTAGTTGACATTTCCCGTGACCAAACGGCTGGTTTATACCTTAGCCAGGGGCTAAGCATTGCCATATGAGATTGTGTATAGTTTTAGAACTAAGTTAGGATTTAATTTTCGTTATTTTCATTAGTTACTTCTGTAGATAAGATGAGATTGCGACCGTTTTTAATTACGGGAATTGGCCTTCAGATGTATAGGTACTGGGAGTACCTATACATCTGTACACTTCTTAATAACTCATTTCGGACTGCGTTCAAAGATAAATGCATGTCAAATAAGTTTCGTTTGTTACACTATTCTGTACTAGAAAAACAAGATTTGGTTGAAGGTCGCGAAAAAACAAAACTACGCCAATTTCAGCCATTTCAGTAATACATAAGCTGTCATTTTACTGCAGCTAATTAAAAGTCCGACTATAGGTAGGTAATACGGATGACCTGGGCGTACAGTCAGCAAGAAAACGCCAATTGTCACGTTTTATTTTTACAGCACTTGACGTGGTCAAAAAATACGTCTGACGTCTTTAACGAATTCAATTCAGATCCAACGCATAGAGCTTTTTTTCAGAAAAAAAAAAAACTATTTTTAAGTATTAGTTAAGGTAGTGACAAAAGGCATAAAGTTACCCGTTAAATATGAAACCTTTGCGCGAACTACTGATTTCTAGTGGCGAAAAATAATCATATTCGTAAAGTCTAACGCCCCATCGATACTCTATATATAGAAGCGTCTTGCAGTCTGTGTAATAGCTTCCAGTCGCCTGGAGTTAGCCATACCGATTTGACATTTGGCATTCCCGCTTCCCGCCTTTTTAAACGTCAAAACTTTTATTTCGGATTTACGCCCGAAAAAAAGTGTAATTTAAATGACTATGGATTTATAAAAATTGTGTAGAATTATTATTTAAAGATTTATTTTTGGACAATAATAATACAATAAAAAAATGGAGTCGCTTAGAACAGCAAGAATATCAGTGATAATATTTTTAATTTGCCTGTGTGTTGAAAGTAAAGCGAAATTAAATGAAAATAAGACCAATGATCATTCAGCTGAAGTGAGAACTCCAAAGAAGGTAATTATTAGTTTTTTTTTTATAATATTTTTATAGCTGCTAAAATTAGTACCTATAGCCTACAGCAATGCACATATTTTTTTAATACTCCTATCAATTAACATTATCTAATATTTCTCCTATATTTTCAATATTTGTACAACAATAAGAAAAACAAAAATATATAATTATATGGTACTTTCTTTTTTATTAAAAGTACCTATTTACAAAAAAATAGCAGCCAGAGAACATCGGAATATTATATTTGAATTATTTGCACGATTGTTTAGAACAATTTTATTTTAACTAACTTAATTATGTAAATTTATATTACAGTCTTTTAGATTTCATGTACGTTTTAATAATAAAAAAAACCACAACTCTATAAAATAATTCCACAAAAAATTTTATAATAATCATTGACAAAAAAAAAAACAAATTTACGACCGATTACTCTCGCCAACGAACGCACGACAAAAACATTTATACATTTTACATTTTTCTCCGCTGTAGCGAAAATATTCTTCTACATTTTATTATTACTACTAATAACTATAGTCGGACTTTTAATTAGCTGCAGTAAAATGACAGCTTATGTGTTACTTAAATGACTGATATTGGCGTCTTTTTGATTTTTCGTGGCCATCAACCAAATCTTGTTTTTCTAGTACAGAATAGTGTAACAAACTAAACTTATTTGACATGCATATCTCTAAACGCAGTTCCTCCAGTTTAATCTTCTGACTGTACAGGCTTGTCATTGTACAGAAGCCAGTACTACAATCTGTCAAATTGTAAAAGATTTTCAACTTTATCACTAACTAGCTGCGCCCCGCAGTTTTAACCGCATAAGTGTCGATCCCGTGGGAATATCGGGATAAAAAGTAGCCTATATGTTAATCCAGGGTGTCAGCTACCTCCATACAAAATTTTATCAAAATTGGCCCAGCCGTTTGAGCGTGATAAACTAACAAACATTTATACATACATACACACAAACTATCGCCGGTATAATATTAGTGTGATGCATAAGTTTCAAGGTTGATTGGGACAATTTGACAGTTTCGGGTAGCTTGATGTGCTGGCGTCTGTACAAGGGTGCACCTCTGTCTTACCCTGCAGGAAATACAGGCGAGATGTAATGTAATCTTACTATCCTTCCTACTAATCCTCCTTCCTACTATAATATAATATAATATACATAATCCTACTAATATTATAAACGCGAAAGTTTGTGAGGATGGATGTTTGTTACTCTTTCACGCAAAAACTACTGAACGGATTTCGATGAAACTTCACAGTAATATAGCTTATACATCAGAATAACACATAGGCTACAATTTATAAAGATTTTGTGTAATTTTTTTTTGGCCTTATTAGTAAGTCGGAAAAATTCCTGCCCTCTGAGAGCTATCTTGGCGTGCGCTGCCTAAACCGTTACAGCTACACGAAGATAATGTATCGTGGGACTGTTTGTCTTAAATAGTTCTAAATAAAAGTCCGCGACAGCATATATCTACCTTTTATGTGGAAGCCATTATATCCAAAATAGTGATCCATAAATACATTTAAATCGGATACTTTTTTTACAATGCACATTTTAGAGTACTTAGTTAATTCTTATGAAAATTAATACATTTATCGCTTTGGGTATTTAATGTAGATAAACTTTGTCTTTTACACTAAGTAATTTGGACTAATTCTTTAAAAGTTATCACGATAAGATTGACCTGAGGTAGAGCGCCATAGAAATTGGCGGCGCGGCGGCGCGGCGGTCCCGAACGCGGGCAGGCAGACGCGTGAGGCACAGAGCACTTTTATAATACGTATTGCGTACCTATCACAGTATCAATCTCAATCTGAATCATTTTGAAGGATATCGCTAATCCATCGCTTTACCTGTATATGTTCGAAAAATTTGTCTGCTCAACAACGTAAATAAATAACGCAATGAATGTTGTTGAACTGCCAAAATGAAATAATAATAATAATAATAATAATACATTTATTTCAGACCTTAAGTCCATAAAACAATACACATTACAATTTTATACACAAAAACATACATATATATAATAAACATATACACTAAAAACAACTTATTTTAAATAATTGAATGATGCACGATGAGTGGTCATCCAGTGCCACATTATTGGACTGTCTATCCTATCGGCTATAGCCACCAAGCTGTTGGAGCTGTCGCGTACTCGCCGCATCAGGGATGCTATCCGTGTCCGCATCAGTGCGTAAAAATCTGGCACGCCATTCTCCGCGAACATCGCCGATGCACTGCAAAAGCGCGGCAGTCCCAACATAACTCTGAAGGCGTTATTATATTGGACTCGCAGAGCATTGTGCGAGCTTTTTGTATAGCTGACCCATAGGGCACACGTGTACATAGATTGGCAATACGCTCTAAAGAGCGTAATTTTCACCTCCCTAGTACAACGTGCAAACCTACGAGCCAGCATGTTACATCGAACTGCCAATGCTCTGCGTTCCCTCTCCATGTCCACATCATCGGACAGGCTATCGGTGACCCAATGCCCCAGGTACTTGAACTTCGTGACCCTGGAAAGTTGAGCGCCCCCCAAGGTGACTGGTGGGACAGTATCATAGCATTTGTTATCCGCTTTGAAAACCAGTAGCTCACTCTTGGTCGCATTGTACCTAAGGCCGTGAGCCACCGCATAGTCCTCACAGATGCGAAGAAGCCTCCTAAGTGCACTGATCGATGGGCTCAGCAATACCATATCATCCGCGTAGCTGATGTTATTGACGCAGTGCCCGTTAATGGAGCACCCGATATTGGTATTGCTGAGCTCACAGATCAGCTCGTTTACATACAGGTTGAATAGCTTGGGTGAGCTGATTCCCCCCTGCCTCACACCGCACTCCAACCCATATGCATCCGACAGGACACCCGCCCACTTAACATAATTATATTGGTTTTTATACCAATATTTCAGCATCCCAATGATATCGCTTGGGAGGTTCTTGACATTTGACAGTTTCCTCCATAGGCAGTCATAAGACACGAGGTCGAAGGCCTTGGAGAGGTCCAGAAAACATGCATATACAGGTGTTTTCCTACTTGCATAGTATTGAACAGTCTGTTTGAGGCACAGTATTGCTGTTTCCGTGGATAAACGTGGCTTAAACCCAAACTGGGCGTCGTTGAGTATTAAGTGCTTATCCAGCTGTTGATCAATCAGACTGTCCAACACCTTTGCAATGATGGTAGCCAGGGATATAGGCCTGTAGTTGTTCTTGTTACTCGCATCTCCAGTCTTATTTTTAACAATGGGTACAACAATAGTTTTAAGTAAATCAGCTGGAAGATACGAATGACTCACGCACAAGGTAAAAAACATTGCTAGCACTCGCGGTAAGTGTTTACCAGCATATAGCAAATGCTCTATACTTAGGCTGTCATGCCCCGGCGACTTGCCCCTCTTTAAGTTGCGTATGACAGTAGCTACCTCCCTGGCCGCAAACCTAATAGGCACGTCTTCGAACGCCCCCACCACCTCCGACCCGCCAGACGACGTACCTAGGGGAGAGACAACCTTAAAGGCTCTGCTGAATAGGTTGGCGATATCATTAGGATTACTAAGGCCCTCAACACTTACAGGCAGACCCGACCTGAAATTCAAACTGTTCGTGGCTTTCCAAAAACTGCCAAAATTCTTTGCGTCATGATGACTTGCAATGATGTTCATTTTGATTTGATCCTTATTATTTTGACACCATTTTAATTTACTTTTAAAAACCCTTCTACTTTCCATCATTTTTTCATACAAATCACCATTTTTAGGCCTACCAAACAACGTCCAGGTTTGAAAATCAAGTCGAGCCTGTCCGTGTGTGTCCTTTACATACTTATTCCAACCCGTTATATAACGCTTTTTGCGCTGTATTCCGTTCTTACAGTTACTGGTGATTGCACCTTCACAGAGAATACGCACAATTTCCGCATACATATTATCTAAAATGGTTTCATGTTCCTTAATTCTACATCTACTTTTACTACATTCAGTAAATTCTAAGGGAAAGTCTAAATTTTTCAAGAGATCATTACAATAGTTGCTATATAATTCAGTATGCTGCAAGTCTCTGTCCCCCCATGTTACTTTGTTACATATAGGTAGTCCAGGTGCAACTTTTGGCCTTAATAAGTTGAGATCACACTTTACAATTAAAGGTAAATGGTCCGACCAAAACACGTCGTAGATCACACTAGCGTCTCTAATAGTGTTCCACGCCGCGTCCGTCACTACGCAGTGGTCTAACCAACTAGTAGAACCATGTGCATCACTTACGTAGGTATACGTGTCCGACTCATCACCGAGCAGACAAACGTCAGCGCACCGCCACTGTACTTCAGCCGAAAAACTCAATAGTTCTTTGCCGAATAGACTATTCGGTTGAGTATTAAAATCCCCTAGAATATAGACCGCGTCCACACCACTACTATCTACCACTGCGTGAATCTCACTTAAACACTCAATAAATTCACTAAGATTATCCATCGATTGTGTCGGCATGTAAACCGAGAAAACTAAAAGAGATTTATCGCCTACCGTTATTTTGATAGCCACAAGACGCACACTTTTGCACTGCACGAAAGATATATTTTCATAGGCGCTCTTGCGCCACAGTATAGCAACTCCGCCATAAGGACGCCCTCGTAGGATGCCCGACGATGTATCTACCGCCGATTTTCCCACGAAATCGAACTGTGGGTCTATGCTGCTCAGAAAAGGAATGTCGTGAGGCAGCAACCAGGTTTCTTGCAATGCGATTATATCAGATGTTTGACATAATAGTCTGACATAATCCACCGATCTAGTAATAGATTTACAATTAAAACTCACAAATGTACTTGCTTTTGAATTAATATCGTTATTGTCGCAATCCATTGTTGACATTTTTGTGAGATTCTTCGGTTCGTCTTTTAAAGTCTATATATCTACGAAAACAAATTCCTTCTGGCCATAAATTGTCGTCCAAGAATAAATGCAATTTATGCCTTTGTACAAAAATTTTGTAAGCATCATATTCTTTCTGTTTTCTCATATTTATTTTTTCAATTTGCACATTCGTTTTTGTTTTTTCCATTATATACGTATGTATGTCGTTTGCAGACGCATTCTGATCAACGTTATTGATGAACAACGGTATTTTGATGTCAGCTGCTTTAAATTTTGCAATATTATCTATGTTCGCACGACCTTGATTTCCTATAAATCTGTCCCTCAGCCTCTTTTTCTTTTGCGCTAAGATCCACCCTTCATTTCGTTCATCATCCTTCTTTGTTTCTAAATTAGTTATTGTATTTATTGTTCGTGGTGTTGATATTGCTAGCCGCGCCGCGGCGGCATAAGAAGTAGGTGTACCTATCCCCTCCAAAAACTCACTGCATGCGTCGCTGAGGCCCACCGCAGCCCGCGCACGCACCTGACGCTCCCCACCCGCTTCCGGGTTCGAAACCGCGGTGCGGGCTTCCACGCGCGGCATCGAAGCGCACGCGTCAACGAAATGTTCGAGCGAGATGTTGTTACATGCGTCAGCTTCATGGGAGGGAGATGGACATAGCTCCGCGCTTTTATCGGTAGCTTTTTCTACGACGATGTGAGGTAGGTCCGGTGATTTGCTCCGACAATGCATATTGTTGTTGGGTAATTTATTTTTGGTGTGATTTAAGTCGTTAGGACTGGTATGACTAATAGTGTGTGAACTTTTAAGTTTTTCTAAGTCCTCTTGCACTGCATGAAACTGCTCTTTCGTGACATATGTTTCTCTATAAACCTTAAGTTCGTTTTGAATTAACAGAATATCTTTTAACAGCCGGGTAGCGTCTACATGGTCAAAAGTGATTGGAGGTAGTTTCTGTAATTCGCGTGCCACAAAAATCGGTACAACTTCGGGATCTGTTTCCTTTAACAATGTTATTATGTCATATAAATCCCTTTCATTTTTTCCTGTTCCTCTCCTCGTAATTTTACGTTTCGATGACGGCGCCGACTCAAACAGTAATTTCTTGGCAATTGAAACCTCATCTGTACTAAAAGAGGTTTCACAGATACGGACTAGGCTCTCCTCGTTCATCACATCAATTTTGTTTTGCACGAAGGCAAGCACTTCACTTATCACTACGTTACACGCATTACACTTGACCGTAGTCGATGACATGAAAAATGAATGAGTAGGCATAATTATAATTTTTAGGTAGTATATTTTAAGAAGGGCCCGAGGGGCCCGTAGCTAAATAATAACAGCCGCACAGGTCGATCGGTCAGGTTAAGCTACGCTTGCCACGGTTGGTCTGTGGATGGATGACCATCTTTACATACCGAGACCCCTCCGTGCCTCGGAAAGCACGTTAAGATGTTGGTCCCAGCTGCCATTCGTGGATATTTTCTTCTACAGTCGCTACGGGTCGTCGGAACCCCTAAAAGTCTGACAAACAGTCTCACCAAGGGGTATCGTATTACCCAGTAACTGGATTGTGGAGGTCAGCAGTCGTCCTACATCAAATACTGGTAATCAGCTGCATCCGATTAGACTGGAAGCCGACCCCAACATAGTTGGGAAAAGGCTAGGCAGATGATATTTTAAAAAGAAATATCAAATCAAATCAAATCACATTTCATTACTTAGATTATTACAATTGTTTTTTTTTGTTAGTTTAAGATTAACGTATAGTTTTAGGTTTAGGTTGTGTTCTAAGTAGGAAGAACATAGATTCGTTTTCCTCATAATTAGCTAATGGAATTGTTTTAGTTAGTTTGAAAATTACTACGGATTTGTGATTTTTTAAATAGTACTTACAATAATGACTCAAAAGCGTAAGTCTAATATATATTTCATAAAGCTCTAATAAAGCTCGAGCTATAAAAATAGCTAGACTTAACGAGACGTCTCAACAAACTGAGCTGCGAAGGTTTGAGCAGGCGGTGCGTGAGGCGCACACAGAGCTACTGAGACAAACACCAGAACAGTTCCAAGATTATCGTCAACAACACGCTGAGTATCTGGCATTTCAACGAGCTGCTGAAACTTCAGAACAGTGTCAACCTAGACGTCAACGGCATGCTGAGTATCTGGTGTCTCAACGGGCTGCAGAAACACCAGAACAGTCCCAAGATAGGCATCAATAGCATGCTGAGTATCTGGTGTCTCAACAGGCTGCATAAACACAGGAAAAGTCCCAAGATCGGCATCAATAGCATGCTGAGTATCTGGTGTCTCAAAGGGCTGCGGAGACACCGGAATAGTCCCAAGATCAGCGTCAACAGCAGACTTAGTATCTGGTGTCTCAACGGGCTGCAGAAACACCGGAACAGCCCCAAGATCGGTGTCAACAGCATGCTGAGTATAGTGGTGTCACAACGGGCTGCGGAGACACCAGAACAGTCACAAGCTCGACGTCAGCAGCAGGCGACTTACATGGCGTCCCATAGAGCCGCAGAAACCTTTACTAGGGCTGAATCCCGCAGATGCGCTGTTGTTACTCTAATATAATGTATCGTGGGACTGTTTTTCTTAAACAGTTCTAAATAAATGTCCGCGACAGCATAATTATCTACCTTTTATGTGGAAGCCCAAAATAGTGAGCCATATCGAAAGTACCTCTTCCTGTATGTTACCTTTTCACACCTAAACCACTGGACGGATTTCGACAAAATTTGGCAAGGAGATAGATAGCATCCTAGGGAAGGGCATGGGCTACTTCATCGTTACTGTCCCGTGGGATAATTTCCGATAACCACGCGGGCGAAGCCGCGGGCAGAAGCTAGTATCCTACTAATATTATAAACGCGAAAGTTTGTGAGGATGGATGTTTGTTACTCTTTCACGCAAAAACTACTGAACGGATTTCGATGAAACTTCACAGTAATATAGCTTATACATCAGAATAACACATAGGCTACAATTTATAAAGATTTTGTGTAATTTTTTTTTGGCCTTATTAGTAAGTCGGAAAAATTCCTGCCCTCTGAGAGCTATCTTGGCGTGCGCTGCCTAAACCGTTACAGCTACACGAAGATAATGTATCGTGGGACTGTTTGTCTTAAATAGTTCTAAATAAAAGTCCGCGACAGCATATATCTACCTTTTATGTGGAAGCCATTATATCCAAAATAGTGATCCATAAATACATTTAAATCGGATACTTTTTTTACAATGCACATTTTAGAGTACTTAGTTAATTCTTATGAAAATTAATACATTTATCGCTTTGGGTATTTAATGTAGATAAACTTTGTCTTTTACACTAAGTAATTTGGACTAATTCTTTAAAAGTTATCACGATAAGATTGACCTGAGGTAGAGCGCCATAGAAATTGGCGCGCGAAAACGCGGGCAGGCAGACGCGTGAGGCACAGAGCACTTTTATAATACGTATTGCGTACCTATCACAGTATCAATCTCAATCTGAATCATTTTGAAGGATATCGCTAATCCATCGCTTTACCTGTATATGTTCGAAAAATTTGTCTGCTCAACAACGTAAATAAATAACGCAATGAATGTTGTTGAACTGCCAAAATGAAATGAATGAGTAGGCATAATTATAATTTTTAGGTAGTATATTTTAAGAAGGGCCCGAGGGGCCCGTAGCTAAATAATAACAGCCGCACAGGTCGATCGGTCAGGTTAAGCTACGCTTGCCACGGTTGGTCTGTGGATGGATGACCATCTTTACATACCGAGACCCCTCCGTGCCTCGGAAAGCACGTTAAGATGTTGGTCCCAGCTGCCATTCGTGGATATTTTCTTCTACAGTCGCTACGGGTCGTCGGAACCCCTAAAAGTCTGACAAACAGTCTCACCAAGGGGTATCGTATTACCCAGTAACTGGATTGTGGAGGTCAGATAGGCAGTCGTCCTACATCAAATACTGGTAATCAGCTGCATCCGATTAGACTGGAAGCCGACCCCAACATAGTTGGGAAAAGGCTAGGCAGATGATATTTTAAAAAGAAATATCAAATCAAATCAAATCACATTTCATTACTTAGATTATTACAATTGTTTTTTTTTTTGTTAGTTTAAGATTAACGTATAGTTTTAGGTTTAGGTTGTGTTCTAAGTAGGAAGAACATAGATTCGTTTTCCTCATAATTAGCTAATGGAATTGTTTTAGTTAGTTTGAAAATTACTACGGATTTTGTGATTTTTTAAATAGTACTTACAATAATGACTCAAAAGCGTAACGTATTTTCTTTCTTTTTTTCTTTCTTTCTTTCTTCTTTCTAAGTCTAATATATATTTCATAAAGCTCTAATAAAGCTCGAGCTATAAAAATAGCTAGACTTAACGAGACGTCTCAACAAACTGAGCTGCGAAGGTTTGAGCAGGCGGTGCGTGAGGCGCACACAGAGCTACTGAGACAAACACCAGAACAGTTCCAAGATTATCGTCAACAACACGCTGAGTATCTGGCATTTCAACGAGCTGCTGAAACTTCAGAACAGTGTCAACCTAGACGTCAACGGCATGCTGAGTATCTGGTGTCTCAACGGGCTGCAGAAACACCAGAACAGTCCCAAGATAGGCATCAATAGCATGCTGAGTATCTGGTGTCTCAACAGGCTGCATAAACACAGGAAAAGTCCCAAGATCGGCATCAATAGCATGCTGAGTATCTGGTGTCTCAAAGGGCTGCGGAGACACCGGAATAGTCCCAAGATCAGCGTCAACAGCAGACTTAGTCTCTGGTGTCTCAACGGGCTGCAGAAACACCGGAACAGCCCCAAGATCGGTGTCAACAGCATGCTGAGTATAGTGGTGTCACAACGGGCTGCGGAGACACCAGAACAGTCACAAGCTCGACGTCAGCAGCAGGCGACTTACATGGCGTCCCATAGAGCCACAGAAACCTTTACTAGGGCTGAATCCCGCAGATGCGCTGTTGTTACTCTAATATAATGTATCGTGGGACTGTTTTTCTTAAACAGTTCTAAATAAATGTCCGCGACAGCATAATTATCTACCTTTTATGTGGAAGCCCAAAATAGTGAGCCATATCGAAAGTACCTCTTCCTGTATGTTACCTTTTCACACCTAAACCACTGGACGGATTTCGACAAAATTTGGCAAGGAGATAGATAGCATCCTAGGGAAGGGCATGGGCTACTTCATCGTTACTGTCCCGTGGGATAATTTCCGATAACCACGCGGGCGAAGCCGCGGGCAGAAGCTAGTATCCTACTAATATTATAAACGCGAAAGTTTGTGAGGATGGATGTTTGTTACTCTTTCACGCAAAAACTACTGAACGGATTTCGATGAAACTTCACAGTAATATAGCTTATACATCAGAATAACACATAGGCTACAATTTATAAAGATTTTGTGTAATTTTTTTTTGGCCTTATTAGTAAGTCGGAAAAATTCCTGCCCTCTGAGAGCTATCTTGGCGTGCGCTGCCTAAACCGTTACAGCTACACGAAGATAATGTATCGTGGGACTGTTTGTCTTAAATAGTTCTAAATAAAAGTCCGCGACAGCATATATCTACCTTTTATGTGGAAGCCATTATATCCAAAATAGTGATCCATAAATACATTTAAATCGGATACTTTTTTTACAATGCACATTTTAGAGTACTTAGTTAATTCTTATGAAAATTAATACATTTATCGCTTTGGGTATTTAATGTAGATAAACTTTGTCTTTTACACTAAGTAATTTGGACTAATTCTTTAAAAGTTATCACGATAAGATTGACCTGAGGTAGAGCGCCATAGAAATTGGCGCGCGAAAACGCGGGCAGGCAGACGCGTGAGGCACAGAGCACTTTTATAATACGTATTGCGTACCTATCACAGTATCAATCTCAATCTGAATCATTTTGAAGGATATCGCTAATCCATCGCTTTACCTGTATATGTTCGAAAAATTTGTCTGCTCAACAACGTAAATAAATAACGCAATGAATGTTGTTGAACTGCCAAAATGAAATGAATGAGTAGGCATAATTATAATTTTTAGGTAGTATATTTTAAGAAGGGCCCGAGGGGCCCGTAGCTAAATAATAACAGCCGCACAGGTCGATCGGTCAGGTTAAGCTACGCTTGCCACGGTTGGTCTGTGGATGGATGACCATCTTTACATACCGAGACCCCTCCGTGCCTCGGAAAGCACGTTAAGATGTTGGTCCCAGCTGCCATTCGTGGATATTTTCTTCTACAGTCGCTACGGGTCGTCGGAACCCCTAAAAGTCTGACAAACAGTCTCACCAAGGGGTATCGTATTACCCAGTAACTGGATTGTGGAGGTCAGCAGTCGTCCTACATCAAATACTGGTAATCAGCTGCATCCGATTAGACCGGAAGCCGACCCCAACATAGTTGGGAAAAGGCTAGGCAGATGATATTTTAAAAAGAAATATCAAATCAAATCAAATCACATTTCATTACTTAGATTATTACAATTGTTTTTTTTTGTTAGTTTAAGATTAACGTATAGTTTTAGGTTTAGGTTGTGTTCTAAGTAGGAAGAACATAGATTCGTTTTCCTCATAATTAGCTAATGGAATTGTTTTAGTTAGTTTGAAAATTACTACGGATTTGTGATTTTTTAAATAGTACTTACAATAATGACTCAAAAGCGTAAGTCTAATATATATTTCATAAAGCTCTAATAAAGCTCGAGCTATAAAAATAGCTAGACTTAACGAGACGTCTCAACAAACTGAGCTGCGAAGGTTTGAGCAGGCGGTGCGTGAGGCGCACACAGAGCTACTGAGACAAACACCAGAACAGTTCCAAGATTATCGTCAACAACACGCTGAGTATCTGGCATTTCAACGAGCTGCTGAAACTTCAGAACAGTGTCAACCTAGACGTCAACGGCATGCTGAGTATCTGGTGTCTCAACGGGCTGCAGAAACACCAGAACAGTCCCAAGATAGGCATCAATAGCATGCTGAGTATCTGGTGTCTCAACAGGCTGCATAAACACAGGAAAAGTCCCAAGATCGGCATCAATAGCATGCTGAGTATCTGGTGTCTCAAAGGGCTGCGGAGACACCGGAATAGTCCCAAGATCAGCGTCAACAGCAGACTTAGTATCTGGTGTCTCAACGGGCTGCAGAAACACCGGAACAGCCCCAAGATCAGTGTCAACAGCATGCTGAGTATAGTGGTGTCACAACGGGCTGCGGAGACACCAGAACAGTCACAAGCTCGACGTCAGCAGCAGGCGACTTACATGGCGTCCCATAGAGCCGCAGAAACCTTTACTAGGGCTGAATCCCGCAGATGCGCTGTTGTTACTCTAATATAATGTATCGTGGGACTGTTTTTCTTAAACAGTTCTAAATAAATGTCCGCGACAGCATAATTATCTACCTTTTATGTGGAAGCCCAAAATAGTGAGCCATATCGAAAGTACCTCTTCCTGTATGTTACCTTTTCACACCTAAACCACTGGACGGATTTCGACAAAATTTGGCAAGGAGATAGATAGCATCCTAGGGAAGGGCATGGGCTACTTTATCGTTACTGTCCCGTGGGATAATTTCCGATAACCACGCGGGCGAAGCCGCGGGCAGAAGCTAGTATATAAATATAAACGCGAAAGTTTGTAATGATAGATGGATGTTTGTTACTCTTTCACGCAAAAACTACTAAACGGATTTAGATGAAATTTGGCACACAGATATTTTAGAACCCGGATTGACACATAGGATACTTTTTATCCCGATATTCCCACGGGATCGAAACTTATGCGGGTGAAACCGCGGGGCGCAGCTAGTAGTACTATAAATGTGAAAGTTTGTGAGGATGGATGGATAGATGTTTGTTACTCTTTCACGCAAAAACTACTGGACAGATTTTGATGAAACCTTACAGTAATTTAGATTATACATCAGAATAACACATGGTTATATACATCAAAATACACATAGTATACACTTTTTTATCCCGATATTCCCGCAGGATCGACATTTATGCGGGTGAAATCGCGGGGCGCAACTAGTATTCCAAACGCGAAAGTTTGTGAGGATGGATGGATGTTTGTTACCCTTAACGCAAAAACTACTGAACGGATTTGGATGAAATTTCGTACACAGATATTTTATAACCAGGATTAACAATATAGAATACTTCTTATCTCGATATTCCTTCGGGACCAATACTTATGCGGGTGAAACCGCGAGGCGCTGCAAGTGCTATTTGTATCATTTTAAATACACTTCAGTATCCGTACCCGCTTTGTTTAGAAAACGTCGATCAAATTAGTGGCTACTCTATCCACTTACCTACGTCAAAAATTCATGCACAGCAAACATCATTGCAATGTTGCAAATGGCAATAAAAATTGTGTAAAATTTTATGAAAAACTAACTCTGCATCGCGGTTTCACCCCCATAACTCTCAAGCCCGTAGGAATATCGGAATAAAAAGTATCTTCTGTCCTAATCCAAGTCATTGTCTACCCGTGTGCCAAATTTCATCTAAATCCGTTCAGCCGCTTTTGCTTGACAGGGTACCAAACAAACACAAAAAATCTAATCTTTTCTCTTTATAATTTTAGTTTAAAAATTTAAAATCTTAAATCTTCTCTTTTAAATCTTATTTTTTTATTGTTATTACTTAGTAAGCACTTCATCATCTGCCTGCCTTTTCCCAACTATGTTGGGGTCGGTTTCCAGTCTAACCGGATGCAGCTGAATACCAGTATTTTACATGGAGCAACTGCCTATCTGACCTCCACAACCCAGTTACTGGGTAATACGATACTCCTTGGTAAGATTGGTTTTCAGACTTTCAGGCTTCTGACTACCCGTAACCACAGTCAAATATCCACGAAGGACGGCCGGGACCACGTGCTTTCCGAGGCACGGAGGGGTCTCGGTATGTAAAGATGGTCACCCATCCACAGACCAACTGTGGCAAGCGTAGCTTAACCTGATCGATCGACCTGTGCGGCTGTTATTATTTAGCCAGGGCCCATGTTTCATATGTCCGAAAATTGTCTGCAACATGTTGTTGAACTGTCAAAATGAAGCCGTTATTAAAATTTGTTTTCAACTGTATTTTTTTTTTTACACATTTCTGGTGTTTTGCATATCTGGTATATAGCGAATCCGGTGTTTTGCGAGTCTGGTCATTTGCGAATCTGATATTTAGCGATTCTGGTATTAAGCTTCGGAGCCGTTAGAAATTGCGCAATTACCTCGAAAGTTTAAAGGAATAAAAAGGTTACTAAATAATATTATAATAATTCCTTCAACAACTTCGTATTTTGATTTTAACGACTGTCGTTTGGCATAGCATAACAACTAACTACATAGCTAATTGTCGGTACTCTCAGACAATCAAGAAATAAAAACGTCAACACGTACTGACAATAATAAAACGCAAGGTAAGGTATGTCGGGGTAAGATCGTTGCTGGGGTAAGACCGTAGGAATCAAATTCTATCGCAATTTCCTAATTCCTTACGATACTTTCCGCAATTTTCGTTGGAAACAATTATGCTAGTCCAACATCCGGGCCAAAAGCGTCTAAATGTAAAATAACTAGAAGCGCTACCCAGAGCGAATTGTCACTATCAACTAGCTCAGGAATTTGGACACATCGAGCATGTACTCACCTTGATAATCTATGTCTGTGTTTTAAGCCATTTATAGGAATTTGTCACAGTCTACAGCTGTTTTCTTAAGTATTGCAATCGTTTTACATGGAAAACTAGCTGTAATTAGCAAATTTTTCTGCCTACGAATGATTTTTAATTGTGTTTTATGTAAGCTTTCTGTAAAATAAAATAAAAAAGTTTTAGGAATTAAACCTCCTCGCTCTGGGATGGAGTGGGCCTTCCTCTATAGTTACTTTTACTTTACTCTATGGTTACTTTACTCTTTGGAGGGGCCATAATCTTTGACAGTCGTTACGAACTCAGCTGTCCCAAAGTCTGACAACCAGTCTTACCAAGGGGTATCGTGTTACTCAGAAACTGGGTTGTTAAAGTCAGATGGTCAGTGGCTCCATGTAAAATTACTGGTATCTATTCAGCTGCAAATATATGACTTGACGCCGACCTGAACATAGCTGGGTAAAGACAAGGCAGATCATGATACCACAGAGCATGTAAACTTACGCTACTTCGTCATAATTTCAACACTAAGAGACGAAATATTTAAACCAAACGTTAAACCTAACTTCGGTGTACAAGATCATAAAATCTAATTTTGAAAAGGAACGGGAATATTAAAGAGCCGTTACATAACGTATAACGTTAAAACATAAAATATTAAGTAGTTTTGACACTACATTCATATACGATTAGGAGAACATTGGCACTGTTCGGAATCACGTGCATTAATGCCGAATCAGATTATAATAAAGCTAATTAAACGTAATGTGTGAAATTATGAATTCACAAATGATGGTGCAGTCGACCTTATTGAATTGCATTACCACCATACATAATTATATCTTGACAATTCAAAAGTGCCATGCTTTGAGTTTGAGTTAGAGTTTGACCCTATGGGGGATTTCATTTCATTTCATTTATTCAATAACAATTTACATTGTGTCGGAATGTTTTACAAGATAATATAGTTTAAATAATTATAATTAACTAGCTTCTGCCCGCGGCTTCGCCCGCGTGGTTATCGGAAATTATCCCACGGGACAGTAACGATAAAGTAGCCCATGCCCTTCCCTAGGATGCTATCTATCTCCTTGCCAAATTTTGTCGAAATCCGTCCAGTGGTTTAGGTGTGAAAAGGTAACATACAGGAAGAGGTACTTTCGATATGGCTCACTATTTTGGGCTTCCACATAAAAGGTAGATAATTATGCTGTCGCGGACATTTATTTAGAACTGTTTAAGAAAAACAGTCCCACGATACATTATATTAGAGTAACAACAGCGCATCTGCGGGATTCAGCCCTAGTAAAGGTTTCTGCGGCTCTATGGGACGCCATGTAAGTCGCCTGCTGCTGACGTCGAGCTTGTGACTGTTCTGGTGTCTCCGCAGCCCGTTGTGACACCACTATACTCAGCATGCTGTTGACACTGATCTTGGGGCTGTTCCGGTGTTTCTGCAGCCCGTTGAGACACCAGATACTAAGTCTGCTGTTGACGCTGATCTTGGGACTATTCCGGTGTCTCCGCAGCCCTTTGAGACACCAGATACTCAGCATGCTATTGATGCCGATCTTGGGACTTTTCCTGTGTTTATGCAGCCTGTTGAGACACCAGATACTCAGCATGCTATTGATGCCTATCTTGGGACTGTTCTGGTGTTTCTGCAGCCCGTTGAGACACCAGATACTCAGCATGCCGTTGACGTCTAGGTTGACACTGTTCTGAAGTTTCAGCAGCTCGTTGAAATGCCAGATACTCAGCGTGTTGTTGACGATAATCTTGGAACTGTTCTGGTGTTTGTCTCAGTAGCTCTGTGTGCGCCTCACGCACCGCCTGCTCAAACCTTCGCAGCTCAGTTTGTTGAGACGTCTCGTTAAGTCTAGCTATTTTTATAGCTCGAGCTTTATTAGAGCTTTATGAAATATATATTAGACTTACGCTTTTGAGTCATTATTGTAAGTACTATTTAAAAAATCACAAATCCGTAGTAATTTTCAAACTAACTAAAACAATTCCATTAGCTAATTATGAGGAAAACGAATCAATGTTCTTCCTACTTAGAACACAACCTAAACCTAAAACTATACGTTAATCTTAAACTAACAAAAAAAAACAATTGTAATAATCTAAGTAATGAAATGTGATTTGATTTGATTTGATATTTCTTTTTAAAATATCATCTGCCTAGCCTTTTCCCAACTATGTTGGGGTCGGCTTCCGGTCTAATCGGATGCAGCTGATTACCAGTATTTGATGTAGGACGACTGCTGACCTCCACAATCCAGTTACTGGGTAATACGATACCCCTTGGTGAGACTGTTTGTCAGACTTTTAGGGGTTCCGACGACCCGTAGCGACTGTAGAAGAAAATATCCACGAATGGCAGCTGGGACCAACATCTTAACGTGCTTTCCGAGGCACGGAGGGGTCTCGGTATGTAAAGATGGTCATCCATCCACAGACCAACCGTGGCAAGCGTAGCTTAACCTGACCGATCGACCTGTGCGGCTGTTATTATTTAGCTACGGGCCCCTCGGGCCCTTCTTAAAATATACTACCTAAAAATTATAATTATGCCTACTCATTCATTTCATTTTGGCAGTTCAACAACATTCATTGCGTTATTTATTTCCGTTGTTGAGCAGACAAATTTTTCGAACATATACAGGTAAAGCGATGGATTAGCGATATCCTTCAAAATGATTCAGATTGAGATTGATACTGTGATAGGTACGCAATACGTATTATAAAAGTGCTCTGTGCCTCACGCGTCTGCCTGCCCGCGTTTTCGCGCGCCAATTTCTATGGCGCTCTACCTCAGGTCAATCTTATCGTGATAACTTTTAAAGAATTAGTCCAAATTACTTAGTGTAAAAGACAAAGTTTATCTACATTAAATACCCAAAGCGATAAATGTATTAATTTTCATAAGAATTAACTAAGTACTCTAAAATGTGCATTGTAAAAAAAGTATCCGATTTAAATGTATTTATGGATCACTATTTTGGATATAATGGCTTCCACATAAAAGGTAGATATATGCTGTCGCGGACTTTTATTTAGAACTATTTAAGACAAACAGTCCCACGATACATTATCTTCGTGTAGCTGTAACGGTTTAGGCAGCGCACGCCAAGATAGCTCTCAGAGGGCAGGAATTTTTCCGACTTACTAATAAGGCCAAAAAAAAATTACACAAAATCTTTATAAATTGTAGCCTATGTGTTATTCTGATGTATAAGCTATATTACTGTGAAGTTTCATCGAAATCCGTTAAGTAGTTTTTGCGTGAAAGAGTAACAAACATCCATCCTCACAAACTTTCGCGTTTATAATATTAGTAGGATAACAAATTTAACACAGAACCTACACTAATATTATTTACATTTATAAAAGTCAAAAATTAAAAAAAATGTCAACGAGAAAAAAAAAATTCGTCAAAGTAGTTTGTGAAATTAAAATTTTCTTACGTTTTTATTCAATATCAGTCAGTGTTGGGTTGTATGTTGATTAAAGTTAATCAATCAACCTACTTAAGATTCGCGACCGTAACAAATATGACTGCAGAATAAAAGATACATTGGTTGGAAGTTTTCTTAGCCCGCTTTTTAAAAATTGATTCCAACGTCAGATAATTTTATCCGAGGAATAATTTTGAATTTTTGGCAGTTCTTCCATAGAAAATCTGTCAGACGTCAATTTCGTTCCACGAAATAAAAATATCTGTCGATTGAAATATCAGAGGATGTATGAATTGATGGATGTTTGTTACTATTTCACGCAAAAACTACTGAACGGATTTTGATACAATTTGGCACGCAGATACTTTATAACCACGATTAACACTTAATAGTATACTTTTTATCCTGCTATGAAACTTATGCGGGGGAAACCGCGGGGCTGCTATTTTACATATATTTTCACATAAGTAGGTACCTACCAACCCTATCACACTAATATTATGAAGGCGAAAGGTTGTGAGTGTGTGTGTGTGTGTTTACATGTTTGTTACTTCTTCAAGCTCAAACAGCTGGACCAATTTTGATAAAATTTTGTATAGAGGTAGCCACCAGATAAGCTACTTTTTTACCCGATATTCCCACGGGATCGACACTTATGCGGGTGAAACCGCGGGGCGCAGCTAGTAGGTAGTTAAATATTTTTTCTAACCCTGTTTTTTGGGTAAGTACCCCGTTGAATAATTTAGTTTACAATGTTTCAAATGTTTACACGTGTACGCGAAAGTAAATATGAGTCACCTCTACATCAAAATTTATCGTAAACAAACTAACGCGTTCATTAATAAAATAAATATTCTGAAAACTGCAACAACAAAACGCGATATTTAGGTATAAATCATAGGATATTCAGAGAAAAAGAATCTCGCCTAGCACTTGAAATGTTTGAAAGAAACCAATAACCATCTTCTCTATCCAAACCAAATACGGTACAATGTAGGTACAATATATTTATTCTTTTAATAATTTATAATCCAAGAAAATATCAGTTTAAATTTTAGTTTGCCGCCAAAAAAAACGGAGCGTGCTTTGCCGCTTGTCTATGGTTGTTTTTAAATTCTTAAATTCGAATAGAGGTGAAGGTTTTACACTAGATTTGAAGCTAAGGTAACACCCAGTTCAATCTACTAATCTTTTTTATCAACGACCAACAGATATGTAAAAGAGCCTAGATCTTAGCGCTCGGTTTAATAATCCGAAAGATGATATAGCTAGAAAGGGGGTGAAAGTACTCGTATGACAGAAGAAGAAGTGTTGCGCTGACTACAAAGTAATAAAATTGGGATGAGGACAAGAGAATGATGATGGGTGCGTTAAATAGGTCGTGCAAACTGTCCTTGATAGTTAGAATTTCGACCTTATCAACAAGAAAGTTTTTGCGGACACAATGTAGGTAATTTGATTGTTATTTTTGGATATTATATAGAGTATATTCTTAGCTTTTGGCTTTCCGTTGTGCTGACGCACTAGCCTAAATTATTGTGTCTATAAAATTCAATTTTAGCTGCAAGGATCATTGCATGATGACGCTATTCCCAAAAAATATTAATCAACACTAAATAATCGGTAATAAATTCTTGCATAAAATAGTCTCGCGACTTTAATGAGGAAATTAATAATCTGTGGTGTAACGTCGTTTCCTAAGTAATAAATTAGATAAAAATAACCACAAAATTCACGCCATTTTTAATTTTATTCGTTCTAGAAAATTCTTTTTGTTGAAAGCAAGGTAGTTACACACACTGACACACACGTTGAAGAAGCTTACTGGGCTTAAATCCAAATCCAATGTTTAATCTCTCTTTCGTCTGTTAGTTTTGTTATCTGTCAAAATCACACCAAAATGCACTGATTTTGACAGATTTTACCTGGAGTAGTTTTACGGCTTTGTGTCCCGCCCATGGACTTATATTGGTCCCGCCTCTCTCTGACTGATCCTAGTTGACATCCGAGCTCGCAACAGCATTTGGTATTTTTACTAAACTATTTACAGGCACTTGAACTGTTAAGGAGTCCAAAACGTCTGTCGTAGCCATCCAAAATATCTCCAGGTATGGAAAACGGGCTAGAACTTCCACGAACACTCTTTTAAAAAAATCCTGCGTACCTTATTCTTGATGCTTCTTGATAGAACATAACGCTAGCCAGACCAAACATGATAGTCAAAAACTTTTTACACACATAAAGTTTGGCCTTCTTCCCACGTGATTACCAAAAAAATGTATTTTTTTTTTTCTATATATTTTATCTCGAGTAGTCATGATCAGGTCCACCCTCTGGTGCCCGCTTATCGTTGAATTTTGGGACACGTATATTTATAAGTACTTACAATATCAAATTAACTTATTAAGGAACTTCTATAACATAAATAAACTTCTATAACATAATAAAAGGAACTTCTATAACATAAATCTCATACATATCAACACACAGAACCACTACTAGTTCGGCTGGTCACACGAACAAGTTGCGAATACTATGCAATGGGTTTCATTTGACAGTGCAACAACATTCATTGCGTTATTACGTTGTTGAGCAGAGAAATTTTTCGAGCATAAGAAGCAATGGATTAGCAGTATCCTTCAAAATGATTCAGATTGAGATTGCTAATGGCAACTAGGATGCTGATCTTTTAGTTTCTTATGAAATACTAGCTTTCGCCCACGGCTTCGCCCGCGAGGTATGTCGATAAAAACTATCCTATGTCCTTCCCCGGGATGCAATCTATCTCTATGCCAAATTTTATCGAAATCCGTTCAGTGGTTTAGGCGTGAAAAGGTAACATACAGACAGACAGACAGACAGAGTTACTTTCGAATTTAAAATATTAGTATGGATAACTAATACTGCAAGTTATATTTGAACGATTGGCAAAGCTTTTAATATATCGAAGCCGAAGACTGTTTTATCTCCTCAGCATTGAATGAAATCATTTCAGTGCGCTGCCAAAACGCTTGAGTTTCAGCAAATGTTAACGATTTCTTATCAATAGTGACGCGAGCGTGCCTTGACCGCAGACTCAACGTAATAAGCAACACGAACCTTTTTTTTTTTTAAATTTAACCTTTGTCGCATTGCTAGGCAAAGAGCCCCCCTTTATCCTACCAAACCCCTGTATTGTGCGATCTGAGGTGCAGATTTAAAATAAATAAGGACTTTTAAAACAACGCTATGAGGTATCTAGACTTTTAATAATCTATGGTGGCACTGGCATCCTTGTCACCACCCATTCTTCTGAGTCACCACCACACTGACCTCTATTAAACAATGACCTGTCAGTGACCGCCACCAATGGACATCTATAAGATAAGTACTACTTATTTATGGAATTAGTATGTACCTACTTTAAAGTACAGCGTACTCGCAGACTGCATGGCAGATGGCAGCTGGTGTGTTGCCATGCCCAGAGATAAAGCAGGGGCCGTATTCTCTATGACACAATGAACGAAATCGCGCGAAATAAACGCGACGTGGATTCGAATTGAGTGGTCATAGTGAATTATGGCCCAGAAATGTCTTACTAAGAATATTTTCATTTTGTAACAGTTAACAGCTGTAATCTGTAGACTATGATATGCCAAAAACATAAATATTTTCATAAATAACGCGCTCTCTAGGAAAAAAAAACATTGGAAGCAAATAATGTTTTCTTAACATACGAACTGAAACACTCGGAAGACACTACTTCTCAGTGTTTTTTTATAAAACCTAGTTTCTATTTTACGCCAATATTTATGTAAAAGAATGCGTGTGACAACTTTTTTAGAATAGAAAATTAGTTCTGTGAAATGATTGTGATATAACCGCAATATAGATTTGAATATGAAAATAGATTTGATAACTGCACCCGACTTCGCCGACAATTTAGTACCTAATGTAGGAGTTTCGCATTAGATAGGCTTCTGGAAGCCTTTAGGGCCTGCCCCCACTGGCGGTACTCCACGGCAAGGGATTTTTATGCGATGAAAAGGAAAGTATGACAATACAATTGAAATTTCAATGATAGTCATTGTTTAGGCATGCCGTTTCGGCAGCCTTCGGGATGCAGAGGCAAGGCGTGACGCAATGTAGAGTTACGGCTGTTCTGCGGTAGAGCTACTGTTTTGAAAAGAACACACGAGCACGAAGTCGCGACGGAACACTTCGGCGTGTCTCACTCAGGACGCCGCGGCATGCTTAAATGCTCTCCCCAACAGGCGTGTTACATCGGTCGATAATATCGGCTCCGTCCTGCAATATTCCGATATGAGTTCTTAGAACATTTTGTTTTATCTTACACATACCTGCGTTAATAACGTAGTAGCGTGTAGAGAGGGCCTATCTATAGTGTAGGTTACACGCACACGCTAGACATATCGGACGATAAAAACGCAGCTGTGTGGCAAAGGAATCGGAACGCATTATCGCAATAATGCATCCGAATCCGATATTAACTACCGATAATTACGCGCCTGTGGGGGAGAACCTTCAGGATATCACGGCAAAGTTGCCATCGTTAAATGTAATTTTTGTGGTTTTGAAAATCATAGAATTTTTATTTACCTTTAATTTATACTATTGATATCCAAAGTGACCTTCCCATAACATACCCCACTCCCCCTTTACATACCTAATATCACAAAAATCAAGATCAAAGAGCACACCACATGCATCACAGCCCACGTGCTTGTATATTTCAGCTTCAACGATACACGAAATCGCTCCAGAGCAAATTATAGCAACTATTTTAGATTATTTCCGAAGGTGACAAAATTATATACGTTTCTATTGGGAAATTGGCACAGATAGGAGATATAAAACGGTTTTCTAGGCAGGTAGAAAACTTCAATAAAATTACAATGAGCTGTGGGTTAAAATAACCACCACGTGGAACCCTGACACGAGCTTGACTCCTACCGGAAGGACTCACAAAAGACAGAATTGTGTGGAAAAGGGAGGAAGGCTACAGTTAGATAAGCTGGAGGCCCAAGCCCGGTTTAGCAGCCGACAACCTCCTATGTAGGCGTCGCAACAGACGTAGAAGATGGCGGGACGAGCTGGAGAAAACAAACGACCAGTGGTCCATTTTAGCCCTGGATCGAAAGAGCTGAAAGTCATGGGGAGAGGCCCCCAGCAGTGGGATGATGCATTCTAACAGTAACCAGTATAAACGTTTCTCACGTTCGTTACAAGTAGTCAGAAGCCGATAGGCAGTCGAGCCAAGTAAAATACTGGAATTCAGCTGCATCCGGTAAATAGTTAAATAGTTACGCTGTGCTGACCCTACCAAAAAAAACCAACAAGAGTTTTGTTGCTTATTTCTTTAAGAATCAATCCGATGCAAATACGCCATTCAACCAAATGGACCCAAGATCAAACGACAGATTCAAATGTTCGAGGCTACCGATTGATCTATATTTATAGATCTTTTTAACTTACATTCTAAACGAGACTTTTTTTTTTATCAGTGAGAGCAATTAATCATTGGGAAATGTAAACAAAACATGCACTCATGACCGCAGACGAAAAGTAAAAAAAAGTGTATACAAGTGCGAGTTGGGTTCCGTACCACCATACAATATTTAACACTACAGCAAAATATCACGAATGTTGTATGGGAGCCCCCCTTAAATATTTATTTTATTCTGTTTTTGGTATTTGTTGCTATAGCGGCCACAGAAATACACATTTTGTGAAAATTTCAACTGTGTAGCTATCACGGTTCATGAGATACAGCCTGGTGACAGACGGACAGTGGAGTCTTAGTAATATGGTCCCGTTTTTACCCTTTTTGGGTACGGAACCCTAAAAATGAGGTCGTAAACAAAGTCTGTTTGTATACATTGCAGCCAGTAATTATAGTATCAAAGATTTTTGAAAGACGATACTTTGTTTTAGTCCCGACGCCATTCAGTTATTTAATTTTTCTAAAAGTCATCAAGACGGGGAAGGCACGGCACAAACAAATTTGAAAATATAGGGGAGACCTTTGCCCAGCCGTGGGACAATTTTAGGTTGTCGGTAAAAAAAAGACTGCCTTTTCCCAACAATATTGGGATCGGCTCCAGTGATCCAGTCTAACCGGATGCAGCAATATCTGTATCAAATAGCAGATAGTATAGTAAATATTAAATTCAAACAACTAATTGAACCCCACATCAAAAATATTACAAAAGCGAATCAAATAATTAAAAAAAAAACCGGATGCAGCTGAATACTAGTATTTTATCTATCATATGTATGTATTTACAAAAAAAAAATGTATATAAGTAGTTTATCAGCCATCTCGTTACCATAACACAAGCATTAGGTTGCTTAGCTTGGGACTAAATGGCGTTGTGTGAAAATGTCCAAGGATATTATATTATTATTATTATTTTACTTGGAGCGACGGCCTATCTGCCCTCCACTGCCCAGTTAGGTTTAAAGAAACAAAGCCACATAAATAAGAACAATGCTTATAGTAAATTATGTATAAAGTTCGTCACAGACGTCACGGTAGCAATTATGATACACCCATCCAATGCATTCAGCTTTTAGGGTGTTATAATTGTGATTAAATATGCAGCTAATTGAGTTTTGAATGCATTGAATTTTTGTATTACATAAAAAAATCACTTGTAAGTTGTAAATAAGTCTATTCATGAAAATCTATTAATAAATACAAAGAACAGTAATAATTTCGAAAGTTTTTTAAATGGTTGAAACCCTTTAGTGCTGTGAAAGTATGAAGTGAGCTGTCATTCCACCTAATGCTACGGATTGACACTATTGACAGCTCACGTCAAGGTCGCTTCACCTAAATTTTCACAGTGTGATTTTTACAGTAGGTAATCGTGTTTTTATAAGGCGGTACTTTTGAGGCAAAATAAAAATCTATTTTCTAGATTCTGCGTCTTAAAAATCCATTAATCCAGCCTTTTTATTGACGAGACTTCGATATCGTCAATTCCCAGCCGCATTATCAAAAATATACACACTAACAACGTACGAACAGACAGCCATTACAATTTTCTAATAGCGAACGTATATTACCGCGCCATTTATTGGCATATAGCCAAGACAAACTTTCATACACGAACATTATCGAGTGGTAGGTTATCGTTTATTGGCTGTGTGAATTATACCTGTGCGTAATATTTATAAAAGATATAATATAGAGCGCTGTCAAGGTTATGGTTTGTAAAAATGGCGGGAAAATAATTATTATCTGGAATATGAAATGAATCAGTTGTTATTTTGAGCTGATTTTTATTCGTGAATCTTGTTTAGATTGACGCACGTGTCTGCCATGTCTGAGATTCTCGCGAACGAAGGATACACGTGTAGTAGTAGTGCCTACTTAACTGTTGGCGTAGAAAACGTTTAGTTTTCCGAGTATTTCCGGCTTCCGATTCCGTGGCATAATTGGCATAGATACAACCACATTTTTTTTAAATCAAAAGGTAATTTAATGTTGGATGCATGATGCATTCATGCATCTGATTGGAGTGACTACCGAAATGAATGAATGAAATGCACCGACCCCAACGTTGTTTGACCTGACTTATTAATCCATACTAATATTATAAATTCGAAAGTAACTGTGTGTGTCTGTCTGTATGTTACCTTTTCACGCCTAAACCGCTGAACGGATTTCCATAAAATTTGGCAGAGAGATAGTTTGCTTCCCGGGGAAGGACATAGGATATTTTTTATCGACATACCTCGCGGGCGAAGCCACGGGGGAAAGCTAGTCGAATATATAAAAGTACTCTGTGAATCGAATGAACCCCAAGACTTGCACTAGCCCCTGGAGTCTCATGTTTCATGGTGCTACAGACACCATTGCATAATTGGCCTCATGGAACCGCGCTGCCGGTTGTGCGCTTGTAACCACCGCTACACCGAGTCATGTTTGTATTCGCGCTAAAATGGAGTGGTCTTACGATATGGATTTGTATCGGTTTTATGGGACTGTCGGAGTTGTTTTTATTAAAATAAAATCAAAAGGAATGATGCCCTAATGGAAATTGCTAAAAGCACCTCCTCTTCTTTGTATATCTCGAAAGCAAATGCGCAAGCCAAGCCGCGCAGCTCTTTTAATGGGGACGCGTCTAGGCTTCGAGGCCCCAATAGGTCGCGCGGCCCTAGTGGGGACCACAGAGCATGTAACCTTTTAGTGGGGACGCGCCTTTAGAAAAGGAATAGTGATGACCAAAGACAAAATTACCACGACCGATACGTTTTTGCCAGTGCCAAAAACAAAAGTAATAGGGTAACGCACTCATTCATATCAAGATCAAAAAGTACACTACATACAATGCACTAGCACTATACAGTCGTAAATATCTAGGGAACCAAAACAACTGACGACGCTCTGGCAGTATTAACGATTATTTATTATGATGAGTGAAAGTTGAATGGCGATTTTGTTGCGAGAATTAAGAGTTCACTAGCGTTTACTTGTCCCTGTTGAGTAGGTCATGTTTGTATCTACGCAATAGATAGTATTTTCAGTCTTGGCGTCATCATCATCAGTCTACAGCAGTCCACTGCTGGACCAGCTGGAGCTGTTACCAGCCATCCTGCGAAGATCGTCGCTCCACCTAGCCTAAGGGCACCCTATGTTACGTTTAAAGATTAAATCCGATTAAAGGTGTCCACTCATCAACACGTCTACCCTAACGGTCATCGGTTCTACGGCTAATAAGACCGGTCCATTACCACTTCAGCTTGCTTATTCTGTGAGCAATGTCGACAACTTCCAGTTAAAGAACCCAAACGAGTTGTAATACAAGGCGCAACCTGGGGCATTATTATGAAGTATTACCACAATTACCAAATAAATCACTTACTCACGTTTATCGTTCCTGAAACCGGGTTTAACACGGCAAGTACAGACGCAGCGACTTTGATCGCCAGCATCTCGCTGGCGATTTGAAAAGTTTATATTTTTTAGTATAAAGTATTTTTTTTTTTAGTTACTATTTTTAATAAGGCGTGTGTCTATTTTTAATTATGGCAAGTAAAGCTGATGTGACTTTTGACCACTGACCTCTATTAGACCTTCTATTCTATTCTATTTTAATACAAGCAATACAAGTCAGTTCTTTTGACGTATTTCGACATTTCGACAACCCATTTGACACAAGCTATGTCAAAATCTTTAAGTGAACGTCATCTGGAAGTCTCCGGTGCCGGTGCTGTGACATAAACTACTGCGTGTGCCTACCATAAGCCTAAGGCATAAGTATCTTTATTTGCATAGCATGAAAAAGGAGAAAACATTTCCAAACGGAGCTCTTAAGTTTTGATTATTATACCTAATTGTAAACAAATCTCTGCTTGTTAAGCTTATATTTTATGAATAGAAAGTCACTAATGATCACACCTTCACCACCTTTCAACCAAGCGAATCATGGCAATGAGCCGAGAACAGAGAAGTACTAGAAAAGATGTAGATGACGTTCTCTACCTACACAGTATTTGTTTAAAACACAAGCTTACTTTGAAAAGAATACTACTTCCGCAATTTACTCTTTGAAGACAATGATGCATTGCAAACATGCTGTCAAAACATTAATAATATGTAAACAATAAATTGTTTCATACACATTATTACCACGAAAGAAAGCGTAAAAATTAACATTTTTAAACACAAACGTGAATCATGTTAGCCTCTAAACACCGCCCATAGACAAAGACCAACGCAAAGAGCAAGTGCGCTAAAAATAAACAATAACGTACAAAAATAGCAACCAAGTTTATTTGATTCAAAAACAAAAGAATCCACACATTTTCACACTATTTTAACACTTTTGAAGTAATCTTTACTCTTTCATCTGTACGTTGGTAATAACGTCGGTTACAATTTACATTTTACATTTACTGTTTACGTTTACAATTCAAAGCTTAGGGATACATTTAGAGTATGTTTGGTTTTGCACAGATGAATGACATTTATACCTACATAACATCCTTAGTAACGTGGTAATGAGTCACGTCCGTGTGAGCACGTATGACTACTAAAACCTCTCATATGGCCTAGAGTACTTGATTAAGATGGTTTGAGGCAACAAAAAAGTATGTTTGACATTATGACCACAGGATAGAAGCGAAAACTTACGACTGTTGAGTAAACACGATTTAGCATCCGAGCGTGACCTTTCAGTTTTGTTTACAGTTCAAAAAGAGTGCAAAAGTACACCAAAAGAAGTTTTGGGTCAAAACTCTAAATATATTTAAAAGTTATGACCATCGCGTCAACTCATATTCTGATCAGGGCCCTAATTCACTATGACCACTCAATGATTCCTTACTTCGAAACCACGTCAATTCCTTTTCTACGAATTCATTTCGCGCGGTTTCGTTCATTGTGCCATAGAGCATACGTTACCTGATGGTAAGCAATGATGTGGTCGACTATTGTGCGCTTGTCTAGATGTATCATGTAACCTATTCCCCCGAGCCTAGGAGATCTCTTTAAATTTCTAGGTTCGAAATTGAGAGTAATAAATGTACTATCGGGGACGTTCCCGCCTGACCACCACTAATTTCATTTTTGCTTACACTCAAAAAATAAAAGCGCTCTCCAGTAAACGCGCCAAGGTCAAATAGTTCGTTCGTAAAATTCACAAAAGGAGTACACGAGATATGTCACTAATCTGCGCAGTGCAGGTTGCAACTAATTGCGTTATCGCTTTCCTAATAGGCGAAAACTTTAAGGGGGCGTGGCTTGGCGCTGCCACAGGATTTAGGCGAAAAAATTTTTAAGTGATCAGGCGGAAAAGGCCGCGGTGGTACATATAGTTCAGTTGCTCCATGTAAAATACTGTTATTCAGCTGCATCTGGTAACATCTGGAAACCGATCCCAACAAAGCTGGGAAAAGGCTAGCTGAAGAAGAGAAATATACATTTAGTACTAGTACCGTTGAATTAAGTACCATTGCAATTAGTGCTAAAACACGTAAATCATAAAGGTTATGGGTGAGCAATCAATAAAATTCTTAGCGGCAGTAAAGTTGTTACAACGAACGATAAACTTCGATCGTATCGTAACGTAAGAGTAAGTAGTTGTTTGCTATGCACCAATGACCCAACATTTCATAACTTTCCTTTGGACCTTAAAACTTGCGATAAACAGCGTAAAATTCCTTTAAACAGAGCAGGTACGAGCGAAGGCACTTCACAGTACAAATCTTAATCTGAATCATTTTGAAAGTTATTTCTAATCCATTGCTTCATAATTATATTCGAAAAATATGTCTGCTCAACAACGTAAATACCGCAATGAATGTTGTTAAACTGTCAAAATGAAATCCATTGCTGTAGATAGTGGGTTACGCAACTACCTCGCCTGGTTGAAAATTGAGCCGTTAGCCCAGAATTCTCAATCGGTAATAACAACTCAGTCTCTTCGATACACCATGAAGTAAAAACGACTCCATTGCATATTATCAACCTATAATGTCCCCGTCGCCGGGCTGGGAGACAAGCCTTCTCTCTGCAAGAGAGAGTGAGCTGTAATCTACCACGCGGGCCCATAATGTGGGTTAATAGATGTCACATGTCTTACAATTTTTGGTTCACCGTTTTAAGAGCAGTGGTGATGAAATTAACAAAGTAAAGCGCCAGCTTGTGTTCGAACACCCCTACATCTCTTAGGTCGAGGCCTTTACCTCTGGTCGGGTTCCTTTCCTCTCCATAAGCCCTTAAAATTGAATTGCGATGCGATTAGCCAAATTACTCATTGTCACAGATCAGGGGGCCTAAAAAGCCACTTTGACAGAATCATAAAACAATTCATATCACGCAATTCATCTGTTTGACAGTTTCACACCTATATATCCCTGAAGGGTTAGGCAGAGGTGTACCTGTAGCGTTTTACGAATCTCCTTACAAAACTGTCATACAAATGAAATTGCGCGATATGATTTGTTTTATGATTCTGCCTTTTTAGGCCCCCAACAGTAAATTCAGACGCAATTTCACTCTAAAATAAACCTCCCAAATGACGTAAACACATACTAATCATCGTTTGTTTATCCGCAGCTTAACGAGGGAGCAGCTCTCGTCTTTGCAGATGAACTCAAACTGACTCTTGACAGATATCTGTTCGGGATTTGCCCGCAGAGCTTTAAGGTAAGTCTTGTTTGTATACAAAGGTGCCATTTGATGTCAGTCTTTGACGAGGGAAGATTAGAATTTGTGATTGATTTGATTATGTCTCGTTTTGCATGTCTAGAGCTAATTCATGGGCAAAGAAAAATTATTGGGATCAGGTTTGTCCCACTTTATGAGAAAAGCCTCTCTATACTAATATTATAAAGAGGTAAAATTTATCTGTAAGTTTGTATGTACAGAGGCCAGCAGATCAAGCTACCCCAATCTGTCAAATTTCTTTGATAGATTTTCAACTTTACTGCAAAAGGAATAAGGTTCATATTCAATTGGGAAAATTTTACAGATTGGGGTAGCTTGATGTGCTGGCCTCTGTACAAAAAAAAACTTACAGATAAATTTTACCTCTTTCTTTTTCGTCCATAATCTCTGGAACTGCCCATCGGATTTGAAAATTTCTGTTTGCTTTTGATAGCCCAATTCTTGAGGAAGGCTATAAGCTATTTAACATTACGCTATGACCCGTAGGAGCCGAGCAGCGAAAACGAAGTGATAGCGCGGGCAGGCGATGCGATGGGACGAGGTGGGTCGCGGGTGCCAGTCTAAATTCTAGTCTTATTAGTTACAAAACGATGCAGTAATCACTACAATAGGCGTCCTTAGTGCTGGTTAGCTACTTCAAATCATGCTAAGTTCAACCCAATAAAAAACCGAGGACTGTCCGGTGAAGCCGGTTTCTTAAACATGTGTGCACTTAGTGAAGTGTATAGTTTGATTGTAAATGGTTGTAAATGTATGCGTGTGAGCGTGTATGCACAGAGTGAAGACATTTTTGGCATGCTTCACTGTATCGTTGTCAGCGCTCTGTCTTGGTTTTTTATTTGGTCTGACAGTTCGACCTATTCTGCTGTGTATAGCGCCAATCCCTAGCATCACTACGGAGATATTTTTTACAGTATAGATCGCGAGATTTCCTTACGATAATTTAGTTTACCGTCAGTCAGCACTGTCTCTTAGTTAAATTGAAAAAAAAAATACACTGATTAAGAGCGTTTGCGCCGTACGGCATTTCATATAAACTTTCAAGCACTTGTTTTTCGAAATGAATGAACCGATTCTAATAAAACTTCATACGCATAAGCAGGAGACAAAGGTCTAAAAAGTTACTTAAGAACATTTTCGAAAAATAGTGTTACAGCCAAATTAGGTCGATTTTAAAGTTGCCATAGAAAAAGAGATTTCCAGTTATCTTTTTTTAAATAAGACATTTTGAAAATGTGCTACGCTTGCCGCGGTTGGTCCGTGGATGGGTGACCATCTTTCATCTTTACATACCAAGACCCCTCCGTGCCACGGAAAGCACGTTAAGCCGTTGGTCCCGGCTGTCATTCGTGGATCTTTGACAGTCGTTACGGGTCGTCAAAATCCCGAAAGTCTAACAACTATGGCAGTCTTACCAAGGGGTTTCGTATTACCCAGTAACAGGGTTGTGGACTTTGTGGAGGTCAGATAAGCAGTCGCTCCATGTAAAGTACAGCTACTCAGCTGAAATTGGAAGCCGACCCCAACATAGTTGTGAAAAGGCTAGGCAGATAATGACACTGGTTAAGATTGTATCATTTGTTATTAAAAACACTCAAAACAGGCCAATGCCACTCATATAAAATCCCCTTCTGATGTTGTTTATTATCTATGACACACACGACTTAATAAATATATAACTAATAGGTCAAAACGAGCCCAGAATAAAATCATAAACACCGCGTTAGTTTGTTTAACTAATAAAATATGGGTTATACATACATGACACATTTATACAACTGCCACAGTCGTTCCGTGGATGGGTGATTTATTCATTACTTAACAAGACACCTCCGTGCCTCGGAGAGTCCGTCGCTGATCCCGGCTGTCATTTGTAGATCTTTGACAGTCGTTACGGGTCAATGATAAAGTAATATATATGTCAATGTTACGGTAGTCAGAAGCCCGAAAGCATATATTTTGTTTACACACGAACTGGCACATCAAACACCAATTAAATACAGTTGTATAATATGTTACACAACATAATACAACGATATTTACTCAAATTCTAAATATAACTTCGAAAATTGTTTTCACTTCGCAGTTAGTGGAACTGAAATACTGAAATTATAAACGGAGAGTACCGAGTGCGTCAAGCCGTCAAATATCCGTAAATATGTTTGCGTTAGGAATTTAAATAGCTTGAGTAATTGTTTATGTACACTCCGTGCTAAATTCAGTCAACCATAGCTGTTATGTAGAGCAAGGGTTTTTAATTGCAAGTGTGTTTTCTTATAAAATAAACGTTTATAATCTCTTGCTGGCCTCCCCCAGCGACGCCCTAAGCCGAGGTTTTTCTACCCCACAGGGGGTGCCCTTAGCGAGGAGTCGCTTAGTTTTTAAGTTTTTTATGCCCTGTCGGAGGCCTTAATTTATTGAGGCATCCACAGACAAGCCCGGTTAAGCAGATGACAACCTCCTAAGTTGAACTGCGAGATGCCACACCCAAAAAAAAAAACGAATGCGCAATGCGAAACCGTCGACAAATAATTACCTTTATAGAGTCACCAAATCCGTTCAGTAGTTTTTTTTTTTTTGTGAATGAGTAACAAACATCCATCCATCCATCCTCACAAACTTTTACGTTTATAATATTAGTAATTAGTATTATTAGTAAATTAGTAAGTATTAATAGGAAGTTGAATAGGATTTTGCTTAATAAACCCTAACGCTTAGGTACATCTAACTGTGACACCATGGTGGCGCAACCATGATTGCCCTGCCAGCAAATTATAATATAGCTTTATGGTGGGTATTTCACCTGGCGTCCAATCGGCTGCGCAACCAACCATAAATTTTTTGGCAGTGTGACCATGTTTGCGCCGCCATTGGTGTCTTACTGAGATAGCGTCCTTATAACACTGCCCTGATGCTTCAGTAGATAAAGAAGACATCGAACTGAAGACCATCAGCAGTTCTTGCATCTGCTGCTGGAAAAATTACAGCCTCGCTAAAAGAAAGACTATAATAAAGAAAACACTTCTGTGGTCTTTCAATATCTCCGGATAATTTTCCAAATCTTCAAATTTTTTAAATTTATATAATAATAATCAATTTAACTTATATTTACAGTTTACACCACACAGACAAGTTATCTATCAATATTAGTAATTACACAATCATAAAATTAGCTTAAATTACATAAAACTAGACAAGATGAAATTATACACAAAGTAAAGCGCCTGCCTGGCTTCGAACCAACGACCTACAACAACTCGTAAGTCGAGGCCGTATAACCACTGGACCATTGCTCTACAACTTAATTCTGACCTGCAAACGCGAGCGACCCAGATGCTTTCACCTTAACAGTCATCGTGGAATAGTGTCTTTTTCTTGCCTTCCTCTTAGTTTTAATGTCCACTCTACAAAGCGGACAGAAAGGCGAGAAATCACAATATTATCACACAGTCTCGTTGGTTCCAGTTGCCGCTGAAGGGCAAAAACATCACCACAGTCCCCTGCGACCTGGACCCTGATCAGCAGGAATTGGCTGGCAGGTGAGTGTTTTTTTTTTTTGCCGATCTTAGGCAAAACTGTATTTTTACTCACGGGATTTATGAGATGGGGCATCAAACCATAACTATTGTAGTACAAGAAAATAGTCTAAGGATCCTCAACTTTTTAGAACTTTTGAGCTGTATTCACAGATTGTTTAATCATTTTTACAGTCAGCACGAAAATGGGCAGATTTTACATAAAAAATTTTGTTGATGCCAATCGAAACTGTTTCTTATAAGAATCAAAAAACTTTATTTGACCAACAGCTGTGGTTTTCGAATTGTAGAAAAGTCGGAAATCGCAAAAAAACTTTTTATTTCAATTTTAAAATTAGAATCGCAAAGAACAGAGTTTTTCCAGACATTAGGAAAGTCTGACGGGGAGGCTTCCACACGTACAGACAGATTTCACCCGGTTTACATGAAAAACATATGATGTATCGACATTCACTGCCACCCATATAAAAGTACTCTGTACTGCTACCCGCTTGGCGTCGTCGGCTAGCCGGCAACCTGTCATCGAATTAAAATTTAGCCCGTTTAATCAATTCGTTTAAGTAGCTTTTTTCTTTTACAGACTGGCCACACTAGCACTCCGCGCGCATACAGCCGCGCGGTCTGATTGCGGCCGCCTTGGCGCCGCGCTCGCCAACACGCTCGGTGATCTTGCGCGCACTGCTGCCAACAGACAGCTTTTAGCTGCAGGTAAAGCTACGGTTTTGTAAAGTCTGTCTCACGAAAGAAGTCCTGCGACAATAAGTGGAACTAATTATTATATAAGGTGTTTCAAAATTAACCCAACAAACTTTAAAAGGTGCTTTAGACCATCGAACTGAACAACCTTTACTATGGGACCAACCCTGAAATCACGAAAAAAAAAACATGTCTCCGTCGCAAGCATGTGGCGCCTCGTCTGCGAGACTTCTTTCGTGAAACGGACTTTAGAAGAGTGGTTCCGTCATAATAATAACGCGGCCATCATGAAAATCTGTAATTTTCACCAGTGCATTATGGTGTGAAAGGAATATTTGGACAGCTAATTGTGTGACCGTTCACTGTTGTCTTAGGAAACTAAATCTTAACTAATATAATCATTATGTTGGTACTATGAATTTCATGTCCATTGCTGGGAATAGTAATCATCATCATCTGATTGCCTTTTCCCAACTATGTTGGGATCGACTTCCAGTCGACCCCAACATAGTTAGACTAGACTTCCAGTCCAACCGGATGCAGCTAAATACCAGTATATTACATGGAGCGACTACCTATCTGACCTCGACCACCCAGCTATTGGGTAATATGATACCCCTTGGTAGGACCGGTTGTCAGACTTTCGGACTTCTGACGACACGTGACGACAGTAAAAGATCCATAAAATAAATGCCCAACGGCTTAACGTGCTTTCCGAGGCACGGAGTCCGAAATGGGAATCGAACCCAAGACCTCTTGTTCGCAACTACTAGATCAAAGAGTTTAGTAAATAATTCTTCTTTATTATTCCCACAGCTGCAAGCAACGAGCAAAAGAAACGGAAACTATCGAAAAGCCAGAAAATGAAGATCCAAGCGAAACAGAGGACAGCCCTCGCTGTCAAGAAGAAGGCTGCTGCTGTCGCAGCCGCGGCTGCCGCTAAGATGACCACTTAATTTAATTTAAATTATGTACGTCATTCTCATTATCGTCGCTGTTCAGTGAAAACTTCGTGACTGCAACAAACGTTATTTTACAGGGGAAAATGAAACTTGTCTGAAAAACTTTAGTCGGTAAAAAAAAAACAGCTGTTCCATACATTTTGACACTAGTTTTTTTTTATAACCGCTTAATATTTTCTACACACTGTATTTACCACTGGTCCACTACTGCTCTACACAAAAAATTAATAAAAAAAAATACATTTTTATTTTCGTTACGAGGTTTTCACTGCAAGGCGACATTATGTTGTGTATCTCCTGTCGAAAGTTATTGTTAATCCTTAATAATTATTATAATGTCTAGTTACTTTCATAAAGGTACAAGAGGAGGATGAGAAATGAATATTTTTATTGCACTGTGATCTAAGCACTTAGTCTCGCTTTTCTGTGACTTAAGTCTTAATTTTATTGGGTGACATAAGTGCGGGTTTAGGTCACACGAGCTATAAAATAGTTTAAGATACGTGTGACTTAAAGTAGACACGACATTAGGCAAACTCGCTACGCTCGGGCGCTAATTTCAGACCGTGCAATAATGGACTACTAAAGTCACGCTTATGCTATTATAAGACTTTGCACTTCTACAAATAAAATTGATTCTATTCTATTCCTAATATTACTAGTCATTGGTTCTAGATTAAACTTTATTTAGGTAATTATTAATTAAAACTATGCACTGTAAATGTAAGAAAATTTTGCACAAATTAACTAATAAGTAGTTAATTTGTGCAAAATTTTTTTCTAATTTGGGTATAATTTTATTTACTAAGTATTGTAATGATAGGTTATTTATTAATGATTTAAAGATTAGTTATGTAATTTGTAATATTAATATAATTATTTGGAAATAAAAATATTTTCATAAACTGTTTTTATTCACATTATATTACTTTTTTCGTCTAATGGTCTAACAAACCAATTCTTCTTTTTTTCCCTTTCTTTCTAATTGAAATAAAACTGTTAGAACTAAGTAATCAGATTTTGCTAGGGTCATCTGTAGCCAAAAACTAAAGATTGTTAAAGAATAAAAATACTACCATTAGAGTACAAAATAAATTGACTGACCACTCTGTTCTGTCATTTTCTGTTTTGTCAAAATTGACAATCTGTCAAAATTGACAACTTCACCAACCAAAATGACAATCTCACAATCAATGACTTCACCAAGTTCACGAAAATAATTTTCCGCAACCTGCAAAAATTGCATTTGCATTATTCCATGCATTCTTGCAATGTCAACAGAGAATAGAGTTAACTAAAGTGTGTGTTACTAGTGCAGGTGCTAAGGTCTGATATCAACTGCCATTATTCTGCTTACGACACCCAACTTAGGTAACATAACCCAGGTAAGTTTAAGCAAAAAACCCTGTTTAGATTATTTATTTGATAATTGCTTGAACTTTTGGTCAGTGGGTCGTTGTATGACGAAGTTAAAATAAAAAAAACCCTTTTCCCTTGAAATAATGATAGTAGTATGAGTGCCTTATCGATTTATCATCATCAACAATAAATATTCTGCTTTACAAGCTGTCTGCAAAGGCATTGTAGCCCATTTTACCTATCAATAAAAGCAATACTAAAACGCGATGCACACGAATGTTTTACGTAAAGTAAATCGGTCGATGTGGCCGTTTTCTTATCAAACCATAGTCACTTAATACCAAATTACATGCTAGTAGTATGTTAGTCAAAGTCAATTATATTGCAGATAAAATACGGCATTTTAGTAAAATGCAGTATTCTATCACTAAGATAAAGTACTTACGTTAGTAATAATAGTTCTATGTATTTTATCTGCATTATTTTACCTTAAACAATTTGTGGTTAGAACAAGTACATGTGCTGATGTGCATCATTCTTTTGTTATTAATAATATCTGACCTCTTCTTTGCTAGATTAGTGGGATTTATAGCCTGATGTTTTAACTTTGCTAATGAAAACTTGCAAGGACTATAAGTTACAAAAGATATTAAAAAGTTGGCAATTTAAAACATGTATTTATAATATTTATTGAAGTTGCATGCTTCCTACTGGCAGCAGTTATAAAACAACAAATACTATTTATGTTAACAAAACTTTTATTTTAATTTCAGGTTTTCTGTGAGATTTAGAGAAACATCTACAAAATAGACAATAAAACATGGACAAAGCCAGGGAAGAGGTGATAGCTAAAAGTAATAAAAATAATGCTGTGGAAGATATTATAAGAGAACACTGTTACTTTGAAATTAAATCAAAAACAGTTCTCTTCTACCATTTAAGTGATCATAATTATTTGTAAGTATTTAATTAATAATCAGCCCCTATTATTCCCACTGCTGAGACACACTTCCTCTCTTGAGAGAGAGTGGGCTGTAATCCACCACGCGGGCACAGTGCGGGTCAGTAGCTGTCACATGTCTTCAAATTTTTGATTCTAGGACATTCCAGTGTCCTCACAATGTTTTCCAGTAACCATGTACATTCACTAAATTTCATTGAAATCAAATGGGTGGTTTTGGAGATTAGCGGGTACGAACATAGTGAGTGACACTTGATTTTTACCTAAATTTGTAACTAATCCGCCATCTTTAATTTCAGTGAGACTGAAACCCAAAAGCCAAAGAAGAAACCAGCAAAGCAAACAAAAAAACGCCAACGCACCATCAAAATAACAGAACTAAGAGCCGTCTACAACTGCAAGTCTTGCGGCTACCGCACAATGGACCGAGTCCTCTCCTCAAAGCACAACTGTGATAGAAAACCAGCTAGATACGTACCCTGCACGAAATGTGACAGGAATAAGGCTCCGGAGGGTTATCAGCAATGTACAAAATGTTCCTATTTTACCAAAAACACGGGTAGTTTGAAAGTTCATATGCGGATACACGCTCAAGGTACACCGTACAAGTGTACGGAATGTGAATATTCTGGAAGGGATTTAAAGGATTTGATATCTCATTATAATAAGGTGAAGGATTTGCAGTGTGAGTGCGGGTATACAACGCATGTAAAGCAGCAGATGGTGGGGCATAAACGGTCTCATACAGGTGAGAAACCGTTCTCTTGCGGTGTTTGTAGTTTTTCTACTGCTGATAGAGCGGGACTTTATAGGCATTTAAAACAACATGAAGCGTAGTCATCATTTGACCAGAGAGACATCTTCTGCTGGACATAGGCCTCCCCCAAACACCTCCACTTCGACCGGTTCTGTGCTTCCCGCATCCAGAGAATTCCTGCAGCCTTCACCAGGTCATCAGTCGACATTGTGCAAGGCCTAGGGGATTTCAAGCGTAGTGTTATACAGGGTGTGTAGCATTATACAGGGTTACTTTAAATTGGCTAGCTAAACTTTGCAAACGCGATCAGCATCAATATCTCATCATCTGCCTAGCCTTTTCCCGACTATGTTGGGGTCGGCTTCCAGTCTAACTGGATGCAGCATATCAGTATTTACATGGAGCGACTGTCTGTCTCACCTCCAAAACCCAGTTACTGGGTAATACGATACCCCTGGGTAAGACTTGTTGTCAAACTTTCGGGCTACTGACGACCCGTAACGACTGTCAAAGGTTCATTAATCCCGATAATTTAAAATAACCCTGTATTAGAGTCTGATTTGAATATGAAAGTTTTTAGGTTGAAATCTTTAGACCTTAGTAACATTTAAGTTTTAACTGGCAAAGCGGACGATTTTCTGATGGTATAGAATAATACACTTTATTCTGATAGCCATAAAGTGCAAAATTGTACGAATAAAATATCTTCATTGTGAGTTTTTGATTTGTTATTTTATGGTATTTTTGATGTTTTTGCTCAGTAAGTTTAAAAATCATGTTGTAAAGATTTCAGCTAGCTGTTAAGTGAGATTTATAAATATATATTATGTTTAGTTAATGTATATGCTGTCTATTTATTTTTGGGAACCTTAATCACCTTCATCTCGGTCGAAAGATGTTCACTGTTGGACATAGTTCCCCCCAAGTAGGGTTACCATTTCGAAAAAGCTTTGCACATATATTTGCAATAAAGTCCAGACATTTAACTTTTGACGTGATAACGTCTTTTAAATCGAAGAACGCCGGCTGCACGTACGAAAAAGTATGACTCATTATCACGTTACGCCTGAGCCGAGCGTGCAAGCGAGAGCGCGGAACAAGCGATAGAGAGGCACGAGCGGCCTAAGCGTTCGGCTTGTGACGCATCTATCTCTTATGACATCACGTAAAATTATCGTCCGTAAACCGACTTTACAGACAACCAATTTTTTTTTTTTTTTATCAATACTCTAGTAATTTTTTTTTTGTATATTTTTTATTCAATTTTATGCCTTTTGTCGAATAGTCCGAAAAATTACAAAGCCGGACCAAGTCCGAACTGGGTCCGGAACGCCGGACATGTTGACCACATTGACCTGCTGACCCTACTGGTCGTATCCAGCGGATTCCCGCAATGCTTACCAGGTCTTCAGTCTAACTTATGGGGCGGGCCTGTACGCTTGATAACCTTGCTACTTGCTACCATGGTAAATATAATATTAAAAACCATGATAAATACAATAAATATTGGCAGGCCCGGACTTAGGGAACCAGGGCCCCTAGGCATTTTAGCCCCTCCCCCCCCATCCCGAAACCATTTTTGGAAATTTCCACTAAGTAGTATAAAATAATTTTTTAACCAACTTTATTAACTTTCAACGGTATCATAAATCGAAGTTTCTAAACAAAGACGTTATTTTCCTCGTATTCCTTTAAACAATCAAGTTACCTAATTGAAAAAAATTACTTTCTTCAAACAAATTATTTATAGTACTTTTGTAAAAACCTACATTATCATAACTGGTGGCAGTGACTGAACGGTGATCTTCCTAAGAAGTCTGGATGCAAGAGCGAGCGAAAGGTGCTGTAAATTTTAGCACCTCGCACTGGTAAGGTTTCTTTTGTTGACTAATTCATACAGTAGTAGACTTAGTTTGTCGACATACAAGAAAGTTAAGAATAAAGAGTAATTAAGATGCAATAGGCATATGCGCTGTGCAGTAACGCCCTCCCGCCCGGGCCCTCCCTCGGGCGGGGGAGGGGTATTCCAATGACGCGTCTCACAATTCTGGGGACCGAGAGCAAAACGCCTCGGGTAAGGGGCCATAAAGCCCCAATAACGAAACATCACGCCCTCTTCGAAGGCGCAGACGGCTACGCGAGTCGACGGCGCGGCGGCCGCCGACACGCGTTGACGGCTGTCGCAGACGTTGGTCTCGTGTGTGAATATACATTGTGTTACACCATACTGCGACGCTGACGTCAGCGGCGCGTATGACGTGACGTGACGTGATTTTATGAGGATGTAAATTAAAAACATCAGTCTATATAAAAAATGCAATTTATTTACAGAAAAATCACTTGTACAAAATTCATTTTCATTTCGTATATTTTTACAAATTAAAAAAAAATCTTATTTAATAATCGGAGTATTTTAACACCCGTACAGTTAAAAGTCTAACATAGCTTTTTTTTTTGTCAAAAATACTATTTTTCTCAGTGGGATTATTATAATATATAGGTAGGTTTTATATCATATTTTCTAAAAGATTACGCAGTTTCTAGATAATACAGGTTTTTTTTAATGAGATCGAAGTTATTGTGTGTGATGTTTTCAAGTCGACCAAGATCAACAACTGGTTAGGATTCGACCTCAAGGGCATTATTATACCTAAAGTCTTACCCCGTTTCCTATGCGTCCGGGTAGCCTACAAAATTCAATTCTCTTACGTCTTTTGCAATTTGCTGGTCATTATCCGGCTGTATGTTGATCTAAATATGATTCGCGACCGTATCAAATATAATATAGCTTTACAGAATTATAATCAATCGGCAATACAACTCCTCGAGTTAGAATTGGCCTCAAATGTCATGATTTCATTAAATATTCATTACGGTAATATGAACTTAGTTGTATTGATGATTTTTATGTTATAATTCTACTACGCTAAGTATGTCGATAACAACTATCCTATGTATGTCCTTCCTCGGGATGCAATCTATCTCTCTGCCAAATTTGATCGAAATCCGTTCAGTGGTTTAGGCGTGAAAAGGTAACATACAGACAGACAGAGTTACTTTCGAATTTATAATATTAGTATGAATAAAGAAATATTTGTTACGGTCGCGAATCATAATTATTTAGATCAACATACACCCAGCGGGTCAATTCTCGTAATTTTAAGAACGTTCACAGTCTGATCTCAGTCTCAATCTGTCAAAAATACCTCGCATTTCCCTACAATTGTCGCACAGATTAGATTGCGACTATATTTTGACATGCAAATTGCTAAAAACGTGAGAAAATTTGAATTTCGCGGGCTACCCTGACTTCGCCTGAAACGTACATAGCCAATCAGCTTATTTTGATCATAACACAGTTTTTTACACTTATCTCATATTTCTTCGTCTGCATAAGCACTTATCTACTTCAGTTCATCAGTATGTTGTGAATGAAGGCATGAAAGGCTACTTCAAAGGCATTGTCTTAAATACTAAGAGGCACATGCACGAACTACTGTGTTTACAAGACCTAGGACTCCTAGAAGAACACTAGGAACGCTTTAAACCGCGTCCTGACCAAAGCGATCGTCGCGCGAACATTCGAATGTCGCGTTTGTGTTTTGTCGGCGAACCAGCATAGCTATTAGTCAGGCTTCCGTATCAAAATAACACATTTTCGATTAAATTATTCGCCTTGCCCCGACAGCAAACGAATACTCAATACTCAATCATTAGCGGCCGTCTATTTCAGATTTCTGTTATGATATTTGTGAACAGCGTTTAGATTAACGATTCCTTCGATAACATTAATTGGTGTTCCATTCGGCAGGGAAGCTCTATGAAATGCTTGTGAATAGCTATGCAGAACGCGTGGTTGCGCCGACAGAGGGCGCCTTCCGGTTTTCCAAACAAATGAATAACATAGCGCAACGATCGCCTATCGCGCGACTGATTGCTTTAGTTAGGACACGGGGTTTTAGAGTTAAGTTTGTTCTGAAATAGTAGATAGCAAATGGAGTTTTGATGTGACGGCATTTTTTTTATTTATCTTAATTTTTCTGACAATAGAATCTTGGGAAGACTTAATACTAATATTACTTCTCCGGTCCGTATTTCGGCCGTTGCGGCCATTCTCAACGGAGATGAGCCTTGGGCGCGGTAGATATTATGGTGCACAAATATGTGCGCAGACACAGGTGCACTCTCTACTCCCTCACTCTCATAGTCCGATGGGACGGCAATCCGACATGACCGGAGAAAATCAGGCGCAGGACACACATATACATGATTTAAAACTTTTCTCGTGTTATGAGAAGCGGCGAGTTTTCATTCTTTCATATCTACTCCAATTTGCTAACCACACATAAATTAATTTGCACAATGTTCAGTAATGCAACAACACCACTTTTAAATCCACACTTTGGTCTTGATTAAGAAAACGCCACAGGAAACAATGGAGGAATCTAGACTTCATTAGTATTTTGTTTATAACCATTAGTATTCTGTTAAAAACTATTTGTATTCTGTTAGTAACCATTAGTATTCTGTTAAAAACCATTAGTTTTATGTTCAAAACCATTAGTAATTCCTTAAAAGCTGCTTTAAAATGACCTCAGCCAATGGCATTACTTGTTGGCTAATATTTTTTACGTTGGCATGAGTTAATTCTTCTAAATTCGTGTCAATACGAGAAGTGCTTTTTCTTCTTGTAATTACTGAATACTGTGCAAACTTTCAATGACGTTTCTTCTGATATAATATTGCTTACATTCACGTTCTAAAATAACTTATGTACACAAAATAGTCTTAATTCTACCCGCTTTTTGTTGAAACCACATTCGGAAGTCACTTAATTGTCTGGAGTTTGGATTTGTGCCCTGTTTATGGCAATAGCAAGTCCCTTACATGGGTCTTTTTTAACCAATTTTTTTTTTAGCTTTACATAGATTAACCACCAAATGTGGGTTTATAGGGATACTTGCATTTTATTAAAAGACAATTCAAAGGGGTTTACACCTATGTGGCATATCCGGCTCGCCGCCATTTTAATTTTAGTGAATTGAAACAAAACACGTAATAATTGTTATATAATAGGTTTAATGATTTTCTTATAGCGATTTTTACCTCTGAAGACGCGACACTTTAGGGTACCATAATACTTATAATTTTTTGTTTGTATATGTGTCCCCTACCCATATAATTATATACTACTTTCAAGGAGCGCGGAATCTTTGAAAAAAAAAAATGCCGGTGGGTGGATATGCTTCCATAGAAAACTATTCGAACTCCTCAGGCATTTCTGTTATCATTATTCTTGCTTCTCAAAGAAAAAAATTCTTCAAAATGTTGGCAATACCCGATAAATAATAAGACGTTCGTAAAAAATAACCTTAACTGGCTGAATATATTCATTCCTTGATTGTAGTTACTTCAAAATCATAGCCCATTTGAAACGTCCAAACAAAAACCCAAGCCCATTTCCATTCTAAAACCTTCAAAGCATTCACAATCTATTATAAAGCCTACTTACGGCCACCCATCCTTTTCTATACCTTGCTTAACTTTGACACGCAGTTACAGAATGTACAGTTATATCTAGAGTCTAACTTAAAGTTCTAATACTGTTATATTTTGGTCTGTATTGTGATACGGGTTTTATTCGGGCAGCCTAAAGCTGTGGTCACACTAAGGCAAATCCCGCGCGGGATGCAGGACGAAATTCGAGCTGATAGAGAAAACTGGTAACAGTCAATGGCTTTAGTCCACTCCTTAAAAATTACACTTGTCAAACACCACACTAAGGACCTTGTACAAATCAGAGATGCTTCAACAGGCAGCTCTTCGTTACCCTAGTCGTCAGGCCCAGCCGTCAAAAAAAGGGAGTTAGTTGGTACTAACTCCCTTTTTTTAAAACAGGACGGTTAAAAACAACAAAACTCTTCAGTAAAAAAAAAACAGTGGCACTCCGGGAGTGCCGATAGAAGTGAAAACAAAACACAAATATAATACTTTGCCATCACTCACTGACATATCGGATATACATTAAAACCGAGTACATCCCGAGGACAGGCGAACGCATCCGAAGCGGTGTCGGTTACGGTAACAGTGGCACGAGTTCAATGTTTCTTTCCCATCTCAAAAAAAGCCCAACGCGCCTAAAGAAGTTTTCACTTCAAAAACCCTTTCGTGAGTCCATCAATCCCGTCCCAAGGATTTCATTACAGCACCCTAGGCATTATTTTTACCATCTTTCATTAAAATAGTAAAGGTGCATTTCTTAAAAACTTAAGGCATTAATTTGTTTCTGAGGCTCTCCAATCTATTAAGAAATTTATATTGGCCAAAGATCGTATCTGTTTTGGACAGCCCCGCTCGAAACAACTTGTTTCATTTGTTTTATCCGCAGTCACTGTCGCAAGACGCGTGTCGCTTGAGAGTTTAGCTCGTGACCACGGGGTAATCATTAAACATTAAAACAATTGACGCGCGCTGTCGCATCCCGAACTCGGCTACGGAATAATCATTATAACAATCGACCCGCAGTCAAGTCCCGCATCCTGCGTGGGATTCGCCTCAGTGTGGTCACAGCTTAAATGTATGTGACAAGAATATTTCAAGATTTTGGAAGCAGATTTATTCTAGAAATAGTCTTTCTTATACGATTTTAGGCTTATACATAATTATATGGCGTGGGTTGATGATGTTTCTGATGATATTGAATAATGATCTTTATTTTCAGTGCCTCAAGGTGCAAACTGATAACAAAGTGCACCTTAAATATACAGGGTATTTTTTTGTTTAAAAATAGATATCATTGATAATGTAACACCCTGTTGATATACATGGTGTTTTTTTTTTTTCAACTTTCTACTTTGACATTTAATTTGATAATTCGTCACCCTGTATAACGTGTATGTTCGTCTCTCCCACGCCACCTCCCGAACTAAACTAAACATGATTACGTTGCCTACACTAATAAATGCGTTTAGTGTGTTACCGTCGTGTGGGCATTTTTAATATGGTTTGAAGTTTCAGTTTGACAGTTCAACAACATACATTGCGTTATTTACGTTGTTGAGCAAACAAATTTTTCAAACATATGAAGCAATGGTTTAGCAATATCCTTCAAAATTATTCAGATTGGGATTGAAATTGTTACTCAATTATAGTATATTACAAAATATTGAACATTGATTAGGTTTTTTCATTAGGAATTTTACGACAGAAGGATGGGAATTACTGGGATGGGGATAACTGGTATAAACTCTGATTCTGGAATACAGGTGAATTAAACAGTCCTGTTTTATACCACTTCGAAGAATAAAGTCGTGATGTTTATTTCTACATTGTTTTTTTTTTTTTTATTAATAATAAATGCCCGCATGATGGTAACAGACCGTATAGCTAGAAAAATACTAATATTTTGTACAATTTTTTTTTATATATAAAAATACAGTGGTGTGCTATCACACTTTAAAAGGGGTGGACAGGCGGATAGGGTGTAAGACCCTGTTGTCAGAAGTCTACCTAACAATGTTATGTTATTATCACCAACTTTCCCGGGTTTTAAGTTTATTTTGGACATCTACACTAGCTGACCCGGCCACGCGTTGCTGTGGCTAACGTTTTTGTCATATATTTTTTTTTCTATCCTATCTTTCAAGTTGGATCAAACTGCACACGGTGTACAAATTTGATTAAAATAGGTTAAGTAGTTTAGGAGTCCATCGCGGACAAACATCGTGACACGTAATTTATATATATTAAGATAAGATATAAAATTCAAAGTCCTGACTGACTGATATATCAACGCACAACATAAACCGCTGCTCCTAGAGACATGAAATTCGGAGGGTATGTTCTTTGTGAAGAGTACCTAGGTATCCACTAAGAAAGGGTTTTTTGAAATGCCACCCAGAAGATGGTGAAGGGGGGGAGGGTGAAGTTTCACGCGCACGAAGTCGCGGACAAAAGATAGTTACTGATATCGGTGAAGGAACACATCGTGAATATACTGTTATTATAAAGAGGTAAAAGTTTGTATGTAGGGGGTAATCTTTGGAACTATGAGTTGGATTTGAAAAAAAAAAAACTTTTTGTATCTGATACTCCAATTGTTGAGGAAGGCTATAGGCTATTTAACATCACGCAAGGACCATTAGGAGGTGAGCAAAAAAAAAAAAAAGTCTGAAAGAACGCTGAGCTAAAACGAAGTAATAGTGTGGGCAGGCGATGCGATGCGACGGGGTGGGGAACACACGGCGACACATCAAGCTATACATTTCCAGTTTTAGCTGACCTCGCATTGTTTAGCTCTTTCGTACAATCAGAAGTCAGCTTAGGCGATTCTTACACTGCACCGCATCACGCAGCGGGGCGCAGATAACGCACTCACGCGCGTGGAATTTGGATGTCGTGAGGAGAGTTTTGAGTATGAATTAGTGATGTGTCCCTCACTCATGAGGCACCTCATTTGAGGTACTCGTTATCGCAAATTGAAAGAGTTACTCGAATTTCAATATTGAACCACCTCATCCCTCATCACCTCACTCGGTTGACAATAAAAAATCGAGGCGAGCGAGTTCGTGACTCGCGAGTGAGTATTGAGTGATTGAGCGGACTCAGTGAGCGAATGAACCGACTCAAAAATTATATTAGTTATTGAGAATGAGTGAGGTGAGGTCTGGTTTTAAAGTTATGGTTAATTATTATGAACCCTAAAAGCATCAGAATTAGACTGGTAATCAAGTGTCATTGATTCGTTTATTTTGGCGGTCTAAAATTTATGAGCGAAACAAAATAATGTGTGTAAGAGAGTGAGGACGTGAATCATCGGATTATCGGAGAGCCATGACTCGTGAGTACTCGTGAGTCGTCGTTGCACCCGCCCGCCTCGCTCCCTCGGAGCTTCGTCTGAACTCGGCTCGGGCCCACGAGTCGTGAGGTGAATACGTCATTACACGATTCCTCGCCTCAAATGAGGGGCACCTCGTGAGGACCTCGCGAGGGAAATTGAGGGGCTCCCTCAACCTCAAATAAAATTGATGAGTTACCCATCCCTAGTATGAATGTCGATGGCTATAAAAGTAGGGAAAGACCAAAGCAACGATGGATGGACTGTGTGAATGATGATATGGTTAGAGAGGGGGTGACTACCGAGATGACGACTGATAGAGAAGTATGGAAGAAAAAGATATGTTGCGTCGACCACAAATAAAGTGGGATAAGGACAGGAGACTGAAGATGATGATGGTCATTGTAATTGTATTATACTTTTAACTTAGGCTGGGGCCGCACTGGTACTGCGACAGCGACGCGGCGGCGACGATATGAACACATAAATTTCGCTTTTCGTTTCTGCAGTGCGGCCACCGACATTATTATCGCATGCTTAATGGAATACTGACTTAACTCAAAACAGTAAATTTTTGGGAAAGCGCAAAGAAGATCTCGCTATGAGGACTTATCCTACTTGTTGACGCATAAAATTAAAACTGATTGGATTTGATTAGATTAATTAATCATGAATGCTTGAATTTTGAACGTATGATTAACTATATCTTTACTTAGGTAGACTTTTGACAATTTATAACTAAAATGTATTTGTTAGCCATTCTTAGAAGGCACTAAATATTGATAGGGTGGGAACACCAATTGCTGACTTAGCTATATTTTTATTGAAAAATATTTGCCTCTGATAGTTAACTAAGGCTATATCTATGTCTAGATAAAGTGCTAGAACTGTTGTAGAAAACAATTTAAATAGTTAAATATTTTCTACAAATATTTATGTGATGCTATAATCTCCAAGTAACATTGTAAAAAATAGAGACAACAATTGGTACATCTACCCGACTATTTTTTTTTTACAATTTCAGCTGCTTATGGTTACAATAAATGCATTATTTATGAGTTCAATAGTTTACAGCGAGTATAATACGGATAAAATACGTCTTAGACAAAATAATACTACATTTTTATTATGCTCGTTAAAATTACTGGCCTTATGTTGGCAACATTTATTAAAAAAATATATTGTTAAAAGTTGCCAATATAAAAAATGAACACGTAGTGTTGCTAGTTAATTCCTTAACATTTACTTTTAAAAGCTGCGATATAGGATCAATTAAAATCCAATTTTTAATAAATAAATTGTCTAAGTGTAAACCTATTATTTAATATTAATAACTAAATTTTTGCATGCATTAAAATCATTGCTATTTGAACATTATTTGTCTTAAAATATCGGACTTTATTAGTTGTCCGAAATAAATCGATTAAAATCTTACAAAACTACTTTAAAAATGTTGCCAACATCTTCACTTCATTATCACTTAATTTTGGAATATTACTTTTCGATCAATCACAAAATCCTACCAAACTAAAAGTATTGCCACACTAATGTCTAAATCAATTATCAATTCAAATTAACTTAAAAAAATGGGCTACAAACTAAACAATCACAAAATACCTAACCTAAAGTTGCCATAAAAAAAATCACAATAAAAAACTACCAAATAAATGCCAGCTTAGAAAAAAAAATTACTAATCTAAAAAAAAATACTGTGGGTTGCCAGCGTCAACGTCAAAAATATTAAATACCTTACCTTATTCTATTAGCTATTAGGGGTGGCATCTAGCCAAGTACTGAACCAGCTGACATTGAACATGCCGGAATAGGGGTGTTTCCGCTTCTTATGTAGGCGTAAGGACTCTTCGGAGGCGTACCAGAACTGGGGGAACTTATCGTAGGGGTATTTTACCGGTTCCTTCACGAACGGCTCAGAAGGATCGTCTGGAATAGAAAGAAATGATTTTTAGTACATATTTATTGCGTTGTGCGGTAAATTCTGCTTGCGAGATGCAGGATTTTGCGTGATGTCATTGTGCCGCGTTATTCGCATGTGGCGTTGTGAATACCGCATACCGCTACAATCCGCACTATCGGGGACATACTTGCTCAGCACCACGAACTAGACTTATTTGCGACGATGGATTGGGACAATTGTATAATAAATTTCGTATAATTTTAAATGACATATTATAGCCATACCTACATAATAGATGAATTGAATTGATTACTATTAATTGACACTAAACTGACATTTTATTCAAAGTATTAATTTATCGTTGTTATTTATTTTTATTATTATTTAAAGAGTTGGGACATTATTGCAATTTTATAAAATCTATTGTACAATGTGACAAGCATATGTAAAAGAATTGTAAAAAAAAATAATCGTATGAGCGTTTTGGATGTCAAATCTGTTAGCTCATAAGACCAAATGAATGAATAAATAAAATAAATAAACAATGGTATGTGAAGAAAAAGCAGCTAATTTAATATGATACTCACATGGAGGCAAACAATATACGCAGAATATTATACTCACATGGAGGCAAACAATATACGCAGAATATTCGATGCTTTCTGCTCTCGTGACTTTCCAGGTGCTTCTTGTGATGTTTTCTGCGCGTCGACACGTGCGGGCAGCACGGACAGGGGATTGCGAAGTCCTTGGGCACGCAGCCGTGCCGCTCGGCCGCGTGGGTTATTAGCGTGGAGGCGACGCGGTAGCCCTGGAAAGAGAAGTCAGCATCAGAGGCCGTTAGGCCTGCCGGGGCAGCGGTATTGTCCGAAAGGGTTACCGCTACCCCGGAACATAAAGGGCTAAGTGAAGGAACACGGATCGGTTTTTAGTCAGTAAGAGTCTGACACTCCCTTCCGCTCCACTCAGAGCGGGAGGGGTCATTTGATGATTTCCCATCCTTGTTTTACAAGCTGTAACAGTTTAAACGCAATTCCTGAAAGTAGATTGTTCATAATTGACGACTGCATCGATTTCAGTAACTTTGAACATAAGTATTTTTTTCCAAAAATTACGTATTTTGCCATACTGGCCGCCGATTGGAAATTAAATCTTATTTCAAAGCAATAACACTGAATTTTAAATGCATAAAGTAATGCAAGGGTCAGCACGATTTTCTTAAAAATAATAGTTACTTAACCGTCCCGCATGATGAGAACCTCGTGAAAGCCGAGAAAGATAAACAAATCAAGTATCTTGACTTGGCTCGCGAGGTTGTCGACATGTGGGATGTTGACTCAGCAATCATTGTGCCGATAGTCGTGACAGCCAATGGGCTGATTGCCAAGAGCCTCGACCAACACCTGAAGAGGCTCGCGTTAGGTAGCTGGATAAAGGGCTTGATTCAGAAAGCAGTACTTCTGGACACGGCCCGCATTGTCAGGAGGTTCCTCTCTCTGGAAACCTGACCACCGGTAGCTTGGACCCTGTTCCCGATACCGGTGGGCTACTGTTTTTTATATTTTTAAATGTTTTAATAATAGTTAGCTTTATAGAATTTAAGTTTTGGTCATTGTATTATACTTTTAAGTCAATACTCTGATTGGGGTGTATCTTGCGTTAATTATGTTACACATTGTAGACAGGACTCCATCTCATCATCTGCCTAGCCTATTCCCAACTACGTTGGGGTCGGCTTCCAGTCTAACCGGATGCAGCTGAATACCAGTATTTTACATGCGAGCGACTGCAGAGAAAAAAATTATTAACTGTCCCATACAAAACTTGCATACATAATCAACCCAAATGTATGGGAAGGCTGATGTTGGTCAGTTGATCCCATGGAGACAGTTGTTTAGTTTTATCATCTGTAGCACACCTATACATTTGACCAGATCATTTTGGTGCACCCTATGAAACTGTCCCAAATCACACTTCACAGTAATATTATATAAAACCGAAAGTTTGTGAGTGTGTGTGTGTGTTTATATGTTTGTTACTTCTTTACGCTCAAACGGCTGGACCAATTTTGATAAAATTTTGTATGGAGGTACCCGACACCCTGGATTTACATATAGGCTACTTTTTATCCCGATATTCCCACGGGATCGACATTTATGCGGGTGAAACTAGATAATTTTTGATCTCATTTACTTAGACCAAACAAAACATATACTATACATAATCACATATAATCAGCCAATAATCTTCCCACTGCTGGGACACAGGCCTCCTCTCTGCCACCACGCGGGCCCAGTCCGGGTTGGTAGATGTCACATGTCTTCGAATTTTTGGTTCTAGGACATGCCGGTTTCCTCACGATGTTTTCCTTCACCGTTTTGAGAGCAGTGGTGATGAAATAATTTACAAAAAGTAAAGCGCCTGTCAGGGTTCGAACCTACGACCTACCCGATACCACTTGGCCACCACTGCTGTCCAAACATAACTAAAATATATTATTTTGATTCCAGTACCAACCTTAAAGCAGTGTTCACACTGGTAGGGGAAGTCCTTCCACTTGGGGTTCTTTTTTCGACTGAACACCATCTTATAGGGCTCCGTCGGAAACCAGTCTTCAGGGTCAAGCAGCAACTCTACCAGCTCAGTTCCTGTAAATAACACGATTATTTGTTATTTAATTGGCAGTAAAACAAGTAAAAACTCGAACAAACACTTTTACACGTCAATCATATTTTTTATAAAACTAGATGAGGTCGGCGTTTCCTATCTGACTACTCTGAGAAGTAAGGCCGAAACAAACTCAGAGGTCACAGTCTCTATTAAAGTCCAGACATAATCTTGGTCAGGTTATATGAAGACCATGTAGAACGATGTCTGAGATGGTCTTTTGAGGAAAGAACCACATTTGTCAGAAATCGCGCAGCTCGACTAATAACTTAAGTAGCTCAACGATTCGACGAACAATACCAAAGAAAGGACATTTGGGTAGGCCACATACATTACTCAAACTGCCAGACCTAGACAAAAACTAACAGAACAAAGAGAATAATAAATTAATCTAATAAAATGACTCACATTGGCCCACATTTACGCGCCTATCAGTTCGGGACGATGTTTCTGTGCGTGAGAACTAAACGTTATGCGTGTAGACTAGCGTCTAACTGCTCATCACTGACACTAGCTCTGTCAGACACGAAGCTAGGTGAGACAGCGTGCTTTTTAGCCATGACCACCAGTGAGTTCGAGCTCGCGACTAGTTTCCTCTTAAGGCGCAGATATACGACTTCTAATGATTTTAAATTCAACATCACGTCTAATCGACCGCACTGATTTCTTTGAAAAAAATAAATGTTATACTAGACCATTTGCTTCGTAATTTGATATGTGAATATTTGCAATTATATTTTTTTAACATAGTGTAATTAATTTGTAAAGTAATGTCTACCGCGGACATAAAAACGATAATCACGCAAACACTATCGGGTGTATTTTCATAAAACTTTCACCATATAAAAGACAATTTAATTCCCCGAATTTTAGTACGCGGTTTTTATTTGTTTGGTGTTTGATAAATCAACAATGGATGATTTTTATGTTTCATATTTTGCAATAAATTACCAGCGTTGTGTCATCGCGCTTCTCTTTCTTTTCTATGCAGTCCGATAGTGACCGCGCTTTATGTCATGTAGTCGCCTTAACATGCTTTCCGAGGCACGGAGGGGTCTCGGTACGTAAAGATGGTCACCCATCTACAGACCAACCGCGGCAAGCGTAGCTTAACCTGATCGATCGACCTGTGCGGCTGTTTTTAATTAGCCACGGGCCCCGAAAGAAAGTATTTAATAACATTTAGTTGGACACAATTTGTGAAACACAAATGTTTGTAATATCAAAATAACAGCTTTGTACTAAATGCATATGGAAGTATATATGTCGCAGCCAACTGGTTAAATTAGCCGTTCAGTTAACCGCCTAGCCATTTAACTAAACGGTGGCCGTTCAACTAACGGCCTGAATGATTACAGTTTAGATTGGAAGTCAGTAACCAATCACGCGCGAGCCGAATTGGTCGCAGTAACTAAGCCAGGGCACCCCAACCAATTGGGTTAGATTAGGTTAGAACTGTGACCAACCGCGTGAGAGCCGAGAGAGCGAAGCGAGGCGAGCACTACTTCTAATCGCCAGGCGGTTAACTAAACGGCTACTTTAACCAGTTGGCTGCGACATATACATACGGTAGGTACTTATAAAAAAAAACTACATATTTAAAAAAAAATTGTCTGTCTGTCTGTTTGTTCCGGCTAATCTCCGAAACGGCTGGGCCGATTTTGATGAAATTTGGTATGGGGATACTTTGAGCCCTGGGAAAGGACATAGGCTACCGTTGGAAGCTAGTGGAATAATAAAAGCGTACCTTCAGGTACTTTGATCTCCGGCGCGGGTTCCGGAGCGGGTAATACCGCCGGCTGTATAGTAACGCCTGTGATCGTCGTATTGTTCGCGGCCAGCAGACTCGACAGTATCGTGTTCTGGGTCTGTAATAAAGAAGACTAGTCATTTTAATTATAGATAGAACTTATCAGTGTCTGGTCAGCAGTGATCAGAGGGGCAATTCTCGTAATTTTAAGAACGTTCACAGTCTGATCTCAGTCTCAATCTGTCAAAAAATACCTCTAATTTCCCTACATTTTGACAAGTTTTTGACATTTGTTTGTCACCGAGATGAGACTGCGACTAGATTTTGAACGTTTTAAATTACGAGAATTGGCCTTCTGATTATCGGCCGCTAATATACCTAAACTTCACTATTATGCCCACGCAAAAATAATACGGATACTTACTCTCGAATATAATTCTGATATATCGACATTGGAATTGTCAGTCAAACGTCAGGTATTGGCTGGACTCAATGAGTCTAGCCAATCCCTGACGTTTAACTCAACCAACTGACGTTTGACCAATGTCGATCTATCGGAATTATATTCGAGAGTAAGCACCCAGACACATGCCTTTCAGAATCTTTTTTATTGACATTCCATTTGTTTTTAATAAAATAAAGATACAAAATCAAAATAACCACTGCTATAATTTCACTAAGTTTGTTAATAGTTGTTTTACAAAATTGTTCAATCCCGGGAACCCGGAATTACTTAAAGAAAGGAATGCCCGCATTATTCTTTCGTGGGAAGAAGTTTAGGTATTATCCGATCGAGTTATAAAGGTTCAAATTAAATTAGTTAGCGAAACTCCGCAGATGATGGGTCTCTATATCTACAGCATGTATCAGAAAGGTAAACTTCCAGACCATCAAACTGAACGACTTTCAACTAAATACAAAGCGTCTATTAAATTATATTTAATGTCTTTGACTTTTCCCATTGGTGTCAGCTTCCAGTCGAAATGTAAATCTTGCTGTGCTGCTGTCACTATTATGATGCTGGCAGAATAATCGACATCGGCTCAGTTGCCAAAAGGAGGAAAAAAAAAAGAAAAATCGGTCTAAGATCTGCAAATCACAGCTGGGACTAAAGGCTTAAAGTGCTGTTGGAGGCATGGGGGGTCTCGTGCGGCTGTTATTTAACTCATCATCATCTGCCTAGCCTTTTCCCAACTATGTTGGGGTCGGCTTCCAGTCTAACCGGATGCAGCTGAATACCAGTATTTTACATGGAGCAACTGGTGTTATTTAGCTCATAATGATATTATTAGAAGTACCTGCAAAGCCCCATTAAAGCTCTGTGACAGCTCCAACTTCTCTGGCTTAGGTTTCCTCTTGTAACCCTTCGGAGGCCCACGTTTCTTCGCCACCTCCCCATTCTTCTTATACCTCACAACTTCCCCATTCACAACCGGAGTTATCGTTAACTTAGCAGGCAATGAATACCGGTTATGCAGATTCTTGACCAAACTCTCACCGTTTGGCGGTTTTGTTGTGAACGCTAATGGGTTAGCTAAGTTTAAGGGGTTGTTCACAAAGTTGGGAAGCGTGTTCGTTGGGTATATTGATAGTGATTTTGGTGTGTTGAACGCTGGTATCTGGTATACTTGGAGGTTTAAAGGAGAGTACTTGATGCGTTTTGCTTCTGGCTCGTCATCTTCTGAGTCTGTTTGTGTGATGCTGAGAGGATCTTTGTCCGATGAGAATGTGGCAGCCCGTTCTTTCTCTTGGACGCAGAACATCTGGAATGTTAAGGAATATGTTAGTGAAATGTGTTTAGGATTCTCTTATTTTGTGATGATATTTAATTTATAGATGTATAAATCAATCAACTAGGCAACAAGGTAGGCTTTTCTATCTGGAACCTCTCAGTAGCAGCCAGGCATCTGGATTTTTGCCCGGTTGATAGTAGCAGGCCCGGTAGTTGCCTGGCATTTTTGCTGAACTGGGCCTTTTTGGTGCAGCCGTGAGGCACACTTTCCTGCTAATTTCTTACACCGGACTTTACACCTTTGTTATTTTGATGTTTATTCTTTGTATTTAACTGTATTGTGTTTGTGTGCCTTCTAGTCTGTGCTAAACGAAATGTATTTTCTTTCTTTCTTTCTTTAAATTGAATATGGAAGAGCCCGATATCAGTGTGCAACTCGGGAATCGTAACCAGGACACCATTCTCAGCAGTCCCGCTTGCGACAACTAGACCAATGAATCATTTGATGTGTTTTAAATAACTTTGTTTAGGGTTAAATGTAAATGGTAGTGATTTATAGTATTAATAGGCCTGAAATTCATACATGTTAGCTATCTACCTACATTTTAATGCTACAATGGTTTTTTTAGACCAAATCTAATCTTCTCAAGGTTTAGATTTAAGACAATGTTTTGGTATTTTAAATGAACTCTGCTGATCCCCTAAGAAATAATGGTGTGGTGTAAAGCACAAAAAATAGTCAGAACCTCCTAAATTAAATCAAAGTTCAAGTGAGTTTTGGTTTAGGCAAACGAAATATGTTTAATACATTAAAACAAAACTATGTAGGTAGTTATATGCTTTAACGAATTTGTTGGTTTTTTGCGCGAAAATCATTAAATATGACAAGCAGTGTTTTGTTATGTACTGTGATGCGAGTGAATGTATAAAACTAAGATAATGAAAGTAGTTTCCTGCTTTTGTTTTAAAAATACGGTTACACAAATAATCAAGTACGCCGACTAACGGTTCACTCCAAAAATGTTGCGAAATTATGATTCATTCGTCTAGGACTCTAGTTCCGTGTCAATTTATAACTTATCATAGGAAAATATTGACCAAAGTTATCCAAAAAATAATGCGGATTGAATTTAGTAAACTGTACGCAACGTAATACAAACTTTTTTCTAGATTCCCAAACAGAAGAAATCGACGCTATGTAAAAAAATCAACATTTGATTTTCAAAACACCCTAACACCACACTTTGATGTAGTTAAGATGAAACTTCGCGAAATTAACACTTAAATAACTTCTAAAGCTCACAAAATGGCGTTGTAATTCATAAATGCGAGAAACAATAAGACTTCTCATGAAATAACTGCACACGGGTATACATCGGGTTGATCTAATTATATTAATAAGTACTTATTTTGAATGAAACACTGACCTTTTATCGGTTTTTCTCACAGTATGAGCCAAAATAACGTTATTTGGATCACATGAATGGCGTTTTCCTTTGATTTTTATTGTATCTTAGTTAAAATTATAGCGAAACATGAAAATAAAAGGTTAAGTACACCCGTATAATAATAACAAGTTCTATTGTGTAGTGATGGGCACGCCGAGACCCGCCGAGTAAACGAGTTACTAAACTATATTGATATCGTAAAAATCGCTTTCGTCAAATTTAATTTTGTATTAAAATGATTTTAAAAAATAATTACGTACAACTTACAAGGCAGGATATATTTAAAACTGTAAAAAAAATTATAAGATAAATTAAACCTTGTAGGTTTACAACCTGTTTGAAAAATGTTGTAAGTCAGGCCGGACCATGGAATTAATATGTACTTAGTTGTACGTAAGTACATATTAATTCCATGGGCCGGACACAGCTTGCCTTACAACATTTTATAATCTGTAACAATAAATAAATCTTTAAGTACAGAGGCCAGCACATCAACCTACCCTAATCTGTCAAATTTTCCCAATTGAATAAGAACCTTATTCCTTTGTAGTAAAGTTGAAATTCTGTCAAAAAAATTTGACAGATTGGGGTAGGTTGATGTGCTGGCCTCTGTACATTATTTTAGCCACGCTTTAATTACTATTCGTTTACAAAACTGATACAAGCCCTGAATTCCTGTCACGCTAACGTCGGCGTCGGTCGCGTGCGGTCAGTCCAACATACGCGCCGCTGACGGTGCTGACGTCAGCGTCGCAGTATGATGCTATTGGAACACAATGTATATTCACACGCGCGACTGACGTCAGCTTAACAGGAATTCAGGCCCAATAGTCAATAATCACCTTAATCAAAATTAAGTAGAAATTCAATCGATGATGTGCAAATATCGATTTGAAAAAGAAAAATGCAATTTCGGACATCACTATGCGAAGCTTCACGTCCGCGCATTCAAAGTTGCATTCTAAATTGTTGTAAACGAAAATTAAGCTTTATTGCTCAGCGTTAAAGTTTAAATTAACATATTCGATAAGTTACAGTTTAACGTTCTGTGATTGGATCAATTTAACTCTGGAGGCGTCATATTTAGTTTTCGTTCAGAAACTTTTTTAGGTTGTTTCAGTAATTTCATGTTAAAAACAATTTACTGACAAGGCCTAATTAATTTTCACAATATTGTTATGGCGAAAGTTTGTGAGTGAGTGTGTGTGTGTGTGTGTTTGTTACTTCTTCACGCTCAAACGGCTGGACCAATTTTTATAAAATTTTGTATTATCTTTTAAGCTTTTTGAGGCTTTTTCAGGCTTTCTAGGATTGACTTATACTTTTTATCCCGATATTCCCACGGGATCGAAACTGATACGGGTGAAACCGCGGGGCGCTGCTAGTTATTTTATAACTCAAGAGCGGCAAGAGCGATCTTATGATCTTTACGTTGTTGGATTAGTCTCCTCCCCGAATTAATTTATAATTGAACCAATGTAAAATATTATTATTTTTAATGTTACAAAATAACTAACTTAACGTCGGTCTGTAACTGTTAGCGATCATCATTTGGAATTTTGGATCTCTAAGGCGCGGCGGCGGCGGTCATCAAACTAGGCGGCGGCGCCTATATCTTTGGAACCAGAGTTGTGATACATAATGTTAAAACAAAATTATATTCTAAATAGTTCCAGATATAACTACTAGATGTCACTACACTACTCTAAAAGAAACTGTGTTGCCAGCAGTATTATGAAAATACTACTATGTCGTAATAAAACTCCCAAAAATACTTGTTTGGCGACCATCGCGTTTTGCCCAATATGAGCCAACGCAGCTTTAAATATCTACCTACTTAAATAGGTAGTTTAGGTTTGATATTGATTAATCTCTGATCATTTCCTGATTAGGATCGGATTTACGTTTAGTATTAGTCTGACGTAATATCCTTCAAATCGTATTTCGGCCATGGTGGCCAAATTCAACAGAGACTAGCCTTCGGCGCGCGGGAGATCTTATAGTGTAAAGTGTGTGCGCACGTGCGCAGACACAGATGCACTCTCTGTTCCCTCACTCACATAAGTTTGTCGTAGTTCAGTTTTAAACACAGCTACTGTATTTCCTGATTGCTGGGTGCACTTCACATAATCAGTCTAAAACATTCCCACTGCTGGGACATTGACCTTCTCTCCGTGAGAGGGAGTGGGTCGCAATCATTGACCTATGTTATATACAAGTACGCTGGACACCATACTGTCGATGACAAAACGAAGACGTTTGATTTTCGCCATTTAGGCACTGAAAATAACGTGAGCGTCTGTGGAAGCAATATTTTTGATAGTGCGTTTTACAAAATGCGCATACTCTCATGATCTTTAATGTCTAAATATCTCGTAATAAGCAAAATACACAGTCTTATTCCACGATTTAGACCTAAATCATCAGAAACGTACCAAAACAACTCGACGACCATTAGCAAGTGTGTCAATTTTAGTTCCTGAGACGTTCGAGCTTTGAATCGGCACAAAAAAACAACTGTCATTTCGTATAAATAAGTCCAGCGTACTTGTTTAATAGAGGTCACTGGCCGCAATCCACCACGCGGGACCAGTGCGGTAAAGGGGGTAAAAAATACACAAAAATGTTCGATAACCATTTTTATTTCAAACTTAATCTAATCACCAACATCATTACAGAGTGCTAGATTTCCACAAAATAATAAAAAAAAGAAAAATAAATTACTAAAGACTAGATGACAATGCTGTACATGACCAAGTTCTGAAAAATAATTAAAAAAAAACACGATATCACATACCACTTGGTCTTTCTTATTAGTGTATGACTGAGATTTGGGTATTATAAAAATATCATAGTTTATTTAATTTGCCAAAGTGACAAACATCCAGAAAAAAAAAGGTCATTTATTCTTTTTTTTTTTGGATTTTTGGCCGGTTGATGGCAAGTCTCGCCCTTTATTACACGTGACTCAAACATAACTGGCGAAGTGTGGATGTCCGCACGACATTTTAAACTACACATTTCCAGTTTAAGCTGACTTCTCATTGTACAGAAGCCAGCACATCAAGCTACTACAATCTGTCACATTTCTTTAATAGATTTTTCAACTTTATCGCTTAAGTATAAGGTTTAAAGTTGATTGGGGAAATTTTAGTTTCGGGTACCTTGATGTGCTGACGTCTGTACGAAAAGCATACAATGCGAGGTCAGGTAAAACTGGAAATGTATAGCTTGATATGTCGTTATGTGTACTACAGGCACACTGCCTAACTCTTTTAAGAAACGAGGCGTGATTTTCGCTTTCAAGAACATATTGATTATAAGCTTAATATTTTTGATTGGAATATCATCCTTGTGAGTGATACTTCCATTAAAATTAAGGGCAGGAATAGGATTACAAACAACAGACACCACCATTTTTTTTATATATTTTTTTTACATTTAGCTTTTCTGAGGGACAATTCCCGTATTTTTAAGACCGTTCGCATTAAACAATTGTCAAAAATATAATCAATTTACTTACATTTTTGACATTGATTGTCGCCGAGATGAGATTGCGACTTGGATTTGAAACTTTTTTTAAGTACGAGAATTGGCCTTCGGAAATAGTGTGTTTTTAGTAGGTCCATTCAGAACTCAAAGTTAGAGACAATTCATTATAAGAATAACAGCTACGCAACACTAGCATTGCTTCATAAGGCTTGTAAGTGCGAGCGAGAGGTCCGATAAAAATTATTCATGAATCTAACTTTGCGTCTGTAATGGTCCGATTATAGTCACAGTTTCAAATTACCCTTCTCAGTCTTACACTAACATTCTCATTCACACAATTATATACATTTTTCCACTAAATACTACAAGATTTGGCTTTAATAGTCTGTTTACTTTTTTGTCAAACTGGTCACCTCGTTTTGGTATTACATTATTATTTAAAAAATGTCTTATGCATAAATAAATAGTCTACATTGCGTTGCGTTTGTTGTTATATTCTTAACACATAATTATTGAAAAAAAAAAGCTCATTATGCAGTGTGAAGCCCAAAAGTCCATCTGTATTTTTGTTGTAGAGGTCAGATAGGCAGTCGCTCCATGTGAAATACTAGTATGCAGCTACATCTGGTTAGACTGGAAGCCGACCCCAACATAGTTGTGAAAAGGCTAGACAGAAATAATAATATCTCAACAAACTCAACGCGGTACATAATATAAAAAAAAACGTCAGATTACAAAATTATTAATGTTTACTGCATAAATTAAAGTTACAATGAATGAAACTGGCTTCACGTTTGGTTTCTGTATTGGTAATCAAGGAATGGTTATATTATTTACAACAAAAACATTCAAGTTAATCTCGTGTTTAAAAGTTCGTTAATTACGGGTATATTCTGTAAAAACCTCACCATGAGAACTTACTTGTAAGTGAGCTGTTAATAGTGTCAATCCCTAGCATATCGCACTGGGCACGCGTGGTGGATTACGGCACAAATGAGGCCTGTGTCCCAGAGTCCCAGCTGAGGGAACATTAAAGGCTGATTATGCTAGCATATGGTGTAGACAGCACACTTCACCTAAGTTTTCACGTATCACTACTGGATAGTCAACTGTCGATTACGACTTACTCATATTTTACTTGATTTTGCAGAATCTGAATAAACGTTTAACACGGAAAATAAAGAAAACTTGAATTAAAAGTAAAAGAAATATTCAGTCTAAATGAATTGAATTTAAAGATATGTTTTATTACAAATAAATGCATTAATTATTACAGGGGTGGCTCAGTCATAATATTTTTCAATAGCGAGGTAGTAACCTCGACACAAAGTACCAGGGAAACATGTTTAACCAAGAGGTCATTAAAAGTCAAAATAATTTACGAAATAAAAGTACAATTGCATATAAAAATGATATGTTAACAATTGCTTTAAGAAAGTTGAGCATTCAAGGAATGATAGATAAAGAATACAAAGAGATGGGTGTCATTATCATCTACTTGTTATAAGTGAAATGTTGAAATTGTCAATCGAACGACATCATTAATTTTTTTCAATCATGGTAGACAAATGGTAAAAAAAACAATTACTTTTCTCAATTACAGTACACCTTATTAAAAGTTTTCGACTGTAATGTCATTAACAAACTACAGTCACTAGCTAGGCGGGACTAATTCCAAACTTGTAACTACAAAAAAAAATAGGAAAAACCATGTCACTTAAAGCTCAGCAATGCCTATTGTCGTTATGCGGTAAAAAAATGCGTCCCCACAACTTTCTACCATCGATCAGAGAAATTTAACACTGGCAACACAGCGTGGTAGCTTTGGTAATCTACCGGCTTTATTAAAGCTAAATTTTCGATCGATGCACTTTGCTTTTAAGGACGATTATTCTTTTTATTAGCTGGAAATATTCGAGATTTTAACGCGGTGTGTTAAGAAAATTGTTCAGAGGCATTTTTAGGAACTCCCATTGTTTAGAAATATCAAATAATGCTATGGTATCCAGTATGATAAATTAGTTAACTAACGAAGTCCAAAGTTATATTGTAACTGTTTTCTGATACAGTAGAAAAGAGTTTAAATAAATAACTTTCTTCGATAGTCAGCTGTCTTTGGAGTTTTATAGTTCAAGAGACAGTGATGAAAATTGTTTAATTTTACAATCTATTGCATTTTCTTGTGTGTATAGGTACGAATAGGAAGTAATGTCAGTTTTTGTCTAAATATTGGTTAATGACAAAATTATATCATCACTGTCACCTAGACTATTCGCGTTAATAATTAAAGATTATGATATGATTATTAAATGCTTATAATAGTGTCATGGACGTATTAATAATCGTTTTCTTATTAATTTACTAAAAGTTTTGTGTCCTAAACTAAAATTTCGAACATCGCCATCTATCGGTGATTTCGAGAACTATAGTTTTAACATGATTTTTCAAATAAAATGTGTTTTTTAATAATAAATATTATCTAATATCCTAAATTAAAATATCGATGAAAATTTTAAGGACACTAAACTTAAAAGGCAGTGCTACACCAAATTGAATGCTATAATATAGCTATAAATGTGTTTTATTAACTAGGAACCTATCGCTTAATCTAGCATAACTACATTATATACACCGCATAGCCTCGCTTTTTAATTGGGGCTATTTTCAACAACTAACTGTTGAAAACACAAAAGGGGGTGTAACTTTTGATAGAGCTACGTTTCACCCCTTTTTATTAAGGGGCGAATTTTTTAGTGTCATTGACTGTTATTTTTTGAGTATATTTCGTCCTAAAGTCGTAGTTATTTTTTATTATTTCCACAAGGGGTTGAAATCGGGAAAATATAACTTTCCACCAACTGTTCTTCTGCCAATTTGTGTTAACCGCACCGCAGTCAAAAACTATTTCACCCCGTTACAACCCCTTGAGAAAAATGTCTTAAAATTTATTTTAAATGTCATAAAAACTATTTCTATTCATGATTTAGAATTTAGATTATTATTCATCGTATAAAACTTTCAACCTACTTCAACCCCTTCTAATAATCTGGCTAATACCACTAAGAGAAGGCAGTACAAATGTGTAACTTCAAAAAAAAAATAAGAAAGGGGGTAATACTCCCCTGTTGTAGAAAATAGGTATACCAGATACAATAAGACACAGCACAGAAATATAATAGGTCTTTGTGTGTGAAGATTAAGTCATTTTAAAATTACACATTCACCTGTCAAATAAAAACGAAAAATATTGAATAAAGTAATTATTTTTCGTTACAAAAATGTCACCGTTCTATCAACATTTGGCAATATTTAAAAAATACTGCTTTCATATATCATAGTCACTTTAAATACCAGGATAATTATTTTCCATGATTGACTGCAAAATGACAGTAACTGTCAAATATATTCTGCACAAATATTGCCAATCCAATAATTTAATATTTAACCAATCATAGCCATTTTACGTCACTTCCGCCGCCATTTTGTATTACGTGATTCGAATAAATAACCGACCTACAAGCGAACCATCTTTTATATATTATTATTATTGATATATTATTAATTTCAAGTTGATATTTTTTTGTACTGAAAAAGAGTTTAACAGACCAAGTTTCATTTCAATCAATTAAGAAAAATGTTTGTACAAATTCGCAGAACACTCCAGCCTTTTACCTGACTGCCTAAAAGAAGGTTATGTATTTATAATTTCACCCCCTTACAACCCCTGTCCAGTACAAAAAAAACATCCCTAACCTAACTACCAAATATATACACAGATTTTTTGGATTACAAAACGAATTTGGCATCTAAACACATCAGGACTTATACGTACGAATCACATCTTTGATTTGTGCCCTACACAGGGGGCATTGGCCACCCCCTTTGCCCCTCCACTGCTGCACAGCACAGCGGTAGCACATGCACATATGACCACACATATATAGCACAGAATCTATGGGGTTCTCGTAGCAAATGGTGCACTCCGTTCCTGTAAGATTACCAGTTGTGGCACCTTCACCAATGACGGAGTAGACAGGTTGATGACGACTGGTTGAAGGTCCGTTTTGAAGTCTGTCAGCTAGTCTTAAAGGTTCTGTGTGACCGTTTGGTAGCTGAGCTTGCTCGTTGATATTGTTTTGGCTGGTTGATGAGCATTGGTTGTCGGTTCGCGGTCTGGGTGGCTGGTAGTTGCAGGTCGCAGGCTGGTTCATTGATAGCCCGGTTAGGCAGAGCTGGGAGGCAGTCTGGATCGGCTGGAAGGAGAGACGAATTCATAAGTATATTGACAATTAAATGCGAAAAAAAAGTCAGCTGTTACCTACATTTATGTTCGTATAACTCGTCAAAATGTAAGGGAACAGCTGTTTTTTTTTTTTTTTCGCGATTTCAGGTTTGGTCCCATAGTAAAAGTTGTTCATAATGATGAGCACAAACACCTCTTAAGAGGTTGTTGGTGTTTTTCCAATAACCCTGTATAAAAAACTGGCAATTTTTTTGAGGACGAAGGAGTCTGAAGGCCTAAAAATAAAAAAAAGATTTTTAACTCACACTCACCTCAATGTAATGCGCGCTAGCAAGCGTCAGGCTCTGCTGATTAGCAGCATTCTGTCCATTTTGGGGAGGCAAGCTGACCACCAAAACTGTACCACCAGCCCCAGCAGTAATCGGCCCCGCCGACCCCGTGAGCACCCTCAATTGCTGAGGTGGAGTTTGGGCTTGCTGCACAACTTGGGTACTGAGCATTCGAACTTTTTGCGTAGCCCCATATATGTCTACAAACGCCCATAGTCTTAGCGTGTGGTCTACATGCATGACAGTGACAGGAGTGGAGCCGTTTCTGCTGACCCTGACTTCGCCGTCTAATGTCAAAGTGACAGCTAGTTCGTCACCTCTGCGCAGACCGTTAGCAGCGTCCCGTCTCACAACCCAATACTCAGGACGGTCTAGGAGTAGTTCTGCATCATCAGGGAGGTCGCAAGGTCTTAATGTAGCTGGATCGCAGGATGTAAGACCGATTGCTAAGCTGCCAGCGTAAGCTGCCTCTGTTGCCAAAATCTGGACTACTATAGTCTGTCCGGGGCGCATTGGACGCGCTGTAAACACATATCCTTGACAGAATTCTGCATCAGCTCTTGCAGCAACTCCTCTGTCATTCACACACTGTACATTTCTGCCTTTAGTTCTATGAAGAGTAAGTGGTACTAAAGGGTTTTGGTATCTCGGAGGAGGCAACGATTCTTCGACGGTCAACGACCTCATGCTGCCAACAAGTCTATCTTCATCTAACGGACTGTGTCTCCTCTGGCTTGGGGCTCTAGGATCAGCGAATTGGACGGCTGTGCAGTTGCCGTAAACATCTACTAAGGCCCATAGAGGGTTTCTGGTGTCAACACCAGAGAAGAACAGCCCTTTATCTTCACCATTTACTCCGAAATGGACGTCGCCTGAAGAGTTGACGTAGTAGTACAAGATGTTGTCCTTCTCGCAGAATCTTTCGCCAAGTGCTTTGGCCCAGTTGCCAGGTTTGTTGGTGAGGTCTGGGCAGGCGTATTTGGGGAGCGCATGCACGAGGGTGGCAGGGTCATGGTTCGTGAATCCGAAGCGAATGACGCCGCTCCAGCTGTTTGAGATTTCGACAAAGCGAAGGCACACCTGGAAGGATAAATGGAGATGTTAAAAATGCATAAGATCATAAATTAACTGTTACTTCTGCGTTACTGTTTTATGACAACGTATTCTAAATGGAACTGTCTTTAGGCTACTCCAATTGGAATGACAGGATTTTTTAATTTAGTGAGAATTAAGGCAAACCACATACTCTGTCTATCTCTAATAAATCGATCAGGCATCCATAGATATATTTTTTTTACATTAATTTGTGCGAAATGTGGGTGATCTATAGGTACACATCTGCCTAACCATTCCGGTATTAAAGGCATGATGGCGATGTTACGTTGTTTAATTATTTGACAATGCAAAAAGAGAGTATTACTAAAGAAATTATTTTATAACTTATAGATTTATCTTGAAACCTGTAAGGATACCCACCTTCTCATTAACCCTGACAGGCCTGGCACTGAAGGCGACACCCTTGCAGAATGACTCCACACGGCGAGCCATCGACCCATCGCGAGAGACCCTGACATTCTCTCCATGGATGGAGTGGAACCCCAGGGGGGGCAGGTTGTTCGGAGTACCACCGGTGCAAGATGTGCGGGGGGCTGTAACAAGAGAAATGAGGGTTTAGTAAAAAGGTTTCATTCAGAAATGGTGGGTCGGCAGTTGTCAGTAATTGTTGTGGAAAGCTATGGGGCAGGCTTTTGTCCAACATCAGAAGGCCAATTCTCGTAATTAATGATAACGTTCAAAATCTAGTCGCAATCTCATCACAGCGACAATCGATGTGTCAAAAATTTATTGAAATTAAAGGTATTTTTGACAGATTGAGGCTGAGATCAGACTGTGAACGTTCTAACAAAATTATGAGAATTGCCCCTCAGATGTCATACGGCTGACATAAAGATGCAGATATTCTGTATTTGCTTCGTTATTTTATAAAATTTGCATTGTATCATTTGTATCAAAGGGACAGAATAATCTTTATTATGTACGCCATACAAATTACAAGCTTAAATTAATTTTTTTAATGGGTTCTAGATGTTGTTTAGTAACGGTGGTTGTTCATATCGCGTTTGGTTTTTTAATATTTATATTATTTAAATCATGTTTTATATCATGTTTACAAGAAATCCTTATAGTACCTATCAAGAAGAATTAGGGTAGTTTAAACTGCCGATCTATATTCTAAATCAGTAGAACATTAGGTATCCTGAACACCACAGGAGTGGAGCGTTTGAAGAAAGCGCTAGAAACATCGCAAATTTTTTAATACATGAACACAGCACAACATTCGCTTCTTAATAACAACAATTATTTCTTAAAAACTACAATCCTGTACCATGACAATACAGAAATTCTCGTTCCCCTAAGAACGCCTTTGTAGCTCCCCCTTGGCAATGTTAATTCCCAATATGGCGGCGCGTCACCTGCGTGGCAGATGTGCGCAGTACGCAGCTTGCCTATGCGCAGCCGATGCGTCCAACAAGGATATTGCCTTTAATTATTTTGGGGCAAGTTTCTTTTAATTAAGAATAAGGATATACAGTTCTCGGCAGTGAATTGGCACATCGGGTTTCGGAAATAGTTCGGCTTAACGTCGTCGCCAATGGTCTACTATTATGATGTCAATGTTGAATGCAATAATAGGTTCATCAAATCATCATAAAGAGCAGTGGTGGCCCAGGTAACAACTCCGACTTACGGAGTTGAAGGTCGTTGGATCGGACCAGGCAAGCGCTTTACTTTGTGTAAATAATTAAAAAACTGTGCAGGAAAACATCATGAGAAGATGTCTTAGAACCAAAAATTCGGGGGATTTCGCGTGGTGGATTATGGCTCACTCCGTCTCACAGAGAGAAGACGTGTGTTCCAGTAGTGGGAACATTATGGGCTGATGTTTATCAAATCATCATGGATCAGACGCTTTCTTGCTAGTCAAAAGGTTAGCTCAAATTGGCGCGTCCGCAGTTTACGTTCGCGAATTTGATAACAGTACCAAAATAGATTTTAGCGTATCAAAATAGATGAGTCTAGTTTCTAGTAGGAGATACACTCAGGGCAGTGTAGACACAAATCCAGACCTCTACTGGGAATTTTCTGATTGAAAAACCCAATAGGGAGCACTTTTCCGATCGAAAGAGACCCAGCTTTTACACATTATTGAATACACATGCTCTGAATACATAATTGCATTATAAATCTATATAAATAAAACAAAGTCGGGTTATTTACACCATATAAAACTCAAGAACGGCTGGACCGATTTTAATGATCTTTAATTTTTTTCCCTCGGAATGGCAGAATAACTATTAAAACATGGTTAAAATTAACGAAAATAATAATAATAATGAAGATAATTCATTTTTTCTTATACATTTCTTATTGATTCTGTTCGCCGGGTCAGCTAGTATAATTAAAAAAAAACAATAACGTGCCATTATGAGATTGACATTTATGAAATACAATAATACTAGACCAACGAAACATCTCCAAAGTACCATAAAACACCTTATGTCAAGATCCTCGGTGCTTATGCAATACCACACAAGTTTCCAGCCCCTATCAAATAATGCTTTCACCCTCTACTAAACAAGGGGGCCCGCCATTGTGCAAGCACGTGTCACTTCCTCCTAAATAGGAAGTGACGTAACGCAACACGCGCCGAGCTCAATTTAACGAACAATTATTATGGTGGTGTTGTCATTTGTTTTATGAGTTGGTAATGACATTGTAAAGAAAAATAAATAATGGCTTTACTTTATTTTTTATTATTATTTGGTAAGACGGGCTGGTGTCCGCAACTCCACGTCAAAGCGCGTATTTTGCGTACGGTATGTCCAGCGTATTAAGCTTTTAATATATCAAGAAGACTATAAAAGATGTTGTGACAAACATTTAAAAGAGTATGCCTAGATGGTTTGGTCATGGTGAGGGGATGGCTCTTATAGCCATCGGCATTCATACTCAAAACTTTCCTCACGACATTTTCCTCATTCGTCTGTCTCATATGCTCATACCTTATATTTACTTTGTAAAGTATTTTTTATTTAATTGTTCTGAACGTGAGGACTATGTAGGTCATTTCTTTTTTCTGTTTTCCTTCTTTTTTAGTTTTAATCATGATCTGGCATTTTGAGTCATTTACACGGCCAATACCAAAGAAAGGACATTTAGGTATAAATGTCCTTTCTTTGGTATTGCTCGTCGAATCGTTGAGCTCCTCAAGTTCTGAGTTGAGCTGCACGATTTTTGACAAATGCGTGCACTGACTGGACAGGTCCGCTCAACCTGTGTGGTTCTTTCCTCAAAAGACCATTACAGACTCAATCTACATGGTATTCATCTGTTCTGACCAAGATCTGTCTGGACTTTAAAAGAGACTGTGACCTCTGAGTTTGTTTCGGCCTTTCTTCTCAGAATAGTCAGATAGGAAACGCTGACCTCATCTAATATAAAAAAAATATTATTGACGTGTAAAAGTATTTGTACAAACCTACTTACAGAAAATAAATCATTTATCATTTACTGATTTCCACATAACTTTTCAGTTACCGGTGCCACTTTCAGACTTGCTCTTATGTACTCATTTAAAAAAATGCTTATAAATAAGAACAAGATTACTCCTTAACACTTGGCCAAGTGTCCCAATTCACCCCTAAGATATTCCGCCCCTCATCAATCGAACAATAGGCATTTCATTACACCCCCATGAGAATATTTGATAATAAACACAGATGTATAGCAATGAGGGTAGTCAACGATGTAGGTATTTGGGTCATCCTATTAATATAAAATAGGGATACATGGCCTCAGTGCGTTATAGTAATCCCTCTTAGGGGCGTAAGGGTCGTTGTTTAAATAATAAAGTAAATGCAAGTTTCAACGGAGTTAAAATTATATTAGTATAAAACTTGCACACCCTTATAACAAAACGAGGTTTAACTCTATGGTCACGGTTTAAATCTATTGTTTATGGACCAGGATTATCATTAAACCTCATAGTCTTTCCATTAGGGGTCGTAGCAGAACAGGTTCTTTTTCAGCATCGTTGACCGGTGATTAAGTCGGTTTTCGCAAACTTGTTACAGCGACGGACAAAAAGCGTTCTGTAAACAACGTGCAACTTTGATACAGCGCTGAAAGACACTGAACGCAGAGTCGCCAAACTGCGACACCATTGACGCAGTTGAAAGAAAGAAATATTGGTTTATTTGTAACAGAATGTCAGAAACTCGTGCCTACAAAAGGATAATTAACTCAAATAGTAAAAACAAAATACACACATCAAAAGTGTCTAGGGATCAACATATATTTTTGCAATAACTTTTCTCCTGATTGATATTAATTAAAATTTTCTTTAAGGATTCATCAAATAAAGTGTTTTCGTTTATCACAGTAACGATAAACCAAGTCACCTTTGCATTAATAAAGAAATTTGCCATTTTCCTAATAAAGGGATTTTTGACATTTGAACCACTAACACAAAAGTTCGAAAAAAAGACTGAAATAACAGTTTTCTTTAAAATTTTATTGGGTAACTTAAACAATTAATAATCCGTGTTTCTACCGCGAACACTAACAACACAAGAACATCGGTTTGGCATACTCAAAATGAGTTCATCCAAATCACGCTGTGGAATGGCCGCCCATGTTCGTTGCAACAACAAAAAAAGGTCTTCTTGCGACTGGATACCCTCCATATTCGGCAGAGCTCTTCTCTGTAGCATATCCCATGCATGCTCAATCGGGTTCAAGTCTGGCGACTGAGCAGGCCAGGGCAGGACATTGATGTTAGCTGCGGCGAGAGTCTGTCTTACAACTCTTGCGGTGTGCGGTCGTGCATTATCATGCATTAACTGAAATAAGGGACCGATTTGCACTTGTAGAGGAACGATGACGTCTGATACAATCGTCTCAGCATAAATTTGAGCGTTGAGGTTGCCTCTGATCCAAATCAACTCAGTTCTTCCGCCGATCCAAATACCCGCCCATACCATGATGGTTCCACCACTATAATGATGGACTTCCTGGCAGGATTTTAATCGCTGTTGGCGTCCAGGGGTTCTCCAGTGTCGTATACGTCTTGTATCCGGTCTCATACCAAAACGAGACTCATCAGAAAAGCACACGAAACGCCATTGTTCTTCTGCCCAATTTCTGTGTTCAAGAGCCCATTGATATCGAATCCTACGATTGTGCATTGCTATAGGTGGTACCCGTAGCGGTCTTCGGGAATGAAGGTTCACTTCATGCAAGCGGTTTCTGACTGTTTGGTCGCTAATTAAGTGCCCTGAAGAGTGATGAAGCCTCACGGCTAACATCATGGCGGTTATTGTTGGAGCTCTTCGAGTTAAGATTTGAATGTATCGGTCTTGTCTCCGTGTGGTGCAGCGATACCGTCCTCCATGGCGCTCAGCCACGGTACCAGTGCTTCGGTAACGTGTCCAAAGTCGACTGATAACACTCTGACTTGTATTCAGAGCTAAAGCCACAGTACGTTGCCGGGAACCAGCTTCTATCATTCCCACGGCTCTGAGCATTTCTTCCCTGCTTAAATGACGTCGCCGCTCCATAATAACGTTGGTTTTAATCAGTAGTAGGGAAACAGTAGCACTAATAATGTCTTCAATGCGTTGTATGTTTTTATAGGGAAAATATTGACAGCTGATTTTCATCTTTTACTCGAATTTGATTCACAGTTCCTGATTCAAATTATGAAATGCACCAAAAAGGATCCATATAAATTTATAAAATCATAAATTTATTACAAAGCCACATCTCAATCTCAAGATATCCGCATAAAAATGCTTGATCCCTAGACACTTTTGATGTGTGTAGATCTATAATCACGAGTACACACGGCTACACATCTTAGAGCAACGCGGCCTACCGGTACTGCTCTAAGCTACACATCAAGCTATACATTTCCAGTTTTAGCTGACCTCGCATTGTATAGGATTTTCTTACAACCAGAAGTCAGCTTATACTGGTTTTATATAGCTTGATGTGTACTGTGTAGCCGTGTGTACAAAACAGCCATTCACCGTGACAACTTTGGTAAACTGAGCTGCATGGGCTGCACCTAAGTTGTCACGGTGAAGTTTTTACAGAATAATTGGCATACAGCTGGACGTTGTGACCATGACAAGAAGGGCTGCAAAATCACCTATCGACGATTATAAAAATAGCAAGTCTTACAAGGATCCTAAGATATGATCAGCCACTTCAAACCACATGCAACAAAGTACTAACGAGTCAGCATTATCCAGACACTCGACATCCGATTTCTAAAGTATCCGATTTCCTACAGACTTCCCCAAAATCGGAGATCAAATCGGAAGCATCCGGCGGAAGTGATCCCCTTGAATCCACCCCACCCCTCAGTAGTTTTTTTCTATTTCCGAATCAAAAGCACCTGGTTTTACGGAGAGCTTCGTTTCCCTCACTTTGACGTAACATCTGTTTTCAGACTAAACTTATTTAAATAAAAATTAGTTTTGCACAAAAGGTTTCTCAGATAAGGGGCTTACAAGAGGTAAACGCAAAAAACGCATGTTTTAGAAACAATAAAAGTATATGATCGACTACAGTAAACAAAATCAGAAAAATATATGATATTCTTCAGGATATATGCTAGGTAGATAGTGTGTTGAAAACATAATATAACTAATTTGATACGATAGTAAAAAATCATGAAAATACCTCTAAAAACTTTTTTTTTACAATAAAAACCACACCAATATACATAAAATCATTGTGATTTTTAGTCAGATTATTCTAAAAGCAACATACTGAAGCACCAGTTTTTTAATTTTTTAGTCCAATTTTTTTTTTTTGTAAATAGATAATTGCTTCCTATTTTACAATAAATTACCAGCGTTGTGTCATCGCGCTTTTCTTTATTTTCTATGCAGTCCGACAAAGACCGCGCTTAAGGTAAATTAATCGCCTTAACAAAGTATTGAGTAATGTTTTTAGAATTTCACTAATTTTCCAGAATAAACCCTAGCATAGCATAACCAGCCTATAATGTTCCCACTGCTGGGACACAGGCCTCCTCTCTGTGAGAGGGAGTGGGCTGTGATCCACCACGCGGGCCCAGTGCGGGTTGGTAGATGTCACATGTCTTCGAATTTTTGGTTCTGGGACATGCCGGTTTTCTCACGATGTTATCCTTCACCGTTTTGAGAGCAGTGGTGACAAAATAAATTACTCAAAGTAAAGTGCCTGCTTCGTTTCGAACCTGTAAATGGTATAATTGAAATAAATGATCAAAATTTTTTTTTTCGACTTCCTTTACCGCCGAACAAAACCAAAAAAAGCAAGACTAGGTTCTATTCTAGATCTAGACCAGGATTGACGTCAAACGGGCCTATAGTTAGCCAGAGATTGCACCAGGAAGATTTGATGACGCAGGCTGTGACATTTGCGCTAGCGCATAAAGCGTTGCGTTGAATTTATTGGCTTTGGTTTTTTTTTTTCTATAGCTTTCTGCGCCTGTGGCTGCTTTGCACCTGGTTTTATTAGATATAAAATAGATTGTACAGTTTAATTGTACAGTTTTTTTTTTACTTGTATGCATATAAATATGACATCTAATCCTATCTCCCTCTTTCTATCGCCATCCCATTCTCGTCAAGGTCCACTACCCATCCTAACATGTCCTAAAAAGGAAAATCTAACACCGTGACACCCCTGAACACGTAACAGCCCTAAGAGCGGAGATCCACGCCACTGCGCCGGCGCATCCGGTAGTAGAGGAAATCTAATAATTACTAGTGGAGTGGATAGTTATTTTGTAAGATCCTTAGGTTATTACGATTTCAATATCCGTGGTTTTTGAGTAGAATAGAATATTCTTTTATTATACAGGGTGTCCCGTAAGTCGACGTCAAGCCGGAATCGAGTAATATAAATAGGCCAAGTCATAATAGTTATCAGAAAAATATAAATTTGAACCAGGGCCGGACGCGAGAGGTATCGTCAGTGAGCGGAGTTCTCGCAGCTGAATTTTGGGCCAAAGACGTTGAACTTTGAAATCGATATGAGAAAAAGATTTACTGATTAATTCCGTTGCAGGTGTTCTAGTTTCCAAGACACTTCAATTATTTCTCCCGGACTCATCGAGCTTTATTGTCTCGCTTTTCTGATGTTTCTTACAGGAGTTGCAATGGTTGGGACATAATGTGGAGGCCTTGTCCCAAAGCCTTATGCACCGGTTAGTTGCCTGAGGCTCGACAAACAACTGTTTTTGATTCCTCGTACGTCATCATGGCGAATGCCGAATGGTCAACAAAATTTTACACAATGAAGGTGCAGTGACGTCCATTCTGATTGTCTACTGATAAAAGGAATGTGCGTGCCATAAACAATGCATTCTATGACGTTCTTGACGTCATTTTCGACCACTGGCATGTAAATCGGAAGTAGTAGGTATTGATTATATGTAGACGCACGAATTTTGGCTTGTATCCCAGCACCGTGATTTCGTAACATGTCATTCTCAATCTGAATCATTTTGACGGATATTGATTATCCATTGCTTCATATGTTCGAAAAATTTGTCTGCTCAACGACGTAAAACTGTTAGTATTTTATGCAATTACCCCGCAGGATGGGCCGTATTTTACGACGTACGGCATTTCATACAAATTTACAAGCCCTTGTTTTTCGAAATGAATTAACCGATTTTAATTAAACTTCGTACGCATAAACAGGATAAAAATAGTGTTCCAGCCAAATTAGACCGATTTTAAATTTTCCATAGTAACAGAGATTTCTAGTTATCTTTTTTTTTTAAATAAGACATTTCGAAAATGTTCTTTACTAACTTTTTAGACCTTTGTATCCTGCTTATGCGTATGAAGTTTCATTAAAATCGGTTCATTCATTTCGAAAAACAAAGGCTTGAAAGTTTGTACGATTACAAGTTCGTACTTATAGTATTATCCAGTAACTGGGTTGTGGATGTCATATAGGCAATCGCTCCACGTAAAACACTGTTATTCAGCTGCATCCGGTTAGACTGGAAGCCGACCCTAACATGGTGATGGTTGGCAAAAGGCCCCGCAGATGATGACTTCTCTATTAAATTAGTCGTCGTGTAAAAATCATCTTGAATCTGCCTCAGAAAAAATGGATGCGGGCAGTCACGAGGTTTATATTTATAGATTTGTTATTAAAACAAAATGATGTAACGCAGATATTAAAAGATTCGATGCATAGGTTCATTGTACTTACTGGCATCATACACAGTCGATTTCTTGTAGGTAGGTAGGTATGTGCCACAGATATATAAATACAGTAATTTATCTGTGGTATGTGCAGAGCAATTAGTTAGGCTCCAAATATTAAGTAACTAGCTTCTTCTCGCGACTTCATCCGCGTGAATTTTCTTGTACATCGCTATTACTTCATTTTTAGCGTTTTTTCAGACATTTTATTCTTTTTACTCGTTTCAATATCTGCCTAGCCTTTTCCCAACTACGTTGGGGTCGGCTTCCAGTCTAACAGAATGCAGCTGAATACCGGTATTTTACATGGAGCAACGAATAGAGAAGTATGGAAGAAAATTAAATGTTGCGGCGACCCCAAATTAATTGGGATATGTGCAGGAGAATGATGATTTAAGACAATTAAATATCTTTCAAAATCTATTGGCTATAATGTTAAAATCCATCGCAAAATTATCTTGTAAAAGGATAAGGCCATAATTTCGTAATATCGAGACAAAATTGGATCAAAGATGGCCGCCATCCCCAGGGGCCGTATTCGATTTATTTTTAATAAGGGTGCAGATGCTGTGTTGCTTACACCCCCGTTGTTTGCGAAAATCCTATTATCTATGTATTATCTTCAGTTGAGGTGTTTGAAGACCTAAATATTCCGTTTTTACTACCTGTGTATTTGTGGAATAAAATATCTAGTCGATGCTAAGGCTTCCTAATCCGATTTCCAGCACTTTTTTGTGCTCTGATTCCGATTCTGCCGAAAAACCAATGTGAAGGATTATAGAATCATAGCGATTTGCTTAATATAAGTACATACTGATTCCATGGATAGAAAAATGTTAACCATAGCCATAGAGCCGTAACCATAGGCTGTCAAAAACAATTGAACTGCAAAATGGCGGCAATAATAGAAACAGAAACAAATTCGAACTTAATGTTCGAATTTGTTTCTGTTTCTATTATTGCCGAACATGATTAAAACTCAATAAACATTCCACAATTTAAAATTAAAAACATAACATTCGAAATACGAAATCAATTAAAGCCCAATAAAATCGGGACCGTTTCCGATTCCGAGTGGAACTAACTGGATAATTGAATTAAGAAAGAAAAAAACCGGAGCATGGAAATTGACGCTCGGCCTGTCCGTCATGCTCTGTGGTCATGCTGGATAAGTCTGTAGGTCTATGACCTGGCTGAGTTCCTTCATGTCGTGGCTTATTGCGATGTTTAGAAAAAAGAACATGACTTAGATTGTATGAAATTCCTTTGCGGAAAGAGATATCCTAAGGTAGATTCGCGTTTTTTTTTAACTTCAACGACTTTTTGTTTATTTATGGTAATTTTTACTGGCCGTTGATTGGCTTGCTATGTAATAGTGATTGTTTCAATGATTGAACGCAGTTTTTATGTTTATTGCATTGATATTTTTTATCTTTGGGAAATGGAATGTGATTAAAAATGGCTGCAGTTCTTATATTTTGTCTGCTGTTAAGATGAAGATTTACATAACACTAGCTGACCCCCGGCCACGCGTTGCTGTGGCTAACGTTTTTGTCATATTTTTTTTAACTGAACACGGTGTACAAATTTGATTAAAATCGGTTAAGTTGTTTAGAAGTCCATCGCGGACAAACATCGTGCAGCCTTTAATGTTCGCACTGCTGGGACACAGGCTTCCTCTCTGTGAGATGAAGATTTACTGTACTAAATAAAAAATAAATAAAAAAAAAACATAAAAACCACAAAACTTGTGTTTGCAGGGTCAACATGGTTTGGAAGGAAGTAGGGGAGGCCTTTACGCAGCAGTGGCACAAAATGGCGCTCACAAAAAAAAAAGAACAACAGACCACGGATTAGTTAATCCAAAAGTCAGCCATTACAGCTTCATACACCACTAAAAACCAGATAAACCTATTGCCATAATATTCCATAATAATGCTCTGAAAAACTTTCGTTACTATCTACATTCTCATTCACACACTACATCCATCCCTTTCTCCCATCACGCTACACTGCAGAGCATGCGTTCAGTTCGTCACGCTACGTGATCACAGCCGACACACGCGAATGAAATCTATGGCAATATACCACACTGTAAGGTAACAGTTAGATTATTACTTACTTATAATGTTGGTGAACATAAATTACCATAAACATGGCATATTGAATTCGAGCAAAATTCCCCAACTCTTGCTCGAGCCAGCCCGCGCTGCTGAGCCTGTAGCTTTAAATTCGTACCTAAATAATTCCTATCCAGCCGGTCCCTTGCTGCCCTCTTCAAGTTTTTTTAGCCCTGGCTGGAGGCCTTAATTTATTGAGGCAACCACAGACGACGACCTCCTAGGTTAAAAAGAGAGATGCCAATCCAAAAAAAAAAAACGAGCAAAATTTCGGCTTTGTAGAACGTCGAGCTGTCACTAAAAATGACAGTCTCTTTCTGATGCTCAATGAGTCATACACACCCGCACATTAATTGCGTAACACTTTTAATTATAATCTGAATAATTTTGGAGGATATTGATAAACCATTGCTTCATGTGTTCGAAAAATTTGTCAGCGCAACAACGTAAATAACGCAATGAATATTGTTTACAAATGTTTATTAATCTACAAATATATTCTAATACAAGGCGTTACTGTCGTCGTATAATTATAGTTGACGATCACACGGCAAAATTCATAGACACTTGACAGCTTTAGCGAAAATTTTTAAACACCATAATTAATATTATAATACGCTCTGGGTCCGCGTGGTAGATTATGGTCCACCCCCTCTCACAGACAGGAGGCCGCAGTGGCAACGAAGTACGTTGCTTATTATGCTTGAAATTGAAAAGACCATCGCAACGAAAAAAAAAAACAAGGTTTCTACTTAGGTGACCAAAACGAATATGACCAAAATTAGCTTGCAATAAGGGAAACTGGATAGAAGCTCATATTAAAACATTACGACTAGGTACACACTAACCCTCCAATTTTAAACGACGCGGGGGCGGCCATCTTTGAAAATAAACAATATCTACGTGGGGCATAGACTATAGAGTGCAGACGAAGTACAAATGTGGTACAGATGGCTTAGTTCCACGGGGATTTCTTGCGGTCCCTTTATTTTGTGTTGAATTTATGTGGTTATATGTGTCACCATTCCCCCACAGAGAGAGTAAAGTGCAATTTAAGTGTGTTTTAAAGATACACTACGCAGTGACACATGACAGTTTTTGTTTTGATGTATTTTTGAACTTCGAAAGAGATATTATTAATATTATTATCTGAAATTGAATAAGGGCAAATTTCATCAAAATAAATCTTATCCTGTGAATAAATTTTGAATTTTTGACAGTTTTTCCATACCAGAACTGTCAAACGTAAATTTTATAGATAAAAGATATCTGACTTTGGTAAAATCAGCCCTAAACCATATACATACATAACGATAGATGGACTGCGAAGTTGATATGGCTAGAAAGGAGGTGACTACCGAGATGACGACTGATAGAGAAGTATGGAAGAAAAAGTAATGATGCGCCGACCACAAATAAATTGGGGAGGGCAATGATGATGATACTCCGACTAAATCATCCACTAAACGAGAATGTAAACATTATTACATAATTTCTTTTAAATACTTGACTGACCCGTTGGTATCGTGGTTGCAAGCGCGACTGCTGAGCGTGGGGTAATGGTTTCGATTTCCGGGTCGGACAAAGTGTTATTGGGTTTTCCATTAGGAATTTCTTAGTAACAGTCCGGAGTTTGGAAGTTGGCAGTTTGATACCCCGTGCCTCAGAAGGTCCTGCGCCTGATCTCTCTCCGGTCGTGTCGGATTGGCGTCCCATCGGACTGTGAGAGTAAAGGAACAGAGTGAACCTGTGTTTACGGCGCACACACTTGTGCACTATAATATCTCCTGCGTACCTGGCTGATCATCGTTGAGATTGGCCACTGTGACCGAAATCAGTCGGGAGGCTATTATCTATATTCTCCAATGAAGAATAAAATTACTTAATTACTTTTTCCGATCTCAAATCACAAGTCACAACATACCTACAACAAGAAACGCCACAGCCTAACCAAAACAGTTACCTAACATGTCACTTCCGATTTAACAAGAGGATACACAAGCAAGACCACAGCGTAAAAAAACACAGCTTTCCCAACCGTATCGAGTAACGGATGAGGTGTGGTTGGTTATGGTAGGCGGGATGACCATCGACAACACCGGATGGTCACGGGTGGAAACAGAACCTGATATTATACATACAAGATGTTGAAAAATAAAAACAAAAAAAAATAACAGCCGCACGCTTCGATCGATCAGGTTAAGCTACGCTTGCCGCGGTTGGTCTGTGGACGGGTGACCATCTTTATATACCGAGCCCCCTCCGTGCCTCGGAAAACACGTTAAGCCGTTGGTCCCGGCTGTCATTCGCGGATCTTTGACAGTCGTTACTGGTAGTCAGAAGCCCGAAAGTCTGACAACCAGTCTTACCAAGGGGTATCATATTACCCAGTAACTGGGTTGTGGAGGTCAGATAGGCAGTCGCTCCATGGAAAATACTGGTATTGAGCTGCATCAGGTTAGACTGGCAGCCGACCCCAAAATAGTTGGGAAAGGGCTAGACAGATGATGATGAAATTCTAAAATAATGGTCCTTAATTGTTGAAGCTGTTAATACTTTGATCATAATTATGAAAAAATATGGAAAGTCCAAAAGTGCACGACTCATAATGCTTATTTGATCGAATAAACAACCATAGACTTTTTATTAATTATAATTAAACTACTTTGAATAAAAGAGCGATTTTCAATAGGGTTCCTCCCAAAGGTGAAACGAATCTACATAAAAAAAAAAAAACTCAATTAATAGATTTTTTCGGAAGCTACGATGTTTTAAGGTTTCACACTTGATTGACGGGATTTTTTTTTGAAATACTATGCAATGTTGTATAAGTTAAGTAGGTTATGTGCACTAGCAGGAGAATAACAATAGAAAAAGTTGCAAAATGGAGGCAATTTTTTTTTAATATTGTAAAGCACTCTAATGTTTCCAGTGAACGATTTTCGTTCACTGAATGTTTCGCATTATGAGTCGTGCAAAACACCGTTCACTAGGGCATGCTGAAATGTCTAAAAAAGGTGCAAAACGAATCTTCGACCTTTGTCGTTGTCAATCAAATTAGAACTAACGATCTTATATATTTAGACAATCTCACACACATAATTCTCAATCCCTTTAAGATTCTCATAGAACATACCGACTTTCCAACCTTTAAAGACTAATCATAATAAATTATAATTAATAGTATAATAAATCATAGATCAATTGGGTAACTCACAATGCGCACGCACAACGCTTTCCCACGGTTAATGATCTATAGATCATTTTTATCATCAAGCTTTTAGTACTGATGAAGTAAGAGTAAATGATGTACTTATAAGGAGTCTGCAAGATTTCAAGACAAACCATAGACCAACAATGATAGATGACATAAAATGACAAAAAAGGCGTCCTACATGTTTTATACGAGACAATGGCCCAGCATTGACCATCGTGTACAGCACAGTGACAGCCACCAAGAACTGGACTGCGTGTGAATCATCAAAAAAGTCACATAAGCTACCAAGAATAAGACCACACAAACGAGTTTTTAACAATTCCATTGAGAACTTGAAGTGGAATTTCTTACATGCCAAATCAAACTCTATTCTAGTGACATAAGACTGGGTTTTTGTTACATGATCAGTTTCTCATGGAACTACTATAGAGTTATTTTTTTAATTGTAATTGTAACCCAGTGTGTAAGGAGCTGTGTTGATGTCAAGCGTGAACTGATTCATTCGCGAGGTTCTTGAGATAAAAATCAATTCAAAGAGAATCAAAGTTAATAAGGAAACAGAGCGATACAGTAATTGTTTCTGAAAAAAGATTTAACGGACAGCTAGTCAAAAAAGGCAGTACAAATATTATTTTTCAGGCATTCACAATAATTGAAAACAATGAAAGTATCTGCTGAAATGCAGATGTTAATTCACTAGTAAAAATTTAAAGAAAGCTTCAAAACAGTCAAACTGAATAAAGCATTACAAGACAACAGTGAAATAAAATTTCATGAAGAAACCAGCATGTCGTAGACCAAAAATTCAAAGACATGTGACATCTACCAACCCGCTCTGGGCCCGCGTGATGAACTACGGCCCACTCCCTCTCACAGAGAGGAGGGCTGTGTCCCAGCAGTGGCAACATTATAGCCTGATTATGCAAAAGTCATTTATTGAAATTAGACTGAGAATCAGCACTATTCGAATTTTAAAATTACATAAGACAGTCCTTCAAAACGCCCTCCCTTCACCACTTCCTTTCGCTGGGAAGAAAGAAGTGGCGCAACAAACTCCTCAGCAGAAAGATTTGGAGCTTTGAAGGTATAGAAAAACACTTTTTACTGATTGATATTAGAAAAATTCTTAATATTTTCACCACTTCCTTTCGCTGGGAAGAAGAAGTGGCGCAACAAACTCCTCAGCAGAAAGATAAGGCCCGAGTCGCAGCAGTGGGAACATTATAGGCTATGTTTATGCTCCAGTCAGGTAGAGGGTTCTCACAATAGGTTTTATAATCCTGCAAGGATCTCTAAAACAGGTCAGGACGATGTCTATTATAACGGTGAAGTATTCTTATTCCCACGCCCGTGACTTTATTTTCGAGAGCCATCTTTGTTTTTCTTTATTTTTTCTCAATTTTATTACTTTTAATTTTACTTTCAATGGCAGTAATGATATGCTGTGGGAATTTAATTGAAGCTGGATTACGTTTAGTGTGATGATTGGTTTAGTTTTTGTCTTTATGTTTTACTAATGACGGTATCATCTGGGGCTTGTGGCTAAGTAATAACAGTCGCACGGGTCTTTAAGCTGCGCTGTCCGCGATTGGACCGTGGATGGGTGACCATCTTTACATATTAGGACTCCTCAGATGATGATGATGACGGATTCGTCTCCTGTATTGACACTGGCAGCTGATGCAGTATTAAATATTAGCAAAGTAGGGTAGTATCGGAGCTGATTGACCTGCAGGGTCCCAAAATATTTTAGTTCTTCAAGATAGAATTTGTTCTTCATCAAACCAAGATGATAACAGATATAACAGTCATCATCTGCCTAGCCTTTTCCCAACTATATTGGGGTCGGCTTCCAGTCTAACCGGATGCAGCTGAACACCGGTATTTTACATGGAGCGACTGCCTATCTGAGCTCCACAACCCAGTTACTGGGTAATACGATACCCCTTGATAAGACTAGTTGTCAGACCTTCGGACTTCTTCTTAGACGACCATCACGGTAATTCTAATTTGAACAACAAGCCAGGTTTTCTCATTGTATAGACAGCTATTACATTCAATTAGGTGCAACTGCATCTTGTCCCGTGTGACAGGATATATTCTTTTTTATACTTTTTTCACAATGCGTGGGAAGCTCACTCGTTGTGCCTATTTTCTTTTTTAACTTTACCGTTAAACGAACCTTAATTATTATGTCTGGGTGTACTGTTTATGGTGCTTTGCTTTTTTTTTTGTCGCTGGGTTTGCTCTATGCAATTTTAGTGTGGCCTGTTTCATAGGGTGTCATTATCTTTACAAGGGACCTGTTTGATATAGACGATATCATTATTGTTTCTTTTCGGTTTACAGCTAACTGTAATATAGAGACTGACTAGTTATTTTTAGTCTCTCTAAGGAGAATTTTAGTAAGTATTTATGTCGTCGAAGATCAGCAATCCAAATGTTTTATAATCCAATGCATTTGTTCTCTAATTTTTTTAAAATTGCTGAATGGACCTGCTCCTGACCTCTATCACGCCTGATGGAAAGCGATGGATGAGGTCTATGAACGCATTTTTTTTATGTGCTGTCCGAATTAATGTCTCAGCAATACAGGTCATATTAGATTAAAAACGAATCTAATACCTCCCAAATCAAACAAGGGATATGACGTACAAGACTGGGCAGTCCCTAATCCACTTTCACCGAAAACAATATCAATATATCGATACGAATGACAGATCGATACGAACGAAAGGTGAGGTTCCCACGGATCGTGTGACTGTGCGAGCGAGAGGCGCAAATGGAGCGAGACGGCAGATGTTGCGACACACACCGAGATAGTAATGCCGTGAATTCTGTAAGATGCGTAAAGTTAGGCAACCTTGTTACAGCCGTTTTGATTAGGGCTGTAAAAGTCGAGGAAGAAAAAGAAACGATGGACTGTGTGAAACATAATATTATGGCTAGAAAGGGGGTGACTATTGAGAAGACGGCTGATAGATGGGAGACGCAGTCATGCAACATCGACCACTATTAAATGTACCCAGGATTTTGTAATATCTTGATTTAATAAAAGAGTGTCTTTGGATTTTCTTGCCCGTTTTTCTCCATAGAGATCTACATTTTGGAATGTGCTACTACATTTTGGAATGTGCTAACTAGCTTCAACTATCTAACTGACAGACTCTTTGAAAATTCAAAAGTGCCTGTACTTAAATGGATTAATTGAAATAAATGTTTTGAGTTTGAATTGGGATAAGATCAAGAGGATGATGATAATTTTATAAATGAATTTGACATAAGTTTGATTCTAACTTTTGCAATCAGCACACCAATAGAGGACCAAAACATACAAAGCAAGCTATATAATAATAAACAACAACAAAACGTACCGTGTGAGAAAATTCCCTTATCCATTGACGATTAGCAAGTAAGTCAAACGGACATCTATAACAAGAATGCGACAATGGATACTAAACGGCTTAAAATGAGTCATTGTTGTTACTCATCGGACAACAGAATTAAAAGCGTGTATTGCTTTGTTTAAGGCTTGTAGTCTTACGTAGCCGTAGGCGTGTGAACTTGTAGATGATATCAGTTGAGGATAATTATAAAGGGGCTGAAGACAATTAAACACGGATAAAAACAAAGCAGGCAGATGTAAATGTTAGAGAAGAGGACGAGACAGATAAATAATTACATGATTTTGGTAAGCAGGTAGATGAACACGAAAAAGAGTATGAGGCAGGGAAAGGATTACATGATTTTAGGAGTTAATTTGTTGTTTCTGTGCTAAAGCCTGAAGAAGGATCTGTTTCTGCAGGCAATGAAGATGAGAATGATCAAAGATTCAGAACCGTTCTTGTGATGTAACATAATAAACAGTTTTCTTTCTACAAATTAAAAGATCTTACTATGCAGACTAGCAAGATTTGAATTAAAGTGTTTTTGGTTACTATTAGTTCGTACGAGGGAGAGTAGATTTTATGTAGAAATATACAGTACAACTTTACAATAAAATATTGTTAAACATATTACTTTATTTCATCATGTGCATATAATAACAACGTAGATATATTTCGCCATAATACAACCAACTCTTTCCCAAGTAGCAAAAGATTTTTTTTCTCAAATCCTCTCACGTATAGATCTCTGCTATAGATCACTGCGTGCCGTAGATCATTAGCTGCGGCCGCACCGCTCGTGATCCGAATTAAACACGAAGATGAACGAACGATGCGCTTGCGCCGACATTTTCATGTTTCTTAGTATTAAATGTTTTGTGGTGTGACTTTTTTGGCAGATTCGTTGTCGAACTGACCATTAGTATTTTTCCTCTACAAAACCCCGGGAATTAGGTAAGTAAAGTTCTCCTAATCAGGAAATCTCTTAGAAACCATTTATTCAAAATTAATAGCAGTAATATTTTAGGTACTCCATTAATTTGAACCCTTTTGTCATTAAAACCACAATATCAGATCGTTAGCCAAGTATAGTCTCTAAATTTAACCCAGACAGTTACTTTTAATAGTCCTTTTACAAAGCTAAGATGATAAACTTAATGCCAACTTAACTGCTACACAATTATACATATTCACCTGTCGTGTCTGAAGAGCACTACAATAGTCCAGTGAAAGGTGGCCCTCACACACCTGAATAACTTGTTTCCTTGACTCACCTTGCGTGGGATAGCAAGCAGCTGATAGCCTGATACAGATAGGCTGTACGGAACAACAACCCTTTGCCGATATAAAAAAAAGTAATTTGACGTTCTGCATATGAATACTCTGTGGCAAAGTTTTCTGAAAGAAGGAATAAGCCTTTTGCACAAAAAAAAAGAAACAAAAATTTCAAATTTCGATTTTTTCGACCGTGGGAATGGAAGCGTCAAATGAAAATACATTTTTATTTCTGCTTTCGTGGAAAACGTGTTCGAACAGATAAGGGCTTTATTTTTATGGACACAAAGTTCGTGTTTTGTTTTTGTAACTGCATTTCTTTTGTGGTAGCATTACCAAATTCTATTTGCGTTACGTACAGGCTAATGTTACCTTAGATGGACATTATACAGCACATTTTTGAATATCGCAAATGAATTCACGCTTTTGTCGAATCACTACAGAGTATTCACACACATTCTAATTACGTTTGTGAATATCGAATTTGAACTGTAAATTAGACGAATAAGGTGCATAATTGAATATTATGTAAGCATTCACAAGTTTGTTCAATGACTACAGAGTATGAATAGTAATAATTGTTAACGATTGTTCCCGCGTTTCCAAGATGGCGTCGTCGCTTCCGGGATATTAGAACTATATTTATAGAATATTTTATTACTTATTTGTTCTATAAATGGTATTGCAACTGTAAAATAATTAGCATTATAAAAAAAGATTTCTGTTTCTGCTAACCAAACCATTGTTAAAACAGAATAAAAAAGTTAGAAACTCATCAATGAAAAAAAAAAAAAGGGAATGGCCAAAATTTACTGAAGCACCCCAATTACCCGACAAAACAAAAAAAGTAATGAGTTTAAGACGCTTGTGTATGTATGTGTGTGGTCTATCTACAAAACTATAGTAACAGTATTAAAGGTAAGAGCGAGTTCACAGGTCGTGGGAGATGCTCGAGCTGTGTTCACAACTGGTCATGTACCTACCTGATGTAGTTTATGGTAGAGCCCATCTGTGACTCGACAACGGGAAAGTATAGAGAGGGTATTAGTTTTAACACTACGTGCTTTTCTTGATTGGTAAACATTCGTTTTTGGACATCTTAAACTACTTAAGACCATTTAAAGCCAAGGTCAAAAATTTCGGACCTGAAACCTGCGTAACACATTATCAATCACAATCTGAATAATTTTGAAGGATATTGCTACATCATTGCTTCATATGTCCAAAAAATTTATCTGCTCAACAACGTAAATAACGCAATGAACGTTGTTGAAAGCCATTGCTATTTTTAGTGTGATAAGTAGTTACTCCGCTAGATCGCTCCCTATTACATGGGACTTATAACTAGCGAATTATTGGTGTACCATCTCTGCCGAGCTCTTAGGGGAGCAATACAGGGCGTGATGGAGAAGAAAGTATGAAGTTTTTATGGTGTATTACAGTTTAAGAGTACGTAGAAAAGGTTTGGATAGTAAAACCTAGAAGCTTTCACTACTACACTATCAAATTCGTTCCAACAACTTGTTTTTTGTTAGATGCAGCTAAAACTGCAAATTCTAATTAAAAAGAAACCATGAAGATATGAGAAGCAGGAATAGAAACTAGTAAGGACCAGGAATATATAAAACGAAGAAGGTTCTATCAAAATCTTGAACCATTGCACTTCCGACTGCTTGCAAGGTTTTTAGAACAAAATTCAATGACGATATGAATCTTTAAGTATAGAAAGTACTAGGACTATATGAAATGAAGGAGGTATGATCACAATAACTAGCCAATAGGGCCTTGAAACTACATTAGATAGACAATAAAACCAAGGTTCCTAGAACAAAAATCAATGAAATTATGGATCTTCGATTATGGTAAAGTACTAGGGCTACAGTAAACGAAGGAGGTATCATGAAGTCACAAACTCACAATAGCTTACCAATACCAACTAAGCCGGCAGACGTTCGTACGGACGAAAAAATATCGCGGCGGGCGTTTTCGCGCACTGGATTTTCAACGCACTGCTTAGCGCCGAGAGTAGAAAATCTAACAGTGCGGTTCTTTGACGCGCTAGGATGCGCTCTGTTGTATTCTCAACGCTCGGCTGAACACCGAGAGTTGACAATCTAGTGCACGAAAAAATCCCGCCGCTATATTTTGCGATCGTTGGCTATAATAGTGGTCGTCAGGATCATGAGCTACTTTAGATAGATGATATTAAATGAGGGTTACTAGAACAAAAGTAATGAAACATTGGATCCTCACGAATAAAAGTACCAGGGCTACATAAATCAAAAGGAGGTTTAATGTACGAAATCACAATAAAACCCAGTAGGTCGACAGTCACGGTACAAGATGGTACAGTAACATTGCTTGCAAGAAGGCCATCATCGATTTGTTGAACTTGAAAAAAAATCCGTTACTTAACTGTTTCAAGTTTTTAACGAGATTTATTTCTTATTTCCATTACAAATTCATTGAGGATGAGGAAGCTATTTTGATAGCGGCGATTCTATGAATGAGAAGTTTTTTGTGTGAATGTTAGAAGGGGGACAACATTTGGAGCAGACGAGTCCTTGAATGGAGGACGGAAATCGGCGAGCGTAGCTCGGGACCCCAACAAGATAAAATAGAAGGGAATCAGCTGGAAGCTATGTCTGGAGGAGGTCTTTGTCCAGCAGTGGACGTCTTCGACTGAGATGAAGATGCTGTCTTAAATTAGAAGCTCATTTAAGGAGCCCGTGGGTAGTATATGTGTCTCTCTACTCAAAATACAGGGGCCAAAATTATCATTTCCATCTTTGAAAGATGAAAATTTGAAACTATCTGCCAGATCTACAGTAGCGCCATTTTCCCAAACATAAATAAAAGGTAAACAAATTCAAATTTCAAATATTCCGAGCGCTTTTCGGAGCGGTTCGGCTGGGTAAACATTCCCGACGATGTTTTCTCACGATCATTAGTGAACGATTTCGGCTGTATTCGGCCGCGCTTGGCGTTCGGTCGGACACCTTCGTAACATTTTATGTTTATAATACTGAATTGTAAATGAGGTTTTAATTGGATGTCATCATTTTTGAATTTGGAATTCGGTCGGTCGGGATCGTTGTATTTGTATATTGATTTTTGGAGATTATCATTTTTAAGTAGAGACCATTTCCAGCATAAGCTGACTTCTCATTGTACGAAAAACCAATGCAAGGTCAGCTAAAACTGTAAATGTAGCTTGTAAAGTCGCCATGTGTACCAAGTAGGTACAGAATCAAATTCTTTGTCACCTAACTTTGAATACAATGTCATTTTCAATTAAACAAACCAGACATTTCTTTCTTTTTATTTCAAGGAATTTTTTTTTTCATTGATTTCTCCTTCCAAGATGTCATCAATTTCCTTAATAATTTACGCTTTTATACTGGCAGCAGCTGATACGATTTCTTTCTTTGCCAAAACATCACCTTCTCTACCCAGAAACTGGCATGGGCCCGAGACTGTCCCATAAAAACCCCGTACAATTGCGTCCACCTTTAGTACTACAAAAACCCGCATCTAATATCAGGACTCACCTGGATATCATCTGTTGTATCGTTCTCCTTATCTTTCTCACAAAGAAGTGCATCTCGCATCTCGTTCTTGAATTCAACGGTTAAAACCAGCTGTTTATGAGTTTTTTCGCTGTAATTTATTGACTATCGATATTTGAAGTTATTGGAGTATATTAGACATTTTTTATGGAGCTCAATCAAAAGAATATGACGAAAAAAAGCTAGGTTTTATAATGAGGAAATCCTCTAATAAACGACTTTAATCATGTCCTGATGAGGTCTGGACTTCAGAACCAATCTTTACTTACATTAGATAAATCAAAAGTCGATGTAAAATACTGGTATTCAGCTGCATCCAGTTAGTCTGGAAGCCGACCCCAACATAGTTGGAAAAAGGGTTGGCAGATGAATGCAAATTATGACATAAATAAGGGACCATAACTCCTTTATATTCTAACGCTTGCTCGCTTGGTCTTACCAGATTTCATTTATCTGTATCTTATGGCTACTATCATAATTTTAGCAACCTCATTCAAGGGCAGAATTTCACGGCTTCCGAAAAGTTATAAATTAGGCCTCCAGCCAGGGCTTTTTTTTAACGAAGCTATGCTACAAATTGTAGCTATTCTTTTCGTTCTATCCTTCAGGTTACGTGCAAAATTGCAATGCGTCCTTTTTTAAATGCACACAAAGGCCTTCGAAAGGTCGGCGTTGAAAAAAAAGATATAAAATCGACCAGCTGTTCTTAAATGTTGCATAGAAAATGAAACGATGTAAGTAAGCAGCTGACTATTAGCAATCGCAGGGTTGGCAACTGAACAACAATAAAATAAGACGAAAAAGGTCCTAGTCGATTTTTTTTTTTCTAGAAATGACCAAAAATAATTTCTTTTAGAAATCAGTCTATAATAATTTCTCAGCAGTTTTATATTATACTCGTAATATCAGAGTAAAAGACCATTATTTCTATTAAAATTGCACTAGCTGAAAAAACTGAAGACTTGCTTTGTGGTGAGAAAACAAAACAAAACGATAAAATTCGATTGACGTAAGAATAATTAAAAACGACCCACGCGTTTGGTCTCTAGAACGCCGCAAAGGAACAAACATTCATACATTAATATCTGATAAACACTACTCTCCTTTGCGTTGCGCAGTCGGGTAAAAACGATATTCAAGAATCAAGATTCAGCACAAAACAAAAAAAAAAAACAATAACAACAGAAAAAGCCATTGCCAACACAGACATAATTATCTATTAAGCTTCTTTTTCTAATTAAGGGATATCGAAAGATGCTATTATCACTACTGTCTTCTGACCTCAACAATTAAGATATTATTTGGGGATACCCGTATATATATTTGGACTCTCGCAAGTCACACTGATATGGTAAGTAGTAACAGCGTCACTAAAATACCCAAAAATATTTATCCTCATTACTTCGTCGGACTCTCCTATCTAATTTTATCATTGCTTCTGGCTTCTTATCCCAAAAACAACTACATCTATTTTCCTACAAAATCAGAAAAAAAAAAACATCCAAAAATAATCCACTGCCACCCCTAACAATTGCGCCGGGCGGCGCACGCCACCAAGATCCCGTTGCGAAACAGCTGTTGTAGTTTGTAAATAAGAGTGAAAGAAACGCCAGATACAAGTTCTGTGAGCTAGAGCGAGATGGATACAGGACATATGCACCGGGCGATAACGAGAGCTTCCGAATGATAGGTAGGTACATAAAATTTACCCAACTGAGCAAACTTAAAATGATAGTGTGTGTTTTTCGGAAAATATTTGTCATACTAGGTGGGTGTAATCTTTGAGCACACGCAGCTTTTTAGGATCTTACACCTGGCTTCAATACTCGTGTCTTTTTTTTTTAAATGGTTTAAGACGGCTTCACGATTACTGAAAATGCTTGACAAGTCCACTCAAATTTGTATCGTTCTTTCCTCAAAAGACCATTTCATACACTAATCTACATGGTCCACAGATCAAGATTATGTTTAGACTTTAAAAGAAAATGACCTTTGAGTTTGATTCGGCATTTCTTATCTGAGTAATCGGAAACGAAACACCGACCTCATCCAGTCTTTATGAGTGACTTGTAAAAGTGTTTGTACAAAATTACAGAAATAAAATAATTTATCAATGGTCCAGGCTGTACTTGAATGTACGAGGGGAACACCCTGGACACACAACAGAACCGTTTCTTTTGGCAAATATTTACCACCTAAGCCTAACATGCATGCAATAAAGAATTGAGTATTGAGTATTACATGACCTAAAACGCGGTCACTATCGGACTGCATAGAAAAGAAAGAGATGCGCGATGACACAACGCTGGTAATTTATTGCAAAATATGAAACAATCATCTATTGTTGATTTATCAAACACCAAACAAATAAAAACCGTAGACTAAAATTCGGGGAATTAAATTGTCTTTTATATGGTGAAAGTTTTATGAAAATACACCCGATAGTGTTTGCGTGATTATCGTTTTTACTTTTTATGTCCGCGGTAGACATTACTTTACAAATTAATTACACTATGTTAAAAAAATATAATTGCAAATATTCACATATCAAATTACGAAGCAAATGGTCTAGTATAACATTTTTTTTTTTCAAAGAAATCAGTCCGATCGATTAGACGTGATGTTGAATTTAAAATCATTAGAAGTCGTATATCTGCGCCTTAACTAACAGCTTGCTGACTAGCATATATTGAAGAGTTATATCACAGGTCACAGCATGAGTTGTTCTTGGTTGTTCTCATATAATTCAGATTCTATGCGAAAGTAGAATAAATATCTAGGAAAATCTTGATGCCTGCCAAATAGTGATAGGCTATCAGGCACATGACAGGTCAGTTATAAATAGATAATAAAATAAAATGCTGTGGGAATTTTATAAAACGGACGGGATATGATAAGCTCTTTCCGTTAAAAAAATATTATGAACAATTATTTTTTATTCGGATCTAATATAAGAAGTTTATTAGACTATTGCTCGTGGTAAGCTTCTGGGTCCATTTGCCGAGAAACAGTGAAGCTAAGACCAAATAAAAACCAAGACCGAGCGCTGAGAACGATACAGTGAAGCATGCCAAAACTACATCTCCGCTCTGTGCTTACACGCTCACACGCACACATTTACAATCAAACTACACCTCACTAAGTACACACATGTTTACGAAACCGACTTCACTTCACTGTTGACAGCCCTGTCTTGGTTTTTTATTGGTCTGAGCAGTGAAGGACCTAACCCCGGAAACCACAGAGGTGCTAACGAATCACATAACTTCAACTTTCAAATCAATATTTATTCTTCATTTTTACTTCCTTTTATTTCGTGGCCAAATAATAACAGACGCAAGTATCGAGCAAAGGTTAAGTTAGGCTTACCGCAGTCGATTCGTGGATAGACCATTCATTAGTTATCGAGACCCCTGCGTGCCTTGGAAAGCTCGCCAATCAGTTGGTTCCAGCTATCATTCATAGACCTTTGACTTTCGTTACGGGTAGTCAAAAGCACAAAAGTCTGACAACCCGTCTTACCAAGAAATACCGTGATACCCAGTAACTGGGTTGTGGAAGTCAGCTAGACAGTCGCTCCATGTCAAATACTGGTATTCAGCTGCATCCAGAGACTGGAAGTCGACCCCAACATAGTTGGGCAAAGGCTAGGCCGATTGAGACTCCCTTTCAATTCAAAAACCTTTATACATCGGCTTCCAGTCAAAGCCATCGTCAAAATAATCATACTTTTCAAGCCCGCGTTACAACTAAAGGTAATTTCGTTACAAAAAAAAAAAGGACTATACGTCACGATCTCCTCAGTAAGGTGTAATTTCGACCACACGTAGTAATCACGACTCCGAACACTCATGCAGGAAGCAATGAGGGCGGGTAGAACAAAGGACTAGAAAAAAAAATGGCGGCCAGTGTCAAAAGCAGTTTGTTAAAGTGTTAGGTTGTTATTAACACGATTTGTGAAGAAAAAGGGGTCTTTACAATCGTGACAAAATAAGTTATGTGTAAAGTTATCTATCTACTTTGTATAATAAAACTGAAGAGTTTTTTTTTTTATTTGAACGCGCTAATCTCGGTAACTAATCGCGGAACTAGCAGTCGGATTAGCGAAATTAGTTTTGCATTTGATAGCATAAAAAAAACTACTATACGGCAATAAGATAAAAGTTAAAAAGAACGCTGAGCAAAAACGAAGTAATAAAGCGCTGGCAGGTGATGCGATGCGACGCGGACGGGGTGGGTCGGGAGAACAGGAAAATCAACGAGGACGAAGTCACGGGCAGAAGATAGTAAAGAAAAAAAAAATTTCAAGTCGTATAATGAGGTCCTACACTAAAACTATCCTTTCCAAAAGAGGTATCTGTTGGTCGTCTAATGTCTTTGGGGAAAACCCAGACACGTCATGTTCAAAGTTAAACAAAAACAATTTGGCGAACAATGGTTTAATGACATCGCACCAGATGTTTTCGAGTTCCGACACGGTGTTCCGTCTTTAGTTCCTAAACCTGGCGATGGCCCTTATTTCCGGAAAGGACCAATTTATTTAACAAAAAGACCAGATGTGTTAGTCTAAAGTCGAAGTGTACCTACGCCAGATGTCCATTTTTTTTTCTTGCCCTTGGGAGCTTTGAACGTGGTGTTTCGTAATTTTATGCTAAGCTTTATTTAAGACAATTAGGATAGGTTAACAACAGATGTTAATTTTTTTTTATTTGAGAGTACTTATTGTATTTTTTTTTACTTGGTGCATCGCCTTCACATCCAAGTACACTATAAAACAAAGTCGCCAAAATGTCTGTGCGCATAACTTCCGAACGACTGCACCAAATTGAATAATAATTTTTTTGTTGAGTTCGGTTTTGCCAGAACAAGGTTTGTATGATAGAAAATTTCGGAAATCCGAAAAAAAATACATCTGTGCGAAGCTGGGGCGGGCCGCAAAAGTACAATTATAAAAAAAAAATGTACACTTTAAAAGAGTAATGGTGGAGTTTCATGCCCCTTCTCCATACGAAACGAGGCACGGGGGGCGCCTAGAAACAATGCTATTTTCATGTAAACATTAATTGCGTTCTTTACGTTGATGAGCAGACAAATTTTTCGAAAATATGAAGCAGTGGATGCATGGAATGGAGCATTATCCTTCTAAATGATTCAGATTGTGATTGTTAGTGTTACGCAATTAGTGAGCTGTATCTTTTAAGACACTTAAGTTTCTTTTTTTCCTCAATTCGACCAAGAATTTGTCCCAGAACAATCAAAAACTGCTCTCAAATGTACATTTTCAAAACATTATGAAATTCATTACGAAAGAGATACCATTCTATATTTTTATAGAGGTCACATGAGCACTCATTGCATGTACCTACTCTCGTTTTACTTGATGTTGCTCAACAGTTTTAGTGTTCGCCATCTTTAAAGATCCAACCCAGTATTGTCCCACTGCAGAAACAGGCCTCCTCTGTCTTTTCCTACAGAGACGGCATGAGCACTGATCCACCATTGATATCCAAGGTTGGCGATTTCACACTTAACACGTTGAACGCCAAGCAACTTATTTAAAATATTTAAAAATATTTTTTTTTTTGTAATTAGGTATAGTAGGTAGGCTAAAAGTCAGAAAGAACGCTGAGCGAAAACAAAGTAATAGTGCGGGCAGGCGATGCGATGCGACGCAGTGGGTCGGGGGAACAATACATTTCACGGGGACTAAGTCGGGGGCTACCGATCCGAATGGTGGCCAAGGTTCGGCCAAAGAAACTATCGCCGTCCAAAAGCACGCTCGGTTGACGATATCGTCAAAGTCGCGGGAAACACCTGGATGAGAGACGCACAGAACAGTGAAGTGTGGCAGAAGAAAGGGGGGTGGCCTGTACCGAGCAGTGGGTGATTCCGGGCTGAAATGATGATGATGAAGTCGGGAGCAAAAGCTAAAAATAGTTTATAGAAATAAATATAGTGTTATTTCCTTGTTAATGAAAGTTAATTTGTTATTTTTAAATATTGCAACATAATTTGCGTTTTGAACTTTCCTGTTAGCAATCTCTTCATCATTTATAGGCGCCTAGTACCTACTTACTGTTAATTTCGAATATTTATTAATAACTATGTTATATTTCTATTGAGGAAAATAAAAATACTTAGGTTTTGTGACGCGAATTGACGTCTGATACTAATAATATTTTTTTTTTCTATTTACAAATTAATAGCAAGCAGTTACTCATTCCTAATCGTTGCTATGACCAAGGAAGGAAAACCACAATTAGGTAAGTAGGTATCTAAAATTATTGCAAAATTAATTAGTAAAAAAATTAAAAAAAAAGAAATATATAATACCTACATAAATAATATATTTTATTTTAATTTATTTTTTAATTGAATTATTGTATCTTAAATTATTATTATTAATTACAAAAAAAATTCTCGTTTTTATTAAATTCCTGAAATCCTGATTAAGTTCCCGTACCGAAAGAAATAGACTTATTTATAGTTTAAGGACAAAGGAATCATCATTCTCCTGATCTTATACCAATTTATGGAGCCGCCCTAGGCCGCGCCGGGCCTTTACCAAGCCGGACTGGGCCCGCGTGGTGGATTACGGCCCACTCCCTCTCACCGAGAGGAGGCCTGTGTCCCAGCATTGGGAACATTACACAATTATATTTTCCTTCCATACTTCTCTATCAGTCGTCATCTCGGTAGTCACCCCCTTTCTAACCTTGTTATCTTTCACAGAGTTCAGTCTTCCCCTACTCTTATAGCCATTCACAACTTTCCTCACGACATTTTCCTCTGACATGACCATACCTGTATTTTTTTAAATATATTTTTAGGACATTTATTGTTCCTTACATCGAAAAAAAAAATGCTTCCAATCGCCGACCTCCTCAGAGAAAGCGTGAGGAGATTGAAAAAAAAAATCCTTCACTGGCATGAGAAGATGCATTTGCCCTGCAGTTAGATAATTACTGTCTGAAAACTTACCTATATACATATTATCAAAACTACTCGCGACTACAAGCATACAAGTCATGTTGTCCTAAAAAATAATTACCTAAGACCATCCTTAATAAAAAATAAATATACACGTTGACTTGAGAACCTCCTCCGTTTTTTCGTCGGTTAAAAAGTGTGTGTTGAAGCAGAACTTTTGATGTTGTTTTATAAATATTTTTTTCTTTCTTTCTTCGTAAAATCTAGACCAAATTAGCCAAGGTGCAAAAGCAGGTGGCCAATAACAAAAAAAAAAAAAAAAAAACTTGATTATCGCCTCATTAACACGCAAGGCAGATGGCACGCGCTATACAAGTTTTTTTTAGTAAAAACATTTTTATCAAAGATAATTATTTTTGTTGGTGTGCAATTTTCATTGGGTGTTAGTTTTTTATTTTTTGAAAACTCATCAAATGACAGATGTTAAGCGTTATCGCTTACTTTTTCAAAAAAAAAAAAGAAAATATTAGTATAAATTATGTATACCTTATGTATACTGTTGACATACATACCTACATACCTAAAAACAATAAATTAATAAAAAATACTAAGACGAATCATTACGCCTCTGGTGAAAGGAAGAAGCAGATGATGGCAAGAAAATGATTTTTATATTAGCTAAGTAAAACTGCATAATCAGCCTATAATGTTCCCACTGCTGGGACACAGGCCTCCTCTCTATGAGAAGGAGTGGGCTGTAATCTACCAAGCAGGCCTAGTGCGGGTTGGTGGATGTCACAATTGTCATATCATCGAATTATTGGTTCAAGGACATGCCGGTTTCCTCACGATGTTTTCCTTCACCGTTTTGAGAGCAGTGCTGATGAAATAATTTACACAAAGTAAAGCGCCTGTCAGGTTTCGAACCTACGGACCTACAATTTCTAAGTCGCTGCCGTTTCCACGGCCACCACTGCTCATAACAATGAGCAAAACGTTTTTTGCTCATTCTGTCCGGCCATTTTTTGCTAATTTCAGCCGAGATTAGAATTGATATGACGCGATATGGTTCCAGACTTTTATGGCTTTATGAAAAATGTTGGCAAATAAGTATTTTTTTATAGGTCATGTGTACATTTACGTACGTTTCACATGTCATGATGAGCAGAGTTATCTAAGACAAACTAACGACCCTTTTTCGCACGGTACATTAATAAACACATAAATTCTCTAACTGATAGTGGAAAAAACCGCATCAAAATTCGTTAACAAAAACAATGCGGTCAGAAAGACATAAAAACATAGGTAGGTCATCATCATCTGCCTAGCCAATTCTCAACTATGTTGGGGTCGGCTTACAGTCTAACCGGATGTAGCTGAATATCAATATTTTACATGGAGCGACTGAAAAAAAATTTTTTTTTTCTTAAATAACTTTAGCCTAAGTTACTCTTTATTACATCAGCTATCTGCCAGTGAAAGTCTTGTCAAAATCGGTCCAGCCGTTTCAGAGCTTAGCCGGAACAAACAGACAGACACACAAAAAAAAATGTCGTTTTAGTATATGAACATTATGAACCGTGTATACATCCATATGAATTTAGTAAAAAACGTTATTTTAATATTACATACAGATACTTCCAGTTTTAATTATTTGTCCCGTGGCTAAATAATAACAGCCGCACAGGTCGATCGATCAGGTTAAGCTACGCTTGCCGCGGTTGGTCTGTGGATGGGTGACCATCTTTACATATCGAGACCCCTCCGTACTTCGGAAAGCACGTCAAGCCGTTGGTCCCGGCTGTCATTTGTGGATCTTTGACAGTCGTTACGGGTAGTCAGAAGCCCGAAAGCCTGACAACAGTCTTACCAAGGGGTATCGTATTACCCAGTAACTGGGTTGTGGCGGTCAGATAGACAGTCGCTCCATGTAAAATACTGGTCAGCTGCATCCGGTTAGACTGGAAGCCGACCCCAACATAGTTGGGAAAAGGCTAGGCAATGATGATGAGATGTGTAGAATACTTATAGATATTTTATGGCCAAAAAAGGCTCAAGTATAGGTATTAAATCTAACAAAAAGAACACTGTCATATATAATATTTAACTTACCTGTCCGTAACCGTTGCATAGCTGGATTCATTAATTCATTAGTTCTACGATATTTCGTCAAATATAATACAACAAAACACCCGATTTACGATCACCAGTTCACCACATTGAGCAAAGTCGGTTAAAAAACCCAAATGTTTTTTTTTCTAATGAGTAAAATTTGTAATGCTACCTTCAACTTTTTGAGCAACAGTTTGCTACTAATGTGGGTAGGTACTTAAATCATAGAGCATTTAAAAATGACAGTTAAACGGACAAGTCTATTAAAACGACTTGACTGATTAAGGGAGAGCTTACAGAGTTACAGTTTATTAAAAAAAAAAATATAGTTAAAAAATATAACATCGATATCAACATTATCAAACACAACCGTTAAAAACTCACCTAATCCAATTTTTTTCTTAATTTTCTTGAGGACCTTCATTTTTGATCCTTTCTTATCCTTAACGGGGGTGGTTTCGGGCTCGAGAGCCATCGGGGGGAGCACGAGCGTTTGCGGAGGCATCTGCACCCCATGGCCCGAAGCCCTAGGGCACGCGGGGCAGTGGCACGAACCCCTCGCCTGCCTCACGCTCATACAACCACTTACGCCCATCATTGAAACGGTTACAATCCCAAAAAACGGTTCCAAAAAAAAAAAAACTTCTATATCATTTCTGTCACACCGAAATTTAAAAGAACACGACTTAATAAATTTTTCTAATTAAAAACCACGATGCGTAACGAATTAATTTTTACGAACTCACGATATCCATAACGCACTTATGATGACACGCTTTAGTTTCGATTAACGCGAGACGTCCGCACGCGACGCTGTCCGGCGGCGGAGTGAACAACGTAGTCGTCGTCGCAAGTACCAAGGGCTTTGGGAAAGCTGCGTGCGCATCCAAAGCCCTTAATCTCTCTCTTTCTTTAACTATCCACATTAGAGCGAGATGATCATGAAAGTGGAGGGAGAAGTCAACACTGTATAGGTATTTTTAGTTTGGCAGATGTGGAATACAAGCAAAGGGATGTTTGAAAAGTTTATTTGGTGTGACATTTAGGTCTTTGTTCAGGAGTTCGTGTAAAGGTTTTAATTTGGAAATGAGAGGCGAATAATAGGTTAAAGGGTTCGATCTTATGGAGCGCGTGCTTGAAATTTACAAGAGCGAAGTCTAGCTCGCCTTGGAAATAAGAATAATGAATATTGGGTTGAATTCGGTGATAAAAGTTGGAGACACTGCGTTTTTAAACTGGGTTTAAAACTTTCCAGAAACAAACACAAAGAAGAAAAAAAAAGTATATTCTGAACAAAAAAAAACACATTTAAAATATTTTTCACGGTGATACCAAAACCCAGTATTCGAAAGGAAACAAATAAGTAAAGATTTTGAATCCAATCCAATGGCGAATTCCACCAAACTTACCTAGAATAAGGTCTTGTCCTGAGAATACATTTTAATTTTTTTACTGTTTTTCTATACTAGAACTGTCAGACGTCAATTTTATTCCACAGATAAAAGATATCTTGAATTTGGTGAAATCAGTATTTAAAATTAAAAAGTATAAAGTTATAAAATTGGGCTATAAACTAGGAGCGTCCAGGCGGGCTGTGTTAGGAGAAATCCGACTTTGAATGATTAGTAATAAATTAAAGTTCAAGCAAGAGTTTGAGCGCGTTTAATTTTTATTGCAGCACCGTAAGTATTGCGCAGGTCTTGCTAACCCGAAAACATTGAATCTCATGGGCCGTCAATGTTATTGTGTCAAAACATTTATAAAAAAAAAAAACAACCGACTTAAAAAAAAAACACTACAAAGTGAAAAATTACTTTAATTTCGGAAGTCGGTGTTAGATCTGTATTTAAGATTTTTGCCATCAAGTCGCTATACATCATGCTTAGCCATGTCTTTTATTGTAGACAGAGCAGTGGTGGCCCAGTGGTAATGGCCGCGACTTACGAGTTGTAGGTCGTAGGTTCGAACCCAGACAGGCGTTTTACTTTGTGTAAATTATTTCATCACCATTGCTCTCAAAACGGTGAAGGAAAACATCGTGAGGAAACCGCCATGTCCTAGAACAAAAAATTCGAAGACATGTGACATCTACCAACCCGCACTGGGCCCGCGTGGTGGCTTACGGCCCACTTCCTCTCACAGAGAGGAGGCCTGTGTCCCAGCAGTTGGAACATTATAGGCTGATTACGTAGTGGCCGCCAAAGAAATTTCAGGGTACATTTACTTACACCCTACTAAAAAACGTTTTATATCAGATGAAAAGTTACACACCGATTTGTCTCTTTCAGTCGACAGTAATTTGACTTTCGAAAGAAGAAGACAAAGCGTTGTGTGACTTAAACAGACGTTATACGTTTATTATTAAGGGGGTAAGTAATTAGTTCACAAGAATAGGTACGTCATGAATGATGACTATACAATGTCTGCATTTACAGTATGCCTTAATACTAATTCTTCAGGTTCAATTACTTTCACTAATTGAATTTGTTTCCACGATGATTCAACAATTACAAGAAGGCCATGCTGGCACCTTGCTGGCTGGCTTATCGCATGCTTAATGGAACATTGACCCATTAGTAGATAGGTCAGAATACCTATGTACCTATGTTAACCTATGTTATGTTCGATACTAGCGATTAGTAGCGATAGCGACCTTCCTCTGCAACTGCGTAACACAATATCAATCTAAATCATTTTGAAGGATATTACTCAAGGGCACGCCGCGATAGCGGCGGTAAGGCCCCTCTTTGAGGAGTGGCTAGAGAGGCGTTACGGCGCCCTCACCTACCGCCTGACGCAGGTCCTCACCGGACACGGATGTTTCGGGAGGTTCCTGCACATCATCAGGCGGGAGGAAACGCCCGGGTGTCACCACTGCGAGGATCGCCCAGAGGACACGGTGGAGCACACGGTGGAGGTCTGTCCCGCTTGGGCAGAGCACCGCCGTGTCCTCGTAGAGGCGATCGGCAGCGGCGGCGACCTCTCGCGCCCGACCCTGGTCCAAGCCATGGTCCGGGGCGAGAGGGAGTGGGAGGCAGTCACCTCCTTCTGCGAAGCTGTCATGCTAGCGAAGGAGGTGGCGGGATGGGCGAGGGAGAGAGCTGAGAGAGCCGCCCGTCCCAGCCGCCGCGGTAGACGCTCCGGGCGTCGGGAGCCGCGTGACGACTCCCGGCCACCGTAGGCGCGGGCCTGCGGACGGCGAGTAATGGGTAGCTCGCCGTCCGATCAGGACCAGGCCCGTGCCGGACGGCGCGTATGTGTTCCACGCGCGCCTCAAAGAGATGTCAGCATTGAACGGAGGGGCCCGTCAGGGCCGAAGCCTGCCGGGGCAGCGGGATTGTCCGAAAGGGTTACCGCTGCCCCGGAATATAAAGGGCTAAGGAAGGAACACGGATGGGTTTTAGTCAGTAAGAGTCTGACACTCCCTTCCGCTCCACCCAGAGCGGGAGGGGTCATTTGATGATTTCCCATCCTTAAAAAAAAAAAAAAAAAAAAGGATATTACTCATAATGTTCTAACTGTAAAAATGAAAGCCGTTCCAACTGGTAGTATTACGCGATTAGCCCGCTAGCTCGCTCCCTATTACATGGGACTTATAATTAATTAAATAAACTTATTACAATATCATTCGATCACAAGTCACAGCACACAGAACTTGAGTAGGCATAGTAAGAAACCCTTTTTTTAGGGTTCCGTACCTCAAAAGGAAAAAGGGAACCCTTATTAACCACTCACTTCGTTGTCCGTCTGTCAAGACAATTTTTCTCAGGAACGCGTGTGGAGTTATCAAGTTGAAATTAATATCAAATATTCAGGGCTGCAATCCCTTAGAGCAATGGATAAATGAAACTTCTAAGTCAACGCAATCAACAGATACGCGCGTTTATGTTCCGGAATCAAAACCTATAGGGTACTTCCCGTTGACCTAGAATCATGAAATTTGGCAAGAAGCAATGTCATGTAGTACAAGTAAAGGAAAATATCAGAAAACCGTTAAGTAATTACAACCTACAAATTTGTACGGACGACAGACGTAGCGTTGTTGGAAGGCCTCAAGGTGGTCCGACGGCCTTGTGAAGACCGCAGGAACCCGTTGGATGCGAGAAGCACAGAACCGGTCGAAGTGGAGGTGCTTGGGGGAGGCCTATGTCCAGCAGTGGACGTCTTTCGGCCGAAATGATGATGATGAAATTTGTACGGAACCCTCTTTGCACGAACCGACTCGCACTAGACCGGTTTTTTATTTAGCTACACTATCCCACTGCAGCAAAGGTCTCCCCGAAATTCTTTCAGGCATCCCTTTCTAGAGCCGTCGTCTCTTCTTGGGCCGGTCGGCCTTGGCGGGGCCATCCAGCCTCAGGCACCCACCGTGTGGACACTGTTGCCCAGCGGTCACTGTGCATGCGACCGATAAGACCTGCCCAATCCCATTTCAGCCATTAAGAATACTAATTATTTCTTTTTTTATTTTAAATATATAAAAAAATTGAAATATTAAAAATAGTAAGCCCACCGGTCCAAGGGTCCAAGCTACCGGCGGTCAGGGCTCCAGAGAGAGGAAACTCCTAACAATGCGGGCCGTGCCCAGAAGTACCGCTTTGTGAATCAAGCCCTTGATCCAGCTGCCCAACGAGAGCCTCCTCAGGTGTTGGTCGAGTGGCTGTCACGACTATCGGCACAATGATCGCTGAGTCCACATCCCACATGTCTACTAATTATTTCGCGTTTTAGAAACGCGCGTCAACGGCGCGTTTAAAAAACGTAGTGTGCACAGGCCCTTAAGAAGTTATGACAATTAAAAAAACGCTAGATAAAACACCTTACGCCCTAAACTCCTAACAGTACACAGCAAAGGCTGACTAGCCACAATACCACGATTCTAATCTACATTCTTAAAAAAACAACTTTGAACAGATGCTAAAGAAATTAGAGGGAGGGCTCGACGCATGCTCACGACGCAAGGTGGCACCGCGCATCTGGCATTTGGCAATGTGGCTCGCGACGACATATTTGTGCGCGAATAATAATAAGTAAGTCATCGAAAGTGAAGCACAGTATGCCGGGACCGCTTGTACAAACACGCCTCACCTCACCCTCACATTTACATCATAGTATGCCGACCGGCCGCCATTACGTGACACGACAGCGTCAATCGTCAATCACGCACACATAGATCGGTACAGTGCGGTGCTTCACTTTCGAAATGCGTGGCGCGGAGTCCATCTTTTTTTACAAGTCTATGAAGTAAGTGCACTGTCAACCAACATGTCTAGTGCTTATAGCGAGCCATTTTGGATTCCCTTTGTCTAGAGTCAGGGTAGACTTACTGTTAGCTTGCATCATCCCACTGCTGGGCAAAGGCCTCTCCCCATGACTTCCAGCTCTTTCGATCCAGGGCTAAAGTGGGCCACTGGTCGTATGTTTTGTCCAGCTCGTCCCGCCATCTTTGACGGGGTCTGCCGCGACGCCTTCTAGCTGTGTCAAGGCTCCACGTGGTGGAGGGTAGATTTGAAAAAAAAATGGAGCTGGCTGTTTGGAGCAGAGCATTGAACGCGATAACTTCTAGGATGTTATGATGACAGGCAGAACTATTTTATTATCAAACAAATCAAAATAAAATTATGTTTATTCAGTTAGGTACTAGGTTCTGCTCAAGACGTCGTTCACTTGAAATCTCCTGCTCCACCCACCCCGACGCATCGCATCGCCTGCCCGCGATATTACTGTGTTCTTTCTGACCTATTTTTAACTTTTTATTGGTTCTTAAGGGTCCTAAATGATAAAACATAACCAGCCTATAATGTTTCCACTTCTGGGACACAGGCCTCCTATCTGCGAGAGGTAGTGTGGCATAATCTACCACGTGGGCCCAGCGCGGGTTGGTGAATGTGACAAGTCTTCGATTTTTTTTTTTGGTTCTTTGACATGCCGGTTTCCTCACGGCGTAATCCTTCACAGTTTTGAGAGCAGTGGTGATAAACTTAAGTACACAAACTAAGGTGCCTCTCTGGGTTCGATATCACGACCTACAACTCTAAAGTCGGGGCTGATACCACTGGGTCACAAGTTCACAACTGCTCTCGATGGTACCTAATTGATGATGCGGTTGACGATTGACCTATACTTACATGGTGATTGGAAGATGGGTGCAAAGCTTTTAAGCGAAGATACTTAGTAGGCACAGCAATTTAAAGCCATTTAAGCCATGGTTGTCTTAGACGAAATCTTACCAATTTTTTTTAACCAGATTTGTTTTTTTTTTTTCGAAAATTGCCAAAATTTCAAGTAAAGTTCTTAGGTATTTATGGCCAAATTGAATGATAAATGAAATCATTTTTTTTTTTTAATTAAAGTAATGTGTAAGTAATCCAGCAAAACATGTTTTAGGCCTCTGTGTCATTGATTAGACATAAAAAACATAAAAATTTGGTAAAGATACATTGGCAACACTTCGTCAAAGACAACCACTGCTTAAAAGGTTTTAAATTGCTACCTACTAAGTATCTTCGCCTAAAAGCTTTGCACCCATCTTCCAATCATCCTGTATAACCAGCGTAATATGTGTAGGTAGGTATATACACCTCTGCCCCACCTCTCCGTAGAACACAAGACTGATGTGAGCTCCCCGTCTATAAAGTAAAGGTCAAAACCCACCTGCCACAAAATGTCATACTAACCAACTGAACAGTGATGACAAATATGATGTCAGTTCATTTAATTTTAGAGAATTAATCGACACACAAGTGCTGTTAATTTCTCCAATTAAACAGTTGGTAATGTCGTAGGGTTAAGTACTTCCTTCGTTGCAGTGGGTCTTGTAGTGGTTTATTTGCAGTATTTTTTATTTGAGATGGGTTTGCTCTTCACTCTAATCTATACTCCGACTTTTAATTAGCTGCAGTAAAATGACACTTCTTAATAATTCATTTCGGAATGCATTTAGAAACATACATGTCAAATAAGTTTCGTTTGTTACAATATTCTGTACTAGAAAAACAAGGTTTGGTTGATGGCCGCGAAAAAACAAAAAGACACCAATTTCAGTCATTTAAGTAACACATAAGCTGTCATTTTAGGTACTGCAGCTAATTAAAAGTGCGAGTATAGTCACTTTGAGTGTTGTTTAGACAGATAGTATTTTAATCGATTGTCACACTAATAATATTATAAAGGCGAAAGTTTGTGAGTGTGTGTGTTTATGTTTGTTACTTCTTCACACTCAAACGGCTGGACCAATTTTGATAAAATTTTGTATGGAGGTAGCTGACACCTTGGATTAACATATAGGCTACCTACTTTTTATCTCGATATTCCCACGGGATCGAAACTTATGCGGGTAAAACCGCGGGGCCCAGCTAGTAGACCATAATTTAAAGATTTGGAATAAAAAAACATATTTTCAAAAAATCCGACACAGAAAAAACAAAAAAGTGTTGAGTCAAGTAAAATTTTTCCAAAAAATAACTACAATAGCTTTAAACTATTCGCTATAATCGCAGATTTTTTTTTTCGGATTGTAGATAATGAGTATAGAATTTTGTTTGGCATTAATTACCTACTTACTAATAAATACAATTTTTTTTTTATATTAGGTGACATAATATACCAACCCGCACTGGGCCCGCGTGGTGGATTACGGCCCACTCCCTCTCACCGAGAGGAGTCCTGTGTCCCAGTAGTGCGAACATTATACGCTGATTAATATCACGTCTGCGGAGTTTCGCTAGCAAATTTAATTTGACCCTCGAAAATCGAAAACTTCATTCCACAATAGACAAAAACTTTGCAAATGTCAAAAATCATGAAAAAAAAAAACCCACTTAAACTCGCAATATGGCGCTATTCAAGAAGAGCCTGCAGCTTTCCTATTGGCTATTGCCACGCGCCGCGCGCCGGCGCGTGCCTATAAGACAGCTGGCGGAGTTTTTTTTATTCAACCTTTTTTTTGTACATGTCGCGTCCTTGCTCGGCCTTTTCGTACGGAGTATGGTAGATGTGTGCCTGGAGCAGGTTTTTGGCCACGTGAAGTCAATGTCTTGGGGGAGCGGCTGTCAGGGTATAACAGTTTGGTGGAAAGCCTGACAGCTGGTTTTAAGTTTAAGAGATATTGATATTAGCTACTACGTAAAGACATAACTTCAGGCCTTGTATCCCTCAGAAGGGTTGGGCAGAGACGAGGTTTGGACCATTAAATAATTACTAGTATTTGTATCTTCAACATGTTTGATATCTTCAAAGTCTGTTCCTCTCCTATAGTGCTGTGCCAAAAAGGATCACAATAATAAAGTCTTTGTATACCTACCAAGTTCACATAGTGGAATCCAAAAAATATTTTGAGTATTTTTAGGGTTCCGTACCCAAGGGTAAAAACGGGACCCTATTACTAAAAGTCCACTGTCCGTCTGTCTGTCACCAGGCTGTATCTCATGATTTCATGAACCGTGACAGCTAGACAGTTGAAATTTTCACGGATTGTGTATTTCTGTTGCCGCTATAACAACAAATACTAAAAACAGAATAAAATAAATATTTAAGGGGGGCTCCCATACAACAAACGTGTTTTTTTTGCCGTTATTTTATATGTAGTGTTAATTTAATTGTATGGTGGTACGGAACCTTTCGTGTGCGAGTCCAACTCGCACTTGGCCGGTTTTTTTTATTTGACAAAGGGTGTGTATGTCCAGCAGTTAACTGTTACCAATATACAATAGGCAAAATTAATAGATCATACCCTAACCACTTGAACTCCTGTATAGGGTACAAAAGTACTCATTTACTCAAGGTGTGTCTACGAAAAGGTGACAACATCAATTCAAACATCGAACGCACATCAATAGCAATGACAGATGCGCACGCGCATATGTGCCGGAAGTTCACGAGATGTTCGAAATTCGAATTACGGCTTCTGTTTATAATCATCTGGTGGATCAGCTGTTTATGAGGTTTAAGGGGGGCAGAATGAGGTCTTTCACCTCAGGTTGCTTTTGTACCCCTAGTTTTAAAAAGCCTGGAGCTTCGTTCAGCCCGATTCAAACTTTACGGCGGCTCAGGACATGAGGCGAGACACTGTGCAGTTACAGCGGGGGTGAGGGGTGAGGTACTGAGAGTAGGGCACTTCAGCGGGGTAATTCCTTAACACACTATCAGTGGGGTTGATTTTGACAGTTTAACAATATTCATTGCGTTATTAACGTAGTTGAGCAGAAGCATTTTTCGAACATATGAAGCAATGGATTGGCAATATCCTTCAAAATGATTCAGATTGTGATTGATAGTCATCATCTGATCATCTCACCACCTGCCACTGTTGGGACAATGTTGGGGTCGGCTTCCAGTCTAACCGGATGCAGCTGAATAGGTACCAGTATTTTACATCGAGCGCCTGCCTATCTGACCTCCACACCCCAGTTACTGGGTAATACGATTACCCATTGGTAAGACTGATTGTCAGACTTTAGGGCAACTGACTACCCGTAAAGACTGTCAAAGATCCACGAATATATACATATAAATTCAATTTAATTATTAATTAATTAAATTAGCCGGGACCAACGGCTTAACGTGCTTTCCGAGGCACGGAGGGGTCTTGGTAAGTATGTAAAGATGGTCACCCATTCACAGATCAAACGCGGCAAGCGTAACTTAACCTGATCGATCGACCCGCGCGGCAGAAGTGTATGACAAGTTTGACAGCAGTCCCAGTTATCTGACCACTCTTAGGGGAGGCCCACACTGCACCACATCACGCAGCGGGCGCAGATAACGCACCCACGCGCGTGATTTTTTACGTACAAATTCAATAAAAACGCAGTCACCGCTGCGTGAAACGCAGCAGTGTCCCAATTGCCTTATGTTAGGTTTTCTCATGGTAAGATTAGCCCCTATTGTGTACATACGACTTTAAAACTCATTACTCATCCTTTTCCCAACACAGTCGGGTTCTCCACGTGTCTAACGGCACTGTAACGACCTTTTTAGACCGTGGGAGAGGCAAAGGGACCACATTCATACGGACGTTGAATAGGCTGCTTTATCTGTTAAATTATAACGCGTGGGACGCTTTATTATGAGTTTTATTTCTTTTTTTTAATTTTGATTTTGGAATCTGTATTAGATATTTTATTTATAGCGGTAGGCACGTTTATCAATTTTCAGGTCAGTGTCAGTCAGGTTGTATGTTGATTAAAATACAATTCGCGACCGTAACAAATATGACTTTAAAGAATTATAATCATTAGAATCAGCAATACAACTTTGGCCTCAAATTCAACACGATTTCATGAAATATTAATTCAACAGGGTTTTTGTGAACTTCAGGTAAAGGATAGCCTACATTTTGCTAGGCAACAGGGCAAGTTCACAAAGAAATAATTTCCTACAACCAATATTTAACCTTACCTGTATTAAAATAAAGTGCAAATCCTATCATTGCGTTTAGAGTTCGTTCAGAATTCCAAAGACATTGCAGTTTGGACGTTGAGCAGAGGTATTAAGTTACAATTTCGACTGTTACTAATGTAGACATTCTTTCGAACCAGCTGTTGTCCAATACTTAAAATGGCTTTTAAGTTTTCGTCTTAATTATGAAGTACTATGAATGACCTTACCCCGTTTGCACCTGAGCTTCGGGAATCGAACTGGTATTAATGATAACATCACGCGGCACGCCTGCATTCCCCAAAGAGACAGGCAGAAGAGTGTAACACACCTAATTATTTTGCTACATAGGAAGCAATGGAGTAGAAATATCCTTTAAAATCATTGAGATTGTGATTGATAGCGTGCCATGCAATTAGGTTGCAGGTGCCAGGGACAGGGGGTCAGTGGGTCAGGTTGCCTGCCTTAGGGAGCGAAGCAAGTATCCCATGTCCACGACACTGCGCAATACGAGTAACTTAATTACCCAAATGTCCTTTCTTTGGTATTGTTCGTCAAATCGTTGAGCTCCTCAACTTCTGAGTTGAGCTGCACGATTTTTGACAAATGCGTGCATTGAGTGGACAGGTCAGCTCAATCCGTGTGGTTTTTTCCTCAAAAGACCATTTCAGACACCAATCTACATGGTCTTCACATGATCTGACCAAGATTTTGTCTGGACTTTAAAAGAGACTGTGACCTCTGAGTTTGTTTCGGCCTTTCTTCTCAGAATAGTCAGATAGGAAACGCCGACCTCATCTAGTTTAAAAAAATATGATTGACGTGTAAAAGTGTTTGTACAAACCTACTTACAGAAAATAAATCATTTATCATTTACTAAAATGACAATCGTAACGCTATTAAAGATCCGTTTGCATTTTTAATCGACTTCAAAAAATGAGGAGGTTATCAATTCGTCGGTATGGTTTTTTTTGTGTTTGTTACGCGATTACTCCGCCAATTGTGGACCGATTTTCAAAATTATTTTTTTGTTCGAAAGGAGATAATTCTGAAGTGGTCCCATAGTCACCAAGTCAGGATCTGATGATTGGATCCTGGAGATTTTTTTTTATTCGAATTCTCTTTTGGGACAAATGTCTATGGTCAATTTTAAAAGACATTTTTTAAATTTTTTTTTCCAAATCTTTGAATGAACAAAATTATTTGTGGTCAATTGTCATAGACAATTTTTTTTCCATCTTTTTTCTCTCCTTGTGCAACTACACTACCTGTTCTTTTAACAATAAGCTGATGCATGCATTGCGTTTCTTTTAAGATCAACTGTGATTTGTCGCCCATTCCTTACAATGGTTGCTTTCTATTCAAATCAGGATGGGTGGCTGGTTACAGTACCTACCTATAGCTTTATTTGTTCCACGTTACTTCGTTGGAGCAGTGGTGGCCCCAGCCCCGACTGACGACTTTTAGGTCGTGGGTTCGAACCCAGGCAACCACTATGTATAAATTATTTCATCACAACACAACTGCACTCAAAACTGTGAAGACAAACATAGTGAGGAAATCGACATGTCCATGTAAAATTCGAAGACATGTGACATCTACCAACCCGCACTGGGCCCGTGTGGTAGATTACAACCCACTACCTCTCACCGAGAGGAGGCCTGTGTCCCAGCAGTGGGAACGTTAGCTGATTATGCTAAAGCGCGTGTCTGGGTTCGAATCTACCTGCAACTCGTTGTTACCACTGCACAGCTGCACTGCTCCCCAATTCCACTCAATGGCAGACAAATCCTAACAATAACACAACTCAGCTGATTTGAATAGAAAGCTGAAAGATACTGTACCTATCAGCTGACTGCACTATCAACGCAATGTCGCATCAGCTGATCCAAAAGATTACAGGTAGTGGTGTAAACAAACGGTTAGAAAGAAATCTCTTTGTACAAATTGTGCAATGACAATTTCTTACGTCGCTTTTTGTCTGCATGGTTTGAGCTTTGGAATCATGGAGACAACATCCCTGAGCTTGTGACACTCGATAAATATAACCTGGGAGTCTTCATTCAGGTGAAGGAAAACAACGTGAGGAAACCGGCATGTCCTAGAACCAAAAATTCGAAGACATGTGACATCTACCGACCTGAAGCTTCATGGTGGATTACGGCCCATTCTCTCTCAAAAAGAGAGGAGGACTTTGGCTTAGCAGTGCAAACATTATTTTAAAGTGCGTTGCAGTATGGAGTGGATGCTGACCTCGTGCAGTGCGTAAGTAACCGTGGGGCTTGAAAGTTTGTATGAAATGCGGTACGTCGTAAAGTCCCATGTAAAAAGGGGGCGAGCGTAGTGCCTCATACGCCTCGTCGGACCATACTTTCGAATTTATTTTCAATGACGAGACGTCATAGCTATGAAAATACTCTCAGCTGATTCAAGACGGACCCATTCCTATCAGCTGATTGTGCTTACAGGTAGCGTGCACAAGTATACGGTTTTGAAAAAAATACTCTTTGTGCAATGGTCTTCTTGAATTATTTTCTTTTAGATGTTAGGGTAATGGCGCGAATATTACAGTATGGGTTCTGTATACTTATTATCATCCTCATAATCAGCCTATAATGTTCCCACTGCTGGGACACAGGACTCCTCTCTGTGAGAGGGAGTGGACCATAATCCACCACGCGGGCCCAGTGCGGTTTGGTAGATGTCACATGTCTTCGAATTTTTGGTTCTCACGACGTTTTCCTTCACTGTTTTGAGTGATGTCAAAAAATCAAAAGTCATTTATTCAAACTAGGCTGACAATCAGCACTTGTCGAACGTCGAAATAACATAAGACAGTCCCCCAAAACGCCCCCTTCACCACTTCCTAGTGCTTTCGCTGGGGAGATCAAGTGGCGCAACAAACTCCCCAGCAGCACAGCACTGTGGTGATTAAATTAAATACCAGTCTGGGTTCGAACCTCTGCAGCTCAGGGCCCTCACTGCTCTTTGTACCTATAATTTAGTTATATAGATGGAAATATTAACCACTCGTGATTTTCGTTTTGCAGCAGTTGCAACATTCATCATTATCGTCATCAGTCTACAGTAGTCCACTGCTGGACATAGACCTCTCATATTGCTCACCGATTAAGTTGAAATTTGGTACACATATGAATCTCTGTGACCCAAACACAGACGTGTAACGTAAATAAATGAGTTTTGAAAATGGAAGTAATTATTGAGGGGTAAATAGACAATTAAAAAAGAAGTTTCGCAATCTATACCGTGTGACATATCAAATGAAAGAACTTACCGTGAGGATCTTAAATATATTTTTTTCATAATTTTAAAGTAAATTTTATTAAAGTTATTTAAGACAATAGACGGAAATTTACCATTCCCCCCCTCCCCCTTATCTCCGAAACTACTGAGCCTAAAATTTTGAAAAAAATACAGAAAATAGTTCTATGCATATAGATTACAGGAAAATTAATAAGAAGTCTATGATCTTGAAACAACATGGTAAATCTCGCAATATTGTGCGTACAAACTTACATTTTCAGTTGGAATGTATGGGAGAACATGTTTTTCAACTACAATGTTAAGTTTGTTCTTGGGATGAATTCATTCCAACTACGGAACCCTTCATTGTGCGTGGTCCGACACGTACCTGGCCGGTTTTTTTTTTTTGCTTAGATAATCTATGCTAATAACAAAGCTGAAGAGTTTCTTTGACCACGCTAATCTCTGAAACTTCTAATCGGATTTGATAAAATCTTTTAGCACTTGATAGCCCAATTCCTGAGGAAGGCTTTAGGCTGCTTACCATCACGCTAGGACCTTTAGGATCCGAGCAAAAACAAAAAAAAAGTCTGAAAGAACGCTGAGGCAAAACAAAGTAATGAGGGTTTTTGAAAAATGACGTTTACTAGATGGCAGCACTGAGACGTCAGGTCCGGCCACCTGTCACAAGTGTCAAAGCGCCTATAATTTCTTTAGTCGTGACTGAATGATGAACGAACGAATGAAAAGAATGGTGATTGACATCATATATTTTATATTGGAAGACCTCTTGTCAAAGTGGCGCCAACTGGTGTCGTGAATTTTCATGAAAACCCTCATTGCGGGGGCATGCGATGCGACAGGGTAGGTCGGAGGACCAAAAAATTTCACGCGTACGAGGTCGCGGTCAGAAACTAGTTTCTAAATAAAATTATAGTCGGACTTTTAATTAGCTGCAGCAAAATGACAGCTTATGTGTTACTTAAATGACCGAAATTTGCGTCTTTTTGTTTTTTCGCGGCCACCGGCCATCAACCAAATCTTGTTTTTCTAGTACAGAATAGTGTAACAAATGAAAATTATTTGACATGCATATCTCTAAACGCAGTCCGAAATGAGTTACTAAGAAGTGTAATTTTACTGCAGCTAATTAAAAGTCGGAGTATAGATTTGACAGCAGCTTTTTTATTCAGAGATTTAAGGTTTTAAAAAGTTGAATGAAATGTCAATTACACTGACCAAAGTGATGTTCTTTTTATCATCATCAAAGTGATGTTCCTTTTATCTCATCGTATGCATATGTCTGCCATTTTCATTGTTTTGCCTCATATAAAATTTGCCAACATACGACTGCCAGCTTTAGATTCTTTTTGTTTCTTACTGAACCCCGATTTAATTTATCAAATAAACACACGACACCATTCAAAAATGACTCATTACCACCTTACCTCAAAGTTCAAAATCGTTTACCATAATTTCTGTGAGACGACAACAGTCGAAAATCCGTCTTATTTTTACAGAAATAGAGCCTATTTTTCAAAATTCTTTTGGTAAGTCCATTTTGCAATATCAACAATGGCAAATGTGCACGTGCGCTTACATGGAGCGGAATTAAAAAAAAAAAACTACAGGTATACAATTTTACAGCTGACAGTCAGCTGTTTTGCTTTGAAAGTGGGATATTGGGTGTTATTGCGTGCGCTTAAGGTTGATTTTCGTGTGTTATGGGAGGTAAATTATTATTATTTTGAAGTATCGAGTGCCTTCTGGAGGTAAGCAATAATAAAAAAAATATGTTCTTTGAAAGTACTAGCTCTTTGTTTGGGACAGTTTTCTTTGTTTCCACTTGTTCATTTTGAGTTTTTGAGAAGAAAATGCGAGTCATATTCGGTATGTTCCTCTTACACGAGATTAAGATATTATCTACAATAATGCTTTTTTATAATAACTTATTATTTCCATACAAAAATATTATTTTTTCAATTCCTTAAAATATTCAAATTAATTTATTGGTGTATTGTATATTATAATCGATCGATCAAGTTAAGCTAGGTTTGCCACGGTTGGTCTGTGGATGGGTGACCATCTTTACATACCGAGACCCCTCCTTACCTCGGAAAGCACGTTAAGCAGTTTGTCCTGGCTGTCATTCGTGGATCTTTGACAGTCGTTACGGGTCGTCAGAAGCCCGAAAGTCTGACAACCAGTCTTACCAAGGGGTATCGTATTACCCAGTAACTGGGTTGTGGAGGTCAGATAGGGAATCGCTCTATATAAAATACTGGTATTCAGCTGTATCCGGTTAGACTGGAAACCGACCCCAACATAGTTGAGAAAAGGCTAGGCAGATGATGACTTATCTAAAAGGAGTAACCGTCATTGTTAAATTGGATCTGATGATATATTAATAACTAGCAGCGCCTCGCGGTTTCACCCGCATAAGTGTCGATCCCGTGGGAATATCGGGATAACATGTGTTAATAATGGTTCTATCTGTGTGCCAAATTTCATCCAAATCCGTTCAGCCATTTGAGTGTGAAGAAGTAACAAATATATAAACACACACACACACACTCACGAACTTTCGCTTTTATAATACGAGTAATTAGCGTGATAACTTTTGGACTGCTTCACTAATTAAATCGTAATCTATAATGTGTTATTACATTATTAGTAAAGTAATTAACTGTTTATTTATTTTTATGTTATGATATGATGCTGTACCTCGGAAAGCAGATTAAGCCGTTGGTTCCAGCTGCTTTTTGTAGATCTTTGGCAGTTGTTACTTATAGTCAGAAGACCAAACGTCTGACAACCAATCTTGCCAAGGGGTATTATGTTGCATTGTAACTGGGTTGTGGAGGTCAGATAGCCAGTCTCTCGAAGTAAAATACTGATATCCAGGTGCATCCGGTTAGACTGGGAGGTGACTCCAACATATTTGGGAAAAGGCTGGGCAGATTGTTCTTTTTGTTTATTTTATGGTAATAAGGATGTATGTTCAGGCATAGCTGATGATCAGCTATTATTAAATTTTTTTTTCTTTAATGTCATCCGAGCCGATGTCGACTATTCTGCCAGCGTCATATGATGACAGCATCAACATTAAAGAAGAACAAAAATTTAATACATTCAAAAATAAATTAAAACAAATTTCTATTATACAGTGAGTCAGGTTAAACGAGGGATATACTTTAAGTGAGTGTAGTACCCATGAAAATGAACAACTTTTACTAAGAGACCAACACTGAAATCGGAAAAATAAAACCAACCGCTCTATACATTTATGTTCGCATAACTGGACAAAATGTAGGGAACAGCTGTTTTCTTTTTCATATTTTTGAGTCTGCCTCATATTAAAAGTTGTTTATTTTCATGAGTACTGCACTCCCTTAAAGTATGTCCCTCGTTTAACCTGACACACTGTATAAATGCTTTTATGATATCAATGAATATTTAAATTACATGTTTTTAAAAAAATAATTACAATATTAAAAGTTATTATAACAACATAGTAGTGAAATAAAAGCCCTCTTCCTCTCTTCTACTTTTGCTGTGCCCGATAGGGTTCACAATGACCATAATGTTCTGAAAGGAGTACAAAATTCTAACTCTCCCAAGCCTGTATATTTATGACGTCTCAATGTTTGTTATTGTCAATCAAAACTTATTTGCATTGGCCTCAGAAGTTAATAATAGGCTACAACATGACGCATTTCGCCTCTGTGCGTGCTGAACATACATAATGCACAAAAGTGTGTTTCACATGGCTCCTGTAATCTTCAACAAATTACCTAAAGAAATAAGGGCAATGAATACTGTCTTATTTAAGAAAACACTAAAGAGCCTTTTAGTTAATAAATGTTACTATAACCTGAACAACTACTTAAACAATAATTTTTCCATACTCAAGACCTCACGGTGACATCAAGTAATAGAACAATAATTATGCATGTATCTTTTAATAATTAATCTGTTAATGTATTGCAATAATTCTCGAAATGACATTGAAATAATTCAATAATTATTATTACTAAATATATAATCTATATTAATATAACTTTAAGAAGGACATTTCATTAATTCAATATCTTGAAAAATATTTTAATATCAATCCTAATATTGATTTGAATAAACCATGACTACCCAAAAATAAATCTCCAAAAATAAATAATTTGATTTTATTTGAAAAACCTACCACATAGGTTCACATGTGGAACCATTAAATATATTGAGCATTGAAAATATTGAGTATTGAGTGTTTTTCAATAGTTGAGTAAATTCAGTTCCTCTTAAAATTTGTGTTATGTTCTGCTGTGCTAAATGCAAGAGCGGTATCTCAGGAAAAGCAGTAAAACTGAGATGGGGAAAACTTTTTGATGTTTTTTGAAATCAACATAACGAATTTTTTTAGATACCGCATTTTAGCTTAGCATGACAGTATTGTAGTGACAAAAGGATTGTTTGAAAAATCAATATGTCTTTAAGTGAAAACTTATTGATTAACATTTTTGTTGTTTAAATTTTGTTGTTTAAACAAAGTTGTTGACGTTAGAATGAATAATTACGATAGTATGCATATTATATTAAGCTGAGTGTTGTAATCAACAAACAGTATAGCACGTAGAGGTTATAATAAGGAAACCCCATTTATTCCAGTTAGATACCAATTAGAACGTTCTGGCGCTTATTTAGAGTACAATTAGCAATACTTACCGGGCACGGTACTGCCTGTTTGACCCATTTTTCGAACTATTCACAGATTTTCCACACTTCAAATTATCACAGATAATTATCTATTTATACAACGTTTATGTCCTTTTAACACATTTAGGGAGTCTAAATGTCTCACAACACACACAAACTTGAACTATGAACCGCACGCGCGCATGTTTACTATATTTATTTAATTAAAACACGATTGTTGAATTACGGTTCGCAACTAATCAAGTTTTGTTGGGATTCGCATATCGTATGTCCTATATTCGCTTAGGATTAACTTATATTGTTACACTAATAATATTGCACTTGTTATCGTATTATTATTGCGAATTTTATAATAACATTTTTATAAATTAAACATTACATTACAGCCACTATGTCCTATTTGACAACTGTATTGCGATGAAAATCGCAGTTCGGATACATAAACTTACGTCATTTTCTGCAAACGACTTTTTGTGAAAAGCAATGCCGTGCAAATTCAAATTCAAAATTCAAATATTTTTATTTGTACACATAGGTGTGATGTAGTGGTACATGATGGATAAAATAAAAATAAATATAGACCAATTTTTTTTTTCAATTTAATTAGTAATCTGTTAGTATTTAAAGTATTTTCTATTACAAAATAACCAAATAAATGATTTAAGAATATATTTTTAACTATTTATTCATCTCCTTTGTAAATTAATTTTACGTTTTAGGATAATATGTATCCAAATACAATAAATGTCATTTTAATTAAGAGGTTTACACACTATTCGTTTTGTAAGTACGGTTTTATTTTTTCTTCTTCAATCGAAAGTTCGAAACTTACAAATGTTTACAGACTGTGCTTACAGACATGCATAGGGTCATCATGTACGATGTCGATGTGTATGATATTTGTACTTTAGTGCTACTTTTTAATAGTTTTCTATGCTAACTCGAAAAAAGAAAACAAAAAAAAAAATGGAAACAGTAGAAATCATTTGGTAGAAAGTTTCTTATTTACCTGGTAACATTCACTATAAAAAAACAAACAAACGGATTATTTTGAAAAATTTCGTTGATTGCTTTTCACGCAATTAAATCAAAATGTCTATTAATAATGTGATAAACGAAAAGAAAAAGGCTTTGCTAGCTTACAAGGAAAAGATTTTAGACGATATCAAGCATACCGAGAGGAGTATTGACGACTTTCGCGCCAATCATAAAAACAAGTGTTTTTACGATAATCATGCTGACAGGTAAATGAAAATAATACAATGATAAATTTTTAGTAATGCTCCGCTATTGTCTAAATAATCTAAACTTCATTAACATAGTGAAAATTGTATCCACAAGACCACAAACAGTCTGCGTCGTGCGACTGTGCTGTCGTGTGTTCTTTACTACATCAAGGTGAAGCGCGATGTCTTCAATCCTACTAATCAGTCATGCGATGCGATGCGACAGGGTAGGTCAGGGAACAAGAACACGAAATCGCGCGCAGAAGCTAGTATTAACATAAATATGGATAACTGTCTGTAATAAATACATAAAATTAAAATACTTAAAACTTTTCCAACGCTACAGTTCAGACTCGGAAGATGACTTCGCCACTGCGATCGACATGGGCCCTTCAATAACCCAGTTAAAACTACAACAAGCTATGATGAAGACCTGTCTGCACGCCACCCAGGAGTTAACTAGCTTGATGGTACTACAGTCTGAAGTAGATGTGCTGGTTGACGAGCCTAAATTTGAAAGGTAAGCTGTTTAATATCTTGTCTTCGATATTATCTGTACTTATATATATATATAAAACAAAGTCTGGTTAGTTACCACCATTTGTAACTCAAGAAAGGCTGGACTGGAAAAACTACTGAACAGATGTGGATGAAATTTGGTACACAGATAGTTTATAACCAGGATTAACATATAGGACACTTTTTATCCCGATATTCCCACGGGATCGAAACTAATGCGGGTGAAACAGCGGGCACTGCTATTGATACATAATTTTCAAGTAAAATTATTTTTGCATTTTCAGAGAGTGTCCAGTAATGGAGGCAGGCACCTGGAGAGAAGTCACAGCTGAGTGCAGAATAGACCTAGTGCCTTTCACTATGACATTCTTCATGCATACTCCAGTAAGTGCCATGGCTAAATAATAACAGTGGCACAGGGCGATCGAACAGGTTAAGCTTCGCTTGCTGCGGTTGGTCTAAATGGGTGACCATCCATCTTTAAGTACCAAGACCCCCCGTGGCTCGGAAAGCACTTTAAGCTGTTGGTCCTGGCTGTCATTCGTGGATCTTTGACAGCTGTTAGAAGTTGTCAGTAGCTTGAAAGTGCAACAACTAGTTTTGTATTGTATTACCCAGTAACTGGGTTGTGGAGGTCAGATAGGTTGTTGGTCTGTGTAAAATACTGGTATTCAGCTGCATGTTCCCACTGCTGGGACACACGCCTCGTCTCAGTGAGAGGGAGTGGGCCGTATTCCAGACCACCACACGGGCTCTTGGAGATGTCACATGTCTTCGATTTTTCGGTTCTAGAACATGCCGGTTTCCTCGCGACGTTTTCCTTCAATGTTTTGAGAGCAGTGGTGATGAAATAATTAACACAAAGTAAAAGGCCATCTGGGTTTGTACCTACGACCAACACTCGTAAGTCGCGGCTATTACCATTGCACTACAACTGCTCACCAGGGCACACGGCTTGTATAAAGTAAATGTTTGTACTTTCAGGATCGCAGGTTTGCTCCACCATCATACCGAGGTCTTCGCGTGGTCCCTGTGAAGAGTGCACATGAGTTGGAGCTCTCAAAGTCAGTGTTGCACAGTTTGAAGGTCCCCAGCGATGCTGTAGAGGTAAGGTTTCAACGGATAATGTATTACCCTTACCCAGTATCTGTGTTGTGGAGGTCAGATAGGCAGTCGCTCCATGTAAAACACTGGTACCTATTCAGCTGCATTCAGTTAGACTGGAAGCCGATCCGAACATATTTGGGATAAGCATAAGTAAAGCATCCAGTCGGATTTTTTCCGACTTTTTCAACAATTATCGTCATATTTCTGCCAATTTACACAACACCTTAAGACGACGCCGACCGCGCAGTGGCACCCTCATCGTTTGTTTGGTTAATTCTTTTATCTATATCTATCTATCTATCTATCTATCTATTCTATCTATATCTTCTATTCTATACATATAATAAATCTGTAGACGAGACGTTTCTGTACATTGAAAATATTTCCAAAAAAAATAGTTGGGGTGTTAAAGGATAGCCAACAGATGCCATTTCATCAATTTTTGGAATTTTTGTCTGTTTGTCGGTTTGTCTGTTTGTCTGTTTGGATGTGACAGATTATTTATTTGAACAGGGTCAACGTAAAAAGTACCAAAGCAATACGGTTACTTTTTATACTCAAATATGGTGTAGAACTCGGAGCAGTGATTAGTTTTTGTTTCATCGCAATCGGTTCACTCTATCAAAAGATATAATCAATTTAAAGTATTCTAAGAACAACTTTTTACGTTTTTTAGTAACACGTAACGACATCTATTGGCGCGATATAGTACCTACTAACGAAAACATATTGTTGTTGTGATGTGAATAATCACGTCCTATTAGTTTATGCTTACTTAAATGACGAAATAACACAGATACCTACTTATGTCTATGTTATTTTAAAAAGTAATGATAGTGATATTAATGATATTAAAAAAATCGCTTTCCATTGATGGTTTATTTAGTGGCGCCTGTGGCGCTAAAAGAATTTTAAACAAAAAGTGAGGATAATGTAAGATAATAATAATTAATGTGGTGTTCTGAGCGATAAAGAAGTTAGATAATTATTGATATAGAAAGTTGAGTAACGCAGAGCGTTTTTTAACGAAGTTGTTATATGGAGCTTGCGGTAGGAGTTCTAAGGGAGAAATCGTCAAATTACGAAAAAGCGTTATGCCTCATTTTTCATAGTAATAGATAGATAGAGACACAGAGAGAGAGAGAGAGAGAGAGAGAGCTATTTTTCATGGATTGAGGTCAAAAAGAAAATCAAAGATGGCGGTTGCCTAAATTTTTAAAATTTTCGTCATGGGTGTCGTTTTCATGGTTTTCGAGGGTGCTGAAGTCGATAGTCAGGTCAAAATGAAAACCCAAGATGGCGGCTCCATTTTTTTAAAATGTTTTGTCATGGGTGTCGTTTTGATAGTTTTCGAGGGTGCTGAAGCCGATAGGCAGGTCAAAACGAAAATCCAAGATGGAGGTTGCAATTATTTTTTATGGGTTTCGTTTTATTGGTTTTTGAGAGTGCTGAAGCCAATAGTGAGGTTAAAATGAAACCGTAACGGCCTACCCACCGTCGATTGGCCCATGAACCGAATGGTGAACATTATCTTTAAACCATTAACTTTTTTCCAAAGGACTTTTCACCCACGAACGTTTTGCCAACATAACTCTACGTCAGTGAATGCTTTACCCACAGAATGTTTTGACCAATAACTTTTCACCCAAAGAACAAGGCCAACAGACGCCGGGAAATGTGAAAGTAAAATAATAATAAGACGTAGTCCTTTATTTCTGTGAAAAGGGTATAAAGTAACCAAGCCTAACCTCGGGGTGCCCTTCGCTCGCTTTGCTCGCTCACTTGAGCCGCCATCGTCCCTTCGAACCCTACCTGTCCGAGTCGGGGTGCCCCAAGTCCCGAGCTCGCTTCGCTCGCCCTTACATCCTTAGTTCTATTTGACATGGGTCAAATGTTCTTTGGGTGAAAAGTTATTGGTCAAAACATTCTGTTGGTTAAGCATTCACTGACGTAGAGTTCTGTTGGGGAAACGTTCGTGGGTCACAAGTCCTTTGGATGAAAAGTTAATGGTGTTGACCAACGGTTCATGGACCAATCGACTGTTGGTAAACCGTTTCAGTACTGGTTAAAATGAAAGTCCAAGATGGCGGTTGCAAATCGAAAAATTCGTAGTGTGTGTCGTTTTCATGGTTTTCGAGAGTGCTGAAGCCGATTGTGACGTCAAAATGAAAATCGAAGATGGCGGCTGCAATTTTCTTTTTCTTTTTTTATCATGTGTGTCGTTTTCATGGTTTTCAATATAAACTTACACGACTTTGTGTGAAATAAAATAAAATACAACCGACTTAAAAACACACTTCAAAGTGCAATAGACCTTTGGTTTCAGAAGTCTGTAATTTCTTGCCAATGCGCAACGTCTTCCCAAACTAAGGTTATTTTGCACTTTGTAGGGTTTTTAATGGAAGTCGGTTATATTTTTTTGTAATTAGCTTTACAATTCTTTTTCTGATTTTCGGCAGTATAAGGTCTAAATCAAAATCATGTCTAAAGTTTTCATGGGTTTCATCTTCGTAGTTTAAATGGCGGCCTGTGTCAAATATAACCAAAGTTTAATGGGTTGCTTTTTACACGGGCAACTTTATGTAGAAGCTCTTACCATTAATGTATTCTTCCTTTTATCATCTATATATCTCGATGCTTTATAAGGCATAATATTGGTAGGTATATATGATATCTTCAATACCAAGTTAAGAAATTCTAAATTTACCACAGAGAAGAAAACAAGACTTAGAAAAACTAACTTCAAACTTCACCTACTAATCTCAGATATACTTTAGATAAAATGGTGATATGATGTTACAAGTTGGTATTCTAAGACAGACGCAAAATAAAATGGACATAGGTAATTATGGCTGTTTGGTTAGATAATCAGCTTCGAGCAGGCGCTTTTATTTTAATTTATTCTCAAAAATCAAAGTGACACTTCGTCGCATTGTCATTATGAACCATGAAGACGCAGTGATTGCAGTCGAAAGGGCCGTGGTAGAGAACCCTAGGTAAGGAAAGCGTTACCAGGCAAGATCTGATGATTCTTGCTTTTCAATGAAGGAGTGGCAATTACACCTTTCCTAAGCGACATATTACCTATTGTTTTCCGACATCCACGCGAACGAAGTCGCGGGCACAGCTAGTTTTAGAATAAAAATGCAGAAAATAAGCTATAAGTTGTGCTCCACAAGATTATTCGTTAATATTATTATAAACGGTAGTTTTGACATTGTTTAGTGTTTCGCCTATATATTGTTGGCTTAGCTTGGCCCTGCGGTTTCACCCGCATAAGTTTCGATCCCGTGGGAATATCGGGATAAAAAGTATCCTATGTCCCTTCCCTGGACTCAAACTATCTCTATAGCAAACATTTAAATTGGTTCAGCGGTTTAAGCGTGAAGAGGTAACAGACAGACACACATTCGCATTTATAATACACTAGCTTCCGCCCGCAGCTTCGCCCGCGAGGTATGTCGATAAAACCATTCTATGTCCTTCCCCGGGATGCAATCTATCTCTCTGCCAAATTTTATCGAAATCCGTTCAGTGGTTTAGGCGTGAAAAGGTAACATACAGACGAGAGTTACTTTCGAATTTATAATATTAGTATGGATATGTAGTGACAATCTTGGTTTCCTCACGATGCTTTTCCTTCACTGGGTCCTAATTCACTATGACAACTGACAATGATTCCTTACATCGAAACCACGTCAATTCCTTAGCTAATAACGCCAACCTCGCGTTCATTTTGCACAGTTTCGTTCATTGTGTTTTAGAGAATACGGCCCCTGATATCTCTCGTCTGTCTGTATGTTACCATTTCACGCCTAAACCACTGAACGGATTTCGATAAAATTTGGCAGAGAGATAGATTGCATTCCGGGGTAGGACATAGGAAAGTTTTTATCGACATACCTCGCGGGCGAAGCCGCGGCCGGAAGCTAGTAATATATATATCACTAAAAGAATGGTGGTGTAAATCATTTTTTTTTAATGTTTGTCTGTCTGTCTGTCTGTTCCGGCTAAACTCCGAATTGGCTAGACCGATTCTGACGGGACTTTAGCTGGCAGATAGCTATGTTATAACGAGTAACTTAGGCTACATTTATTATTATTTTAGAAAAAAAAAAAGAAATAGGGTTCCGCGCAAAAAAAAAATCAGATGCACACATTGCACACACGACAGCTAGTTAATAATAATGTTTATTTCCAGGTGCTAAGGAGCTATGCGGCAGGTTACCGCTCCCGGCGAACGACACTCGCTCGCTTGGCTAACAAATATATGAGCGCATTGTTCATGGAGCCCCATGTTAGTATAAATATGTACTTAGTTAAAGCTTGGTTAGGTCGTCAATAGTGAAGGTCAAGGTCAATCTATGTTTGCCGCGGTCAGTCCGTGGATGGGAGACTGTACGTTTCATACCAGGACCCCTTCGTGCCTCGGAAAGCACGTTAAGTTGTTACGGGTAGCCAGAAACCCGAACGTCTCAATCAGTCTTACTGTGTGGTATTGTAAAACTGGCAGTTGCATCCGGCAGTACTTCAGGTGCATCCGGTGAGACTGGAAGCTGACCACAACATAGTTGGGAAAGTGATTATAGAGGTATGAGGAACAGGGTGTAAAGTTCACTTATACTCCATAGAAAAGGGAGGATCCTCTGACCAGACGGGTGTTGTGTCTGGTGGGCAATTGCCCGACGATTGATGTCGGGGCTTTGTATATATGTATGTATGCTTGTCGCGCGGTAAACTCTGCTTGCGAGATGCAGGATTTTGCGTGACGCATGCTGCGATTAGATGCCGTTAGAGGATAGACAAATTAATGTCTATATATTTATCTGTCTGTTTTCAGACTGAAGGAGGCTTCATGCTGAAATGCGCAGATCTCCTAGAAGTATCTTGGAGACTAGAGAACAAATGGTCGCCAGTCGCGCCGTTCCATCATAGAATGAAGTTCGATTTGGAGTTTATGGGTGAGTTCACTTCTAGAGGGGCCCGTGGCCAAATAAGAACAGCTGCACAGGTCGATCGGACAGGTTATGCTACGCTTGCCGCGGTTGATCTGTGGATCGGTGACCATCTTTACATTCCGTGCCTCGGAAAGCACTTTAAGCCTTTGGTCCCGGCTGTCATTTGTGGATCTTTGACAGTCGTTACGGGTAGTCAGAAGCCCGAAAGTCTGACAACCAGTCTTACCAAGGGGTATCGTATTACCCAGTAACTGGGTTGTGGAGGTCAGATAGGCAGTCGCTCCTTGTAAAATACTGGTATTCAGCTGCATCCGGTTAGACTGGAAGCCGACCACAACGTAGTTGGGAAAAGGCTAGGCGGATGAGGCAGGTAGGCAATATAACAATAGCTTGCTGCGAAGATTTTTTTAATTGGAAGATTTTTTTTAACACCATCAAAATTTTTACAGGGTGTTCTACCCATGAATACGAACAACTTTCACTATCTGAAAAATCTGCTGTTTCATACATTTTGGTCAAGTAGGTATAGAAGTTTTGTATGAAACAGCTGATTTTTTTTTCGAGATTTCAGTGTTAGTCTCATAGTGAAAGTTTTTCATAATCATGGATAGAACACACTGTAAAAATCTGGATGGTGATTAAAAAAATCTCCCTGTATATTGCTTGATGAAATAGAGAAAACGGTCGAAGAAGGCATGATCTCGATTTTAGAAAAAAATACTCCATTTTATTGTTTTTGGTAATTTATTTATTTATTTATATTTTCAGACAACATGATCCAATATACCTCTTTTCAAAACAAAACCATTTTGTATTTTTGTCCCAAGCAATATTGTTGCAGGGTACTGACTCTCGAATTTAATTCCGATAGATCGACATTGGAATTGTCAGTCAAACGTCATTGATTGGCTGGACTCACTGAGTCTAGCCAATTCCTCTTTTATTTTTTTTTATTTTTTTTAGGATGGGAAATCAGCAAATGACCCCTCCCGCTCTGGGTGGAGCGGAAGGGAGTGTCAGACTCTTACTGACTAAAACCCATCCGTGTTCCTTCCTTAGCCCTTTATGTTCCGGGGCAGCGGTAACCCTTTCGGACAATCCCGCTGCCCCGGCAGGCCTAACGGCCTCTGATGCTGACATCTCTTTGAGGCGCGCGTGGAATTGCGTTTAATCTGCCAATCCCTGACGTTTAACTCAACCAACTGACGTTTAACCAATGTCGATCTATCGGAATTATATTCGAGAGTCAGTACCCAGATAAGGATCAATTATTGCTACAGTTACTAAGTAATTCTATGTGGACAAATTATTAAGACGACACTGGCCGCGCGGTGGCGCCCTCATCGTTTGTTTGGTTATTTCTTTTAATTTAGAATGAAAATGCAGAAAATAAGCACGTTATTATAAGTTGTGGTCCACAAGATTATACATTAATATTATTACAAACGGTAGTTTTACATTGTTTAGTTTTATTATAATCCTTAAAATGGATAATAGTGGCCACTATTTTCCGTTTCGTAACGTGCTTATTTTCTGCATTTTCATTCTAAAATATACTATATATATAGAAAATTAGCTCTATTTCGCAATGCACCATGGCATACACCACGGTGTGAGCCATTTTTTAAAGTTCGTTCCAAATCAGCAAAAAATAAAAATCTCTTTGTTATGGGGAGGTTTTTATTTTTTATATTTATTTCAACAGTTTCTCATCTTTCCAGAGGAATCCTACATTAAAATAATAACGCAAACCCACAAGCAGCTCCTAGATCCTGCCATACAAACAGATGAACGTACCTTACTCCTAGCCAAAATTATAACCACCTGCCTCGAAGCGCGAGGTACAATAGACCCTGAATCAGACCTGGAGTCGAAAACGACAGAAAGAGACAACGATATAGATAAAAGAGACAGTGAATCTGAAAAGCGAGATAGCGAAGTTATGGCTCCTCCTAAAAGTCTTCCCAAGAAAGGCAAGCAGAAAAATAAGGATAGTTTACCGAATACTGCTCAGAAAAGAAGTATGGATGATGACAATGGTGATGCTGGAGCTAAAAAGATGAAAAATGATATCCCTGAAGCTAAGAAAAGTATAGTTGATGCTAATAACGCTAGGAAGAGTAAAATGAGTGATGTGGTCAATGAAGGTGGTAAAAAAAGAAAGATGAAAGACGTTAATAAAGTTGCCAACAGTAAAAATGTTAAAGAAGTTGGTAATATTGAGGATGGTAACGCTAAAACTAAGAATGTCAAAGAAACTGACGATAAAACTAGCAACACTAAACCTAAAAATAATAAAGAAACTGAGGATAAAACTGGCAACACCAAACCTAAAAATGTAAAAGAATCTGAGAATAACGCTAAACCTAAGAATGTCGAAGACAAAACCGCCAATAGTAACTCGAAACCTAAAAATATGAAAGCTTCTGCACCTACTGAAAATAAAAATTTAAAAATTAAGAATAAAGTTACAAAGGAAGCAGGCGATTATGCAACTAAAGATATCAATTCAAAATCTAAAAGTAAAGGTTTAAAGAAACCAGCGAACAGTAACGTAAAACCAAAAACTAAAACTGTTAATAATCAAGAAGAAGATAACAATGATAAGCCTGCAGAGGAAAACATTAAAGATGTCCAAAATAAAGGTACAAATAAGGAACCTATTAAAGCCGCAAAAGTTAAAAATGACAATAATAAAGCTAAAAATATAACAACGAAAGAGACTGGTGATCTTGAAGAAAATAATCAAAATGAAAATAATTTGAAATCTAAAAATATTGAGAAAAGGAAACTCAAAAGTGTTGCTAATGCAAAAAGTGACGAAGTCACAAAAGAGACTGGAAACCGTAAAGGGAATAGCGAAACTAATGTTAACACTAACAATATTGAGAAGAAGCAACTTAAAAAGGTTGCCAATACAAAAAGTAAGGAAAATATAGATGCTAACAAAGATGCTGGGCGTCCCAAAAACAAGATTACAGAAAAAACTACGAATTCTGTTAAAAACATTGAAAGTAATATTAATAAAAATGACAATAAAGCTAAAAATACTGACTCTGCTAAAGCCAAAAATGTTGCTAATACAAAAAATGACGAACTAACTACTAAAAACGATGATCAAGCTAAAAAAGCTACTGAAAAAAGTATCAAAAATAAAGAAAAACTACCAGAAATCGCTAATAAAGGTTCAGAAAAAACAGTTAAGCACAGAACTGTTAAAAATGATGCCCAAACTGTTAAAAAAATTACTGAGAAAAATGCAACAAACATAAGAAATAAAGATAAAATATCTCAAATAACTAAGATTACAGAGAAAACCGTTAAAGACAAACCTACACCTTTAAAAGACGTACCTGAAAAAGTGTTAAGCAGCAATTTAATTACAAAGAGTACAAAAAACATAGTTAAAAAACCTATAATTCACAAAATAGCATCACACAGAAATTCATTAAAACCATTAAATGCTCCAAAAATATTAAAAGCTGGTAACACTAAAACTATCACCGCTGGCAACACCGAAAAAGAAAATGGCGGCAAGGGGTCGAAAATCCCGCAGAAAACATTCTCAATTATAAGTGAAGGTTCTTCAAAGAAAAATTTTTCGAGGATCAGTCCTAGTAAGTATTAAATATAGATATCTATACATAGCTTCTTTCCGCGACTTGGTCTACGTGAAATTTTTATTATTCTATTAATGAACCCCATTATTCCTTCGTTTTCGCTTAGCGGCTTTACTGACTTGTCTGTTTGCTCAGCTCAGAGTCGTAATGTGATGTTCGCAGCCAACTTGTTTAATTATCCGTTTAACTAAACGGCGGCCGTTTAACTAAACGGCGGCCGTTTAACTAACGGCCTGAATGATATTCAATTATAGTTTAGGTTGTAACTGTACCCAATCACGCGCGAGTCGAATTGGTGGCAGTAACTAAGCCAGGGCACCCCGACCAAATGGGTTAGGTTAGCTTAGAACTGTGATCAACCGCGTGCGAGGCGAGCACTACTGCCAAAGGAGTAAATTCGTTTTGGCACATACGTTGTTTTATTCCGAGCGCACGCACATTATGGCCATCTCTCATGTAATTATTTGTTTATCCCTGTTAATATGAGTATTATAATTTTTTTTTTTTTGCTTATTGTCTTCGTTTAAATTCAATTATTTATACCTATATCTAATAATGTTTTTAATGTTTCATGCTAGATTATATTCGAACGCAATGTGAATTGTTACTGAATAAATAAATAAATTGAATTGAATTGAATTCTCTTTTGCGTTTCAAAAGTAATTCGAGCCTATTGCCACATTAACACATTGTCCACACTGTTGACGATCGAAAAAAAAAGCTTCATTCGTTCAGTGTCGACGTTGATTTAGAAGTAAAAAAAAAGTATATTTTATTTTGATGTTAATTTTTTGCTTTGAAAGTCGCTAGTCGTAATTAAAGCATTTAAAAAATCCGTGTCATCTTTAATTTAATTTTCCAAACCTTGACTCGGAACTACTTATTCCCGATTGATTGTTTTTTTTAACGACATGTGTATTGCTGAGGGTATTACTGATCGGGAATAATTGAAAAGCATTACCGTTCATCAACACTGAGTCTTTCTCAGAGTAGTCAGATAGGAAACGCCGACCTCATCTAGTTTTATAAAAAATATCATTGACGTGTAAAAGTGTTTGTGCAAACCTACTTACAAAATAAAAATCATTTACCATTTATCACTGAACTAATGAAACTTTTTTTTCCCGATCGTCAACAGTTTGGACGGCAATGCACAAATAAATAAATAAAACTTTATTTCGCAAAAAAAGTGAACAATAACACTAGTAACTATGATATGCTAAGAACTGTGTTACCAGAAAATTTAAAAAATCGCGTATTTTGAACTCTGGTATTCAAAGTAAGAATATGTACTTTCAAAAGTCAGGAATTTGCATCCCAGTAAAATAAACAATAAGGAAAATTATATGCAAGTTACCTTGTCCATTACACCAACGCACCTGTTTGAATTTTTAACTGTTTCATTATTTGTAGGAAAAATCCCTTCGAAGTTCAAGACAATTTCTCAAGAGACGTTTAAACAGAAAATGGTCAAATCTACTAATATACCTCGTAAGTATTTCTTTTCAATTGATGTTATTTCCACAGCAAATATCAACTTTATTCTAGTGTAAATTAAGTCGTTTCATAATGGCTACTGCTACAGTTGGGTTATATAAGCTGTTCGTTGTAAATGTATCCCCTTTTATAAATAAACGATTATTATTATATTATTTTATGGGCAAGCGTAGTGTGGGACGCCTTCCAGCTAGATGGACAGACGACCTTAAAGAAGGCGGAGGACTATAATACTAAACTAGTTTAAAGAATCGTTTGTCATTCATCTAAATCGGATGAGTAGTTTAGGCTCTACGGTGGCACATACGTAAAGACAAACATAGACTGCTAAAAACATAACCCTTCTTTTTGGCTTTGCCGTAGTCGGGTACAGTAAACGTCAAACTTTATAACGGTTCTGACGTAGGCTACTCGCTGCGCAGTACCCTACCTCTCACCTCCGCGGTGACATGAATTTGTTATTGCACAGCCACTCGCTCGTGATCAACTATGAACCGTCTTTAAAAATCGGATAATGTGACATGTGTTATTGTGTATGATTTCAATTATTCTGTGCCATTAATTTGATAAAAAAGCAACCCTTTTATCATAAAAATAAATTAAAAAGAAATCATTAATAAATCTGTGATTCGTCAATTTTATTGTCTAAAACTTTGGATTCTTAAGAAAGCGGTGAACGGACACACCATAACGGCTGTCCAAATACAGAGCGTTTTCTGACACCTTAATGTCAAATACTGGCGAAAACGATAGATTTTCATGAGGGCTGATATAATATTAGCAAGCCGATAATAGGCAGGCCGTTGATTGCGTGCATTATGACACACTTTTGCGTAAACTACATCAATACGGTGTCCAAAACGAAGCTCTCAATGTAATAAATTCTTATTTACATAATAGGCACCAATGTGTCGAATTTGATGGTGTGAATTCTTCCGGGTTACCAGTTCAGTTAGGTGTACCGCAAGGCTCCATACTGGGTCCATTCTTATTCTTAGTGTATATGAACGCGAACCGCTTTCCTAGAAAAGACAAGCTTCAGTTCGTCATTGGAAAAATGGCGTAATATCGAGTTAAGGAAGTTCCTATTTTTGAAGTTGGTTAACAATTAAAATTTTTTTTCAGGGTTATTGAAGAAGCCTGCTCCGAAGACTACATAGTTTATAGTTTTTAATAATAATTGTGTGCCTTAATTATAAATCAATTATGTTATTAAGTAAAATCATTATTAAATAAAAATACTTGTTTTTATACTAAAAATGTCTTTTATTAAAATAAATGTAGAAATTATTACCCTAAAAAACTAAGAATTATTAAAAAAATATAATTAGAAAATTGATTTAATTTCAATTGATGATAATTAATCTTAAATTCATTTTAATGTCAAACTTATAGCTATAAAATTCAAATTATATGAAATGAAAAGTCACATAAAAATGTTTATAAATAAAATAGAAAATGATTTCTAATCTAATATCCCGCTAAAACGGATAGTTTTTGTGAGTATCGCCCATTCTGAAAAGAAAAATATTGTTTAATAACAAAACTGAAGTATTGCCAAATACTAAATAGGATTTTAGAGAAACAATAATTGATTTGGATTTTATGACTTTTATAGCTTTTTGACGTGATAACGTCTTATAAATCGATGAACTCGTCGTCCCCGCGCTTACGTCTCTCCGTACCCGAGCTTACGTCTCTCCGTACCCGAGCTTACGTCTCTTCCCCCCTTGCCCCTCTCACCCCTCCGGCCTGCCTGCTGCACCATCAACTAGCGATCGGCGAGCCGAAAGCGCGGCGTCGCCTAGCCGTAGCCGAGTCGAGGTATCGGAGCTGCTGATCCGCTTTGGTTACGTGCTTACGTTAGGTTAAATAAAAATAATAATTAATAATAATAATTATTTTGTTAACCTTCAATAAAATAGACGACAGTTACTCTTTCGACAGCCGTCTGCTGTCGGAGCTAAGGCAAATCAGTGTACCGAAATGTGTCATTTTCGATACGATACGGTACCTCGTTGGATGGTTGTGAATAGATATGCAGAATTGGTGCTAAACTTACCCCTTAAAAACAAACGTCCGTTTATTCCTATTGAGCGCGTTCAGTGCGTCAATTTGCGGTCGCTCCAGCGTGAAGGTAAGAGCTTGCAGGTTGTCCCACAGGTGGGCTGCTGACGAGGCCTTCACTACCACGTTGTGGCCATTCTCGATCTGGTACCTGTGGGGAAGTATTAGAATACACCGGGTTATTTTAAGTTGGCTAGCTAAACTCCGCAGATGCGGTGGGTAATCGATATCTAAACTCGATAAAATATAAGAAAACAGTTTTTGTCAAGTCATAATTCAAGTAACAACGCTAAAAGCAGACCACTAAGCTTTGGAACAATATAATTTAAGAGTGTCCGTGGAGATTTTGCCCGTTCTTTGGATTGGACAACTAGCTTCATGTTTCTGACCGACAGACTCCTTGACAATTCAAGAGTGCCTGTAAATGTTTTTTTTTGGATGCATGAAGATGTCTCCTCGTGTTGCACAGTTTGTTCCGCCAGTTACTCAACTGAACCGAGCGCTCGGCGCATCCTGGACAGTCACACCCAACACCTTATTTGACTGGCCAATTCTTCTCTTGCGGTGGTAGGGCTAACGCCCGCCTGGTTTGCGACCACCCTCCCATCGGAGTCCGGCGTCAAGGAGCCTGCTGTGTTTCGTCGATGTGTGGGAGTTCCAGTGCCTTAGGCATCTTCTGGGCACACTCATTCCGTCATAGAACTCATCCATCGCTTTCAATCAGGCGTGATCGAGGTCAAGAGCGGGCCCAATCAGAAAAAAAAAGATGAATTGCTTTGAGTTTGAGTCTGAAACGGGTACACGAATTAAAAAAAAAATCCTTATGGAAAACCTAATAACATTTCGCCGAACCTGGGAATTGAAGGACTTACAACAACCACAAGACCAGCGAGGCTGTTATAGTGCGCTTAGTTTACCTTATTAGCAGTTGCGCAGGCGACACACCTAGTCCGGAAGCCATCACTTGGACTAACGCGTCATCAATGACAGGAGTTGTGGAGTTCTTGTATTCATCAGGGGTTCCCTGTGAACAGAGATGTTTATTTATTTACTTACATGTACTATACCATTCTACTAATATTATAAATGTGAAACTTTGTGAAGATGTTTGGATGTTTGTTCCTCAATCACGCAAAAAATACTGAACGGATTTGGATGAAATTTGGTACACAGATAGTTTATAACCAGGATTAACACATAGGATACTTTTTATCCCGATATTCTCACGATATCGAAACTAACGCGGGTTTAAACCGCGGGGCGCAACAAGTCAGATATATTTATGTTGACAGAAGAATATTTGTTGAGGGGTTTCCTGGTGCAAACAGATTTTCTTTACAACTTGTTTTAGGTGGAAACTGGCGGGTGGCGAAATTGGGACCGTGTCCGTCGCTCGAGCAGTCAGGCCCAAAGAGGTGGCAGGACGTGCGATGGTGGGACCGGCCGCACTTGGTGAGGGCCCCGCTAGGCATGGCGGGCTGATACCAGTCGAGGGTGCGGCTATTGTACTAGTACGGACATCGGCTCCGACGATTGATGTCGGGACGTTGTATGTATGCTAGTCGCGTGGTAAACTCTGCTTGCGCGATGCAGGATTTTTTTGCGTGACAGTCATTATGTCAGTTCGTATGTGGCGATGTAGATGGCGCCACAGACTGATTTTGTATTGTGAAGCCTTTAAACAGCTAAGTAGAATTTACCTTAGAGCCGAGCACTCCGAAACAGCTCAGTGTGATGTTGCGTTCACCGCAGAAGGTGTGCAAGCGTTGTTGCGACAAGTAAGGATGGCATTCCACCTGCAAAAAGGTTCATAGGTTATAATTGTCGATGAGAAGTATTGCAAATGTAGAGGTTCCAGTAATGTTTCCACTGCTGGGTCATCGGTCACGTCTATGTGAGAGGGAGTGAGCAGTAATCCACCATGCGGGCCCAGTGCAGGTTGGTAGATGTTACATGTCTTCGAATGTTTGGTTCTAGAACATGCCGGTTTCCTCACGATGTTTTCCTTCACCGTTTTGAGAGCAGTGGTGATGAAATACTTACACAAAGTAAAGTGCCTACTTGGGTTCGAACTCACGACCTACAACTCGTAACAGACAGATGCTTATCATAAATGGATAAACTGCCTTTCCACCCAAACGTTATGCTACGATTTGTTACGTTGTTTTACATTTCAGCGGGATAATTGCATACCACGTGACAGACCCAGCAGCCTATGGGTTGGAGAGGTCATTTATGCAGTCTTAGTTCTAGTCGCCATGTAAAATACTGGTATTCAGCTGCATCCGGTTAGACTGGAAGCCGACCCGAACATAGTTGGGACAAGGCTAGGCAGATGGTGTGTTCCTTCAAACTCACAAGCATTTATTTCAATTAAACCATTTACAGGCACTTTTGAATTGTCAAGAAGTCGGTCAGTCAGAAAATATGAAGCTGGTTGCCCATTCCAAAGCGTAGGTACCTATGGAGAAGAACGGGCAAGAAACTCCATGGACACTCTTTTAAATTATATTTTTACAAAAATATTAGTTACATCATTAATGTTGATTTTTTTTTATGTGAGAACTATGTAAAAAAAAAAGACGTGCTTGTTAAAAGCGTCCAGAGTACAGCAACAAAACACTATTTAAAATTTTACCTGGTTTATCACCGGCTTCAGTTTTCCCTTATCCAAAATCCTCTGTATTTGCTGTGAGTTGAAGTTGCTGACTCCAATGGACTTTGCGAGGCCCTTCGTCACCAGGGTTTCCATGCCAATCCAGGCGTCAAAGTAGTCATATTGAGAGTATTGTAAGACTGTGGCGATTTTTGGTATGGGGTCGGGACCTTCCTGTTGAAACAATGAAGGGGGTTTGTACAGGGTGGAATTTTCGAAGCGCACCTGGAGGGAAAGTACTCTAAATATTGAAGACAGCAAATTTTAATCAAAGGAAACATTCCTTTATTTTTAAAAAGAAACAAAACTGCATTTAATGATTTTTGAAAATACGCTTGCCACACCCGGGAATCGAACCAACTAAAATCATAAAAAATTGCATCCTGTACTTTTATGGCACCAATCGATAGGATTAATCATAAGGTTCAAATCTCTCTAGCAAACATGGTAAATTAAATTAAACAAAAAGGCATGAAATCTAAACTTATTTTAAAAACTTTTTTTTTTACTTATTTTAAAATAAAAACTGAGGTTCACAATACAATTCAATATTCACCACAACACGCTGCACGCTACTAAAAGTTACTCACAATGAATACATCCATGAAAATGGTGCTCATTTCGAACAACTAAGTAGTTAAAATTTACTCGTTTTTGTTCGTTCGAATGAAATAAGTTTAGTTTTTTTTTTTTTATATGGAATGGATTTGCTCTTGACTCTAGTCTAGATCAGAGGTGACAGAGACAGAGTCGACGATGGAGTGAGCTTACCCAGAAGAAGCCTATTCACTCTAACTTTGAAGAGATTCGGGTTGTATGCGCTCGGAAACACAGACGCAGGTAGAGAGTTCCACTCTTTTCTGTGCGCATTAAAAAAGACATTTGAAAACGCTTAGTTCGAATTTGTGGAATAGCAACATGGCAGGGATGGTAATTTGCAGTGCGTCTGGATGTCCGAAGGATAAGATATTACCACTGACCACTGTGGGACTCCATAACGGCCCACAGTCGCAGTAGACCGGGAATAAATGGAGAGAGGGAAGCGATGCCTTGTCCTGTAGTGGGACAACTAAGGCTTATGATAATAATAATAATACATTTATTTCAGACCTTAAGTCCATAAAACAATACACATTACAATTTTATACACAAAAACATACATATATATAATAAACATATACACTAAAAACAACTTATTTTAATTAATGGAATGACGCACGATGAGTGGTCATCCAGTGCCACATTATTGGACTGTCTATCCTGTCGGCTATAGCCACCAAGCTGTTGGAGCTGTCGCGTACTCACCGCATCAGGGATGCTATCCGTGTCCGCATCAGTGCGTAAAAATCTGGCACGCCATTCTCCGCGAACATCGCCGATGCACTGCAAAAGCGCGGCAGTCCCAACATAACTCTGAAGGCGTTATTATATTGGACTCGCAGAGCATTGTACGAGCTTTTTGTATAGCTGACCCGCTGACCCATAGGGCACACGTGTACATAGATTGGCAATACGCTCTAAAGAGCGTAATTTTCACCTCCCTAGTACAACGTGCAAACCTACGAGCCAGCATGTTACATCGAACTGCCAATGCTCTGCGTTCCCTCTCTATGTCCACATCATCGGACAGGCTATCGGTGACCCAATGCCCCAGGTACTTGAACTTCGTGACCCTGGAAAGTTGAGCGCCCCCCAAGGTGACTGGTGGGACAGTATCATAGCATTTGTTATCCGCGGTGCGGGCTTCCACGCGCGGCATCGAGGCGCACGCGTCAACGAAATGTTCGAGCGAGATGTTGTTACATGTATGCGAAATTACACGTTGCTAATGAAATTAGCAACGTGGTAGCTAGGAGCTACTGCGGGTTAGTTATACTTGGCTTACCTTAAAAGACATAGGGTTATGTATCAAGTAAAGGTCAAAGTAATCGAGTCCCATGTTCTTCAGCGAAGCCTTGCAGGCCACCTCCACGAGGTCAGACCGGTGGTACGTACTCCAGAGTTTGGAGATGATGAACAGGTCCTCGCTGTGGACATAGAATTCAGAAAATGTTTATTATTTAATAATGAAAAACTTATGTTTTCACATGTGTAGAATTTTCATTCTAAAATAAAAGAAATAACCAAACAAACGACGAGGGCGCCACTGCGCGGTCGGCGTTTGTTGGACGCCGTCTTAAGCTGTTTGCCACTTACCGTTTCACAGTGCCATCGTAAATTTTAGCTTTAATAGCTAGTCCTATTTCCTTCTCATTGCCGTAGATGTAAGCTGTGTCGATGGCTCGATAACCCATGTCGATAGCTGCGCCAATCTGGTGCGTTAATAAGCGGGGGTCCACCTGCCAATGTAGCGTGGTATTAGTTGGCGAAACACAGATTTGATTACTGAGTATGATGTTAATTCAGATCGTATCATAACTTTAATAAATAAATAGAAGTATGAATGTGTCCTAGAACAAAATAAAAAGAAGACATGTGCCATCTTCCAACCCGCACTGGGCCCGCGTGGTTGATGACGGTCCACTCCTGAGGCTTAAGTCCCAGTTGTCAGAATATTATAGGCTGATTATGTCAGAAGATTAATGTACAGAGGCCAGCACATCAACCTACCCCAATCTGTCAAACTTTCCCAATTGAATATGAACCTTATTCCTTTGTGGTAAAGTTGAAATTCTATCAAAGAAATTTGACAGATTGGGGTAGGTTGATGTGCTGGCCTCTGTACCTACAGCTAGGTAACTTACGAAAGCGGTGCCCAAAGCCAGCACAGGTATTTCAGAGCCATCAGCCAGCGGTAAGTAAAGCATATTTCCTAGTCTTCCAAACTTCGTTTTTCCCGTGGTTAGTTCTTCGATTTTCTTCAAGTAGTCTTCCTCAGAAATTAATGGGGTGGACTTCTTTGTGACAGTCGTTTGTATAGTGGTTGATTCGTATCTGGAACGGGCTGTTTTGCCCTGTAAAGAGGTATAGTTTTTAGGGTTCCGTACGAAAATGGTAAAACGTTTTTTTTTTACCTTTGATGAAAAATGTAAAAAAAAAATGCCGTTCTCTCCCCTTATCTCCGAAGTTTGCATAGAGAAAAATCTGAAATTATTCTATGCGATAGTCTATGTAAAGATAACAAGAAAAACAAAACGATGTCTCTAAATAACACTTTCAGAAATCATTAACAAAAGTTACATTAGTTCCACTAGCGGTCAAGAGATGGCGCTGACCATTTCCTGACGAATATAGGCCTCGCCGATGAAAATTTAAAAACATATGATGGTACGGAACTCTCGGTGCGCGAATACGCCTCACTCGAGCACGGTTTTTTTTTTATTAGTTGATTTTAGAAAGTGGGTGAATAGCCACGGATAAGTAATTACTTATTCGTAGGTGATTAGAGAATGCGCGTGACTTCTTTAGTATTGTTATTGGGGTAGGTTTGCGAGTAACTTATACAGGGTCAAATTAAATTTGCTAGCGAAACCCCGCAGACGCGATGGGTATCGATATTTTAAACATGACAAAACAAAAAAGAAACTAAATGGACGAGTTTTTTTTTTTGGGGTCATCAACAACATGTCACTTGAAATATCAGTTTAAAAAAATATTTTTGTATATTGTATTTAACTTCACAGAAGTGATGGATTTCGATATCTAAACACGATAAAACAGTAAAAAACATTTTCTCAACTCATACTTCAAGTATCAGTTAAAAAAAAAATTGTTTTATGTTGTGTAGATACACAATAGCCATCACGTCTGTGGCGTTTTGCTAGCTAATTTAATTTGACCTTGTATGTCTACAACTATTTGACCCGACGGATGTTGTCCAAACAAATACTCCATTAAAAACAATCTGGCATTTTGTGCCGGCGGCCATCTTAGATTTGAATTTTTCGTAGTGTACAGTATTCTACTGGCCAAGCCCTTTCATTTGATACCCATATTGAGGGAGTTGTGAAAAAATATTAAATCCGCCATTTTGTAGCGCCGGCCATCTTGGATTTATAATGATACTGATTACATTAAATTGTCTTGTCATCAAAACTCAAGCTGTGTACCTAATATCAGATCAATCTGCCAACAGGAAGGGGGTAAAATTTCAAGTACTAAATTAGACCCAAATAAATAAATAACAGACAGGGCAAGCTAAATAAAACCGTTTAAAAAAAACAGTTTTGAATTTTCCAATAAACGTACCTATTTAAATTCATCATAATCAATACAAAGAATTTACTTACGATCACTGTTCGGTTTTTGATCAACCTTTTTTAAGAAAATATTTGCTGGCGGGTTGTGAACCTTAGAATGTTGAAAGTAAAGTATTTGTGGGTGGAAATCGTTCGTTCCTACTATCTTCAAGAAGGCAATTGAACACCACCTACCTTGTCTCAACTCCCGGGTCAGCAGGAGAGCTTCAGCTTGCACGGCACTTCACAGATAGGCAGTTTAAATGTACTCTGGGTTCAAAGGTCTTGAAGATCGCACACCACACGGTAGTGAGTCCACAAACACTACAGATGCTAAAACGTTTAGCTTGAAACACGATCACAACAAGAGAGGAAGAAACGTTCATCCAGCTCAGGGCGTCAAATCGTACTGATTGTCATGGGTATGTATCGCCGCGACGTAGGTCGTGAGCAGGTTCAGTGATGATTTACCAACTACCCTCAATTCGATAATAAGAATCGAACAATCACAAACAAACACATCGACAACAATAATAATATTGTTATACATTTCATTTTAAAAAACTGTTATTTTCAATTTAAAACCAAAAATGACGACCACTCGTCTGCAAATGATGTTATAATTAACTTTTCAAGACAATTGTTCGTAAAGTGGCTCTTAATGAACCGCTTTTAGGTCCATAATGCAGTGTATTAAACACGTGTGCTTTTTAGTTTATGTTATCGCACTAGTGCTATAACCAAGCTATAACGTAACGTCACAGATTTACTAGTCGGAGATGTGCGCTTTTTTAAATCTCATCAAAGAGACTTAATTGCACAAGGAATCAGCAGGCCTTATTTCACTTTTTTTTAAACATTGTTATTTATTTATTTCGTTTAAAAGTACTTGTAATTTTACCCCCTTCATCAAGATCTAACATGGATCTAAGTACTCGTAAGTTAAAAAAATATGGATGCCACGTGGTCAACTTTGAACATTAATATCTCGGAAAGGTGACACTTTACGGGGTTTGGTCTATGTTTTCTGTTTGCTTTGATGTCAGCTATCGACTTATATAGCTTTCATGAGTGGCGGCCATTTTGAAAAAAAAAAATGGCGGACAGATAGGTATGCCACAAACCGTCAAAGCCCTTTCATGAAAAATAAAACAAAGTCATCAATCTTACCTCAAAAAGTGCAATCTTCTCCCACACAGACAGTTTCTTCGGCATTTCCTTGATGCTAATCTCTGTTTTGACACTCTCTCTCCTTCCAAAGTCTACTGACTTTATTCTACCTACTATCCGTCTTACTTGACCATGCACTGCATCTCCTAAATCTAATTCTGCTAGAGATTTAGCTCTTTTCAATTCTTCATTAGAAGTTTTGAAGTCATCGGCACCGTATGCGCTTCTTGTTAGTTCATTTCCAACTTTAGGTACATTGAAATTGAATCTGTTTTCGTTTGTTACATTTCTATTGCCTTCTATACCGTCAAGGTCTTGTTTATAATCTCCTGCAGGAGATGTTTTGAAGTCGTCTGCCTCGTTTGATAATTTATTTTGAACTGTATTGGTATCAGAACTTAGTTCATATTCAGTTGCGGAATTATCCATAGTATTATCTGTTACATTGTATGAGTAACTTTCTTCAATTGTTTCAGCCGTTATTTCATAAGAATTACCTGTACCTATATCAGTCATAGAAGAAACGCTCTTAGCTTCATTCGTTTTTTGACCAATATTGCTTATTGAATAAGTCTTTGTCTGTAATTCGTCTACTCTCTTTTCATAATATTTGTCATCGTCAGTTTCTGCTGGAGCAGGTGTGTTCATGGGTGTGTTTGTAGCATCTTGAACGCTACTCTTGTTAGAAATAAAGTACAATTTCCTTTTTATACTTCCGATTATCGAATCATTATTTGATTTAGCGTCCACTGCAGGATTTTCATCGACAAGTTCTGGGTCACTGAGTGTCTCTTCAGGATTTGATTCAATAGGAATTTCAACTTTATAAACATTATCTTTAAGGTCGTTACCTCCTTGACCTGTTTCTTTACCGAGAATCTTATTTTCTTGTGAATTAAGACGAATAAGCATAGGAAGAGAATTAAACCGAGGTGTGTGCTTAAAAGGATTTAATTCAATTGCCCCTGGTAAGATTTTAGGAGCTTCAGCCTTATTATAACCAGCTTCTGTATCAACTTCTATTTCAGTAATGTCAACTTTATCTTCTTCTGTATTTAAGTCGATTGACGCTTGAAAAGTTTTCGCTTCACCTACGTGACTTTCATAAGTTATAAAGTCTATTTTTCCAGGTAACGTTTTAGCGATATCCTCTAAATGTTCGCCTTTTGCGATATCTAGTTTATCAACAAGGGTTTTATTCACTTCAACTTGATGTTCCCATGCTTTTAAGTCAAGTTTTCCTACTTTTTCAACACTGCTCTGCTGTGAAAAGGTAGTTGTACTTTCTGTTTGACTATCAGTCGAGCCAAAGTAAATATTATCCTGTAATGTTTCACTTATTTCAGCTTTGGATTCATTGGTCACAAATTCCGTTTCAAATTCAATTTTCCCCGTTAATATTTTGGGGTTTTCTACTTGATTTTCTGTAGTACTCAAGTCAATTGTCCCTGGTAGTGTTGTAGCCACTTCTGCCTGGCTACTGGCTATACTAAAATTTACTGTTTCTGGTAAAGTCCTGAGAGTTGCTTCTTGAGTTTCATTGCTACTAAAACCTACGATTTCCAGTAATGGTTTTGCTACATCACCAGGATTTTCGGTGGAATCGAATTCGTTTTTACCTGGTAAAATATTAACTCCTCCGACCTGGCCTCTAGTGGGATTTATATCAATTTGACCAGTTGTAGTTTTAGCGATTTTTGCGTTATACTCTCTTCTATTAAGTACGTTATTCCCTTGGACAGTCTCAGTTAGTCTGGCTGGTTTGTTATTGAAGTTAGGTCTTCCGGAAAGCGCCTTTGCCATTTCAGCTTCTTTACTCTTCTTGATGTTGCCAGTTTTACCAACGAGAGTTTTGTTGGTTTCAACTTGATTTTGCCATAAATTAAGGTTTATCTTTCCTGGTTTGGGTTTAGCACTAACTTCTTTTTGACTGTTTCGGGAGTTATCTTTCGGCTGCTTCTCAATTGAATTGTAACCGAAAGCCGTCAAAGTTTTGGTGAATTCAGTTTGATTACTGTTAGCTTCTGTTTTACCTGACGTTGTTGCGATTTCAGTTTGTATTTCATATGATTTAAAGTCTACTTTCGCTGGTAGGGTAGTGACATCATCAACCAGGTAGCCATGAGTTATACTTGGTAAATTATCACTTTCTCCATTTCGACTATCATTCGTTTTACTATCAATTCTCGCTACCAAAGTTTGTACGACTTCTTTGCTTTCAAAGTTTATTTTTGTAGGTAAAACGGTGACACTTTCAATTTGATTTTCTTCTTGTTTAAAGTCAATGATTCCTGGTAAGTCTCCGCTTACTGGGACCTGACTTTCAGAAGTATTAAAGTCAACCTTGCCTGGTAATGTCTGCGCAATATCGTGCAGACTTTCTTCCCTAAAAGAGTCAATTTTATCTACAGTACTTTTGTTAATTTCAACCTGAGTAGACCAACTATTAAGATTAATTTTGCCAGGTTTAGTTTTACCAATATCAGCTTCGTAATTAATTTTTGCCGGGAAGATTGTTGGCATCTCAATAACGCTAGGTTCTCTTTGCATTTGTGCTTTTTCATCCGTAGTTTTAGCATATTCTATTTGGCTTTCTTGTGTCTTAAAATCGATTGTGCCTGGTAGAATTGTGGCCGTTTTGAAATCCTTCGTTTCTTGTTGTGAATGAGCACTAGCAACTTCCTTTGTTTCAACATTCACTTGTTTTATATCTGAAAGATTTTGTCCGTACCCTTCTTCAATTCTCGAAAATTCTTTGGCAACCACTGGTTCACTTGTATATGTAACTTCATCGTAGTATACACCAATTTCAACCTTACCAGTATCTCCTAAAGGTTCAGATTGTATGTTTTCTTTCAGTATTTCATCGACTATTTTTGGTCTGTCTGCACTGTTGGTCCGGTTTAGGTTTGGTGGTACATATTTGCCTTTTATTCTGCGTGTTGGTTCCTGAATTACTGGGTGCGGTTCTTTTGGTTCTAGGCGCTGAAATAAGAAACTGTAATGAGTAACGTGCATAAATATTTTTTTAATTAAACTGTCTTAGGCGGCAATATTTTAAATTTAGTGAAATTTTAAGGCCGCGTCACGTTTTATCACATTTCGTTACATGAGAAAGAAGAAAGGTATACTTTCTCTGTCTCTCACACTAAATATCTCTTATTTTTTTTTTTAAGTTTCACTTCAGTCAAGTGTAAGTTGCTGCACGCGGAATTTTTTATTCTTTGTATAAATGTGTTTTTTTTCGAAAGACTGTTAATTTTGTCATTTTGCGGAATATTTTGTACAAAAATCAGTTTCTCAGATCGTAACTGTTAGGTCTGTTAATTCATAGCTAGTTAAAGGGACAGTGATACAATATTGTTAGTTTTAGTGCCAGCGCAAACTGTTCGTCTTGTCGCTGCGACTTGTTGCTGTAACAAAACGCAGCGTTGTACATCCGCGTCTTGTCGCTGTGTTTAGTTACTGTAACAAGATGCAGAGTTGTACAGCCACGTCTTGTCGCTGCGACTAGTTGATGTAACAAAACGCAGCGTTTTACATCTGTGTCTTGTCACTGCGACTATGGTCTCCAACAGATAACAAATAAATAAAAGTCGTTGACCCCTGTCTTCCAATGTTTTCAATTTCAAAACGATGCGAAAAAAATGTAAAGGCAGTGCCGCTAACACGATCAACACAAACGTATCGCGGTAAGGTGCATCTTTGACGCTATTGTTATACGTATACGCATGTATAAAGAAATAAATATTTTACCTTATCTTATTATGAAACTCGACCGAAGCAGTATTAGCGACAGTTTTGTGTGACGAGCGATCTATACCGAATGAGTTTGGACTTTTTGGTACAAGTCGGATCAATGACTTTTATTTTTTGTTATCTGGCGGAGACCATAGTTGTTTCTGGACTAGTTTTTTTTTAGCGGCAGAAAACAAATACGTGTTAAGTTAAAAAGCCATACCTCATCGGGCCCATGGCGACGTCGTCGCCAGGTCGCGCTTCCAACTAAATGTATACGGAATACAGCTTTAAAGGGTGGTAGGGACAGAACTACATTGACATCTGCGTGCCACCTGTTATTATGAATGCAGTGCACGATTCTGAACCCTAACCTAGAAAATCGTCGGTAATTTAAAAAATTGCTATTCCATACATTTTGACCGCGTAGTATTGAACTTATCTATGAAACAACTAGGTGATCCGGCAGAGAACCAAAGTTGTCGACATAGCTCACAGAATAAGCAAGCTGAAGTAGCAATGGGCCGGCCATATCAGCCGTAGAACCGATGACAGTGGGGGTAGACGTGTTCTTTAGTGGAGACCGCGAATCGGTAAACGTAAGGTAGGACGCCCTCAGGCTAGCTGGAGCGGGCAGCGGGATTGTCCGAAAGGGTTTCCGCTGCCCCGGAACATAAAGGGCTAAGGAAGGAACACGGATGGGTTTTAGTCAGTAAGAGTCTGACACTTCCTTCCGCTCCACCCAGAGCAGGAGGGGTCATTTGATGATTACACGTCAAAAAAAAAAAAAGAAAAGGCTAGGTGGAGCGACGATCTTCGCAGGATGGCTGGTAGCAGCTGGATGGGAGTTGCTGAAAATCGAGTTGAATGGCGTGCAATAGGAGAAGCCTATGTCCAGCGGTGGACTGCTGTAGGTTGATGATGATGAAACAGCTACGCTAAACAGCTAGCTTTCTACGCCATAGGGTCTAGATCTAGAATTATGAGCTGAATTCACAGTAACAGTTTGCTCGTCGATATCCCTGGCACGCTGTATAGTTGGAGGCTCACCTGGCGTCAGCTTGGTTACGCAGACAACCATATCTGGCTACGCCCCCATGGCATCCCGGTGACGTATGTCTCAAAGAGTTGTTTTAATAAAAACTAGGGCTAGTCTTATTGCATTTGAAACACGTTACTTATACGTAGACGTTTCGACGATACTTGCCTCATAAATTGCAATTTTAGACAAAACGGACTTCTTTTTAGGAAGTCCCTCGTCTGGTTCTTTCTTAGCAACGGCAGCAGTTTCTTTTGCTATCTTATCTTTCATCCTACTTACATTTCCTTTGAGAACAGTGGTTTCTGCGATGTCCCTATCCTTGTCTAGCGTTGACAATTTACTATATTCTTTCTCACTGTTTTCGGTTATGATGGAGTCTTTTGTATTTATTTCTGTAACATTTTCGCTGTTGACTTTATCGAAATCATTTTCATGTATCTGTTGGTTACCTTCCAAACTCATTTGAGTGCCAATTTCTTTGGATATCTTTACATCTCTATCAATAATTTTAACGATTACACTCATTTGAGTACCGAATTCTCTAGATTCCTTTGGATTCCCGTCAGTAGACGAAGGTACAGTTTTTTCAACCGTACTCATCTGAGTACCAAATTCTTTAGGTATATTTCCATCGCCCTCTGTAGTTACACCAGCAATTTCAATAAAATTATTATATTTACCTTCTAAATTCCTGTCTTTGGCTAGTTTAAAATCTCTATCAAATGGCGATTCTAAAGGTTTACCTTCAAAACTCATTTGTGTACCAAACTCTTTAACAAACTTAAAATTTCTATCAACGGGTCTCCCGTCAATACTCATCTGCGTTCCAATTTCTCTAGATGCCTTAAAATCACTGTCTACAGTCAAATCAATGTCATTACTAAGAGTATACGTAGTTTTCTCTACATTGGTAACTTGTTCTTCAGATTTATATTCTGTCACTTTTTTAGTTGTCATTTTATTTGCAATGTTCTTGACAGTATCCTTTATTATGCTCTCTAAGACTGGGTCTTTTGGTGTCTTATTTTGTGTGCTAGTAAAATTGCTTTGCTCAGTAGATTTATCATTTACATCCGTAACTTCACTATTACCAATTGGTGCTTCATATTTCCATTTTCCAGCATCTTTAAGCTCTTTCTGAGTAACTTTCTCACTGACACTTCGCGAAAAGTTTTTAGTTTTGACTTCATCAGCAGGTTTCCATTCAATACTCCTACTCATTTCCACATTCTGTATCCTACCTTTAGAGAAACTTCGAGTGACTTTCGTATAAACTGGTATACCTTTGACGCCTTCTTTTGGTATTTGCTCAATCTTCTTGGTTTCTTTCTTAAGTGCTTGCATCCCAGGACTTGAATTTTCGACAGCTGTAGCGATTTCAGTACTACTACTTCTCTGTTTTATATTACCAATCTCTCTACTTATGTCTCTAATAAATCTTTCAGTTTTAACAGGAATTCCTTTATTTTCTCTAACGTAAGTTTCTTTAGTGACTTTATTACTACCTCCATCAGTACTCTCTTCTATAGTCGTAACTCCTTTGATGGTATTATTTTGACTGTCAGTACTTATATTGCGGCTGATATTTCGAATCACTTTTTCAGTTACGACTGGTGTTCCTATTACCAGAGTTTCAGTTGTTTTTGTAGTGATTGTGCGAGTGCCTCCATCTTCAAGCTCTTCGACGGTTACAGTTTCTGTTTTGTTAATATTTTGACCATCTTCGCTGACTTCTTTAGATACATCACGAACAATTCTCTCTGTTTTAATTGGTGTTGCTTGAGCATTTTCAGTAATAGTCTCTTTAGTAACAACGTGGTTAACAATGTTGTTAAATTCGTCATCTATCCTTGAATCTTCAATCTTATTTCTGAACTCTCTTCTGACATTTTCCAAATTCTTACTTAATTCTCTGTTTAGATTTCTCTCTCTGGTCTCTTTACTCACAGTGCGATTAAATCTTTTAGTTTTATTTAGTGTACCATCTTTTTTATCCAAGCTTTCTGTTACAGTTGTTTGTTTGCCAACGTCTTCAATATTTTCTCCAGCTTTATTGTCAGCAACTATACGTTTAGTAATATTACGAAAATTCCTCTCCGGTTTAGCTGGTGCAGTTTGTTTGATCAAAGTTTCTTTGACAAACACATCATTATCACCACTTTCCCTAATATCAATCGTTTCTGTAACTTCAATATGCTGTTCATTGCTCAAATCTCTGCTGTTACCTCTCGAAAATCTTTTAGTTTTAATAGTAGATGCGGTTACTTTGAATCCACCATCTTTAAGTTTGGATTCTGTTACAGTACTCTTTTCTTTGGCCCTTTCAATTAGAGCTCCTAGTCTACTTGGTCCCTCATCGTCTTTACGTCTTAGAGAAGGTATTTTAGATACTCTAGACACAGGTTGCTTTGCATGTTCGTCTTCATCGTAAGCGTCGATAATTTCTTCGAACTTCGTTTCAATTTTCTCTGGGTCTTCCATTGTGACTGACGGCAGCTTCTCCTCGATATTATTCTGATTATTATCGGCTATTTCTTCGTATAACTTGTCGAATTCGTCGTCGACCTGCAGTGTGAAATTGAGGGACGCATCTCTTTTGACAGCTTTTTTAGCATCTTTTAGTTTCGGTATTGATGATCTGCGAGGCTGGAAAAATTTAAAAGGTACATTATTTTTCTAGAGCTTTTATTTATTTATGTTACTATTTATGTACACACATATCGCTCATTTGGAGAAACATTGGGCATTAAATTGTTAACAAAATTATTTATTGTTTTTGCCCACAGTTTGACCCCAACTTGCACCCCTTCAATAAATAGAGGTAAGATATATTTATATTATAAAATGGATATAAGACATGGTAGTAAAAGAAACTCACTTGCTGTCTCGCTTTTTGTGCTTCTCTTTCTTTCTTCACCCTTTCTATTGCTTGCCTCAATCTCAACATTGGAATCTTAGACTTTTTCTCATCTTGACTCTTTTCTGGAAATATAAAAATATAGTCTCATTCTCCTCGCTTTAAAGCCACATTGTGTAATAAAAAAAAAAAAATTGTAAAGAGATGGAAATTCACTTTGTCGATGTCCTCTTAGATCCCAAAAAAATATGAGGTATACAACAGACCGTACCTCTTTGGAAATACTTTGATCTTGAGCTGGCCTAGCGGCAGCGCAGTAAGGAGTTTCAATAGAATGCGAAGCTAGCTTGTAGTACCTACAGCTTTCGTTGCAACAAGACTACGTGTTGCACACACACTCACTTTTGCAGATGCAGCCAAGCATATTATAAGTTAGGGGATAGTGGGTTACAACGCTGATACAAAAATACTTGGTTCACCGTTGCTCCACAAGGACGCTTTCAAACTAATTGATTAAGTCTTGAAAATACTGTTGGAGCTGCTGAAGATTATAAAAACTATCTTTGTATTAATATATCAATCAATTAATGCAATGATCAATGTTCTTTACTAACTTTTTAGACTAAAGCTAAAAAGCTTCATTAAATTAAAATCGGTTCATTCATTTCGAAAAACAAAGTGCTTGAAAGTTTGCATGAAATGTCGTACGGCGTAAACACTCTTATTGTCTCGCTGATGGTGGCGCATGTGTTGGATCATTTAGCTCACTTCAAAGTGGTTGAACTGAATGTTCGTGAAAGGGCGCTAACGCTAATATTTCGAACGAATTGCGATCTTTCATTCACTTTCAACGATCCAAATGCCGCTGAGCGTATTGGACGTCATGGTACGACTGTGAGCGATGCAGTTTAAGAACCTAAACTGAAATGTCTTGCTTTTGAATCGTTTTTAATTAGATCTTGGTAGTGGGAATATATTATGTGCTGGTTATGTACGCAATGACTCACCTTTCCCCTCCATTTCCTCTGTAACAATTTCTTCTTTTCTTCTGTTATTTGTCTCTGCAGTTAGACTGTCTGGCTGTCTGTCTGTCTGCGTCGAGGTTTCAACTTCGCGTGATATCCTGTAGCCACCATTCTCTGATTCTTCTTCCTGAAATTAATTAAGACTTAAGTATATGTGGTGATTTCTGATTATCACTAAGAATTGAAGGGGCATAGACAGGGCAGCGGGATTGTCCGAAAGGGCAGCGGGATTGTCTGAAAGGGTTACCGCTACCCCGGAACATAAAGGGAGGAAGGAAGGAAGGAAGGAACACGGATGGGTTTTAGTCAGTAAGAGTCTGACACTCCCTTCCGCTCCACCCGTTTGAAGTATGGATTCCATGCTATACTTACTTACTAATATTATAAATTCGAAAGTTTCGAAAGTAACTCTGTCTGTCTGTATGTTACCTTTTCACACCTAAACCACTGAACGGATTTCGATAAAATTTGGCAGAGAGATAGATTGCATCCCGGGGAAGGACATAGGATAGTTTTTATCGACATACCTCGCGGGCGAAGCCGCGGGCGGAAGCTGGTCACGTATATAAATGTAGGTACATATGTGTACTACAAATTATGGTAAATTGCCCGCCATCTGAGAGTAGTGGTGACTCAGTGGTATCGGTCCCAACTTACGAGTTGTAAGTCGTCAGTTCGAACCCTTTAGGCGCTTTACTTTGTGTAAATAATTTCATCACCGTTCACATCAGTTTTTTTACTGGAATAATAGATACATTTACTGAACAACTTCAGTGGTTCTTGTGTGGTCCAAATCTTTTACAATTAAATAATCGTTACAACATGAACAATTGAGGGAGAAATCGGTGAAAGTACAAAAAAAAAAACATACATAAAGTTGAACATATTATAACCTCCTCCTTTTTGGAAGTCGGTTAAAAAGAGCTAAAATGGGTCAATTTTATGGACAACTTGATCAAAAACGAATTATCATAATCATAATCAGCCTATGACGTTCCCACAGCTGGGACACAAACCTCCTCTCAGTGAGAGTGATTAATAGCCGCATGCTGTGCCAGTAAAACAAAACGTTAAAAAACCGGCCCGAATAACGAAGGGTTCCGTACCACCATACAATTTTTAACACTACATATAAAATAACGGCAAATAATCACGTTTGTTGTATGGGAGCCCCCCTTAAGCATTTATTTTATTCTGTTTTTAGTATTTGTTGTTATAGCGGCAACAGAAATACACATTCTTTGAAAATTTCAACTGTCTAGCTGTCACGGTTCATGAGATACAGCCTGGTGACAGACTTGCAGTGGAGCCTAAGTAGGGTCCCGTTTTTACTTTCTGGGTACGGAACCAAGACGTCCGTCCCTCTGTCTGACTGGTCCATTACCGTTCTTGGTTATTCTGTGGGCTATGTCAACCACTTTGGTTATCTCCTCATTCCGGATTCCGTTTTCCGTATTGTATTATCGCAACAGTAATTGCTTTGTCATCCTAATGTTGAATGTCACATGCACGTCATATCATCTGCCTAGACTTTTCCCAACATGTTGGGGTCGGCTTCCATTCTCACCAGGGTGCTTACTCTTGAATATAATTCCGATAGATCGACATTGGTCAAACGTCAGTTGGTTGAGTGGGGGTAGACGTGTTCTTTAGTGGAGACCGCGAATCGGTAAACATAAGGTGGGACGCTCTCAGGCTAGCTGGAGCGGGCAGCGGGATTGTCCGAAAGGGTTGCCGCTGCCCCGGAACATAAAGGGCTAAGGAAGGAACACGGATGGGTTTTAGTCAGTAAGAGTCTGACACTCCCTTCCGCTCCACCCAGAGCGGGAGGGGTCATTGGATGATTTCCCATCCTTAAAAACAAAAAAAAAAAGAGTAAGCACCCAGATGCAGCTGATGACCTGTATTTTACATGGAGCGACTTCCTATCTGACCTCTACAAGTTACTGGATAATACGATACCCCTTGGTAAGACTGGTTGTCAGACTACAGTATGCAATTCCCTATAAATCCTTTTCTCATTATCTCTTTTCTTTGTAAGTATATCGAAAGAACACTCACACTAACTTTTCGCTCTCGATATTCTATGATTCATTATGCGTTGTTATCTTCAAAAGATCTTCACCGATAATATACAATCTTGATGTCTAAGTCGGTCACTTATTTTATTTGATGCATTGCAATGCTCACAAGTGGACTTGCCGGTTTCCTCACTATGTTTTCCTACACCGTTTTGAGAGCACTGCATACCTACCACGAGCTCTAACGCGATCCACTGTAGGACCTAAACTGAACTGTTCTGCTAATTCGTACCATGACGTCAGTTTAACGATTCAATTTAGGCCGTGCCATCTGGATAACTACCACGAGCTCTTAAGGCTCATTCACCTTCAACGATCCAAATGCCGCTGAGTGTATTGGACGTCATGGTACGACTGTGAACGATGCAGTTTAAGAACCTAAAACTGAAATGTCTTGCTTTTGAATCGTTTTTAAATAGATCATGGTAGGCCTCCTGGTGTCCCACTGTCATGGTAACGGCCTCGATTTACGAGTTGTTGATAGGTTCGAAACTAGACAGACGCTATATTATGTGTAAATTATTTCATCACCACTGCTCTCAAAACGGTGAAGGAAAACATCGTGAAGAAACCGGCTGATTCTAAAACCAAAAATTCGAAGACATGTGACATCTACCAACCCGCACTGGGCTTGCCGCGTGGTGGATTACGGCCCACACCTTCTCGAAGAGAGGAGGCCTATGTCCCAGCAGTGGGAACATTATAGGCTGATTGTGCTAACGCTCACGAGTACTGTATGTGTATTTTCAATCGACAACACAGACACTGCTGGACATAATTATGACTCCCAAGTTCTGCCACACTGCGTCCTATTTTCCGTCTTCCGCATCCAGTTTGTCATATAATCTATTAGCTTCTGACCGCGTGGAAGTCAGTCAACTACACCATAAAACATATTTTATTCTATGGCACTCGGCAATTGTGAAACCTTCTATCGGTGAAAGATTTTTTTATCGGATCGGTACTTCCAGAGACTACTTACCTCTTATAACCTCTTATTAACGGCTGGTTAACACTTCCCGTGACCTAAGGGCTAGCTTTTAATCATTGCGAGGCATCGAGGTAAACCTCAAGCAGCCCGCGATATTGTATTGCAGTGAGGTATCCATAGTCATGTGCGTGCCTCAGACCTAATAAAAAACCAATACAGAGGGCTGTCAACAGTAAACTGAAACCGGTTTCGTAAACATGCGTGCACTTAGTGAGGTGTAGTTTGACTGTAAATGGTTGTAAATGTGTGCGTGTGTGCACGGAGCGGAGGTGTAGTTTTGGCATGCTTCACTGTATCGTTCTCAGCGCTCTGTCTTGGTTTTTTATTTGGTCTGAGGTGCGTGCGTGTCTATTACCTAGCATGCATTTGTTTTTCATGGCGGTGACATCGAGGTAGCGAGCTAAATTGCGATCGCGAAGTACCTGTCGCAGTGAGGCATCTTCGGCGTGTATTACCCTTATTATGATGGTGTAGAATATTCTCATAAAAGCGAATGTGAGCAAGCGTTTCATCCGAATATACCTAAACGTTTACATTCGTTTGAAAAGCTAACATTGCTTAGCAAATTAAAATCAAAGTGAGGTCGTGAATCATGCTCTAGTACCGTATTGGTCAGCTGGTATAATATTATGAAAATAAAGGTAAAATAAAACGCAACAACACATTCAATACTTATATTCAAGTTTCTGAACACTGGTAACGACAGTTTTACCAGGCGTAACGTCTTTCTTAAACAAATGCCTGTAACTCACCGCGATATCCTCAGTAACAGTTATTTTCTGTAACTTCATGTCCCCTTTAGTAAGCGTTGATTCGTTTTTAGTAACAGTTATAACGGGTGACAGCGTAAAATCTGCACCTGTCATTTTGATTTCGGAACTGGTATTTTTATCGTCCTCTGCACCTGGTATTTCGGAACTGTTCTTTCTGTCGTCGAAATCTCTGATTTCATGCGTTACTGGTACCTCTGCTTCTACGTTTGGTGGATTTTGATATTCTTTTTCGATTTTTATTACTGGTATCTCTGGTGCTTCCGCCATTTTGGGTCTGAAATGTCATTTATTGGTTGCAAAAGACAGTTCATTTTTAAAATAATTGTAGTGTATAATATTATCTTAGCTTGGGACTTCTTTTCGCCATCATAGCCGATAGCAGTCGACAGCTGGATATAGGCCAACAGGGGTAAACTAGGCACAACACAAATCCAGAGCTAAGATGCTAGTGAGAACCCAATACTTTGTTCGACACATGATTCGAACCATGCAGCCTAAACTCAGCAGTCGCATTTGCAAAAACTAGACGGGTGTTACGCTCTAACATAATGCTATCTAGACCCTGCACTTTATTTGCGTACCTAAAACAATTTCAAGTGCGTTACGCAGGTGCTGGATCTCGTAAGTATTATTACCTATATCGAAAAAGCGCTTTCTAATTGTAATAAAAATTTAAAATTTAAACTTACTTATGTTGACGGGTTTCCTTGAAAAACTTTAATAGCCTACTATGTTCCACTTCCATTATTAATGATATCAGTTGTTTATCTCAAAGATAATTTATAAAGATATCATGTTTATTAATTTATCAGCTATAAATTTTATCTAGAAATTGAGAATGTCATGTTAAAAGTAATGTATAGGTACCTAAGCTTTAATACTTTAAAACATGTAGGACTGAATGTGAATGAGTTAGGTAGGAACCTTCCTCAAATAATAAAGACAGGTGGCCTCCGAAAGTTAGATGACTTTTTCCACTTCAGCTGTCATGTCACATTATTATCGGTTAAATAAAAAGGGGGGTGGAAAGAGAATCAATAAAAAAGGACTATAATGACTTTTATCGCGGGTGAAACCGCGGGCCACAGCTAGTCTGTAATAATATACAATGCCGCCCATGGCATGGAAAATTAATTATAAAAGGGGGTCTATTCCGGCTGTCATTCGTGGATCTTTGACAGTCGTTACGGGTAGTCAGAAGACCGAAAATCTGACAACCAGTAATCTGACAACAAGGGGTATCGTATTCCCAGATTGTGGAGGTCAGATAGGCAGTCGCTCCATGTAAAATACTGGTATTCAGCTGCCAGTTAGACTGGAAGCCGACCCCAACATAGTTGGGAAAAGACTAGGCAGATGATGTTATGCTATATAGGCTATATTATTCCCTACAAATGGGATACAGGCCTCTCTGTGAGAGGGGGTGGACCGTAAAAAACACTAACAGCCAGTCTCTTCTGTAGTGCTATTCTGTAAAAATCTCACCGTGATAACTCAGGTGAAGTGAGCTTAAAGTGAGCTGTCATTAGTGTCAATCCCTATAGCATCACATGGAATGACAGCTCACTTCACCTAACTTCTCACGGTGAGATTCTAACAGAATTGACCGGCAGAATACCACTGAATATTGCGGGTTGTTGGATGTTAAATGATTTCGAATTTTTGGTGTAGCTAGATTATAAAATTCTGGCATTCCGGTTTCCTAGCGATATTTTCCTTCATTGGTTTAAGAGTTGCACAAAGTAAAGTGTGCGTGCCTGGGTTCGAACCTACGACCTCTCGTTATTTGCGACCGTTACCACTGCTCTCTAACACTTTCGATGACACTTGAGATGAAGTTGAACACTAAAAATATGCATACAAAAAAAAAAAAAAAAAATTTTTGCCCTTGAAACTCTCGACACTGGATCACGTAGTACGCAAAGGCGGTTTGTCGGTTTTGATTAGGTAACATTAACCGCCTGTGGGCGTAGCGTCATATCCAACACGAAAAAAAAATCGCTTCTGGCAGTGACGTCAGCGAAATTGCTAATATCCAATAGCAACAAATTTTTACGTTCGAAAAGTGCTGATTCTCAGCCCAATTTGAATACTTAGTTAAATAACTTTTGATTTTGATTGTAATAGGTATTTCGGATTGATAAAAATTGCAGCTGATTGTGATAAGCAAGTTGGAAGGTTTCCTGACAAGCCGGCTGATTATCATGGACGTCAGTTTATTACTTGGGGCATGTTTACTTCTACTAATAAATCACATACATTGAATACGCATTTTTTTTTTTTTTGTGGATGCCTTAATTAAGGCCTCCAGCCAGGGCTAATATAAAACTTAAAAACTAAGCGACTACGCTAAGGGCACCCTCCCACGGGGTTCGGACCTCGGCTTAGAGCGTCGCTGGAAGAGGACAGCAAGGGACAGGCTGGATCGGTATTAATTAGGGGCGAATTTAAAACTGCAGGCTCAGCGGCGCAGGCTGGCTCGAGCGAGGGTCGGGCGGACATTTAATATGCTTACACACGCATTGGTTATTTATAGACCTTTGACAGACGTTACGGGAAGTCAGAAGCCTGACAGACAACCAGTCTTACCAAAGGGTATTGTGTTGCCCAGTAACTGGGTTGTGGAGGTCAGATAGGCAGTCGCTCCATGTAAAATACTGATATTCAGCTGCTTCCGGTTTGCCTGGAGCCTGACCCCAATACAATTGGGCAAAGTTGTTGAGTATGAGTGGAGTTTCTTGCCCATTCTTCTCCATACGAAAAGGAAGAGGGCGACTAGAATAAATTCATTTTTTTTGTTTGTTTATTTTTTTATTGCTCAATGGGCCTTTAACCTCGATCACGCCTGATGGTAAGCAATGGATGAGGTCTATGATGGAACGAGCGTGCCCAGAAGATGAACTCCCACGCATCGACGATACACAGCAGGCTGCTTGACTCCGGTGGGAGCCCCGGTCACGACTTACCAACTGAATTTCGACAAACCGTAATACGACAAGATTTTATTTCGACAATATGGAACTCCGACGCGAAGAACCAGGCTTGCGTTAGCCCTACCACCGAAGGGAAGAATTGACCAGTCAAATAAGGTGTTGGGTGTGACTGTCCAGGATGCGCCGAGCGCGAGCGTTCAGTTGAGTTTATTGTAATTTTAGACGTTCAAAAGGGCCTTTTATGTGCCTATTTGAAATAAATGCTTTGACTTTGAAAGGCTACGCAGGTGATGATGAAGATATGATTGATATATTGATACATGGTAGGATCAACCTGACTGGATGAAACAGCTTTTCTACTACAGTGACATGATTTTAACATTTACATTATGACTGTGCTCTTTTTGAATAGGCAAACTAGGTATAGTTCGCTAACCTAATATTATGACCTTGAGCTGGCCTAGTGTAGTGCAGTTTATATAGAATAAGAGGTCAGCTTAGACTGGTATTTTTTACCATTGACGTATAGGCACATACGAGTATGGGCGCCAAAACATTATTTAATTTTAATTTTAAGCTTGTTTTGATTATTTTGTAGTTTAATCTGACTTCCATGTTATTTATTAAATTAATGAGGGTTTTTGAAAAATGACGTTTACTAGATGGCAGCACTGAGACGTCAGGTCCGGCCACCTGTCACAAGTGTCAAAGCGCCTATAATTTCTTTAGTCGTGACTGAATGATGAACGAACGAATGAAACGAATGGTGATTGACATCATATATTTTATATTGGAAGACCTCTTGTCAGAGTGGCGCCAACTGGTGTCGTGAATTTTCATGAAAACCCTCATTCTTGTATTTCCGGTCATGTTTAGTTTTTATTTTGATGTATTTAAAATAACAAGTGGTTTCTGGTTGAATTTGTATAAAGTTTCTATTTTGATACTTCCTTTTTATTTATTTTAAATATTGTAGTTTCCGGTTAACTTTATATTGTTTCTCTGGCCGCTTTCCGAATTGGCCAATATCGCTCACAGCACTCAAATCGTCTCACATGCGTTCCATAATGGATATCACGATTATGACAGCTGAGAGCTGTCAACAATTCGGAACACTAGTTAGCGCGCTCACAGTGCTTACTCGGTGTCAAAAAGATATTACAGCAGTATTTCTTCATAAAAACACCACACGTTTCTTCCTTTTCTTTGTTTATGTGGCGACTGTCAGCCAGAAGCACAATTTCGAAAATGCCACGTTATTAAAAAGATATGGTGCAACTCAAAACAAAACACACACTGACACATCCTCATCCTCACACACACACACACTGTCATTTTTGACAGCGCTCACGGTGATATTTGTACGAGGCATGGTCGGCGTTATCGCAAGATGGCGCATGCCATGACGTCATCTATGACGATTCACGGGACATCGTTATCGCGCTCACGCCAATTCGGTACGGGTTTTAGCACGCTCAAATCGATTACATCGATTATGTCCTCAATTCGGAACGCGCCCTCTGTTGTCTTGTTTTTTTCTCTGTTGTTTCTTTGTTTATCTTGACACATCCGCTTGAATGATTTAAAATGACTATCTAGAATTAGTTTGACAATTATCCGCTAGTTGGCGGTAATTTTGTGTTTAAAAACTGTTGTAATGCAAATGGAAGGACATTCTGGTTCCGGGTTCGCTGCTCGAGGAATAAACACCCTGAATTGAAGTGAGGTATTTTCTTTATAATCTTTTAAACATTTTCCTGCCATTTTGTATTGCTGTGTATTTGTGTGATATATTGGTGCAAATCAATAATATGTGTAACTCGGACAACAACGGCGATGATGCGCCGACATACACCTTCCCGTATTTCTATTCGTTTTTATACTGACTAGATTTTGAACGACTCTTCTTTAATTACGGGTGAATAAACCAGACCTTTATTTATGTGCAGCATTGATTTGTGTCACAGCATAATGCTGAGCGATAGCCGTTTTGCGTGAATGTGACGCATGTTTCCCACTACCTTTTTTGTGTATATGTTCTTTTTTTGCGTCATGTTCACCGCAAATAAACGTTTTTTCTTACTTTATGTGATAAGCCGGTTGATTCTGTTAGAATCTCACCGTGAGAAGTTAGGTGAAGTGAGCTGTCATTCCATCTGATGCTATAGGGATTTACAGAAAAGCACTACTGTGCTATTCTCTAAAAAAAATCGCCGTGATAACTCAGGTGAAGTGAGGTGTCATTAGTGTCAATCCCTATAGCATCAGATGGAATGACAGCTCACTTCACCTAACTTCTCACGGTGAGATTCTAACAGAAACGACCGGCTTGGGATTTACACTAATGACAGCTCACTTCATATCACGGTGAGATTTTTAAAGAATAGCACTTAAGTATGTAATGGAGGGCGAGAAGATCTCGAAGTCCGTAGTTTTTTCCGAAGTAACGGGCATTTAATCCTCCGTATCACTTACGGACATAAGATTAGTTTAGGGCCCGAACTAAGAATGAATGAAAACTCGATTTGACAGTCTGGTGCCCCTACTTCCAAAGTGCTTTGCCCGTCTAAAAAAGTTAATTACTCGGGCGTACTGATTCACTTTGAAGTTTAGATCTACTTTCGGATGGCCCCGTACTATCTACGTTGACGGCCAGCTAAAGCGGGGTCGAACCCGAGGCTCCCGCTTAGCAGACGCGCTTGCAACCTGCTTGATTTTTTTTTATATATATGTTTTTCTTTTGATGCGTCATGTTTGCCGCAAATAAACGTATTTTCTTTCTTCTTTCAACCACTCTATCAACAAGGTAGCCTGCTGCTATTAATGATTTACAACTAAATAGATAGATAAGTACTTACAATATAACAAAAACATGCTTTCCCAAAAAAATCCTAATCACACACTTTCAATCTTTATGCACTTCGCCAAACAATAATCCTCTAATCACTTATTGATAAAAATATTTACGTAACTTTTGGCACTGAAAATAAAATCTCATCACCAACTATACAAAAAAAAAAAAAACTCACTATCACTATGAACTAAAAATATAACTTAACTGAATTAAATGTAACTTTAACACGATTAAATGTAAATAATTGTAAAAAAAAACCTAAATGTATCTATGTATTGCTTAGCAGACGAACACTAAATATTTTCGAAGTTATTTACTCACTATCTTTGCTATCGGTAATTTTGAAATGATAAAAGTGTACCTAGTCATTGATAACTACCTTGTGTGAATGTGTTGCTGTGACTTCGTGCGCTTACAAACTCTTTAATTTGATGCACTCAGGAATTAAGTACTTATTAACTTTATTAATTTTTTTTGTTCGTCCTATAAGGGGTCAAATTAGACTAGCTAGCGAAACTGCAGACGTGATGGGAATCGATATCTAAACATGATAAAATAAAATTATTCAATGTCTTTTTTTTGGGTCAACGACCGCTGGTAGTTTTGTTACTAGAAGTTTGAGTTGAGAAAATCTGTTTTTCTGTTGTTAAGATATCGAAACTCATCACGTCTGTGAAGTTTACTAGTAGTAGTAGTATTTTTCAAGTGACTACAATAACTGCGGTCGATGAACCCGCAAAAAAACCATAAAATTAATTTATTTTATCATGTTTACATAATCGATATCCATCACGTCTGCGGAGTTTCGCTAGCTAATTTAATTTGACCCTGTATGCCTACTGTCCTACGTCTGGGCAAAGGTGTCCGCAAGTCCGCATAGCTTTCCATTGTTTCCTGGCGCGTGAAATAAGTCTGCTGGACTGAAACGGCCGTTCTCAGTAGTTCGGTTTATTTAGTCAGGTCACCGGACTGGTGAGACTTTTCGTCTCAGCAGTTCGGTGATGCAACACGACCGGACTATTGAGCCTGATAGTTCGGTGTCGTTAACGGACCTGATAGTTCGATATCGATATCGGAGCTACATAGCTAATTACAAATCCGTTACACGTTAAGCCGTTGGTCCCGGCTGTCATTCGTGGATCTTTGACAGTCGTTACGGGTAGTCAGAAGCCCGAAAGTCTGACAACCAGTCTTACCAAGGGGTATCGTATTACCCAGTAACTGGGTTGTGGAGGTCAGATAGGCAGTCGCTTCATGTAAAATACTGGTATTGAGCTGCATCCGGTTAGACTGGAAGCCGACCCCAACATAGTAGGGAAAAGGCTAGGCAGATGATAGCTAATTACAAATCCAAAACCCAAAAATTTTGTCAGTTTAAATCAAATAGATGACTAGCATTCTTCCCACAGCTTGGGCGGGCCATGTATACCTACAGGATGCATCAGGACAGGTTAGCCAGAGTCCAAGAGTCGACACGCAGCACACAAAACACTTTTCACGCAATACTTTTCTTTTTTTCAGTAGGTGCCAGATGAGGTATGTCGATATAAAAACTATCCTATGCCCTTTCCCCGGGATGCAATCTATATATCTGACAAATTTTATCGAAATCCGTTCAGTGGTTTAGATGAAATTGCGTGATATGAATTGTTTTATGATTCTGCCAAAGTGGCCTTTTTTAGGCCCCAGAAGTGGCGCAACAATCTCCCCAGCAGCACATCTCTGGCTTTTTAAGTTAGAAGAACTTGATTCAATCTCGGGTTTTAGTTACACACCATTTTTATCTCATGAATGTCTGGACTGGTTTTTATGATCTTTAATTTGTTGGTTTTGTCTCCGCCCCGAATAGCAGAATTGCTTTTGAAACATGGTAAACTTCACGAAAAAAAAAGTAGGAAGATAATTCGTTTTCTCATACATTCAATTATAAGTAAAAAATACAACAGTAACACCTCGGTACCTATGTGTTATCTTGGCGAAGGGTGCGGACTTGAACAATCGGCTGATTCAGGAAGTTAGATAAGATAATTTAACAGAACTACAATACTTTGTTTTACAGTCCACTTATCATTTTAAATTAAATGTAATTATGGACGGCCGCACGGCATGAATCATTTTGAAAGATATTGCTAATCCATTGCTTCATAATGTCCGGATAAATTTCTCTGCTCAACAACGTAAATAAATAAAGCAATTAAAGTTGTTGAACAGCCAACTGCATAACTGTTAGTGCGTTACGCATTACCCCGCTGACCATACACGCACATCTGCAGGTATACTATAATGTAATAAATAAAACACAGCATTACTGAACATTTTTAGTATTTTCCATAAAATATAAAAAATAAGTAACAAAGTCAGGGCCAATTTCACCATCTTCTCCAGATAAGTCCTCGTTTAATTATCTGGGGAATAGTATGTGCATATCCAGAGCTGGTGAAATAGGACTAAATTCAGTGTTAAAAGTCAATGTTAAGGTAAGTATAGGAATTGAAGATTAATCAATTTGAGTATAGACAGTCCTATTTCTTACGCAAGAGGGTCTTGACTAATTTCTGCTGAATTCATGGTTGTCTGTCTTGTGTATACAGCCGTACGCCAAAAGACACATCAAGCTATACATTAAATTACAATCTGACCTCTCGTTGTACGAAAAGCAATCATATAGGGTATAAAAAGACCCATCACGTAGCCTTCACGATAGGGGTCCGTACTCAAAGGATGCAACGGGACCCTACCAACCCTTCTCTGTCCGACCGTCTAACAGCGGGCTGTATCTCATAAACCGTAAAAGGGATTTCGCACTGCATCCTATCCAAATCCGAATTAAAGCTCCGACTTCAATCCGAATTAGAAATGTTCTAAATTCGGACGAATAGAGTTCGGATCTAGAGCGCACCCCCTCAAACAAAAATAGGACTATGGACACTGCGGCCCGGGGCTGCGGTCGGATGCGAATCAGATGTAGTGCGAAACCGCTCAGGCGATTGGCACACTGCTGCGTTTCGCGCAGCGTTGTGCGGGAAACGGAGCCAAATTCCACGCGCGTGAGTGAGTTTTTATTGAATTTGTATGTAAAAAATCACGCGCGTGGTTGCGTTATCTGCGCCTCGCTCCGTGATGCGGTGCAGTGTGCGAATCGCCATACAGTTTAATTTTCAAATTGTGTAGTTCTAATGCCGCTATAACTACAAATAATTGCCATTCAACGTGGCAATGCTGCCAGCCTTTTGGGCACTTATCCCATTGACAGCGATGCGGACGAATTTTTTGATGCCCAATGAGCTCCTGCCTTTTTCTTTTCCATTTTTTTTTAAACACTTTTATATAGTATAAATACTTATATTTTAGAACACAATATGGTTAATGAAATAAAGAATTAATATTTTAAAGATAAAAAAAAACAAATAATTAAATTAAAAATTAAAGGGGGTCTCCATAGCCAAACACGAAAAGTGTTGTTTTCGGCGTTTTCTGCTTTGTGGTACGGAACCCTACGTTTGCGACTTGGCCACCTTTTTTCTACGTATTACATACATACATAAATTCACGCTTTTATTCCATGGGGGTTAGGCACGAATTACAGATCACCATTGGCTAAATTCTTACATATAAGTACTGAGTTTGCTAACATATTTTAATTCTTAAATTAAGGTAATATTAATGTCACAACGAAATAATCTGTCAATATTCTTAAGACTTTAGTTAGGTACTAAAATAAAAAAATAAAACATTTTTACGAAAACATATTTTTACTTATAATAAAAAACTTTAAACTTAAAAAACTACATAAACTTAAAAAAAGTATGTCGAATAGGTCACATTTTGTAGTTAAATTGCAGTCTGAATCGAGATTTTTATAAACTACATACAACCCAAAAGAGTTATATTGAGACTCAATTTCTGAATTGTTTTTTTTTTTTATATTGTTTTTATCTTTTTTAATACGGACGCATACAACGTGCATGTCTTTCCACATCTATAATTTTTCACATGTATAATTTCATCATGAATGATGTAACCAATATTTTGTAAAAAATTTAGTGTCCATGGAGTTTCTTGCCCGTTCTTCTCCATAGGTACCTACTACGCTTTGGAATAGGCAACTAGCTTCATCTTGACTGACCAATCTCTTGACAATTCAAAAGTGCCTGTAATTGGTTCATTTGAAATAATTGCTTTGAGTTGAGTTTCGCTCGGAATACGTCAGCGCGCGGTACTGAGGCGTCGATGACGAGAGCGGTAACAGCGCGGGGGTCTGGAGGAGCCGCTCGGGTCTCAAAATAACTCTATCGGGTTGTAGGAACTTAATCCATCAGAGCACCATAGAAGACTATTCCTACAGGCGTCCCTTCTGAGGCTCGCATCAGCATCTCATGGCACATTCAATAGTGTCCCTATTATTACCAAAAATATTCATTACGATACGTGTCTATTATTGCACGGCGCGATAGATTAGCGCCCTAGCGTAGCGAGGGTGCTGAACGGCGGGCATAATATACCTACAAGTCACAGGTATCGTATACTATTTTGTAGCTCTTCTGTGTACAAATGGACTACCTACTTAAGCCACAAAAAAGCGTGACTTGAGGGGCCGGCGACGTTTGCTAATGCGTAGTTCATACAAACGTAATACCAAAATAATTAATTGTAAATCAAACATATTCTTATGATAGTGTGTATTTATTCCGATCGTATTACAGAATATCTAGGTTCCCAAATATATATTTTGAAAGGACTCTGATATAAAGACGAGATATGAGGAATTTCAAATTTCTATAGAAAACTTATTTTTCTCATAACTCGTCTTTTTTTCTGCGCATGCTCCGCCGGCCCCTTAAATGCGGGATTAGGTCACACAGTGCTATAAATATAGTTACTTATACTAATATTTAGTAACATTTTTATGCTCAGTTTCACTGACCAATCACACACTTCTTCAAACACCAAATCCATTAAAATTTTTTTTTACAAAATAGAAATAAAAACTACCTACGGCTGAATCATAACCGGTCTTAAAATATATTAATTTTTTTTTCCTAAAAATAAAATATTTTCCCAGACGTAAAGGGCAGGATGAGCTGGACTCCTTTAATACAGATTGGTCTGTGGCAACTCTGGACAGAGAGGGATGAAAAGAGATAACGGTGGATATTGCCCTTTGCATTGTCCGCAAAGTTCGGACCGGTCATGATTCTATTTAATTATATTATTAAAACGGAAATCAAATCATTAAATACTCAAATTAATCCCAATATTCATTCTCAGGATCATTTTCTGGCAAATAATCTTTTTGCAGCAACGGTTTGGGAGCGGTTATCGCCCCTATAGTATCAGTTTGCGCCTCCTTAGCCAAATATTTGGGTACATCTAGCGGTTTACTTGGACACGTATTGTAATGTTGGTGTTTTAAATAATCCGGGTAACGATGTGTGGCATTGAAGGGGCATATCCACAGCTCTGGGTTGACCTTCTGGCATTTGATCAGGTGGTGTTGCAGCCGGGAACGAGGGACGCGATGTGTGGCGTTGTACGGACATGACGCGTATTCTTCGTTGTCCATTTTGGTACTGGGAAAATAAAATGACAATTAGGTAATTGTGTGGTCAGGATTTTCAAAAATCTGTTATTGCTTGTTCTTTGACGCTTTTAACGCGTATTACTTTTTTTTTTTACATCGTTCTCACATATAATTATAAATTCAACATTAATGATGTAACTAATATTTTTGTAAAAATATAATTTAAAAGAGTGTCCATGGAGTTTCTTGCCCGTTCTTCTCCATAGGTACCTACGCTTTGGAATGGGCAACTAGCTTCATATTTTCTGACTGACCGACTTCTAGACAATTCAAAAGTGCCTGTAAATGGTTTAATTGAAATAAATGCTTTGAGTTTGGGTTCTTGAATGAGAAAAATAAAATGACCTGAGATAAAAATAATCATTAATCTCAAAACTCGACATAATTTTTAAGTGATGAACTAATGCCCGGGTTACACGACGGTAGTTTTTGAAGCTAGGATAGCAAGATAGTGCTATTGAGCTAGCAAGCTAGTCACTCTAGCCTTGTGTATACAGAACCATCCTAATTTTTAGGCTAGTAAGTTAGTGAGCAAGATAGTAAACTAGTGTTATAGTTTAAGACGGCGTCGACCAAACGCCGACAGCGCAGTGGCGCCCTCATCGTTTGTTTGGTTATTTCTTTTATTTTAAAATGAAAATAGTGGCCACTATTATCCGTTTTAATGATTATAGTAAAACTAAACACTATAAAACTACCGTTTATGATAATATTAACGTTTAATCTTGTGGGACACAACTTAACGTGCTTATTTTCTGCATTTTCATTCTAAAATAAATAACCAAAGAAACGATGAGGGCGCCAATAGTGGGTCGGCGCCACTTTTATAGGATGGGGTTCTATTTTTTAACTAGTATCGCCCCCCACTACCGATTTTACTATCCTGGTTTGTATACAGTCACGAGCACTAATATGTCAACACTTTGGCAACTTTCAATTGCGATTTTATAATGAAATAATTAATGCAACGTTGAAATACGACACTTTACATCAACCTATGGGTTCGAAAATAATATGTTCGTAATAACATACAATTTCATTCAAAAATAAAGGAGAAAATCGCCTTTGAATAAAGACAAGTGTTTACATACTTATGCTTTTGACTGTACTAGCCTCGATAGTACCCAATCGGAACATTTTACTCTACGGAACTAGTATTATGCAAACAACGTTAGATAGCTTGTGCCAAGTCAGGACAGGGAGCCAGGGTACTGTACAGAAGATCGAGCTTGCTATCCGCCTTGAAAAACTAGCCTCAATTCCAGGCATTGGTAGGTTCCCATTCTGCCATGCTAAGCTCAAAAGCGGCATCTCAAAAAAATGAGTGAATTTGATTTTATGGCATTGGATAGCTTAAAGAAATAGGCATCCAATGAGCTAAGCCAAATAGCGGTATCTTATATAAAACATTTAAACAAAAAAACCCTTAAAAAGTTTTTCCTATCCCAGTTTTACCTCATATCACTAGAAAATTAATAAAACACAAATGTATTGCCACAAAACTGATCCTAACCCCCAAACTAGGCCTCGACCTGCATTTTGCGGGTCAACCTTCAGTCATGGGTTCTCAAAATAAGTGCAAAACTTAAATCCTCTCAAAACTAGCTTTTCCTGAGACTCCGCTTTTGCGTTTAAGCATGGCATTATTTGAGTAAAAGATATTAAAAACTAGATTTTACCCACGGCTTCACCCGCTTGGAGTTCAGACGTTTCATCACGGGAATGTAGGTACTACTAACTGGGATAAAATGTAGCCTATGTCCTAACCTAGGCAATGTTCGCCCAGTGAGCCCATCAAAATCTGTTCCGCCGTAAGCGCCCGAAACATGTTACTTTCGCATTTTTAATATTAGTATGGACTAGCTGCGCCCCGTGGTTTCATTAGAATAAGTATCGATCCCGTGGGAATATTGGGATGAAAAGTAGCCTATATGTTAATCCAGGGTGTCAGCTACCTCCATACAAAATTTTATCAAAATTGGTCCAGCCGTTTGAGCGTGAAGAAGAGGTAACAAACATATAAACACACACACACTCACAAACTTTAGCCTTTATATAATTATTAGTTTGATTACAGTAAGTTTAGCACCCATTACATTGACTTATTTGACCCATTATAAAAAGACGCTAGTCAGGAATCTCGAATTGAAAATGTAGATGCATTAACGTTGGTATTGTTATGAAATCTCTCAGTCTATCAAAAAGTACTCTGTGATGAAATCTATCCCTTTTAAATTGAAATTCCAAACTGTGAGCATCGTTCATTCCATCATTCGAGAACACGGACCTTGAGATAAAAAGGCCATAAAATACCATATACTTAGTCTATACATTAGATCATATTACAAGGAAAATGTAATCGTAGGTGAATTTAATTGTTCTTTGTTCAAAATGTGGAGTAAACTTACTTGTGCTATAATTATTTTCTGTATGACAAATACGGGAGAACTTCAGTAGATATGTTATAAAATCTATATGGAGCGGTACCGGCCGGTTTATTGTAAAGTTTACAAATTAGAATTTCAAAAAAAAAGTATCGCCACTCACTGTGTCTTTCTGTCAGTGGTCTCGAACGTCATAGAGCAAGATCGGTAGAGTAGAGTTGCCAGCTAAAATCGGTATATTTGTACCCAAAATCGGTATTTGACAAAAAACAAACAGTATTCAATCAAATTCGTTTATTTATTGAAAACACTTGAAAACAAAAACTTACAGACTAATTTATATACAATCACTTACAGACTAATTTATATAAACATTTTTTAACCAGTGTATCAGTTTTTTGAGTTTTGGTCACAGTAAATGATGATATCTTCGGTTGAGATTTTATATTCTTTGATGATACTGAGTGTGTTTGTGAAGAACTATGTTTCTTTATAGCGTCTTTTCCTGATGTGATGTTGATATCTTTATCACAACTCTTACAATAGGCATAGCTTTCGCCTTTACGACTATCTTGCAGCCAGCCTGGAAATTCTTTTTCCCATTCTTTTCTATAATATTGTAGATATTTTTTTCTTCTTACACTCGCACCTGTGCTTGGCTCCTCGTCAGACGACATTTTAACTGAATGGTCTTCTCACGCACTCTTTAGGATATCTATCTCTTCAAAGTTAAGAAAATTGATGAAAAAAATAAAACCGAATTCCTGTTTATATAGACTAGACTGGTTACAGGTAAATTCCCTAGCGGGAAGCCCCTTATAACATCGAGTTGTAAGACAACAAGTTGTAGGAACAAGGGTATTCCCCAAAATATATGGAACATTCTGCACTAGGCCCATACTTACTATTGAGGGCTTCCCCGTCCGTAACATTAAATTAAACATAAATGAAAAGGGTTGCCAACTGAAAAGTGTAAAATCGGTAGAGAAATCGGGAGAATTTCCATGTATATCCAGAAATCGTAGAAAATTCGTTATATTTCGGTATTTCGGTAGCACAGAGCCCATATCGGTATAAATACCGATAAATCGGTAGGTTCGAGAACACTGCTTTCTGTCAATTTTCTGATTTTCTGACTGAAAGTGGAGGGAGATTTTAACTTGTCGGGGTTACCAAGTTATGAAATGAATTCTACCAAAATGTTACTTTTATTAACCTAAACTTCGGCTCTGTTTCACACTAAATGTTCTGTTTGTCACTAGTTATTGGCAAGCTGTTTAATTATGAAACTGGCTAAAATATAAGTTCATGTTTATAATTACATTATGAGCAAAATGAGATATCGTTCTGAAAAATATTTTAGATTTGGCCACATTTTCATTTACAGCAACAGTTTCGTTCGTAAACGTAATACTTGCATCTGTTGCACACAAGCTTGAAACGTAATTTTCATTATTCATTAAAGCTTATAGAAAACTCTTCTCTTTTTGTAAACAATAAATACTGTTGTTTACATCAGAGAAGAGTTTTCTTTATCATTTTTAACAGGTTTCGAAATATAATAATTTCAGAACGTGTGAACAGAAATTTCAACTTCAAAGTTTATATGTCAAATATGTCATTGTCTGTCAATTTTGATATTATTTTGATAGCTGCTAGCTGCCAAGCTAGCCAAAAAAACCTGTAAAACATTTTTGAAACTTTGAAATACAAATTGTTACCAAATACCCGATATGAGTACTCCAACTAAACGAAAAGACGCCATAGAAGGTAATAAGCAATATCCTACCTACTAAAAATTCGTACATTATCATAAAATTCACATTCAATTCAACAAGTCATCAATATTTTCTTTTTCAGATTACAAAACTACCAAACGACCTAAAATGGAGTGTCCTTATGGAGATAAATGCTTTAGACTAAATCCTATACACTTCAAAGAGTACAGCCATGAACACTGTAAGTAAATAAATACATTTTTTAAAGTTGCTTTCAAGGTGCATATGGGAGACCATTATAACACCTAATTGTGTCAGTAGCTACTACAAGATTATAAATAGTGTTAGAACTGTTTCCCTCCCTTAGTTTGTTGTCTTTATTCAATTAGATTTTCTATGTTATGGGTTTGGTTTCCGCACTTAGTCCTTCGGTGGACCATTGTGTGTGTGCTTCAATTAGATGTTGTATTGTATTGAAAATTGAAAGCTGTGGTGGCCCTGTGGAAACCGTCGCGACTTGGTTTCACACCAGAGAAAAAGGGGTAAGGTTCTCCCTAGAAGAAGGCCCAAAATTAGACAAGTCGTAGGTTCGAGCCCTATCAGGCGCTTTACTTCGCAACACCCTGCCCTCCGCCTTGTGCATCTAGTCTGTCCCAGCCACTTTCTTCAAGGTCGTCGTAAAATACTGGTACCTATCCAGCTGCATTTGGTTAGACTGGAAGCTGACTTCAACACAGGCTAGGTAGATGATGATAATTGTTGTTCTTATTTCCAGTGGAATCAATCCTAGACTCGTACACAGGAAGCGGAGACTTTCCAATACCTGCCAAGCTGTTCAGTCAGAAGCAGATGTACGTGGACCAGCTGAAGATGATCATACACAAGCAGCTGTACCCTCCCGGTAAAAACTTTGGGAGTGGTCAGGGTTGTAGGTGAGTCTATAAACAGCTTTTTATTTTCTTCTCCTTGGGTAATTACATGCCAAAGATGCCTCACTTAGTTCGACGTACAGAATGCATAGTTGCAATGGGTCTTTTTACACCCTGTATGTGAAAAAAATGTAAAGAAAATAAAACGAAGAAACAATTTCATAAAAAAAATAAGATTAAAAATAAGCCCTGGCAGTTAAGAGATGACCAGTCTCAACCAATGGTGCCCGCGGTTTATTTTAGGAAACAATGTTTTCCATGACTGTTTTAAGAGCCCCTTGTAATTGCTGAGCTCCTCAAGTTATGAGTTGAGCTGCACGATTTTTGACAAATGCGTGCACTGACTGGACACCAATCTACATGATCTGACCAAGATTTTGTCTGGACTTTAAAAGACTGTGACCTCTGAGTTTGTTTCGCCCTTTCTAATCAGAATAGTCAGATAGCAAACGCCGACATCATCTAGTTTAAAAAAATATGATTGATGTGTAAAAGTGTTTGTGTAAACCGTGGTGCAAACCTTCTTACAGAAAGAAATGATTTAACATTTAAGTTGTAACAAGAACGCAATTTATTTATTTATTTATTTGGCTTTTCAACAATGAGTACACTGTTACTTTATAATTTGTACATTGCAAACTTAAGTCTAAGCGCCTCATCACTTACAGAAAAGCACAGCATGCACTACATTATGCGCAGATAATAACACAATAAATTAAATAAAACAATTAATACGTAATAAGTTGATGGAAAAAAAAACTATATACTAAAAATAAACTGTTAAAGCTAAAATTGATTGAAATGGAATAAATAACATAGATTAAATTTAATTAGATTAGATTGAATTGGACTATATTATTTTTTTTTTTTTTTTTTTTTTTTTTTTATATTGACACAAATGTTGTTCTTCTTACAGCACATCTTCTGCCGGTCTAGAAGATACAAGTTCTATGCCAGAACAAAAGAACACAGAAGATAAAAATAAAGAAGACAAGTTAAGATTACAAGTCAAACAGAGCGCAAAGGGCAAATCACCAGTCAGAACTAAATCCGATAGCAGAAGTGCGGTGACTAGTGAAAGATCAGAGAGAAGTGGGGAGAGTAGTTATATGCAAGGCAGTAGAAGTGGGAGCAGTACAGCGTCATTTAGCGGGAGTTCGAGTAAGACACTAACATTTTGTTTTATTAATAACAAAGGCTTATTTATTCATTTAATATATGAAGTACTCACCTTTGGTGGACCGTTATCATTTTGTGCCCATTGCAATTGAGACCATGGGTGCTTGGGGCACTGAGGCCAGGAAGCTCATTAGCGAGATAGGGTATAAGCTCCGTGTCAAAACGGGTGACTCCCGCTCCGGCTCGTTCTTGGTGCAAAGGTTAGCCATTGCCATCCAACATGATAATGCAGCAATCGTTTTGGGCACCGGGGCGCCGGGAACAGTTAGGGGCGGGTTATTTGACTTATTAGACATATTGTTGGGACTGTTATTTAATTAGTGATATAAATAGTTTTAATTTATTATTATTATTATAAGCCTGTGTTATCCCACTGCAGGGCAAAGGCCTCCCTTCCCACTTTCCACTTTTCTCGGTCTACTGCGATTGTGGGCCAATCCTTTAAGAAGGAGTCCAGCTCATCCCGCCATCTCTTTCTGGGCCTGCCGCGCAGTCGGTTCCTGCCATTGGGAATCCACTGCGTGTTGGCTTTCGCATATTGCTGCTCCGACATGTGGCAGATATGGCCACCCCAGTTCCACTTTAGTGCAGTAATACTCCACACAAATGTACAAAGACGGATTGAATGCCATTGGAATTTTCTATCAGTCAACTTTTGGGTGATGCAGAGACAAATAGCGGTAGGTGAAAAAACGAAAAACAAAAAAAAAATCGAGCAAAATGTATGTAAAAAATAATTATAAAAAAAAACAAAAAAAGACTCAGCATTGCCATACATCGTGGCAATGCTGCCAGCCTTTTGGGCACTTCCTATTGGCAGCGATGCGGACAAATTTTATGACGCTGTTTGTTTATTTCCCTCCTTTTTATATACTAGTACATATTATTATTATAATTTTAAGACTGCTAGCTTTTTAAATTATGTAAATATTATTAGATAAAAAACAAACGAAATATTGAATAAATATAAAAAAGGCTTTTAAGGATACCCATACCCCTATGCCATAGTTTTCAGAAACCATAGCCAGTTGATATTTGCTCAGAATACAGGTTACTGGCCACCATCATCTGCCTAGCCTTTTCCCAATAATAATGTTGGGGTCGGCTTCCAGTCTAACCAGATGCAGGTGCATACCAGTATTTTACATGGAGTGACTGCCTCCACACCCCAGTTACTGGGTAATACGATACCCCTTGGTAAGACTGGTTGTCAGACTTTCGGGCTTCTGACTACCCGTATCGACTGTCAAAGATCCATGAATGACAGTCGGGAGCAACGGCTTAACTTACTTTCTGAGGCACGGAGGGGTCTTGGTATGTAAAGATGATGGGTGACCACCATCCACAGATCAACCGCGGCAAGCGTAGCTTAACGTGATCGATCGACCTATGTGACGCTGTCATTTAGCCACGGGCCCCTCATGGCCACCATCATGGCAAATAATAAAAAGAAGTGAAACTATAATAGTTTTGGTGGTAGGTAACCCGTTAAAGCGATTTTTTTTTTAGGACTAGTTTCAAGGCAGCGTAAGACATGTCATTTTTCAAGTATTTTCAATTTAAAATATATTTTCTCTCCCAGATAGCGACTACCGTCCGATAGTGAATCCGACTCGTCGCGCGGAAGACTTCTTGTCTGTGGTCCGTCCTAAAGGCAAGATGGCCGCCAAACACGCCGCCAGCGCACCCTACCACATCTTCTATACAACTATCAAGGATAGTAAGGAGACGCATGCACAGCCATACTCTATTACTTTTCAAGGTAAATAATATACAAGGTCAAATTTTATTAGCTAGGGATTCTTCACAGACGATATGGATATAGATATCTAATGAAAAAACAAGAAAAAACAAACAGTGGCACTCCAGGAGTGCCGACAGAAATGAAAACTTGAACAATTACGTGTATTTTTAAAAGCAATTAGCAGTAATTTCATAAATACACCGACCTACAAGTATTTGTTCCGGGTCTGGGTGTTTTATCTATAATATGTATGTATTTACAAAAAAAAAAAATGTATATAAGTAGTTTATCAGCCATCTCGTTACCATAACACAAGCATTAAGTTGCTTAGCTTGGGACTATATGGCGTTGTGTGAAATATCCAAGGATATTAATATTATTAAATATGTTTGAAGGTCATTCTTCTCAAAGAAAATGTACTTAGCGTTGATGCCTTTATAATGGCCAAAACTTAAAACAGAGGTGTCGGTAACGGTAACATATTTACAACGGCCCGACATGAATCATCGTGCAGTTGCTTGCAGGCACAGGACACAGGGGGAGGGTGAAATTTCACGCGGACGAAGTCGCGGGCAGAAGCTAGTACATAATGCTATGAAATCTTAAAAAAAATTTAAAAAGAAAAATGATAATAGTATTTTTTTTTTTTCAGAAATACTCGACCGAAGTCTAGGCGAACTCAAATGTTCCTTACAAATCAACTTTATGGTGGAAATCGGATGGCTTTTGGCTCAATACTACTTCGCTGGATATTGGTATGTATCATCATCGTCCTGCTCTCATCACTTTATCCCAATTCATTACTGGACTGCACAGCATGTGTTCCTGACGTCACATCGGGCCACACACCACACCGCGATCGCAGGCTTCCCCCGCCGACACCTTGAGCGTGCGCACACAATCGGTCGTCTCATTGTAATCAGCAATATAGTACTTGTAATATCGCAGTAGTTTTTTTTTAATTACAAAGTCAAAACCACCAGCAGCACACCTGGAGCTTGATATTCAACATATGGTCCTTCGAGCCGGATCATATGTTGAATGTCAAGCTCCAGGTGTGCTGCTGCGAAGCCTGCAATCGCGGTGTGGTGTGGCCCGATGTGACGTCAGGAACAGCATGTCTATCATTTCAGGAGTCACCCCCTTTTCTAGCCATTTCTTCTTTTACACAGTCCATCTCTCATCATCATCAATCATATAGTTGCAAAGTGATCGAAAATAGTCCCGCGCTCGGCTGCTTGCAGCGTATTGTGCGACGACATCACACTGCACGGATTAATAATTTGTTATTATGACAATGTGTTGAAACATGGAAGTCGGGCATCGTATAAAACAGGTTTTTGTTCTGACTCGTTTCGAAGAATTTCTTTATTTGCGATGGTCTATCATGCGGCAGTCTCACTTATTTACTACCTATTCTTTATCTGACACTAATTTATTTATCTGTATAAGTATGTATACACACGCCATGTTGCAGTATAAAACTGATTTACATCCATCACCTCACACACCAGAGGGGCAATTCTCGTAATTTTAAGAACGTTCACTTTCCGAACTCGAGTCTCAATCTGTCAAAAATACCTCTAATTTCCCCTACATTTTAACAAGTTTTTGACATTTGTTTGTCGCTGAGATGAGGCTGCGACTAGATTTTGAACGTTTTAAATTACGAGAATTAGCCTACAGGTCCAGTTGAAAACCAGCGTCAGGCACTAGTTGTCTGGCATTTTTGCTGAACTGGGCCTTTTTAGCGCAGGCGTGAGGCACACTTTCCTGCTAATTTCTTACATCGGACTTTACATCTTTGTTATTTTGATGTTTATTCTTTGTATTTAACTGTATTGTGTGCCTTCTAGTCTGTGCTAAATAAATGTATTTTCTTTATTTCATTCTCCAGCCCTTATACCAATTTATTTGCGGTCAGCGCAACATGTCTTCTTCTTCCATACTTCTCTATTAGTCGTCATCTCGGTACTCACCCCCTCTCTAACCATATCATCATTCACACAGTCCATCCATCGTTTCTTTGGTCTTCCCCTACTCTTATAACCATCGACATTCATACTCAAAACTCTCCTCACGACATTTTCCTCATTTCTCCGTAGCACATGCCCATACCATGACAACCGATTTCCACACAACTTTTCTGTCACCGGTGCCACTTTCAGACTTCCTCTTATGTACTCATTTTATAGAGTCAAATAGTATTTATTCAAATTTCGTTAACACCCAAAGAGCGATGGAGAGGGCTATGCTTGGAGTTTCCCTGCGTGATCGAATCAGGAATGAGGAAATCCGCAGGAGAACCGAGGTAACCGACATAGCCCGAAGAATTGCCAAACATAAGTGGCAGTGGGCAGGGCACATTGCTCGCAGAACAGATGGCCGATGAGGCCGAAAGGTTCTGGAGTGGCGACCGCGTACCGGAAGACGTAGCGTTGGAAGGCCTCCCACAAGGTGGACCGACGACCTTGTGAAGGCCGCAGGAACCCGTTGGATGCGAGAACCACAGAACCGGTCGAAGTGGAGGTGCTTGGGGGAGGCCTATGTCCAGCAGTGGACGTCTTTCGGCTGAAATGATGATGATGATGACGATGGACGTTAACACCAAAGGAATAAGGTTGAATTTCTTTCAGCGAGAAGAAGCTAACTATTTTGTATGGTGAAGAATGCTCTGATCTCAAAAATATAAGTAATAAGAAGCCACATGTAGATGCGCATTACGTCACCATGTCGACGCCCTTCGGCAAACATCACACGTAAGTTTTATTTAATTTAAAACTAGATCTTTCAATTTTTTTCCGTCGAAAATTGGAGGAGGTTCTCAAGTCGACGTGTATACAACATTATTTTTAGTATATGCGAAACCCGAAACACGTGTTTTTGAGCATTTTTATGTAAAGAATCTATGTACAAAATTTCAAAACTGTATCATGAGAAATCACAAAGTTATAAGCTTGTTATGTTACCTGGTTGTCCGTTCAAAAACATGCTCACCACGCGGCGCGGCGCGGGGTGACCATGTTTTATGCTCCTCCAGCATCTCATTGATAATAGTTTGGCAGTAGGTACCTAACTGTACGGCGATTTTGTTGTAATTAACTAGTGATTATATATTTTTGGGACAAAATATAACATGGTGGAAAAATTATTGAACAACTATATTCTGGTTTCGCATTTACTAAAAATTACGTTGTAAATATTTTTTTTAATGTATATGACCATTGACCACGCATAACTTTTTACAGCGTAGTCCGATTTTGATAATTCTTTTTTTATTGGATAGGGTATACCTCGAAGTTGGTCCCATATATAAATTTGTGAAAAAGTTGATTGTTTGGCGCCGACTCAAAATTACTTAGATATACTTACATTAGTTTAACAATTTAGTTATTAAGGTTAAAGGCTTTTCAGTTTTTTCGGCTGGTAATTTTTTTGTTAAAAAGTTTTTACATACTGACCAGTGGTAACGGCCGCGAATTACGAGTTTTAAGTCGTAGGTTCGAACCCAGACAAGCGCTTTACTTTGTGTAAATTATTTCATCACCACTGATCTCAAAACGGCGAAGGAAAACATCGTGAGAAATACAGCATGTCCTAGAACCAAAAAATTGGAAGACATGTGACATCTACCAAACCACACCCGCCGACCACCACCGCGGGCCACCGGGCCCGCGTGGTGGATTACGGCCCACTCCCTCTCACAGAGAGGAGGCCTGTGTCCCAGCAGTGGGAACATTATAGGCTGATTATGATATATGTACTGTTAACAGCGTTTACGACGTACGGCATTTCATACAAACTTTCAAGCCCTTGTTTTTCAATTGTTTCGTAACTTGAACTTTACAGTGTTATTTACTTATTTTACCAATAAACGCTATAATATTATTAATAACCGGCGACGGCGCCTGAGTCGTTGCCTGGAATGTTACCACTTCATATTTTTAATTATCATACTTTCTTTTTGTAATTTTTTTTATTTTGATTGTTGTTTTTTTTTTTTTTTATTTATACTTATTTATGTCGCTGAAAACTAGCGCTGGCGCTCTGTCTCATATAGGGTCTTAGCATTATGCTGAGCGATGGCCGTTTTGCGTAGATGTGACGCATGTGTTTCTCAAATTGTTATTTTGTTTATATGTTTTTTTTTTTGTTGCGTCATGTTTGCCGCAAATAAACGTATTTTCTTTTCTATATTTTATTAGGTATTTCTATCTCTCTTCTGTGGCAGAAAGACGTTATGTTAATAACATATTTTTTATGCTTGCGCTGTCCCACTCCTTCCATTTTCCGCGAGCCCGCGCGTCCTCCTTCCAGTTTTGTCGGAACCTATCCAGCTCGTCCCGCCCTCTCCTACGTGGTCTGCTGCGACCCCACCTCAGTCTCCGGGCACCAGTTCTGTGCTATCTGGGCCCACAGTTTGTCTGGCATGCGGCAGACATGTTCTGCCGAGTCCCATTCAAGTTGGGCAGCCTTTTCAGCTACATCAGATATATTTTTTTTGGACCTCAGTATTGTGTTATCTATCTAATACAGAAAATTCTTGTATCACAATGTTAGTTACCATACTCCTCCGAAACGGCTTGACCGATTTTCATGAAATTTTATATGCATATTCAGAAGGTCTGAGAATCGACTACTATCTATTTTTCATACCCCTAAATCGAAACTTGCGCGGGTGAAACCGCGGGGCGTAGCTAGTTTATTATAAGAAGAAAGAAAATTTGTTTATTCTGCACAAACAAAACGCACATTACAAATAAAAAAAAAAGACATAAAAATACACATACAACGTAGCCAAAAGCCTCATACTCAAGCTTAATTTTTTTTTTACAATTTTGTCCATTGCTTGATTATGTTAATAATACTAATTAATAAATGTTGTTTTAGCAAAATGATGATACTTTGTTACGAAGACGGGTCACTTCGAGTAGTCATATCTACAGCCAACTTGTATCTTGACGACTGGGAGAATAGGACGCAGGGGTAAGTGCTATTTAATTCTAAAATATCATTTGTTCTTTCACAAAATAATAATAAAACTAAAGAATTTGTTTGAACATGCTAATCTCTGAAAAAAAAAAAAACAAATCCGGCCATTATTTCCAGAGATTAGCGTATTCAAACAAACAAACAAACTCTTCAGCTTTATCCATACTTACTTACTTCTTATATTATAAATTCGAAAGTAACTCTGTCTGTCTGTATGTTACCTTTTCACGCCTAAACCACTGAACGGAATTCGATAAAATTTGGCAGAGAGATAGAATGCATCCCGGGGAAGGACATAGGATAGTTTTTATGGACATACCTCGCGGGCGAAGCCGCGGGCGGAAGCTGGTTATGAATATACGAAACAAATCACGTACTTGAAGTTTTGCTAATTAAAAATGACCTACGCGGTTTTTTTTCATTTGTGTGTTCATGTATTTCCTGTTTCCAGCCTCTGGTTCAGTCCCTCCTGCCCCGAGCTGCCTCCAGACGCGATGCCACACGACGGGGAATCCCCCACCATGTTCAAGAAGTGTCTGCTGAGATATCTGAATCACTATCATCTGCCACAGCTAGCGTTTTACGTGGAGAGGGTCAAGAGATGCGATTTTAGTCATATTAAGTAAGATATTTATAATTTTTAACAAAGACATGTGACATTTACCAACCCGCACTGGGCCCGCGTGGTGGATTACGGCCCACTCCCACTCACAGAGAGGAGGCCTGTGTCCCAGCAGTGGGAACATTATAGGCTGATTATGATATATGTACTGTTAAGAGCGTGTACGCCGTACGGCATTTCATACAAACTTTCAAGCCCTTGTTTTTCGAAATGAATGAACCGATTTTAATGAAACTTCATACGCATAAGCAGGATACAAAGGTCTAAAAAGTTACTTAAGAACATTTTCGAGAAATAGTGTTACAGCCAAATTATACAGATTTTTAAAATTTTCCATCGAAACAGAGATTTCAAGTTACCTTTTTTTTAATAAGACATTTCGAAAATGTTCTTTACTAACTTTTCAGACCTTTGTATCCTGCTTATGCGTATGAAGCTTTCATTAAAATCGGTTCATTCATTTCGAAAAACAAGGGCTTGAAAGTTTGTATGAAATGCCGTACGTCGTAAATACTTACTAAAATGTATACATTTCAGCGTATTTCTAGTAGCATCAGTCCCTGGCTCCCACTTCGATGCAGACTGGGGCATGACGCGGGTGGGCACGCTGCTGAGACAGCACTGCAGCGTGCCGCCTGCCGACACGCGCGGGTGGCCGCTGGTCGCGCAGGCCAGCAGCATCGGCAGCTACGGGAAGGAGCCTAAGGTTGGTAGTTATTAAACGCAATAGGCATTCAAGTATCGAGTGAGCTTTACCCATCAGGTGAGTTGTGAAATGTGCTTTTTTAGTTTTTTAACCGACTTCCAAAAAGGAGGAGGTTATATGTTCGACTTTATGTATGTTTTTTTTTTTTTTTTGTATGTTCACCGATTTCTCCGTCATTTGTGGATCGATTTCGAAAATTATTTTTTTGTTTGAAAGGGTATACTCCCAAGGTGGTCCCATTGTCAGCAAGTTGGAATCTGATGAGAGGATCCCATGGAAATCGAGGGAAACCCTCAACTTTTTTTGGCAAACCTATAGCGATTTGGATATTTTTTAGAGTAACTTGAAGGGTATACTCCCAATTCCAACTTGCTGACAATGGGACCACATTGTCAGCAAGTTGGAATCTGATGAGAGGATCCCATGTAAATCGAGGGAAACCCTCAAATTTTATTGGCAAACTTGAGCATTTGCTCTCGGAAATCATCATTTGGTAAAGTGGAGCTGATGATGAAGACTACAGACGGCCATCGGAACTAATCAATGATAAATATTTCACGGGTTGCGATTCGATTACTTTAATATGGTTGCTAAGCAATTTATGCTCGTCACAATGCGTGTGGTGGTGGAGTGGAGTTCTTCAGGTTCTTACCAGGAGAACTCCTCAAAAATTAACGTCCCAGCATCGGGAAAAGCAATATTTTGTATAAGGTGATGAGCAGTTGACGTTAGGCTATTGTAACTTAGATAAATTACAAACTCTCTCACTGAATGACCAATACCACGCTGAGCGTGGTATTGGTCATTCATTCGTTGGCATCCAAGTTAGTCGGACGTTTAGGAGTGAATAATATTTGATTTAATTAATTAAATAAAAGTGTTATAATTATAGAGTTCAATTATATAAAAAAAGTGATTTATAAATAAAACACAATGAGTCATGAAAATGCTTTTATTTGTGAAGACACCCCTCCTCTTATATGCTCATATTCCAACGCTGCACAAGTCAAGTTGTGTCGGTCTGCAACTGTCATAACAAAGTTTTTGTTCCACAGTTATGGCTGACCGGGGACTTCTTTCACAACTTCACTAAAATTAAAAATCAATCGCAACTGTTATCCAGTCCGCCTGAATTGAAGATTGTATACCCTTCATTAGGTAAGACTTTCTGATTAATTTCATCTGCCTAGTTTTGGATAAATAATAATAATATCCTTGGACATTTCACTCAACGCCTTATAGTCCCAAGCTAAGCAACTTAATGCTTGTGTTATGGTAACGAGATGCCTGCCGGGGCAGCGGGATTGTCCGAAAGGGTTACCGCTGCCCCGGAACATAAAGGGCTAAGGAAGGAACACGGATGGGTTTTAGTCAGTAAGAGTCTGACACTCCCTTCCGCTCCACCCAGAGCGGGAGGGGTCATTGGATGATTTCCCATCCTTAAAAAAAAAAAAAAAAATGGTAACGAGATGGCTGATAAACTACTTATATATATATTTTTTTTTTTGTAAATACATACATATTATAGATAAAACACCCAGACCCGGAACAAATACTTGTAGGTCGTACAAATATTTGTTCCGTGCGGGAATCGAACCCGCGACATGCTGCGCAGCAGTCAATCGCTCAACCACTGCGCCAACCGTGTCGTCGAAATAATAATATGTAGTAAAAAAAAAACCGGCCAAGCGCGAGTTGGACTCGCACACGAAGGGTTCCATACCACCATACAATATTTAACACTATATATATAATAACGGCAAAAACATCACGTTTGTTGTATGGGAGCCGGAAATCCTCCGACCAGACGGGTGTTGTGTCTGGTGGGCAACTGCCCGATGATTCATGTCGGGCCGTTGTATCTATGCTAGTTGCGCGGTAAACTCTGCTTGCGAGATGCAGGAACTGTGCCCGCGACTTCGTTCGCGTGTATGACGAAGAACGTTTTAATTTTTTTTGCGCGGAACCCTAATTCTTTTTCTAAAATAAGAGTAGCCTAAGTTATTCCTTATTACATCCGCTATCTGTGAAAGTCTCGTCAAAATCGGTCCAGCAGTTTCAGAGATTAGCCGGAACAAACAGTCACAAAAATTGAAAAACTTTTTTTTTTTTTGTTATTTATGCCGTGTAAAAAGCGGTTATTTTAATATTACAAACAGACACTACAATTTTATTTATTTTTATAGATGCATTGATTTTGTTCTATTTTAATATCAACAGAAAACGTGCGACAGTCTCACGACAATCTTTTGGGCGGTGGATGTCTGCCATACGTTGCGGACGCGCATGCCAAGCAGCCGTGGCTCAACGCTTTCTTGTAGTAAGTATAACATTATTTTGCTAGTAGTAAATTACTTTACGGATATGCAGTGTGTAAAGTATTTTTTATCTCACGAAGCGACGCGCGTTTTACTTGTGTTTATCAAGTGAACAAAAGAAATACGTATTCAGGATCGTCGGATATAGTTGAAGTTTTGTAAGAAACCGATGGATGTTGTCGATTGAAATTTAATTAGATAAATGAGCTGTTTGTTTTCTATTAATAAAATTCAATTTTATTCGACAACATCCATCGGTTTCTTACTAAACTTCAACTATATCCGACGATCCTGCATACTTATCTCTTTTGCTGGCTGTACAAACACGCTGTGAATGTTTGTGGTTTCGTTTTAGTTAATTTCATTAATGACTATAATTCTGTAAATACAATATCTGTTATAGTAGCGAATCATATTTTGAACAAGATACAACCTGACACTGACCTGAAAATTGCAAAAACTGGCCAAGTGCGATTTGGAATCGCACACGAATGGTTCCGTACCACAATACAATATTTAACACTACACATAAAATAACGGCAATAAAGTCACTATGGGAAAAGACCTTAAATATTTATTTTATTCTGTTTTTAGTATTTGTTGTTATAGCGGCCACAGAAATACACATTCTGTGAAAATTTCAACTGTCTAGCACCAAAGTTCATGAGATACAGCCTGGTGACAGACAAACGGACAGTGGAGTCTTAGTAATAAGGTGCCGTTTTTACCCTTCGGGTGTAAAAATTTTAATTTCGCGGGCTACAACTGCACATTCACCTTAAATCCTTTCTTTTCAGCCAATGGCAAGCCAAATCGTCCAATCGAAATAAAGCGATGCCTCATATAAAGTCGTACACACGGTATTCAAATAACAAAGCTGCATATTACCTCTTGACGTCTGCGAATATCAGCAAGGCTGCGTGGGGGCAGCTCAACAAGGGCAACGGGGCCCTCAGGATCATGAGTTACGAAGCCGGAGTATTGTTTTTGCCTCAGTTTGTGGTAAGTTCCCTGTCTTCTTAGGCTGTCGCTGAAAACCAGCGTTGGAGCTCTGTGTGTCCTTAGCATTATGCTGAGCGATGGCCCATTTGTGCGGATATGACGCATGTTCCCCCAACTTGTTAATTTTGTTTGTCGGTCTCGTGGTTGCAAGCGCGACTTTTGAGCGTGGGGTCCAGGGTGCGAATCCTAGGACGGGCAAAAGTGGTATTTGGGTGTTCCATTTGGAATTTCTTGGTAACAGCCCGGAGTTTGAAAGTTGGCGGTTTAATACCCCCGTGTCTCGGAAAGCACGTAAAGACGTTGGTCCTGCGCCTGATCTCTCCCCGGTCGTGTCGGATTGCCGTCCCATCGGACTGTGAGAGTAAAGGAACAGATAGTGCATCTGTGTTTACGCACACACTTGTGCACTATAATATCTCCTGCGTACCTTGCTAATCTCCGTTGAGATTGGCCACGGTGACCGAAATCGTTTCCGAGGCTATTATTTATCAACTACAATCTGATTAATCCATCCTACTATCCTACTAATCCTACTATCCTACTAATCCTACTATCCTACTATCCTACTAATCCTACTATCCTACTAATCCTACTTCCTACTATCCTACTAATCCTACTATCCTACTATCCTACTATCCTACTATCCTACTATCCTACCAATCCTACTATCCTACCATCCTACAAATCCTACAAATCCTACTAATCCTACTATCTTACTATCCTACTATCCTACTAATCCTACTATCCTACTATCCTAGTATCCTACTAATCCTACTATCCTACTTCCTACTATCCTACTAATATCCTACTATCCTACTAATATCCTACTATCCTACTAATCCTACTTCCTACTAATATTATAAATGCGAAAGTTTGTGAGGATGGATGTTTGTTACTCTTTCACGCAAAAACTACTGAACGGATTTGGATGAAATTTGGTACACAGATAATTTATAACCCGGATTGTCACATAGGATACTTTTTATCCCGATATTCCTACGGGATCGACACTTATGCGGGTGAAACCGCGGGGCGCAGCTAGTCGCTTCATATGTTTGAAAAATTCGTCCGCTCAACAACGTAACCAACGCAATTACTAACTTGATATTTTAATTTTATTTATGATTGTTACAGATCAAAGAAGATTTTTTCCCGCTGCAACAAAATGCTAAAAACCGTCTAGTAATCCCCTATGACTTACCACCGATCAAATATACACCAGAAATGTCAGTCTGGGTGCAGGACTACCTTAGATAGTAAAAAATAAGTAACCTGCATAAAATAACGCCTGCATTCCCGTGTGTCGGTGACGCTGAATCGGGTGTTCTCGGCTCCAGTCGGTTGGTGACGCTGAATCGGGTGTTCTCGGCTCCAGTCGGTCGGTGACGCTGAATCGGGAATACTCGGCTCTAGTCGGTCGGAGATGTTGAATCGTGTACTCTCGGCTCCAGTCGGTCGGTGACGCTGAATCGGGAATACTCGGCTCTAGTCGGTCGGGGATGTTGAATCGGGTATTCTCGGCTCCAGTCGGTCGGGGATGTTGAATCGTGTACTCTCGGCTCCAGTCGGTTGGTGACGCTGAATCGGGTGTTCTCGGCTCCAGTCGGTTGGTGACGCTGAATCGGGTGTTCTCGGCTCCAGTCGGTCGTTGACGCTGAATCGGGAATACTCGGCTCTAGTCGGTCGGGGATGTTGAATCGTGTACTCTCGACTCCAGTCGGTTGGTGACGCTGAATCAGGTGTTCTCGGCTCCAGTCGGTCGGTGACGCAAACGCAACGCCTTGATGTTGCTGACCGTCTCACGGAGGGTTACCGAAGTATTTTGCCCTGTACAGAGAGCGCCATCCACGAAGACGGTCCCACTCTTCTTCCTAAACGCTTACAGTACAAGTGTGCAACATTCCGCTCATGTTTTAGTTTTGTCGATATGTCGCAGCTAACTGGTTAAATTAGCCGTTTAGTTAACCGCCTGGCCTTCAGAAGTAGTGCTCGCCTCGCTTCGCTCTCTCGGCTCGCACGCGGTTGTCCACAGTTCTAACCTAACCTAACCCGGCGGTCGGGGTGCCCTGGCTTAGTTACTGCGACCAATTCGGCTCGCGCGTGATTGGTTACAGACTTCCAACCTAAACTGTAATTGAATATCATTCAGGCCGTTAGTTGAACGGCCGCTGTTCAGTTAAAAGGCTAGGCGGTTAACTGAACGGCTAATTTAACCAGTTGGCTGCGACATATACACAGTAATTACTTATTAGTGGGTAATTTGTGTGTGTCAAAAAACTAAAACACTAGCGGAATTAACTAGCGATAACCACTAGCGATTTGTGAGAAGAGTGGGGCGCGTCTTCGTGGATGGCACTATCTTTGAGTGGCGATTACCGGACAGTTTAGAAGCACATATGTCGCTGTCTCGTCGTCCTCCATGCAGGCTCTGCACAGCGGACTGTCTGTTACTCCTATGACAAAAAGGTGTTTATTAAATGACCCGTGGCCAGTTACACCTGCTGTACCTTTACAGTTGCTGTAACTGTACAGTTGCTGTATCTGTACAGCTGCTGTAACTGTACAGCTGCTGTAACTGTACAGTTGCTGTAACTGTACAGTTGCTGTATCTGTACAGCTGCTGTAACTGTACAGTTGCTGTATCTGGACAGCTGCTGTAACTGTACAGTTGCTGTAACTGTACAGTTTCTGTAACTGTACAGTTGCTGTAACTGTACAGTTGCTGTATCTGTACAGTTGCTGTAACTGTACAGCTGCTGTAACTGTAGCTGTTGTTAGTCGAAGGACCTGTTTCGTGAGGTGGTCATCAATTACACGGAGTGCTTCCTTAGCCTGCCTGCACTCACCTTGGTCCCTATCCAAAGTTTATGATGTTGGTCCCTGCAGGTGCGTTTCGTATGTAATAGGGGAGCGTTTACGATGTACGGCATTTCATACAAACTTTCAAGCCCTTATTTTTCGAATGAATGAACCGATTTTAATGAAAATTCGTACGCATAAGCAGGATACAAAGGTCTAAAAAGTTAGTTAAGAACATTTTCGAAATGTCTTATTTAAGAAAAGATAACTGGATCTATGGAAAATTTTAAATCGTTCTAATTTAGCTGTAACACTATTTTTCGAAAAAATCTTTTTAGACCTTTGTATCCTGCTTATGCATACGAAGTTTCATTAATTTCGGTTCATTCGTTTCGAAAAACAAGGGCTTGATAGTTTGTATGAAATGCCGTACGTCGTAATCGCTCTTAAGCGGTCATAAGAATTTCTGGGCTATTATTAAGAATTTCCTAGAGGATTGTAAGACGGTCACCCATCCAGTGTATGGCTGCGGAAAATGTAGCTTAACTTTGTGATTCCATGGTTAAAATTGTTATTATGTAAGATTGTAAGTTGTAACTGTTCATATTTTTCTATAAATAAATGATGATTATTAAATTGTATTAAATCATTTGTTTTTTGTATGAATTGTGGTTTTATTTTAAACAAATATGTATAATAAATAAAATACGTTACTCTTGCGAAGGGGGTATAAAGGCAAAGTTTGTGAGTGTGTTTGTTACTTCTTCACACACAAACGGCTGGACCAATTTTGATAAAATTTGGTATGGAGGTAGCTGACACCCTGGATTAAGACATAGACTACTCTTTATCCTGATATTCCCACGGGATCCAAACTTATGCGGGTGTAACAGCGGGGCGCTGCAAGTATAATATTATAAATTCGAAAGTTTGTGAGGATGGATATGTTTGTTACTCTTTCACGCAAAAACGACTGAACGGTTTTTCATGAAATTTGGCACACAGATCATAGGATACTTTTCATCCGGGTAGTACCTTCCCGTAGGATGGTTCCGTAACACCATACAATATGTAACACTACATATAAAATAACGGCAAAAAAATCACATTTGTTGTATCTGAGCCCCCTTAAATATTTACTTTATTGTTTTTTGATATAGCGGCAACAGAAATATACTATCTGTGAAAATTTCAACTGTCCAGCTATCACGGTTCATGAGATACAGCCTGGTGACAGACGGACAGTGGAGTCTTAGTAATAGGGTCCCATTTTTACCCTTTGGGTACGGAACCCTAAAAAGATAAATTACCCAAAAAGAAACATCTTCATTACGCGTTATAACCTATTAAACAACGAGCTCCACCTTATGTTGATAACTTACATCACCTGTATAGGTAACAACGGAAATAATATACAGGATGTGAATCATTTATTAGCTGTACTAAACGAATCGGTTGTAATACGTAATCGTTAATTGTAGGTTGATTGGCAAGTAATCACAACACTTTCACGCGATTTGATATATACTCCGACTTTTAATTAGCTGCAGTAAAATGACACTTCTTAATAACTCATTTCGGACTGCGTTTAGAGATATGCATGTCAAATAAGTTTCGTTTGTTACACTATTCTGTACTAGAAAAACAAGGTTTGGTTGATGGCCGCGAAAAAACAAAAAGACGCCAATTTCAGTCATTTAAGTAACACATAAGCTGTCATTTTACTGCAGCTAATTAAAAGTCCGACTATAGTTCTCTATCTGCCAGCAAAATAACAAAAATGTAAAGATCGAAGTGGCTGGGACGGACTGGATGCTGAAGGCGGAGGACAGGGTGTTGTGGCGCAGCATAGGAGAGGCCTATGTCCAGCAGTAGATTGCCATAGGCTGATTTGATTGATTGAAAGATTCCTCTTTCATCATCATCTGCCTAGCCTTTTCCCAACTATGTTGAGGTCGGCTTCCAATGTAACCAGATGCAGCTGAATACCAGTTTTTTACATGGAGCGACTGCCTACATGACCTCCACAACCCAGTTCCTGGGTAACACGATACCCTTTGGTAACACTGGTTGTCAGGCTTTCGGGCTTCTGATTACCCCTAACGACTGTCAAAGGTCTATAGAGGTATGAGGAACAGGGTGTAAAGTTCACTCATCCTCTATAGAAAAGGGAGAATCCCCCGACCAGACGGGTGTTGTGTCTGGTGGGCAACCCGATGATTCATGTCGGGCCGTTGTATCTATGCTAGTTGCGCGGTAAACTCTGCTTGCGAGATGCAGGATTTTGCGTACGTCAGTAGGTATGACTCGTTGTTCGCATGTGGCGTTGTAGATACCTACCGCTACAGATCCACACACACAGAGCAGTGGTGGCTCACAGAGGGGCCTGTCAGTGGCTAAGTAATAATATCCGCACGGGTCGACGGATCAGGTTAAGCTACGCTTGCCGCGGTTGGTCCGTGGATGGGTGATCTTTACATACGAAGAGCCCTTCATGTCTCAGAAACCAGTTTTAAGCCGTTGGTCCCGGCTGTCGTTCGTGGTTCTCTGACAGTCGTTACGGGTCGTCAGAAGCCCGAAAGTCTGATAACCAGTCTTACCAAGGGGTATCGTGTTACCTAGTAACTCGGTTGTGGAGGTCAGTTAGGCGGTCGCTACGACTTTGTAGGTCGTGGGTTCGAACCTAGGCAGGCGCTTTACTTTGTGTAAGTTATTTCATCACCACTGCTCTCAAAACGGTGAAGGAAAACATCGCGAGGAAGCCGGCATGTCCTACAACCAAAACTTCGAAGACATGTGACATCTACCAACCCGCACTGGGCCTGCGTGGTAGATTATGGTCCACTCCCTCTCAGAGAGGAGGAATGTGTCCCAGCAGTGGGAACATTATAGGCTGATTATGCTATAATGGTACAATTATCAATCGAACTACTACCCCGCATAATTAGAAGTATGAACATATTATGTAACGCGCTAATTAGTGAAGACACCTGACCGCGTTGCTTTAACCAGGTTAAATGTAACTTGAAACACGCGACGAGCGAAACTTGTGACTTTAGGTACCTTATTTCTTCAGAGATTTTACGGTACACACTTGTATGATCTACTCTGTAAAGCATTTCATTCTATTACGATGTTTCTCAGAAGATTAATTTGTTAAATGTTTGGTTGTGTACCGAAGTAATTTTCTTTTTTGCATTTGTAGCGGTATCTACAATGCCACATGCGAGCAACGCGTCATACTGACGTCACACAAAATTCTGCATCTCGCAAGCAAAGTTTACCGCGCAACTAGCATAGATACAACTGCCCGATGATTCATGCCTCACATTAATTTTATTTTTTCTTGAGGTAGTCCAGTTCTTTTACTAACTACCATTCAACTCAGCCTATAGCAGTCCACTGTTGGACATAGGCCTCTCCCAGGCTGCGCCACAACACCCTGTCCTCCGCCTTCCGCATCCAGTCTGTCCCAGCCATCTTCTTTAGTGTAACCGGATGCCGCTGAGTAGCAGTATTTTACATGGAGCGCCTGCCTGTCTGTAGGCCAATTCCCATAATTGAAAACGTTCAAAATCTAATCGCAATCCCATCTCAGCGACAATCAATGTCAAAATCTTGTCAAAATGTATGGAAATTGGAGGTATTTTTGACAGATTGAGACGGAGATCAGGGGGCCTAAAAAGGTCACTTTGGCAGAATCATAAAACAGAGTTTGAACGTTCGAGAATTGCCCCTCTGACCTCCACAACGCAGTTACTGTGGGAACAAATATCTTTTCGTGTTTCTTCACGAATACTCAGGTAATAATTAGTAAAAAATATAATTAGTCGTTAAACAATCAAACAGCGAACTGGTTAGCAAACACTAGATAATTATAATCAATTAAAATGTTATATTTTTACATCATACGTTTTTTCAGTATACCTACACGATGTAGGTCTTAGATAGCGCTCTATGTTGCTAAGTAGAAAGGCAATCGACAGATAATTTTTATTCGTGGAATAAAATTGACGTCTGACAGATTTTGTTTAAAAAAACTGTCAAAAATTCAAAATTATTCCTCCGATAAAATTATCTGGCGTTGGAAAAATCAGCCCTGAATTGTCTAAAACTAGCTTCAGTTTTATTTTTATTGCCCGGAACATATTTTTTTTCTAAAATTAAAGTAGCGTAACTCTTGTTATCTGCCAATGAAAGTCCCGTCAAAATCGGTCCAGCCGTTTGTGACATCTACCAAGCCGCACTGGGCCCGCGTGGTGGATTACGGCCCACTCCCTCTCACAGAGAGGAGGCCTGTGTCCCAGCAGTGGGAACATTATAGGCTGATTATGATGATGATTAAAAGGAACTGCTTAGCTGGTGGACTACGATGAGGCCTCACCTAACTCATATGACAACAACTGGTTACCCTGCCTTCCACTTGTATCCCAGACTGATTCCCATGTCCCAGCTGCCTTTTTAAGGGCTCCGACAGTCCATCTACAGGGTCAAATTAAATTAGCTAGTAAAACTCCGCAGACGTGACGGGTATTGTATTATCTAAACATAATTTGGAATGGGCAACTACTTAGCTTCATCTTTCTGACTGACCAACCCCTTGACTATTCAAAAGTGTCTGTAATTGGTTTATTTGTAATAAATGCTTTGAGTTTGAATAAAACAAAAATAAATAAACTTGGTGTTTTTTTGTGTGGTCATCGACCTCAGTTTGTGTAGTTACTTCAAATGTCAGTTTAAAAAAAACATTTTTTTAATGGGAATCGATATCCAAATACCTACTATAAATATTTCCTCAACTCATTCTTCAAGTAACAAATAATAACATAACAACCGGTCGTTGAACCCCCAAAAAACTTTTTTTTTATAATGACGTGTTTATAAATATCGATACCTATCACGTCTGCAGAGTATCCCTAGCTAATTTAATTCGACCCTCTATTATGAAAAGAAAATGAAAAAATTATGAGATGGTAGGTACCTAAATCGCAATCAGCCGTCCTATATAAACAATTAATTAAGAATAAAATCAATTATATCTACCTACCTAATATACGACCGTGATTTTGGCCCAAGAAAATGTAACATGTTACTAGAAAAGTAAATAAAAGAAGTTCAAGTTAAAGTGACCATTTTTACAAAGGTATAAACAGCAACCAGAGTAACCGACATTGCTGGCAGAGAGAGTATGACGATACTTTTTAATCCAAAATAATCCACCATATTTCCCAAATGGATAGAGAACAGGCTTCGGGATGCTTTCCCAAGTCCATCCTTTTCCTCGATGCTTTAAATTCGCCGCCACTTGCACTCGCCCATCGCTGTGAGTGCGACAAGGACAACGCATCGCTCCCGCCATCTAACGGCGTGAAGGAAAACAAATCAGTTCGAACTCAACGCGAAAACCGGCCGGCAACAAAACCGCGCGCGCGGTGAAAAAACACAAAAATATCGTGAAATACGATTGCTAGTGATACAGTGTGGTGATCTCCTGGCTCCCAGCATCCCGTGAGTACCTGACCTCTTTCAATTTACATCCTTTAGCCTGTTTCTGAGTAGGAAACTTCAACAGCAAACTTGGCTATACGCGATACTCAATCAGATGGTAGTCCTGCTCGTCATGACCAGTGCCGAAACGTGGACACTGACGGCACTGTACCTATGTTTTGACGGTGGTACAAAGTCAAGGTCGCTCAGTGCGCTATGGATCCAGATAAGCTAGGGGTCTGATTGAAGGATATAATCAGAAATGAAATTGTCCGGAAAAGAACCGGAGTTACCGACATAGCTTGCAGAGTAAGCAAACTGAAGTGGCAGTGGGCTGGCCATGTTTGTCGAAGGACCGATGGCCGGTGGAGCAGACGAGTTCTGGAGTGGAGACCGCGTATCGGCAAGCGTAGTGTGGGACGCCCCCCAGCTAGATGGACCGACGGTGGCTGGGGCACATTGGATGCGGAAGGCCTGACAGGGTGTTGTGGCGCAGCCTGGGAGAGGGTTATGTCTAACAGTGGACTGCGATAGGCTGAGTTGATTGATTGATTGACAAACGCGGTCAACCAAGTGCGGTCATTACAACCAAACGAAGGGTACCTACGTACGGTAGGCAAAGAACTGCATGTACACACATCAAAAGTGTTTAGGGATCGAGGTTAAAATAAGTTATTGCCTTTCAAATTTAGGTTACGAGCTTGGGGTTCGTTACAATTAAAAACTGCCGATATAAATTACCAAAAATGACACTAATTAAACAACACTAATAACAACTCAAACACACTACTTAATTATAAAACACAATTGCACTACTGATCACTCTAAGTCGCACTTGAAGATCGTAATCGACGTATTCGCTTGTATCGCTTATCCAATACTGACTCGGTTCGCAGTCCAGTCCAGAACCTACTGTAGAAACATCTAGAATGTTCGAGTACATACCGGCCCCGACTGACCAGATTTCTAGAAGGATCTTGACTCTACTAGTTCTGCTACTCGATACTAGACGGCGCTAGTGGTAACTAATGTCACCATGTACCAGGTATTAATAGTGGCGCGCAACATTAAATAAAAAATCTCTATTTAGTTTCACCTTAGTTAATCCTGACATTAAAATGTGATATAAAGATAAACATTAAAGTATTTATAGGTTGTTATTGCGTAAAATAAACAATTAGGTAGTAGTCTGCATTTCCACAAAACACCGGCTTGTTGTTGTTTTTTTTTTTTTTTGTTAGAAAATAAACTTCTGCATTTTTCCTGTATACTACAATTTAGCTGCGATCTTCGCCCATCCATCAACTCGTTACGTCGCGGTCTATTGGGCCCCTTGCCGCATAAGTGTATATGTATGTGCACGTTTCATAATTGTAACGCATTTTCCGTCTATCTGTCAAACAGTGAGGGTGTATTTGCTGCTTCAAAAATGAGGGTGAGTTTTTATGTGTAGTATATGTATATTTTTGTTACGTATTCAATTAAAATTTCATTTTATTTTATGCTTTATCAAAAGCACGTTAAGCCGTTGGTCCCGGCTGTCATTCGTGGATCTTTGACAATTGTTACGGGTCTTCAGAAGCACGAAAGTCTGACAGCCAGCCAGGTAACCAAGGGGTACATTACCCAGTAACTGGATTCTGGATGTCAGATAGACAGTCGCTTCGTGTAAAATACTATTCAGCTACATTCGGTTAGACTGGAAGCCGACATCAACGTAGTCGGGAAAAGGCCAGGCAGACGTGTGAGGCTTGGGTAGGCTGTCGTGAGGTCGCCATGGCGTACCATTGTGTTACCGCTCTTAGTCTGTGCTAAATACTTAGATGTTTTTTTTCTTTCTAACAAGAAAAACCTTTATTATTTTGTTCCAGTTGATATGTTTTTGGTGTTTTCTCCTGGCGGCCGCTGTCCGTGCACAAAATAGTGGTTACTACGCACCACAAACGTTTAGACAAGTAAGTTTTTTTATTTATACTAAGTTCTTCCCGCGACTTCGTCCGCGTAGAATACCGTAATAGCGCCTACTATCTTACTTCCCACCAATTTTCTTAAAAAATATTAGTTTTCAATCTTCCGGCTCACTACTTCTTTGCGTCTGGGCGCCCCCCTTGCTTGGCTCCGCATCGCTCCCAATAATAATTAATAATAAAATTAAAATTTCATTAAAATTTCCTAAGGGGCCTCTGTGAGTTGGCTTCGGCCCCTCGTACGCCTTCCAAAGGACTGGGACTCAATGGTCCCGAGAAAAAAAAAAATAAAATAAAAAAAAAACTGTTTATTACTACAAAGTTCAAGTACATTGCACTGTATACAGATTAAAGATCTTAATTTAGCTTTAGGTAGATAAGCACAATAGTTTCAACTCTGTCCCCTAAACTAGGCTAGGCCTGTATATTAGGGGGCAGTGTCCAATGTGGTGAAGGTGGATCGACTGTCTCAGACACCATGGCTTATCCTGCAGTAAAAGTGCAGGCCGAATCGCACGGCATACCAGCATCAATGACATCGTCCGTCGTGCTCTTGTCACCGCCGGGGTGCCAGCTGTTTTAGAACCCAATGGCTTGGCACGCGACGATGGGAAGAGACCAGACGGAATGACCATAATGCCCTGGCAATTAGGTAGACCTTTGGTGTGGGATGCAACATGTGTCGACACCCTTGCGCCATCACATCTTCCAAGCACGGTGAGCTGTGCTGGGGCGGCTGCTGCAGGTGCGGAAAACCTCAATCGGCGCAAATACTCCAATCTCTTTGGAACTTATATGTTTGAGCCGTTTGGGGTTGAAACACTAGTGCCATGGGGCCCAAATGTAAGGAACACGGATGGGTTTTAGTCAGTAAGAGTCTGACACTCCCTTCCGCTCCACCCAGAGCGGGAGGGGTCATTTGATGATTTCCTATCATAAAAAAAAAATAAAAATGGGGCCCAAATGCCCTTAACTTAAACTTAGTGTTATAAACGCGAAAGTTTGTAAGCATGAATGGATGTTTGTTACTCTTTCACGCAAAAGCTACTGAACGGTTTTAAATGTGGCATTCATATAGTTTATAACCCGGAATTAACACACAAAATACTTTTTATCCCGATATTCCCCCCACGGGATCGAGACTTTTGCGGGTGAAACCGCGGGGCGCTGCTAGTATATGATAAAACATTTATCGCTGAAATAATTTTTATAATTGGACTTCTAGAGATTATCATTAGGTATGGTAGGTAGGTCTGTAATAAAGTTGGTAGGTTGGAAGTCGGTTTTTTAGAGTTCCGTACCCAAAGGGTAAAAACGGGACCCTATTATTACTAAGACTCCACTGTCCGTCTGTCTGTCACCAGGCTGTATCTCATAAACCGTGATAGCTAGACAATTGAAATTTTCACAGAATGTGTATTTCTGTTGCCGCTATAACAATGAACACTAAAAACAGAATAAAATAAATATTTAAGGGGGCTCCCATACAACAATTGATTATGATTGTATTGCTGTTATTTTATATGTAGTGTTATTGTATGGTGCTACGGAAACCTTCGTGTGCGAGTCCAACTCACACTTGGCCGGTTTTTTTTTGTTAAAAAGATTTTATTTGTCGCTTTTTAGTGGGTCTGTTTATAAATTATCTAAGTTACAATAGCCTAATGTCAACTTGCTATCGTCTTATACAAAATATTGCATTTCCCGATGCAGGGACGTTAATTGTTGAGGAGTTCTCCTGGTATTTCACCATCAGCTCCATTTCACCATTCGCATTGTGACGAGCGTAAATTGCTTAGCAGCCATATTAAAGAAATCGAATCGCAACCCGTGAAATACTTATTATTGAATAGTTCCGGTGGCCATCTGTGGTCTTCATCATCAGCTCCACTTCACCAAATGTTGGTTTCCAAGAGCAAATGCACTCGTTACCATAAAAAATACCCAAATCGCTATTGGTTTGTCTATGAAAATTTGAGGGTTTCCCTCGATTTCCATGGGATCCTCTCATCAGATTCCAACTTGATGACAATTGGACCACCTCGAGAGTATAACCTTTCAAACAAAAAAATTAATTTAAAATTGATACACAACAGACTGAGAAATCGGTCAACATACTCACATAAAAAAAAATACGTAAAGTCAAACATATAACCTCCTCCTTTTTGGAAGTCGATTAAAAAACAATTGACCTCTTTATAATCCACCAACACCTCCACGCATTAACATCACCACTGCTCTCAAAACGGTGAGGGAAAACATCGCGAGGAAATCGGCATGACCTAGAACCAAAAATTCGAAGACATGTGACATCTACCAACCCGCACTGGGCCCTCGTTCCTCTCACAGAGAGGAGGCCTGTGTCCCAGCTGTGGGAACATTATAGGCTGATAATGTATAATATATTTACTTTCCTTAGTATAGAGCCTGCCCCCAAAGCGCAGTCACCATAATCTAATTATGAATCAATAATTACTCAAGCCAAATTACTCGTTGCACGCGACTGCCCGCAAACTATGTGGTTACAGTTCAACAGCTATTTGGTGAACAGCGCAACGCTTGTAAGTGCTCCAATTAAGGGTTAAGCAACCGTTGTTTAGGTTTAAAAACTGATGGGTAACTGATATCGTTATGATAGATTATCGGAATTGGTTTTATTGTGTCTAAATGCTTTGAAAATTGCATTGGTGTAAACATGGTCGATTAATACCCTAACTGCAAATTGAAGAGTGTTTACGACGCCGACGAGGCGACGTTTACGGCATTTCATACAAACTTTCAAGCCTTTGTTTTTCGAAAAGAACTAACCGATTTTAATGAAACTTCATATGCATAAGCAGGATACAAAGGTCTATAAAGTTAGTAAAGAACATTTTCGAAATGTCTTATTAAAAAAAAAAGATAACTGGAAATCTCTGGTTCTATGAAAAATTTAAAATCGATCTAATTTGGCTGTAACACTATTTTTCGAAAAAGTTCTTAACTAACTTTTTAGACCTTTGTATCTTGCTTATGCGTACGAAGTTTCATTAAAATCGGTTCATTCATTTCGAAAAACAAGGGCTTGAAAGTTTGTAAGAAATGCCGTACGTCGTAAACGCTCTTAATTTCAACATCATACTTGTTACCTTTAACTGGTCATTACTTATCCGCCATTTTGTATGTTCAGATCGAGCCAGTCCTCTTCAAACCCTTGGATAGACCTTGGAACCAAAAGATTCCTGTAAGCACAAGTTATATTCGGGTCCTAAGACCTATGGATAGTGATATGACCTATCTTAGCAATAATATACATTGTCTCACACTTTGCTTGTATCGGCACTAATTATTAAAAAAATTGCTCATACTTAATCAGCCTATAATGTTCCCACTGCTGGGACATTAGGCCTCCTCTCTGTGAGAGGGAGTGGGCCGTAACCCACCACGAGGGCCCAGAGCGGATTGGTGGATGTCACGTGTCTTCGACTTTTTGGTTTTTGTACATGCCGGTTTCAATTCTATGTTTTCTTTCAATACATTATTCCGTGATAAAAGTTGTTATATTATCAAATTTATTTATTTATTTTTTATTTTATTTTATTGTGTTTGGGTGGCTTACAGCTATCAAATACAGAAGTAGTAGTGAGGTAATTGACGACAAGCTATTAACAAGCCTCCACAGTTAGCAACAGAGTATTGTTGTACACATTTTCAAATTTACTCTAACACTAAGAATAACATTATTACTTAACTATTACAATAAGTACCTGTAGGCAGATGCATGCGCAGCCGCCATTAGAGTACATCAGAAGCAATATTATATTGTTTAGATAAAACAGTAGTGATAGACGCTAAGCTACTTGCAAACAAATCAATTGAAGGGTGTTTATTCACAATTTGGTTAAAAACTTTAACTGAGCGAATCATAAACGAATTGCTACGGTAAACTGTGCGAGCGTAAGGAGCATGAAGAAGATTTCTCAAACGAGAATGCCGAGGTGGAACATTCAGAGACAGCTTAGAAAGAAGTTCAGGACAATCAACCATTGATTGCGCTATTTTAACTAGGAACCGAAAGTCAGTTATATTTCTCCGAGTTACAAGTGGAAGTAAGTGGAATCGAGCGCATCGATCATTATAACTCAGATATGTAATTTTAAATTTATATCCTAAGTATCTCGTAAATTTTCTTTGTATTCTTTCCAATCTGTCCGAATGCACTGCATAATTCGGATTCCAAATTTGACTACCATAATCGAGATGACTGCGGACGTAAGCACAATACAAAATTTTTAAAGTTTTCATTTTATTGAACGAACTGGCATTACGGATAATGAATCCCAGGGCTTTGGATGCTTTTTTCGCGACATGATCGACATGACACTCAAAGGTGAGCTTACTGTCCAGAAGAATACCTAGATCTCTGGTGACATGCGTTCGACATAATGGCTGATTCGCAACTGAGTAGTTGAACATGACTGATAGGTTCTTTCGGGTGAATGTTATAACTAAGCATTTTGAAATATTAAGATCTAATTTATTCATTTTACAATAGCATACTAATCTAGAAATGTCCGCCTGCAAAAGTCTAGCGTCATTCAAACTCTTAACTGATGTATAGATTTTCATGTCATCTGCAAACATTAGGTATTTAGAATGTTTAAAACACTCGCCAATATCATTAATGAAAAGTACAAATAATAACGGCCCCAGTAGCGAGCCCTGCGGTACACCAGAAGGGATTGTTGACCATGAGGACATAAAGCCACTAAGGACCACTGCTTGTGTCCTATTTTGCACATATGATGAAAACCATCTGTATAGGTCTCCCCTAATGCCCAAGTCAAAAAGCTTCCTCAGTAGGATGTCATGATCGATCCTATCGAACGCCTTGCTATAATCAGTATAAATAGCGTCAACCTGGGATCCAATATCCATATGCTCAGTAATAAAGTCTGTGAATAGAGCCAGGTTAGAGATTGTAGACCTTCCTTTTAGAAACCCGTGTTGTTGAGGACTCAAGCTAGAAACCACACTGCTGTACAACTGATTATAAACTATGCGTTCCAATACTGTAGCTAGCAGGCAAAGCTTTGAAATTGGCCTATAATTTTCAATTTTGTCTTTAGCACCCTTCTTATGGATGGGTGATACAAAAGCTGATTTCCATAAAAAAGGCACAACACCATCAGATATTGACCTTTTAAATAAAAGTGATACAGGCAAAGCTAGTTCCTCAGCGCATTCAACTATGAACACAGCAGGCAGGGCATCGGGTCCAGCAGATTTGGTTAAGTCGAGGGATTTTAAGTGTTTATGAAAGATCGCTGTGCCAATTTCAATAGTACTTAAATCACAGTTGGAAACACAGCCAGTCGAACAACTACTATGCGTTGCGGAAGACGCATCTAGGAAGGTTGTGCGAAAGTAATTAGCAAAAAGCTCACAAATTCCTCCCCCTGAGTCACTTCTAATTTCACCATATGACATATTCGATGGGAAATTACTATTCATGCGTTTACTTTTCACATATGACCAGAATAGTTTTGGGTTAGTACCTATAGAGGCCTCGATTTTAGTCATGTAGGCCTTATAACAAAGCTGCTCAATATCATTGGCTCTGCCACGAAGTAATTGATATGATAAGCGATCAGAAATATTACCGTAGATTTTAAATTTCCTATGGTATTTGAATTTTTCTTTAAGTATCTTAATGAGGGCTAAATTATACCAAGATGGATATTTAAAGGGTTTACACAGACGCTGAGGGACGTGTTTATCTCTGATTTCGAATAATGTTGAATAAAAATTCCCGACAGCTTCGTCAACAGTACCTTTCAATATTATGTCGTTCCAGTTAGTGCCTCGCAGGTCAGATCGAATACGTTCATAGTCGCCTTTTTTATACTGATACGCCATGCGTGCACTGGCGTTAAGCGATTGACATTGTACAGTTACAAGTTGAACTAATAACGCAGGGTGATATGCGTCCTCGAAAGTTAAGGGTTCTAAACATGCTGAGACGGTGACGGGAGTATTTGCGAGGACTAGATCTAGAATTTTGCCGTACCTGTTATTAATAAGATTAAACTGCTGTAGACTACACAAATCAATGGTGTCAACAAAATGAGTAAACATGCTTGATTGAGGCGCGATGGGTCTAATTCCATCATAAGAAGTCATCCAAGTTATGGAGCTCATGTTAAAGTCTCCAAGAATAATAAATTTATCTGTAGGGTGGTTATTTATTAAGTCCGAAAGATTGTCCAAATAAGCATGTAACTGACCAGCGAAGCTATTGCCTGAATTCTGTACACAAAGATACAGAGTACAAATGTTAAGTCGGTAGGTATGTTTATCACAGGTGGTTCTTAATTGAATGGAAATCCAAATGTCTTCCGCACTGGATTGCCAGTCAACATTTTCAACCACAGCAAGCTCACGGCGGACCGCCACCAATACGCCACCACCACGCGACTGCGCTGTGGCCGCGCAGTCACGGTCGCGCCGCCACACCAGATACCTATCGTCAAAAAGTTCACTGTCCAATATCCCATCTACGAGCCAGGTCTCTGTTAAAGTGATTATATCATAGTTACATTTAGCTAAATTCCTGTAAAAGTTAATTGACTTCGTCCGCAGTCCTCGAACATTCTGGTGATAAATGTTTAGTTCGTACATTATAGAACATGATAACTACAAATAAGTAGTTCATTAAATAAATTGTGTGACAAACCCGAACAAAAATATAGGAAACCGTCCATCAACATAAAAAAAAAAGATCAAGATCCATTGACAACTCACAAACACGAGCATTAAGAATAAATTACATTTTACTTATAAACAACTGGTACAAGCGTAAGTATTCGTTATTACGGGTAGGTCAGAAAAAAACAATAAACACTTATTCGTAATATTAAAAACAAGATAGTTCATATTTAACTCCAAACTCAATACACAATGCTTGAAAAAGAACATTCCAAATGAACAAAAAAACAACTTAGTATCGATCAATACATATTCGTTAGCAAGCCAATGAATATATCTGTAAAAGCAATAAATTATACATTTCGGTACAAAGAAAATCCGAACGTAAACACGGCGAGTACGGTCAAGTGGACTTTGGACTGAGATAAGCGAGTAGGCGCATTCCATGTTTCGCAAAGTGCTAATTAGTGACACTTTCAATAATCGTTTTAGCTTTAGCGTAATATGTATAATGCGTAGCAAAGATGACTTGCATTTTAATTTATGAATTATATTAGCAACGTTGAAGTTAAGCATTAAATAAAAAGAGATTAATGCATTTTTTGCAAGTCCCGTTCCGTTGCAACGATGAAAGTCTTCGAGGTGGCATCCCGTTTTACAAAAATCTTCATATGTTTCACCCAAACAAATTGGAAATTTTGTTCCTTGGCCAGGGTTTTGGTTTGCGAGAGTAACATTTTGTTCTTAATAGTAAGATGATCATTGACAAATATCCTTCCCAAACCAGTGATTCCAATGTGTTCAGGAAGTATGGGATCCTTCTGGGAACGGGCAGCAGCGATGAAGTCCTCTTTCGCATATCTATTCATAAAAGAAACAATAATATTTTTATTGCTAGATCCTTTAGTCGTTGTAAATTGGAGGCTAGAAAAACATAGCCACTTTAGTAGCTATTTTAATGCACTACACCAATAATAAAATCGACATCCTAGCCTTTTCTCAACCATGTTTGTGTTGTTGGCACCCAGTCTGTAACCGGATGCATCTGAATAGGTACCAGGATTTTTTTACCTTGGGGCCTAAAAAGGCCACTGGCAGAATCATAAAACAATTCTTATCACGCAACTCATCTGTTTGACAGTTTCACACCTATATATCCCTGAAGGGTTAGGCAGAGGTGTATAGCATTTTACGAACCTCCATACAAAACTGTCATACAGATGAAATTGCGTGTTAAGAATTGTTTTATGATTCTGTCAAAGTCACCGCGTAACACGATACCCCTTGGCAAGACTGGTTGTCGGACTTTCGGGCTTCTGACTACCCGTAACGACTGTAAAGGGGATTGATGATTTTTTATATGGATGCCGCGCCATTTACTTTACGTTTTCGAGATAATTGATCTAAGTTGATATGGATGTCTCGTGATCAACTTTGAACATTAATATCTCAGAAACATGACGCTTTAAGGGGTTTGGTTCTGTAATGTTTTCTGTTTGAATTAATGTCAGCTATCATATATTTATAAAGAGCGCATGCGTGGCCGCCATTTTCAAAAAAACAAACTAAATTACGCTGCAGTAGGTATGCTACGGATTTTCAAAGCTCTTTGTAGTGTACTTTTTCCCGTAATAGTTTGTTTGTTTCGTAGAATGATCCGTACCAGAGGGCGCTGTTTTCGCCGGCACCAAATGATGTCAATGCACAAAGTACCACAGTAGTGGATCCATGGAGACCAGCCCCGGCTAACGACCAGTGGAAAGGAAACCAGGGTAAGAAAAAAGTGAAAGAAAGAAAAAATATTTATTGTGACTCGTGTAGTACTGTTTGCTTTGAAGTAAAAATGTCTTAACAACTCCCTTCTGCCCGTTACTTCGACCGCGTCGCATCGCATCGCCCGCCCGCGCTATTACTTCGTGAAGAAACCTGCATGTCCTAGAACCGAAAAACTTATAACATGTGACCTCTACCAACCCGCTCTGGGCTCGCGTGGTAGATTATAGCCCACTCCATCTCGAATAGAGGAGGCCTGTGTCCCAGCAGTGGGAACATTAAAGCCTGATTATGCTTATCGAACTTGCTTGTATAGTTTCAACTTGACTTATACACATTTTTTTTTTAATTTCAGTATATATAGCTGAAGATGTTTGCTTTTTAAGTTGGTAACGCCAGGGGCGCATGGCGCGGAAAATTTCGATCGCGCGGGTGGACGGTCAAGGCGTGGCAGCAGTCAAACTCAGACGGTTGATGGTATAGACTGATTATGCTACTCTGGAGTCTGATTTGTACCCAGTTAATGGCTCTTTGAAGGAGAAAATCAGGAATGAAATTATCCGGTAAAGAACCGGAGTTACCGACATAGCTTGCAGAGTAAGCAAGCTGAAGTGGCAGTGGGCTAGCCATGTTTGTCGAAGGACCGGTGGCTGACAAGTTCTGGAGTGGAGACCGCGTATCGGCAAGCGCGGAGGACAGGGCATTGTTGTGGTGCAGCCTGGGATAGGCCTATGTCCAGCAGTGGACTGCGATAGTAGCTCAAGTTCATGAGACACAATTACTTTTTGTGTAATCTGTTGTTTCTGATCTTTTGGAGATTTTGCGACGTCGGAGCGGATATGCTGAGATGATAATGGCAAATAAAACCGTGATGTTGTTTTGTTTTCAGATCGCAACATTGCTTCTGGAGCAGGTCCTCTCTCAAAGGCTGAGCCCTGGCGTCTACCGTATGGCGGACTGTCGAAGGAGCAGCAAGCATCTATACTGCACCATAAGCAGTCTTTGACTTCAGGTAAACAATTCTACTTTAATGCTTACTCTTGGTTGCGACCTTCTCTCTTAGAGTAGTTCATTAAATGCCAGGTTTTTTTTAATAAACAGGGTGGTAGGGACATCTACGTTCAACCTGCTAGCATGGATTTCGTACTGATAATGGACACGCCTGAGTTGAAATTTGTCCTCGATTATATAAAAAAAAAAGGTGTTCAATAGAAAAGTGCAATATCTACGCGGTCAAAATGTATGGTAGAGCGAATTTTTTTTAAATAACTGACGAAAATTTTTTCAACATAGGGCAGTTCAGTTCTTTATCTCTACGCTCCATACATTTTGACCGTGTAGACCGTTTTGCACTTGTGATGTCAGCGATCGATTTATTAGGCATCATGACAAGCCGCCATTTTGAAAAAAAAAAAACAAAATGGCGGACATTTAGGGTAAACCAGGCTCCATATAAAAATCTTTAATCCCCTTTGTCTCCTTTCTAGACGGTGCTTTCCGCTTCGAGTACGCCTCAGACAATGGCCTGGCGGCTGGGGAGCAGATAGAACCGGACGGCTCCAGGGTCGGCGCCTACCAGTACAAAGACCCCAGTGGACAGCTGGTGAAGCTCAAGTACAGGGCTGGCAAGAATGGCTTCCAGGTATGTCAATACGACATCATCATCAACACTGTCGATCGATTTTTTTACGTAAGCTGGTGCGATTTTTGGCACGCGAAGTAGTTGCTCTTGCGTTATCTAGGTGTATCTATATCTGTGGCCTTTCGGCTCCACTCTCGCCGGATGCAGCTAAATCTGCATCCGGTTAGACTGGAAGCCGACCCCAACATAGTTGGGAAAAGGCTAGGCAGATGATGATATTTTTTAACTCACGAAGCGACGCGCGTTTTCTTGTGTTATCACGCTGTGAATGTGTGCGTAAGGACGAGTAGCGTCAACACAGCATATATATGATACACACACACACACACTTCCATATTCGTCATCGCCATTGTCTCGGACGGTAGCGAAAGCTTCTGCGCTTACACACACATTCACAGCGTGTTTGAGTGCGCGTCGCTGTGTGAGATTAAATATTAGACTATGCTTGAGCTGTAGTATTTTTTTTTTATTTCAACAAAAGAACAGTTACTTAGATGAGTATTTCACAAACCTTCTGCCAAACTGCAGGACAGTTTGTCGGCAGTGTTCTCGTGAACACAGCTCATTATTGCATAAAGGTAAGGGAACACAGACACACGTATCATACCACGCCTAACTGCACACATACTCAAGCTGCCCAGTGTTTATTTCAAAAGACACGTAGGTACGCACATCAAGCTACCCCAATCTGTCAAATTTCTTTGATGGATTTTCAACTTTACCACAAAGGATTAAGGTTCATATTCAATTGGGAAAATTTGACAGATTGGGGTAGGTTGATGTGCTGGCCTCTGTACATAAGTATACTGATCTACAGCTCGTTTATCCGTACATGTACACTGGTGTCTATACAATCACATTGGCTCATATTGATTTGCCCGCCATCCCATCACGCGCGGCGAAAGCATAATGCTCCTAGCGTCCCGACCGCCGCAGTAGGTACTATGTTCTATAAATAATTGATTGACTTGATTTTTCAAATGCTCCCAGATTCTGGAAGGCAGCCACTTACCCAAAAGTCCGGAGCCAGTTCCACCTAACAACGCAGGTGAGTATCGTTACCGAAAAACGTAAGAAATATTGAATATCTCGGGCTACCCAGTAACTGGGTTGCGGAGGTCAGATAGGCAGTCGCTCCATGTAATACTGGTATTCAGCTGCACTCGGCTAGGCTGTTGATGATGTTTTAAAGTCTAAGGGTCATTACATGCTGACGGAAGATGCCTTAACGGGATACCTCGCGGTCGCGGTTTACCTCCTAAAGACATGCACGCACATGCCAGGTATCAAGGTAAACCCTCAAGCAGATCGCGATGTATCGCAGTGAGGTATCCTTCGTCATGCATTTGTTTTACATGCAGGTGGCAGTAAGGCATCTTTGGCATGTAACTAAGGTAGCCTGGTTTGCTACCCTAGAGCAGCCCTCTTAATTCAAGATCCACTTCTAAAGACCTCTTCTATTTCAGACAACTACTACCAACATGCGTATGCGCAACAAAGACAGCAATACAACCTCCAACAACAGTACAATCAACAGAAACCTGATGCACAGCAGAATTGGGGACAGAACCAGGTGAGCACGCCTTTATTATAGAAAAGAGTAGGCAGGAGTGTCTCATCATTGAATTTAGCAGTCTACTGTTGGACATGGGGCTCTAACCACACGTTATTGAGCTCAATACTCAGCCACTGTAGGGGGCGAGTGCATAGCCAGGAACTTATAATAACGTCTGCCGCCCCCCCCCATCTAGAAGGACACGAGGCTGTGGCGAGTAGTGTTCCACGCGCGTCCCTATAGGACGCCGCGGAGAGATTTAAAACCTCACTCCCCCCGAGGACTTGAAGTGGCCCGCAAAGGCGAGCTGGCACCAGCCGGGGATCGTGGAAGGTGCACAAGTTTCCAGGATCCCCGGTCCAAATGTGGAAAAGGAACACTGGGTTTGTTTTTAGTCAGTAAGAGTCTGACAGACCCGTCCGTCCCCCCAGAGCGGAGGACATGCATGACGATTTTCCACCCCGGAACAAAAAAAAAGGGGGCTAGTATAGCCAGGATCTTATAATACAAGGTGACAGGGACGTCGTCCCGCAATTTGTACATCATCTGCCTAGCTTTTTCCCAACTATGTTGGGGTCGGCTTTCAGTCTAACTGGATGCAGCTGAATACCAGTATTTTACATGGAGCGACTACCTATCTGACCTCCACAACCCAGTTACTGGGTAATACGATACCCCTTGGTAAGACTGGTTGTCAGAGCCTTAAGGACTCAAAGATCCACGAATGACAGCCGGGACCAATGGCTTAACCTGCTTTCCGAGGCACGGAGGGGTCACGGTATGTAAAGATGGTCATCCATCCACAGACCAACATCGCCAAGCGTAGCTTAACCTGATAGATCGACCTGTGCGGCTGTTATTATTTAGCCACGGGCCCCTCGACCCGCAACCTGTACATGATTCTGAAAACGAAGTAATAGCGGGGGCAGGCGATAAGGGGTGGATCAGGGGTACGTGGACGCGGGCAGAAACTAGTGTGAAATAAAATATTTTGATTTTTTTTCAGGGTCCCGCAGGTGAACAACGACCAGCTGGTAATCAGTACTTCGTGGCGAATTGGAGACCTCAAGCGGGGGGCGAGGATGATGGCCAGGTAAAACTTCTCATGCTAGCTTCTATTTCTCGCACGCCTGGTTATGTCACAGCTTGTTCCTATAAGTGACCCGCAGAGTATGTTAAAAAAAAAATTAAACCGAATTGAGAACCTCCTCCTTTTTTTAAAGTCTGTTAAAAATACCTCGCTCCGCTAAATCATAATCACCAGAGATTGATTTTTTTTTTTATCACAAACAGTCTAAACGGCTTTGATGGTAAGAAGGTCCGTCATACCTACTGTCACGCCATTTTGTTTTTTTTTCAAAATGGCGGCCACGTATGAAACCTATATAAATCGATAGCTGATATCAATGCAAACAGAAAATATAATTAGACCCAACCCCGTAAAGTGTCACGTTTCTGAGATATTAAAGTTCAAAGTTGATCACGTTACATCCATGTTTTTTGAACTTGCTTACATTTTCAATACTCAATTCTTTATTGCATTTTGTGTCCTTGTTGCATGGATGTTTGAAATAATCACTGAATGTTTAAAGTAAAATTTAAAAAAAATATAGGATTACTAGCTTCCGCCCGCGGCTTCGCCCGCGAGGTATGTCGATAAAAACTATCCTATGTCCCTCCCCGGGGTGCAATCTATCTCTTTGCCAAATTTTTTTGAAATCCGTTCGTCCGTGAAAAGGTAACATACAGACAGACAGACAGAATTACTTTCGAATTTATAATATTAATATGGATGGATTAATTTACTATTTTTGTTTCAGTACCGCGAAAATGAAGTAGAGAATCAGAATAAACAACCTCACAGTTTCGGCGACGGGTTCGCTTTCGCATTTCAAGGATAAAATACAAGATGGAGACTAATAAATTATAATGTTATAATTAACGATATCTATGTTCATAAATAATTATAAGTGCCACAAACATATCTGCAAGTGTCTGCAAGCTAATTGCGCAACACTCTATCATTCACAATCTGGGTGCTAACTCTCGAATATAATTCCGATAGATCGACATTGGAATTGTCAGTCAAACGTCAGGGATTGGCTGGACTCACTGAGTCTAGCCAATCCCTGACGTTTAACTCAACCAACTGACATTTAACTAATGTCGATCTATCGGAATTATATTCGAGAGTAAGCTCCCTGAATCATTTTGAAGGATATTGCTAAACCATTGCTTCATATATATATGATTTAAATCTTTGTTGCTGTTATCATTTCCATGACAGCTGACACTACAGCCGTCTAAGTGCGGTCACCACTTTTCTAAGAAACTATGTTACGTGGCAAAGTCAAAGTCTGATATTTTCTGTTCCAATTAGTAGGGCGCCGTCTCTCTCACTCATACCTCTGTGTCTCTTTCTAAAGCTTGGTGAACTCGAGTTAAACTTCAATTCAAAATCTCAGACAATCATCAAGTTTTGGAACAACGGACTCAATGTCAAACACAATAAAGTTCAAATTCCATTGACACCGAAATTTCTTTAGGACTTTCTTGTTACTCAAAAATCTACTTAAAAAACATAGTAATAAAGTTGATAGTTGAGTAAGTGGCAGTTTGAATACAATTATTTAATTCAAGTTGAATCGTGTTATAACATAGATGTCGTTAGTTATAACTTTAACTTAATGTACCTACTCTTTTACTTAGGCTGTACTTATAATAATTAAGTAAATTATATACTGAATACATTTTCAATTGTTTTTTTTTATTTGGCTGCCTTTACGCAGTCTGACTGGTATGTCAGCAAGCCATGGGGACCACAGGGTTCGATTCCAGTAGTCGTAACTAATCCTAAAGGGCCCTGGGTAATGCAGATTCTTTGGCAAAAAAATAAGCCAGCCCTCTGGTCACGTGAAGAGTTTACCAACCGTTTGGCAATGTTTCGAAAACTAAGTGGGCACTCTGACCCCATGGTTCTAGAGTTTCAACCCCAAACGGCACGAACATATAACAATTGCGTCGTTTGAGATTTTCTGCATCTGTAGCAGCCGTTTCAGCACAGCCCGCCGTGCCTACGAAGATGGGGTGGGGCAAGCGTGTCGACACATGTTGCATCCCACACCAAAGGCAGACCTAACTTTCAAGGCACTATGGTCATTTTGGCCTGTTCCAAACGTCGCGTGCCGAGCCATTGGGTCCTAGAACAGCTGGCACAGTTCTTTTATCTATGCAGTGGTCAGGTTAAACAAGGGACACACTTTAAGGGAGTGTAGTACCAATGAAAATGAACAACTTTTACTAAGAGACCAACACTGATATCGAGAAAATAAAACCAGCCGCTCTGTACATTTATGTTCGCATAACTGGATAAAATGTAGGGAACAGCTGTTTTTTTTTTCATAGTTTTGAGTCCGCCCCATATTAAAAGTTGTTCATTTTCATGAGTACTGCACTCCCTTAAAGTATGTCCCTTGTTTAACTTGACACACTGTATATATATAGGTATATTAAATAAAACGAAAAAGTCGGGTTAGTTACACCAATTATAACTCGAGAACGGCTGGACCGATTCTTATGATCAATGATTTGTTGGATTTGTCTCCGCCCCGAGTAACAGAATAACTATTCACAAATGCGAAAAATGTACGTAAAAAAAAATTAAGATCATAAATTTTTTGACTGTTTTAGAATTAATTTTTGATAGGCAAATTATAACATTTAGAACCTGAAATAAATATATATTTTAGATACATTATTTCTCCTTACCATGCACCCATTCAATACACGATACAATACAATTTTCTCAATAGAAAAAAATACCGAACTAATTTCGATTTGCAGTTTTTTTACAAGCAAAATTTCATTTTAAACAAGTACTCATACTCCTTTTTTTCTATAATTTATATAAATAAAAAGCTAATTCATTTTGGAATCGATTCTACACGATCGTTGTTTTTTTTCTATACTTTTTTTTTGTCGATCATTGAAGTGATTTTCCGATCCGCGCGACGAGTCTAGCGTCGTTTGCCAGTGTCCCTATGAATCACAGTTTAAAATTAAACATTATAATCGAATCTATTTAAAAGAATTCCGTCTTATCGAAATAAAATAAATTAATAAATAAATTTCAATTTATTCCCGCGCTATCCACGTCGCCACCGTCGCCTGTTGAACGTTTTAGATGTGGTTTACATGCTGGTAAAAATAACAGAAAATCATATTCTTCTCTTCTTCATATACACTATTGTCTAGATATCTTTTTTATTTCTCCTTTCGCTGGTCTGCTGGAAGTAATGTCTTAAGGACAGGTCTACTCAATCTGTGTGGTTCTTTCCTCAAAAGACCATCTCAGACATCAATCTACATGGTCTTCATATAACCTGACCAAGATTATGTCTGGCCTTTGGATCTTTGACAGTCGTTACGGGTAGTCAGAAGCCCGAAAGTCTGACAACCAGTCTTACCAAGGTGTGTCGTATTAACCAGTAACTGGGTGTGGAGGTCAGATATTAAGTCTCTCCATGTAAAATAATGGTTCAGCTGCATGCGGTTAGACTAGAAGCCAACCCCAACATAGTTGGGAAAAGGCTAGGCAGATGATGACTAATATGTCGTATCTGTATCCATTTTCACACACAGTTGTGTACATAAAAAATAAAATAAATAAATAAACAGCATGACTAGCTAGAACCAACAGTCCCTCTCACCGTGAGGAGACCTGTGTCCCAGCAGTGGGAACATTATAGGTTGATTCTGCTAAGAATAACACTAGTCTAAGATATAACAACATAATAAATTTTTATACGTTGATAATTGAATTTTTAATAAAATTGCTTATAATTGATTTATTGTATAATTTGTCGATATATTTGTTTTTTTTTTTTATGGTTTTGGTATGGAAAGTTCACTTCAAATAAGTAATATTAGGTATTTATTAATAGGTTAATTTTATTTTAAGTTTAAAAAAAAAAAAAGATTTTTCTGTGCCATAGGTGTCTACTCCGTTCACCTTTTATGCCCTGTTTTTGTCCAGATGGTAAAGAAATCAGCTCCCTAAGAAAGAACAATGAATTTTATTGTATTTCAGTTATCGCCATGTGAACCTCTCTGAACTCAAGTGCTTGGCATTATCCTTAGTATTTGACCTCCCCTCCTGCCACACAGACTAAGCTACAGATGTGACTCTTCTTAGGGAAAGTGTCAACGTAAGATGGTGTGATGGAGTGGTTTTAATTTATTCGCCTACTAGCAGCGCCCCGCGGTTTCACCCGCATAAGTTTCGATCCCGTAAGAATATCGGGATAAAAAATATCTTATGTTCTTCCCCGGGATGCAATCTAACTCTCTGCCAAATTTCATCGAAATCCGTTCAGTGGTTTAGGCGTGTAAAGGTAGCATACAGACAGAGTTACTTTCGAATTTATAATATTACTAGGTTCCGCCCGCGGCTTCGCCCGCGAGGTATGTCGATAAAAAACTATCCTATGTCCTTCCCCGGGATGCAATCTATCTCTCTGCCAAATTTTATCGAAATCCGTTCAGTGGTTTAGGCGTGAAAAGGTACCATACAGACAGACAGACAGACAGAGTCACTTTCGAATTTATAATATTAGTATAGTATAGTATATAGTATGGATTCATTCGGTGTCGAAAAAAATGTAGACTTCAGCGACAAAATTACTCGTGAATATTCATTTGTAGTATGCAGGCCTGAATAAAAATCGTATCTACTTTTTAAACCGCCACAGATGATCAGTCAACTTCAAAAAGTTGCTTGCATTGACAAGAATTCATTTGATTGTCTAAGAAACTTGCATAATCTTCTTTGGAAGTTATATTAACTACATGATTTTATTTCTGTAAGTAAGTTTGAACAAACGCTTTTACACGTCAATCATATTTTTTATAAAACTAGATGAGGTCGGCGTTTCCCATCTGACTACTCTGAGAAGAAAGGCCGAAACAAACTCAGAGGTCACAGTCTCTTTTAAAGTCCAGACATAATCTTGGTCAGGTTATATGAAGACCATGTAGACCGATGTCTGAGATGGTCTTTTGAGGAAAGAACCACACAGATTGAGAGGACCTGTCCAGTCAGTGCAAGCATTTGTCTGCTTTTCTACCTAGCTCCCTATCTACGTAAAACGCTCTATCCCCCTAGGGAGTTCAATTATCATCCCCTTTTATTAACAGAGGCTGCGGCAGACACGTTCAATTTTATCCTCGATAGTACCCGTTAGGGTGGCTAGGCATATATTAGGAATGCTTTGTATTCTGTCCGCCGCGAGTCAGGGGGCGAATTGTTATTTGAATGATCATAGTAAAAATGAAAGTTTTGGCGTGCGTAGGGTGGGAAAAGAATGGAACCTCTATCGTTTTAGTGGCTGGTTAACAAGTACAGTCAACAAAAGAGATAAGTAAGCAGGATCGTCGGATATAGTTGAAGTTTAGTAAGAAACCGATGGATGTTGTCGACTGAAATTTAATTTGATAAATTTGCTGTTTGTTTTCTATTAATAAAATTAAATTTTATTCGACAACATCCATCGGTTTCCTACTAAACTTCAACTATATCCGACGATCCTGCGTACTTATTTGTTTTGTTGACTGTACATTGCTAATTAATAATAATTAATATTCTGCTTATGAGGCAATTAAGGTGGTCGTTTCTCCATAGAAACGCTCTCGGCTGTGTTCTTTCTGGTTAATGACCATAAAGCAATGATTTTTTACAGAATAATAAATATTAACTACTTGTATGTCCCGAGTATGTTTTCCTTTTGGATGTTAAATTATTTTTATGAGTACTAGAACCCTCAAAAATTGCTCAAAGTTGCCGCTCTCAACAGAGGTCTAGTGTACAAATTTGACAACTACTAAGGAAATAATAGGGACACAGTATAATATCGTTTAAATTGATCCAATATTAACCAACAAAAAAAAAATCGTCCAATAATTTGTTTTATACCCATCATGTCCGCGGAGTTTCGTTAGCTAATTTAATTTGACCCTGTTTATTAGACCCGGTTTAAACGATATAGCACTGCGACAGACAGGTTCCCGTTCGGAAAATAAAATGAAAAGACCTCCGAAACTTGGAAGAGGCTTGTGGCTAAATAATAACAGCCATACGGGTCGATCTAAGGTTAAGCTACGATTGCCAAGGTCAGTCCGTAGATGGGTGACCATTACATAACGAGACCCTTGCCTCCGAAAGCACGTTAAGTCATTACGAGCCTAAAAGTCTGACAACCAGTCTTACCAAGAGGTATCGTGTTACCCAGTATCTGGGTCCTGGGTTGTGGAGGTCAGATAGGAAGTCGCTTCATGTAAGATACTGGTATTCAGCTGCACACGGTTAGACTGGAGTCTGACCACAACATAGTTGGGAAAAGGCTAGGCAGACGATGAAAGACTTCTGAAACTAAAATTATTTTGTGTTTGAGTTGTTCTAAAGTCGCATGTTTCAGACATGTTTTATACACTCAACCCATATACAGGATGCCACATTACGAACATACTTATTCACATATACAGGGTGTAGTATTTAGCACATACTTATTCACATACCTACAGGGTGTTATGTTCATCCGTATACAGGATGATGTGCGTCCGGATATTGATCTAACATTCCTTGCGAGCACATTGCCGCGTGCCGCGTAGGACGATAGCTTTATTAAATAACTGACGCCCTCTAAATTCCATTGAGTACGGACCAGTATGGGGGACATGATAAGGAAAGTTGGAGGACATTTTTATATTCGACTAGCTGCGCCCGCGGTTTCACCAGCATAAGTGTCGATCCCGTGGGAATATCGGGATAAAAATAATGTTCCCACTGCTGGGACACAGGCCTCCTCTCGGTGAGAAGGAGTGGGCCGTAATCCACCACGCTGTCCCAGTGCGGGTTGGTAGATGTCACAAATGTCTTTGAATTTTTGGTTCTAGGACATGCCGGTTTCCCCACGATGTTTTCCAGGAAACTTATGCAAGTGAAACCGCGGGGCGCTGCTAGTACTAAATAAAGTAACAAACTACTAAAATAAAAATATAATATCCTAATTTAACTAAAACTATTAACAAACTAAAACATGGCGTTGATATATTCATCCGCATCGCTGTCGACTGGTAATGTACCCATGAGACTGGCAGCATTGTCACGCAATTATTTATTTATTTATCCATTTATTTCAGACATCAAGGCCCATATAAACACATACAATACAATATTAATATAAGTAACTACAAAATACAATACTAAAAACAATACAAAACAATACAAAAAATACAATAAAAACAATACAATACTAATATACAAATATTTCCCTGCAATACTAATATTTCCCTGATTGTACCTAAAAAGCACCATTAGACAAATAAAGCTACCCAATTAAGATCGTGTTATCATAAATTGTCATAAAAAATTACAAATAACGCAGCGTCGCTACGGCGTAGCAATAAGCTCTACGCGTCCGCTACGGTGTAGCATTAAGCTCTACGCGTCCGCTACGGCGTAGCATTAAGCTCTACGCGTCCGCTACGGCATAGCATTTTAGCCCTACGCGTCCGCTATGGCGTAGCATTAAATTCTACGCGTCCACTACGGCGTAGCAAACTTTATTTTCGATTGAACGTGCTGATAAAAAGTTGTTTGTGTTTGAGTTACAACAATTAAAACAATTCAAATCACGCAATTCATCTGTTTGACAGTTTCACACCTATATATCCCTGAAGGGTTAGGCAGAGGTGTATTTGTAGCATTTTACGAATCTCCATGCAAAACTGCCATACAGAAGAAATTGCGTGAAATGAATTGTTTTATGAATCTGCCAAAGTGGGCTTTTTAGGCCCCGAGATATCGCGAGTAGATTTTGAACGTTTTTAATTACGAGAAATTGGTCTTCTGATTTTGTATCTCAGTGGTCTTGCTATGATTCATGATTCAATTTATTTCACAAAGATGATTCAGCATCTCTTTTGATAATAATTACGCCAATATCCTACTCAAAGCTCAAAACGCACCCACCATAACTCAAGATAATGAATTGACTACCATCTCCAAACAATTTTCAACTTTTATCCCCAAAACTAAAGTCTCTTTTCCTTTACCAACATTTTCATTTCTCTGAGTTTGAAGAATTTTGTGAATACACAACGTGTTTTGGACTCTATTTTTGGGGGTTAAAGTTGAGGTTCGTTTGTGTGGTTTCCGCTATGAATGTTAGGGTCGAATTTTCGATAGATAAAGTATTTCTATAATCAAATTGATGCTGAAATAAATTCAATACTAAGTTTATAAATGCCCAGGAAATGTACATTCGATTATCTCGTGTCGTCATGAGTGGCACGAGAATAGGTAGGTCATCATCTTCTGTCCAGCCTTTTTCCAACTATGTTTGGGTCGGCTTCCACTCTAGCCGAATGCAGCTGAATACCAGTATTTTACATGGAGCTACATTTCTTTAAGTATAAATAGCTCCAAGATGCTATTGAAAAAAAAATTGAAAATACATAATAACGTTTAATGAAAAAAATAAATTAATCAGGAAAAATCCTGATTAATTCTGATGTGTCGTGTTTCGCCGAGGCTATGGATGCCTGGAGACAGATGCTATTAAAAAAATTTGAAAATACATAATAACTTTTAATGAAAAAAATAAATTAATCAGGAAAATCCTGATTCATTCTGATGTGTCGTGTTTCGCCGAGGCTATAGATGCCTGGAAACTCGCTTGCCCGAATACAGATCCACCCGACAATCCATCTTCCCAGAGCCGGTGGGATGAGCCGCTCTGCAGAGCAGTACAGAACAATTTACTTCACTCGTCTGTTATTACTGCGGAACGTGCGCGCCTGCTGGCTGTGGTTAGGTGGAAGTCGAGTCTTTGGCTTCATGCACTACCTTCGTCGAACATAGGCACTTTGTTGGGCCTCACGGCCTCCTCTCTGTGAGAGGGAGTGGACCATAATCCACCGCGCGGGCACAGTGCGGGTTGGTAGATGTCACATGTCCTCGAATTTCGGGCTCTAAGACATGCTGGTTTCCTCACGATGTTTTCCTTCACCGTTTTGAGAGCAGTGGTGAAGAAATAATTTACATAAATAGGAGTTTATGTAGAGGCCTATTATTGTCCCACTGCAGCGCAAAGGCCCCTTCTCTGTAGTAATTCATCATCATCATCATTTCAGCCGAAAGACGTCCACTGCTGGACATAGGCCTCCCCCAAGCACCTCCACTTCGACCGGTTCTGTGCTTCTCGCATGCAACGGGTTCCTGCGGCCTTGTCCACCTTGTGGGAGGCCTTCCAAAGCAACGTCTTCCGGTACGCGGTCGCCACTCCAGAACCTTTCGGCCACATCGGCCATCTGTTCTGCGAGCAATGTGCCCTGCCCACTGCCACTTAAGTTTGGCAATTCTTCGGGCTATGTCGGTTACCTTGGTTCTCTTGCGAATCTCCTCATTTCTGATTTCTGCAGCAGTTACATCATGTAAATTATAGGTTCTCAACGTGGGCAATAACGCCCCCTCGTGGGCAATTGAGACTTTCAGGGAGTATTAGAAGACCCTGAAAAAATTATATATCCAATCTTACGACTATATTATATTATACGTTTAAATATTTAGTTTATTTATAGTGGCAATTAGCTATTTCAGATTCGCCACAGAAGACAAGTAAAAAAATGGGGGCTCTAAAAAAAATGTTCTCAAAGTGGGCGGTGGGCAAAATAAGGTTGAGAACCTATGATATAAATCTATGACAGATAAAAGCACAGGTAAACTTACAAGTACACCTTACGGTTGCTCAGCAACGCGCGTGCCATATCCTAGATTGAACCAATCCCTTCAACAGAATCAGTTTAGGAGTGAATTTTATAGTTATTTCGATGAAGCACAGAATACGCTCCCTTTTCTAAGCATCATGTAGTTCCTATCTACTTTCTGAGTTTATCTTGGTCATTACTGAAATCGTTAAAGACAAAAAACATCGTGAAGAAACGCGCCCTGTTTGGTGCTGGCTGGCTGCGTTACTCGCCGCTTGAAACCTTGAGGAAGTGATGATGATGATGGCACGATGAAGTGGTTGCACGAAGACTGAGCTGTCATTCCTACTCGGGGTCACTAGTATAGACAATAGAATATAATAGAATACTCTTTATTAAGTACACCGTATAAATTACAGCCATAAATATAGAAACTGTACAAAGGGTGACACAATGGGCGGTCTTATCGCTAAGAGCGATCTTTTAAAGACAACCTTTGGATGGATTTAAAAGGGGAAGGACAGACAAATACTGTAGGTAGTCTGTGGTGTACTATTTACATAATACAATAAATATGTACTATACTAATCTAAATAAATATATACACATAATATCATCACCTGCCTGCCTTTTCCCAACTATGTTGGGGTCGGCTTCCAGTCTAACCGGATGCAGCTGAATACCAGTATTTTACATGGAGCGACTGTCTATCTGACCTCCACAACCCAGTTACTGGGTAATACGATACCCCTTGGTAAGACTGGTTGTCAGACTTTCGGGCTTCTGACGACCCGTAACGACTGTCAAAGATCCACGAATGACAGCTGGGACCAACGGCTTAACGTGCTTTCCGAGGCACGGAGGGGTCTCGATATGTAAAGATGGTCACCCATCCACAGACCAACCGCGGCAAGCGTAGCTTAACCTGATCGATCGACCTGTGCGGCTGCTATTATTTAGCCACGGGCCCCCCAAATATATACACATAATAATAAACATGAAATAGTAGCAAAGAAAATATAATGATGAAAATTAAGGAGAGAGGAAGCGATATCAGAAGAAAAAAATCGGCCAAGTGCGAGTCGGACTCGCGCACAGAGGGTTCCGTACAAACCTGTAGATATGATATGAATTTCAATTTAATACCTCTACGCGCTCCTGAGGAAAGGGGTAGTAAGTTTAAAATTATTAAAAATATTTTTATTATATGATGTAACTAAAAATTTACGGTTTTCGCAATTTTTCCTTTATCTGTGCTATAAGACGTTGCTTCGTACCAAATTTCAAGATTCTGAGTTCACGGGAAGTACCCTGTAGGTTTTGATTCCGTTGCCAGTGTCGAAAATTTGCGGAAATTTGCGGCATAAACGGCTGTATCTTTTGATTGCGTTGGCTTAGAAGTTTGATTTTTTCACAGCTCCAAGGGACAGTAGACCTGAGAATTTGATATAAATTCCGGCTTGATATTTCTACGCGTTCCTGAGAAAAAGGGTCTTGACAGACAGACAGACGGACGGAAAGACAACAAAGTGATCCTATAAGGGTTCCGTTTTTTCCTTTCGAGGTACGGAACCCTAAAAAGAAGAAGAAGAGGGAGGTGGAAGAGGTATGAGGAACAGGGTGTCAAGTTTACTCATACTCCATAGAAAAGGGAGGATATTCCGACTAGGGTGCCGGAACGTTGTATACAGGGTCAAATTAAATTAGCTATCGAAACCGCAGACGTGATGGGCATCGATATCAATCATGTGAAGTTTATACACAATAAACTCATTTTCAAAACTGATATTTCAAGTGGTTACACTGACTCCGGTCCCTCACAAAAAAAACACTTTGAATGTCAGGCAACAGACACAATAGAAAATCTGTTGTTCGCGGTCACCATTTGACCGCGTTGGCAGTCAATTTCGTTTTTGTTTTATTATGTTTTAAATAAGTCGATATCTAAACATAAAAAAATACTTTTATTCAGATGTTTTTTTTTTATTAGTTGGTGAAACTTTACTAAAAAAATATTCAACGCCAAAATCAAATTAAAAGTACTTAAAAAAAATATGAAAATAGCCAACCGACACGCTGTATTTTGGCGCGCTTGATGTGACGTCAGAGTTCATAACATTTACAATGGACTGAATCACAAACACTCCTATAAAACACGTTGACATTTAGTCATGTCATAGACTTACATCACATTCGTTTTGACTAATGGCGACGCTTTTCAAATATTTGAATTGACCACAGTAATATGCATTAAAAAAAAAACTTGCTCAAAAAGAAAAATCAAAAATATTGACGGAGGCATAATTCTGAAGTAATACAGTTTAGGATCACATGCATGTTTCCTTTTTTTAATTTAGGGTACACTGACAGTGATGACATTTGGCTTTCCGCCCCAATTACAATGGGACTTAAACATAACTGTCGAAATGTGGGTGCACTACACACCTACCTACCCTTTAGGAAATACAGCGTGATATTATGTTCAATCTATAAGTAATATAGTTATAGGCAAAGGCGATGATTAGTCACAAGTGCAGATCTGTGTAGTGCCCGGTCGCGGTGGCGCAAGAAAACTGTGGAGTCGAAAAAGATACTAAGTATTCTTAAAAGACTTTATTTGACTTTATTTGTTCTAGTGTGTTAAATGTCAAATCAGGTTGCAAGCATAGACTTATTAAAAAGATGGACTCCGCGCCACGCATAGCGAAAGTGAAGCACCGTACCGCTCTATGTGTGCGTGATTGACGATTGACGCTGTCGTGTCATGTAATGGCGGCCGGTCGGCATACTATGATGTAAATGTGAGCGTGAGGCGTGTTTGTACAAACGGTCCCTCATACTTACTGTGCTTCACTTTCGATATGCGTGGCGCGGAGTCCATCTTTTTTTATAAGTCTATGGCTGCAAGGCACACTTTCCTGCTAATTTCTCACAAAGCACTTTAATTTTTTTATGTATTTTCTTTTTAATATTTCGTTATAGCACTGTGTGACCTAAACTAGCCCGCGGAAGATTACTTACGATCCTTCCCCCCCCCCCCCCCCCGTCACGCTTTTCTGTGACGTAATTAGTCCATTTTTAAACAGAAAAGCGTGACTTCAGTGCGTGTTTAAGTCACATGTGGTATAAAATACTTAAGGGGGTGCCGACCCACTAGTGGCGCCCTCATCGGTTATTTGGTTATTTCTTTTATTTTAGAATGAAAATGCAGAAAATAAGCACGTTAAGTTGTGCTCCACAAGATTATACGTCAATATTATTATAAGAGGTAGTTTCACATTGCTTAGTTAGATTATAATCATAAAAACAGAAAATAGTGGCCACTATTATCCGTTTTAAGGATTTTAATAAAATTAAGCAATTTATAACTACCTCTTACAATAATATTAACGTATAATCTTGAGGAGCACAACTTAACGTGCTTATTTTCTGAATTTTCATTCTAAAATAAAAGAAATAACCAAATAAACGATGAGGGCGCCACTGCGCGGTCGGCGTTTGCTCGATGGCGTCTTAAGTAATATTAATGCACGACGTTTAGCACCCTCGCTGTGTGTATTTCACGCCATGCAATAATGGACTACTTAAGGCACACGTATCGGCATGTACTATTTTATTCTTGTAGTATAATATGTTGTGTTGTGTCCCTTTTAGGCAGTGCTAAATAAATAATTGTATCTTTTTCTTTTTTTCTTTGTGATTTGAATATATGAACAATTTAAATTGGTACTTGGTAGTCAATTTGATAGAAACAGGAACTAAGTTCAAAATGAAAGTCAAAGATGGCGGCTGCGAAAATTTTTAAATTACAAAAACTGTAAATTTTCGAAATTGACATCTTTGATTTTTATTTTGACCCCACTATGGGATTAAGCAGCCTGGAGAACCATGAAAATGACAAATATGATAAAAAAAAAATAGAAAATTTTTGCTGCCGCCATCTTAGTGCTTCATTTTGACCTCACTATTGGCAAACCATGAAAACTATCCATATAATAAAAATCACATGGAGGCATAAAGATTTTTTATTACGTGACGATTTCTACCAGATTGCTCCTTTTTTATTTATGTTTCCGGGGTGGAAAATTCCTCATGGATGGGGTCGGTCAGATTCTTACTGACTAAAAACCACCCCGGTGTTCCATCTCAAACCAACGCCGAGGGTCGCGGGAACGTACGATCCTTCCGCAACCACCAATTTACCCCAAAAATTGTTTACATTATGCAGGCTGATATCAATAATTTTAATAATATTAATCCACTCCACACCATTCCTGTCCGTCCATCTGTCCATAAAGGACTTTAAGTGTTAGAGAGAGAAAGGGACAATTAGAGCGAGAGGGAAACAGATCTCTCGGCTTAGGAGTGGGGTGACTATCTATCAAGATTTAATGAAACCTAACCGAAAAGTGGTAGATCTCTCTGTAAAGGAGCTTGTCGGGGTACTACCACACATATTTCTGGCACCACTGATCCGGTTTGAAGAGTATGGGAGCCGTCAGTTGGGGCTGGTCATCATTTAGCTGCCTCGGCTTATTTTTAATTATTTTATTTTTGTATTTTTGTTTTGTTATGTACAGACGCCAGCACATCAACCTACTCGAAACTGTCAAATTTTCCCAATCTACTTTGAACCTTATACTTTAGCGAGAAAGTTGAAAATCTATCAAAGAAATTTGACAGATTGTAGTAGGTTGATGTGCTGGCGTCTGTACTATTTGCTGTACTCTGGACGCTTTTAACGCGTACGTCTTTTTTTTTCTTTTTTTACATCGTTCTCACATATAATTATAAATTCAACATTAATGATGTAACTAATATTTTTGTAAAAATATAATTTAAAAGAGTGTTCATGGAGTTTCTTGCCCGTTCTTTTCCATAGGTACCTACGCTTTGGAATGGGCAACTAGCTTCATATTTTCTGACTGACCGACTTCTTGACAATTCAAAAGTGCCTGTACATGGTTTAATTGAAACAAATGCTTTGAGTTTGAGTTAAATGATAAAGAATACGATTGATAGTGTGGATGGTGCTAATAGGACCCGAAGCACTAACTTTTGTCTTTCAAAGATAAAATGTACGGTTATTCTACAATATGCCGTCAGAATAGATATCTAGTTACTCGCTATCTTTTGCGTCGAATTTCTATTTACAGATTACAGACAATTCATTCGATTTCAAATTAAATCGGATTATGAGAATAAAGGATCCGTTAATCTATATCATCATCTATCAAAATCCGTTCAGTAGTTTTTGAGCCATATCGGAACATCTAGACAAACGAAAAAAAACAACAAAAAACTATATTTTCGACAACAGGCTCGTTCACTCCTCAAAGTCAAATCATTTATTTCAAACTAGCTTCCGCCCGTAGTTTCACCAGCGAGGTATGTCGGTAAAAACTATCCTTTGTCCTTCCCCGGGAAGCAATCTATCTCTCTGCCAAATTTTATCGAAATCCGTTCAGTGGTTTAGGCGTGAAAAGGTAACATACAGACAGACAGATAAACAGAGTTACTTTCGAATTTATAATATTAGTATTGATGAATTAGTATAATATATTATTTTTCCTTTATTGGTCGTAACTTCTTAATTTTTACCGGGATGGACTTATTGTAGCCGAGTTAAAGTTACTTTGACGATAATATGATCTATCAAATAACATTGATTTCAACTTTAGGCAACATGTTTAAAAAATTAGGGCCCAATAGTTGCCTTGTCCTTTCCCGCGGACGAAGTCGCGGGCAGAAGCTATATTATGTACAGAGGGCACATCAAGCTACCCCAATCTGTCAAATTTATTTGATACATTTTCAACTTTACTACAAAGGAATAAGGTTCATATTCAATTGGGAAAGTTTGACAGATTGTGGTAGCTTGATGTGCTGGCCTCTGTGTGGCCTTCAGTTTGTAAAATTGATCGGTGACATTGACTTCGCGCGTTGGCGGGATATTAGTGTTCATTTGTCACTGTTTTGAGAAGCAGGAACTCCTCGTTAACCAAATTATCTAGTTCTGGCAATACTGTGGACGAAAATTGCACGAAATTGCGGCAAAAATATAAATGCAAAGGAGAATGGATACCCAACTATGGATTTCATATCATCTGCCTAGCCTTTTCCCAACTATGTTGGGGTTGGCTTCCAGTCTAACCGGATGCAGCTGAGTACCAGTACTTTACATGGAGCGACTGCCTATCTGACCTCCACAACCCAGTTACTGGGTAATACGATACCCCTTGGTAAGACTGATTGTCAGGCTTTCGGGCTTCTGACTACCCGTAATGACTGTCAAAGATCCACGAATGACAGCAGAGACCAACGGCTTAACGTGCTTTCCGAGGCACGGAGGGTCTCGGTATGTAGATGGTCACCCATCCACGGACCAACCGTGGCAAGCGTAGCTTAACCTGATCAATCGACCTGTGCGGCTGTTATTATTTAGCCACGGGCCCCTCTAATAAAACAGGCATGGTATATCTACTTAAGTTCAGTTTAAAAGTTACCAACAGTGGTGTGTAAGGTCGTGAGTTCGACGCTCACTTGTTGCACTGTTGACGAGGGTAGAGAGGGGCGCTAACAAAAATGCTGGAAACTAAATCCGATAAATTCGCATTCGAATTATTTCACAACTGCTTTTAAAACGGTAAAGCAAAACCAATCCAACAATTTTAGGAAACCTGAAAATAAAAATTAAATTTATTCTTTCTTTTTCTTTATCTTCAAAAGGCACCCGACCTTCGGGGAGGGAGTTCGGGGAGTGTGGGATTTTTACTTCACTAAAACCACCCCGGTGAGCACCATCAGCACATAGGGGTGGTCCCAGTTCCTTTTAAAAGACCAATTCCGGAACCCCCGTGCAACGCCTGTAAGGCACATCGATGGGGAGACTGTAAAGGGGCCTCCCCTGAGCCTCGCTATGCACGGCAGCACGTGACCACTGTGCCACCGTCTTCCCTGGTGTCACTTGGTGAGCGGACAGATTCCCCACTCTGTGCGCCCGCAACCCCAAAGGCCCGCCTACCTGATTTGGTAAGCGGGTTTCGGCGTATTAGGAACCTGTATATCCTAGAACCAACAATTCTAAGACATGTGACATCTACCAACCCGCACTGGATCGCGGGAGGTAATGGCCCCGAGTTGAGGTCCGACTTGAGTCGAGTTCGAACGCAGACAGACGCTTTACTTTGAGTTAATGATTTCATCACCACTGCTCTCAAAACGGTGAAGGAGAACATCGTGAGGAAACCGGCATGTCCCAGAACCAAATATTCGAAGACATGTGACATCTAGCAACCCGCACTGGGCCCGCGTGGTGGATTATGGCACACTCTCTCTCTCGAAAAGAGGAGTCTTGTGTTCCAGCAGTTCTTTGGCTATTCTTGTCTTTTTTGTTTTGAAGATGTGGCCAAAAATGGTTAAGCCAGTTGCTAGCAGTTGGTAGGCAGTTGAAACATTATCGGCTGATTATGTGAAGTGGAACCAAGGGCAGCTAACCTTAAATACCTAATAAAAACAGTCGAGAGATGTCGTGGGAAACCCTGTTATAACAAAATTCCTTTCGCTTTTGCACACTTGACGAATGAGAGCTAGACAAAAAACATTGTAACATTTTGACCCTCGTGAGTTTATTTTCAGTCCAGCATAGCTATCCACAACTATCCGACAGGATATCGTATCGAAAATGACACATTTCGATAACCTGATTTCCCTTGCCCCCGACAGCAAACAGCTGTCGGAAGAATAACGGTTGTGTATTTGAATTAAACTGACAAAATTTTCGGGTTTTGGACTTGTGAACAGCGTTTAGAGGACTCCTACGATATCATTGATTGATGTTCGATGCAGTACGGACGCGTATCGACTGGTTATGAATAGCTAAGCTCTCATTTGCTAAGTGTCGTGGCGATACTTTTAATAAATAACAAAAGTGAAATGACGGTCAATTTGTTAACTTTTTCCATTGAGATGCCCTATTCTACTATAGAAATAATAGTTATTCAAATATCTATCATATCGACACACACCATGTCAAAAAGCGTTTTGTTTCTTTTTAACTCATGATCAAGAGCTGCATTTGAAATGAGAGACATCTAAATGTTTGTCAAGTACTAAATTTGGCAACACTTTTGTGTGACGTCAATATCATGTCTCGTGACGGGCCGCCATGTTGAGTGCCGAGTTTTATGAATGATTTTGTGGTAGATGTGTTGTCAAACGGTTGATTGCTCAAAATATTTTTGTTGTTTTCGAGAGAAACACGTCTAGAAACTAGGTGTTTTGGTGTCCATTAATAGGAAAATCATGCCCTCGTGTTGTTTATAACAGTGTGGTGCGAGAAAAAACAAAAAGAACCCTACGAAAGGCGGCCATCTTTAGTGCCCGATTTGTGTAGGTATACACGCTAATTTTGTACGTATGCTCCAGTCCATAGGTTTATTTAGTCATTGACTTTTTCGATCTAGCTCTCATTCGGAAAGTAAGAGTCTATATAAAGAACTTCGTTACAAAAAGTTGAATCTTCAAACCTCTTTAGATCTACTTAACAGTAAAAAAAAAAACTTAGAATTAGAACCGAACTGAAACAAAAGAGTCTAGCAGCTATCAAAGAATAGAATGGACTTTCAAAGCCACAGAAAATAAAATGAAGCCGCTTATAGAGACCGACTTCGTGTTAGAGAGAGATAGGGCAATATTAATGTTGAATAAAGTCAATCTGTCTGTTAGAGCATTTACTGTGAGGTATAAAACATGTAAAGTCAAAGTCAAATCCTGGTAATTGTTTGCTGCATAGGGCGACGTCATTACGTCAGCGCTGGCTGTCGCTGAAAACCAGCGCAGTGGCTCTGTATTGCACAGGGTCGCAGCATAATGCTGAGCGATAGCCCTTTTGCGTGGATGTGACGCATGTTTCCCCCTATCTATTATTTGTTTTATTTTCTGTGTATACAGGGTTATTGGAAAAACACCAACAACCTCTTAAGAGGTCATTGTACTCATCATTATGAACAACTTTTACTATATGGGACAAAAACTGAAATCGGGAAAAAAAATTTTGCTGTTCCCTACATTTTGACGAGTTATACGAACATAAATGTAGGGAGCAGCTGATTTTTATTTTGCGATTTCATGTTTGGTCCCATAGTAAAAGTTGTTCATCATAATGATGAGTACAATTACCTCTTAAGAGGTTGTTGGTGTTTTTCCAATAACCCTGTATAGTTCGTTTTTTTAATCTCAGAGATTAATCTGACAGGTGTAATGACAAATGTGTCAAACTTCTATACTACAGAAACGCAAAAATAAAAGACTTAAATGTCAGATTAGTCTCTGATATTAAAAAACGAACTTGGTTCTTTTTTTTGCGTCATGTTCACCGCAAAAAAACGAACTTGGTTCTTTTTTTTGCGTCATGTTCACCGCAAAAAAACGAACTTGGTTCTTTTTTTTGCGTCATGTTCACCGCAAATAAACGTATTACTTTTCTTTCTTTTTCAAATCATTTATTTCAAACAAGCGTCTGTCCGCGATTTTTTGTTTTTTGTTCCCCCTGACCCAATCCGTCGCACCACATCACCAGCCCGCGCTATAACTTCGTTTAGCATTCTGTCTGACTTTTTTCTTTTAACTCGACTCCTTTTCGGCTCTCAAAACGGTGAAGGAAAACATCGCGAGGAAGCCGGCATGTCCTAAAACCAAAAATTCTAAGACATGTGACATCTACCAACCCGTACTGGGCCCGCGTGGTGGATTACAGCCCACTCCCTCTCGAGGAGAGGAGGCCTGTGTCCCAGCAGTGGGAACATTATAGACTGATTTTGTTATACTTTTTGCTGTTGCTCTACCGGGTACGTAATTGTACCTTAGCTTTAAGCCTTTGTAAACATTACATTTTGGAATGCAAATAAAAATATGTGAATTTGAATATGACCCCTCCGTGCCTCGGAGAGCACTTTAAGCCGTTGGTCCCGGCTGTCATTCGTAGATCTTTGACAGTCGTTACAGGTCGTCAGAAGCCCACAATTCTGACAACCAGGTATTACTCAGTAACTGGGTTGTAGAGGTCAGATAGGCAGTCGTTCCATGCAGAATACTAGTATTCAGCTGCATTCAGTTAGACTGGAAGCCTACCCCATCATGGTTGGGAAAAGCTAGGCAGATTATGACGTTTGTACGAAAATAATGCCCCAAGTGAAGTCATGTGTAAACGCAAGCTATATTACGTCAGAAGCATGGATTCGGACTTGTAAGTGATGAACGAGATAGCTGTATATTCTGTAACGTGACAGACAAGGACGGAGCGAGAAATTAAGTACCGGGCGTCGCTTTACAGGAAAAAGTGAGGAACTGCGCTTCTGTATATTTTATTTGATAATTAAAAGAATTTTCTTTAAGAAAGCTTGAACTTTGAGGGATTTTATTAAAATTTGATTTGAAGGAGCAAAGTGTTATTGGGTTCTTCCATCAGGAATTTCACAGTAGCAGCCCGGAGTCTGGATTTGGTTAAAAGCAATAGAATCGCCTCCTATTACATGGGACTTTGAAAGATAACTGAAGGCCAATTCCCGCAATTAATAACGTTCAAAATCTGGTCCCAATCTCAATATCTCAGCGACAATCAATGACTAAAACTTGTCAAAAATGTAGGGAAACTAAAGGTATTTTTGTCAGATTGAGACTGAGATCTGACTGTAAACGCTCTTAAAATTACGAGAATTGCCTCTCTGGGAAAATGTGGGTGTATTATACAGGTATACTTCTGCCTAACTCTTCAGGTATTACAACCGTGATGTTATGATTTTTTTTTTGTCATCTTACAATCCTCTAATCACTTAAGCCCATTATATTTGCGGATATAAAGCAATAAATCAAACCGTAATAGAAAGTGCACTTACCCCGTTTTCCCTGATAACGCTGCGCGCATTTTCAGCGGAAACTTATCGAAAACCTGTAGCTTTTGTATTTACTCCACATAAAAATCAACCTTATTTCCCAGCCTACACATCTGAAAATCCCTTGCAGTCTTCAGTTGTGTTGGAAAATTCGTCGAGACAACGAAAATTAAGACGTAAAAAACGAGTAATAAAGTTGAAATTTAAAGCAAGCGGTGTTCACAAGCTGATAAGACGTTACCAGTAGTCTAAGACCCCCCTCCCCCCCTGTGACGTCAACTATTGACTTATATAAGAGGGGATTCCATTGTGTAAGTCAGAGTTCAAAGTAATTTGGTCAACGCTATTCGGGCTTTCGATATCTGTGGGTTCTCTCAGTCGCTCCGCGGACTACGCGCGGCGCGGACGTCTAAACACTAGTTAGTATTAATTTTACAAATTATTTTTATTAAATAAATTGCAAAATATATATTATATTTTTAGTTTTCTAAGGCAAAATGTCGGTTGGTGTCTTCAAGAGTTACATTTAGAGTGAGTATTGCCGATTTCTTAATTATTTAATACGTAGATATTTCGTTTTTAAAAAGCGGATTAGTTTGTTTAGTTATTTCTGGACAAATCCTCTCAAAACTGTATGATTTTTTTCTCAAAAGACCATCTCGGACACTTATCTGCATTGTCCTCATAAGGCCTGACCAAGATTATGTCTGGACTTTAAAAGAGACCTCTGAGTTTATTGCGACCTTTTTTCTCAGAGTAGTCAGATAAGAAAAGCCGACCTCATCTAGTTTCAAAACATAATTTAAATTTGACGTGTAAAAAATGTTTTTTTGAAGTAATTTACGAAAATTTAAGTCGTTTATCACTTACTGTTTTACTTTAGGCGTGTCGACATCTTCCTTACTAATCACACTATAATATTATAAAGGCGAAAATTTGTGAGGATGGGTGGATAGATACATGTTTGTTACTCTTTCACGCAAAAACTACTGAACGGATTTTGATGAAACTTTACAGTAATATAGCTTATACATCAGAATAATACATAGGATACTTTTTATCCTAATTCTCACGAGATCAACACTTAAGCGGGTGAAACCGCGAGGCGCTGCTAGTCATCTGTATAAACAAAAAAATTAAATACTGTATGTAATGTACACCGATTTGGCTACGTTTTGTTTTAAATTGTTCGTTATAGACCGAATTAGGTTTTAATGGAAATAAAAATTGAAAAAGTTTCCCGATTATTTTTTTCATTCGTGAGGCGATGAGCGTCTCTTTTACACGCGTAGCATGACGACGTTTTGTCGAAGGAAGAATAGACAAAATGACACATTGCCATGCTTAGACGCGTAGAATGCGTACAAATATTTCTACAATCTGTCATTTTGTCTATTCTTCCGTCGACAAAACCCGTTTTTACGGCGGTCATACCACGCGTGCTGAACAGGACAGCGTTTTTCGGGTCAGGTAGTGTAAAATAACACATAATCAGAATACAATGTTCCCCCTGCTGGGGCACAGACATCCTCTCTGTGAAAGGGAGTGGGCTAATCTACCACGCGGGCACAGTGCTGGTTGGTAGATGTCACATGTCTTCGAATTTTCGGTTCTAGGACATGCCGGTTTCCTCACGATGTATTCCTTCACCGTTTTGAGAGCAGTGGTGATGAAATAATTTACACAAAGTAAAGCGCCTGTCAGGATTCGAACCCACGATCTACAACTCGAGTCAATGCCGTTACCTCTGGGCGACCTTGCTTTGAATACGACTCACTGAATGAAATCATTGAAAAACAAACATATCCCAAATTAGATCTCTCATTCACTGAATAAAACCTGTATTGACTATTTCCTTTTAAGACATTTCTTATTAATTATGATCTCTTTCGTAATGATGTGCCTCTAGGGCCTAGGGTAAGCTTTCCCCATTTTAAAAGACTCTTAAATACAGGACGGATGTAAAAATTTCGTTATGACGGTTCTCCGTATTTTTTTTTTGTGATGTTTAAGGAATTAATATTTTATTCATATTATGATACTGTTACTGTTAGCCTGCATCATCCCACTGCTGGGCAAAGGCCTCTCCCCATGACTTCCAGCTCTTTCGATCCAGGGCTAAAGTGGGCCACTGGTCGTATGTTTTGTCCAGCTCGTCCCGCCATCCTCTACGGGGTCTGACGCGACGCCTTCTAGCTGTGTTAGGGCTCCACATGGTTGTTATTTTGGCCCACAGCTCATTGGGCATACGGCAGACGTGGCCAGCCCAGTCCCATTTCAGCTAAGATATGATTTACTTAATATCAGCTAACATTTAAAATAATAATATGTACATACATGTCTTATGCAAAAAGAATCAAGGGCATCAAAAAATTCGTCCGCATCGCTGTCAACAGGAACAGTGCCCAAAAGGCTGGCATCCGAAGTACTGTCTGTAGAAGACCGCCAGGTAGGCAACACGCCGTTGAGAAAGGCTGTGAAGCCTAGCCACCAGCGTCTCGTCGCCTATGCTTTCAACGTGATTTTCATTGATTAATTCTGCCTACTTCGACGATCGACACAAAGGGGAACATAATATAATTAAGTACTCCAAATTGGAAACTTTATTAAATATTAGCTTCAGTCCGCGGTTTCACCCGCGTGGTTCTCGCAAATTATACCAAGGGAATGTGCTACTGGGACAAAAAGTAGCCTATGTTACTCCTTACAACAACAGCTATTTGCCAGTGGAAGTCCCGTCAATTACCCCCAGATTACCCGGAACAAACATACAGACAAACATTTCAACAATTGTTTTTGACATTACAAACAGGCACTTAAATTTTATTTATTTGTGTGTTTGTATATGTAACAACTAGCATCGCCCCGCGGTTTCACCCGCATAAGTTTCGATGCCGTAGGAATATCGGTATAGAAAGTATCCTATGTGTTAATCCTGGTTATAAACTATCTGTGTGTAATTTTTTATCCAAATCACTGCAGTAGTTTTTGCGTGAAAGAGTAACAAACATCTATCTATCCTCACAAACTTTCGCGTTTATAATATGATGATGATGATGATGATGAATGAATGAATGAATGAATCATGATGAAGGATAATTAAATTAAAATGGTCAGGACAATTTTTATAACCCAGTCTCGATGCGGATCCCTAAAAAAGATTAATACTGCCGTTAAACAAGGCTGTGGTTTGTAGGATTGATTCCCCAAGAGATAAAATTCTTGACTGAGACAGAAGGCGGCCATTAAGAGATTAGAAATAGCTGGGCATAAAGATAACTGAAATAGGTCTTAGGTTGAGGGAGAGAGAGATATAGTTTTCATGGTTTTCGAGGGTGTTAAAGCCGATAGTGAGGTCAAAATGAAAATCCAAGATGGCGGCCGCAAAATTTTTCGTCATGGGTATCATTTTCATGGTTTTCAAGGGTGTTAAAGCCGATAGTGAGGTCAAAATGAAAATCCAAGATGGCAGCTGCGAAAATTTAAATTTTTGTTTATCATGGGTTCATTCATTTGAGGGGTCTTGGTAAATAAAGATGGTCCGGGTGACCATCTTTATTTACCAAGACCCCTCCACAGACCAACCGCGGCAAGTGTAGCTTAACCTGATCGATCGACCCGTGTGGCTGTTATTACTTAGCCACAAGCCTCTCCGAGTTATGAAACTTTATAATTGATAAAAATAACCAATAATATTCAGCGATATAGATCTAGGCAAACTGGAAGTATTATGAATCAAAGGTAAAAGGCTAGGGGTTGACCTAACTCAAACCATTGCCGACCCTTTAATCTTTATCAAACCTCCTTGGGTCGTGGCCCTAATGTTTGATGGATCAGCAGAGGAAATATATTCGGACGGAATATTTATTTATTTTCTAATAAACGTATTATATCAGATGAATAGTTACACAACGATTTCTCTCTTTCAGTCGTCAGTAATTTGACTTTCGAAAGAAGAAGACAAAGCGTTGTGTAACTATACAGACGATATACAACGTTTATTGGTAAGGGGAATTTGCTATAGAATACAACATCATTTAACACATTAGGCCCAGCGCCACACTCGTAAGATGCGCACATTATGAAACTATTACACAATATTTTCTTATACAAAACCACACAGGTCGATCGATCAGGTTAAGCCACGCTGCGGTTGGTCTGTGAATGGGTGACCATCGTTACATACCGAGACCCCTCCTAGCTTCGGAAAGCACGTTAAGCCGTTGGTCCCGGCTGTCATTCGTGGATCTTTGACCATCGTCGTTACGGGTCGTCAGAAGCCCAAAAGTCTGACAACCAGTCTTACCAAGGGGTATTGTATTACCCAGTAACTGGGTTGTGGAGGTCAGATAGGCAGTCGCTCTATGTAAATTACTGGTATTCAGCTGCATCCGGTTAGACAGGAAGCCGACCCCAGCATAGTTGGGAAAAGGCTAGGCAGATGATGTTTTATTAAGAGCGTTTACGACGTACGGCATTTCATACAAACTTTCAAGCCCTTGTTTTTCGAAATGTTTGAACCGATTTTAATGAAACTTCCTACGCATAAGCAGGATAAAAAGGTCTAAAAGTTAGTAAAGAACATTTTCGAAATGTCTTATTTAAAAGAAGATAACTGGAAATCTCTGTTTCTATGGAAAATTTAAAATCGGTCTAATTTGGCTGTAACACTATTTTTCGAAAATGTGTCGGCGAGCGACGCAGGCGCTGGTTTTCAAATGACTAATTTTTTTATGATGTTATAATTGTTATGATTACTGGCCACTAGGCCTACCCGTGTGTTAAATTAATGTCGCCATTGTAGCGGCTCGTGTATGAAATAAAATGAATTTTCGTAAACTTTGACGAGCAGTTATCAAAGGATCATTCCCTTTGGCGACGCTACGCGCTACGGCGTAGCAATCAGTGCTACGCCGTAGCGATCTTTGCTACGATCACGACTAAATTTTCTCTTTGTGAATTTGTGATACATTCATATCAGTGTGCTATCACTGTAGTTAAATCAGCTGAACACCAGTATTTTACATGGAGAGACTGCCTATCTGACCTCCACAACCCAGTTACTGAGTAATACGATACCCATTGGTAAGACTGGTTGTAAGACTTTCGGGCTTCTGAAGACCCGTAACGACTGTCAAAGATCCACGAATGACAGCCAGGACCAACGGCTTAACGTGCTTTCAGAGGCACGGAGGGGTCTTGGTATGTAAAGAGGTCACATCGTGGTCAAATTAATTGCACTTATCTATTCTATAATTGTGTTGAATCTGCACCCTATTGTTTTTGCGTTTTGCCTCAACTTGTTTTTGTGTTTTCGTTGTTTAGCTGCGTCATGTTTACTTATTCAGAATGAGTTTTTACACGGTGTTCTACCCATGAATATGCACAACTTTCGCTATGGGGCCAACTCTGAAATCACGAAAAAAAAAAGTGCTGTTTAATACAAAACTTCAAAACCTACTAGACCAAAATGTATGAAACAGCAGATTTTTTTTTTCGTGATTTCAGAGTTGGCCCCATAGCATAACAACCTGTATAAATTTGAAACCGCAAAAAAACATTCTGTTTAAATGTATTTTCTTTTTTTTTTTTTATGAACCATCGAGGAAACTGACTTACATCTAAACACCGTAAGGGCTATTCTTGCTTGCAGCGCTCGGCCGCTATAGTACCGCTTATTATCTGATGTGGTCATCGTGTGCACTGGATTTTGTTATCAAATTGGGCAGATGTAAGTTTCCTCAATGGTACATCTGTTTCATTTTACCTCAGCTTAACTCGTAAAAAATAAAGCAAAGAAAAATAAATATTTTTTTAACCTCGTGCCTACTGTGGCCGCATTTTCGTTTCATATTCCAAAAATGTTTCGAAAGGCTCGCTGCTCCGCTAACATTTTGACGGCACCAAAAGACAAATTTTCGTGGAAAATTCGAGTTTTTACAAAGATTAAATTGTTGGCTCCCCACAAAAGTATGCCACGTTTTTCTAAGCTTATCAGCCCATAATGTTTCCATTGCTGAGACACAGGCCTCCTCTCTGTGAGAGAGAGTGGGCCGTAATCCACCACGCGGGCCCAGTGCGGTTTAGTAGATGTCACATGTCTTCAAAGTTTTGGTTCTAGGACATGCTGGTTTCCTCACGATGTTGGTTGGTCCGTGGATGGCTGACCATCTTTACATGCCAAGACCCCTCCTTGCCACGGAAAGCACGTTAAACCGTTGGTCCCGGCTGTCATTCGTAGATCTTTGACAGTCGTTACGGGTAGTCAGAAGCCCGAAAATCTGACAACCAGTCTTACCAAGGGGTATCGTATTACCCAGTAACTGGGTTGTGGAGGTCAGATAGGCAGTCGCTCCATGTAAAATACCTACTGGTATTCAGCTGCATTCAGTTAGAATGGAAGCTGACCCCAACATAGTTGGGAAAAGGCTAGGCAGATGATGATTATTCAGTAGGACACCAGCTAGCTAAGCATTATCATAGTCATCTACAAATCCTCCGAAAATGACACCTTCGAAAATCATTCAAAGATTGAAAATTAATTATTCAGACAAAAGCGCAGACGAGCCGGAAACTGCGCCATATTGGTGGAAACGGCTCGTTACCGCCGTCGACTTACTTCCGGCCGCCATCTTGAATACGTCACCAGCGTCATTGTTGCCGCCGTTTGTAATTGTTAAATTGGAGAGGTATTTTTGTTAAATGAGCGATTTTAATACTTACGACCTAAATTGTTTTATTAAATGGACAAACTTCTAATATTAAGGGCTGATTTATTAATCGACCGATAATTCTTATTCGTGGAATAAAATTGACGTCTGACAGATTTTGTATGGAAGAACTGTCAAAAATTCAAAATTATTCTTCCGATAAATTTATCTGGCGTTGAAAAACTCAGCCCTAAATAAACTATGAAACTATTTAAATATAATATCCTAGCGGTAGCCTAACTAAAACTACACACATCAAAAGTGTCTAGGGATCAAGCATTTTTATGCGGATTTCTTGAGATTGAGATGTGGCTTTGTAATAAATTTATGATTTTATAAATTTATATGGATCCTTTTTGGTGCATTTCATAATTTAAATCAGGAACTGTGAATCAAATTCGAGTAAAAGATGAAAATCAGCTGTCAATATTTTCCCTATAAAAACATACAACGCATTGAAGACATTATTAGTGCTACTGTTTCCCTACTACTGATTAAAACCAACGTTATTATGGAGCGGCGACGTCATTTAAGCAGGGAAGAAATGCTCAGAGCCGTGGGAATGATAGAAGCTGGTTCCCGGCAACGTACTGTGGCTTTAGCTCTGAATACAAGTCAGAGTGTTATCAGTCGATTTTGGACACGTTACCGAAGCACTGGTACCGTGGCTGAGCGCCATGGAGGACGGTATCGCTGCACCACACGGAGACAAGACCGATACATTCAAATCTTAACTCGAAGAGCTCCAACAATAACCGCCATGATGTTAGCCGTGAGGCTTCATCACTCTTCAGGGAACTTAATTAGCGACCAAACAGTCAGAAACCGCTTGCATGAAGTGAACCTTCATTCCCGAAGACCGCTACGGGTACCACCTATAGCAATGCACAATCGTAGGATTCGATATCAATGGGCTCTTGAACACAGAAATTGGGCAGAAGAACAATGGCGTTTCGTGTGCTTTTCTGATGAGTCTCGTTTTGGTATGAGACCGGATACAAGACGTATACGACACTGGAGAACCCCTGGACGCCAACAGCGATTAAAATCCTGCCAGGAAGTCCATCCTTATAGTGGTGGAACCATCATGGTATGGGCGGGTATTTGGATCGGCGGAAGAACTGAGTTGATTTGGATCAGAGGCAACCTCAACGCTCAAATTTATGCTGAGACGATTGTATCAGACGTCATCGTTCCTCTACAAGTGCAAATCGGTCCCTTATTTCAGTTAATGCATGATAATGCACGACCGCACACCGCAAGAGTTGTAAGACAGACTCTCGCCGCAGCTAACATCAATGTCCTGCCCTGGCCTGCTCAGTCGCCAGACTTGAACCCGATTGAGCATGCATGGGATATGCTACAGAGAAGAGCTCTGCCGAATATGGAGGGTATCCAGTCGCAAGAAGACCTTTTTTTGTTGTTGCAACGAACATGGGCGGCCATTCCACAGCGTGATTTGGATGAACTCATTTTGAGTATGCCAAACCGATGTTCTTGTGTTGATAGTGTTCGCGGTAGAAACACGGATTATTAATTGTTTAAGTTACCCAATAAAATTTTAAAGAAAACTGTTATTTCAGTCTTTTTTTCGAACTTTTGTGTTAGTGGTTCAAATGTCAAAAATCCCTTTATTAGGAAAATGGCAAATTTCTTTATTAATGCAAAGGTGACTTGGTTTATCGTTACTGTGACAAACGAAAACACTTTATTTGATGAATCCTTAAAGAAAATTTTAATTAATATCAATCAGGAGAAAAGTTATTGCAAAAATATATGTTGATCCCTAGACACTTTTGATGTGTGTATTAACAAACTAAAATACAATATGGCGACGAAATATTCCTCCGCATCGCTGTTAACTGGTAATGTTCCCTTGAGACTGGCGGCATTGCCACGTTGTATGGCAATACCTTATCTCCTGGCCAAGGTCAAAGCCAGCCTTTCACGGGAAGTGTGACGACTTAAATTGTTTTTTTTTTTACTATTGATTCATAATATCATGCTTGCATTGCCCAAAGAGTTAGGCGGCTGTGCACCTACAGTAAACCTTCACCAGTCATGTTTAAGTCCCAAGTTATAAGGAGCGAGCTTTTAGCCATTAACTAGACATAAATCCAGATTAGAAATCCACTCCCTAAACACGAAATCCGATATAGTATTGGCCGAAGTTACGAGCGTATCCTACTCCGTATCCGTAATCCGTATAGTGATTAGTTTGGGACCCAATAATGAATACAATTGACAGTTAAATTTGACAGCTGTCCGTACATCCGACGTGTTTTAGCTCGTCCGAAAAATTTTATATGACACTTGTTTTTAATGACCAGTCCATGTTCCTTCCTTAGCCCTTTATGTTTCGGAGTAGCGGTAACCCTTTCGGACAATCCCGTGGCCCGGCAGGCTTCGGCCCTGACGGGCCCCACCTCTGATGCTGACATCTCTTTGAGGCGCGCGTGGAACACATACGTCCAGCACGGGCCTGGTCTTAATCGGACGGCGAGCTACCCGTTACTAGCCGTCCGCAGGCCCGCGCCTACGGTGCCTGGAAATCATCACGCAGTTACGCAATAAACTCTGTTGCGAGATGCAGGATTTTGCGTGACGTCAGTAGACGCGTTGTTCGCATGTGGCGTTGTAGATACCGCTACATACTTAATTAAAATAAAATCTTGTTGCAGAAACCTAAAACATCAAAATGGGCGTCGCATCAGATGGCTTCACCAGCAGATGGAAGGCGAAGATAGCAGCTCTGAGGGAGTCCAGAAAGCTGGTCTTGGTCATCGTAGCCATCGCACTGCTACTCGACAATATGCTGCTAACTACTGTCGGTAAGTAACTAACTTAACAATCAATCGAACAATCGAATCGAGTCGAATCGAATCGTTTAACTTATCAATCGATTTTTGGAACGGGTTCGACGTACGGTATTTAATACAAACTTTCAAGCCCTTGTTTCTGTTTTTTTTTGAAACTTCATACGCATAAGCAGGATACAAAGGTCTAAAAAGTGAGTAAAGAACATTTTCGAAATGTCTTTAAAAAAAAAAGGTAACTGGAAATCTCCGTTTCTATGGAAAATTTAAAACGGTCTTATTTGGCTGTAACACTATCTTTCGAAAATTTTCTTAACTAACTTTTTAGATATTTGTATCCTGCTTATGCGTATGAAGTTTCATTAAAATCGGTTCATTCATTTCGAAAAACAACGGCTTGAAAGTTTGTATGAAATGCAAAATCAAAATCATAATATTTTATTTCACATTAACCTACTTATGAAACGTCAGAAGCTAGGTGCACGGTTCCAATTGGTCGTTTCCTATGGAGAAGAACCGGCAAGAAACTCCACGGTTACTCTTTTAAAAATAGTTGGTTTTTACAATGTTTTCAAGTTACAATAGGTATGGGAGGACAGCGTAGGCCTGTCAACAAGTACTTGATAATATAAAAAATCATCTACAGATCTAAAGTCTAAAAGGCCTACAAAGTCCTCACATTTACAAAATAAGAATCCATCAAAAGGATAAAGTAAATAATAAAATGTAAGTATAAAAAACTACTGCCGTACGGTACCTCATAAACGCTCGTAACCATGGGCGTGGCGAGGGTGGGCAATGTCTATCTGGAACTTCTTTGCCCACCTTTAAAAAATCGACAGTATTGAAGAATTACTTATGTTAAATAGAGCCGTAAATTTTGACCAAGATGTAAGGTTTGTGGAGTTAAGGGCTTGGCTCCACATCAATTCTCGTAATTAAAAACGTTAAAAATCTAGTTGCAGTCTCATCTCGGCGACAAACAAAATATGTCAAAAACTTGTCAAAATGTAGGGAAATTAGAGGTATTTTTGACAGATTGAGACTGAGATCAGACTGGTGAACGATCTTAAAATTACGAGAATTAACTGATAACTTTTTAACAGTGAAAGTGTTATTTAAGTCTTATCAACCTACTTTACATGAAATGTTTTTGGTGGGATTATTTATTACGAGGCGTCATTTATGATCTCTTATTAAATGACTGGTTCGTTCAGCAGGACGGCTGCCCCTCCTAGACAAAACTCCTAGCTACGCGAATGTCCGTAACTTTATAACAGGTTTAAAAAGACACTTAAAGAAGCCGAGAGTCACATGTACTTCCCGTCATTGTAATATTGGTGATGAAATATTTTACACAAAGTAAAGCTCCTGTCTGGGTTCGAACCTACGACCTACAACTCGTAAGTCGCGGCTGTTACCACTGCAGCACACACTAAAATACACACAATACATCAGATAAAATTCACAGATTTCGTGCCTCACACGACTATCGAGCACATCTACACTAATATTATAAAGAGGAAAAGTTTGTTTGTTTGTAATGAATAGGCTCAAAAACTACTGGACCGATTTAAAAAATTCTTTCACCATTCGAAAGCTACATTATCCACGAGTAACATAGGCTATATTTTATTTTGGAAAAATAGGGTTCCGTAAGATATTCGGGTTTTTCGGACACAAGGTGTAAAAAATCAACCAGAAAAGTTACTTACACACATCAAAAGTGTCTAGGGATCAACATATATTTTTGCAATAACTTTTCTCCTGATTGATATTAATTAAAATTTTCTTTAAGGATTAATCAAATAAAGTGTTTTCGTTTGTCACAGTAACGATAAACCAAGTCACCTTTGCATTAATAAAGAAATTTGCCATTTTCCTAATAAAGGGATTTTTGACATTTGAACCACTAACACAAAAGTTCGAAAAAAAGACTGAAATAACAGTTTTCTTTAAAATTTTATTGGGTAACTTAAACAATTAATAATCCGTGTTTCTACCGCGAACACTATCAACACAAGAACATCGGTTTGGCATACTCAAAATGAGTTCATCCAAATCACGCTGTGGAATGGCCGCCCATGTTCGTTGCAACAACAAAAAAAGGTCTTCTTGCGACTGGATACCCTCCATATTCGGCAGAGCTCTTCTCTGTAGCATATCCCATGCATGCTCAATCGGGTTCAAGTCTGGCGACTGAGCAGGCCAGGGCAGGACATTGATGTTAGCTGCGGCGAGAGTCTGTCTTACAACTCTTGCGGTGTGCGGTCGTGCATTATCATGCATTAACTGAAATAAGGGACCGATTTGCACTTGTAGAGGAACGATGACGTCTGATACAATCGTCTCAGCATAAATTTGAGCGTTGAGGTTGCCTCTGATCCAAATCAACTCAGTTCTTCCGCCGATCCAAATACCCGCCCATACCATGATGGTTCCACCACTATAAGGATGGACTTCCTGGCAGGATTTTAATCGCTGTTGGCGTCCAGGGGTTCTCCAGTGTCGTATACGTCTTGTATCCGGTCTCATACCAAAACGAGACTCATCAGAAAAGCACACGAAACGCCATTGTTCTTCTGCCCAATTTCTGTGTTCAAGAGCCCATTGATATCGAATCCTACGATTGTGCATTGCTATAGGTGGTACCCGTAGCGGTCTTCGGGAATGAAGGTTCACTTCATGCAAGCGGTTTCTGACTGTTTGGTCGCTAATTAAGTTCCCTGAAGAGTGATGAAGCCTCACGGCTAACATCATGGCGGTTATTGTTGGAGCTCTTCGAGTTAAGATTTGAATGTATCGGTCTTGTCTCCGTGTGGTGCAGCGATACCGTCCTCCATGGCGCTCAGCCACGGTACCAGTGCTTCGGTAACGTGTCCAAAGTCGACTGATAACACTCTGACTTGTATTCAGAGCTAAAGCCACAGTACGTTGCCGGGAACCAGCTTCTATCATTCCCACGGCTCTGAGCATTTCTTCCCTGCTTAAATGACGTCGCCGCTCCATAATAACGTTGGTTTTAATCAGTAGTAGGGAAACAGTAGCACTAATAATGTCTTCAATGCGTTGTATGTTTTTATAGGGAAAATATTGACAGCTGATTTTCATCTTTTACTCGAATTTGATTCACAGTTCCTGATTCAAATTATGAAATGCACCAAAAAGGATCCATATAAATTTATAAAATCATAAATTTATTACAAAGCCACATCTCAATCTCAAGAAATCCGCATAAAAATGCTTGATCCCTAGACACTTTTGATGTGTGTATTTTGCGTACGCTGCCTAAACTATAAAAGATAGAACCATAAAATGTTCTAATTAATTGTAGATCTTATAAATATCTACAAAAAAGTCCGCGACACACTATACCTATCTATGTCGAGTGAGGCACAACAACTATTTATTAATTTAAAAATCTTGAATTTTTTTTGTACTACATTTAGACGCGTTTATTTTACTCATGCTATTAATCCTTATCAAAATAAATTATTTCATCAGTAAGTACAGTTTATGTAGATAATATTTGGTCTTTGAATGATTAAAATTGGACGTTTGTTTTTGAAGTTATGGCGAAATTTAAATATTACGATTTCTGCTGCACGGCCCGTTGCGAAGTGAGCGTCACCAAGACGGGGGTGCGCGTGCGGGAGGGGAGTTTAGATCTATGAGTAAGGTACCCACCCGCGCGGCTCAGACGCGAGGTCGGCTCCCTACGCAGCGGTCGTGCGCGAAGTCTAATAATTTTCGTGTTTTTTTTTAGATTTCGTTCTTAAAACTACACCTACGCAAAAGTTCTTCTCAGAGCTAAACAACAGTTCTTTTCAGGGCTAACCAACAGTTTTTTCAGGGCTAAACAACAGTTCTTTTCAGAGCTAGAATATTACACGCTATTAACATTTTCTTAAACATTTGAAAATGCCTAAGAGAGCCAGGTCTCAACTTTCTAAACATAGTTCTCAAGCACGGGCAGCAAGAATACGTCGTATGGGAGAATTTTTACCTGAACGTTCACAACGCCTTGCACAACAAAATCTGAGAACCTCCGAATCTGGGAATTGACCTGGGAATCATTTTGCTGACCGTGTCTTTCCTGGGTAGGCTTTTTGCAGCGGTAACCGACATCCACGCGGGCGGAGCCGCGGGCGACCGCTAGTTGGAAATAAATCTATGGAATTCGAAAAAATATTGTAGCTGAGCGACGAAAAAGTCGGGGTAAGAAAAATTTTACAAAATAAAAACGTCAAAATGTCGATCTGACTTTTTGACATTTTCAAAAAGGTTAGGGTATCCTATACTAAAATGTACTCTTTTCTCATATCACATCTGACATTGGCAGAATTGTCGACATCGGCACCATTGCCATAAAGAAAAATAGAATAGAATAAAATGTACTCTGTGGGTTAGGGGGCAAACCCTTAACCCGATCGTCTTTGTTTTAGGCTCAAATTAAATTGTCAAGAGGATTTTTTCTCAAACTTTTGATACCATTCTTCGTTTCCAAAATATCGAAAGCCAAAATCAAAATTGGAAAAAAAAATTTTTTTTTTTCACAATTTCACCCATAAGTTTTTTCGTTTAAGATTTTCTCGAATAATTATTTTTGCACCTTACAGCTCTCGTGAATACGCGTCTTTTGAGCATTTCTGAATATCATATCTTCGAAAGTATCCGAGATATAAGGGGATCGCACTTTTTCGTGAAATCGGATCCTACACTGGAGCGAACGAAAAGGTATTTCCAATGTCAAAAACAAATAAAAATCAAAAAAGTGTAAAGTCCGATGTGTAAATCTACGAGTAACTCTTTCTTTTCACCACCCTAAACACCTGTTTTCACCGCAACTGTTTCAATAATCTTTTATTCCCTCGGCGAATTCGTTAAACATTTCCCAGGGAATCTTTTCTAAGGAACGATGGGCCATTACACCATCTAATGAATTGCAGATGAAGTAAACCACTCTTCTGATTGTTCGCCGCCATCTTGGATTGTGCCTGGCTGGATAGGAAGCGGTTGGAAACGGTTCCGATTTTGAATTGAAAAGAGGTAGAATGAGTGAAGTATATATTCTTCTTTATTTGTCCCATTTCGTAAACTATTCTTATTTTTAAACCGAGGGGCTTGTGGCTGAGAAATAACAGCCGCACGGGTCGATCGATCAGGTTAAGTTACGCTTGCCGCGGTTGGTCCGCGGATTGGTGACCATCTTTACATACCAAGACGTGCCTCGGAAAGCACGTTAAGCCGTTGGTCCCGGCTGTCATTCGTGGATTTTTGACAGTCGTTACGGGTCGTCAGAAGCTCGAAAATCTGAAATTCTTGTTCCCTCGACCCTCCCCGTCGCATCGCATCGCCTGCCCGCGCTATCTCTTCAATTTCGCTTAGCCTTATTTCTGATTTATTCCTTTTTGCTCAGCTCTGCCTCAAGAAACGGGCTTTCAAATACAAAAATAATTTTTAAAATCCGAATGGTACTTCCTGAGATTAGCGCCGCGTTCTAACAAACAAACTCTTCAGATTTGTTATTAGTGTAGATTACAAGTGAGGAAACCGGCATGTCCTAGAAAATTCTAAGACTTGTGACATCTACCAACCCGCACTGGGTCTGCGTGGTGGATTACAGCCCATTTCCCTCTCAAAGGGAGGAGGCAGTGGGAACATTATAAGCTGATTGAAGTCGCGGGCAGAAGCTATCCAATTCATCATACAACCTTCAAGAATCGTAGTAATCAAATATGAGTAAGTCTCACGTCTCAAACACACGACTTCTGCTGCTGTCGGTTCAGTACGGAAGTCGGGGCAATTTCCCAGTCGGCGAGATCAAAGTGAAATTCACTTAGCCGCCTCATCAAAAGAGGCGGCTGATAGTGTTGGGGCTGAGATACAAGATTGTCGATAAAATTGTTGGTTATTTAGGATTTAAAGGGGATCGGACTTGCGTAGATACATCTTGCTGGTTATATGTTTGAAAAGTGATTTTTTCAAACATCTGTGCAACAAATTGTATAAAGCAAAAAAATTTTTTTTTATCACGTGATCGACTTTAACGTTCAGTGACGCTTTATGGGGTTTGGTCTCATAATGTTTTCTGTTTGCATTGATGTCAGCTATTGATTTATATAGGTTTCATGAGTGAAAAATATCAAAATGGCGCGACAGAGGTACCTATGCCGGAGATCTTAAAAGCCCTTTAAAGCGTTAATGAAGTAAGAAAGGACAAGCTGTTAGTCTATTTTATGTTTACCTATCAACATCATCTGCCTAGCTTTTTCTCTACTATGTTGGGGTCGGCTTCCAGTCTTACCAGATGCAGCTGAATACCAGTATTATACATGGAGCGACTGCCTATCTGACCTCCACAACCCAGTTACTAGGTAACACAAAACACGATATCCCTTGGAAAGACTGGGTGATTTTTGTTTACCTACAACGTACCTAACGTACGAAGTCTCAATGAAAATGAAACACTTTTTATTATTTTTATTTTACCAGCCTTATTCCCTTTGCACAAATAAAGATCTCCACTTAACACTTTAAAATTTTTCATCGATTTAAAAATGTATCGACATTTTCCACTATTTATCGATATCAAAATTTATCGACAGTGTCCCCTCACTAGTCAAGACAGGGTCCTCGTAGTCGCATTTCAAATCATATTTCGTCGAGTTTTCACCCTTTTGCTCCGGGGTAGCATTTAACTTTGTTAAATAGTTTAAAATTGCATTTTGGATTCTAGCTAGACTTTATTATAGCACTACATATTTGTTCGGGCTATTTGGGGCTCGTAGCTAAATAGTACCAGCCACACGGGTCGATCGAAGGTTAAGCTACGATGCCGCGGTCAGTTCGTGGATGGGTGACCAAGACAATCCATTACAAAAATCGGTCCAGCCGTTCTTGAGTTATAAATAGTGTAGGTAAGTAACCCGACTTTGTTTTATTAGTAGGTGTAATACGTATTTGTTGAAGGTAACTCAGAAACTACTCAAGCAAAGTTAATAAAATTTATATGGGACCATTATTATATGATGAACTTCACCTACCTAATGAAAAAACGATCGGATCACGTGAGCCGGCGCAGTAATAACGGCGAAATCGGTGTCCACACATAAAAAGAAACAAAGGTCAAACATATTTATAAAATACAAAAAAAAAAAACTACTTCCCAAACAAACACTACAAAGTGAAAAAGTTACTTTCATTTCGGAAGTCGGTGTCGTTGGTTCAGCATTTTCGTTTTTTGACACCGACTTCCAAATTAAAGTAATTTTTCACTTTGTAGTGTTTTCTTTGGAAGTTGGTTGTTTTTTCTTGTAGAAAAGTTTTTATCGAACCATCATCTTATATCGTCCATTTGGAAGTCGGTTAAAAATAGTGTACAGTCGCCAACACATCAAGCTACCCTAAACTGTCAAATTTTCCTGATCAACTTTGAACCTTATGCTTTAGCGATAAAGTTGAAAATCTATTAAAGAAATTTGACAGATTTTAGTAGCTTGGTGTGCTGGCGTCTGGACATGGCAGGTACAAGACGAACTCTTTCAGACCACTCATAGTAATTTAACTTTGTTCCCAAAATATATCTATTCAAAACCTATTAATAAAATCCTCATTTTAAATATGACCTTTGTACTTCAGTCCGACCCATTAACCCCAAAAGTACTTCGGTAAAGTTCGGCAGTTTCCGACGAGAGCCGACCACGTCATATTCGGAATTAACTGTCGTTTCAAGCACTCTTGACGGAGCGAAGGGCTTTTCAAATTTGGAATGTCGATCGAACGGTGTTCCGTAATGCTTTCATACGTTTGGTTAAGGGATCTATGGTTTTTTTTTATTGTCTGTATCCCTTAACTACTTTCTTGTTGCAAGTAGACAATTCTTTATAAATAAGCAAGCATGGGTAAAAAAAAAAAATAAATAGAATAATAAATGGTTAAAAAAATTAATAATAAATGATATCACACCGTTGGAAATTAAATTATCTCAGAAATAAATCACCCAGAAACAAATTCATTCATTTCATTCATCATTCATTTCATTCATCATTCATTTCATTCATCATTCATTTCATTTTCATTCATTCATTTTTTTTTTTTTTTCTTTTGATGTGTTTGCCGCAAATAAACGTATTTTCTTTCTAAATAAATAGATATTATGTCGAATGTTTTAATTACTAGCTCTCGCGTATTATTAGATTTTAAGGTTTGTACTAAAATAAAATACTGTCTTGTTTTCTTTATGTGTGTACAACCATTGCGGTCTCAGAAGATATAGATTAAAAAAATATATAAACGGTACCTAAAACATTGTTATCTCTTGCAGTACCAATCATCCCTGAGTTTCTCTACGACATCCGCCATCCCGACGCCCCGCTGTCGATGTCTCTTGAGGACATCACCCTGCCGCCACCGTCACCGACACCGTTCTGCCCCTGTCTGCAAGTCAACAACACCAATCTCATACAGAATGAGACACAGCCTCGTAAGTATTGCCGGACCTAAACGCAAAAAATGCATGTTTTAGAAACAAGAAAAGTAAACTACAGCAAACAAAATCAGAAAAATATATGAAATTCTTCAGGATATATGCTAGGTAGATAGTGTGTTGAAAATAAAATACAACTAATTTGATACGATAGAAAAAAATCACGAAGATACCTCTTAAAAGTTTCTTTTTACAATAAAAACCATGCAAATATACATACAATCATTGTGATTTTATGTCAGATTATTCTACAAGTAACATACTAAAGCACTAGTATTTTAATGTTTTAGTCCAAACAATAGATTTTTTGTAAATAGATTTTTGCTTCATATTTTGCAATAAATTACCAGCGTTGGTCATCGCGCTTCTCTTTCTTTTCTATGCAGTCCGACAAAGACCGCGCTTTAGGTTATGTAGTCCCTTTCATTTTAATAAGTTTGTCTGAACAACCGCAAAAAAATAACAATCAATCAATTAGCCTAGCGTTTTCCCAACTATGTTGGGATCGGTTTCGAGTGTAACCGTATGCAGCTGAATACCAGTATTTTACATGAAGCGACTGCCTATCTGACCTCCACAACCCAGTTACTGGGTAATACGATACCCCTTGGTAAGACTTTCGGGCTTCCGACTGCTCGTAACGACTGTCAAACGGAGGGGTCTTAGTGAAAAAGTGGTCGCCCACCTCGGACCAATCGCGACAAGCGTAGCTTAACCTGATCGATTGGCCCCTGCGGCTGTTATTACTTAGCCACAAGCTCCTAAAGCCATAAAAGAACAATAGTTTATAATTTACTGTTAAAATGACAAGAAAAACGTATGGGAGTCGAAGGACTCCCGTCAGGAACGAAGTTGGGATACTCGCAAAACGACGCCCTGATGAAAGATGAAAGAGTTTGACTCTTCAAACTTTATGGCGGCTCTCAAGTGCGCTACTCGCTGCGCAGTACCTCACCCCTCACCCCCGCTGACACGTGAATTTGTAACTGCGCAGCGACTTGCCTCATGTTCCGAGCCGCGATAAAGTTTGAATAGGGCTGTAACAACCGACGACTTAAATTTTGTTATTGTTGCAGTGAATCTGACCGTGCAGCGCGAAGAGAGACATCAGGAACTTATCCACGAGACTGTGGCAGTTGGCGTCATGTTCGCTAGCAAGGCTTTAGTCCAGCTGCTCGCCAACCCCTTCGTTGGACCTCTTACACACAAGTAAGTTTGTACTGAAGGAGTTTGTCCAGAAAAGTACTTACTATCACCATATTTTTTCCTGACTCCAAGCAGTGTTGCTGTGTTCCAGTGTTGCAGGGTACCTAAGCACGGCTACACATCAAGCTATATATAACCAGTCATCATCATCTGCCTAGGCATTTTCTCAACTATGTTGGGGTCGGTTTCCAGTCTAACCGGATGCAGCTAAATACCAGTATTTTACATGGAGCGACTGCCTATCTGACCTCCACAACCCAGCTACTGGGTAATACGATACCACTTGGTAAGACTGGCTGTCAGACTTTCGGGCTTCTGACGACCCGTAACGACTGTCAAAGATCCACGAATGACAGCCGGGGCCAACGGCTTAACGTGCTTTCCGAGGCACGGCGGGGTCTCGGTATGTAAAGATGGTCACCCATCCACAGACCAACCGCGGAAAGCGTAGCTTATCCTAATCGATCGACCTGTGCGGCTGTTATTATTTAGCCACGGGCCCCTCCTATATAACCAGTATAAGCTGACTTCTGAATGTACGAAAACCTATACAATGCGAGGCCAGCTAAAATTGGAAATTTATAGTTTGATGTGTCAAAATCAAAATATTTTATTTCACATAAACCTACATGGGCACTTATGAAACGTCAGAGGCACGGGTCCAAAGGTTTGTCGCTTTTATTACTTACTAGCAGCGTCTCGCGGTTTCACCCGCATACGTTTCGATCCCGTAGGAATATCGGGATAAAAAGTATCTTATGTGTTAATCCTGGTTATAATCTATATGAGTGCCAAATTTCAACCAAATCAGCTTAGTAGTTTTTGCGTAAAAAAGTAACAAACATCCATCCATCCTCACGAACCTTTGCATTTATAACACCTACTAGCTGCGCCCCGTGGTTTCACCTGCATAGGTGTCCATCCCGTGGGAATATCGAGTTAAAAACTATCCGATGTCCTTTCCCGGGACTCAAACTATCTCTGTACCAAATTTCATCTAAATCGGTTCAGCGGTTTAAGCGTGAAGAGGTAACAGACAAGACACAGACAAACTTTCGCATTTATAATATTAGTATGGATTAGCAGGGAATATTAGTAGGATAAAGTGTTTCCATGATAATCAAGTCATGTCACTGCGTCATTTTGTTTTAGAGGCGTCAAAACGAAATAGAAACGCAAATATTTTTTAACGCGGTACGGCGAATCTAGCGATTTAAATCTTTGCCGCTGTCATAATTTTTATGACAACCGTCACAGCGGTCGCTATGAGCGGCCACCTATTTACTAAGAAACAGTAACTTTACGTGTCCCCCTCTTCTGTCTCTATCACTCAGTGTATGAACGACAGAGATGGAGCTCTACAAAATAGAAGTTTGTATTAAAATAACGTAATATTATTAAACAGAGGGACAATTCTCGTAATTTCAGAAACGTTCACAGTCTGATCTCAGTCTCAATCTGTCAAAAATACCTCTATTTCCCAAAATTTTTGACAAGTTTTTAATTCCGGGAATTATTGGCCTTCTGATATTTTCTTCTGTTCCAGGATCGGCTACAGCGTTCCCATGTTCACTGGTTTCATTCTGATGTTCCTGTCCACCTTAAGTAAGTAGCCTATTTTAGCTCTTGACTACGCGAAGCATTCGTTTAAATAGACATTGCCGCATAGCCGTTTATATACAACCGTTCGTTAGGCTCCAAGCTGAATCCCACATCAATCACTATTTTCGAAGGATTCCTTTAAATACAAATATAATCAGGCTATAATGATCCCACTGCTGGGACACAGGCCTCCTCTCTGTGAGAGGGAGTGGGCCGTAATGCACCACGCGGGCCCAGTGCGGGTTGGTAGATGTCACATGTCTTCGAACTTTTAGTTTTATAACATGCCGATTTTCTCACGATGTTTGCCTTCACCGTTTTGAGAGCAGTGGTTCTGAAATTATTTACACAATGTAAAGCGCCTGTCTGGGTTCGAACCTACGGCATATAACGTGTTAGTCGTTGCCGTTACTACTGGGCCACAACTTCCTTTAAACGCTCCTCATAAATGCGAAACCCGAACCCTTCGTGTGCGAGTCCGACTTGACCGCTTTTTCGCACTAAATATGAATAGTTAATCGTTTTTGGAACGTCAAGTCGAAAGTCAAGCAAATGCTTTCCAACCAACACTTTTGTCCTCAGTATTCGCCTTCGGCCGCTCCTACTCCGTGCTGTTCATTGCGCGTGCGCTGCAAGGCATCGGTTCTTCTTGCTCGTCCGTCTCAGGCATGGGCATGTTGGCAGAACGGTACCCTGATGATAAGGTAAGGAGTTCGTATGTTAATTAGTGAGCCCTGCGGGATATAATTGTGTAACAGTTCAACTACTTTCATTGTGTTATTTAATTGTTCAAACATATGAAGCAATGGATTTGCAATATCATTCAAAATGGTTCAGAATCATCCTTTCGATGCGGCTGGCTATGGTCAGTGGATACGAGCATTTGTACTGCTCGCGTACGTTAAATAATAACGATTACTTAATCCATACTAATATTATAAATTCGAAAGTAACTCTGTCTGTCTGTATGTTACCTTTTCATGCCTAAACCACTGAACGGATTTCGATAAAATTTGGCAGAGAGGTAGATTGCATGCAGGGGAAGGACATAGGACAGTTTTATCGACATACCTCGCAGGCGAAGCCGCGGGCGGAAGCTAGTCGTTTATATTATTTGACGCACCTAAATCATGGTCAGAATTTTGTGATACAACTTTTTTTTTTGATTTGGCGATAGTTAGCGCCATTTTTGTAGTATACGCGTGCGTCAAGTGGACGTGAAACAACCCGACCTTAGTAAAAAGTTATTTTGTCATTACAAACAGACACTTTAATTTTATTTATTTGAATAGATAGTAGATAGATATTATTTTTGTTTTTTAGGGTTCCGTACCTACCTCAAAAAGAAAAACGGAAACCTTATAAGATCACTTCGTTGTCCATCTGTCCGTCAGTCAAGACCCTTTTTCTCAGGAACACGTGGAGATATCAAGTTGAAATTAATATCAAATCAAGGCTGCAAATCCTTGAAGCAGTGAAAAAATCAAACTTCTAAGTCGACGCAATCAAAAGATACGGGCGTTTATGTTCCGAAATCAAAACCTGTACGGTATTTCCCGTCGAACTAGAATCATGAAATTTGAAAAACTATTTACATACCTACAAACATAGACTTATAAAAAAAGATGGACTCCGCGCCACGCATATCGAAAGTGAAGCACCGTACCGATCTATGTGTGCGTGATTGACGATTGACGCTGTCATGTCACGTAATTACGGCCGGTCGGCATACTATGATGTAAATGTGAGCGTGAGGCGTGTTTGTACAAACGGTCCTGCCGGCATACTTACTGTGCTTCACTTTCGATATGCGTGGCGTGGAGTCCATCTTTTTTTATAAGTCTATGCCTACAAATTTGTACGGAACCCTCGGTGCGCGAGTCCCACTCGCACTTAACCGGTTTTTTTTTCTACAGGAACGTGGCAACGCGATGGGTATAGCTCTTGGAGGATTAGCTCTGGGCGTGCTGATCGGTCCACCATTCGGAGGCCTCATGTACGAGTTCGTTGGAAAGACTGCCCCGTTCCTGATGCTGTCTGCTTTGGCACTCGGAGATGGATGTGAGTTTCATTATCTACTTCATAGCACAAATTTCAGGCCATCAGCCAAGCTCAAGCCAGCATCATCTGCCTAGCCTTTTCCCAACTATGTTGGGGTCAGGTTCCAGTTTATCCAGATGTAGCTGAATACCAGTATTTTACATAGAGCGACTCCCTATCTGACCTCCACAACCCAGATACTAGGTAACACGATAGTCCCTTGGAAAGACCGGTGTCAGACTTTCGGGCGTCTGACGGGTAATCAGATCTCGAAGCTCGAAAGTAACAACTGTCAAAGATCTACAAAAGACAGCTGGCTAAACATACTTTAATTAAAGGCAACCACAGATATAGATAGACCTAGATAACGCAAGTATCACGATCCGAATGAACCCAAGCGTGACATTTTTTGACTACCTACTGTGAGGTCACAAGCACTATTTAGTGATGGGAAAATCAAATCGATTCAAAGACACCGCCGCGTGCGGCACCCGTCTCGCGCCACCCCCGGGGCCTAGCGCCAGGGCTCAAGCTCACCCAGCCAGCAGCCGGTCGATTCTGTTAGAATCTCACCGTGAGAAGTTAGGTGAAGTGAGCTGTCATTCCATCTGATGCTATAGGGATTTACATTAATGACAGCTCACTTTAAGCTCACTTCACCTGAGTTATCACGGTGAGATTTTTACAGAATAGCACTAGACTGAACGCATAAATGGCGGCTTACGATTTTTGTACATAAGCTGGACACGCGAAGTAGATGCTCTTGCGTTATCTAGGTGTATGTATCAATGTCTGTGATGGCAACAAATCCACAAACCAACCTCGGCAAGCGTTGCTTAACTTTGAACACCGACCCGTGCGACTTTTATTATTTAGCCACGAGCCCCTCTCATCCTAAGAAGTAGTAAACCCATTAAATCATACAATCTGCCATTAACTTCGGTCATGTACACGTTTATCTTCTAATTCGTATCAAATTGCCAGCAATGCGCACTTTACCCGCCCACAACAAGTCAAAAGTAGGAAATGAATTATTCTGGTTATCATTTATAATGACCGAGAATCTTGTTACTCGTGTTGTATTACTGAAAATAGAATGTAGGTACTTTACGTATTTATGTTTTTTTATGAGGTGATCAGAATCAGAACCATAGTTATCAGTCTAAATTGCCCTCAGAATAAGGGTTATTAGATGGCGAAGATGCCTCACTGCCACTGCTGATACCTCGCGATCGCGGTTTAGCTCGCCGACTCGATGTCACCTCAGACAAAAAAAAAACCAAGACAGAGCGCTGAGAACGATACAGTGAAGCATGCCAAAACTACACCTCCGCTCTGTGCATACACGCTCACACGCACACATTTACAACCATTTACAATCAAACTACACCTCACTAAGTGCACACATCGCATGCTTAACGGAATACTGACTTAACTCAAAACCGAAGATATTTGGGATATCGCAAAAGATCTTGCTATAAGCTACTTGTTGACGCATAAAATTTAAAAAGTGATTTGATTTGATTATAAATGAATCATGTATGCTTGTATTTTGAACGTATGATTAACTATTATTAACTATTGATGAGATCAGTAGTTCTATTCTGTAAAAATCTCACCGTGATAACTCAGATGAAGTGAGCTGTCATTAGTGTCAATCCCTATAGCATCAGCCGGTCGATTCTGTTAGATTCTCACCGTGAGAAGTTAGGTGAAGTGAGCTGTCATTCCATCTAAATGCTAAGGATTGACACTAATGATAGCTCACTTTAATCTCACTTCACCCGAGTTGTCACGGTGAGATTTTTACAGAATAGCACTACTGATGGAATGACAGCTCACTGCACGTAACTTTTCACGGTGAGATTCTAACAGAATCGACCGGCTGACCGGAAATTATTCTAACCTATCTACTAATGGGTCAATGTTCCATTGCGACATGTTTACGAAACCTTGGTTTTTTATTTGGACTGAGGATGTCACCTCTTTGTTAAATAAATTTAGGTATGCTAATAGATAGACTCGCACGCACATTCCAAAGGGTCAATATGAGCCGATGCTCGCTGGGGTAGACGTGTTCTTGAATGGCGACAATCAAGCATACATAATCAGCCTATAATATTCCCACTGCTGGGACACAGGCCTCTTCGATAGGAAGTGGGCAGTAATCCACCACGCGGGCCCAGTGCGGGTTATTAGATGTCACATGACTCCAAAATATTGGTTCTAGGACATACCGGTTTGCTCACAATGTTTTCCTTCACCGTTTTAAGAGCAGTGCACAACGGTGATAAAATTATTTACACAATGTACTGGTTTTGAGCCCGCGACCTACCACTCGTAAGTCGGGGCCCCGTTACCACTGGGCCACTCGTAACTCATATTTCGCTTATAGCACATAAATCTTGATAATTTGCCATGACGCCAATATACTGTGCGAAGCGGTCTGGTCGTTAATTTTCAAGTTATGGAAGAACAAACTTAATGAAATCGCACGCCCTGTTCCCTACAGGGCGTGCGATTCTCCATACAAATGTATTCCTCTTTTTTCTTCCTGAATAATGCCTCAAGAGCAATACGTCTTTTTCTTCTTCTTAAAATCCAGGTTTGCTGTAAACACGTCCTTGTCAGTTTCTTTTTTTCAGTAACTAATTAGTGGATAAAGAAAATATGACCCTCTAAGTTCACCAACATAAAAACCACCGGTTAGGTATTTAAACAGTTGGTTTATGTCAAATTTTCTAAGGAAATTTTAAATTTAGAACTGATTATATATTTAATCAGTTGATATGAATGTTGGTGAACACAAGGCTAAAAATTACAAAAAATGCCCTATTTTTACCGCCGTGATTAGAGGATTACCAGACAAATTAAAAAAGTTTTTAACATAAAATAAAAATGATAGGAACCTAAACATACTCTTTCTTAATGTCAATGTAAATAATAATTGAATCGGCTCAGTTTTTACGAGGAGAAAAAAGGGGAATACGAAACGTCGATCTCGTCAAAATTTTTGTGATAATTTCGGTCTGAGCTGCAGCTGTCCCTATCACACACTATGGGGGTTGCTTCAAATACCTATTTTTCAAATTCCTCGCAGGCCCCGTCCCCTCTCAAATTCCATTGCCACCAAAAACTCATAAGGACCTTTTCGTTATAAATAGTCACTCAAAAATCAACTTAGAATACATTTCACTTAAGTTTCCCCTGAGATTATCATTACTGCTATCCATATTAATAATAATATACTAATTATACTATTATAATATTATAAATGCGAAAGTGTGTCTGTCTGTCTGTATGTTACATCTACACGCTTAGACCGCTGATCCAATTTAGATCAAATTTGGTATAGATAGTTTGAGTCCCGAGAAAGGACATAGGATAGTTTTTATCCCGATATTCTCACGGGATCGGAACTTATGCTGGTGAAACCGCGGGGCGCTGCTAATAATAAATAAATTCAATAAATTCACACTTGCTTGTTCCCAGTGCTGCAGCTGATGATCCTGCAACCCGGAGTAGTCCGCCAGGAATCGGAGCCACCTTCTCTGAAGGCTCTCGTCTGCGACCCTTACATCCTTATCGCGGCAGGTTTGTACTCATTCACTCTTTTGTTTTCGTTATTTCCTTTTGAGGTACGGAACCCTAAACATAAGCTAGACAGAGTCCACATTTGCTATGTCAATGCTGAACGAGAAGAAATGGCGAAACAAACTCAGGGGTCCAAGTCTCTTTTAAAGTCCAAACATAATCTTGGTCAGATCATGTGAGGACCGTCTGAAATGGTCTTTTGAGGAAAGAACCACACAGTGCAAGCATTTGTCAGTAATCGTGTAGCTCAACTCGACGAACAATACCAAAGAAAGGACATTTGGGTAGGCCGCGTAAAGTACTCAAACTGCCAGACCAACATTAAAAATAACAGAGAAACAATAAAAGAAAAAATTCACAATAATTAAAGTAAAATAATACTTTACAAAGTAAATTATTCATGTCATTTTGTATAATTATAATACTCATCAATGTCAATATGTATATAATTATAGTGGTGTATAATAATGGATTTGCATGATAATTAAAATGTCAAGTTTAATGGACCGATGACATAGTTTTATGTCGACATAGCTCACAGAATGAAGCCGAAGAATAGCCGTAGAACCGATGACCGTTGGGGTAGACGTGTTCTTGAGTGGAGACCGCGAATTGGTAAACGTAAGGTAGGACGCCCTCAGGCTAGGTGGAGCGACGATCTTCGCAGGATGGCTGGTAGCAGCTGGATGAGAGTTGCCGAAAATCGAGTTGAATGGCTTGCAATAGGAGAGGCCTATGTCCAGCAGTGGACTGCTGCAGGCTGATGATGAATGGACTGATGGCCGGTGCGGGGGTTGAGCCGACAATTTAGACAAGTTGGACGAATTCAACTTTCTTTTGTTTTTCAGGAGCCATCACCTTCGCTAACGTGGGCATTGCAATGCTGGAACCAAGTCTGCCAATCTGGATGGCCGATACAATGGAAGCCCGACGCTGGCAGCAGGGCGTCGCCTTTCTACCGGCCAGCATCTGTTATCTTATTGGTAAGTACCCAATTAAGGGAGTACGAAAAAATTGGCTTAGTTATGAACGTTTACGCCGTACGGCATTTCATACAAACTTTCAAGCCCTTGTTTTTCGAAATGTATAAACTGATTTCAATGAAACTTCGTACGCTTATGCAGGATACAAAGGTTTAAAAAGTTACTTAAGAACATTTTCGAAAAATAGTGTTACAGCTTAAACCGCTTAAGCGTATGAAGTTTCATTAAAATCGGTTCATTCATTTTGAAAAACAAGTGCTTTAAAGTTTTTATGAAATGCCGTACGTCGTAAACTTTCTTAAAAGTCGGTTACAAAAGAGCAAAATGTCATGAAATCATATACACAATGTAAAGCGCCTGTCTGAGTTCGAACCCACGACCTACAACTCGTAAATCGGGCTCTGCTCACAAAAATCTGTAGTTATTTTTAAATTATTACAATTTCAGGTACCAATCTGTTCGGACCTCTGGGCCACAAGATGGGTCGCTGGCTGGCAGCCTGCTCTGGACTGATCATCATTGGGCTATGTCTGATTTTGGTAAGAGCAACATCATTGGATCAACGTCGACTGCTGATCATTTAAATTTTGGATCACTAAAATAACGGCTCGTAGGGTAATAATTACGTGCCGAAGATGCCTCACTGCGATACCTAGCGGTCGCGGTTCAGCTCGCTACCTCGATGTCCTCCATGTAAAACAAATGCATGCTAATAGACACGCACGCACATGCGACTGAGAGCCTATGTTATTTATTTATTTATTATTTACGGGGACTAAAGTTTTTTATATGGAGCCTGGCTTTTTTTTTTGTTTATAATGATCATTCTGAAGGTTTAAAATAATCAAACATCTTTGCAACAAGTTATGCAAGTTCACAGAAATATGGATGCTTTGAACGTTAATATCTCCGAAATTTGTTCTGTTATGGTTTATGATTGCATTAATGTCAGCTATCGATTTCAATAAGTTTCATGCGTGGCCGCCATTTTGAAAGAAAATCAAAATGGCAGACAGGTAGTGCTTCAAAGCCCTTTATTATTTATGTACACATATAATGCCTAGCAATATAGGGATTCATGGGGTTTCTTTTATTGTTTTTTATTATATTACACGATTCTATTCGTCGTAGATATTTATTCATCGATTCATTAGCTGGGCAGGCACGGCAATTGACATTAGACCAAGCGGTCAAAAAGTTTATACACCGCATGACCTAAACCCGCAATTAAGTCACGCTTTTCTGTGACTTAAGTAGTCCATTTTTGCACAGAAAAGCGTGACCTAAGTGGGGGTTAGGTCACACGAGCTATAAAATTGTACCTATACGATACGTGTGACATTATTGCACGTCATGCATTAATAGATCTAAATACGCACTTACGTCACGCGTTTTTGTAAACATGCGAGACTAAAGTGCAGTTTTAGGTCATAGTGCTATATTGTACTATTTTTAACTTCAACTCAATCTAACCCAACAGATTCCAATGGCCCGCAAACTAGAGCACCTGATCATTCCCAACGCTGGTCTTGGCTTTGCAATCGGCATGGTGGACTCTTCAATGATGCCTGAACTTGGCTTCCTAGTGGACATCCGACATGCGGCCGTGTACGGTTCCGTGTACGCTATTGGAGACACCGCCTTTTGTCTTGGATATGCTGTTGGTAAGTTCTGCACACCTAAAGGCCAATACTCGCAATTTAAAACGTTCAAAATCTAGTCGCAGTCTCATCTCGGCGACAAGCAAATGTCAAAATGTAGGTAAATTAGAAGTAAGTATTTTTGACAGATTGAGACTGAGATCAGACTGTGAACTACTTGTATTTTACATGCACAACCCAGTTACTGGGTACTGCGATACCCCTTGGTGCAACTGCGGGTTAATTGCATAACAGATACTTAATCAGTAGGTCATCTTCGATGCGTTAATATTTACGTTGTTAGCAGATTGCACTTTTCGAACATATGAATGAATGGACTAGCATCCTTCAAAATGATTCAGATTGTTACGCAAATTATATATAGTCGGACTTTTAAATAACTGCAGTAAAATGACAGCTTATGTGTTACTTAAATGACTGAAATTGGCGTCTTTTTGTTTTTTCGCGGCCATCAACCAAATCTTGTTTTTCTAGTACAGAATAGTGTAACAAACGAAACTTATTTGACATACATATCTCTAAACGCAGTCCGAAATGAGTTAATAAGAAGTGTCATTTTACTGCAGCTAATTAAAAGTCGGAGTATAGTGTGCTCTTTGTCAGACATTTATCTTTATTTATTTTTTTATATCCTTTGACATTTCACACAACGCCATATAGTCCCAAGCTAAGCAACCTAATGCTTGTGTTATGGTAACGAGATGACTGATAAACTACTTATATATATTTTACATTTTTTTTTTTTGTAAATACATACATATTATAGATAAAACACCCAGACCCGGAACAAATACTTGTAGGTCGTACAAATATTTGTTCCGTGCGGGAATCGAACCCGCGACATGCTGTGCATCAGTCAATCGCTCAACCACTGCGCCAACCGTGTCGTATTTAGCCTTCTGACTACCCGCAAGGACTGTCAAAGTCGTTCCGGGAAAGGTTCTACTATACTATGTAAACAGCCTTATTTTCGTCGTACGGAAGTCATCTCTTTCTATTTACAAAAGTTAATGATCTAATCAGTCAATAACGTCCCCACTGCTGGGACACAGGACTCCGTTCTGAGAGACTAATGATATACTTGCACCATTTCAGGACCAGCTCTCTCCGGCGCCTTGATGAACAGCATCGGCTTTGAGTGGATGCTGGTAATCATCGCAGTCCTCAACTTCGCCTACGCGCCCTGTCTGCTGTTCCTGCGGTCGCCACCAGCTACCAATGAGAAACAGGTAGGCACAGATACCCTCCACGATTAATAACCCTACCAGAAAAGTAGGTAGACGTGTCTGTCTGTGACACAGCGTTGTTTCTATAAACTACGTAACGAATATTGATGCAGTTTTCGCCATCAAACCTTCAAATTAATACAAAATTTATTCCGGAAGATTTATCGAGTATAATACATGACATTTATGTCAAACTTTCATAATACTCGTAAAAAGAAAACTCAATTATAAAGAGGTGAAAGTTTGTTTGTATGTAAGGGTTAATCTCTGAAACTACCAGTCAGATGTACAGAGGCCAGCACATCAAGCTACCCATAATCTGTCAAATTTCTTTGATAGATTTTCAACTTTACTACAAAGGAATATGGTTCATATTCAATTGGGAAAATTTGACAGATTGGGGTAGGTTGATGTGCTGGCCTCTGTACATAATAAAATATTTTTCACAAATTTCATGCAGGCGAAGTTGCTGGCAAGGCTAGTGTTTTATAAAGACGTAAATACTGTGCGATATACGGGTGGGTCCGTAGTTACGTTAACGTAAACACTCACGATGGCTTTAATTTTGACAGTTCAACAAAATTCATATTTGATTTTTTTATTTATAGATATTTTATTCAGAGGTATTTTATGTAGAGAAATATTTTAGAGAAATTTTATTCTGTGGCATTGTGATATTCTATTTTATTTTATGTAATATAGGTCTTACCTGAATTAAATTAATTATAATTATTGTTATTATTGCGTTATTTACGTTGTTGAGCAGACAATTTTTTTGAACATATGAAGCAATGGATTAGCCAATATCCTTCAAAATGATTCAAAATGAGATTGATAGTGTGGTACGCAGTTAGGATGCAGGATTCTTCACAGTATTTTTCTTCACAGTTTTTCAATATTCAGTGATATGCAAGAAAAATGATACAGGCAAAGCGTGGAACTCTCTGCCAGTATTTGTGTTCCCTTCCCGTCTGCCTTCAAGGCTTCAAATCAAGAGTGAACAGGCATCTTCTGGGCACGCTCGTTCCGTCACAGACCTCATCCATCACTTCCAATCTGGCGTGATCGAGATGAAGAGCCATTCAGCAATCATAAAAAAAAAACTCATTCAATTATCTTCTGTGTTGAAATTTTGATAATTATTACTTTCAGAGCCTCATAGCAAGCGACAAATCATCTGTCCGCTACGTGAGTTATCAAAACGAAGAAGAAGAATAAATCCACCACTTTCCGCCATCTTGTTCCCGCCAATGACACCCGCCATTTTGAATTTAAAAACTCGGGAGTTTTTTTTATGGGGTTTGCTTAATACCTCCTAGGTGTCAGTTTAAGACGAATAAGGAATAAAATATTTATATGTATACTGTAGATTATTGCCCAAAAAAAAAGTATATTTAAATCATATCTAATATACATATTTTATTAGATTATATTTTATGTCTATCCATATACAATGTATTTCGATACTTCTGTGTATTCTTCTGACCAATTTTGCTCTGTGTCCTGTTGAAAAATGTGTGTATATTTTCTGTATACTAATAGCTTGTATGTATATGTATAACTCATACATGAATACGAGGTTGTTAAATAAAAGAACTACATCAATGCTTACGCCTGTCGACGTTGTAATTTGAATCAAAGTATTAAACTGCACCATCTACATTAAATGAGATTAAAATCTTAGGGTTACCCGCTATTTTCTAATATCTTAAATGAACACATGGCTTAATGACAGCTCAGTAACAAAAGGAAATAAGAAAATTAATAAAAAATTGCAAACTTTTGTCAGCCCCCTATTTAAAACTGTTGTAGAAAAAATATGTATGTACCAATATACTTAGATCAGGGTGTACATTATTAGCTAAGTGAGTACGTATTTAAAAAATATTGATATATTTTATGTAGGTATACTCGGCAAAATATGTATATTTATATGTAATGGTTATGTAAAAAGTGCTGTCGAAGACCCTTAAGATTTTAAAATTACAAAAACTATGTATGTAGTTCTTGGTGTACCTATACATTTTTAATTAAAATCTGACAAATGCAGACTCCTTTTCATTGCTAAGCATGTATACAGTAGTTTACTTTAAAATTCATTTTAATTACTTACACTTTTGTCATTTTTAAAATGACTAAAATCTATAATCGCAAATAAGTGAATTTGCCTAAATTTGCTTAGCTAAGTGAGTTCTTATTTATTAACTGGACGTCAAAATTAGTAATTAACAAAACAAAAATCCATCTCAACTACTTTTGACTTATAAAAATAAATAAATGTCATCTCAGCTTATAAATGATTAAATAATATATATATTATGATATACTATGTGGCTTTTAAACTATACATTTATAATATACGACGTACATAAACACGTTTATAATGTGACGCATATGTACGTAAGTATAATCAAATACATTTATTTCGCAAAGGTGACTTTGACAATATTTTTCATTGTACATTTTGAAACTAAAATATGTACCTATACAATATTTATGTTTAGACAATAATGACAATATTTTGCATTGAAACTTTTGAGTAAAAAAATAATAATACGTTTAATTTGTCCCAAAAGTTAACTGGAGAAAATTTATAAAAAAATGCTGTTTTGTAAGATTCTTAATATTTTTAGTTTGACAGCAAATTAACAGACAAGAATAGAATCTCAAACTCAAACTCAACTCAAAGTAATTGAGTTTGAGTTAAATATGTGAGACATTTATTTAAAACTTATTTTATTGGGTAATGGACCAAACGAATGTAGACTTTTGAAATCATTTTTAATACGAGCTTAAAAATGTCTTGTAAATAATGCAATAGTGGTTTTGATGACAATATCAATCACAATAATATGCTTAAATATAATATAGGTAGATACTAGATGATTATTTTTACCGTCTCGAAATTTTTCAGGGTGTTCTACCCATGAATATGAACAAGTTTCACTATAGGACCAACACTGAAATCACGAAAAAACAATCAACTGTATGATACAAAAGTTTAACACCTACTAGACCAAAATGTATGAAACTGCTGTTTTTTTTTTTTTCGTGATTTCGGTGTTGGTCCCATAGTGAATGTTGTTCATATTCATGGCTAGAACATCTTGTAAAAATTTCGAGACGGTAAAATGTACATAAATTGTTCGTATTTTGAGAATTACTGGTCATTGTCTTTTTTAAACGGATACATTTTAAAGGATGAGAGCAGTGGTGACGCAGTGGTAACGGCCGCGACTTACTAGTTGTAGGTCGTGGGTTCTAACCACCAGGCACTTTGTGTAAATGTCTTTTTTTTACATCGTTCTCACATATAATTATAAATTCAACATTAATGATGTATAAACGCCAGCACATCAAGCTACTACAATCTGTCAAATTTCTTTAATAGTATTTCAACTTTATAGCTAAAGCATAACATCAAAGTTGATTGGGAAAATTTGACAGTTTCGGGTAGCTTGATGTGCTGGCGTCTGTACCTAACTAATATTTTTGTAAAAATATAATTTATAAGACTTACCGTGGAGTCTCTTGCTCGTTCTTCTCCATAGGTACCTACTACGCTTTGGAATGGGCAACTAGCTTCATATTTTCTGACTGACCGACTTCTTGACGATTCAAAAGTGCCTGTAAATATATTATGCTTTGAGTTTGACTCTGGTCTTTTGGCAACCATTCCGTAAAGGCTCTTCTTGCTTTTTTTGTGATACTGACCGGTAATTCTAAAAATCTTATAATATCAATGTTTTAGTAGATATATAAATGTATTGCTTCGATTTTATAAACTTTACTGTAACGGAGTAATGTATAAAAAAATATATACAAAAAAATATAACAATAATTTTAAGACTTTTGTGTATCAATAATTTATTTTTATGTAAATATTGCGAATATGAATGGTTGTAAATATAATTAGGAAAGTATATGATTATTACAAAAACTATAATAAAATCATTAAAATTTACGTCAAAGATTTCATTCTGCTGTATCTTTCGTATAGATTATTTTATTGAGTAATTATTATGTAGCCAAATCATAATTATGATTTATATATAATTAAGCATTATTTTGATGTAACTTAAGTTTTTTAAGAGTTTTGATTCATGGTAAAGTTGTAAATTATTAGTAAAATTGGCATTATTAGCAATAATTCATTATAATGTCGTCATACCTAAGTAGTAACATATTATCACTCATTATACAACAATTATAATAAAGATATCTATTTCAATAGTCATATCTATTCGAAATTATTACATTTTTGATTATTAGGAACTTAAATAAATATTATAATCAATTTAAAAGTAGTAATATAAAATTAATAGATACTGTGTCTAAATCATAATCTTGAATTCGATGGATATATTTCTTCATTTGCGTCTTCATTTAAAATAATATAATACCTAACTGCATTTTATTTTGGAACAGGGTTTTCTCCCCTTAGCGTTAACAAGTTACAATTCATAGTTTCAACCCCCCACGGGTTTATTTATAAACTTTGCTTAAAGTTAATAGACGTTCAAACGTCAAATGTATGATTAAAAAAAAGTTTATGAGAGCAAAAATTTTGTCTTTTATTTTCTCGGAGACACGTTAAAGCAAACTGTGTATGGCTGCATAGTTTGTTTGTGAAAAGTGATGAAAAATGTCCATTTCATTCTTTTTTTTTTTCTTAATAAAATTATCCAATCTTTAAATTATTACAACTTTTGATGCCATAAAATTCACAGTAGATGAAGCGTATATTAATATCATAATAATGTACAACAAAACTGAAATATGTAATCACATAATCTTCCAGTGTTAGAAATATGTATACATAAAATATACATATGTATTTTATCTTCCTATCTTGAAAGATTTGGGGGAGACCTTTGGCCAGTAGTGGGACAGTTATAGGCCAACAAAATATAAATATATATATCTTATCGTATGATGATGATGATGATGCGATCCTTCAACTCCGCTGTAGCTGTCGTTCATGAGCTCGCATGTGACCTCGCACATTGCGGGCACCTGAGCACACCACCTATGTCATCTGCCTAGCCTTTTCCCAACTATGTTGGGGTCGGCTTCCTGTCTAACCGGATGCAGCTGAATACCAGTATTTTACATGGAGCGACTGCCTATCTGACCTCCACAACCCAGTTACTGGGTAATACGATACCCCTTGGTAAGACTGGTTGTCAGGCTTTCGGGCCTCTGACTACCCGTTACGACTGTCAAAGATCCACGAATGGCAGCCGGGACCAACGGCTTAACGTGCTTTCCGAGGCACGGAGGGGTCTCGATATGTATGTATGTATGTAGATGGTCACCCATCTAAAGACCAACCGCGGCAAGCGTAGCTTAACCTGATCGATCGACCTGTGCGGCTGTTATTATTCCATCTATGTAATTATAGTTAATTCCCGTTGGTGGTCGGGCTTTCAGGTCACGCTTGGCATCATCATCTTCACATGTACCTATGTACGCTAAAAGCATTGTATCGTCATAAATATCTAATAATCTATGTTTAAAGTTGGACATTAAAATATAAAATAATAATTTTATTTCAGCAAATGTATAGAATATTCAACGAATATGTATAGTCCCTTTTCATATTAATTATTCGTTTAAATATAACTGTTGTCCGTAGGGAAATATAGAAATAACCTTTTTTAGTAGGTATTATAGGGATAATTATTAACTTAATGTACTTTAAGTATTACAATCATTCATATTTGATGATGTTTTATTAACTTTTGCAATAGCTGGGTTTGGGTCCTGTAACTGAATTGTGTATTTTTAATCATTGGTCGTATAAAATGAACTGACAAATAATTTACATTGTTTTAAATGTTTATAATAAATAGTTTTTATCTGTTTTTAAATATTTAATTAGAATTGTAGTGTTACTGAGTAATGTTGTTATTTTTTGAAGTTATTTTTGTTAAAAAACGTAAATATCAACCATATAAATATAATATAAAAACGATTAGAATTTTAGAAATATATATAGATATTTACAGTCATAATAAATATTTAATTCTTAAATTTAATAAATTGTTAGTAAGTATTTTACAATAATAACTTTGAAAAATAACACTTTAATGTTATACTTATAACAAAAAAAAACTAAATGTTAGTACTGTACAAGAGCCTCGAGCTGAAAGTGTATCCTAGTAATAAAATTCAAAAACTTTGTAAAATAACAAACAATATATTTATATAACATTTAATATAAATACATTAATATCATAAATTATATATATTTTACCGGGAAACGTGCGAAGTGCTGTGTTACACAAACTAGTCACATAAAATGGAACTAATGAGAATTTAGGATAGAAAAGTATTTAGAATAGGTTTTAAGCGAATTTATAGGATGCCAAAATGTTAATAATTTAATGCTTATTAACGGTAGGTATTTCTAGTAATAATTTACACTGTATTATTAAATGTTAACAGCATTAAAAAACATATTTCGCTTCAGAAAGTTGGCAACGTCTTAAATAGTAAATATTCGACAGGAATATTTCATTGTTTTGATTAGTTTGTTATTATTACTGAATGACTTTATGACATATCTCCCTTTAGTGAACAATTAGGTACAAGCCTCTAAGTTCATAATTATAATCCTATAAATTCATATTTCATTAAAAAAACATTCACTAAGATTATAATGAACTTACGAGGGTTGTACCTATTGATGATTTTAATGATTATAATTCGGAAAAGTCTTATTTATTACGATCGCGAATAACATTTTAATCATCATTCAGATTGACACTGACCTGCAAATTGCAAAAATACGTAAGAATTTTCGAATTACGCGGGCTACGTAGTACATCCCCCGATTATTAATCAAAACAGTAAAATATTTGACAGCTATTGCACCGTTGCCACTCTTGTGTCATTTTTATTTTTAAAAGCACTTCGCACATTATCCAGGCATTTTGGTAAGCGAAATCCTGTCGCCATTTCGCTATTAATATATAATCCATAAATGTGATAGATTAGTGATATTTTCTGCTTTTTAGTAGGTAACTATAATTATTTCAAATATTATATTTATTAGATGATTGTTAAGCTATAGAATATTGTTTAAAAAAATTAAATTTGATGTTCGTTATTCATATAATTGATTATGGAGTTCTGAATCTTTTATATACATTTTCGATATCGATTAATTTGTCGTCATTTTGATTTTTTTTTGACTCCTGTAAATATTATTAAGCACACTTTAATATTTTTTATATTTTTAAACTTAGTCAAAGAATGTCATTTGAGACCGGGTTTTAATATATTTTTTCCAAAAATCCTAAAATAAAAAACATTGAAATAATTCTAATTCAATGTTTTTATGAAATTATTATATTTTTTTAAATCATTTAATATCTTGCACTCTGAAAAGGTCGAGAATTCCAATATTAATATAAGTAATGTTATGTCATTTTTGTAACTGTTAATTTCATTAATGTTATTTTTAAATGTGTTATTTAGTTATAACATATCTAGTCCTGCCCTGAATGTCTAAATCTTTAACTTAGATATAAGTTTATATTATAAAAATCTTACTGCGCTTGTTCTGATTTAACTTGGCCGAACTTGGCTCTAACTTTCACGCATTTATCATCAAACTTTCAAAAAAACTTGGCTAAATGTCAAAAATCTTGACAACATATCAAAATAAGCCAAAATATCAACCACTTGGCCAAAACTTTATCATCGTCATTGTACTTGTCAATTTTTAAGTATCTTGGCTTATTTGATGACAATATAAGAACTTGGCCAGTCAGCCAAGTGCGACGTCCAAGCTACGGAGACAATAATAAGCGCAGTATTGAACGTGTTGGACTATAATTTATTAAAAATGTGGGTATATGAACTAATATATAAGGCTTTTTATTTCTCATTTCCTTTAAAACCTAGTTAACACTTTCAATGGTATAGCCGTCATAACAATAAAGGCTCTCACCCACAGGCGCGTTAGTTATGTATGTTTATTATCAGCGCAGTGCTATTATTGACGACTGAAAGAGAGAAATCGGTGTGTAACTATTCATCTGATTTATTACGTTTATTAGTAAGGTGTCATTAATTAATTAATTTGTCAAATTACCCATATCATTACTAAAACACCCTGATACCGAGAATACATTGAACACCCCTTGTACGTTACGTTAATATTTCAGAAACGTGACGCTATATGGTGTCTGGTCTTGTTATATTTTCCGTTTGCATTGATGTCAGCTATCGATTTATAATGTGTTTCATGCGTGGCCGACATTTCGAAAAAAAAGAAAATCAAAATGGCGCGCCAGTAGGTAGGTATCCATTTAAAAATCTTCAATCCCCTTTTGCAGTTGCATAACATGGCTTATTTCGTGATTCTAGGCATAGTCGATCAAGTACGACATTATCCACCATAATGGTTACATGGATCAATTTTTAACCGACTTCTAAAAAAGAAGGAGGTTCTCAATTCGGATGTTTGTTTTTTTTTTATGTTTGTTCGCGTATAAATCCGTCCCTTGCCAACCGATTTGAAAAGTTCTTTTTTTTTGGAAAGGGTATACTTCCCAAATGGTCCCATGAAAATTTTATCGAAATCGGAAAAGCAGTTTTTGAAATATAAACAAAAATCTAAAAATTTAAAAGCAAACTCTCAAACTCTACAAACTCTCCCACTAAAAAGTGAAAAATAAAAACGTTTTCGTGTCAATAAACGAAAATGCAGAAACAACGACCCCGACTTCCGAAATTGAAGTTATTTATCACTTTGTAGTGTTTTTTTTGGAAGTCGGTTATTTTTTTTGTAAAAAAGTTTGTTAATAATGCGACACCGACCGCGCAGTGGCGCTCTCATCGTTTGTTTGGTTATTTCTTTTATTTTAGAATGAAAATGCAGAAAATAAGCATGTTACGTTGTGCTCCACAAGGTTATCCGTTATTATAATCGTCATTCGATTTACATATATATGTAATTCTTCAGCTCAAACGGAAACCGGGAAGTGGGTCAAAAGGAATTGAAGGTTTTTATAATATGGAGCCTGGAATGGCCGCCATGTAGGTAACATGGCGGCCACGCATGCGACCTATGATAAAGTTGATCATGTGACTCAATCAACTTTGAACGTTAATATCTCTCGGAAGCGTGACACTACGGGAGTCTCATTTTGTTTTGTTTGGATTGATGTCAGCTATCAATTTATGTAGATCCCATGAGTGGCGCGAGCCGCCATTTTCAAAATGGCGCGACAGTTGGTATTCCACGGATGTTCAAACCCCTTTAACTTGAAAGATTTGTTTAGACACCGGGATAGATGAAAAAACTAAACAGAAGCTTGTAATAATAGTCACATTTTATTAATACACCGTATCTCAAAAACTGAACGGCTTGATTTTACTGATTTTATTCGTATCTGGTTTTTCTTAACACTGTAACAATAATTATTCTAGTGGATTAAAAAAAAACATTTTAATAATTATGTTCTTTATTACTTAATTCTTATTTAAATAACATTTCAATATTGTGGATTAAATTATAATTTTACATAATACTAAATGCACAAAATTTCCCCAGCTAATCACTATAAAATTAGTTTTTTTTCATCTCTTAAATTACATTTAAATGGGCTGGCTCGGTGTGGCAGCTCGAAGAAGGCGAGCAGATGATAACTGCCTCATCATTCGCTGGGCTGGCTCGGTGTGGCTGCTCGAAGGGATTTCTCTAAACTTCTCAAGGAAGGCGTGATACTGCTTCCTAAGTCTTCAACGACACTTGATAGGTAAACTGCAAATAGAAAATTAATCATTAGGTACTGGAAAGGGACGCCAATGAAACGTTGGCGTGATGAATTATACTCCGACTTTTAATTACAATAGGTATTTACAATAAGGTGGAATCCAACAAATTAATTAAATAAAATATAAATAAATAATAAATTATAAATAATAAAAAAATTCAATTAAATAAAAATATAATTATTTTTTTTGCGTGACGTTAGTGTCATGCGTAGTTCGCATGTGGCGATGTAGATGGCGCCACAATCTACAGTCGGACAGGCCGATAGGTCAGGTTAAGCTACGCTTGCCGCGGTTGGTCTGTGGATGGGTGAACATCTTTACATACTGAGACCCCTCCGTGCCTCGGAAAGCACGTTAAGCCATTGGTCCCGGCTGTCATTCGTGGATCTTTGACAGTCGTTACGGGTAGTTAGAAAGTCTGACAACCAGTCTTAAAGCCCGAAAGTCTGATAACCAGTCTTACCAAAGGGTATCGTAACTAGGACATGGAGGTCAGATAGCCAGTCGCTCCATGTAAAATACTGGTATTCAACTGCATCCGGTTAGACTGGAAGCCGACCCCAACATAGTTGGGAAAAGGCTAGGCAGATGATGATGAGTTAAATCTTACCGATATCATTGAGACATCGCTTCGTGCCCAAAGCGTCCATGTTTCTTATATTCAGGATTTTCTCAGCATACACTTCACAAGTATGTGTGCATACCTGTAAATAATAATAAGCATAATATTCAACCTATAATGTTCCCACTGCTGGGACACAGGCCTCCTCTCTGAGAGAGGAACGCGGGCCCAGTGCGGGTTGGTAGATGTCACATGTTTTCGAATTTTTCGTTCTAGGACATGCCGGTTTCCTCACGATGTTTTCCTTCACCGTTTTGTTGAAATTAAATAAACAAAGTAAAGTGTCTGCCTGGGTTCGAATTCACGACCTACAACTCGTAAGACGAGGACGATACCACTACTCCCCTAATAAAAAATTATAAAAAACGTTATTTAATGAAATCAAAATCAAAATTCATTTATTCGACTACTTTCTTTCTTTTATTTCCTTTCTTTCTTTTCTTTCCTTTCCTTCTTTTCTTTTGAAGTCGTTTAAATGACTTCTGATTTTGATTTCATTAAATAACTTATTCAACTACTTTCTTTCTTTTATTTCCTTTCTTTCTTTTCTTTCCTTTCCTTCTTTTCTTTTGAAGTCGTTTAAATGACTTCTGATTTTGATGTCATTAAATAACTTATTCAACTACTTTCTTTTTATTTTATTTTCTTTCTTTCTTTTCTTTCTTTTCTTTCTTTATTTCTTTTCTGTCTTTTCTTTCTTTTCTTTCTTTTCTTTCTTTTCTTTCTTTTCTTTCTTTTCTTTCCTTTCTTTCTTTTTTTTCTTTTTTTTCTTTATTTTCTTTCTTTTCTTTCTTTTATTTATTTTCATTCCTTTCTTTCTTTAACAAGGTGAGATTGTGACTTACCTCAGACAAGAACTGTAGCGGCGCCTGTTTTTCTGACAAATGCATCTCCAGATGCTGTGGCAATGTCATGAGGTACTGCCCAATCTGTAAGAATAAAATAATTAATTATCATCATCATCAGCCTACAGCAGTTCACTGCTGGACATAGGCCTCTCCTGTAGCACGCCATTCAACTCGATTTTCAGCAACTCTCATCCAGCTGCTACCAGTCATCCCGCGAAGATCGTCGCTCCAGCTGGCCTGAGGGCGTCCCACCTTACGTTTACCGATTCGCGGTCTCCACTCAAGAACACGTCTACCCCAACGGTCATCGGTTCTACGGCTAATATGGCCGGCCCATTGCCACTTCAGCTTGCTTATTCTGTGAGCTATGTCGACAACTTTGGTTCTCTGTGGGATCACCTCGTTGCGGATAATCATGATAATTTATATGAAGGAGCGCAAGCCCTTGTTTTTTCGAAATGAATGAACCGATTTTAATGAAGCTTCGTACGCAGCAGGATATAAAGGTCTAAAAAGTAAGTTAGCCAGCAGACGTCCGCAAGTCCACCGCCCTGTGGAGCTGTTCCTGTCGCTGCGCGGGTGTGGGCAGCCTGCGCAGGCGCACGACGCGGCTGCTGCGGGTCGGGAGTGTACCTGCCTCCCCCTCACTCTCCCTCGCTTACCTCAGTAATATATTCTTGTGGAGACAAGGCGAAATCAGGCAGATCAGTCGATAACGCATCGTTGTTGTTCCAAACTGACAACTGTGGTATTTTCTCTGTAACAAAAAAAAATGTGTGTTAATCAATCATCATCACCTGCCTAGCCTTTTCCCAACTATGTTGGGGTCAGCTATGTTGGGTCCAGTCTAACCGGATGCAGCTGAATACCAGTATTTTACATGGAGCGACTGCCTATCTGAACTCCACAACCCCGTTACTGCGTAATACGAAACCCCTTGGTAAGACTGGTTGTCAGACTTTCGGGCTTCTGACGACCCGTAACGACTGACAAAGATCCACGAATGACAGCCGGGACCAACGGCTTAACGTGCTTTCTGAGGCACGGAGGGGTCTTGGTATGTAAAGCGGGTCGAAATGTCTTATTTAAAAAAAGATAACCGGAAATCTCTGTTTCTAAGGAAAATTTCAAAATCGGTCTAATTTGGCTGTAACACTATTTTTCAAAAATATTCTTAACTAACTTTTTTGACCTTTGTATCCTGCTTATGCGTATGAAGTTTCATTAAAATCGGTTCATTTATTTCCAAAAACAAGGGCTTGAAAGTTTGTATGAAATGCCGTACGTTGTAAACGTTCTTAAGATCTTTTTCATGACCTTACCTAGTTGAACATCGATAGGATTTCTCAATATAGCTCTGGCCAAGCTCCTGAGCTGTTCCTTAGTGCGTCTGAGGACAGCAGCGGAGGCCGGGGGCTCCGCCCTAAAGGCAGAGAGGCGCTGTCGCACGTCCGCTTCCAGTAGGAGGGTAGGCAGGTCGTGTAGGGGATCCGGGTCTTTAGATTCTAGAAGAAAATTTGAGATATTCATTAGTCTACTTAAGAGGAAGGAGAGGAGGTTAGGGGGGGAGGGTTTATTTAAAAAAATGTGGTTTTCTGTTTCGTGTAACTTGGTTAAGAATGTGGAATAGGGATTTAACATTTTGGTATGTTTTTTGATTCTTTGGTCTATCTTTGGTATCGTGTAAAAGGAATACACGATTCAATGAATTTTTCTCGATACAAAAAAATTGCAAAGTTATATCAATTTTTTTACTTTTCTCCGACATCACGGCGGCGGTTACGCCGTTTTTAAAGTAAAATTACCAACCCATCCATGGACCAACCGCGGCCAGTGTAGCTTAACCTGATCGAACGAACAATGCGGTTGTTACGACTTAGCCACGAGACACACTGACTTTTATAATTTTTTCAATTCAAAATTCCTCCTAAAAGATGAGCATTTTAAAGAGATGATATTTAGAACTGTGTTTTAAAATTAGGCTTCTGGACTGACCTTCCACATCCTTCAGCTCAGCCAAGGTCTTCAAAATGTTAGCCGCAGCCGTCTGCAGCATCAGCGACGCGGGGAAGCTGGTGGACAGGACGCCGGTGACCTGGCCGGCTGATGCTGAAGACAGGAACGTAGACTCTATGCGGCGACTGTGTGCTGATATTAAGTTCGATAAGGAAGACGTGAAGTTCTGGAAAAAAGAGCTTACAATGTGGTGTGAAATATGGTTATGGGGTAAAATTAAAGTTGACTAACTATCGGTCAACTATCGGCTAACAGTCTGTCAACTAACGCGCAACTATCTGGCAACTATAACCAAGCTTTGGGACAACTTTCGCCCAACGATTGGTCAACTGTCGACTAAGGGTGCATACACGCGAGCTACACGCGTCAAGGACAGAGGCAACTGCAACCATCGACGAGTGTTGACGCCCACCGTCGACGTGTCGCCGGCAGCCGCCGACACTCGTCGACGTATCTATGGTTTTTAGCCGACCCAACTATATAACCTAACTATGGATTATTTCAATCAAACCATTTACTTTTGAATTGTTAAAGAGTCAGTCCTTTACTCAGAAAGTTGAAGCTAGTTGCCCATTCCAAAACGTAGATCTCTATGGAGAAGAACGGGCAAGAAACTCCAAGGGCGCTCTTTTACCCAACTATGGGTCAATTGTCGTCAACTGTCAGCCAACTATCGCGCAACTTTTACACTCACCTCGACGGCCGGCATATAGAAGACGTACAGCGCGTCGCCCGCGATCTTCTTAGCCCTGCTGTGCGCGGCTGATAGCCAACCTTCACAGCGCTCCGACACAGTCAGGATAGCTCTCGACTGTTCTAGAATATCTTCCTGTAACAATTGGGAAATTAATTTTAAGGGGGATGCGCTAAGGCAGCCGGCGAAATTCAAAGGGGTTGAAGGTCTGTGGCATACCTACGGTCGAGTCATTCTGTTTTTTTTTTAAATGGCGGCCACGCATGATACCTATATAAATCGATAGCTGACATCAATGGCAACAGAGAACATGATGATACTAAGCCCCGTAAAGTGTATCGTTTCAGAGATATTAACGTTCAAAGTTGATCATGTGACATAACCGTGGACCCGACCCGTGGGATAACTACCTGTCCGATTTTTTTTTTTTATGGCAGTCGCTATCGTTTCAGAGATATTAACGTTCACAGTTGCAAAATTTTTCTTTCTTTGACACCCGTTATGACATACCTGATTTAGTTGTGGATCATTTAGATTATCAAGTAGCAGTTGTGTTTGTAACTCGGTGTATTTCGGTAACAGCTCTCTAAGCGGCGCGTACGCAGCCCGACCGAACTCTCTAACAGTCGCCGGCAGTACAGTTTCTGTAACAGATAAAAAGATCATAACATAACGGCTGTATTAGCCCAAATAATACAGGCGTTCCTGTCCTAATTCCTATTATTATAAAAGCGAAAATTTGTGAGGATGGATGGATGGATGGATGTTCGTTACTCTTTCACGCAAAACTACGTAACGGATTTGGATGAAATTTGGCACACAGAAAGTTTATAACCAGGACTAACGCGGGTGAAACCGCAGGGCGCTGCTAGTAAAGAAATAGTTTTAAAATCACTTGTTCACCTTTGTTCTGCCTAGGCGCATCGATGACACCTTGGATGCAAGTGATGAAATCATCTATATCAGTCCTCAAATCCGTCAGCAACAATATACCTTCCTCTGGAGACGAACACAGCTTCAGATTCGCTGAAACTACCTGAAAGGGGATTGAAGATTTTTATATGGAGGCTGGCATACTGTCGCGCCATTTTGTTTTTATTTCAAAATGGCGGCCACGCATGTAGCATAAACAATATGTAACATAATTAAGGCAAGACCTCATACACCTCAATTAGAGTATTGAGTTAAAAGTTTAATAAAATTACCAAAACTGGAATTCTTTAAAGCTATTTTTTTAAGAAAATCTTGTTGACTTTAGCATTACTTTATGCATTTAAAATTGATTCTTACGGCCTTGAAATAAGATTTAATTTCCTTTGACTCAATCGGCGCCCAGTATGACAAATTACGTAATTTTTTGAAAAAATACCTATGTTCAAAGTTACTGAAATCGATTCAGTAGTCAATTATGAACAAAATACTTTCAGGAATTGCGTTTAATGCAAACATAAAACATAAAATGCTAACATAAAACATAAATGCAAAAAACATAATGGGACCGAACGACGTAAAGCGTCACGTTTACCAGATATTAACGGTCAAAGTTGATCAAACTCTTGAAACAAGCTCTTGTTACTTAATTGTTTGATGACTTCAAAATCTGAGTGATCATTTCAAACATCCAAGCAACAAGATGTACGCAAGTTAAAAAAATATGAATGTCACGTGATCAACGTTAATATCTCGAAAACGTGACACTTTAGGGGTTTCGGTCTTTTAATATTTTTCTCTTTATATTGATATCAGCTATCGATTTATACAGGTTTCATGCGTGGACGCAATTTTGAAAAAAAAAAAAAAAAAAAATGGCGGACAGGTAGTTATGCCACGGAACTTCAAAGCACTTTTTCTGGGAGATCTAAGGAGCAATTCTCGTAATTTTAAGAACATTCACAGTCAGATCTCAATCTGCCAAAAATGCCTCTAAATTCCCTACATTTTGACAAGTTTTTGACATTTGTTTGTCGCCGAGATGAGACTGAGACTAGATTTTGAGCGTTTTAAATTACGAGAATTGGCCTTCAGTAGTCTTCATTATATTACCTTAGTCGGAGCTGGTTCCAAAGAGAGAAGCAAGTCTGTATATAGTCTTATCAATTCTGCTAGCGGAGTTTCCGATTTCAATACATTTGTCAACCAATCAACCTGCAACATTAACTCAACTTTATTTCTTTAAAGAGGTGCAGTGATCTGAAAAAGTTCTAAAGTAACTGCTAGGCAAATTAATCAAAGTCTCTTTTCTACATACATCTGTATAGCTTTCACAACCATTCAACAGGCTTTCAACAGTCGGTTAAGGCGATAGCGCTAGGGTAGCCAGCGTAATTCATTTTTTTACGTGTTTTTTTGCTGATCAGTATTAAGTTGTACGTTGATTAAAATATGATTCGCGACCGTAACAAATATGTATTTACAGAATTATAATCATTAAAGTCATCAACACAACTCTCTAAGACCAAGTACTGAATGAATGAATAACCGTTTCATGAAATCTTGACATTTTAAGATTAACAAGTTGTATTACTGATTCTAATGATTATAATTCTGTCGTTCGTTTTTAAGTGTACCCTGGATTAACACATAGGATACTTTATCCCGATCGACACTTATGCGGGTGAAACCGCGGGGCGCAGCTAGTATAATATAAAGAAAACACATTTTATACGACACTACAAATATTATTATTGGCGCTAGGAGGTACCAAAACGCCCGCCCTTTGGACGATTTTTAGCAGTATTCTACTGACCTGCCTCCCAGCTTCGCTCGCCAACAGCCTGGTAAGGGCAGACAGCGTGTGCGCATCAAATCGTCTCCACGCCGTCGCGAGCCGAGCGGCCGCCGCACGTCGCCAGCAGCGGCACACTGAGACCGCTCGGCCCATGCCACTGAACACTGCGACATACGTCGCGGTCCGCTCTACAGGGAAACATTTAAGAGATCCTCTAAAGACTTTTTTAAATTAATGAACCTCTAAAAAACTTTTTGAGCTTCTAATGATGTATACTTTTTTATTATACAGAGTCAAATTAAATTAGCTAGCAAACCTTCGCGAATGTGATGGGAACAGCTACCTAAACAAGATAACAAAACAAAAAATATTTTTTTTGTGGGGTCATCAACCGCTGTTAGTGTTATAGAGGTATGAGGAACAGGGTGTAAAATTCACTCATAAAAAAGGAGGATCCTCCGACCAGACGGGTGTCGTGTTAGGCGGGCAACTGCCCGACGATTGATGTCGGGACGTAGTATTATATGCTAGTTGCGCGGTAAACTTCGCTTGCGCGATGCAGGATTTTGCGTGACGTCAGTGAGAGTCGTAGTTCGCATGTGGCGTTGTAGATTCCGCCACAAACACGCTAAGAAGAAGAAGAGGTAAACTAAATATGAAAGGACGGTAGGATTCCTTACCGGGGTCCATTTGTGTAAGAGCTTCTATCAGAGGTGGACTTATAGCAGCTTCAAGTCTGTTGTAGAGGGTCTCAAGTTGCAAACGCTTATTTTCATAGTCAGGCGCATCACTGAGTACCTGCAAACTCAAACACAAAGCATTTATTTCAATTAAACCATTTACAGGCAGTGACTACGGCGAAGCAAAAAGGAGGGTTATGATTTCGACCGGTATGTATGTATGTATGTTCATCTGTTCCCTCATAACTTCTAAACTACTTGTCATAATTGGACAAATGAGGTGTCATTGGAAGCGTCTTGATCGTCAGCTGGTTATAGGCTATGTGACGTCACATTAAATTGATTATAGCGCCCTCTAGCGGACAGGTTAGAAACTATTTTTTTTTTTTTTAATCATGCTATGATGGGTATCTAATGAAAGGGCTTAATAAACAAATTTCAAAAATATAAATATTACTGAAATAAGCCCCAAAATAATTAAATAAAAAATATGTTAGTTAACTAAAACCCGATCACTGAGGGTGAAGTTTTTTTGTGGCAGGGTTTTAGATTTTAAACATATTTTTTATTTATTGTCAAGAAGTCGGTCAGTCAGAAAATATGAAGCTAATTGCCCATTCCAAAGCGTAGGTACCTATGGAGAAGAACGGACAAGAAACTCCATGGACACTGAACTGAACTGCAGAACATTAAATTAAACTCTCACTCAGTGCGACTTAATTCATCTGCCTACTTTTTCTCAACTATGTTGGGGTCGGCTTCCAGTCTAACCCGATGCAGCTGAATACCAGTATTTTACATGGAGCGACTGCCTATCTGAACTCCACAACCCAGTTACTGGGTAACACGATATCACTTGGTAAGACTGGTTGCAAGACTTTTGAGCTTTTGACGTCTCGTAAACACTAACAAAGATACATTATACATTCGTTTTTTTTTTTTCTATGTTCTCACCTCAAGACTGGCTGTCATAGCGAAGACTTGTTCAGCCAGTTCAGCTAACTTGTCTCCTTGTGTGGGTACCCCTGACTCCAGGATGTCTTCTAAGGAAGAGGCTAGAGCCGCCCATTTGTCAGCCTCGCGAAGTGCTGATGCTGCGTTCTGTGGAAAGTGCACTTTAGCTTTTATGGGCGCGTAGTATATACATTATCAGCCTATAATGTCCCCACTGCTGGGACACAGGTCTCCTCTCTGCGAGGAGTGAAACTTAATGAAACTTCATACGCATACGCAGGATACAGAGGTCTAAAAAGTTACTTAAGAACATTTTCGAAATTTCTTATTTATATAAAAAAATATAACTGGAAATCTCTGTTTCTATGGAAACTTTAAAAATCGGTCTAATTTGGCTGTAATACTGTTTTTCGAAAATGTTCTTCAGTAACTTTTTAGACTTTTGTATCCTGTTTTTCGAAAAACAAGGGCTTGAAAGTTTGTATGAAATGCCGTACGGCATAACCGCTCTTAAGGGAGATCAGGTTCAAGTTACATTTTTTTTTGTATTCAGATCTTTATATTTATTTGTATAGTATATACAATATAGTTCAAAATGCAATAACTGGGTCGAAAGCTTTGGCAAGCTTTTTTGACTAGAAGCACGATCACAAGTCCTACAAAAAGGGCTGTTTGTCTTGATATAGAAAGAGATTCTAACAATTAAGCATTTTTGAAAAAAAAAAAAAAAAAATTTTGTTAGGTTCAATTTGAAAAAAGAACAAAATGGCGGACAGCTTGGTATGCCACGGACCTTCATAGTCATTTGCTTGCGCGATGCAAGATTTTGCGTGAAGTCAGTGAGATAGCGTAGTTCGCATGTGGCGTTGTAGATGGCGCCACAGGTGTCAGCAGTATATTCCTTACCTCCAACCGACTCTTCAGCTGATCAATCTTCTGCAAGCTCTCTATAGAGTGTCCGGTCTGCTCCTCAACACTCTGCACCTTCTGTTCCAAAGACAATAACTTCTGCTGAAGCATAGCTCCTTCCAGTTGAAGAGATGACGCATCTTGCAGGATTCTGGGGACTGAACTCACTATCTGAAAAGGTGAATATATCTTAACCAGATGTTCTCAATAGGCTAAACTTCTGGAGGGAGGTGGGCTCCTTGGAATAGCCACTGTATCATGCTAAGATAGGAGCCCTTTGGCCTCGTATAGGACTTTTTTTTTTTTTGTGTTTTTCTTTTTATATAATGTTTATGAATGTGTTTCTGTTTAGATTAGCTTGTGGTCTTCCTGTGATGATGATGATGATGCGATCCGACCGATTTCGGCCAGGGCGATTACTTCAACTCTGCAGTAGCTGTCGTTCATGAGCTCGCATGTGGCTTATGTAGCCAATCTTCATTGAGAAAATCCTATCACATTGCGGGCACGTGAGCACACCATGCACCATCTTATAGTTAATTGCCGTATGTGATCTTCCTGTATGAGTCACAATAAATTAATTTTCTTACTTTCACTGATGGCTGCCACGGCCCACGCACAATGGTCCACTTGAAGGACTAGGTTCGGAAACCAAAACCTTCTAACATAGAACATACGACCATAGAAGGGGAATATTCATGGAATTCAAGAAAAAAAAAACACTAAAAACCGCGTGAAGAAAAAAAAAATTAAATGCTAAAAAAAGAAACAAGAAATACAGTGTTGGTAACCACAACATCACTTGAGAATGGTTACACCAACTTGTATTTTTTTATTTTTTTCTGGGTAAAGTAAAAAGTTTCTTTACCTTTAACAGACAATAAAAAAAAACCAAACCAACTTGGTTGGTGTGTAGGGACACAATTTTTTTGTTTATTCAAAATTTGACAGGACAACGTTTGTTGGGCCAACTAGTAATTTAAAAAAATCATACAAACCTGTGTAGTAGTCTCATCTAAAGAGTTGGTCAGCTGTTTCATGTACAATTGTAACCTTGACACCGTATTGGCCACAAATATCTGTAAAAAAAGGCATCTCTTGAAACATATACAACATTATTTTTAGTATATGCGAAACCTGAAACATGTGTCTAGTATTTTTATGTAAAGAATCTATGTACAAAATTTCAAAACTGTATCATGAGAAATCACAAAGTTATAAGCTTGTTATGTTACCTGGTTGTCTGTTCAAAAACATGCTCACCACGCGACGCGGCACGGGGTGACCATGTTTTGTGCTCCTCCAGCATCGTACGCTCATTGATAATAGTTTAGCAGTAGGTACCTAACTGTGCGGCGATTTTATTGTAATTAACTAGTGATTAAATATTTTTGGGACAAACTATGACATGGTGTAAAAATTATTGAAATCGATTCAGTTACTTATTCTGAACAAAATATATTCAGGTTTTGCATATACTTACTAAAAATAATGTTGTAGTTGCCTGGTCATCATTTGCCAAGCCTTTTCCCAACTATGTTGAGACCGGCTTCCGGCTAACCGGATGCAGCTGAATACGAATATAATACCCCATGGTAAGACTCGTTGTCAGACTGTCAAGCTTCTGACGACCCATAATAACTGTCAATGATCCAAAAATGACAGCCAGACCAACAGCTTAACATGCTTTCCGAGGCACAGACTCTTGGTATATATAAAGGTCACCCATCCACGAAGCGAACGCGGCAAGCTTAACCTGATCAATTGACCCGTGCGGCTGTTATTACTTAACCATGAGCCCCTTGAGCAGACTGCAGAGTACAATAAAATAAAGAACGTGGGAATTTCATGCATTTCAAAAAGACTTTTTTTTTTTGTCTTTATTGATTAATTGGGGTTTTTATCCCAATGGATACGCCTTATTCATACTACGATAAAATGCGTTAATCAGAGATTTATTATTATTAGTTTTACCAACCTCTTTTTCTTGATTGCCACTAGAGCTCCATGCTTTGTTTATCCATTGTTTAGGATCGAAATTATCCTCCCCGAATGTTTTCAAATCCTAAATACATTAAAACACATATTATTACTTAAATGATAAAAAAAAAATTATACAAAACAAAACATTTGTCGCCGTTATCATTTCGAGAAAGCATCATGTTTTGTATAGAATACAATTGCCAGCTGTTGTAAATAGATTATTATGTCAATAATTTACCATGCTTCTTTATTATAATTTTACAGAATAGCTTAGAATCTTAGTTATTTGGAGAAATTACAACAACATTCATTTGTGACGTGCCATTTAGCTGTCAATTTCAACTTTTTCATGTGACACTGACATAATCTAGCTAGGTTTTGTTTTGATAACAAATCTGCGTTTAGTTACACCAATTGACCGTTCACATTAGTTCCTTTCAATATCTCGTTTCTCTAAAATTCTTCTGTGAGAGAGTGGGCCCTCTCCACTGACCTCTGTTAAACAACTTGTAGTCAGTGGCTGTCTCTCATCATTATTTTCCCTCTGGTTTCTACTTTACCACCACCGCTACCGCCTCTGTCTGACTCTGCTTTTAACTAAAAGGTTACATGCTCGTGATTTTAACTGGCGACTGGCAAAATGGCAAATACTGGCAATTCATCGATAAACTGTCATTGTCAAATATTGAAAAAAAAAGTGCAGTGAAAAAGAAATGAAGCTACGATGCTAAAATAGATTATAATGATTTTAACCGATTTTATCAATGCTAGTACATATTTATTCTTACTACTAATATTTTATTGTTATGTGTAGAATGTAATAGCCGCAAAGAATTTATTATAATTCGTTATTTGAGGTTACGATTTCAAAAAAGGTAAATAACTTTACGGTTACACATTTTTCTTATTATTTTTCCATTTAACTAAATATTATCTGCGTTTGGGCGCTCCTTGCGGGGCTCCGCATCGCTGTCGGTGCGGTGAAGCTGTCAACTGCTTCTGACACCCATGGCCTATCCTACAGTAGGAGCGCAAGGTGGATAGCACGGCACGCCAGCTTTAATGACATCATCCGTCGTGCTCCTGTCACTGCCGGGGTGCCAGCTGTCTTAAAACCCAACGCCCTGGCATGCGACGATGGGAAGAGACCAGACAGAATGATCATAATGCCCTGGAAGATGGACAGACCTTTGGTGTGCAACATGTGTCGACACCCTTGCGTCACCCCATCTTCCTAGCATGGTGGGCTGTGTTGGGGCGGCTGCTGCTGCTGCAGAAAACCTCAAACAGCAAAAATATTCCAACCTGAATGGGATTTATATGTTCGAGGGCCACTAGGGCCATGGGGTCTGAGGGCTGGCCTATTTCTTGGCCAAAGAATTAGCATTGCTATACAACGTAGCAATGCTGCCAGCCTTTTGAGCATGTTTCCTATTGACAGCAATGCAGACAAAATTTTTGATGCCCTTTGTATATATTCCCTCCTTTTTATATATGTACTTGTACACACGGCTACACATCAAGTTATACATAACCAGTATAAGCAGACTTCTGATTGTATGAAAAACCTATACAATGCGAGGTCAGTTAAAACTGGAAATGTATAGCTTGATGTGTAGCCGTGTGTACATACTATTATTATTTTAAAACTTAGCTTTAAAATTATGTAAATACTAACTGACCCGGTAAACTTCGTACTGCCTCAGTTTCTTTGTTTTTTTTTTTAATGTTTTAATAGTTGTTCTTGCTATTTGCAGCAGAGAAAAATCCAACAAATCAAAGATCCTATAAATTGGTCCAGCTGTTCTTTAGCTATAAGGGCATTTTTTTTTTAAACTGCTACTATCTTTGAAAATAACTTACTGATATTGTTTTGGATATTTTAGCTAATTCTTGGTTTAGTCGAATGGTAAATTTTACAAACTTTGCTGAGTATGTGATTTTTTTAATTACATTATGGTGCTTATTTAAAATAATGTTTGTAAATAAATAGTAACTTAGATACGTTTTGGTCATGACCGTTACCATCTAAGAGGACAGTACGGCAAGACGTAAGATGCCGCATTTCTGGATTTAATTTTGTTACTTTGTTTTACATTTCTGTTAACAATTTAAGTAAAAAAAGAAAACTTTAGTCTTTTAGAACTATTTAATATTTACTCGACACTTCTATGTCATAAAAAATTTAGTTTTTTGCAACTTGTATGTATGGGACATCCCATAAGTGGGTTGGTAGGCATTTTGCCGAAAATGCCCATAAATGGGGTAACTAACCCGACTTTTTATTATGTGTACCAGATGGAAAAATCATCTGGTAAATAATGAATTGTAGTTTTAATAATAAAAAAAATTACCCTAAATATTATTGCATGCATTGATGGACAATTATCATTCTCTTGCCTCCATTCCAATTTATTTGTGGTCATCACAAAATCTTTTGCTTCCATACTTCTCTATTAAGCAATTGGCACACTGCTGCTTTTCATGAAGCGGTGTGCGGTAAACGGAGCCGAATTCCACGCGCGTGAGTGCGGTTTTATTGAATTTGTATATTATTTGCGCCCCGCTGCGTGATGCGGTGCAGTGTGGGTCTCCCCACATTTATCGACGCGGAATCGGCTTAAGCCGAGTGCGTATCACCACACTACTCGACAAACGGCTCGTTTCGCCGTCGGCCGGCGTCGCGACGCGTCGTCCGAGCCGAGCCGATGCGAATGGTATTAGTAACACCCTTATTACATAGACAAGGCTTTTTTGACCGGTGTTAGCCGATTCCGCGTCGATAAATGTGGGTCTCCACTTAGTCGTCATCATGGTACTCACTTTCTAGCTAAAGCATCTCTCACAGGTCTCACTTAGCGAGTGTGAAAGATAAAAATAAAGTTTATGTGGTTCATTCTATTGGGTATCTTATGGGCATTTTGTACAGTATATTTTTTTTGAGAGCACTGGTGGCCCATTGGTAGCGGCCCCGACTTAAGAGTTTTAGGTCGCGGAATCAAACCCAGCCAGGCAATAAATAATTTCATCACCACTGCTCTCAAAACGGTGAAGGAAAACATTGTGAGGAAACCGGCATGTCCTAGAACCTAAAATTCGAAGACATGTGACATCTACCAACCCGCACTGGGCCCGCGTGGTGGATTACGGCCCACTCCCTCTCACAGAGAGGCCTGTGTCCCAGTAGTGGGAACGTTAAACACTGTAAGCATGTATGCAACATTATTATTTTCTCACAAAATCTTCAATCCCCTTTCTCATATTTTCAGAAAAAATGAGGATAAGAACAATCAGTATAAGCAGTGATAGCGGTAATGAAGACAATGTTCCATTGAAGACATTAAAAAAGAATGGATGTTTGGAAGACATGAACCATTACGACAGCCTCTGCAAGCACAGTCTTCAACCATGTGAATTCTGCGATAGAATCTCCAATAATAGGTGAGCTGTTACATTATTACTCGACTACGCCAGAAGGAGGATTGTTTTTATTTATTCTACTATCTTCTGCTAGCGACTTCGTCCACATTCCACTTCGCATCGCATCGCCTGCCCGCGCTATTAGGGACCGTTCAAGTATTACGTAAACAGATTTTTTGCAATTATTAAACCCTCCCATCCCCCTCGTCAGCAAAAGTAAGCAAAGTTTTTACCCCCCCCCCCCCCCCCCCCCCATGCATACGTAAACATTGGTAATGGCATTTTTCAATGTGTTCCGGTTTCTTTATTGATTCATGAGCAGCAAGTTCAATCCAAAATCGACTGAATTTTGTAGAAAATCCGAAAAAGTAAAAAAGCAAATACTGCTGACGTAATCACCATCCAGACCCCTCCATCCCCCATGTCATCAAAAATAAGCAAAGCAAAAACCCCCCCGTCCCCCTGTAGTGCTTACGAAATACTTGAATAGCGTGGTTTTAAGTAGCCTATAGCCTGCCTCATGAGTTGGGCTATCAATGCAGAAATAATTTTTCAATTCCGACGGGTACTTCCATAGATTATCGCGTCCAAACGTTTACGCCTTAGCCGAGCGAAAACAAAATAAGTCAGAACGCGAAAATGAATTAATAGCGCGGACAGGCGATGCGAAGGAGTGAGTCAGGGGAACAAACGGGAAGTGTCACACGGACGAAGTCGCGGGCTGAAAAACCTATAGTCGGGACTTTTAATTAGCTGCAGTAAAATGACAGCTTATGTGTTTTATGTGTTACTTATATGAATGAAATTGGCGTATTTTTGTATTTTCGCGGCCATCAACCAAATCTTGTTTTTCTAGTACAGAATAGTGTAACAAACGAAAGTTATTTGACATGCATATCTCTAAACACAGTCCGAGGGGCCCGTGGTTAAATAATAACAGCCGCACAGGTCGATCGATCAGGTTAAGCTACGCTTGCCGCGGTTGGTCTGTGGATGGGTGACCATCTTTACATAAAGACACCCCTCCGTGCCGCGGAAAAGCACGTTAAGCCGTTGGTTCCGACTGTCATTCGCAGATCTTTGACAGTCGTTACGGGTCGTCAGAAGGCCGAAAGTCTGACCAAGAGGTATCGTATTACCCAGTAACTGGGTTGTGGAGGTCAGATAGGCAGTCGCTCCATGTAAAATACTGGTATCAGCTGTATCCTGTTAGACTGGAAGCTGACCCCAACATAGTTGGGAAAAGGCTAGGCAGATGATGATGATCTCTGTAAAAACACTCCGTAATGATTTATTAAGAAGTGTCATTTTACTGCAGCTAATTAAAAGTCGGAGTATAGTCATGAACTAATGAAAAATCTTCTGTTTTCCAGATACTCCAGCCTAATCCATAATGTTAGTCATATTATCATACCCTTGCTAAACCAGACAATCTATCAATGCCCCACCTGTTTACACAGCTTCACAAGTGAGAAAGACTTAAGAACGCATAGTGGGAAGAAGCATTCGGAGATAACGCTAGATTGGAAACCCCTAGTCAACGATTTTCACAGTACACCGCGCAAATCACAGAATTCAAGCCTTAATCATCAAAGTAATACGAATGTAAGTTATTTTTATCAGACACTCATCATCAGCACGCCTGGCATGACTACCATAGAGACGGGTTTTGTCGACGAAAAATCATAGACTAAAATAAGGACGGTAGTTGAGCAGAAAGGACTCAACCCACACTATGGTCAAAAATGAGTTATATGTATATGTCGCAGCCAACTGGTTAAATTAGCCGTTCAGTTAACCGCCTGGCCTTTGGAAGTAGTGCTCGCCTCGCTTCCTCCCTCGGCTCGCACGCGGTTGATCACAGTTCTAACCTAACCTAACCCACTTGGTCGGGGTGCAATGCCTTAATTACTGCGACCAATTTGGCTCGCGCGTAGTTGGTTACAGACTTACAACCTAAACTGTAATTGAATATCATTCAGGCCGTTAGTTGAACGGCCGCCGTTTAGTTGAAAGGCTAGGCGGTTAACTGAACGGCTAATTTAACCAGTTGGCTGCGACATATATACCAAAGAGGTCCCTACGGTTGATTCTTTCTCTCAGCAAAAAAGATCCGTGATATTACAATGATAAGGTTGATTTTTTAATGATGGGAACCAACCCTCATAACCCAATATCCAATACACATCTAAACTTAAAATCTCGATAACTCAAATTTTTTTATGGGTTGAGTCCTTTCTGCTAAACTATGTCCTGACAGATTGTAGACAGTTCACTGTTCTGACAGTTTGAGTAATTTATGTGGCCTACCCAAATGTCCTTCCTTTGGTATTGTTCGTCGAATCGTCGAGCTCCGTAAGTTTTGAATTGAACTGCGCGATTTCTGACAAATGCGTGCACTGACTGGACACGTCCTCTCAATCTTTGTGGTTCTTTCCTCAAAAGACCATCTCAGACATAGATCTACATGGTCTTCATGTAACCTGACCAAGATTATGTCTGGACTTTAAAAGAGACTGTGACCTCTGAGTTTGTTTCGGCCTTTCTTCTCAGAGTAGTCAGGTAGGAAACGCACACCTCATAAAAAAAAAAATATGGTTGACTTATAAAATTGTTTGTGCAAACCTACTTACAGAAAATAAAATCATCAATCAATTTTATCAGAAATCTGTCGTTTTGTCTATTCTTCCGTTGGCAAAACTTGTTCCCCGTTCTCCTATTTCTGTGGTGGTCATGCTACACGCGCAGCAGTATCAAAGCAGTGGTGGCCTATGCAGTGGCAACGACCGTGTCTTTAGAGTTGTAGGTCGTAGGTTCGAACCCCGACAGGCGCTTTACTTTGTGTAAATTATTTCATCACCCACTGTTTTCAAAACGGTGAAGGAAAACATCGTGAGGAAACCGGCATGTCCTAGAACGAATAATTCGTAAACATGTGACATCTACCAACTGAGCCCTCGTGGTAGATTACGACCCACTCCGACTCAAAAAGAGGAGGCCTGTGTCCCAGCAGTGGGAACATTATAGCGTAAACATCTGCCTAGCCTTTTCCCAACTATGTTGGAGTTTAATCGGATGCAGCTGAATACCAGTGTTTTACATGGAGCGACTGCATGTCTCACCTCCACACAACGTAACTCTGAATAAGAAGGATATACACTGTGTCCTTTGTACATAAGCCAGCACATACTACTACAATCTATCAAAATTCTGTAATAGATTTTCAACTTTATCGCTAAAGCATAAGGTTCAAAGCGGATTGGGAAAATTTGACAGTTTCGGGTAGTTTGATGTGCTGGCGTCTGTACACTAGGCATCTGTTGACAGCGTTTTAAATCGGCATTTTTTGAGAGTTTTTAGTGCTTATAAAAATAATGTATCATCAAAAAGGAAAACATAGGGACATACAAGTAGTTAATATTTATTATTTTGAAAAATCATTGCTTTATGGTCATAAATCAGACAGAAAACAGATGACAGCGTTTCTATGGAGAAAATACCACCCGCATTTCCTCTTAAGAGTAAACTAGTCGCGAGCTCGAACTCACTGGTGGTCATGGCTAAAAAGCATGCTGTCTCATCTAGCTTCGTGTCTGACAGAGCTAGTATCAGTGATGAGCAGTTAGACGCTAGTCTACACGCACAACGTCTATTTCTCACGCACAGAAACACCGTTCCGAACTGATAGGCGCGTAAAAAATTTCGAAAAGTGCTTAGGAAAATCGAGTTTTATGAAAAAACCACTGCGTATTCAATTATAAATAAAGTTTGTTGAACTCTTCGACAACTGAGCTTTGTTGGTACGGACTTGGTTTTGAAGATTTTACAGTTCTTTTATTACTTATTTTCACCCAGAGTTACGTTAAAAATAGCAAGAAAAACGAATCTTTGTTGGCTCATAACTTTTTAATGGCTTTTTATTTTACTATTGTGTTTCCGTACAGACACAATCAATAATAAGTCAAAACGATATCATGTTTAATTTTGGATGCATAATGTCAAACAGTGGAGTAATTACTCTCCCGAAATTTGTATGGAAAAAAAATCGACTAGTGACGCCTTAAGCAACGCTTGGCGAGGTCGGTCCGTGGATGAGTAACCATCTACTGATCTTTGACAGTCGTTACGGGCAGTCAGTTTCTCGAAAGTCTGACAACCAGTCTTACCAAGGGGTATCGTATTACTCATTAACTGGGTTGTGGAGGTTAGATAGGCAGTACCTCCATTTAAAATACTGGTATTCAGCTGCATCCGGTTAGACTGGAACTTGAATTTTTGATTTTTGATGTTAGCAACCCTTTGTTCAGAAAATGGTTAGTGGCAACCCTACACAACACTGACGACCGTGCCTACACACGGCGTAGAAATCGTTTGTTTTTCACGGCAAGAAAAACGTGTGTTTACAGAGGGTCTTCGCCTGACTTGCACGTTTTCAAATACTTATATTAATTTTCTTTCAGGAATCACAAACAAAAAAGAACGTACCAAATGTAATATCTATTGGAACAAAAAATAATGAAACAAACACTCGATGTATAAAAAGTCGTCTGGTTTTCGAAGATGATGACCTGATCTATGTGGGCTGCACGAGTGATCAGTTACTAAGTGATTTGACCACAGACTGCAAAGTTAATTTAGAAGTGTTTGACACACCCTGGATGAACGGCGAACCTGATGAGTTTAGCGGTAAAAGTATTCATTATGATGAACTAAAAAAGCCTGGTGTTTATCGATGCAAGAAGTGTGGCAAAGGGTTTCCTATGAGGTGAGGATTTTTATTGTTATCTTTGCATTTTGCCCGCGACTTCGTTCGCGGGAAAGGGGTTTGAACATCCGTTGGATACCTACCTGTCCGACATTTTGTTTTTTTTTAAATGCACCACGCATAACTGCTATATAAATCGATAGCTGACATCAATGCAGACAGAAAATATAACAAGACCAAACCCCGTAAAGTGTCACGTTTCAGAGATATTAACGTTCACAAGTCACGTGACATCCATATTTTGACGTGATAACGTGTCTTATAAATCGATGAACGCCGGCTGCACGCACGAAAAAGCATGACTCATTGTCACGTTACGCCTGAGCCGAGCGTGCAAGCGAGAGCGCGGAACAAGCAATAGAGAGGCACGATCGGCCTAAGCGTTCGGCTTGTGACGCATCTATCTCTTATGACGTCATCACGTAAAATTATCGTCCATAAACTGACTTTACAGACAACCAATTTTTTTTTACTTTCTTACATCTTGTTGCTTATTTTTCAAATTATCACTGAAATTTTAAAGTAATCAATTAGGGTTGTTTTGTATACTATTTGCGCGGTAAACTCTGCTTGCGCGATGCAGGATTTTTGCTAGATGCAAGTATGATGCGCACTTCGTATGTGGCCCTGTAGATGCCGCCTCATACCCATCCCAACCCACCGCGGCAAGAGCGTAATCTTCGATTGAACCATAAGGCTGTTATATTATTTAACAACAGCTCTAATAAAACTAACATTTTTGATAACAAAATCTTAATTTTACAGATACGACGCTATTGTCCACGAGTCTTCGCACATTAAATTCAAAAATAGTCAAGTCAGTTTATGCGTTATATGCAAGAAATATCTAATCGGCGGAAGAAATGACTTAAGACATCACTATTTAACGTTCCACAGAGGGAACATAGAGAAGAAGCATTTAACAGAAACGGAGTACTTCCATAAACTATTATTTGAAGACAACGTTGAAGATAGGAAGACTACTAACTCAAAAATTCTAAGTTTGTGCGACCTTTGTTTGTCATTTTGTAAAAATACGTCATCTATGAATTACGAATGTATAAAAACTGTTTCTGAAATAGGAAAAAGGTATGAATGTGAAAAATGCGGGCAGCTCTTCTTCGAAATTAATCTTGTGAAACGGTCATTGCAACGGAGAGCGTTATATGGAAGTCAAACGCACAAAAGAAGGAAAAAAACTAACGAGGAACGTTTAAAAACTATAGCTAATCGATTTAAAATGATGAGACACTGAGTTTTTGTTTTATTTATTGAAATCTCCATAAGAGCGTTTACGCCGAACGGCATTTCATACAAACATTCAAGCCCTTGTTTTTCGAAATGTATGAACCGATTTTAATGAAACTTCATACGCATAAGCAGGATAAAAAGGTCTAGAAAGTCCCGATGACTGGACCGATTTTGACGGAACTTTCACTGGCAGATAGCTGATATTATATGGAGTAACATATGCGACTTTTATTTCAAAAAAAATTAGCGTTCCGCCAAAAAAAAAAACTCATGGAATCCAGTTTATTTTTATGACAAGCATGCGAACGAAGTCGCGGTTACAGCTAGTAAATAAAAAAAATATTACATGTGAGGCGGGGAGGGGTAGCCTTTAACCTCACAACATATCACCAAGAGGGAGGGGGGGAGTATAAAGTGGCCTAAAATACTCAAGTGATCAATAAATGGCTGTTAAACAACTTTCAGCTAATGAGCTCACCCACGGCGTTGATTCGTCTGGAAAAAACATGAGACCGTGCTGTCAGAAAGGCCAAACCTCTTCATTAAATCATCAAACGGAAAATCAACGCCAGAAGCCGCGGCTTCCGTTTTTAAAAATTCCAAAAATAGCACGTATACTCTAATGGCGGCCAACACCAAAAACTTCTTCTAACGAATCTTTAAAACAACCAGTTTCCAGGATTGTTTCGGAACCATTTTCTTCAAGATGAATCTGGTACCTACTTCCAAAATGTGTTTAAGTATGTGTCCTGTTCAGAGGGAGAAAAGTTTTCTAGTTTATACGATGGTCCTAACTCTTGTTCAATGATTTTGAAGGAGCTGCTTGTGACCCATACTTTATGCGAGGATTACCCCTTACAAACTTCAGTAATGATAAAACTGCTGTTTCAAACTGCCAACATCATCAACGCCATCCATAAGTAATATCAGCTTTCCTGTGATGTAGAAATGTAGGAACATTTGTAACTCAAATAGTTTTGATTTACCACCAGAAAAATTCATTCGGGAAACAATTTAATTTGCTGCTCGAATCTCTATTAACACTTCACCTCTTCCTTTCTCTTATTTTCTTCTTTCTGTCGTTTATGGTATTCCTCGCAAAGTGCAGTTTGACACATAAACTTAAAAAAAAAACAAGGTATTGATGACTCTATGTCATACTAAATTTTTTTTCTCTGTGCTCTATGTTCATTTAATATTTTGAACATTCTCTCGTGCTCTGTTAAGTTTATTCTCACAATCCAAACTTTAGGATCGAGTTCCTGTGAGTAAGCAGAGTTTTCTTACCCATTCCCCCCTTCTCCTGTTATAAGCACAACGTTATCAAACCTTGTCTTTGACATCATCAAACTTATTGTGTTCCCGTGTTTTGGTGCGACTGACCCGTCTATCGATGTAAAACTGCTTTTCGTAATTATTATAAATAGCTGTGTCACCAATTTCGATAGTTTCGTTATTGATAAGTTTACTTAAAACATCATGACCAATAACACAGATTCATCATCTCCGATTATATCTAAGCTAACGTCTTCACCTTGAACTTTTATTTCAGAAGTCGCTAAGAATTTCTTCTGCGATTCAACACTCAAGTCAGTGAAAACAGGCATACCTACCACGATCTCTTAACGCGATCCACTTTAGGACCTAAACTGAACTGTTCTGCTAATTCGTACCATGACGTCAGTTTAACGATTCAATTTAGGCCGTGCCATCTGGATACCTAACACGAGCTCCTTTCAACGATCCAAATGCCGCTGAGTGTATTGGACGTCATGGTACGACTGTGAACGATGCAGTTTAAGAACCTAAACTGAAATGTCTTGCTTTTGAATCGTTTTTAAATAGATCATGGTAGGCCTCCAGTTCTTTCATCGTTCAAAAACAAAGTTCAATACAGTGCTTGCTTGTGAGAAATATTCAGTCATAATGTCAACTGAAATCTTGTTTGTTAATGATTATTATTTGCTTGCCTTCAACAGCTTTCGCGATATTTTCCAGCATTTTACCAGAATTTTTTGAATGTTTATAATTTTGCCATACAATAATATGTATCTTTTCCTCAGTTGTGTTCGTCAATTCTTTACATAAAGTTGTGGTTCTTCATGGGAAGTTTGAAAATGTTCTCCAAGTCTAAAACAACATGGTCCTTATTTCCTAGATATTGTTCCACCTTAGCAACTGTTAACTCACAACTCTCTGTAGCAATAATAGTTCCTCTAATCTGGCCATGCGACTCGAATGTCCGCCATCCGCCGACGCCCGGTGCGCCTGCTGCGGGCCGGGAGACTAGACGAGATCTCCCTCTCCCTTTCCGCAGCCTCCTTCTGCGAGACGACTGTTTCGCAGATGCTAATATAGTCTAACCAAACCCAACCAGGTAACCGTTATTGTTATTTAAATCGAAATTCGATTATTATTATTATTATTTATTGAATTAAAGCCAACACGGACCAATTATAAAATAAACTAAAACAAATACAATTTCAATGCAAAAATATAAATAAAAAAATATAAACTTGTGTAAAACGCCTGATAGAAAATGTTTAGCAATTAATCGTTTTTTGACGTGTAACGAGCTTTGTGCTAGAATAATTAGTGTTTTTGTTTTAGAATGTTTAAAAAACTACGGGTCTAAATTAAAAAAGAGGATCTAGGTCAGATACGCTTAAAAATGCGCCATTAAAACCAGAAATCGCGAAAAAAAATCTGGTGTTCTCTGGTGTTCAGGTGGTGGTGTGTTGTGTTGGTGTGTTTGTGTTGTTCTGGTGTTTATGTAGTCAAAATGTAGGTAGAGAACAGCAGATTTTTTTTTCCGCAATTTCTGGTTTGATCCCATAGTAAAAGTTGTTCATAATGATGAGTACAATGTCCTCTTAAAAGCTTAAGAGGTTGTTGGTGTTTTTCCAATTAGTACCTACGTAAAAAAATTAAATAAAGTTTTATCTGTAGTAGACTATAATATGTATATTTACGCTGATTTGAAACTACAACATATATTTTTATCCGATCAATATATACCTAGAATATTTATTTGTTTAAGGTTAAATCAAAATTGGTCAATTTCGAATATCTAAATTAAAACGATGTTTCATTGCGTTTTAATCACTTCACTAGTAGAGATATAGTGTGGCAACATTTTTTTACGAAATGACAGTAAGAAGAACAGAACATATTAAATACCCCAACTAATTAGAAGTCGGACTATAGTGGATAAGGTTATTATTCTCTATGATCAGATCTCTTATTATACACACATTGGTTGAATACGCTATTCCCACTGACCTGAATTAAACAAGTAAGTACTGTTTATTAGAGGTCAGTTTTCCTCTATGACGCTATTAAAACTTGTGTCACACACAAAAAGGATTCTGTATCTTTTTAACAACAATTTCTTGAATTTAATGAGTGCTCTCTACTAATCTTAGACGACGTTGGAGGACAGGTAAGTAATAATAACATTTACATTAACGTAATAATGATGTGGTCGTCCTATCCTAAGCGATAAATTCACATTATCAGTAGTAGGTAAACACCGCACCACGCCACGGTTACCGTGACCACGCCTCGCCTGAATTCCCCGTTCGGTTACGTCGAGAGTTCTATTAATAAACATCTGAATAAACAAGATAATAGTATCTTTATTAGAGATTGAAATATTGTCATAATTTAAAAGCTAACAGTCCTAAAATAATAATATGTACAAGTATATTAAAGGGGAGGGGAAATAATCAAAGGGCATAAAAAAATTCGACGAGTCGACTAACCGCTTGGCGATGTCTCGAAATACTAAGTGGGCACTCGGGCCCCATGGTCCTAGTGTTTCAACCCTAAACGGTTCAAACATAATTATAAGTTCCAAAGAGATTCGAGTATTTGCGCCGTTTGAGGTTTTATATAATATTTTTAATTGTTTTAGAAAATAGTTCAATGTAACATAAACCTACAAATAATGATTGTTAAAAGGCTGTTATAATCGTTCAAATCCAGCTCATTTTGCTAGTTCGCTATTTCACGACGCCGAATTCCCCACGAACCTATTTTCAGTAAGGCAGTTAGATCGTAGCTATCTAGAGTTTTGAATATGCACGAAATAGTAGGTTTAATGTCACTATCTGACTCAGTAGCTTTAGGTTATGGAAGTCCTTTCAAGAGACCAACTCCTGCATACCTACCACGAGCTCTTAACGCGATCCACTTTAGGACCTAAACTGAATTGTTCTTCTAATTCGTACCAAGACGTCAGTTTAACGATTCAATTTAGGCCGTGCTATCTGACAGCGATTATCCCAAACTGAGTCGCAAGTTTTGGTTTCATTCATTTCATTTTGTACTGTATTTGGTACCATGACGTCTTTAAAGCAGCTCAACTGAAACGCTAACTGTCAAAATAAGCGATTCAATAAAAGTTACTATTTCTCTAACATAAACTGAAACATTTGGTGAATTATTGACGAAAATAAAGTTTTTTAGTGGAATTTTACAAAAAACCAATGTAAGTGTACTTTAATCTTTTAAAGTGTAAAATACCTATTTTACATGCCTTAAACCGCATTTGTTTTTGTTTAACAGATGTCCTTTTTCGACTAGAATGCAACAAAAAAAGCACTTGCAAATTATTGTCATAATCTCGAGGCAAGTTGTACATTAATTCACTTTCTTAATAGATTTATCTAGACTTCTCGAAAGAATTATTTAGTTTCAGTACATATACAAATTATACAATGTTTAATACTTTCGACATTCCTTGAAATCAAAACTACACTCTGGTACGTTCGAAACAGAAACATTGTTAGGTTAGGTTAGTAGTAGGTTTTTGGTAGGTCGAAATAAAAATATTGTTTTCGTATAATAAATAGCAAAAGGTAAATAAATATCTACTTTGACTAAGAATTATTTTAACAATAGTTACCGTATTAATCGTTGAGTGTCTGTTTTACTATAAAGTAATGATATTGAGTTATGAACAAATAAAATGTTACTTGCTTCTGAACGTGTCTAACACTAAAATGTGCGCGAAACAAACTTTTTTGATAATAATAGCGTTGTCTCTTTTTCACCAGAAACGTTTCAAACGCGGTTCAGCAACGAATTGCGATCTTTCATTCACTTTCAACGATCCAAATGCCGCTGAGCGTATTGGACGTCATGGTACGACTGTGAGCGATGCAGTTTAAGAACCTAAACTGAAATGTCTTGCTTTTGAATCGTTTTTAAATAGTTCATGGTAGACCTCCTGAAGTCTAAAAGTCTACATAGACACACTTTTCTCGAATTCGAAATCTTGGCAAGCAGTATCAGCTCGCGGTATTCTATAAACTTTTGTAATTCAGTAAATTTATACACGAATTTTTATTATTATTTTGTTACTGACATGAAAATTGCAAAAAATAAATTTCGCGAGGTAACTTAGCGCATACCCCTTAACCAATTAAGCAAAAAATACGAAATAAACTTATATTTTGCAGATCACTAATCACCAGCAGAAGACATGCAACTTGATCCAGTTCATTCCCACAAGGAGGCTCGAAAGCTAGTTCTGACGGGCGATTCGATATACTTGCTAAACGACCAATAGGAGGAAAAATCGGTGACTTTAATTCTTGAATTACTTTGACATCGTGTGTTGCGTCCTAGGGACGAAACAGAAACAATTAACATCAAACCATGGACAGTGGAACCTATAAAAGGCGTGCAGGCACGTCGGGCATTCAGGGGCAACTGTATGAGACTAAATTAATTAGTCTAATATATTTTAGAATGATACATGACGACAGGGTTGATCAGTTTTGTTTGGCCACCAATAGAGATGACGTAGGTGCCTTCGATGACATTTGTTTTAAAGCAAAATTTAAGGGGTTTGGGAAACCAGTCACTGTTTTTATTCAAGCCAAGCACAGGGAAAACGACAAACTTTTAACGTTTATTAGTGAAACTGATTTGGCCAAATATTTTCATAGTTACTTAGAAATTAGGCGCACTTTTGAACCGAGCAGTAAAGACTTGATTTTTGGAGGAAATATTGATGAAACTGAAAGCTTTTTCGTTATGTATACTACTACAAAGGACGATCCTGATAACAAAATATATAAAGGTGGTTTTGCTGACTATTTGAACGAACTCATAGGTACAGGAGGTAGTTGCACACAGCCATCTTATACAGATGGAGGCTTGGACTTCTTATGTAAAATAGTAATGAAAGAACAAATCATAAAACTAGCTGAACAGTTAGCGAAGTTCATTTGTGATGACTCTGATAGCGTTATGTCGATGAATCATGATCTGATGCTGCGCTATCATGTTATTCTAGCACACAACGTTTTACATGTTTCTGAAATCCAACCTGAAGGATATCGGATTGCCAGCTTCAGACAAAACTTCTTTACATCCAACGAAGAATTCCTTGTGCTGTTCAAAAACATATTGTGCTTAGAGGTTCTGAAAAAGCGAAAGTCGGAAGAGACTGATATACAGAGTTTCTTATTGAAGCTCTTTAGCGAACCCTCTGATGTAACGACACTAAGTAAACTAATAGGAAGTGTCCTTACTTATGAAAACAGCAAGCTTGAATTTGTAAGCAAATCGACGACAGCTGATCTAAAGCGACAGCTGGACAAAACAAATGTCTCACAATCGACTGTCTATGAAGCAGCAGAACTGGCTGCTAAAGAGTATTTACTATCTCTGAAGCTGAAAGTCCCAACTTCCTTTGGCAACAAAGATTTAACAATAAGAGGCAAACATGAGAAAATTGAAAAGAGATTACACTACTTAACATCAAAACTCATAGAAATATTAGAAAAGTCGAAACCCAATAACATCGTCATTATGGATGAGTCTCTGGGAGATGGATTTCTTCAGTTAAATGGAGGCATAGCTTCTGCTGTAGGCAACGTACTAGTATTCGATGAATGTTCTAAACTTTTAAAGTTTACAGACAACTGTGAATCACTAGGCAATCTTGCCAGAAGATGGTATGAATCATTGAAGAGTAAAATCGATAATTTGCACGAGTATAAATTGGATGTGAAAGTCAAAAACTTTCCAAAACTGTCATTCGAACGAGGAGAATACGACGTGAGTTTGGTGAAAGATTTCTATGACAAATTACTGTTTTACACTAACCAAGCTGATCAGAATGGCGTAGAGGATATTTTGAGAAGAGAAATAGAAGATTACCCGTGCAGTGACGTAAACAACTTTAGAGTTCGATCTGACGTGATATTTCTAAAATATCATGATGAAATACAGAAACTGTGGATGACTAAAGTGGGATCATATCTTACAAAGAAAAGCAAAATATATGAGAAAGCAGTATTGAATGCCATGAGTGAGACATTAATGGGTGTTTTAAACATAATGCATAAGATTAAGTATAAAGACTATACATTTAATGAAAACGCTTTAAAACCATTCGAGTTGCATGGCCAGATTTTAGGAACTGTTATTGCTACGGAAAGCTGTGAGTTGACAGTTGCTAAGGTGGCACAATATCTCGGAAATAAAGACCGTGTTGTATTAGACTTGGAGTTCATTTTCAAACTGCCCTTGAAGAATCACAACACTTTATGTAAAGAATTGATGAACACAACTAAGGAAAAGATACTTATTGTAGTTTACAATAAATTAAAAATTTCTAAAAATTCTGGTAAAATGCTGGAAAATATCGCGAAAGCTGTTGAAGGCAAGCAAACAATAATCATTACAAATAAGATTTCAGTTGATATTATGACTGAATATTTCTCACAAGCAAGTACCTACTGTATTAAATGATGAAAGAACTGTTTTCACTGACTTGAGTGTTGAATCGCAGAAGAAATTCTTAGCGACTTCTAAAATAAAAGTTCAAGGTGAAGACGTTAGCTTAGATATAATCGAACATGATGTGTCTGTGCGACTTATTGATGATGATGTTTTTAGTAAAATTATTAATAACGAAACTATCGAAATTGGTGATATGGCTATTTATAATATTCACAAAGCACAGTTTTACATTGACAGACGGGTCAGTCGCACCAAAACCCAGGAACACGACATATTTGATGATGTCAAAGACAAAGTTTTAAAAACGTTTTACGATTTACAAGATAACGTTGTGCTTATAACAGGAGAACGGGGAATGGGCAAGTCAACTCTTCTAACTCATTTGTCACTTAAGACAAAAAATATCGATCCTACAGTTTGGATTGTGAGAATAAATCTACCGGAGCACGAGAGAATGGTCAGGATATTCAATGGAGAGACAGTAATTAGCAATGATTCGGATAATATAAAGTTTCTGTGTCAAGTTGCACTCGGCGAGGAATATTCTAAGCGAAAGGAAGAAGAAAAAGCAAGAAAAGAAACGGGTGAAGTATCAATAGGGTTGACAGATTCATTTAATTTTATGTCCATTATAAAATGTGATAAATCAGAACTATTTACGTTGCGAATGTTCCTACATTACTATTACAACACAGGAAAACTGATATTTATATTTGATGGCTTGGATAAAATGAACATTTCATCAATGCAGTCGGAAATAGCATGGACGTCATTATTGAGGTTAGTCAGGAGCATTCCTAGCACACACAAAGTATGGATCACAATCAGATCCTTGAACACCATTCAACAAGCGTTCGGACCATCGTATAAACTAGAAAACTTCTCTCTCTCTGAACAGGACAAATACTTAAACACAAGTTAAGAATTATTCTTTTATGGAAACTGATGATTTTGCATTTTTTAAGGAATATTACTTGGCACCACACCACAGAGAAAACAAACACTTAAGAGGATACGCGTTGTATTTGAAATTTTTAAAAATGGAGTTAACAACTGTTGGCATTGATTTTCCATTTGATAAATATTATAATGATTTTCTGACTAGCTTTGGCCTTTCTGATAGCACACTCTCATGTTTTCCTGAAGACACAACACCGCGGCATCTGAAAATAGTAGCTAAAGATTTCTCACAGCTCTACTTGTGTAGTACCCCATGTTGATAATTCGTGAAATGTAAGGCTATCCCTTTTCCCCCTTCCCACCTCACGTGTATTTTTTTTTATCTACACCCATGCTATAAATCCTCTATAAAAGTTTCTGAAACAGTTAGCTTATTGCACTCTTTATTTTTTCTTTTTCCTCCTTACAAACCTTAAGTACCTATCCTCAATTTGTAGTTTTAATATCCTTCGTCACAAAGATTTGTCAAGTGAATCATCTGTCTTGTTACTTTTTTATTTTTTTATATATAATTCATGTATTTCGGATTTTTTATAACAAAATTAAACGTGTTTTACTAGCGAAGTGTTAAGTTTCATTTTATTTCGCTACAAATGGCAGCACGTTTCCGTATGACATCGATGCGGACGAGTACTTCGACGCCTAGGTGTCCTTTGTTTTTGTATATATTTGTAGAATAATTAGTTTTCTAACATATATATGATTGCCGTATCCAGATCCAGATATATAGTTGGCTGAATACAAAGTAATGGACAGAACAGATGACCCACACGAAACGAAGTAAGATATTGATATTATTTCTCCTCTACCGATCATTTTTTCTACTGACAGTTCATTCTGATTATTCACGTAGGTATATATATGTCGCAGCCAACTGGTTAAATTAGCCGTTCAGTTAACTGCCTGGCCTTTAGAAGTAGTGCTCGCCTCGCTTCCTCCCTCGGCTCGCACGCGGTTGATCACAGTTCTAACCTAACCTAACCCACTTGGTCGGGGTGCAATGCCTTAATTACTGCGACCAATTCGGCTCGCGCGTGATTGGTTACAGACTTACAACCTAAACTGTAATTGAATATCATTCAGGCCGTTAGTTGAACGGCCGCCGTTTAGTTGAAAGGCTAGGCGGTTAACTGAACGGCTAATTTAACCAGTTGGCTGCGACATATATATATAGAATATAAAGATAATAAAATACTGGCTTCTGCCCGCGACTTCGTCCTTGTGAAATTTCACCCTCCCCCATTCACCCTCTTAGGGGTGGAATTTCGAAAAAAACTTTTCTTAGTGAATTCACAAAGAACACACCCTCCAAATTTCATATCTCTAGGGCCAGCGGTTTAGTCTGTGCGTTGATATATCAGTCCTTCAGGACTAGATAGATAGATGTTGCACCTGCTTTGTTTTGTCTCTGAGAAAATGCCCTTTGTATTTTTTTTTACTTGTACATAATAAGGTAATAAATAAATAGTAGCGGTATCTACAACGCCACATACGAACTACGCGTCATACTGAAGTCACGCAAAATCCTGCATCTCGCAAGTAGAGTTTACCGCGCAACTAGCATAGATACAACGGCCCGACATGAATCATCGGGCAGTTGCCTACCAGACACAACTCCCATAGGTCGGAGAACCCTCCGTATTATAGAGTATGAGTGAACTTTACAACCTGTTCCCAAAAAAAAAAAAATTTTATAGAGATCTAAGTAGGTATTTTTAATTTTTCCGAAAAATCTACTTGTTTTGTTAAAATTTATTTTCCTTGCAATGTAAATGTTCCTTATCTTAACGCTATTATAGTCATAGCTTTAAAATTACCCCAATGTGTTACATATCGTTAGATCTTACATGAAATTACCCGTCTGATGAGGTATCTATGTTGCCTGTCTCTATTACTACTGAAAGGTTGTTTCAGGTCAAAGGTGAAAAAGGTACTAATAAATCGCAAAAACTATCTGAAAACTGGTCGTCCGATTTGCACCCCGTAAACGGCAACTTTAATCTATTCGGTTGGTTCTAACGATATACATCATTTTAAATTTCTAAATTCTAGGTTTTCAGGGCATGAAGCGCCTCTGAAGGTCTTATTGGAAGACTATACTATTTCTAATATACAACAATAGTTTTACCACATAATTATGAGCTTAATTAAGTAGGCGTATTCTATGAAATCTAAACTATGTAAGTTAGCCCCAGGGCTCGATCTAGGGTGCCTGGAAGCCCTAAAAACTATATACCTACAGCAGAGGTTCACAGGTAGTACAACCACTGTTGGTCAATAAGAGGTGTCGTAAACTTTTATTACGCACTTACTTATCTATGACTCTATTATAAAAGACTAATCTATTTATTTACGAGGCATCGTCATGAAGAGGCTCTAAATTTTAAACAAACCTTATTATTGATACCGCGTTATTAGCGACCACAAATGTGACTTTAAATTAATCAAAAACTAATCTATAACAACTGACGAGCCTTCGTCTCGAAAACAATAGTATAATAGCTCTTATTCTAACTTAAAATACGTGACTCTAGTGACTCTAAGTTATTATCAATGCCCTAATCGCTTTAGATTTTGAACGAAAATTAGGTTTTGTTTTTTATTTACGTAAGTAATGTAAACAAATATAAAAAATAAACATTTATTGAAAAAAATCAAATTCATTTAAAGTTACGAAACAAGCTTTGTAATGTTGCCTGTTTTGTCCCCTTGACGAAACAATAAACAGTAAAGTATCGCTCCTTAGATTTTTTTTGTGTAGGAGTCGTGTATAAGTGGCGAGACCACCCGCGGCGCGTAGAAAATAAGTGTTCGGGAACAGTCTAGAGCGCGTCACGGAAAAACCCGGGCGTGGGAATGGATATCCTCGTATACATGTGGTATAATTTATTGCATATGGGTCAGTTCACACCGCGACGCGACGCGGCGCACAGTTTTCAAGATAGCAATACATTTATAAACCTTATCTACTACACGAAAAGGCACACAATTCAATGTCGTAGTAGACACCACCTCACTGAATTGTGTACTTTTTTGAGTAGTAGATAAGGTCTATAATTGCTATCTTAAAAACTGCACGCCACGCCATGTGAACTGACCCTTATATGTGGTTTCCATACCTACTGTAAGTATAATAAATTCCGATCGGAGCTAATAACGTGGCAATACCACAGTTGAACAATGGATCGAAAACTGTGACATACTCTGTTGGTCAATGAATCATAATCTAATCTATACACATTGGTTGAATACGCTATTAAAACTTGTGCCACACACAAAGGATTATTTTTTTATTTTAACAGCAATATCTTGAATTATTGAGTGATCTCTCCTAATCTTAGAAGACAATTGGACAATAGGTAAGCCCAAGTTTCATCAACAAAATAATTATGTGGTCGTCCTAAGCGATAAATTCAGCACATGATCAGTAGTAAACAAAATATCGCCACGCTTGTATTCCCCGTTCAGTTACGTCAGAGCTCTATTAATAAGCTTCTGATAACAATGTAACATGAACCTACACATGATGATTGATAAAAGGCTGTTATAATCGTTCAGATCCAGCTCATTTTGCTAGTTCTCTAGTTTACGACGGCGACGCGGACGCTACGGACCTATTTTCAGAGTTTTGAATACTGAATAATAGAGGAAATATAATATAATAGGAATATAATATTATTTCTGGTTAATGACCATAAAGTACTTAATGTTTTTTTTTTTTACAGAATAATAAATATTAACTACTTGTATGTCCCAATGTTTTTCTTTATGATGATATATTATTTTTATAAGCACTAGCACCCTAAAAAAATTCCGATTTAAACCGCTGTCAACGGAGGCCTAGTGCACAAATTTGACAACTGTTAATGAAAAAAGAAAAACATAGGCATACAACTAAACATACATAGACTTATAAAAAAAGATGGACTCCGCGCCACGCATAGCGAAAGTGAAGAACCGTACCGATCTATGTGTGCGTGATTGACGATTGACGCTGTCGTGTCACGTAATGGCGGCCGGTCGGCATACTATGATGTAAGTGTGAGCGTGAGGCGTGTTTGTAGAAACGGTCGCATACTTACTGTGCTTCACTTTCGATATGCGTGGCGCGGAGTCCATCTTTAAGTCTATGCATATATTCTTCTTATTCAGTTTATGAAATATCTTGTAAATTGGTCCAATATTGGAGGAGGAAATAGGCGAGAGCCAAACCTCGAATTATGACTTTTTACATAAGCTTTTTCAATAGTCTCTGCGACCGCATTCCCTCTTAATGCCACTATCTGTCTCAGTAGCTTTAGTATATACCCTGTGCGCGATAAGTTGGGACCTGAGCGCGTTGACGTCACAGTGGTGTGTTTGTACCGCCCAGTACAATCCGGGAGCGATCGGGGAAGTGCGGGGGAAGCGGGCGGGGAGTCGCATTCCTAGAAGGTCCCAAGTTCCCAATCGCGTACGGGTTTACTACCCGTACGCGATTGGGAACTTGGGACCTTGCTTGCTTGGGATTGTAAAAACCTTTAGGAAATTTAAATTTCGCGAGGTAACAGCGCATACAGCATACCCCTTAACCAATAAAGACACGTAACAAAAAATACAAAATAAACTTTGATTTGCAGATCACTAATCATCAGCAAAAGACACGCAACTTGAATCACAAGGAGGATCGAAGGCGAGTTTTGACGCGCCATGGTGAAAGTCTGATAAATTAATAAAGAAGAATTCATAGAACTAAAGTTGTTCATGATGTTAGTGATATTGTCCTGAGAGGTTGGTAATGTTTTATTTATTTATTTTTACATAGGTTTTGTATATTTATTTATTATTATTTTTGTCTTTTCGTATGCTACACCGGTTGACGTCTTCACGTGGATGCCGACTGTCCCTGAAAACCAGCGCTGGGGCTCTGTCATAGGGTCTTAGCATTATGCTGAGCGATGGCCATTTTGCGTAGATGTGACGCATATTTTCCCTCTACTTGTAAATTTTTTGTGTTGTGTTCTCTCTCTGCGTCATGTTTACCGCAATTGAGATTTCTATGTCAAAGTCAAAGACAAGGCATTTATTTCAAATAGGCACATAAAGGGCACTTTTGAACGTCAAAAATTATTATGAAAGAATTATTTCATTTCTCTAAATTTTTACTTGTAATTGGCCTAAACCTTATTAAATTTTTTTGTAAAAGCATGTAGGAGCAAAATGTTATTGTTTGTCCACTGTGATCAGATGGCAACTTATTTACAATTTGTTTGTGTAAATAATCACAGTTACAGAAAACATTGTCTATACAAGTTGCAGAGGAAGCTGTCACTCGGGTCGGTTCAATAAAAACATTTGACAAATCATATGACCTAAAAAGACTTAATAATCTGATAGTATTAGAGTTATTTTCTAGTAAATTAATATTAAAATCACCACAAATTATTATTGACTTACTACTAGCAGAAAGTTTCTTTAGCACATCTTCCATTACAGAATCAAACACAGCTAGATTCTGGTAACTTGGAGGTCTGTTTACGCATACATGCTTATCGAGCTCAACACAGGAAATATGAAAATAAATATAAATATTAAATACCTCTTCCTGTTTGGTAGTAAAATTTTATTCATCTCCTAAATAAATTGCAAACTAAAGGTAGATTTGTATACTTAATTTAGAAGCATATTTAAATTTTGTAATTGTAAAAACCATGGATCCGTTTATTATGATTTTTTGATGTTGACTTGAAATAGTAGGTATGGCAGTTGAGAATGTGTTACATGGCCTAAAGCGCGGTCACTATCGGACTGCATAGAAAAGAAAGAGATGCGCGATGACACAACGCTGGTAATTTATTGCAAAATATGAAACAATCATCTATTGTTGATTTATCAAACACCAAACAAATAAAAACCGTATACTAAAATTCGGAGAATTAAATTGTCTTTTATATGGTGAAAGTTTTATGAAAATTACACCCGACCCGGTGTTTGCGTGATTATCGTTTTTATGTCCGCGGTAGACATTACTTTACAAATTAATTACACTATGTTAAAAAAATATAATTGCAAATATTCACATATCAAATTACGAAGCAAATGGTCTAGTATAACATTTATTTTTTTCAAAGAAATCAGTCCGGTCGATTAGACGTGATGTTGAATTTAAAATCATTAAGTATTAAGTCGTATATCTGCGCCTTAAATGTCTCACTGATGGTGGCGCGTGTGTTGGATCATTCGGTTCCCTACTAATTTACTGTATAAAGTATTATATATATTATTATATTATATATTATATTATTTTAATTATTGTGAGTGTGAGGACTATGTGGGTCATTGTTTCCGTTTTAATCATGGTCTGGCAGTTTGAGTAGTCTATGCGGCCTACCCAAACGTCCTGTTTTTGGTATTGTTCGTCGAATCCTTGAGCTCCTTAAGTTCTGAGTTGAGCTGCACGGTTACTGACAAATGCGTGCACTGACTGGACAGGTCCACTCAATCTGTGTGGTTCTTTCCTCAAAATACCATTTCAGACACCAATATACATGGTCTCCACATGATCTGAACAAGATTTTGTCTGGACTTTAAAAGAGACTGTGGCCTCTGAGTTTGTTTCGGCCTTTCTTCTCAGAATAGTCAGACAGGAAACGCCGACCTCATCTAGTTTAAAAAAAATATGATTGACGTATAAAAGTATTTGTACAAACCTACTTACAGAAAATAAATCATTTATCATTTATCAAATGGTTGAGCTGGATGGTGCTGATCCACGCGCCATGTTCGTGAACGGGCGCCCCAATGCTTATTTTTAATCTTATATTTTGAATTGTTTTTTCATTTGTGTTTTTTTACATTGATCTCAACAGAAGCAACAAGAATGATGTATCCAGGATTTTGTAATATCTTGATTTAAAAGAGTGTCCATGGAGTTTCTAGCCCGTTCTTCTCCATAGAGATCTGCGTTTTGGAATGGGCAACTAGTTACAAACAAAAAAATTATATTTCAAATCGGTTGACAAGCGACGGAGTTATGAGACGAACAAACATTAAAAAAAAAATCTAACATCCGAATTGAGAACCTCCTCCTTTTTTAGAAGTCGGTTAACAAAAAATACAAAATAAACTTTTATTTGCAGATCACTAATCACCAGCAGAAGACACGCAACTTGAACCAGTTCATTCTCACAGGGAGGCTCAAAGGCTAGCAAAGGCTAGTTCTGACGGGCGATGGGATATACTTGCTAAACCACCAATAGGACGAAAAACTGGTGGCTTTAATTCTTGAACTACATTGACGTGTGTTGCGTCCTAGTAAAAAAAGGAACAATTACCATCAACCATGGGCAGTGAAACGTACAAAAAGCGTGCAGGTACGTCGGGCATTCAGGGGCAACTGTATGAGACTAAATTAATTAGTCTAATATATTTTAGAATGATACATGACGCCAGGGTTGATCAGTTTTGTTTGGCCACCAATCTAGATGACGTAGGTGCCTTCGATGACATTTGTTTTAAAGCAAAAATAAAGGGTTTTGAGAAACCATTGAGCGTTTTCGTTCAAGCAAAGCACAGAGAGAATGATTTCCAAACAAATTTTGCCAAATATTTTAAAAGTTACTTGAAAATTAGACGGTCTTTTGAACCGAGCAGTGATGACATTATCTTTAAAGGAAAGTTTGATGAAACTGAATGCTTTTTCGTTATGTATACTGCAGCGAAGGGCGATCCCAATAAAAAAAAATATGAAGGTAGTTTTGCTCACTTTCTTAACGAACTCATAAGAACAGGAGGTTGTTGTACACAGACATCATATACAAATGAAGGCTTGGACTTTTCATGTAAAATAGTTATGAGAGAACAAATCACATTACTAGCTGAACAGTTTGCGAAGTTTATTTGTGATGAATCTGGTAGCGTAATGTCGATGAGTGATGATTTGATATTGCGCTATCATGTCATTCTAGCGCTTAACGTTTTACACGTTTCGGAAATTGAACCTGAAGGACATCGGTTTGTTAGCTTCAGACAAGACTTCTTTACTTCCAACGAACAGTTCCTTGTGCTGTTCAAAAACACATTGTGCTTAAAGGTTCTCAAAAAGCGAAAGTCGGAAGAGACCGATGTACAGAGTTTCTTATTGAAGCTCTTTAGCGAACCCTCTGATGTAACGACACTAAGTAAACTAATAGGAAGTGTCCTTACTTATGAAAACAGCAAGCTTGAATTTGTAAGCAAATCGACGACAGCTGATCTAAAGCGACAGCTGGACAATACAAATGTCTCACAATCGACTGTCTATGAAGCAGCAGAACTGGCTGCTAAAGGCTATTTACTATCTCTGAAGCTGAAAGTCCCAACTTCCTTTGGCAACAAAGATTTAACAATAAGAGGCAAACCTGAGAAAATTGAAAAGAGATTACACTACTTAACATCAAAACTCATAGAAATATTAGAACAGTCGAAACCCAATAACATCGTCATTATTGATGAGTCTCTGGGAGATGGATTTCTTCAGTTAAATGGAGGCATAGCTTGTGCTGTAGGCAACGTACTAGTTTTCGATGAAAGTTCTAAACTTTTAAAGTTTACAGACAACTGTGAATCACTAGGCAATCTTGCCAGAAGATGGTATGAATCCTTGAAGAGTAAAATCGATAATTTGCACGAGTATAAATTGGATGTGAAAGTCAAAAACTTTCCAAAACTGTCATTCGAACGAGGAGAATACGACGTGAGTTTGATGAGAGATTTCTATGACAACTTACTGTTTTACACAAACCAAGCTGATCAGAGTGGCGTAGGGGACATTTTAAAAGGAGAAATAGAGGATCATCCGTGCAGTGACGTCACCAACTTTAGAGATCGATCTGACGTGATATTTGTAAAATATCATGATGAAATACAAAAATGGTGGATGAAGCCTGAAATGGAATCATATTATCTTACAAAGAAAATCAATATCTATCAGAATGCAGTAACTGATGTCATGAGAGAGCCATTATTGGGTGTTATAAACATAATGCATAAGATTAAGAACAAAGACTATACATTTAATGAAAACGCTATAGAAGCATTCAAGTTGCATGACCAAATTATAGGAACTGTCATTGCTACGGAGAGTTGTAAATTAACAGTTGCTAAGGTGGAACAATATCTAGAAAATAAAGACCGTGTTGTGTTAGACTTGGAGTACATATTCAAACTACCCTTGAACAAATACAGCACTTTATGTAAAGAATTGACGATCACAACCAAGGAGAAGATACTTATTATTGTTTGGAATACTTTTCAAGATTTGAGAAATTCTTGTAAAAGGCTTGAAAATATCGCGAAAGCTATTGACGGCAAGCAAATAATAATCATAACGAACAAAGCCTCGGTAGACATAATGACTGAACATTTCTCACAAGTAAGTAACGTATTGAACGATGAAAGAACTGTTTTCACCGACTTGACTGTTGAATCGCAGAAGAAGTTCTTAGCAACTTCTAAAATAAAAGTTCAAGGTGAAGAGATTATCTTAGCTGAAGTAATCGGAGAAGATGAGTCTGTCGAACTTATTAACGAAAATGTTTTTAATAAACTTATCAATAACGAAACTATCGAACTTGGTGATACAGCTAGTTATAATAATTACAGAAAGCAGTTTTACATTGACAGACGGGTCAGTCGCCCCAAAAATCAGACACTTGGTGTGTTTTATGATGTCAAAGACAAGGTTTTAACAACGTTTTACGATTTAAAGGACAACGTTGTACTTATAACAGGAGAACTGGGAATGGGTAAGTCAACTCTACTTACTCACTTGTTACTTAAGACAAAGGAACTCGATCCTAAAGTTTGGATTGTGAGAATAAACTTATCGGAGCACAAAATAATAGTCAAATTATTAAACGAAAATTCAGTCAATTATTCGGATTTTTTTAAGTTTTTGTGTCAAGTTGCACTCGGCGAGGAATACGATAAAAGACAGAAAGAAGATTGGAACACAGAAGGTGGATTTACATTAAACGTTCCGGATGAACATGGAAAATATTTCCCATTGAAATGTTTAGGTGGTGAAGCAAAAGTATTTAAGTTGAAAATGTTCCTACATTATTACTACACAGGAAATCTGATATTCCTTTTCGATGGCTTGGACGAAATAAAGATTTCATCAAAGTGGCAGTTTCGAACAGCAGTGTTATCATTGCAGACGTTAGTCAGGAGTATTGCTCGTCATCAGCATAAAGTATGGATCACAAGCAGATCCGTGAACATCATTGAACAAGAGCTGGGACCATCGTACAAACTAGAAAACTTTTCTCGTCTTGAACAAGATACATACTTACATTCATTGTGGAAGTTCAACATACAACTTAAGAATGCTTACTTCAAAAAAATACTGGAACATGATTGTTTTGTAAATGAAATGCACATGTTTTTGCAAATTAACCTTCACAGAATCGAGTACTTGAGAGGGTATGTGCTGTTTTTGAATTTTTTAAATATGCAGTCAACGTCTGCTTGCATTGATTTTCCGTTTGAAAATTTTTATCATAAATTTATGAACTACTTTGGCCTTGCCGATAGCACAATCTCATGTTTTCCAGACGACACATTGCCGTGGGATCTGAGCGCGTTAGCTGTAGAATTCCAATCCCGATTAGAAAACATACGGCAAAAAATTTATCCTTTTTGGCAATGGGGAACAAAAATTTAGTTAGTATAGATTGATACCTGCTGTCTTGTATGGGTCAGAATGTTGTGCCTCAAAAGGGATGAATGATATTGGCAATTGCATGCAGCTGAGATGAGAATGCAAAAAGGAATGTGTGGTGTTACATTACACGAATGGATAGAATAAGAAATGAGTATATAAGATGGCACCGGTAACTGATAAGTTGTGTGGAAATCGGTTGTCATGGTATGGGCATGTGTTGCGGAGGAATGGGGAAAATGTCGTGTGGAGAGTTTTGGGTATGAATGTCGATGGCTATAAGAGCAGGGGAAGACCAAAGAAACGATGGATGGACTGTGTGAATGATGATATGGTTAGGGAGGGGGTGAGTTCCGAGATGACGACAAATAGAGACCGCAAATAAATTGGGATAATGGTAGGAGAATGACGATGATGAGATTGACACCCTCATCTCCCGGCCCGGTCCATATGAATTAATTATTATTATTATTTGGGTACATTGTACGCGTAGATTCGGCCTGTTGGAGGGTTCTTTTACTTCTTGTAGTACCTATTATATGTAATAAGTATTGATTGCAGGTAATCTTATATATATGCAATTTAACAGAGTATAAATTTTAGTACAACGGTCCTACTTTATCATATTTTGGGAATTCGAGCTCTATGAACATAAAGGGCGTGCCCGCTTAAATGTGCAATGCTGGATTTGCACATCTAAGCTGGCACACCTTTTGTTACTTTATTCTGTTCAATTCACAAGCAAGTGTTTGAATTTATAATAATTTTAAGTTATGTAAATAGCAATAAAGCATGCAACACGTGCTCGAGAAAAATATATTAGTCTAGTTATTTTTGTATGCACGTGTTTCTGTGACAAATAAACCTACTTTTCTTTCTTTCATTCAATAACCAAAAACCTTCATTCCTTCGAATCTGTGTCACGCATTAAAATTAGGGATATTAAATGTCCTAAAAAGCAGTGCAGTCGCATACGAGCGATAATGAAGAAAATAGATTACTACTGAGTGCACCGAACTGGGCGGCGATTTTAATAATAGAAACGTTGGCGTTGACAAGAATAGAGAAAGCGTAGAGTGGATGTTAAAACAAAAAAAATTAAGACGGACACGATATTTTCGCTCGTTCTACTACAATCCCCTAGACCAGTCCCCCAGGGGACTACGCAGCACTCAATGTTCCACTGCGATCCCCTAGGGGATCACCTCTCAACATTGAGTCCATATAAAACCCAAATAAAACCCAATTGATAAAACTCCAAATTCCTTTTGAATCCCCTACACCACCCTAGAAAGAGACGTTCTTTTGTGTGAGATTAAGGATAAAAAAAAAACCTTCCCTGTACCCCTTTCTCTATCAGGTATATTATACTCCTAATATATTCTTTATTGATAGTCACATTTCGTCTCAAGTGGGAGTGCAGCAGGGGGGATCCATTGGGGCCAATTGTTTTTAACGTACAGGGCCTAATATTCCCCGCGTACCTAATCTTACCACGTGCAAACCGCGTACGGTTGTCTATTCTATTATATTTTTCAAGCGTTGTATTTTATTTTGACAGTTTTTTAAATGCCAAGTGCACGCCAACTTCACGTTCATTTCGCGCGGTTTTATTCATTGTGTCATAGAGAATACGAGATGTCGTGATTAGCTAAGGAGTTGACGTGGTTTCGAAGATATGTGACATCCACCAACCCGCACTGGGCTTGCGTGGTGGATTATGACCCAATCACAGAGAGGCGGCCTGTGTCCCTGCAGTGGGAGCCAAGCTGATTATCCTATGCTATGAGCTTCTTACCAAGCAAGTAGCAAGCAGAGCTCTTTGTGAAGGACCTCATCCTCGGAAGTACAACCCACCGTTGACCATACTAACGTTGACCGGGCCCTATTAGAATACGTATTTATTATAGGGGACTACATGACCTAAAGCGCGGTCACTGTCGGACTGCATCGAAAAGAAAGAGAAGCGCGATGACACAACGCTGGTAAATTATTGCAAAATACAAAAAATATATTGATTTTTTTGACAAAAAAATTAAAATACTATTACGTTACTTCTTCTTCTTCGTGTCGCTGGCACGACTATATTAGTAACGTAATATACGTTACTAATTTAATATGTTGCTTGTAGAATAATCAGTCAAAAAATCAGAATTATTGCATGTTTATTAGTATGGTTTTTAAACGATAAAAGGAATTTTTAGAGGTATCTTCGTTGTTTTGTTCTATCGTAGGTATCAAATTAGTTGTATTATGTTTTCAACACACTATCTAAAACTAGTATACTGATATCCTGAAGAATATCACAGTTATATATTTTTTTATTTTGTTTACCGTAGTCGATGAAATACTTTAGGCATTATAAAACTTGGGTTTAGATCCTGTAGTCTTCTTAATCTAACTTGATCGAGCGTCCCGTACCTACGGCTTTTATTTCTTAGCCACGAGCTCCTCCAACATCCTTTCCAATAACGAACGAATTACTACAACAATTTGTGTGCATGCAGAGTTTACCTTAAAGTGATTTTTACACTTTACTCCGATTTGTTGCTGTTTGTTGTTGTTATTTGCTCATAATCATCTGCCTAGCCTTTTCCCACCTATGTTGGGGTCGGCTTCCAGTCTAACCGGATGCAGCTGAATACCAGTATTTTACATGGAGCGACTGCCTATCTGATCTCCACAACCCAGTTACTGGGTAATACGATACCCCTTGGTAAGACTGGTCAGACTTTCGGGCTTCTGACGACCCGTAACGACTGTCAAAGATCCACGAATGACAGCCGGGACTAACGGCTTAACGTGCTTTCCGAGGCACGGAGGGGTCTCGATATGTAAAGATGGTCACCCATCCACAGACCAACCGCGGCAAGCGTAGCTTAACCTGATCGATCGACCTGTGCGGCTGTTATTATTTAGCCACGGGCCCCTCTGTTATCTCATAATAGTGTATACAATTGTTGGTGACGTTCGAAAAGTGCTGATTCTCAGCCTAGTTTGAATAAATGACTTTCGATTTAGGTTTTGGTGAACCAAATAAATTAATAACATATACAATGCCTTGCTTCCACGAAGGATTGGGCAGCACACATCACAGAGCATGTAACCTTTGCACACATTTCACCAATTATGTTTTAAGCACCATGTATCAGAGGCGAGTCAAAAAAAAATACAATAAAAACAGCTCCATGCCTCCCTACGTCGCGTGGTCAATGTAAAACGAAGAACATGAGCCAGTTTGAGACTGCACGTTAACAAAACTAGCGCGTAATACGAAATAATAAAAATAATACGCAGAGATACTATTAATAATAACAAACGGCTGTTTAGAAACTAACGAGTCATTCGAAACTATACATATTTTTATAAGTTTTTGATCAATATTTTGTTGTTATATTGGTGTTTTTTTTATTTATCTTGTAACTGAGTATGAACATTTTCATTGAAATCACAAAACTTTTTTTTTTATTTAGCTGTCAAAATTTCCCGCGTTCCTAAATGTCACGTTTTCTTGTCGTTTAATAAAACCATGATTAGAACACGCTTCAGGGTGAATTAAAATAGTGAAGTGCTTCGTAAGGTCAGTGTGTGAACAGATTAAAAATAATTGACGGTTTTACGGTATTTTTGGTGTTTGATAAAATAGACCGAAAATTTTGCGTGAAATTCAGTTTGCGTTGTGTCAGTTACTTATCTTCACGCTTATAGTCCTACAGGGAAGGTAGTAATACTCATATCCGATTTGTCGACTTCTTATAGGGTTGACTAATTTGATATTATACAGGGTCAAATTAAATTAGCAAGCGAAACTCCGGAGACGTATCGTAACGATGGGTATCGTCACAGATAATAATTACTATTGTCACACACTAAACATGATAAAACAAATTAATTTTATAAGTTATTTTCCAGGTCATCAATCGCCTGCACTTGCAATATCAGTTTAGTAAATCTGTTTTTAATTTCACAAATGTGATGGCTATCAATAGGTATGTAAACACACGTAAACATTAAAAAAAAACAGTGTTCAACTCAAACTTCAAGTACATCTCTCATACTAAACAACCAACGTTTAATGACCCAAAAAAAAGTCTATTTTGATCATTCGATACCCACCACGTCCGTGAAGTTTCGTTAGCTAATTTAATTTGAATCTGTAGTAACTTAGTATTTGATATTGTGGTACATACATCATCATCACCTGCCTAGCCTTTTCCCAACTATGTTGCGGTCGGCTTCCAGTCTAACCGGATGCAGCTGAATACCAGTATTTTACATGGAGCGACTGCCTATCTGACATACCCCTTGGTAAGACTGATTATCAGACATTCGGGCTTCTGAATACCCGTAACAACTGTCAAAGATTCACGAATGACAGCCGGTACTATTGGCTTGACGTGCTTCCAGAGTCAAGGAGGGGTATCCTTATGTGATGGATGGTCACCCATCCAAGAATCGACCGCGGCAAGGGTAGCTTAACCTTCAGTCGACCGGTGACGCTGTTATCCTTTAGCAGGGTTACCAACTTTATTATATCGAATATAGTATTTTTGAAGCCTGTAAAAATATAGTAGTTTTTTCTTAGGTTTTTTTTATGTGTCATACATAAGTCATAACACTCATAACTATTATTCAGATCAGTTCTGGCCCTATTGATTTCGCCATTTTGTATTTAAATGAAAATATAGGTAGTATAATAATTACGCCAAAAAAAATATTATTAATATTTTATTTCGGCCTCTAATATAGCAGGATACTATATTATAAGTATGTAAAATAAAATATATAAACAAAATATTTCATCTAAAATACTGGTATTCAGCTGCATGCGGTTAGACTGGAAGCCGACCCCAACATAGTTCGGAACAGGCTAGGCAGATGATTAGGTATGATGACTATATTATATAGTAGGGTTAGCAACCCGATCCTTTAGCCACAATCAAAATTAGGGTCATTATGCTAGGCGATGGCTGTTTTGCGTGGATGTGACGCATGATTTCCCCCAACTTGTATTTTTTTTCTGCGTCATGTTTTTCACTCTTTAAAAAAAAAACAAAACGTAAAATGTCTAAAAACCAACAAAAAACACATCCAAAAGTATCAGGCGCTCATGAAATCGAGAAAGTTATTGATCAAAGCTCAATCAGCGATCAATCAACCAGGAAGCTTAGTATTCTCTATGAACAATCGATTGAGGTCATTATAAATAAGTAGGTACTGGTCCGGGTCGGCTCGCTACTCTTGGCGGCCTACGCTCGGTTTAAATGTCAAAGTATGGTTGCCAGCTAGAAATAAATATCGAATTTTGAGGGCGCGGCGAAGAGAGACGGCTTGGCTTTGTGATGTATGAAACTTATATTAATATGTAATTTTGACGTGGCATAACATAATCATTATCAGCCTATAACGTTTCCACTGTTGGGACACAGGCCTCCTCTCCGTGAGAAGGAGCGCGGGCCTAGTGCGGGTTGGTAGATGTCACATGTCTTTGAACTTGAGTTGTTGGTCGTAGGTTCGAACCCAGACAGGCTCTTTACTTTGTGCAAATTATTTCATCACTACTGATCTCAAAACGGTAAAGGAAAACATCGTAAGGAAACCGGCATGTCCTAGAACCAAACATTCGAAGACATGTGGCGTATACCAACCCGTACTGTGCCTGCGTGGTAGATTACGGCCCACTTCCAGGGAGTGGAACCTACTCTGGCTCTGCTGATATCTCTAGAAGAGAGGAGGCTTGTATCCTAGCAGTGGAAACATAATAGGCTGATTATTCTACCCAGCTCGTCAACTCGAAACCACGAGTTACGTTTGTCGTATACAAATGATTTCACCTGTGGATCGATGACACATATTGAATTGGCTGGTGTCCTAATTATACATCGTTGGCTGTCACAGCAATATGTTACGCAATTAAAATGAAATCAAATAATTATACATACCTGCATAACTATTCACACCATCTGACAGGTAAAATCTTCTTAGCGTACGAAGACAAAAACCTTTAAATATTTTTGGCCCAAAATTCAGCTGCGCGAACTCCGCTCAATGACGCAGTCATAAAATCATAAATTGCACAGGTGTCAGGGCATGCGGCACAGGCTGGAAGGCGGGCCATCGTCTGTGGGGAGGTGCCGCATACGGACTTGAGATCTGAGCCGTCCGTGAACCCCCATCTGTGGAGATATCTTTGCTCCGGCCGACTTGGGTTCGAAAATTGGTTACCTATATCTAAAATTACATTACACTTTTCGATAATCTGATTGGCCTTGCCCCCGACAGCAAACAGCTGTTGGAAGAATAACATAATCAGCCTTTAATGTTCCCACGGCTGGGACACAAGCCTCCTCTCTTTGAGAGAGGGTGGGTTGTAATCCACAACGCGGGCCCAGAGCGGGTTGGTAGATCAGATGTCACATGTCTTCGAATCTAAGGTTCTAACACATGCCGGTTTCCTCACGATGTTTTCCTTCACCGTTTTGAGAGCAGTGGTGATGTAATTATTTAAACAAGTAAAGCGTCTGGCTGGGTTCGAATGCGTTCTTCTTACTGCTGTTTGCTCACTTCTTAAGTACGGTATCTCTACTGCCCACCGAGTTTTTCGTTACCGTCAAGATGGAGGGACCAAGTCTTGGATTTCAAATCAGCCTACATAAAACTTTAATATCATAAATCTACTATTTGCTACCTTTGAAATAAACTTAGCTACCTCAATGAATACGTAGTTATTTAACAAAATCCTTGGTCCCTCCATTTTGATGTCAAAGTGGAGGGATTTGAAATCCAAGACTTGGTCCCTCCATCTTGACGGTAACAGTTTTTCGAGACATCGCCAAACGGTTGGTCGACTGTTCACACGACCAGAGGGCTGGCCTATTTTTTGCCAAAGAATTAACATTGTCATACAACGTGACAATGCCGTCAGCCAGGGCACTTTTCCTATTGACGAATTTTTAATGCCCTTTGATTATTTCCCCTCCTGTTAATAGAAAAACATTATAAATACTTACTTGTACGTACGTATACATATTTTATTCCTGAATTTAGTTTTTTGAGGGGCAGGAGTGGTGTCGTTTCAACAATAAGTTTCTTTCTATTTTGTTCGTAATTACCAGTTTAATAATTATAAGTAGGAATTGTAGTATCCCTTTGCTAACCTCTGTAGTAAGTATATCCCTAGGGGATTAACCGTAAAGAGGAACTTAGTATTTAGCTTATTGTTTTTCACTACAGCTAAAGGGTAGCAGTAGCTAAAACCGTAAAAAACATAACAAACCGGAAAAAACAACAAAAACCGTAAACTGCACCACATCACTACGAGCGTGACCGCCATTTTTGAAAAAGTGACACTGTCAATGCGATGAATAACGCGCGCTCCGATACGGAGAGCGATAGTGCGTCAAGTTCGGAAGAAGACGTTGATTCCGGAATAGCTGACGAAGTTACACCAGAGACGAGAAAGGAGATCGATTGCATGGATCTTTCGGAGTTCTTCAGTTATTGGTAAGTGCATATTAAAGTTCGCTTTCTAGGGCCGCGCGGCTTTTTGGGGCCCCGAGCCCCTCGGCTACAATAAGAATACCGAAAACTCCCATCTCGGACTACTCTAATTTTTCTAGTTTCCAACAGAGATCCAACATTCTGATAAATCGGTGCATTGCAAATGAATCGTTTGGGTTTAGTCATTGAAAATCCAATGACTGAAACCCAAATGATTGCACTTAAATAAGTGCAATTCAATCTGTTAGAAGACAGTGGATCAATCCACGATCGACAGGTTTTTTTTTTTTTTTGACAGGTTGAAGTCATTAGATTCGGGAAGGTCTTATGGCCCTTCACACAAAGTTTTACGACAAACAAAAATACCCAGGGAAACATTATTAATGCTTCATAATGCAGAGTTTAGTTGCCGAAAATTGAGTTGAATGGCGTGCAATAGGAGACGCCTATCTCCAGCAGTGGACTGATGTAGGCTGGTGATGATTAATACATTTTGTTTCATTTATGTCCATTTCTGGGCCAAATGTGTATGCGACCGTTATCCATCTCCTTTATTTATTTTTCGTTATAACATGTTTAGATTTCGATACTGACATCACGTCTGCGGAGTTTCGCTAGCTAATTAAATTTGACCCTGTATACCAAGTTTTTATAAGTCAAGAATTTGATTACAGAAATGTTTATAGGACATTAATAACTTGATGTTTTGCCGACACCTATAAGGTCATAGAGATAAGTAGACAACAATATGCTCTCCTCTAGCGACGCATATTTTTCTATGCCCTTCCGCAATAAATTCTTTACCGAGCAACAGAAGCTACGCACAGTATCTGAAATTTCACATGAGCCCATGTAGGTTTATATGAAATAGTGTTTTGAATTTGAAAACAGTTACGTACTTTTGAAAAAATAGAATGTATTATTGAATAATAATTGCAAGTACCAATATTTAGGGTAGTTCCTTTCCAAAGCCTTCTTAAACTGTCCACCCTGTATATCCTAAAACAATTTAAGTAATGTAAAGAAAATCACGTTGGTATGTTAAGCGCCTGAACATTTAACCATAAGTATCAATACTATGGTAAAGATATATTGCTATTGTTTTTTTGGTAGGCGTTTGTGAAAAAAAATATTACTTGATGACAAATTTCATTAGAGCTCATAGTTTTAGTTATCAGTTTTTATTAGCTTGGTTGTTTATTCTATGAGACGGCTAGAAAGTTTTAGGATGGTTATGGTGGACCATGTATCTTGAATAAATTCATTGCCGTTTCTGACGGTTAAATGACGTAAATATAATTATCTATCATCAGACACATACTTCTAAACTAATCGGAATGAACCACACAAAAATAAAAGGTTATATGACATCACGCCTGTAATTTTTAAAGCATTAGACAGACATGTACCGCGGTTGGTCCGTGGATGGGTCACCATCTTTACATACCAAGAACCCTCCGCGCCTCGGAAAGCACGTTAAGCCGTTGGTCCCGGCTGTCATTCGGGGATCTTTGACAGTCGTTACAGGTCGTCAGAAGCCGGAAATTCTTTGACTTAGGTACCAAGGGGTATCGTATTACCCAATAACTGGGTTGTGGAGGTCAGATAGGCAGTCGCTCCATGTAAAATACTGGTATGGGTTAGACTGGAAGCCGTCCCCAACATTGTTGGGAAAAGGCTAGGCATAAGATGATAGGCAGAAGTATGTACCTATCGCACACCCAAATTTTGCCAGTTACGTGTAAGTCATGGGTTATGTGTATTGGGTTTTCCATAAGGAATTTCTTGGTAACAGTCCGGAGTTTGGAAGTTGGCGGTTTAATACCCCCGTGCCTCGGAAAACACGTAAAGCTGTTGATCCTGCGCCTGATCTCTCCCCGGTCGTGTCAGATTGTCATACTATCGGACTATGAGAGTAAAGGAACAGAGAGTGCACCTGTTTGCGCACACACTTGTGCACTATAATATCTCCTGCGTACCTGGCTGATCATCGTTGAGATTGGCCACCGTGACCGAAATCAGTCGGGAGGCTGTTATAAGTGCAGCGGGATTGTCCGAAAGGGTTACCGTTACCCCGGAACATAAAGGGCTAAAGAAGGAACACTTATGGGTTTTAGTCAGTAAGAGGCTGACACTCCCTTCCGCTCCACCCAGACCGGGAGGGGACATTTGATGATTTCCAATCCTTAAAAAAAAAGGCTAATATAAGTCATGAGGACGATCCTATTATTACCATCAACTGGGCATAAATCTGGATTTCGTACTGCTACTGAGAAATTCCAGCTGGAAAATCCTTATAACACTGCCCGACCCGGGAATCGAATGCAGGACCTCATGCACAGCAGTAGCGCTTGCGACCGACGAGGCAGTCTCAGTCGGATAAAAGTAAAGAAAGTTTAGAAAAATTTACAAAATTTTATTTATAATTAATTATTTTTAGATTAGATTCCGATTCGACAACACAACTTTGAGCTGCATAATTTCTGTTTTCATTCTCTGTAACAAAAGAAAATAAACAAAAATTAAAAACATGATGATAGCATGCTGATATGATACTGAAGAGAGGCCTTTTGCCCTGCAGTTTGACAATAAAAAGCTGGTATTAATAGATCCAAAAAAAATGAGATGTTGCTCAAAAAGCTGCCCAACTTAAATGGGACTCGGAAGGACATGTCTGCCGCATCGCGGACAAGCTGTGGGCCCAGATAGCACAAAAATGTGGGGTAACTGCGTAACACATTATCAGTAGGAATGAACTGTCAAAATGGAAGCCCCATTTTGACAGTTCAACAAAATTCATTGCGTTTTTGAGCAGACACATTTTTCGAACATATGTAGCAACTAGCTGAGCACCGGGGTTTCACCCGCATAAGTCTCGATCCCATGAGAATATCCTGATAAAAAAGTAGCCTATATATTAATCCAGGGTGTCAGCTACCTCCATACAAAATTTTATTAAAATCGGTCCAGCCGTTTGAGCGTGAAGAAGTAACAAACACACTTTTCGCCTTTATAATATTTGTGTAATGTGTTAGCAATATCCGTAAAAATGATTCAGATTGAGTTTGATAGTGTTACTCAGTTAAGGTGCATGATATGTCCGCTGCTTGTCGGACAAACGGGCCCGGAGAGCAGAGAACTGGTGCCCTGACAGACGGAGTGAGGCGGGGTTTGCGGCGGGGTCATGTAGGAGATAGCGGGACGAGCTGGAAGGAGGACGCGCAGGCTTGAGGAAGATGGTAGATGCTTTTTTCAATTCGTCCCGCCATCTTCTACAGGAGTCCGCCGCGACGCCTTCTGGCTGTATCAGGGCTTAACATCGTGATTATTTTGGCCATACAAGCTTTTATTAGTTAAAATTATTAGTTAAAAAAAAAAAGTAATCTACTACAATTTAGGACGTACCAACGAAAACCGCTAAACTTAAATAGCCTTAGTAACAAATTAAACATCCCGGAAACAGATGATGTAACGCTGCTCGGTTTAACGTTGGACAATAATTTAACATGGAAAAAACACATTGAAAATCTTAAGACTAAATTATCAAAATTTACATACGCATTAAGTAAATTAAAAAGCAACACAAACTATGAGACCGCGCTCTCAACATACTATGCCTATGCTTATGCGTGGTTTAACTATGGCCTAATAGTGTGGGGTGAAAGTACAGACTTCTATGACATCTTTATCATGCAAAAGAAATGTATACGCATCCTTATGAACATTAAGCCATGGGAAAGTTGTAAACCACACTTTATAAAAAATAAAATACTAACTTTACCCTCTCTTTACATATTGCAAGTAGCTACGTTCGTGCAAAAACACAGGGATTACTTTAGGTCAAACATAGAAGCAAACCAAAACTATAACCGAAGAAACAAAAACAAGTTGATTACACCAACACCAAAATTAAAAATAATGAAAAATAGCCCTAATTATAGAATCGCAACAATTTATAATAAATTACCAAATTATGTAAAAGATGAAGAGAAAACAAAAACATTCTTTAACAAACTGAGATCACTTTTAATAGAAAAATGTTATTACACAGTAGACCAATTCATGACGGATAAAACTTTATAAATCTATGTTGCATGTAGGTACTTATGTAATAAGTAATTCTTTCTTTTTATTTTGTTAGATACGGTCTGAACGAAGATATAAATATTGTATTTATTCCAGTGACATCGATATTTTATTTTATTTTGTCTTTTTGTTTTTGTTTTATTTCGTAATGTAAAATATCATAACATAATTCAATTAAATTACTAACAATGAATTGACATGATTGTAACTATTATCTATTATTATTATTATTATTTTTACTACCTAACCACTAAAGTAATACCACCTGATGTAAATTATGAATATCTGTGTTACTGTATTCTGTATATAACTGTTAAATTGGACATCTCATCGTTATCTGACTACTATTTATGAAACTATTTGTACTTGAATTGTAATTTGTTGTTGAATGAATTGCACCGATCCCAGCGTGGTTAAACCAGACTCGATTAATCGAATGAACCCCAAGATTCGCACTAGCTCCTGTAGCCTCATGTTCATGGTGCTACAGCGACCATTGCATATCAAGGAATAGACCGGGGGGCGCGGTAATGGTAGGGAAGACGTGCCCGTAGGATAGGTAAGGATTTAAGAGCCTACCGGATATGCATCCTAGAGCAAGCCTTGGACTAGTGGAGAGATGGGTAATTATTATCTATGGATGGGCATCTTTTAACGACCTTGCCGCCATCTTGGTTCAGGTCGAGCTTCATCGGTGAGTCTTTTGGCGGGGCTCTACTGCTTACTCTTTTCCTTTGTACATCCTTGCTATGCTGTGTTGTGCTAGATGTTGCTGTTTTCATTGTCTTCTTCAGACGTTTCGCTACTATCCGTTTCCGGTTTCTTGTAAATTTCACTAGCAGCGATCTTAATCTTACTTCTGTCTTCCGCTGTATCCATCCAAAAATGTATTCCCTTGTCGAAGTACTTCATGTCCTGTTTTAAATTGTCGTTCCATGTGTATATAGGTCTGCCGACCTTCTTGCATTTGGCCTTGTATTGCATTGCTGCATGCAGTAGGTGTGGTTCGCGGCGCCTGTAGACATGTGCGAGGTAGCACATCCTGTGGTTTTTGATGCGTTTGGTTATTGTTTTTCCGTCTAAGATTTCATGCATTTTCTTTTGTCTTGGTTTATTCCTAGAGTGGTTAATCAAGTCTCTCATGATAACTCGCTCGTATCTTCTGAGTCTTGACCTGTTAGCTAAAGCTGGTTTGAGATACTTTCAAACCATGTATCATGCACGGTACGATCACCATTCGATACATTAGTCTGGCTAATTTCCAGTCCATATTTGAATTATTTATGAATGGTACTAACGATTTGGCGTTTTTCATGGCCTGTTCGCAGCGTTTTTTTATCGTGCTTTTTCTGCTTAATGTAGATGTTATGTATGTACCTAGGTATTTGATTTCGTTACATGTCGGTATACTTATTCCATTAAGAGTCACGTGGGTCGTTATCTGTGTAGCTATGGGGTCTCTAATTAGTATTTTTGTTTTTGTTTCGTTTATTTGGAGACCTACACTATCTAGTAGGGGTTTAATATGGTATAGGATACCTTCTAACCCTTCTAGGTCATCTGTAACGAAGATAAGGTCATCCGCAAATGATAGTACCAGGGGGAGTGAGATTTCGCGATCCTGATCAAGTTTTATTAATTGGGTTTCCTCGTCGAGGGTTCTAAGGACTTCGTCGATTACCAGTGTAAACAGGCGAGGGGACAGCGGGCAACCTTGTTTGACTCCCTTTCCTTTAATAATCCAACTGCTTTGCTGGCCACACCATTTGATGCATGTTCGTTCATTCATACAAACCTTGATTATCCTGTTGGTTAGCGATTTGTTGGTTCGTTGTAATAATATATCTCTTAGTGCATTGAGGTCAACGTTGTCAAAGGCCTTTTCAATGTCGAGGGCGAGTACATAAATTCTTTTACCTGCACGCCATTCTTCGTCTAAGACCCTTTTAAGCGTGAAGATATGGTCATCTGTTGATCTATTGTTTAAAAAGGCCGCTTGATAGTTGCCCAATTCCGTTATTATCTCATCTAGTTTTTTTAGTAAGTAGGAGGCGTAGATTCTGTAACCCGTATTGCAAACCGATATGCGGCGATATTCATTCGCATTTTTTGGGTTATTGTTTTTTGGAATTGGTACCTGTACGGTCTCGAGCCATGTGTCTGGTGCTTCGTTCTGTGTCCAGGCTCTGTTCATGTGTTTGGTGATGGCTTCTTGTAATATTTGGGGCATTGCTTTGTAGAGTTCGATTACCACTTGGTCAGTTCCGGGAGTTGTCCCGTTCCGCATTTTATTAATGATTCCCATTACGTCATCCACACTGGGCCCATCACACTGTACTTCGGTTATCAGCTTTTTTATATTAACTGTTGGCATAAGATGGCCCTCGGATTTTCTTAATATTTGCTCCCATGTGGTCATCGGTATATAAGTAGATCTTTTTCGACGTTTTGTTTGAAGTTTGTTTTTACTGTAAAAAAGGTATAACATCTGCATACGTTTTGCAGGGTGGTTTTTCCCCAGTCCATTGAGGCAGGCCCTGCATGCTTTTTGCTCTTCCTGGTATTTAACCTTTTGAAGTGTTGCCTGACATTCTTTTACTAGGTTGTGCCTATTTGGGTTATCTGGTTGCCTACTTCGTAGGAATTTTGCCTTTTGTAGGTTAGCAAGAGCTAGTCGATGCTATCTGGAAAGAATTGGCTCAAAAATCAGAGTTTCCTGGGCAGCTGCTTTTAATACTGTCGTTATGGTATTCCAGGGTATTTCGATGTTTTCGTCCGTTAATTTGATTCCTATGTCTTTTAGTTTTTTTGTTATGCAGTCTTGGTATTTTGTTTTCGTGAAATTACTATTGAGGGCGGCATAATAGCACTGTTTATAGTCGAAATCTTTGGACGCAATTGTTGTTTCCTGTGTGTCTCGCTGTTGTCTTTGTGTATTATTGTGGTTGGTGTTTTCTTTTTTGTTTGAAATTCGGTTTGTTCTTAACAGACCCCAGACTATTTTATGGTCGGATGTGCCCCTAGTGGCCCATTCGCCTTTAATGAGTTCAAAGAGTTTTTCTGTTGCATGTGGCGTTATAATGTGATCCAATTGGGATTTCTGATTACCCTTTGACCATGTTATCCTGCATGATGATCTCGCTTTTGTCGTTTCTATTTGCAGTTTTTCCCTGTTGGCTATATCTATTAACATTTCCCCGTTGTAGTTAGGAAAGACATGATGTAGGTTTTGTTGGATCAGCCCTTTGCGTTGGAAACTTTGTGTATCATGTCGACCAATATGAGCGTTAAAGTCGCCAAGAATTATTAAAGTTCATTTCCTTGGTTTTTGTCTGATCAAGTTTAGTAAGCCTGTGAAGGATCTGTTTGCTATATGTGTACAACTAATGATGTGAGAATTGATTATATACAAATGAGCAGGCTTGTCATTTTCCCTGTTAACTTTGAGAGTAGCTGACATCGCGTCTGTATCCTTTTTTCCATTAACTAATTCAATTTGGACATCTCTTCGGATTAGAATTGCAAGTCCCCGGTGCGTTTTACCTGAGGTTCCATAGAGGTGCCATTCGTAGTGTGTAGAGTTGTATGTTCCTGAGTTCATACCTGTTTCTTGTATGCAGGCTGCATGAATGCCCCTAATTGAAAGTTCAGCGTCAATTTTATCTTTTTTGGCCGGTTTTGAGGCCCCACGGACGTTCCAAGTTGCAATACGCAATTCTGGGCAAGAATATTTTATTGCGGTACACGGCTGGTTTCTAAGTATTGTAAACCCAGTGACATCTGCGACTACGTCTGATAACGGTGTATACGTTGATGCTTGTTGTTCATACTGTGTTAATGAGCTAGCTAATTGGGGGCTGTTCGTTTGAGACTGGGGTCTCGTGAGTTTATCTTGCTCTTCCCGTGTGTTGTACTGGTTAATTAAAGGCTTATTATGTTGTGTTGTTTTGACGTTGTTTGATTTTTGCCTTATATCTATCGGGTTTCTGTTGTGCTGTTCTTCGTCGGTCATGACCCAGCTATCATATTGCTGGTCCTTATAGAGGATATGTATGTTGCCGGGTACTGGTTCGCCGGTAGGTGAATACACTAGCGTGTGTCTTGTATCCGTGTGCACGTGCAAATTTACAAGATAGAACTCGGACGCGGCGATTAAGATATCCTCTCCTCCCCAGAACGTCTTGTTAAACTGCGTAGTTATGTATTCTGTTATCCTTTGTTCCTGGGAGAGATTGCTGTTAGAGGGAAATTCTTGTATATTATTTAGAAGTGCTAGACGAATTCTGTCGTCCTCTCGATGCTGCAAAACATATGAAGCGAGATCCTGACGGACAGACACGTGATCGAAAGTTAAACCCATTATATTATTTATTTGATGGGCTATGGCCCTAAATAAGCAGTTCCCGTCTTTTGTCATACGCACAATTATGGTCATTTTTAAAGACAAAAACTTTTGTTTTTATGGTATTGCAAGGCCTTCTCTGCACACATGTGTTGTGAAGCTTTGGGTTTGAGGACCAATATAGTTGACAGGGGAGCTTACTGTCTGAAATTTATGAGCGTCGCTATTTTTTGTTACTTAACCCTTTTTTTTTTGTTATGTAATTTGAGTCTAATTTTGTGCGCGTGGGTATACAAACTTGCCTTACAAGCTAGAAAATAGGTAGCTTGTTCAAGTCAGTTTTGGTAATTTAGTGCAATGTTACATCAAGAATAGTGTGAAGTACGAATTCTAGAGCGATACCGTACTTTAGGCTAGAATAATGGAATGTATTAGGTAGTTTATTTTATCCCTCGCTTTTGAATTTGAAAACATTTCCCTAAAGCCTAGGTATAGCTTACACTGATGTTAAATACACGCGTAGCGTCAGGAGTCCAAATTAACAAAACAAAACGCAGTCGGATACAACTTCCAATGGAGATTCCTGAAATATATGGAAAGATCTCACCAAATCGACGTCACGAAGATCCTCGGTCGGAAAGCCTGGGCCTCGGGCTTGTTTATCAGGAACACACGTATGCCACTTTACCACCGTTCTAAGGTGTTTTAATTTGCACTCACAAAACAACAAGCGAAACACCGTTCGAATTTCAAATTCGAGTTTCAAGCTCAGCGACAGCCATATGCGTTGGGCAAACAAAGGCGGGACAAGACACGTCTGTCCCCTTCGGCGGTCACTATCCGAATCAACTTGAATTGTAATTTGTTGACTCAATTTATGTTAAATACTATGACTACAAACTCAGCAGCAAACCGACATTATTTTGCAGCGCCCTGACTGGGTTCATGTACAAAAACCGACAGTAATTATTCTGTAAAATGTGTGATGTATATGAGAGCAAATAAATAAATAAATTAATTAATTATACAATGTGGGGATGACAATACGACTATAAATTAAACTTCGTATACCTAATGACGTTCCCAGTCTGCATAAAAAAATTCAATCAAATAAATCCAATAGTTTGGTCACTGGACATTATTTTTCATTTTTGACTTTTTCTACATGATGTATCTGTTAACAAGCCAGCACCGATAGGTTAAAGACATTTGCAGTTAAACACAACATGTGTCCAGCTCGCTAGTTCAATAACCTTCGTCAAATTTGTTCTTAAATTTGGTTTCCCGATGCGAACTAATGCATATTATACGTTATGCTTGAGACATAAGAGCCATGCATGCGGAAGTTTTTACTTACTACAAATCTTACATTTATTACGAACCTGCAAAAAAAAGGGGTGCCCGGCACACTGACCGATACCATTTTTTCGGGTTTCGGCCATATGTTTGTTGGGTCAATAACACCCGCTGTTGCCGCAATATTTAAAGTGTGTTCTTTTTTGTTTACACTTTTACGCTATTTAATATGTTAGAAAAAATCACTTTTTTAATTTGAATGTTAGGATTTATTTGATGGTTCCTAAATACTCCTATGCATTAGTATTGTTAGTGTTTTCATTTATAGTCGTATTGTCATCCCCACATTGTATAAGACCGACTTACCTTAGCTCAATCAACAATATGTACGCCACCGCCATAATCAGTGCCACCGACGACGTGTACTCCTCCGCCGTAGTCCCCATCTACGACGTGCACTCCCCCACCGTAATCAGCGCCATCTACGACGTTCACGCCCCCACCGTAATCAGCGCCATCAACAACATGTACTCCGCCTCCATTATCACCGTCAACAACATGTACTCCGCCACCGTAGTCAGCGCCATCGACGACGTGCACTCCTCCACCATAGTCAGCGCCATCTACGACGTTCACGCCCCCACCGAAGTCAGGGCCGTCTACTACATGTACTCCCCCGCCGTAACTTCCGTCAACGACGTGAACGCCACCGCCGTAATTTCCGTCAACGACGTGAACGCCCCCACCGCTGTCTCCGTCAACGACGTGAACGCCCCCGCCGTAGTCCCCACCATCTACGACGTGGACTCCCCCGTCTACCTGAAATGGAAAATATTTATAGATTAATTTCGTAAAATTATCAATCCATCATACTAGTGAAGGCACACAGGCCCGGTTAGACTGGAAGCTGACCCTAACTTAGTTGGGAAAAGGCTAGGCAGATGATGATGACATACGAGTGAAGGGGCTTGTGTTTATGTAATAAAGTATGTTAGCTTAAGTTCGGCGCTGGGGGGTAAGACCGTACGAATCATATTTCCAGATAATTTGGCAATATTTTGTCAAGTTTACTGCAACTACCTTATAATCTTAATCCATACAAGTATAAGATAGTTGCGGTAAACTCGAAATATGATTCGTACGGTCTTACCCCAGCACCGAACTTACCCCAACATCTTAACAGTCGCACGGGTCGATCGAAGTTTACCCGTAACACAGGTATTTTATGACTTTCGGGCATCAGTCTCTCACAATGTTAATCCAATGCACTTCCTGTCCACAAAAACATTTGTGAAGAGAAATCCATCCATACTAATATTACAAATTCGCAAGTAACTCTGTCTGTCTGTCTGTATGTTACCTTTTCACGCCTAAACCACTGAACGGATTTCGATAGAATTTGGCAAAGAGATAGATTGATAGGATAGTTTTTAGCGACATACCTCGCGGGCGAAGTCGCGGGCGAAAGCTAGTAAAATATAAATTACAAATTACTGAGACGATGACTAAAATAGAGAAAGAGGCATCGAAGAATAAAATAAACACACAAATAAATGGGAAAAGTGAAAAGATCATGATTTAATAATCACCTGACTTTTTATTTTTAAGCCTTTTCCGAACTATGTTGGGGTCGGCTTCCAATGTAACCTGATGCAGCTGAATACCAGTATTGTACATGGGACGAATGCTTATATCTGACCACCACAACCGTGACTGGGTAACACGATACCCCTTGGTAAGACTGGTTGTCGAGACTTTCGGGCTTCTGACGACCCGTAACGACTGCCAAAGCTCCACGAAAGACAGTTGGGACGTGGTTTCGGAGGCACGGAGGAGTCTTGGTATGTAAAGATGGTCACAATTTTTAATAATAACTAATAAATTAAATAAAACGTACATATCCTCCATCGACGAAAGTAACTCTCGAGTCGCCCATTTTAAATTACTTTAAATCACCAACTTTAGTCTAAGTGTTTTCCTCAATGCGACGTTTTGAACACAATAAAACTTATCGCACTGACCAAGTACCTACTGATTGTGTTATCAACAATATATACACTTATCCATTGATGTCTGAAACTCAGAACAAAGATAATGTAAGTATTTTGAAGGATATAAGTAACTATTTTCACTAGGTAGACTAACCCCGTTACTAATAAACGTATTATATCAGATGAATAGTTACACACCAAATTCTATCTTTCAGTCGTCAGTAATTTGACTTTCGAAAGAAGAAGACAAAGTGTTGTGTAACTATACAGACGCTATACAACGTTTATTAAAAAGAGAGTTACTGTACTCATAAATAAATACAAAAACAAACGAACATTTAGGCGTCGAAGTACTCGTCCGCATCGCTGTCATCCGGAAACGTGCCCAGAAGACTGGCAGCATTGCCACGTTGAATGGCAATGCTAATTCTTTGGCCAGCCAGTGTCGACCAGCTGGCGAGAAATTTCCTTAATAAAAAGGAGACGCGTTCGGGCCCCATGACCCGAGGCTCAAAGCTGTAGTTACCCATAAGGTTACAGTATTTGCGCCGATTGAGGGTCTCAGCAGCCGCAACAGCAGCGCCAGCACAGCCCGCCGTGCTTCCTAGCACGGCGGGCTGTGCTGGCGCTGCTGCATGAGATGGCGCAAGGGTATCGACACAGGGCACGCCGCGATAGCGGCGGTAAGGCCCCTCTTTGAGGAGTGGCTAGAGAGGCGTCACGGTGTCCTCACCTACCGCCTGACGCAGGTCCTCACCGGACACGGATGTTTCGGGAGGTTCCTGCACATCATCAGGCGGGAGGAAACGCCCGGGTGTCACCACTGCGAGGATCGCCCAGAGGACACGGTGGAGCATACGGTGGAGGTCTGTCCCGCTTGGGCAGAGCACCGCCGTGTCCTCGTAGAGGCGATCAGCAGCGGCGGCGACCTCTTGCGCCCGGCCCTGGTCCAAGCCATGGTCCGGGGCGAGAGGGAGTGGGAGGCAGTCACCTCCTTCTGCGAAGCAGTCATGCTAGCGAAGGAGGTGGCGGGATGGGCGAGAGAGAGAGCGGAGAGAGCCGCCCGTCCCAGCCGCCGCGGTAGACGCCCCGGGCGTCGGGAGCCGCGTGACGACTCCCGGCCACCGTAGGCCTGCGGACGGCGAGTAATGGGTAACTCGCCGTCCGATCAGGACCAGGCCCGTGCCGGACGGCGCGTATGTGTTCCACGCGCGCCTCAAAGAGATGTCAGCATGTAAGGAGGGGCCCGACAGGGCCGAAGCCTGTCGGGGCAGCGGGATTGTCCGAAAGGGTTACCGCTGCCCCGGAACATAAAGGGCTAAGGAAGGAACACGGATGGATTTTAGTCAGTAAGAGTCTGACACTCCCTTCCGCTCCACCCAGAGCGGGAGGGGTCATTTGATGATTTCCCATCCTTAAAAAAAAAAAAGGGTATTGACACAGGTTGCCTCCTTAAGCAACAACGTCATGCCTTGATGCCCTCAGAAGGTGTTTATAACAAACTAAACACGTATAGTCGACCTCGTAACTGCTTTATCGCCCTAGCTTTTGTCCACCGCCGGTGATTAACGAGAAGCGAATTGAGCTAGCAACAATCACAGCGAGGGACGTTGAGCGAGTGTTCTCTTTGTTAACTCTTGTCGCTGCGATAAACGTGTCCTCAGCACGGTGGTATGAACAGTTAACGATCAACTATTAGAATACCGTACTCTTTTACTTACACGAGACCTACTCATTCCGATCCAGCCTGTACTTTGCTGCCCTCCCCCAGCGACGCCCTAAGCCGAGTTCCGTACCCCACACCACAGGGGATGCCCTTAGCGTGTAGTCGGTTTTCAAGCCCTGGCTGGAGGCCTTAATGTGCCTAACTCCTGTGATATCCCACAGAAACCCTGCATCTTTCTGTGATAGCCATATTACTCGTACTCTACAGCCCATAAACTCAATATTCAATCTGCCTAGACTTTTAGCAACTATGTTGGGATCGGTTTCCAGTCTAAACAGATGCAGCTGAATACCAGTATTTCACATGGAGCGACTGCCTTTCAGACCTCAGCAACCCAGTTTCTGGGTAAGACGATACCCCTTGGTAAGACTGGTAGTCAAGTCTTATCAAGGGGTATCGTGTTCGTTAATGGTTCCTGGAGGTCAGAAGTGAAGATTTTTGTCAAATACAAGATACATTGGTATATCCTGTGGGGTAACTGCGTAACTAACAGTAGGAATGCCTTTCATCAGTGGCGTTTAAGTTTGGCATTGGGGCAAAATGCCACGGGCCCCCAGCCAGAGGGGGCCATTAGCACAGGAGGATCTTAACATAAGTTTATAAAAGCAAGCTTTTTTTGAAAACGTGCAACAAAGGACATCATTCAGTTTTCAAACATTTTATACCTTTTTCCCATTGTTTGTCAAATTTTTGGACGTGACCTTATGCTCAGAACCAATAGACCAACAAAGCAGTCAGGGGTTAAATTTTGTAGGGGAAAATATGAAATCTACGCGGAAGAAGTCGCGGGAGAAGTGCTAGTAAAAAAAAACTATAACGTTGGTTGAGCTTCTTTACATTGAGGGAGGGCCCCATCCCTTAAATTTGCCACGGGCCCCAAACGGTAATGCCAATGGCTTTAATTTTGACAGTAGAACAACATTCATAGCGTTTCTTACGTTGTTGAACAGACAAATTATTTTTCAGATTTATGAAGCAAAACGATTCAATATTAAAAGGAACTATAAATCAAAAGTCATTTATTCAAATTAATCTGATAATTCAGAGGGGCAATTCTCGTAATTTTAAGAACGTTCACAGTCTGATCTCAGTCTCAATCTGTCAAAAAATACTTCTAATTTCCCTACATTTTGACAAGTTTTTGACATTTGTTTGTCGCCGAAATGAGACTGCTACTACATTTTGAACGTTTTAAATTACGAGAATTGGCCTTCTGATTTATTCCGGTCTGATCCCCTGAACCTCCCCCTCCACCCCCCCTCCCCCTCGATCCCTCGCTAGTTCTTCTTCTATTTTAATCTCTTTCTCAACCAACTTTATGCTAGGTTACCTACTCTTTTTGACAGGTAAGTACAGTCAAGAGAAAAGAAACGTGTCCGGGTACCATGCGTGCTCAATGGGATTGAGGCCACGTCAATACCCGATCAGCACTTTTCGAACGTCAAAATTACACAAAACAGCCCCCCGGCACGTACGCCCTTCACCACTTCCTAGTGCTTTCGCTGGGAAGAGGAAGTGGCGATTCAGCTTGTAATAGATAGCGTGTTATGTAACTAAGGTCACAGGAAGGGGAGGAGGGGGTCAGGTCAGGTAAGGGGCATGTCTTACCTGTGTTCCTGAACGCCTGACAACTTCACAGAAGTGTGAGACTATAATTTGACAGTTCCGAATTACCAATTCATGAAGAGCAAAACAAATACGGACCAGAAAACTTAAAAACAACCACAATGAAGTCTTGGTACTTCCATTTTCAGGAACCGAACGGGACATACCTACTGCCATAGAAAATACAGGGTCAAATTAAATTAGCTATCGAAACTCCGCAAACGTGGTGGTATCGAATTATCGTTATCTAAACATGATAATATATTACAAGAAATAAATGATTTGGTATTTAGGGTCACAGACCGCAGGTAGCGTATATTACTTGAAGTCATCATCTGCCTAGCCTTTTCCCAACTATGTTGGGGTCGGCTACCAGTCTAACCGGATGCAGCTGAATACCAGTATTTTACACGGAGCGACTGCCTATCTGACCTCCACAACCCAGTTACTGGGTAATACGATACCCCTTGGTAAGACTGGTTATCAGACTTTCGGGCTTCTGACTACCCGTAACGACTGTCAAAAATCCACGAATGACAGCCGGGATCGACGGCATAACGTGCTTTCCGAGGCACTGAGGGGTCTCGGTGTGTAAAGATGGTCACGCATCTACAGACCAACCGCGGCAAGCGTAGCTTAACCTGATCGACCTGTGCGGCTGTTATTATTTAGCCACGGAACGGAGTGAGTTTTTTTTTCACTGTTTAAGCTCACACCCATCACGTTTGTGAAGTTTACACAAAAAAGGACAGATATTTTAAGCATCAGCACTACGCGGTCATTGACACCGAAGGAAATCATGAAACCTTCTTTTTTTAAGTGAATCTTCGATCATAAACGGCGTTTCGATATTTGGACGAGAATTGAAACTTAAATACAGGGCGCAGGGCGCGTCACGTTTATGCACATTTAATTTTAGTTACATAAGAGAGAAGGAAGATATAACTCTCTCTGTCTCTCACACTAAATCTCTCTTATTATTTAGGTATAGCTTCTGCCCGCGACTTCGTCCTCGTGGAATTTCTTGTTTCCTCGACCCCGTCGCATCGCATCGCCCGTCCGCGCTGTCACTTCGTTTTCACTCTCACTTTTTTTCATTTTGCTCGGCTCCTAAGAGTCGTAGCGTGATGTTAGATAGCCTAAACCTTCCTCAAGACTTGGGCTAGCAGATGCAAAAAGATTTTTCGAATTCGACTGGTGGTTCTAGAGATTAGCGCATTCAAACAAACAAACTTTTAGCTTTATTACGCCGTACGGTGCTTCACGCGTAATTTTTTTCACTACCGAATCTAATTTGACCTTGTGTACCAACTTTTTGGGAGCTTAGGTCATCCCGCCAGAGACCCAAAGAACAGCTCGACCGATAACGGTTCTATGAAAACTACATGCATTTTCAAGCTGCATAAAATCTTAGCGAGACTGTCAACAATCAGTAACTATACAATATCGTTGTCGTATTGTTTTCACAATATTCGACGTTGAATACTTACCTCCGCACCCACAGACGTCGTTTTAAGTATGAGTGAGTCTAGTGCACAGGTGACAGGGCATGCGGCGCAGGATGGAAGGTATTTTTTTTTAAGGATTTGAAATCATAAATGACACCTCCCGCTGTGGGTTGAGAGAGAGGGAGTGTCAGACTTTTACTGACTAAAACCCATCCATGTTCCTTCTTTGCCCTTTGCGTTCAGGGGCCACGGTAACACTTTCGAACAATCCCGCTACCCCGGCAGGCACTTGACTCAGTGTTGGGTGTCAGTTTTAACGATGACGACTCATATAGAGAAAGACCATAAATAAATTGGGACAACGGCAAGAGAATGATGACATTGAAGGTCTAAATAGAAACTAAAACTCATTTTAAATAAAAATTTATTACTTAAATAGTTCTGCAGATCGTGCCGTTTAACCAAATGAATCTTCAGTACAGCCCGATTCAAACTTTATTGGGTTCGGAACATGAGGCAAGTCGCTGTGCTGTAACAAGTTCATGTGTCATCGGGGTCGAGGGGGATGAGGTACTGTGCAGCGTGTAACGCACTTCAGGGGGCCTAAAAAAGCCACTTTGACAGAATCATAAAACAATTCATATCACGCAATTTCATCTGTATGACAGTCGAAAAATGATTCGAGAAATGCTATACACCTCTGCCTAACCCTTCAGGGATATATAGGTGTGAAACTGTCAAACAGATGAATTGCGTGATATGAATTGTTTTATGATTCTGCCAGAGTGGCCTGTTTTGTGTTTAGGCCCCCAGGGCAGTTTGAATTGGGCTATACCAAATAATCTATATAATAAAAATGCCTAATATAAAAATACATTAATCGTTAAAAAATATTTTTCGATTCCAATACCTGTAACAAAGATAAATAAGTGATTAGCAAACGTTATCTACGCATTCAAAATGGCGGCCGACTTGACATTATCGTAGACTTCTTTCACAATTATTTTAGGTACTTCTGACAGCGGCAACCCAATAGCAACCTCATTGTAACGGGAATAAAGATCATTGTGATTTTGACAGACTTGGCAGTGGCAGCAATCCAACACACCCGACCCACCCCGTCGCATCGCATCGCCTGCCCGCGCTATTACTTCGTTTTCGCTCAGCGTTTGTGTTTTGTTTTTGATCAGCTTTTAAGGGTCATTGCGTGATGTTATGTAGCCTACCTTAAGAATTGGTCTAACGTATGCTATTTTTTTTTTATCCGACTGTTTGTTCTTGAGATTAGCGTGTTCAAACAAACAAAAAAAACTCATCAGCTTTATTATTAGTACAGATTTCGGAACGTCCCGTCGCGTCGGATCGGATTCAGTGCGCAAGCAGTGTATGAACATCCAAAAGTTAATTGTCTTTTGAGAATACGGGTGTATGTCAAGAGTGGAATGACAATGTGGAATCACCATTCATCAATGTTCAATTGTACGTATAGTCAACCTCGCATTTGCTTTACCACTTTTGACATTTGTAAAAGAAACGACCTATTGTAACCGTGCACCTAGCTTCTGATGATTCATAAGCGCCCATGTATTTATAACTATACAAATAAATAAAATTGAAGTGTCTGTTAGTAATGTCAAAATAACATATTTTTACTTATTTTTTTTTTTCTCTGACTGTCTCTTTGTTCCACCTTATCTCCGAAACGGCTGAACCGATATCGATAAGGCTTTCATTAACAGATAGCTGATGTTAAAAGGAATAACTTAGGTTAGTTTTATTTCAGAAAAAGAATTAGGGTTCCGCGGAACAAATAATCCCATGAAATTCAATTTGGTTTCCGAATATAGCTGTCACATGGACCAAAATGTTCTTTGTTTTTTTAGGATGTGCAAGTGACACTCGTTATGACATACGGTGCCAAAACGTGGACAATGACAGTTGGGCTGGTTCACAAATTCAAGGTCACTCAGCGCGCTATGTAGCGGGCTATGCTCTGAGTTTCTTTGAAGTATAAAATCAGAAATGAAGTTAAAAGAACCGGTTAATACCTAAACCTACCTTAACCTTCCAGTTATTATGAACGTTATTAATTAATAAATGGGCGCCAGGGACTTTGAGAGTCCCGGGTCCCGGAGCCGACGATGGTGTCCAATATACTTCTGGATGAACGTAGAATATCGAACCCCAAGATCCTCAATTCAAATTTAGTTAAAGACCGGTTTCCACTATTGTAAAACCGGACTATGGTATACAAACAACTGGTTCCTACCGAAACCGTATTAAAATGAAAAAAATATGCTGAGGTATAAAAAAATCAGGAAAAGAACCGGAGTAACCGACATAGCTTGCAGAGTAAGCAAACTGAAGTGGCAGTGGACTGGCTTTGTTTGTCGAAGGACCGATGGCCGGTGGAGCAGACGAGTTTTAGAGTGAAGACCGCGTATCGGAAAGCGTAGTGTGGGGGCGACACCAAGGTAGAACAATGACCCTATGAAGGTGTCTGGGACAGACTGAATGCGGAAGGCGGAGGACAGGGTGTTGTGGCGCAGGATAGGAGAGGCCTATGTCCAGCAGTGGACGAAAGAAAGTACCTATAACTTTTTTCGCTTCATTCGTAGTCAGTTTTGTAGGTGGCTTAAGGGACATTGGATAATAACTCCTTCGAAACCAGTTACATAGTAGTATAATAAAGCCTTCATGGAAACCAGTTACGAAACCCCGGTTTCCTTGACGGCCGAAGCGGAACTGCGATAGGCTGAGTTGAAATGAGACTCAACCATTGGGTGATAAACCAATTACGAGGTCGACTATACACTTCCCATGCAGTCGTGAGAAAATAATGTGAGTCATACTATTGGTAGACTTTATTTAATACTAGCTGCGCACCGCGGTTTTACCCGCATAAGTATCGATCCCGTGGGAATATCGGGATAAAAAGTAGCCTATATGATAATGCAGGATGTCGGCTACCTCCATACAAAATTTTATCAAAATTGGTACAGCCGTTTGAGCGTGAAGAAGTAAAAAACATATAAACACACACACACAAACTTCCGCCTTTATAATATTAGTGTGATTTAAATAACTTGTAGTCATTTCCGTGTTCACGAATGATTTTTTATTTATTTGAATCAATTAATTTAGCCTATTCATTGCCACTCATCATGCATACATATGTCGACCATTTTATAAGTTACTTAAAATGCATATTAATCAGCTTATAATGTTCCCACTGCTGGGACACAGGAATCTCGCAGAACTCTCTGTGAAGCCGGTAGGCCGTAATCCACCATTCGAGCCCAGTGCGGGTTGGTAGATGTCACATGTCTTCGATTTTTTAGTTCTAGGACATGCCGGTCTCCTCATAATAATTTTTGACGTTCAAAAGTGCCTTTTCTGTGCCTATTTGAAATAAATGCTTTGACTTTGACTTTCCTCACGATGTTTTCCTTCACCGTTTTGAGAGCAGTGGTGATTAAATAATTTACACTAAGTAAAGCGCCTGTCAGGGTTTGAACTTACGACGTACAACTCGTAAATCGCGGCCGTTTCCACTGGGCCACCCATGGGTATTTACACCGTGGGGCCACCACTGCTTCATATTATATTGCAGTCTCTAGTAATTATTCAACTTACCTCAGACTATCTTCACTCTACCACATTGACCCCACCGTCTCCATCAGAGAACTGTACTCCACCGCCATCTCCATCAGACACCTGAACACCACCGCCGTTATCGGCGAAGTTGACTCCCCCGCCGTTATCGGCGAAGTTGACTCCCCCGCCGTTATCGGCGAAGTTGACTCCCCCGCCGTTATCGGCGAAGTTGACTCCCCCGCCGTTATCGGCGAAGTTGACTCCCCCGCCGTTATCGGCGAAGTTGACTCCCCCGCCGTTATCGGCGAAATTGACTCCCCCACCGTTGTCCGAATCGGCAAATTGGACTCCACTACCGCCGTCATCGAACTGTAAAAGTATTTTTTTTTTATTCTTCCTGTCTTGTGTGATCTCTGACCATGGTGGCCATGCAAACGTCATCAGATCGTTACACCACCTTCGCCGTGGTCTACCTCGACGGCGATGTCCTCCCTCAGATGCCCAGCAAGTGACGATCTTTGCCCATCTCTCAGGGTGTATTCGTGAGACGTGTCCGGCTCATTCCCATTTCAGCCTGGTTTTTTTTTCTCCAACATCCGCTACTTGAGGTATGGAGTGTAGCGTGGCGTCTTCTTAGCAGGGTCAAATTAAATTAGCTAACGAAACTCTGCAGACCTGATGAGTATCGTTATCTAAACACGATAAATGCCTAGTTGACGTAGGCATCCGTTAAGAACAGATTTTTGTAAACTCTACCTTTAAAGGGCTGAAAAGGGGGGATTTTGTTTGTATGAAAAAATAAATAATAAAATAGGTACTTACATGTACGCCGCTCATGTTGTGTTTTGTTTTTTTTAACAGGAAAAAATACAAAAAAAATAAGCAAAGTGTCTAATATTCACAAGGACGGATAAGCACTGAGTAAGCACTGATTGCGGTATCCATTATATATAGTCATGATACAGTCATACTTTATCTAAAAATAAGTATTCTGGAAGTAAGCTTAGACTGATAAGGAACACCGCAAATTTGAGATTACAAAAAAAATTTTTTTTATTTAAAATAAAAAAAAACTAAAACCCGACTACTGAAAAGGATGAAACAAGAAAATACCTTCCCGTGCTCGCATGCTACCATAGCTTATAACATGTTAGTACAGCGGCATGTTTCATCCTTTTCAGTATTCGGGTTTTAGTTTTTAAACTTTTTTTTTTTTTCCTTATTTCAGTAATATTTATATTTTTGAAATGTGATAATTAAGCCCTTTCATTTGATACAACACATGGCACCATCTCAAAATATTTATTTTTAAATTCATTACTTTATGTCCTCTAGGGGGCGCCATGTTGAATTTAGTGTGACATCACGTAGCCTATAACCAGCGGACGGTCAAGACGCTTCTAACGATACCTCAGCGTTGTCAAATTATTATTAGTACTTTTGAAGTTATGAGGGAATACATGAACATACATACATACCGGTCAAATCATAACCCTCCTTTTTGCTTCGCCGTAGTCCGGTAAAAATAATACTCATCGTTTATACGTGTTTTTTCAAAAATGATAATATTATATGTCTAAAGCAGTATTTTGCAACCTGTGGATCGCGACCTCTAGCGGGGTCGCGAAGCCTTAGGCGGTTGGCACTCTGCACCGCATTACGCAGCGGGGTGCGTGAAACAGAGCCAAATTTCCCGGATATTGATTTTTTATGTAACTGCATCACTGTACAATAACGTCATTAGTTGGAGCACGGGACCCGAGCACGGGACCCTAGTCCCCGTGCTTCATCCAGGTGGAAAACCTAGGTGAAGCCCGGAACTCCGGACCCAAAAAATCACGCGCGGGGGCACGTGATCTGCGTCCCGCTGTGTAATGCGTTGCAGCCCCATGAGTAAGGCGATTGGCACACTGCAGCGTGTGTGTGTGTGTGTCGCAGATAAAAGAAAAAAAACAAGTGTTTGTAGGTCCTACAGTATAATAAAAGTTTTAAAAAATCGATAAGAAAGCTGGGCCTGTTTTTTTTTTAACAGTTTGTCAAAACGTTGTTCTTTTTTTGAGAAGCTAATAACTGAATCATTTTGTAATTGAAGCATAATATTCTTATTTTCTTACAAAGTTTTTACTATTTATCGTGTTTACATATGGATCCATAATTTCTGTGGAGTTTCGCTCGCTAATTTAATTTGACACTCCGCAGACGTGATCGGTATCATGATAAAAAGAAAGCGATATTTATTTGACCCTTTTTTCCTGTGGGGTCATCGACCGCAGTTAGTGTATTCACTTGAAATAACAGTTTTTTTTTGTAATGTTCACAGACGTAATTGACACCGATATCGTAACACGATAAAACATATTTTCTCAACTCATACTTCAAATAACAAAACTACCAGCGGTCGTTGACCCCTAAAAATAAACATTACTTTCTTTTTTATTTTATCATGTTTAGATATCTAAGTATATTGATATCCATCGCGTCTGCAGAGTTTCGCTAGCTATTTTAATCTGGCCTTGTATTTCTTGGTTTGATTGAGCATTTCTGTCGATCAACAAAGCTGCGCAAATACCTACTGTAACCTTATGGGTGAAGCCAGACGAGCGTAATTTTTTGAGTTGTGAGTCGCGTAATTTCAACAACACACACAACAACAACTCATGTTGCGTCGCCGTGTGAACGAAACAGGATTTTTGTATGAAACCGAATGTAGCAGAAATTACGCGACTGAAATTACGCGCTCGTCTGACTTCACCTTATGGGTTTACTATGGGTCTATGGGTAATTACTAATTACAGCTTTGAGCCGTTTGCACGTCTCGTTCCTCGCCGGCTCGTGCCCATTGCAGCGGGGTAATTGCATAACACTCTATCAGTAGAAATGGCTTTAATTTTGACAGTTCAACAACATTCATTGAAAGAAAGAAAAATGCGTTTATTGGCATTACAGCAAAATAATTACACCTTAAGTGTCTAAACACACTATGCCGAAGATACGCGACCGAAGTTCCGCGGCCGATTTTACTGTACGCTATTAACGCAACGTAATTTCGGCATAATGTGTCGTCAGTAATTCAAATAGCATTGCAGGCGTAATCATGCCGAACTTCGGTCGCGTACCTTCGGCAATAGTGTGTTTAGACACTTAAACTATAAAAACAGAGAACAAAGATTATAATGCCAAAAGGGCCTCAGCTCAGCATAATGTCAGATGACTACACAAGGTGTACCACCTGACGCCGATTTTCAGCTGCAACCCCCGAGTGCGTTATTTACGTTGTTGAGCAGACAAATTTTTCGAACATGAAGAAATGCAATATCCTTCATAATTATTCAGACTGTGGTTGATACTGATACGCAATTTGGGTGAAGGGAAAATAAGAAAAAAAAAACGTCTCATTTTTAAATATAAATGTATTTAAAAGTTCTGCAGATCTTGAGGGTTCCCACAGCAGTATTTTTTAATGTCGTTAGATAAGTTTGCAGAGTTACAAACTCATTAAAACATTGGGTGGGTCACGGGGTCTGAGCGATCGTCTTCTTTTTCTAAGCTTTACAATTGATTGGTAGACTTTTTACGTGACCACACTACACTCAAGTAATTGAGTACCTGCCGAAGTTTACCGCCAGCAACAAATTATTTTATACAAGTGTTTCGGAATTAACGTTGACATTTTAATTGATTTCCGTGACATAACTTATGATATTTTTGATGACATTTAAAAGAGAAAACTGACTGTGAATGTGACATGACCATGTGTGCAGGCTAGATTGAATACTTTACAACTGTTTGGCGGTTTTGAGTATTTTGTAGATGGCCTACGCAAATGTCCTACATGTCGTGTGACGGGTCGTTGAGCTCCCTAAAATAGGGTTGAGCGGGAGAAGTTATTTGATAAATATTTTCACACCCAAAAAAAAGATACACGATGACATTCTTTAAAAGGCCTTCCAGACGTGGCCCTGCATTGTTAGACTCTCAAAAATCCTAAGGAAATGCCGGCGCCAACTAGTTTTAAAATATTGACTAAGAAAACATTGAAGTGTAAAAGTTTCTTAAAAGATCTACTTACATAAATAAATATTTAACATTCTTCATATCAGTTGATGAACCCCAGCGCCCGATTAAAAAAAAAACAAAAAATTACCTGATGGAAAAACAGCGTAATTACAATAAAAAAGTAGATTAAACAAGCTGTGGTATTTAGTCGTAAATATACGACCCTGGCGAAATGGACACGAAAATATTTGTCGGATTAATCCGGCGTAAGCGGTTAAAAGGTTAATTTCATTTTCGGCCGTTTGTATGGAGTCGTAATACTGCTTAATTTAGTGTACTGTGGTCTGTGCCAGGAGCCTTGGTCTTTTTTAACCAACTTCAAAAAGGGAGGTTACGCAGTCGGCTTTTCTTCTTTTTTCTTCAGGAAAAGAATCTGCATTGTCTTGTCAACCAACGTGGCAGTTATGCCAGCTTTCCAGGCATGTTTTTCGTTGACAATGCGACATTAATACAGCTTTTTATATTTTTCAAATTTTCAAATTATTGTTACTCAGTTTATATTATTTTATGAAATAAATAAGTGGAAATCGAATTGTAGACTTATTAGATACTTTACATGTGCTTCTAAAAGAATACTTATATAAAAACTTACAAAAAGTTAAATGTAACTTATAAATACTCTATTCGACAATATCAACGTAGCTTGCATCATTTTGGTTTTCGTCACCTGTAACAATAAAAAAAATAATATCAGGGTTCGTATAAATCCGATATTTATAATAAAAACCGTATACGATATTTGATATTTATCCGATATTTATACAGTATGGCAACTACATCCATACAAATATTATAAATTCGAAAGTAACTCTGTCTGTCTGTCTGTATGTTACCTTTTCACGCCTAAACCACTGAACATAATCAGCCTATAATGTTCCCACTGCTGGGACACAGGCCTCCTCTCTGTGAGAGGGAGTGGGCCATAACCCACCACGCGGGCCCAGTGCGGGTTGGTACATGTTACATGTCTTCGAACTTTTGGTTCAAGGGCATACACGATGTTTTCGTTCACCGTTTTGAGAGCAGTGGTGATGAATTAATTTAGACAAAGTGAAGCGCCTGTCTGGTTTCGAACCTACGACCTACAACTCATAACTCGACCACGCGGCCACCACTGCTCTAAAAGTTTGATCAGAGGGGTAATTCACGTAATTTTAAGAACAATCACAGTCTGATCTCAATCTGTTAAAAATACCTCTAATTTCCCTACATTTTTGACAAGCCATTGATTGTCGCTGGAATGAGATTGCGACTAGATTTGTAATGTTTTTAATTACGAAAATTGGCCTTCAGTTTAGGCTACATGAATACATTATTAAAAAATATTTTAATTATTGATAACAACAGTTAAATAAAACAACTTACATGATATTAATATCTACCACCCCCACCGTAGCCCCCGCCGCCGTCAACTACATGTACTCCGCCCCCATAATCGACGCCGTTTGAGACGTGAACGCCGCCGCCGCCCCCATAATCGACGCCGTCTGAGACGTGAACGCCGCCGCCGCCCCAACCACCGCCTTCGACGACGTTGACGCCGCCACCGCCGTAGTCTATGCCGTCACTGACGTGGACCCCGCCGCCCCCACCCCAGCCATTGCCACCCCCGTATTCAACCCCGTCTACCACGTTGACTGTACCTCCCTGAAAAAGAAAATATAATAATTTATTGTTGTATATGTAGCGGTATCTACAACGACATGCGAACAACGCGTAATAGTGACGTCACGCAAAATCCTGCATCTCGCAAGCAGAGTTTACCACGCAACTAGCATAGATGCAGCGGCCCGACTCACTATATATACTATATATACGTGTTTTTTTAATATCCCATAACTCTAGGGGGTCATTGTACTCATCATTATGAACAACTTTTACTATGGGCCGAAACCTGAAATCGCGAAAAAAAACGTCGAACTATCAGATGGTCTATAAAGCGTTACAAAATAAAACATTATTTTCACAACGAATACGTTGTCGACCCCTAAAACAGAAACATTAAGTACCTAAATCTATTTTTTAACGTGTTTAGATATTTATACCGATCACCTCTGCAGAGTTTCGCTAGCTAATTTAATTGTCTTATATATATAAAAATGAATCGCTGAATGTGTTGCTAAGCGCAAATCTCGAGAGCAGCTGAACCGATTTCGCTAATTCTTTTTTTGTTGTGTTCGGTATTGTCAGGACGAAGGTTTTTATGAAAGAAAATGTAGGAAATTCGACCGAATTGCACCCGTGCGAAGCAGGGGCGGGCCGCTAGTTATGAATATAAATAACTTGTCTAAAGTAGTTACAGTTGACGCAGTTCGAATTCGTCACCTAGCTAGCCTTTATCAGCAGATTTAAAAATGTTATCAGAACAACAATTTTGTAATCAGATAACTCAATCTATGTATCGGAAATTTGGAATAGGCCTCAATTAGGCGATTCATTAATAAATAAAGGTATCTATTTTATTTGTTTTTTTCCTGTTCAAGAATTTCTCATTCATAAATTTTCCTGCTCGCGTAAATGATAAATGATTTATTTTCTGTTAGTAGGTTTGTACAAACACTTATAGAACTCAATCATATTTTTTTAAACTACATGAGGTCGGCGTTTCCTATCTGACTATTCTGAGAAGAAAGGCCGAAACAAACTCGAGGTCACAGCCAGACAAAATCTGGGTCAGATCTTAAGCAGACCATGTAGATTGGTGTCTGAAATGGTCTTTTGAGGAAAGAACCACACAGATTGAGCGGACCTGTCCAGTCAATGCACGCATTTGTCAGTAACCGTGCAGCTCAACTCAGAACTTAAGGAGCTCAACCATTCGACGAACAATACCAAAGACAGGACATTTGGGTAGGCTGCATAAACTACTCAAACTGCCAGACCATGATTAAAACGGAAACAATGACCCACATAGTCCTCACATTCACAATAATTAAAATAATTTAATACTTTATACAGTACATGTACATGGCATTGTTTAAGTAAATAGATATTTAGAAAAAATAAGGTGTACTAAAGCAAAAAAATAAATAAAAACAACATTCACTGTCTAAACCTAATGGAGCAGCCCAATCCCAAGCCTTTTTGTTCTCAATATAGTCTTTTAGAGTATAATAGGCTTTCTGGCATAGTTTGAGCTATATAAAAGATCTGAATTTATTAAGGCTTAGTTCAAATATGTGGCTATGAAGTTTATTATAAAAGCGTATACATTGGCATCTGAACGAGCCACCTATTTTTATGACCCTTGTTGTAGGAACAACAAATTTGTGTTTGTTCCTAGTATTTATGTTATGGATATCACTGTATTTTTTAAACAGATTAATATTTTTCTGTGCATACAAAAGATTATCATAAATGTACTGAGAAGGCACAGTCATTATATCAATATCCTTTTTATCTCCGAGGACTCCCTCAGATATAAATTTAAAGATATTAACATAATGAATGTCCCAGACACTCGTCTGGAACTTAATTTATAAATGGAACGAAGTGTGACCAATTCTATCTCTGTTTTATAAAGAACAGACAGTTCTTTTATCCAACTCGACATCTTTTCTGCCCGAGCACAGGGCGACACGTAAGCTCGCGTCTCTATTAATGCAACTAGACATTTTATTCTTTCCATAGCGTTTATATAGCGCATAAGTCTAAACTCGAGGTTTGCCAGCGAGACATGGAGCGCAGTATCCTGGGGGTTCGAATTTCTGACCGTATAAGGAACGCAATACTGCGCGCCAAAACCAAGATAACAGACGTTACCCAGAAAGCCGCTAAACTTAAGTGGGACTGGGCCGGACATGTCTTCCGCATGTCAGATAACAATTGGGCTAAGAGAACCACCGATTGGGTCCCACTAAACGCACGACGCCATCGCGGCAGGCCGAGACGAAGATGGCGAGACGAGCTTGACTCCTACCACAGGGACTGGCCGACACTCGCAAAAGACAGAATTGTGTGGGAAAAGGGAAAGGGAGGCCTTTGCCCAGCAGTGGGACAGTACAGGCTAGTTAGATTAGGTAGACATAGCAACGGGGAGCAAATTTTAAAATCAGTCTTGTCTTTAATAAGTCCAATGTGATGTAGACTATTTGACACTCCTTGAGAAGAAATGTTTCTACCCCCCAATTATCAAGAGTAGAGAAAAATTGTTGGTCATGACTCATGACTCATGCTTGACACTCAGACCAAATAAAAAACCAAGACAAAGGGCTGTCAACAGTAACGTGGAGCCGGTTTCGTAAACATGTGTGCACTTAGTGAGGTGTAGTTTGATTGTAAATGTTTGCGTGTGAGCGTGCATGCACAGAGGTGGAGGTGTAGTTTTGGCATGCTTTACTGTATCGTTCTCAGAGCTCTGTCTTGGTTTTTTATTTGGTCTGAGGCTTGACATAGTAGACTTTTGTCGATTGAAGAATAGAAACATGTCTTCTCTTCATCGCCATGCAGCACGGTAGAAATATTTAAAAAATCTGTCATTTTGTCAATTCATCCGTCGACAAAACTCGTATCTAGGGCGGTCCAAACGCGTGTGGTGTGACTACATATTATGAATGATAAGGCCGAGGAATGTGGTGATTTGTGATAAGGTAACGATGCGTTCAAAAGAAGATGTAGTGACAAAAATTGAAAAGAGTATGCTTAGATAGTTTGTTCATGTTGAGAGGTTGAATGAAAGGTGACTAAAAAAGGTCAAAAATCATCATCGAATGCAGCTGAAAACCAATATTTTACATGGAGCGACTGCCTATCTGACCTCCACAACCCAGTTACAGGCCAATACGATACCCCTTGGTAAGACTGGTTGTCAGACTTTCGGGCTTCTGACTACCCGTAACGACTGTCAAAGATCCGCGAACGACATCCGGGACCAACGGCTTAACGTGCTTTCCGAGGCACGGAGGGATCTCGTTATGTAAAGATGGTCACCCATCCAAAGACTAACCGCGGCAACCGTAGCTTAATCTGATCGATCGACCTGTGCGGCTGTTACTATTTAGCCACGGGCCCCTCTTTGACGACTAATAGAGAAATATGGAAGAGAAGGACATGTTGCTGCAAGGCTGGCGAATGATGATGATAATAGAAAGATAAGGCACTTACATCGCTACAGTCACAGAGTGGAATGCAGCAACACGATACACTTTGAATACACCCCATGACGGACACGACTGACTCTGCCATCACATTCATAACACATATTTATCTGTAACGGTATCAACACTTATCTCCTTATCTAGTTTATATCCCACTGCAGATTGTGAATGGTTGGCAACACAAGGCATAACAGGATAAAGTTATTAGAAATATCCTCGCGGGGTTTTCTGTGAAGACGCCAGCACATCAAGCTTCTGCAATCTGTAAAATTTCTTTGAGAGCGTTTACCTTTTCATACAAACTTTCAAGGCCTTGTTTTTCGAAATGAATGAACCGATTTTAATGAAACTTCATACGTAGGATACAATCTCTATAGTGAGCGGTTTAAGCGTAAAGAGGCAACAGACAGACACACCTTCGTATTTATAATATTAGTAAGTATGCCTTTTTTTTTTTGTTTTTTTTTTTTTTATGGATGGGAAATCATCAAATGACCCCTCCCGCTCTGGGTGGAGCGGAAGGGAGTGTCAGACTCTTACTGCCTAAAACCCATCCGTGTTCCTTCCTTAGCCCTTTATATTCCGGGGCAGCGGTAACCCTTTCGGACAATCCCGCTGCCCAGTAAGTATGGCTTAAAGTCTGAAATTTCTAATCCGTCCTGGAGCATACGTGGTGACCAATGCTCGTGCCATCTCTGTGTGAGAAGAGGCATTTGCCCTGAAATAGGACAACAACAACTGATTTTATCATTATTTTGTCGGCCTTTAGCGTTGTTTGTGGGGCTTGTTGGCTACGTAATAACAGTCGCAGAGGTTGAATTTTTTAAACACTCAAACACAAATATAGGTATGGCAAAAGTGTCGTGATGGTCGACATTTTTCATTTTTGTCGGTGTCGCTCTCATTCGCTAAGTGTGCAGAATATGACGTGCGATATATATAGGATGTTTGGAAGCCGGATACAAAGCCTTAAGGGACACCATTTAGAGCATTTTGAGCCATACGTGTCTCAGACGAAGGATGATTTTTTTTATTTTTTTTTCGCATTTAAAGTTTGTACCTATCTATGTTATTCTTGACTAAAGTTTGCAGTTAAAAAAAAGACACTTCGTCTAAGACATTGGCTTAAAATGCTGTAAATGGTGTCAACTATCACTCCCTTAAAGCTTTGCACCAACTTCCAAACACTCTGTATAAGGAACTTAATTAAAAAAAGGTAAATAAAGTTAGTTTTTTAATCCCAGAGACTAATCTGACATTATTTTAAGCCTTAAATTTTGTGTTTGCATTTTTTTTACTAGAGAAGTTAGAAATTCCACCTGTCAGGTTAGTCTCTGAGATAAAAAAACGAACTTTAGGGTAGGTTAGGTAGGTACCTATCCAGTATTTCTAAAGAAAATTAATACTTATATCTATTTTGATTTACTCCCGGGAATCACACGTGCAGATAGAGATTAATTTCATTTCATATGATTATTCCCATTTTCATCACAAAACATTCTCCATTATTGATTAAATACTTTTGTTAATTGTTTTACATTCAAAGAAAATCCAATATGGCGGTCGCTTTTGGCGGCAAAACAGTCAAACAGTCAGAGCAAAGGAATCGAAATTATTCAGCCCGGTCGTGTACCTTTGTGTGAGTCAGATGCAGGGTTACCAATTTACCATTTAACATAAAAGATTTATTATGACTTTTTTTTTGTCATCTTTTTATAATATCCTGTTTAAAGGGGTTAAAGATTTTCGTTAGCTATACTTTTTATCTTAAAAATGAATCGCTAAATGTGTTGCTAAGCGCAAATCTCGAGAACGGCTGGACCGATTTCCCTAATTCTTTTTTTATAATATTCCTTGAAGTACGAGGATGGTTCTAACGGAGAGAAAAAAAAATTGTTCGAAAAAAAAATTGCACCACATGTAGTTATAATATACACCACATAATTTACACTAATATAGTAAAACTGAAGAGTGTTTGCTTGTATTAACGTGCTAATCTCTGGCACTACCACTCTGGATACTACGGACGATGTTGATATAGAGAGGGACCGCAGGGCGCTGTCAGTCCGTGGCAACATGCTGGCCCGTAGATTCGCCCGCTGTACGGACCAAGTCAAGATTACGCTGTTTAAGGCCTATTGTCAGAGTCTGTACATAGTCTATGGGTTAGTTGCACCAAAAAATCCCTGGACACATACAATAACATTTCCAGGAAAATATTGGGACTTCTTCGTTTCTGCAGTGCCTCCGAGATGTTCGCGCAGGCTCATACTGACGGCTTTCATGCCGTCATTCGGAAAAAAGTCGTGTCATTTATGAGGAGGGATGTGGGGGAGTCAACAGCATCCTGAAAACTATAGCTGAAGATGTGCGTGCGCCTGTTTTGAGGCATTTCGTTCGTCTGGTGATCTTTTAAAAGTCGGAGTTTAGAACATTATATTCATTCTCCTGTCTTCATCGCATCCTTATTTATTTGGGGTAGGAGCAACATAAGGTCTTCATCTTCCATTATTCATCATCTCTGTAGTCACCCCCATTCTAGCCAAATCATTACCTTATAATTTTATTTTAAGGTATTTTTTGCATGCATGATAATGGAATAACAACCGTGACGCAGTACGTAAAAAAAAACAATGCTACTGGCACTTAAACCTGTCAAACTATTTGTTATTTCCCAGAAATAATAGACGATCTAGCATTTTTAGAACGAGTTTTTTTTTAAATGTAGGTCATTTTCAAAGTCAGCTACTGACAAATGCGTGCACCGACTGGACAAATCCACTGAAATTTGTGTGGTTCTTTCCTCGAAAGACCATTTCAGACACCAATCTACATGATCTAACTAAAATTATCTCTGGACTTTAAAAGAGACTATGCCCTCTGAGTTTCATTCGGCGAAGTAGTCGAAAACGAAACGCCGACCTCACCTAGTTTTTAAAATATTGTGATTGACATTTAAAAGTGTTTGTATAAACCTGCTTACAGAAATAAAGTGTTTTTTTAACACTCATTTCTTGCAAGCAACCCCTGATGAGTCAGCCACGCGTGTTTTGCCCCCATTATAACCGAAGTGCAAAATTCAACCAATACACACAGTAGAAAATAAGTAAGTACCTAGGTATTATTTCTATTTCCGAGTGCCGTAACGTGAAACTGTACGAACCAGTCTGTCGAAAGCCAAGTGACGCGCGGACGCGACCACCGACATTATAAATAACCTCCTTTTTTAATCTGTGACTCCGTAATGATCTGTCGGTTTCTAATTTTCCCGTGAGTTATTTTCCCGAACGCGGGTTGCAATTGTTTTTTTTTTTTTTTTTTGTTTGTAAACAATTAATAGTTAAGTGTGACAGTGTTTAAAGTTTTAATTTGTGGTTTTCTAATAATTGGATACGCAGTGAGAAATTGAACAGCTAAAGTGCGATTATACTGTGTTTTTTTATTTTATTTATTGCGGTAAAGTACCTATCGTGTTTTTTTTAATGTTTGTATTTCGAAGGTTGGTTAGTGCAGTGCGGTTTGACGTTTTTTACGAAGAGGATTATAGAGAGGTACTGGGATATATTTACGACCTTTAAATACCGGGACGACTAAATAAAACCACAGTTTTTATCATTTACTTCAATAATTTGTCCTGGAAGATGGCTCTACATTTTTAGAACTGGCTTGTCAGCTCTACAGTACATACCTAGCCAAATTGTATTACTTACACATTTACGGAAATCGAACCCACCTACCTTAGTTTTCAAACGGCAGCCTTTTGGCTGCTGCGCTATTCGGGACATTTGACAAAGTGATTGTTTGTTTTTCACACACGTAAAAACAAGGTTGCATCTGTTTAGAATTAGAAACTTTTTAAAAGTTATCAATTTTGTTAATACTTATCTAGGTACTTATTACTGCTGAGGTTCTGAATTCCTTTGCCACATAGTACCTAAGAAGTTGAAATCGACTTCAAAAATCCATATAATAATAATACTATGAGAAAGTGTGTCTGTCTATCTGTGTGTTACCTCTTCACGCTTAAACCGCTGAACCGAATTAGATATAGAGATAGTTTGAGTCCCGGGAATGGACATAGGATAGTTTTTATCCCGATATTCCTCCTGGAAACTTATGCGGGTGAAACCGCGGGGCGCTGCTAGTAATATATAAGGTGTTAAAAAATTAAACTTACAAACTTTAAGAGGTGCTTTAGACCATCGAACTGAACAACTTTCACTATGGGACCAACTCTGAAATCACGAAAAAGAAATCTGCTGTTTCATACAAAAGTTCAATACCTACTTGACTCTAATTATGTTCGTAGCATATTGGTAGGTATATAAAAGATAATAATTATGTTATACCTACGCTTGCAGAGGTCGCGTCTGTGGATCCATTTCGCAGCGACACGCCTTATGTGTGACTCTGAAAACACGTAAAGCCGTTGGTCCCGGCTGTCATTCGTGGATCTTTGACAGTCGTTACGGGTCGTCAGAAGCCCGAAAGTCTGACAACCAGTCTTACCAAGAGGTATCGTCTGAGCCAAAACTGGGTTATGGAGGTCATATAGACAGTCGCTCCATGTAAAATACTGATATTCAGCTGCATCCTGTTAGACTGGAAGCCGACCCCAACATAGTTGGGAAAAGGCTAGGCAGCTGATGATGGCATTGCAGTATTATACTAGACGAGTTTTTACTAGACGAATAACAGATTCGTGCATATTCGCAAAGATATAATATACCTAACTGTATAAACAGGCCCAACCGGGTCGCGAGTCTAGTATAGGGGTCGAGCTAGATCGATTATAATTAAAGATGATGTATTTTATAAAGAAATTAAAAGTGGCCATGATTTGCCTGTATTTTAACATACAGGGTCAAATTAAATTTGCCATAGAAACTCCGCAGACGTGATGGGTATTGACATCTTAACACGATAAACAAAAAAATAATTTGACTTTTTTTTTTGTGGCGTCATCGACCGCAGTTAGTGTAAGTCGAACATTTTCAAAAAATTGTGTTATAGACAAATTAGTTAGACCGATTTTAAATTTTCTATAGAAACAGTGATTAACAGTTATCTTTTTTTAAATAAGAAATTTCGAAAATGTTCTTAAGTAACTTTTTAGACCTTTGTATCCTGCTTATATAAGCGTATAAGTTTAATTAAAATCGATTCATTCATTTCGAAAAACAAGGGCTTGAAAGTTTTTATGAAATGCCGTACGGCTATATATACGCTCTACGTATATACGCTCTTAAACTAGCATTACAGGGTTTACCCTAATGCGACAGTTAAGAACTTGATAGTATCTATCAATATCTCAACAAGCTATAATCAAAGAAAACAGATTTTCTCAACTCATACTGCAAGTTGAGAACACTAAAAGCTCTTTGACCCCACAAAAAAAACATCGTCAGATTAATTTCCATTGCGTTTTATCGTGCTTAGATATCAATATCCGTCAATTCTGCAGAGTTTCGCCAGCTAATTTAATTTGACTTAAGTCCTTTGAATTATCCTAAGAATTTAAGTCCTATGTAACAGGGGACAATCCTATTGCCATCAAACGGGCATAAACAAGACTCTGGGCTGCTACTGAGGAATTCTAGATGAAAAAATCCAATATCACTGCTCAACCCGTGACTCGAACTCAGTACCTCATGCTCAACAGGTTCCCAATTCTGTATACCTAGTAACTATTATTACCCGCGTGATCTTACCACGTGCAAACCACGAACGGTTGTCATAGCAAGCGTTCGTATTTTAACAGTTCAAACCGCGAAAACTTCGCGTTTTTTCGCGCGGTTTTGTTTATTGTGTCATAGAGAATACATTATTAATTTATTATCTATACTTCGACTTTTAATTAGCTGCAGTAAAATTACACTTCTTTATAACTCATTTTGGACTGCGTTTAGCGATATGCATGTCAAATAAGTTTAGTTTGTTATACTTTTCTGTAGTAGAAAAACAAGATTTGGCTGATGGCCGCGAAAAAACGAAATAACGCCAATTTCAGTCATTTAAGTACCTAACACATGAGCTGTCATTTTACTGCAGTTTATCTGTAGTCCGACTATAGGCCCTCGTAATTCACTATGACCATGACCACTTAACGATTCCTTGCTTCAAAACCACGTCAATTCCTTAGTTGATCACGACATCTGCTGTAAACGTATTCTCTATGATACAATGGCGTGGTTTGAACTGTCAAAATACATAATAAGTTGTCCGCACGGTTGACATTTCGATGTCTTGCCGTTACAGGGGATTCTACAAGACACGATATTGACGTGATTTGCACACGGGGAATAATAATTACCATACAGAATTGGGGCCCTGGCTTGTTTACCATTAAATAACTTTAAAAAGACTACCGCATCGCTTGTTTGAAGCTAGGCCTCTGTTGCAGTATCTACTCTTGCGTCATCGACTCGTACGCATATCGAACACATGATTTTTTTTTGCTAATATTACAATTGAAACCTGCTAATCTAGCAAAATGTTCAAGAATGTAGTCCGACCTCATTTTACTGACTTGGCATCTATTCATATTTACATGAAATTATCTTTTTTTCATTATTAAGGGGCTTGTGGCTAAATAATAAAAGCCGCACGGGTCGATCGATGCTTGCCGCGGTTGGTCCGTGGATGCGTGACCATCTCTACATATCAAGTCCCCTCCGTGCCTCAGAAAGCACGTTAAGCCGTTGGTCCCCGCTGTCATTCGTGGATCTTTGACAGTCGTTACGGGTCGTCAGAAGCCCGAAAGTCTGACAACCAGTCTTACCAAGGTATATCTATAGTGTTACCCAGCAGTTGTGGAAGTCAGATAGGCAGTCGCTTCATGTAACATACTAGTATACAGCATCTGTTAAGACTGAAAGCTGACCCCAACATAGTTGGGAAAAGGCTGGGCAAGTTGGACAAGGAATTACCTAGAGATAACTGATGTGTTTAAGTAAGCTGTTATGCCTGGGGCTGGTGATGCGATGCGATGGATCGAGAGAACAAGAAACTTCACGAGAACGAAATCGCGGGCAGAGGCTAAACTACATGACCTAAAGCGCGGTCACTATCGGACTGCATAGAAAAGAAAGAGAAGCGCGATGACACAACGCTGGTAATTAATTGCAAAATATGAAACAATCATCTATTTACAAACTACTTAATAATAAATAATCCATCACTGAATGCAGTTTGGCATTAGCAATTTAATGGTACCTATATTTTTAATTATAATTAAAATTGTTAATAAAGGGATAAACTGCTTTTAAAGAAATGTCAGAGGTGTATTTGAAGATTTTTTTGATGCATTAATGTACGTTTAATTGTGATTTTAGTTCCATCACTGTTTTAAAATAAGACTTGAAAATATGACTTTTTTTTTTGGTCAAAACTGCTTTAAAAACCAACTTTTTGACCACTTTCAAGAAACCTCCGTGCATACTGCGTCATCATACTAAAGCAGACGGCTCAATAGAAATCTGTTACTATTAAGAGGGGACGGTGCCTGCGAGGAATTTGAAAAATAGGTGTTTGAAGAAACTATTGCCGTCGCCTTACCTCAAGTCTGCCCCCGTAGAGTGTGATAGGGACAGCTGCAGCTCAGACCGAAATTATCACAAAAATTTTGACGAGCTCGACGTTTCGTATTCTCCTTTTTTCTCCTCGAAAACTGAGCCGATTCAATTATTATTTTTACATTAACATTTTAAAAAAGAGTACGTTTAGATTCCTACAATTTTTTTTATGTTAAAAACTTTTCTAATTTGTCTGGTAGTCCTCTAATCACGGCGGTAAAAATGGGGCATTTTTTGTGATTTTTAGAGGGTCATATTTTCTTTACTAATAAGTTGCTGAAAAAAAGAAAATGACAGGGACGTGTAGCAAACCTCTAGTGCAAAACTCTAGTGCAATTTTTTTTTTTATAAAATCAATATTAAAAAAAAATTGCACTAGAGGCATTATTCAGGAAGAAAAAAGGGGAATACATTTGTGTGGAGAATCGCACGCCCTGTTCCCTCTTAATGAATACAGTATTGCGATGAACCAATCCAGTAGAATTTCAAGTGGATTCCAAATATAATATAGTTGCGGTTGAATACTTTAGTGGCATTATTAATTCGGATGCAAATGTCTGTAGAAACGCTTGGAGGGTAATATACAGGTTGAAATTGAAAACTTGCGCCAAATCAGAATAGGAGGTACAGTAACTGAACTTACATAATCATTATAAACTGTCCCAAATCTAAATTCTTGAAAACAATCGTTTAATTATCGTCTAAAATACTGCAAACTACAATTTTATGAAAAGTATTTATTGTGACTCGCACAAGAATCAAACACAGTCCATAAATAAAAATAAAAAAACAAAATTATATTGATAAAAAACCGGTCAAGTGCGAGTCGGACTCGCGGAAACTTTATTCAAAGTTTCTCTTTTTTTTAGATAGGTCTCTATAATTCTAAAGGTGCGTATGTAGGTGTGACGGTTTTAGGATTTTTTCCTTTACTTGTGCTACATGAAATTGCTTCTTGCCAAATTTCATGATTCTAGGTCAACGGGAAGTACCCTAAAAGTTTTAATTTAGGAACATAAACGCCCGTATCTTTTGATTGCGTTGGCTTAGAAGTTTGATTTTTTTACTGCTTCAAGGGATTGCAGCCCTGAGTATTTGTTTTCATTTCAACTTGATAACTTTACGCGTTCCTGAGAAAAAGGGTCTTGACCGACGGACAGACAGACGGAAAACAAAGTGGTCATATAAGGGTTCCGTGTTTTCCTTTTGTACCTCAAAAATCACCCTAAATAATCACTACTACTACAGAAACATTAACTATAGGTAGGTACTTATCATACACACACACACACTATGTGCTATTATAAATAAGTACATCTATAATAGTAGCGCTTCCAGAAGTTTCTTTAACTCGTAAACTACAGTACTTTATTATTATAGTTAAAAACTAAAAAGGGCAGGATGCGACAACTCCCGGAATCCATCAAGAACAAAAAAAAGAGCGGTTTCTAAATATATTCCCATTTCCTGCCTCAATTATTACGAAATATCCTAAAATGGCTTGACGAGACAATTATTTGTCTGCTCTGGACGCTTCTGAACTTAACTGTTATTTTACGTACAGCATAAGATAATAATTACATGATAATTTAGCTAATGGTCTTAGAGGGGCCCGTGGCTAAGTAATAACAGCCGCAGGGGTCGATTGATCAGGTTAAGCTACACTTACCGCGGTTGGTTCCTGGATGGGTGACAATCTTTACATACCGAGACCCCTCCGTGCCTCGGAGAGCACGTTAAGCCGTTGGTCCCGGCTGTCATTCGTGGATCTTTGTCAGTCGTTACAGGTAGACAGAAGCCCGAAAGTCTGACAACCAGTCTTACCAAGGGGTATCGTAACTGGGATATGGAGGTCAGATAGGCAGTCGCTCCATGTAAAATACTGGTATTCAGCTGCATCCGATTAAACTGGAAGCCGGCCCCAACCAAGTTGGATAAAGGCTTAGACCATAAAATCTTTTAAAAATTTTATTTTATCGTGTTTAGGTACACATCATTATCCATCACATCTGCAGAGTTTCGCTACCTAATTTAATTTGACGCTGTATAAGTATGTGGAGTGGAAATAATCATAGGGCATCAAAAAAATCATCAAACCTTGGACTTCATGCACAGCTGTAGCTCTTGCGACCACTAGAACAGGGAGACAGAACAATTATTTTTAACATCATTTTTCAATCAAGCAGCAATAGCGAACGGATTTGGAAGCAATTTAGCACCGAATTAATATACATCCTAAATTTCAACAGTATTACTTTTTTCCCCGGAATATGAGAATCTAGGTCTACTCGTCGCTAGTATGACAGCTAAGCGTACCTATGGTCGATATTCGGGTTGGGTAAAGTATAATAGAATGGCTTTAGACTAGAACGGCATCTACAGCGCCACATGCGAACTACGCGACATTCTGACGTCACGTAAAATGCTGCATCGCGCAAGCACAGTTTACCGCACACCCGTCTGGTTGGAGGATCCTCCCTTTTCTATGATAATGAGTGAACTTTACACCCTATTCCTCATACCTCTATTATACTCACCTCTAGTTACATGGGACTTAAATATAAACATAACATGGAATTTAACATAGAAGAGTAGTCAGAAACCTGAACATCTGTTAACCCAGTAACTGGGTTGTAGAGGTCTAATAGGCAGTCGCTCCATGTAAAATACTGGTATTCAACTGCTTCTGGTTAGACTGAAAGCCGACTCCAACATCGTTGGAAAAGGTTAGGCAGATGATGACATGGGATTTGACATAACTGGTGAAACGTGGGTGTGTGTATGTAAGCTGTTTCGTCCTTTATACCTGGAGGCTTTTAATTAGGTATTATAAATATTTTTTATTTTTTTGTATATTTTCGTGGCTAGCTGACATAATGGTAAATAATTTAATTTAAGAGCGTTTACGACGTATGGCATTTCATGCAAATTTTCAAGCCCTTGTTTTTCGAAATGAATGAACCGATTGTAATGAAACTTCGTACGCTGCAAGCAGGATACAAAGGTCTAAAAAGTTACTTAAGAACATTTTCGAAAAATTGTGTTAACTACAGCCAAATTAGACAGATTTTAAATTTTCCATAGAGACTGAGATTGCCAGTTATCTTTTTTAAATAAGACATTTCGTAAATGTTATTTACAAACTTTTTAGACCTTTGCATCCTGCTTATGCTTGTGAAGTTTAATTGAATCGGTTCATTCATTACGACAAACAAGGGCTCGAAAGTTTGTATGAAATGCCGTACGTCGTAAATGCTCTTAATGTTCTGTGTCTCGTAATGTTATTTACTTTGCACATACTTTTGTATAGAAGCAAGTTTTTCTAACTGAACAGACAGCTGTGCTGCTGGGGAGTTTGTTGCGCCTCCTTCAATGCTTGAACACCGTTTTAGAAAACGGGACTTAATTTGCTTCGATTAAAACTAAACTATGCTAATACTAATAAAACCCATGATTAAATCAATAAAAATGAATGCATTTATATAACCGACATCAATTCAATCATAAATTGAATGTTATTTCGAATTTGGAATATCAAAAGCCGTTGGAGTGTTGCCAGCATATAAAATGACCGCAATCGTAGATGACGATAGAGGATAGTTGTTATTAAAGTTTTGATTGCTTAAATTTTTTTATGACTGGTTTTTATAGCATGGGAAGTTTGCGTGTCTGATGCTTTCATTTTAACAGCCTTAGTGGTCACCAAACCGTCTCCAAAGTTTTGCGACTTACAATTTAGTATATCAGGCTATAATATTCCCACTGCTGGGACACAGGCCTCCTCTCTGTGAGAGAAAGTGAGCAGTACACTTTAGCGGCATCTAAATCGCCACATATGAACTACGCATCATACTGACGTCACGCAAAAATCCTACATCGCGCAAGCAGAGTTTACCGCGCAACTAGCCTAAAAATTTACACAACTTTCCGACATCAATCGTCGGGCAGTTGCCCACCAGACACAACACCCGTCTGGTCGGAGGATCCTCCCTTTTCTATGGAGTATGAGTGAACTTTACACCCTGTTCCTTATACCTCTGTAACTTCATCATGCGGAATTGCGGACACAGTGCGAGTTGGTTGATTCTTATGCGAATTTTTGGGGACAATTTTTGGGAATACCGGATTCCTCACGATGTCTTCCTTCAGGTTTTGAGACCAGTGAATAAATAGCGCATACAAAATGCATGAAAGATAAGAGGAAGTTTGCAAGTGGCACCGGTGACTGAAAAGCTGTGTGGAAATTGGCTGTCGCAGCAGAGGGCGAGGTGAGAAAAATGTCGTCAGGAAAGTTTTGAATATGAATTGATGGCTATAAGATTAGGGGAAGACCTAAAAAACAATGGGATTTAGTGAATGATGATTTTGTTAGAAAGGGGGTGACTACTGAGATGATGGTGGAGTATAGAAGAAAAATCAATAATGGGGTGACGGCAGGAGAATAATGGTGAGAGTTCGGGACCAGTGGGCCAACACTGCTCCTATACAAGGTCAAATTAAATTAGCTAGCGAAACTCCGCAGACGCGATGAATATCAATATCTTAACATGATAAAACAACATATGATTAATTTTTGTTGAGATCAATGAGGTCGTGTACTTGAAATATCCGGTTAAATATAACTTTTTTTATGTGTATAAACTTCACAGAGGTGATGGGTTACACGACAAAACAAACAACTGAGTTTCTCATCTCATAGGTACTCCAAGTAAACCACACAAGCTAAGGTCGTTGACCCAAAAATAACGATACCCATTACCCATCACGTCTGCAGAGTTTTGCTAGCTAATTTAATTTGAACCTGTAAAATAATAATGTTTATGAGGAAAACTTCTGTACGCATGTGAATCCTTCACTCCCTAAATAAAGAACTTAGTAACTACGCAAACATGATATTCTTGTTTACACTCCCACCATTCATCGCTGGACTATTCAAACTCCTTTTAATTTTCTTTCAATGTCAACCATCTTGTTTTTACGCAATGACGTCAGGACCACTTCCTCTCGGCACTCACATGTCGACTTGTTTGCGTTCGTTGGGTTAAATTAATTTTATGTTTACGTTTTTGCGAGATGATATTATTGGCTGCATGTTTTTCATTTTTGGTTAGCCTACTAACTCATTTTTTTTTTTTTATCTCTGGTTGGCGAATGAGTGTAAACCGAAAAAACCGAAAAAATCCATAGGTACTAATCCCTCAGACCAAATAAAAAACCAAGACAGAGGACTGTCAACAGTAAAGTGAAGCTGGTTTCGTAAACATGTGTGCACTTAGTGAGGTGTAGTTTGATTGTAAATGGTTGTAAATGTGTGCGTGTGAGCGTGTATGCACAGAGCAGAGGTGTAGTTTTGGCATGCTTCACTGTATCGTTCTCAGCGCTCTGTCTTGGATTTTTATTTGGTCTAAGACTAATCCATTATAAATGCGAAAGTGTGTATGTCTGTCCGTTACCTCTTCATGCTTAAACCGCTGAACCGATTTAGATGAAATTTGATATAGAGTTATTTTGAGTCCTGGGAAAGGACATAGGTTAGTTTTTATCCCGTTATTCCCACAGGAAACTTATGTGGGTGAAACCGCGAGGCGCTGCTAGTGTGTAACATTTTGACCGGCACGACATTTTTGCACGTGTGTTTGTGTGTTTGCAAACGTTTGTCTACACAATGTGAAACGTAATTAATTCACTAGATGAAAGTAGTTTGTTCAGAATCGTTTATGAATCGATTTCTATAATTTTTAATCATCATATTTTGCCTAGCCTTTTCTCAACTATGTGGGGGTCAGCTTCCAGTCTAACCGGATGCAGCTGAATACCGGTACTTTACAATGAGCGACTGCCTATCTGACCTCCACAAGTCCACAACACAGTTACTGGGTTAAAATACGATACCCTTGATAAGACTGGTTGTCAGATTTTCAAGCTTCTGATGATTGCAAAAGATCTACGAATGATAGCAAGGAGGGATCTTCAATATTCCTGATATGTAAAGATGGTCACCCATCCACGGAGCAACCGCGGCAAGTGTAGCTTAACCTGGGCCGTAATTCTCTATGACACAACGAACGAAACCGCGCAAAATGAACGCGAGATTTGCGGGATTGGCGAAGGAATTGATGTGGTTTCGAAGGGAATCGTTATGTAATGAATTAGGGCCCTTATAGATCGACCTGTGCGGCTGTTATTACTTAGCCACAAGCACCTCTATAATATTACCTAGTTATAAAAACATTGTAACAAACAAAAAAACTCCATTGAAAGTACCAGGAGCGCATACCCCGCCAAGAGTTTCAAATTTTCAATTCAATAACCGAATCACAGACGAAGCTTTTAAAAAAAGAGCAATGTCATAAGTAAGCATGTGTGCGTAAAACAGTATTTAAAACCGGACGCCGGACGTGCCGTCTTTCCGTTAGATCAGCTGTTATTAGTAGCCTAGTGATGTGCGTTATTTATCGATACTTTTCGATTTTATTTTAGGGAGATAGTTGTGTTTCCGATTTGTAAGATTTGACGTTTTCCGATCGTTATTTTTAATAGCGGTTGTAATAATTTCGTGTTTCTATGATTTGAACAATATAATGTGTTACAAAATTTTAAGGAAATAGCAAATATTTGTTCTGAAACGTAAAACTTACTTATTACGGTGGAGTTGTCAGTAAAATTTTCTTCAAATTTAACAGTTTATCAATATTATCGACTGAGCGGCGATAAATAGCGGCGAGGAATAGCACAGTTTTTTTCTTGAAACTTTGCCGTGACACATATTGGTGGCGAATTCTTAGTAGGTATAATCTAGCTAGTTATTTGTATTGCCCAACGCCATTGACACCTCAAATGTTTGTTCACTTTTTTTGTAAGTATTAAATTGAACTTGTTTACTATGAATACAGAAGTGTCTAAATATAGATCGGAGGCGTCTTTATAGTAAAACTAGCTTGTTGCCGCGGTTTGACCCGAGTGGATGTCGGAAATTATCCCACGGGAACGTGCTACCGGACCAAATGGTAGCCAGGTCCTTCCTCAGGATGCCATCTATCTGCTTGCCAAATTTTATCGAAATCCATTCAGTGGTTTAGGCGTGAAAAGATGAGATACAGACAGGGTTTTTTTCTTTATAATATTAGTATCGATTGAACATTTTAGTTATTAAAATACCTACGCTGAGTGTCTTGTCGGTCAAAGATCAAGGTAAGTACTGAGTGTGGTGTCCGGAGTCTGAAGAATTTCTCAGTAGCAGCTTGGTGCTTGTTTTCCCCAGTTGATGGCAATAGGCTTGCCCTCCATATAGGATGTATCAGAAAGGTGTCGTCAAATTTCAAGGTGTGGTAAAGACCATTAAACTGAACAACATTCTCCATGTCCTGCCCCTTTCTGCTTAGCCTGCTTAACCGGGCTATCGTGTGGGTGCCTTCATAAATGAAGGCCTCCATGCAGGATATAAAACTTCTAAACTAAACGACTACGTGCAAAGGCACCCTCTGTGGGGTACGACCCTCGGCTTAGGGCGTCGCTGGGGGAGGGTAGCAAAGAACAGGCTGGATTGGATCATACAATTACTATTTCCTAGAGTTACAAACTTATGAAGGTGTTCCTATATACCTTCAAAAGTTTTTATCGTCATTGCCAGTGTGTCTGTCAGTAAGCCACGGAACTGCTGTATTTAGATTGATGCGATACTCCGCGTGTCGCAGCCACGCGTCTAAGAGTGCGTAGTAAATGATGGCTGGTGTATAAATAGTTACCATACGTATGACATAAATAAAAACTACAAGAGTATTGACATGTCTCGCGTGTGGACGTTGAATTTGTGACATGTGTTCATGAAATCTAAAGAAACTTCTGCTTATAATAAGCGTATTTAAACTCTCATGCTAAAAGATAGAGCAGTGGAGGCCCAGTGGTAACGGCCGAGACTTACGAGTTGTAGGTCGTACGTTCGGATCCAGTCAGGCGCGGTAAACCGCGCCTGACTGGATCCGAACGGTTGGTGTAAATTATTTCATCACCACTGCTCTCAAAACGGTGGAAAAAAAAACATAACAGGTATTACTATTAAAGTTGTAATCAATCAAACGGTGAAGGAAAACATCGTGATGAAACCGGCATGTCCCTGAAAGGTACATGAAGGTCGCATAATATGTCTTGAATCAAAACCCTCTTTAAACTAATTAAGAAACAAAAAACATACGGGCCTAAAGTGTGCAAACACATGAGCGACATGTGGCGACGACAAAAGCTCGTGTATTTCAGTACGGTGCGGCATGTTGTTCCGACACGCGTTGACGGATGTCGCCGACACGCGTCGCCGATTACAGTTGTCTTTGTCGTCGCTCGTGTCGCTCGTGTCGCTCGTGTGTTTGAGCACTTACATTCTCTCGTCCCTCTGCATTTGAAACGATTACGACACGATTGTGGCGCGCAAACGTGACCGCCACGTGATGTTAGTGCGTATAACTCTGATCTACGCTACGATCTCTAGAGATAAAAATAAGTCACATTTGGCAGAGTGCTGATTTAATGTTAAGGTGAGATGGGTAATTACTGGAAAAGGTGTTGAAATATTGATGGGTGAATAACAGCTCGACCTTAAAGGTCGAATCAATCAACTCAACCTGCCTAACCTTTTTCCCAACTATATTGGGGTCGGCTTCCAGTCTAACCGGATGCAGCTGAATACCAGTATTTTACATGGAGCGACTGCCTATCTGGCCTCCACAACCTAGTTACTGGGTAACACGATGCCCCTTGGTAAGAGTGGTTGTCTGAATTTTGGGCTCCTCCTGACTGACCCGTGCGACTGTTATTATTTAGCCACGAGCCCTTCTTTAAAGGTCGAATCGCAGGTGAAATATATAAGGTAGAGATAACAATACGAGAACAAATTAAACTTCTTATGTCTAATGACTTTCCCAGTCGACATAAAAAATGTCAACCAAATATATCCAATACTTTAGTCACTATAGCTAGTCAAAGACCGGCAAAATCTATAGTCGGCCCATCACTAATATCATAATAATCACAAAAACCAACTCGCAACATTATTTTTTTGCAATTGATTGTGTTATTTAACGCTACAGCAGTCCGATTCTTCACACTTTATAAACAACATTTAAAATCGAAATAAATGTGATCTTATTTATCAATCCCTACACACTTCGAACCGTAAATATCGAAACTTTACAACAACACTACCTCGACCCAACATCGAGATTAATTCACCGTAACAACTATCGATAAAAGTCGGTAAATTATCATAAATCACCTCTGCACGTCTCTACAGCGGACTTTCTCTAAATATATTCGTCTGGCTGTGTATAAACACGTGGATCTTGTGAATATTTATATATTTAATTGAGGCACTGACCTTTACTTTGGCAGCGGTTGACTTGAAATGTAAACAGGATAAAACAATGAAGTTTGCAGTAAAAAAAGGTTTTATTTTTTTTCAAGACCTTTTTTTTGGTTTTTGATAAAAAAGGTTACACTTCGATATATTTATTGAGTTATTATCAATAAATTCTCTGTTGTGAATGACGAATTCACAATGCCTAAAAAAATATTAGCAAATCAACAAAACTTTTTTTTTTTTAATGCACGTGTTTCTGTGACAAGTAAACCTATTTTTCTTTTTAACTGACTTCCAAAAAGGAGAAGTTTATAAGTTCACCGATTATTCCGTCAATTGTGGAACGATTTTGAAATTTTTTTTTTTGTTTGAAAGTTATACTTTCAAGGTATACCACCTTGAAAGTATACCCTTTCAAACAAAAAAATAATTTTCAGTCGATGTCAATAAACGAAAATGCAGAGCCAACGACACCGACTTCCGAAATTAAAGTTATTTATCACTTTGTAGCGTTTTTTATGGAAGTCGGTTGTTTTTTTTTTTTGGAAAAAGTTTTGCTTTCCAAAACTGTTGTCATTTTTGTATAAATGTATGTTTTAGTATGTAAACTGTTAAAATGCCCAATAAATAAAAAAGGTATTTAATAAACTAAACAAAATATTATTTGGAACACATTACTTAAAGTTTTTCTTTGTTATAAAAAATCGTAATTAGTTACTCATTCAAAAGCAACGCTACCCTCTATCGATGGATCTAACAATAAATTACTATCACATCTCTAGACAGACTACTTTCCTTGCGCGCGCGCATATATCGTGGTTATATTTAGTCAAGACACTGACCTTTGCTTTTATGGATGCAAGCGTCTGTTTTTGTTCTAAATGTACTGTTTTTAATAGGGGCTCGTGGCTAAGCAATAACGGCCGTTACAGTCGATCAGTAAGGTTAAGCAACGCGTGCTGAGGTCGCTCCGTGGATGGGTAACCATCCATGTCATACCGAGACACCTCCGTACTACATTCATAGGTGTCACCATTTGTAGATCTTTGGCAGTCGTTACGGGTAGTCAGAAGCCCAAAAGTCTGACAACCAGTCTTACCAAGGGGTATCGTGTTACCCAGTAACTCGGCTGTAGAGATCAGATAGGCAGTCGCTCCATGTAAAATACAGCTGCATCAGATTAGACTGGAAGCCGACCCCAACGTTAGGAAAAGGCTAGGCAGTAGGTAGATGCTGTTAATCTCGTCTGTATTTGGGCACCTTTCAGTGAATTCCTTTTATTGGGACGAATAAAGTATTTTTTTATTTCTGTGGAACGAAAATAAAGTACACCCACACAGCATAAAAAAGAGTTTTTATAATTTTAATACTCATTTATTTTTAAAAAGACATTTCGTTTGTTTCCGCAAAATTCAACAAACATTTGTATTTCTCCACGTAAAATACTGGTATTCAGCTGCATCCGGTTAGACTGGAAGCCGACCCCAACATAGTTGGGAAAAGGCGATGATGATGATGATGATGATTTGTATTTCTTGAAGATATTTACAGCCTCTTTGTAATCAAACTTAAAATTAGAATATTTGATCAGCTCATTTTTAATTAAGTTTAGGGAAAGCAACAAAGCTTTACCTAAACTTAGGTAATTAATTCCCTTTCGTATCTTCACTATAGTCGGGCTTTTAATTAGCTGCAATAAAATGACAGCTTATGTGTTACTTAAATGACTGAAATAGGCGTCTTTTTGTTTTTTCACGGCCATCAACCAAATCTTGTTTTTCTAGTACAGAATAATGTAACAAACGAAACTTATTTGACATGCATATCTCTAAACACAGTCCGAAATGAGTTATTAAGAAGTGTCATTTTACTGCAGCTAATTATAAGTCGGAGTATAGAAGTCAGTAACAGTCAGAGTTACGTAAATTGAGTATTTTAGCGTACTTTGTTGGTGTCATAGATTATAAAGTACAACTACACGAAAAAGAGGACAATACTCTCATCTTCTCCACTCAACTGTTGAAAAATCAATATTTGATTTATAACAATAGAAATTCAAATTGTGTCTCGTTAGCCACAGTTGAGCAACAGAGTACGGGTGGTAACCCTAAATATGTAAAGAACGAAGTAAAAAATATTTGGGACACACTTATGAAATTCAAAAAGTATAAAAAAGAAGCATTTAAAACTAACAAAGTTACATTACTTAGAATCAACCAAAAAAATAAGAAAATGAACCAAAAATCAGACATCTGCTAGGTCAAAAAGGCTTCTATCTCAGCATAATGCTCACGTACACCCCTACGGACATCTAGAAATCCCACCATGATATTTAAAAAAAAAAAATAGCAAAAAATTATAGCATCAATACGCCTAACTGTGCGAAAAAAACTGAGCATTTTACGGTTTGGGCAGCGCCTTAATTTACATTAGCATAAAGTGGATGTTCATTTAAATGGTACAAACGTCAATTGGAAAGAAGTTTTCGAACAGACTTTAATAACTTATAGATTACTGAACGGTTGCCAATACCAATATCGTCTACGACCTTGCGGAGTTTTGTTTACTTCATTCTTCCGTTCGAATCCTCTTTATGTAATAATATATCATGACGATATAATTAACACGTAGCATCACGCCTGTATTTTCAAAAGGTCAGGCAGAACGCCCCGATATCTATACTCTGTACTAATAATAAAGCTGAAGAGTTTGTTTGTTTGTTTGGACGACGCGCTAATCTCTGGAACGTTCTGTGGGATTTGAACTTTTTAGGGTTCCGTACCCAAAGGGTAAAACGGGACCCTATTACTAAGACTCCGCTGTCCGTCTGTCACCAGGCTGTATCTCACGAACCATGATAGTTAGACAGTTGAAATTTTCACAGAATGTGTATTTCTGTTGCCGCTATAATAAAAAAACAGAATAAAATAAATATTTAAGGGGGCTCCCATACAACAAACGTGATTTTTTTTTGCTCTTTTTTGCTCGATATTGATAACGGCAACGGGTAGACGCTTGAAATATTCACAGAATATTCAGTTATATGTTCACTTTAAAAATAAATAATTAAATTAGAATAAAACAAATATTTTAGGGGGGCTCCCATACAACAGACGTGATTTTTTTGCCGTTTTTACAGACAACTAGCTTCCTCCCGCGGCTTCGGCCGCGAGATATGTCGATAAAAATTATCCTATGTCCTTCCTCGGGATGCAATCTATCTCTCTGCCAAATTTTATCGAAATCCGTTCAGTGTTTTAGGTGTGAAAAGGTAACATACAGACAGAGTTACTTTTGAATTTAGAATATTAAGTATGGAGCAGAACCCTTTTTTTTTTATGATGGGAAATCATCCAATGACTCCTCCCGCTCTGGGTGGAGCGGAAGGGAGTGTCAGACTCTTACTGACTAAAACCCATCCGTGTTCCTTCCTTAGCCCTTTATGTTCCGGGGCAGCGGTAACCCTTTCGGACAATCCCGCTGCCCCGGCAGGCTTCGGCCCTAACGGGCCCCTCCATGTCTGCTGACATCTTTTTGAGGCGCGCGTGGAACACATACGTGCCATCCGGCACGGGCCTGGTCCTGATCGGACGGCGAGCTACCCATTACTCGCCGTCCGCAGGCCCGCGCCTACGGTGGCCGGGAGTCGTCACGCGGCTCCCGACGCCCGGGGCGTCTACCGCGGCGGCTGGGACGGGCGGCCCTCTCGGCTCTCTCACTCTCACCTCCTTCGCGAGCATGACTGCTTCGCAGAAGGAGGTGACTGCCTCCCACTCCCTCTCGCTCCGGACCATGGTTTGAACCAGGGCCGGACGCGAGAGGTCGCCGCTGCTGCCGATCGCCTCTACGAGGACACGGCGGTGCTCCGCCCAAGCGGGGCAGGCCTCCACCGTATGCTCCACCGTGTCCTCTGCGCGATCCTCGCAGTTGTGACACCCGGGCGTTTCCTCCCGCCCGATGATGTGCAGGAACCTCCCGAAACATCCGTGTCCGGTGAGGACCTGCGTCAGGCGGTAGGTGAGGACGCCGTGACGCCTCTCTAGCCACTCCTCAAAGAGGGGCCTTACCGCCGAGAACCCTTAGTGCGCGACTTGTGCGTCCGACTCGCACTTGGCCGGTTTTTCTTCCCTACTTCTTTATTAGTCATCATCTCGGTAGTCACCCCCTCTCTAACCATATCATCATTCACACAGTCCATCCATCGTTTCTTTGGTCTTCCCCTACTCTTATAGCCATCGACATTCATACCCAAAACTTTCCTCACGACATTTTCCTGACTCGATGTGTTCCTACATTGTTACTAAAACTATCATCAATTATCACTGAAATGTTTACATTACAAGACGGTTACAAAACACTGATATTTTAGCTACATGACATACATTGGCAATGCCAAGTTTTTTTTATGTAAAATACCTGTGTGATATTAATAGATGGCAATTAGTTCTGTGTGACTCAAAACTGACGCACTGTTCTATTGGTATTCAACCGAATAATTGTACGAGGAGCACCAATGGCCGTTGGGGTAAATTATTTTATTTCTATACAGTAGCGAGCTCGAACTCACTGATGGTCATGGCCAAAAAGCACGCTGTTTTACCTGGCTTCGTGTCTGACAGAGCTAGTATCAGTGATGAGCAGTTAGACGCTAGTCTACACGCATAACGTCTAGTTCTCACGCACAGAAACACCGTTCCAAAATGACAGGCGCGTAAAAAAATTCTAAAAGTGCTTTGGAAAATCGAGTTTAAAAAAAAAGCCACTACATAAATCAATTATAAATAAAGTTTATTAAACTCTTCGATAACTGAGCTTTGTCGGACTTGGTTTTGAAGATTTTACAGTTCTTTTATTACTTATTTACAACCAAAGTTACGTTAAAAATAGCAAGAAAAACGAATATTTGCTGGCTCATAACTTTTTATTAGCTTTTTATTTTACTATTCTGTTTCCGTACAGACAAAATTAATAATAAGTCAAAACGATTTCATGTTTAACTTTGGATGCACAATTTAAAACAGTGGAGTAATACTCTCCCGAAAGTATGAAAAAAATATCAACTAGTGGCGCCTTAAATGGTCAGCACGGGCAGTTGATGCGATGCAACTGGGTGGGTCGGGGAACAACAAATTTCACGCGGAATAAGTCAATGAACGATAATAACGTGCCATAAGTAATAGTATTCATTACTGTAATAAGAAAATATAGGAAAGTATTGTAGTGGAGACATAACTCGGCTCTCCGTGCCTCGGAAAAGCACGTTAAGCCGTTGGTCTTGGATCTTTGACAGTCGTTACGAGTGGTCAAAAGCCCGAAAGTCTGACAACCAGTCTTACCAAAGGGTATCGTTAAATTGAATTAGCATTGCCACGTTGAATGGCAATACTAATTCTTTGGCCCTGTTTAATGTATATTTTCTTGTACAAATCTCAAGGCTGAATTATGCAGTAAATATATAAAATTCTGCACGCACAGTATACATAATCAATCTATCAGTTAATAAATTAACTTTTGTTTGTATGTTTTTTGCCAAAACAACTTTTAGTTAGAAGTACCAGGAGCCTATAAATTAGGAAGAGTGTCTATAAACTTACTGATCGGAAGAGAATAAATTAGCATGCAATGTACCCGCAGTATACAGGTAAAATTGTACAGGTGCGTCAAATCGTTATAGATATGATATGATATGTTTTCCTTTTTTTTCGCACCTTTCTGATGTTTGTTTAATACTTGTATTGTGTCTTTTGTTGCACTGAATAAACTTTTTATCTATCCATACTAATATTATAAAATTGAAAAGTAACTGTCTGTCTGTGTGTCTGTATGTTACCTTTTCACGCCTAAACCACTGAACGGATTTCGATAAAATTTGACAGAGAGATAGATTGCATTCCGGGGACGGACATAGGATAATTTTTATCGACAAAGCCGCGGGCGGAAGCTAGTCTATCTACAAATCGAAATATCTAATTCAATGTATTATAAAGACAATTTAGAGCATGTCATTCGTCAACGTCATCGCGCGCCCTTTTTTCTGTAGGAACGGTCAGAATTAAGTAAATGACCGTGTTAGTTCAATGTGTTCCGAAGTTGTTTTACGTTGCGAACTCTGCGATGAATGGATTACTTATCGGGCGCGCGTTATACGTATTTATGTATTTAAAGTGTCACCACTTTCAAATAGAAATGTGTACGCGTAATTATAACATTTAACACGGTTAGCAACAAAATCTTATGTAACTATTTAAACATACACTACAATATTTACTTGATAAACCGTCAATCAAATAAAAAAAAAACGAAACAGACGCCGCGCTGCACTAAACCATAAACCAACCGCAAAACATAAACATAAATGGTATCAATAGACTATCCTTTACAGTAATTCACCGAACAGTCGGTGGAATATCGCCGCGACAGGCGGTCATGACAACACACGACCGCCATGTTTAATTTCTTCAAGAGGAAAGGCGGGAAGCCCGAGGCCGCGCCGGCAACAGCCGAGGACGCCCGAAAATTCCCGAACCCCGACCAAACAAAATTAACATCAGTTACCGCGCGCGCGCAACGAAACGACACAGAGCACGAAAAACTGAACACACTACGGAAAGATGTAGTAAATTTATTATTACCTGAAACTGATTACAACAACCAGAAAACTGGCGTCAGTGCCATACTGCAGATAATGGCAGGGAAAAGGAAGAAGGGCAAACGGAAGAACGTGCGAACAGAGTCTTGCAGAATAAGCCCCCTGAAAGAGACAAATGTATTGCAAAGGAGCAACTCTGATCGGAAGGCGAATGACGTAGTCGTTCCCACACAAGCCAGAAATACATCAGACGATGCGGACTTCGTTAAAGCTTTGGTGCTGCAGAAATATTCTAAGAGCAACGAAAACAAGGAACACGTGTCCCTAGTGTACGTTAACGAACCGGATTTGGAAGAAAAAAAACATGCAGAGGCATTACTACGGGAGATCGCGCGCACTATAGACTGTACCGTCGACAAATTAAATGAAAGCAAACAAATGGGAGGTACTGACAGCAAGGTCGACAGGAGTGAGCCTCTATACGAAAGTATCGACGAACGAAATCTAAATTATAAAAATGATTTGAAAGGCGAATTAGATAAACTATTAAACACAGATGGGGATACAAACAGTTTAGAACCTAATGGTGATTCACCGGGAATATCAAAGAAATCCAACTTGAAACCTCCGAAATCGGACACTGAAGGATGTTCTGACGACGACCGGTCTGACTGCGGGAAGAAAAGAGTTACGTTCAGAAAGCACATAGTCTTCGATGATGGAGAGCAACAAACTGACGAAGAAATCTGCTCTTCATTCGAATCCCTTTCCTCGGAAGATGAGGAGTTTCTCGAAGATGCTGACGACATTATTTTCACTGATAACACAACAGTTATCAACGTAAATGATTGTGACAATGACAATGAAGCGGTGACAATAAAAGTTGAAAGTCCAGAAACTTTGAAAAGAATCTCTAGCGATAATAGTGACAGTGGTTTTATTGAAATAGGAGATAAGAGTGAAGTGACTGACAAACTAGAAGACTGTGAGGAGAGTGAGAGTGAGAGTGAAAGTGACGCAGAAGTGAGCGGGAGTGAGACTGAAGAAGAGATAATAGAGGAGATTGTAGAAGAAATCACTGTCAGTGAGCCGTTCGTCCTTGCAAGCGAGGACAAACCTTTGGATGAGCAGTAAGTAGTTTAAATTTTTATATTCTGAAAATAAAATATCCAACCTTTTTTTTTCGTCTGTGAGAATTGTTAAAAGTGACAAGAACATAGACAGTAGGAAGTGTCTTCCCGTCTCACAGATCTTAGGGGCAATTCTCGTAACTTTTAGAACATTCACAGTCTGTTCTCAGTCTCAATCTGTCAAAAAATACCTCTAATTTTTGACATTGATTTCGCCGAAATGAACTGGCGACTAGATTTTCAACGTTTTTAATTACGGGATTTGGCTCTCAGATCACAGCTCACTCCCATTCACAGAGAGGAGGCCTGAGTCCCATGTGAGAACATTATAGGCTAATCATAGTATGTGTATTTCCGTCTGCTATTTACACAAACAATAGCAGGATTCTATAGAGTTCAATTCGAACCTCACTCAAGTGAGCGCACACAATTCGAAAGCTAACTCATTTGTTTTTAAAGTAAATCATCGCGGATTCACAACGAGACACCGTTCAAAGTGTGAAGTGATATCTACATGGTCTTCACATGATCCCTGACCAAGATGTCTGGAGTTTAAAAGAGACTGTGACCTTTGAGTTTGTTTCGAACTTTCTTACCTATCTTGTTTTTTTTTATATGATAGCCGTGGTTGACAAACCTGCTTACAGAGAAATAAAATCGTTTTTCAGGGAATAAAATTTCTGCTCCTTTATTGCAAACTTGCTTCTGTGAAATTTCTTGTTTTAACATTAAATATATGCTATAACATCGCATCGTGCGCCCGCCCGCGCTGTTACTTCGTTTTCACTGAGCGTTCTTTCAGACTTTTTAAAAATTAATATGTTCTAAGTTTCCTCGAGAATTGGGCTATCAAAATGCAAAAAGATTTTTTTTTAATCCGGCTGGTATTTTCAGAGATTAGGGAGTTTTAACAAACAAAGAAACTATTCGTGAATTTCTTAATGGAAAATCTTACTTATCATTACTCAAACTCGGAATCGAACCCTACGCTCAACAGTCGATCTTGTGACCACTAAACCAAAGAGTGAGTCAATCCTTTTGACTATAATCTATGAATTACACAAATATGTTCATTGTCTAATTAATTAGTAACTGAAAAACAAGGAAATGAAGTCTTGCAATATACGTACAAATCTTAAACGCAATTTATAATCTGCGATGACAAATCTTGGCTGAACATAACATGTTTGTAACATCGTACGCACTTAATAAAAAAAAAAAAAAACTAAAACGCATATCAAAAAGCATGTTTGGATGTGTATCAATATTGATTTATTAGACTCGTGTGCATTCGATTACAACTCGTATTTAAAAGTGTCAGTAAACGTAAATAAATGTTTAAATCTAAAAGCTGAAACTGATCCGGTAACCTTGCGCAGACGCCTTGCAATCAATGCAAATTATTTGCGAATAGGAGTTTATAGAATTTGAAGATCATTTTCTGGGACTGTTTTCATGTTATTTTCAAGATTATGAAATCTGATCACTATTAGCGTTTTCCTCTAGCTCATCAATACATCTGCCTGCCTTTTCTCAACTATGTTGGGGTCGGCTTCCAGTTTAACCAGATGCAGCAGAGTAACAGTATTTTACATTGATCTACTGCCTATCTGACCTCCACAACTCAGTTACTTGTTTTACACATAACAAGATACCTCTTGGTAAGAGTGGTTGTCTGACTTTCAGGCTACTGACTACCCCTAACAACGATGCTAGTGTCTACATACAGGTTCAAATTAAATTAGCTAGCGAAACTCCGCAGACGTGATGAATAAAAAAAAAATTAATTTGATAATGTTTTTTCGGGTCATCAACCGCCGATAGTGTGTAGTCACTTAATATATCAGCATACCTACCACGAGCTCTTAACGCGATCCACTTTAGGACCTAAACTGAACTGTTCTGCTAATTCGTACCATGACGTCAGTTTAACGATTCAATTTAGGCCGTGCCATCTGGATACCTACCACGAGCTCTTAACGTTCATTCACTTTCAACGATCCAAATGCCGCTGAGTGTATTGGACGTCATGGTATGACTGTGAACGATGCAGTTTAAGAACCTAAACTGAAATGTCTTACTTTTGAATCGTTTTAAAATAGATCATGGTAGGCAGTTCTCTTTTGTGTAAACTGCAGTTCTCTTTTGTGTAAACTTCACAGACGCTTATAGGTATCGATGTCTCAACACGATAAAACAGATTTTATCAACTCGCATGTTATTCAGTGTATTCCCCGAAGAAGAAATCTGAAATCAATTCAGTAGTCAATTATGAACAAACTACTTTCAGGACCTGCGTCTATACAGTGTGTCAGATTAAACGAGGGACATACTTTAAGGGAGTGTAGTACCCATGAAAATGAACAACTTTTACTAAGAGACCAACACTGAAAACGAGAAAATAAAACCAGCCGCTCTACACATTTATGTTCGCATAACTGGACGATATGTAGGAAACAGCTGTTTTTTTTCTTCATATTTTTGGGTCCGCCCCATATTAAAGGTTTTTCATTTTCATGAGTACTTCACTTCAAGTATTCCCTTATTTAACCTGACACACTGTGTACACAAATATACTGGAGAGGCCTTTCATTCCTCACTTTCAGACTTAGTTTTGGAAATCGAGATAAACTGCACACCATAGCACTAGATTTTTTTAAACAAATGTCCGTCTAGAGTTCATAAATATGATCCTACAATATTTACAGTATCAAATAACCAGATATTGTGAACAAATTACAAACTTACGCAGTAGGTATAAGTACTTATTTTCGAGCGCATTTTTGACGTTTCAAGGTCGCCATATTGGCGTTTGACGCACGGAGTGAGTCATGTGCGTTCTTTTAAAACAAAGAAAGTTTGCGGAGTTCGTTTTTGTAAAATACTTTTGTTTTTAAATAATTATAGGTTAATGAATGTAGACAATGAAATAGTCAGTAGGTGACCTTAAACATAATATTTTTTTTGTATAAAGGGTCAAATTAAATTAGTTATCGAAACTCTGCAGACGTGATGGGTATCGATAAACATGATAAAACAAAAATTTTATTAATTTATGTCATCTTCTGTCCTTTTCTCATTGAAATAGAAAGAAAAAGATGCACTGAAGTTAAATATAGTTTAGTTTGCGAACCATTGCTTCATATGTTCGACCAATCTTCTCAACAAACGTTACCTAGTAACGAAATGAATGTTGTTGAACATCAAAATTAAACCCATTCCTACTGATAGAGTGTTTCTCAATTACCCCATGCACTGGTTTAAACCGTCACGCCATTTTGAACTATAATCCGACAAAGTTAAAGTTCACCAAACCAGAGTCTAAGGGTCTCCCCCACATTTATCGACGCGGAAAGTGCGTATCACCACAATACTCGACAAATGGCTCGTTTCGCCGTCGGCCGGCGTCGCGACGCGTCGTCCGAGCCGAGCCGATGCGAATGGTATTAGTAACACCCTTATTACGTAGACATAAAGGCTTTTTTGACCGGTGGTAGCCGATTCCGCGTCGATAAATGTGGGGAGACCCTAAGACGTAAATTTTGCAGAACTTTACGTTCGTACTGAATAAAGTTTGAAATACAGTAACTGTCTCGCAGGTTTAGACTAGTCTAAGCTGAGAACTCGGTTTATAATAAGACGGAGTCTGTAAAAAGATGGCTGTCTGCACCTAATCTGCCTTCGCGAAATATGAGTTTATAGAAAAATAACTTTAAGTCCTACACAATAAAGATCAGTTTACGCTACAACTTCAAACATTTTTATAAATTTTCCAATGGTGTTAGTCACACTGAAATCAACTTAATAATCATTAAAATAAAGTTGATATTCGCTTAACTTGAAATAATATTAATTTGAAACAAGTGTGAATAGAATTTAGGTTTAACAATACACATGTACAACCGTTAAATGTTGCTAAAACATCGTCAATCTTCTAATGCTCCAATTCTGCCAGAATATTTCATAAACAAACTCAAGAAATTATGAAACCAACTCTCTTGATTTGTTACTCGTAAAAATGTCCGCGGGCATTAAAATTAGATGAAATGTCATGTAAGTACCTATGATTGACATTAAGTAATTTGTTTTTGACATTCTTTTTTGACATAATCTTTTTACTATTTAACATTATACACAGATAATTTTAATTGCAACTCTTTTTATACAGGCTTGTGGCTAAGTACCTAATAGCAGCTGGACGGGTCGATCGATCAGGTTAAGTTACGCTTGTCGCGGTTGGTCCGTGGATGGGTGACCATTTTTACATATCGAGACCTATCCTTGCCTCGGAAAGCACGCTAAGCCGTTGATCCCGGCTGTCATTCGTGGATCTTTGACAGTCGTTACGGGTCAGAAGCCCGAAAGTCTGACAACCAGTCTTACCAAGGGGTTTCGTACTACCCAGTAACTGGGTTGTAGAGGTCAGATAGGCAGTCGCTCCATGTAAAATACTGGTATTCAGCTGCATTCGGTTAGACTGGAAGCCGACCCCAACATAGTTGGGAAAAGGCTAGGCAGATAATATAATTTTGAGTCGCTCTATTAAAATGTGCGCGCTACGTCGCCTCGCGTCTCGGTGAGAACTGACCCTTACGGGCCGTCAGAAGCCCAAAAGTCTGACAACCAGTCTTACCAAAGAGTGGGCAAAATGCTTTTTTTCTTTGCCCAGGAGTGGGACAGTGTAGGCTAAGTAAAAAAACCTACGACCTACAACTAGGGCTGTTACTGCAGAGCCACCACTACTCTTTATTTTCTACTAGCTGCGCCCCGCGGTTTCACCCGCATAAGTTTCAATCCCGTGGGAATATCGAGATAAAAGTAATCCAGGATGTCAGCTACCTCCATACAAAATTTCATCAAAATTGGTCCAGCCGTTTGAGCGTAAATAAGTAACAAACATATAAACACACACACACACACAAACTTTCACCTTTATAATATTAGTGTGATTGTGAGTGGCTGATTATAATTATGATGATTTATTTCTATCTGACTGCGCGACATAGACAAGGTCATCTTTTCACTTTTATACCCTCGAAACATCCTAACGGATGGATGGATTTTTTTGTTTCAAAATCAACAGGTTTTCATGAAAATTCACGACACCAGTTGGCGCCACTTTGACAAGAGGTCTTCCAATATAAAATATATGATGTCAATCACCATTCGTTTCATTCGTTCGTTCATCATTCAGTCACGACTAAAGAAATTATAGGCGCTTTGACACTTGTGACAGGTGGCCGGACCTGACGTCTCAGTGCTGCCATCTAGTAAACGTCATTTTTCAAAAACCCTCATTGCGTGATAATGGACATTTTGACAGTTCAACAACATTAATTGCGTTATTTACGTTGTTGAGCAGACACACATTTCGAACATATAAACCTATTTTTCTTTCTTTTCTTTCTTTCATATTATCTATTATGAAGCAACGGATTAGTTAGCATATCCTTCAAAATGATTTAGATTATGTTTTATAGGGTGTTATCCAATTATGGTGCATCGAACCGTTCTCTATGGTGGCTCCCTTATGAAAATAACTAGTATACATTTAATAAACTTCAGTAAATAATATTATTATAACTACAGTTTCCTGCAAAATACGTGACTAGTTATATTTAAACAATGTTTTAGGAAAACAATGCGTGTAGCGAAATAACGGTGATGTAATAATTTAAGGGGGAAGCGCTAAGGTAGCCCGCGAAATTCAAATTTTCTTACTTTTTTTGCAATTTGCTGGTCAGTATTAGGTTATACGTTGATTAAAATAAGATTCGCGGCCGTAACAAATATGTATTTACAGAATTATAATCATTACAATTAGTAATACAACTTGATATGTTAGTGTAATCCTAAAATGACAAGATTTCATGAAATAGTCATTCGGTAGGATTACTTGGTCTTAGAGAGTTGTGTTGATGACTTTAATGATTATAATTCTGTAAATACATATTTGTTACGGCCGCGAATCATATTTTAATTAACGTAAAACTTAGTACTGGCCAGCAAATTGCAAAAAACGTAAAAAAAATTGAATTTCGCGGGCTACCCTGGCGTTTTCACCTTAAGTTAATTTCAGATTTCCAGCGTATCATATTACGATTATAATAATATTGTTGCAATATAGAGATCATTATTAGGTAAGTGAGAGTGGTGGCCCAGTGGTATCGGCCGCGACTTATACGAGTTGTAGGTCTTAGGTTCGAACCCAGACAGGCGCTTTACTTTGTGAAAATTATTTCATCACCATTGCTCTCCAAACGGTGAAGAAAAACATTGTGAGGAAACCGGCATGTCCTGGAACCAAAAATTCGAAGACATGTGACATCTACCTACCGGCACTGGGCCCGCGTGGTGGATTACGGCCCACTCCCTCTCACAGAGAGGAGGCCTGTGTCCCAGCAGTGGGAACATTATAGGCTGATTATGATCAGTAATAACAATGCTTTAACTGATCTTCTTCCTAACGTGTCAAACCTATATAAAATATCTGTCGCAGCCAACTGGTTTAATTAGCCGTTTAGTTAACCTCCTAGCCTTTTAACTAATCGACGATCGTTCAACTAACGGTCTAAATGATATTCAATATTATAGTTTAGGTTGGAACTGTAACCAATCACGCGAGAGCCGAATTGGTCGCAGTAACTAAGCCAGGGCACCCCGACCAAATGGGTTAGGTTTTTTTTCTTTTAAGGGTGGGAAACCATCACTTGACCCCTCCCGCTCTGGGTGGAGCGGTAGGGAGTGTCAGACTCTTACTAACTAAAACCCATCCGTGTTCCTTCCTTAGCCCTTTATGTTCCGGGGTAGCGGTAACCCTTTCGGACAATCCCGCTGCCCCGGCAGGCTTCGGCCCTAACGGGCCCCTCCTTCGATGCTGACATCTCATTGAGGCGAGCGTGGAACACATACGCGCCGTCCAGCACGGGCCTGGTCCTGATCGGACGGCGAGCTACCCATTAGGTACTCGCCGCCCGCAGGCCCGAAATGGGTTAGGTTAAGTTAGATCTGTGATCAACCGCGTGCGAGTAAAGAAAGCGAAGCGAGGCGAGCACTACTTCCAAAGGCCAGGCAGTTAACTAAACGGCAAATTTAACCAGTTAGCTGCGACATAGCTAAATGGACTCTCGGCGTAGCGTCCATCAGTTGATGTAACGTGCAGCTGACAGGACACGCAGGACAATGGAACAGCACCACATTTAGTCGTCGCTTTAACCAATTTTGACCAGGTTCTGACGTCAATAAAAAAAAAAAAAAAGAGGCGAAAAAAAGCGCGGCGGTCAATGAGGCGTCAAAATTATGTAGTTCTTCCAAAATTTAGATCGCCTTCTTTATCTTGTGGTGCCATAGACGGGATGGGCAAAGAATTACCATTCGTTTCTCAGTTGATGGCAATATGCTCGCCCTCTATTACATGTGACTCTTAAACATAACATGAAATCTGAGCGGCAATTCTCGTAATTTTCTCGTAATCTGTCAGAAATACCAAGTTTGTGACATTGATTGCCGCTGAGATGTGACTGCGGCAAGATTTTGAACGATTTTAATTACCGTAATTGGCCTTCTGGGTGTACTCTAGACCCCTTGGGGGAACTTAAGTTTTCAAGCACATCTGGCACGGAATATCGGTAGCCTGCATAAAAATTCCATCCTAAAAATAAAAAAAAATTATAACCGCAAAGATATCAAGATGCACTCGAGACGTACATAAATTATTCCAGGCTGAAATTCAGGCGTAAACAGGGCTAGGCCAAGCTGCCTGGTTGGTTCAAGTGGAAGTATTAAATGATCTAATTTTAGGTCTGTACGGATGATGGTTTTGAAATATTTTGTTTGATAGTTTTCGATATGTAACCGTCAGTAATACAGACTAGAAGACTTTCGGGCTTCTGACAAACCCTAACGACTGACAAAGATCCACGAATGACAGCCGGGACCAACAGCTTAACGTGCTTTCCGAGGCACGGAGGGGTCTTGGTATGTAAAGATGGTCACCCATCCACAGACTAACCGCGGCAAGCCCAAAATTTCGAAGACATGTGACATTATTATTACAATTATACTAACCCGGGCCCGCGTGGTGGACTACGGCCCATCTCTCTGACCGAGAGCCTGTGTCCCAGCAGTGGGAACATTATAGGCTAATTATATTATGTGTGTAAAGTGTAAACTAACTACAAATTTTTCCAATTCTTTCCAGGAAGACTCTCGTCACCCAGGAGTCCAAGTTCCAGACGCAAGTGGCGTCACTGACCGAGCTAGCTGACACCAGATGTGATGAGGCGGAGAGAGCGAGGGAACTAATCTCCGCGTACAGAAAGGAGATTGAGGAAAAGGACCAAGAGATCGAACGTGAGTTTAAGAGTATAATTAAAATAGTTGTTAAGGTAACATAAAGCGGCCATGTGCGAGTCGGACTCGCACCGAAGGAGTCCGTTTGTAACGTTATTGTTGCCATTATTAGGATTGAGCAGAAAACGACGAATAAAGTTGTGAATCTGTATTTAGAGGGTAATATTAAAAACTACTGATCCGATCCCAAAAATTCTTTCACTAACTAAATTTTATCGTAAAAAAAGAAAGTTCAAGCTGACAAAGTCGCGAGCAGAAGCTAGTTTAAGACTAATTAAATCCATCGGAAAATACGTTTAATACAAACACAGAATGAACTAAGTCTAACAATTTCGCAACACCAACAGCCGCATGCACGAACTTTGTTTCGTCGAACCTGGCTTGTCGCCAGACTTCCCCCGCTTTCTCCTGCGTGGGTCAGTACATCGCATCGTGTGTCATCCTGACTCATTTCTCAATACAATTATGAGTTTTATTCTTTGTTTACGGACATTCAGTATGTGATCTGCTGACGAAATTCTTAGAATAAGTCATCGTTATCATCTGCCTAGCTTTTTCCCAGCTATGTTGGGGTCGACTTCCAGTCTAACTGGATGCAGCTGAATACCAGTATTTTACATGGAGCGCCTGCCTCTGACCTCCACAATCCAGATACTGAGTACCTAATACGATACCCCTTATTCTTTGAATAAGTATTGGCAGTTATTTTTGAGAAAGATACGATTTTTTTTTATAAATGTTTTTCTTTGTTTCATTGAAATACTTATGACATCACCACGTCTGTTATTGCGTTCCCGAAAGTTCAACAATTCTATAGCATTTTGCTTCATAGAAATTTAATAGATATGAATAAAGTCTTAAAACTAAATAATGCAGGCTTTACGCAGGTTAATATAGCCCACTGTCTAAATGGTCATTCGACTAGACACAAATTCAAAGTCATTTATTCAAATTAAGCTGGGAATCAGCATTTTTCGACCGTCAAAATTACATAAGACAGTCCCCGGCACGCCCGCCCTTCACCGCTTCCTAGTGCTTTCACTTGGAAGAAGTGGCGCAACAAACTCCCCAGCAGCACAGCTGTTTATTCAGTTAGAAAATCTTGCTTCTATACAATAGTAGATATACAAATTAATTAACATTACGAGACAAAGAACATTAAATTAAATTATTTGCCCATATGTCAGCTAGCCACGCAAATATACCAATAAATGCAATGGAAACTATACCTACTCAAGCAAAATAAATAATAACTAAAAATATTAATATAGACAAAATATATTACCTAAATAAAAGCCTCTAGGCATAAACGGCGTGACTGCTTACATATTTAAGCAATGCTGGGTTATGTTCGAATTTACGTTACGACGTTTACTCCGCGCGTTAGTGCTATATGTAGTCATCATTAATCCCCATTTCACCAATCACCACAAAATGAGAAGCGATTTCTTTTACTGCCATCTTTATCTTTCACTGGGGCTATCAATCTTTCAAAATGGCGTCGTCCCGAGCCGAAACTGTCAAACAAATTGTTGGGAATGTTCGGAATTTGAAATAGCCGCCATCTTTCTTGTTTGCTCATCGGATGTCAAATTACGATTATTTAATGGCCCATAGATTTGTAAGTAGATTTTTTAAAGCTTCTTTATGAAATTAATACATTAAGGGGCTCCGAACAAATAAAAAACCAAGACAGAGGGCTGTCAACAGTAATGTGAAGCCGGTTTCGTAAACATGTGTGCACTTAGTGAGGTGTAGTTTAATTGTAAATGGTTGTAAATGTACATGTGCGTGTGAGCGTGTATGAACAGAGCGGAGGTGTAGTTTTGGCATGCTTCACTGTATCGTTCTCAGCGCTCTGTCTTGGTTTTTTTTTTATTTGGTCTGTGACTTTCACTTGAAAAGCATGACATCTGACCGGTTTTCACTTTTTGTCGTTAATATTAATTATCCAATGATATTGACCTGCATATCCGTTGAATGAGTTTGTTATCAAAGATCAACTTATTGTGGACGCAAATTAATTGAAAAATGATGCTGAATCCAGTTACTTATGTATATCGGTATTAGGTAACTTACTTTGATTGGTATTTATTAATTTTGCAGTTAAGAGTGTTTACGACGTACGGCATTTCATAAAATTTTCATGATACCCAATCAAAAATTCAATTTGACGTCTGCGGAGCTTCGCTAGCTAATTGAATTTGACCCTCTACACAAAATATGAAACTAAATGATACAAGGATGTTTTTGACGCCAAAAACTTCTTGATCGCTTCCCGTAATTAAACTCTATTCACGAAGCTTCCATCAGTACTAAATATAAACTGATGCAACCGGATTCTGCCCACGCTGTCGAATAACTTCACGGATTATATTCTGATGAAGCTGTTAAGGGGTTCCTGGGATCAGTTGCATATAACAAGTAAACAAACGTATAATAATCAACCTATAATTTTTATTTATTTATCCATTTATTTCAGGCATCAAGGCCCATATAAACACATACAACACAATATTAATATAATTAACTTAAAAATACTATAAATACATACAACATTATACTAAAATACTAACACTAACAAACACGAAGTGTCTGCGTCGTGTTTCGCTGACTGGTGTCATGTAGCCGGCCACGAAACCGGCGGTACACACACCCTTCGGCCAGAACTCTTCCTTGAGGAACTTTTCAAGATGATGTGTCGGAACACGCACCACGAACGACTTGAAGTTCGTGTTGTGACGCGACTCCAACTTCTCGACCCTCAAAGTCCAGTTGGTCTTCACACGCATGTACTCCACGATCTCCTCAACCTTCGTGGAGTGGTGCAGTCTGGACACGTACAGCTGCGGTGTCAGGATTGCTGGACGCAGCAGCACCACCGCTGGTCCACTGGTCCCACTGCTGGGTCTCAGACCTCCTCTCTGTGAGAGAGTTGGCCGTAGTCCACCACGCGGGCCCATTGTAGATCACATTTCCTTCCGATGTTTTCCTTCGCCGTTTTAAGAGCAGTGGTGATGAAATAAATTGCACAAATGATGTGCATGAGACACACAAAGAGTCTGTGGGTATAGTATACAGTGTGGCAATTAGGTTCACAATCAGTCTATAATATTCTCACGGCTGGGACACAGGCCTCCTCTCAGTGAGAGGGAGTGAACCGTAATCAACCACGCGGGCCCAGTGCGGGTTGATGACTATTGTATTTTAAACATACACAATGAAAATAATGAATGTGGGACCTTTTCTTCGTTTCAGTACACATCAAGCTACCCCAATCTGTAAAATTTTCCCAATTATATGAACCTTATTCCTTTGTGGTAAAGTTGAAAATCTATCAAAGAAATTTGACAGATTGGGATAGCTTTAGGTGCTGGCCTCTGTACATTAAACTTAATTTGTGATTATTTGGTAACGATACCATATAGCTTGTGTTGAATTGTTGATTCCACCCCACCCGCGCTCCGCGCGTGTCTAGTGTTATTATCAAGGAAGGGTATTTCGTGCCAATTTTTATACTATTTATTTTTTATTTTAGCTGACTGATAACAACTTGTAATAACCGCTGTACTATTAAGGGCAGATTTTTCAACCATCTGATAAGTTTATCGGAGGAATAATTTTGAAATTTTGACAGTTCTTCCATACAAAAACTGTCAAACGTCAATTAAATTCCACGAATAAAAGTTCATCAGTCGATGGAAACCACTCCGTAGATTACAAACAGAAACTTCAATTTTATTCATTTCTCTCTCCCTCGTTTCAGAGTTAAAATGCAAGCTCGGGTCAGCATACAAGGAGTCGGAGCTCATTCGTCAGAGAAGCCGGTCACTGGAAGAGGAGCTGTCTGCAGCCAGGACCTGTTCCTCCAACCTAGCTGATCAGCTGCACAGGCGGAATGGTAAGGCAAATTGATCTTCCCCTACTAGAAAACGAGTACCTGTACATCAGTTTAGTAGCAGCTTATTTCAATCAAAATCAAAAGTCATTTATTAAATACTATTATAGGCTGAGAGTCAGCACTTTTCAAACGTCAAAATTATATAAGACAGTCCGTCAAAACTATTTAAGCGATTTCGCTGGGAAGAAGTGACGCATCAAACTCCCCAGCTGAAGGCCGTTGTAGAAACACGAAACGCTTTGAAAGCGATTGCTACTTGCTAAGGCCCTATGTGGGGTAATTGCATAACGCACTAACAGGAGGGGTTATTTACGTTGTCGAGCAGAATTTTTTTCGTACATAAAAAAAAATGGGTTAGCAATATCCTTTAAAATGTTTCAGATTGTGATTACTAGTGTGTTATGTAATCAGAGTGCTGGTCTCACTTGTACTCTTCTTTTCTTTTCAGATGAGTCACTACGTCAGATTCGAGCGGAGCTGGAGGATGCTCTCGGGCAAAGAGCAGAGCTCGAGTCACGAGTGCTCGCACTAGAGCGAGACAAGGAAAGACTCGAGCAGGAGAAAGTTTTACAGGAGCAGAAAGCGCAGGAGGTGAGATATTTATTGACAGCTCATAATCGTACTATTGATGATAAACGGTGTGAGGGGCTCGTGGCTAACAGCCGCAGGACTCGATCGATGGTGAAGCTGCGCTTGCCGCGGTCGGTGCGTGGATAGGTGACCTTCCATCACATATCGAGACCCCTCTGCGAAGCCAAAATCCCATTCAACAGGATACAAAAAAATACTAGGTAACCATTTTCTGAGCGTCCTGCTCATAATCAGGGCAATATTAACAGTGAATAGTGTAACTGAGCGGTTAATCAAAATTATCTCCACCAAAATTGTAATACACCTGCCTATTATTGTCTCACTGCCGGGCAGATGTCTCGTCTCATACAGACGGTACAAGTCTTGATCATCACATCATCAACGTATATTGTTCACACTGCAGAAACACAAGCCTTCTCTCTGTCTGTACCTGCCAGGGCAAAACTCTGACATCCCGCTCCGCGCAGAGCGGGAGAAGTTATTTTGGGGATGCATGAAGAAGCTTCCTCGTGTAGCGCAGTTTGTTCCGCCTGTTACTCAATTGAACGCTCGCCCTCGGCGCATCTAGATATAAACTTGGAAAGGGATCTTCACTATATCAAGTCAAGCCTTTCTGTATTATTTGTCTGAAATTCACTACTGCAACGCACACTAATCGGAATCGTAACGTAATCGCCTCGCCTCGGGACAAGCTCTCGAACCGCGGTGCGGTGCGTTACGGCTCGTCGTCCCCGCGTTTACGTCTCTCCGTACCCGAGCTTACGTCTCTTCGCCCACCCTTGTCCCTCTCATCAGTCCCGCGGCCTGCCTGCTGCACCATCAACCACAGCGGTCGGCGAGCAGTATGCGCGGCGTCGCCTAGCCGTAGCCGAGTCGATGTATCGGAGCTGCTGAACTGCCTTGGCTACGTGCTTACGTTAGGTTGACACCTGTTTGACTTCGAGACGAAAGGCGATACGGTGACGATCCCTTTTCGAGTTGATATGTGTGCTATGACCTTAAGTCTGAAATCGCCAACGCATCTTGAGCAAATTGCAACAATTTGCTTATAACGTTTCTGCTCCAGGCGTTAGCAGCAGCAGAAGCCTGCACGGCAAAATGGCGCGCAGCACACGAGGCGGCGCGGTCACAAGCCGCCGCGAGGGCAGAGCGCATGCTGGCGGACTGCGAGTGGAAGATGAGGGAGCTGGAGAAACGGGCCAGGGAAGCTGATAAACAAAACAAAGAGGTAAGCTTTGTGTATTTCTGTGATCCTAGTACTTCATCCTGCCCGGTCTCGTGGTCGCAATCGTGACTGCTGAGCGTACGATCCTGGGTTCAATTCACGGGTCGTGCAAAGTGTTATTGGGTTTTTCCATTGCGAATTTCTTAGCTATAGTGTATGTATGCATAGCCTGGAGTGTGGAAGCTGGCGGTTTAATACCCCCGTGCCTCGAAAAGCACGTTAAGCCGTTGTTCCTGCGCCTGATCTCTCTCCGGTCGTATCGGATTGCCGGCCCATCGGACTATGAGAGTGAGGGACGAGAACGTGCACCTGTGTCTGCGCACTGTAATATCTCCCGCGCCGATGGCTAGTCTCCGCTGCTTGGTCGCCATTGCCAAAATTCGGTCTGCAGGACTTTATATCACCTGCTAAATTCATAAAAATTTCTTCCACAGCTCACAGCAACAGTAGACCAACTGAAATCCGACCCGAAGCCCTCACAAGCTCAGGTAGCGGAACTCCAACAGCTGCGAGGTCTGATCACGGAGCAGCAGCGGTCGGTACAGTCTCTGACTCTTCAGCTGCAGAAGGTGGAGACCAGGGAAGAGGCATTGAAGCTTGAGGTGCATCGGCTGAAGGAGCTGTTGGAGAGGGAGACAGTCAGCGGAAAGGAGAAAGAGGAGAGGTATCGTAAGGTTGGTTATGTTTGGCATCTTCTGGGCATGCTCGTTCTATCATAGACCTCATCTATCGCTTTCCATCAGGCGTGATCGGGGTCAAGAGTGAGACTATTTATCAAAAAAAAATTGCCTTTGTCTATGGTTTTTGAAACATCTATAATTCTATACTAATTACAGGAAGTACCAGTCGGATTTGCTCAATCATGATAAAACAAAAAATAAATTAATTTGATGTTTTTTTTTTCATTGACCGCATTTAGTGTGGTCACTTGAAATATCAGCTAAAAATTTTTTTTTTTTTGTTTAATTATTAATTTCACAAGACATGATAGTTATCGATATTATTCGATATCTAAATATGATAAAACAAAAGAAACAAGATTTCCTAAACTCATACTTCCAACAACACTACCAGCGGTCGTTGACCCGCAAAACAAACTTCAAATTTTTTTTTTTATTAAAACATTTTTAGATATCGATGCCTATCACGCGTATACAGAGTTTAGCTAGCAAATTTAATTTGACCCTGTATACATTGTTTCATTTTTAAATACTTAACTTTTGGCACATCATTCCAGGAAATCCAGCACTTAGAACAGAAACACTCGAAAACAATTGAATCCCTTCGCTCCGAGAACGCAGCGGCCGCAGCATCCACTCGCGCGCTGTTAGAGAGGAACCACGCCGAGAGGACGAGGAACGCACTCGCACAGCTCAGGGCTGAGGCTGACCAGGATGCCAGGAACGCAGACAGGAAGCTGAGAGAGGTCACTACTAGGGTGAGTGGCAAAAAGTTATCAATATCATCAGTCACAAAGCACGGATTTGCCACACCGGCAGCCTCTAATATTCTAATCCATTCTAGAGACGGCAGTGCTAATTTATTTATTTATAGTTAATTAAAACAGTAAAATAAAATGTAATGAAATTATTTATTCCGAAAATAGAATGTCGGAATCTCTTTTAAAAGTCATATTATAAAAAAAACAATAAGCTAAAGCTAAAGTTCGTTTTTTAATCTCAGAGACTAATCTGACATTTATAAGTCTTTTGTATTTGCATTTTTTTAGTATAAAAGTTTGACATTACACCTGTCAAATTAGTCTCTGAGATTAAAAAACGAACTATAGATGAGGTCGGCGTTTCCTATCTGACTCCTCTGAAAAGAAAGGGCCGAAACAAACTTTCCAATCGGACGCCATTCATTAGACTCCATCTTCAGCCGCTATTCTCATCCAGCTGCTACGAGCTATCCTGCTAAAATCGACGCTCCCTCTAGCCAGAACACGTTTTATCTGTACACCTGGACTTTAAAAAAAAAGGTTACCTAACACTTATGGCATCAAAAATCCGTCCATGTTGCAAATGTGTCCCCAATGCAGTGAATTTTACAAATTAAGATAATTTATGAAAAGAATACCATAAACTGTATTACTGAACTAATCAAATCACTTTTCTCTTTCAGTACGAGAACCTTAAAGAAGTTCTAGCGAGCAAAGAGACTCAGTTCGAACGCGCCATCGCAGAGGCTCACAGCAAAGCAGATTGGGACATCATGCAGCTCAGACATATGCTAGACAAGGCCGACATCACATACGCCAACAAGTGCGAGGAGATGAGCGAACGATTTGAGGCGGAGAAAGGTAACTTTAAGAGAGATAATAAGCTTATAGGGAAATGAGAAACAGGGTGTAAAGTTCACTTTTACTCCATAGAAAAGGGAGGATCCTCCGACCAGACGGGTGTTGTGTCTGGTGGGCAGCTGCCCGACGGCGACGATTGATGTCGAGACATTGTATTTGTATATTATGCTTGTTGCGCGGTAAATTTTGCTTGCGCGATGCAGAATTTTGCGTGGCGTCAGTGTGATGCGTAGTTCTCATGTGGCGACGTAGATACCGCAAGCATCTTCTGGGGAAAGCAGCCGCTTCGGAGAAAAAAAAACGTTTTTTTTTTGTTTCTCGTTCCATCATAGACCTCATCCATCGCTTTCCATCAGGCGTAATCGAGGTCAAGCGCAGACTCAATTAGCAATAAAAAAAAAGTTATAAGTACCGTTCATGCTTTCATATTCATTTAGTAAAACGCTGTTATTTTGACGTTACAAACAGACACTTTAATTTTATTTATTTATATGTATGTGTAGATGTATATTTCTATTCATTCGGGTTTTGCAGAAAGTATAATAGAAGAATGGTCAGAAAAGGTAAGAGATATAGAAGAACAAGCAGCCACAGCAGCAGACGAGGCTAAGAACCTTCTAGACACCACTAGAATGAAGCTAATCGCGGAAAGAATGGAGCAAGTCAACAAGCTCAAAGAACAACATCGACAGGAAATGGGTGAGTCAAATTATTATATATAACTGTTTTGCACAGGTTTTACGACTTGCCAAAACATCATGGTTTCTTTACTGGCGTAAAATATTAATGTATGGTACACTTAAATCTTCCGGAAAAAAATATCAAAACGATGGTGAAGACCGCATCAAAATCCGTTGCGTAGTTTAGAAGAACAACGCGGTCATACAGACAGACACGAAAAGTGACTTTAATTTATAATAAGTAAAGATATTCAAACTAAACCAGGAAACAACTTTCAATACTCATTTCTGCGCCAAGCTGCTCAGTTTGATGGAACAAAATTTAAACATTTAACAATAATTTTACAGATGACCAATGGGAACAATTTATGGAAGATAAAGAGAATTGTCTAGCAAGAATGAAGACAGAGTGTCGGCAGGAGGGAGAAGAAGATAGAGTTAAAAGGGAGAAGGAATTGATAGAAGAAATTGCTGGTAAGAAATTTTATTTATCACCCTGCTGATGTGGCCTACCTGGGCCGCCCCTATTTCTTTGCAAGTGTATTTAGTGCAAGTGTTTATTTGTTAAAAACATGTCTTAGATTTATTTTAGGACCAAAGCGAACCAATTATTCATTCTATGCTCCTCATCATGATCTGCCTAGCCTTTTCCCATGTTCGGGTGCAGCTGAATATCAGTATTTTACATGGAGCGACTGCCTATCTGACCTCCACAACCCAGTTACTGGGTAATACGATACCCCTTGGTAAGACTGGTTGTCAGACTTTCGGGCTTCTGACTACCGGTAACGACTGTCAAAGATCCACAAATGACAGCCGGTACCAACGAATAAACGTGCGCACTGCGCTAATTTCACACCTTGCAATAATGGTCTACTTAAGTCACACGTATCGTAATATAATATTTTCATATCGTGCAAAAGACTTGGCCACCGGTTATCACCAAATACCTATTCCAGAATTAAAGTCACAGTTGCAGTCGCAGTCAAGCGAATACGACCATTTAGCTATAAAAGCAGCTGCTTGTGGAAGGACATTAGCTGTCACTGAGCAGGAGTTAAGGTCAGTGAACATTTGGTACTAATATCATTAGACTCATAATTTTTGTCTATATAGATGATAATATGCATGTTTGCCGACCTTAAGTTTTGGTAAGACCCGTATTCAAAGATGTATCTTATTGTTTTTTGGGATAAAGTTTAATTTTGAAGAAGATAAAAATACTTGGACATTGAATAACTAACTAATTAAAAATATGTTATAGACCATATAAGTGAACCTAAAGCTGGAAATATTTATATAAACAAATCAATATTTATTTATTTTTTTATATTTATGAAGGAATTTATGGCCAAATTGCGCTAGACTGTGCCTGAATATAGCTAAATGCCTTCAAAAATCCTTATTTTTTTAACTTTCCCTCATAATATCCTAATCACCAATCTTTGAATACGGGTCGAAATAGTCCCTCATATCAAAAATAATCATTAATTCAACCAAACACAATTGGTAGCGAAATTTGTTCCTTTAAAACCTTAATTTTTTTTATTAAAACTAATGATTTTAACACTAATTTTATTGAAATATAGTCTTTTGGACAAATTTGGCTACCATGACCGCATGTCAAAATTCACCCATGAAGTGTTAACTAGCATTTTATTTAAATTTCATGGTCATTAACATTATTTTAAATAAAATACATTATTTTAAATCGTTTATTTTGAAAGATGCCTGTATTTTGAAGGTTCTTGTCTCACCATCTACTCTTATGAACACAAACAACGATTAAGAATTGAGATATTTAGTCAAAGTTAAAGTTACGCCGTTGTCATTTAAGTTTACTATAATATATCTCTCTTGGATTCATTTTCGTTCTTGAGAATCACTAAAAGATCGGTTTTGAAAATTTATCACTCTCAGTGCTCTCTCATCTCTCAAGCTTCAATTTCTGAAATGTGACACCAAACTAAATGCTTCTAAATCTTTCTAAATAATTTAATTAAACGATTTTTTTTAAACTTTCTCCACGTTATGGGACCCCTGTTGCCCTCACGTGCGAAAATTATTTGAAAAAATATATATTTGTTCCTTTCAAAATACATGTCCTCTGTAACCTCTACAATCTACAATCTTGAGCACATACTGAGTTTGGTAAAACCATTTGAATTAATGGTAGACACTAAACTAGAAAGTCCTATCAAACCATTAGGTATTATCGTTTGGTCTCCAAATTTTTATGGATAAACATTTATTATAAATCCTAGATCACTAGACATTCTCAAGTGTCTTTGTATCTTTTAGTAACATCTTGACTTGACCCAATTATTAAAAGGCATCTTTCAAATTCTTTATACAACTTCACCCATACATAAGTACATATCACAAAATATAATTTACATTATAGTATCATTAAAAAAACGATGTCCAAAAGGCAATATTTCAATAAAATTATATAGAAGAAAACACTAAATAGCAAATGAGTTTTATGGAACAAATTTCGTCATTAACTTTAAGAGTTATAAGTCGTATTTCCCCAAAACCAATATGACTAGCCTTTTCCCAACTATCCGGGTCGGCTTTTTGCTTAAGACTGGAAGTCTTATGGATGCTGAATACCAGTATTTTACATGGAGCGACTGCCTATCCAAGGGGTCATACCCGGAATTTTAAGAACGTTCACAGTCTGATCTCAGTCTCAATCCGTCAAAAATGCCTCTCATTTTACCTCTAAATTTTTAACAAGTTTTTGACATTGATTGCCGCTGTCGTGACTAGATTTTGAACGTTTTTAATTACGGGAATTGGTCTTTGACCTGCACAACCCAGTTACACAATATCCCTTGGTAAGATTGGTTGTCAGACTACCCCTTATAGCTTTAATACGACTTGTTCTGTAATGGATTATAAAATGGCTCATAAACAAAACTTTCTGGCCATCTATCCATTTCTAAACCTAGATTCATACCCTATTCTGCCGAAAAACATTACTGGTTCCGGCTTGAAGGAATGTTGCAGTTGTAAGTACAGGCACTTGAGACATTTCAGCATTGTCCCTGAAAGTTTTGACCTCTCTGCCAGCGTCTGTATTCCCTTCCACATTCAACCCGTCTGCCTTCAAAGCAAGAGTGAACAGGCATCTTCTGGGCACGCTAGTTCCACCATAGACCTCATCCATCGCTTTCCACCAGGCGTGATCAATATCAAGAGCGGACACATTCAGCAACAATTTTTTTTTTTTTTAATTGGCACTGCATTTACCTCCTTTGTTACTAGTCAGATGTACATAGACGGCGGGCGGTGACAACTTGCCGCCAAATTGGCCGTCACCGTGTTCGTTATCAATGTTAGAATCAGCCTCATTGTTACACAGTGTCGGCATCATCGTGGTATTGCTGTGTGCGTGGGGAGGCTGTTCTCTGCGGGTGACACTCATCGCCACTCTGCTAGCCGTCACCGTGGCTTTAGCAGCCAGGCTGTTGCGTCGAGCTAAACGACATTACTAATCAATATTAGATTTAAATTTGAATCTTGCTCCACATTTGTTGAAAAGTCCACCGAAGCATTTTTCTTAAATTAATTGTTTTTCTGTGTTTGTCACACAGCAAAACTATTCAGTGGGTTATGTGAAAGTTAAGGTCCTATATCAAAACAATGAAGGATACAGCATTAATCACGACGTTTGCTCCAATATACAGCATCTAATTCAACATGTAACAAAGAAAATTTAGAGCATGTCATTAAGGAAAGGGAAGGACTAAGAAAAGAAGAAAGGGGAAGGGAGAGAGGAGGGGGGGGGGGTGCGCGTAGGCAAACGATTTGGCAACGTCATCGCGCGCCCTTTTTTTCGTAGGAACAGTCAAAATTAGGATACCGCAAGTTTAACGCGTTGCCAATTAGCTTCATGTGGTGAACTCTGCGATGAATAGATTGCTTATCGGGCGCGCGGTATTAATTTTCTAAATTTTTTTTATAATTTTGAAATAAATAATGTTTTACTCGAACGACGATAATTCTTGTCTACTTGAAAGCAATAACTTAGTTTTCACTATCTAAGACGATAATTATTACACGATTTTTTTCAAGAATTTATAGTTGTGAAATGTATAACAGTTACTGCACGTCTGCACCTCCTATTTCGTGTTGGTTCAAGTGTTCAATTTCACCCCGTACCTATGCTAACTGCTAGCGATTGTATTCTTTTTGAATTTTCTTAATTGGTTTTATTAGTTAGACCTGCAGTAATGTTACTTAGAGCATCCGTTGATAACGCATTTAACAGGATTATATTTGATAGTGGCTACCCAACCCTAGTGAAATTGAAATAACATTCTCTGAAACTTTCTGTATAAGGCCGCGTCCTAAATAAAAGCGACAGGGAAAAAATAACTGTTTAATTAATACAATTATTTTAATCAAGACTTTGAAATCAATAGAATATTAGCACAGTAGAACTTATGACACTAAACTTAGTAATTAGTTTAAAAAATAAACATTAACAGTGAAACATAAACATCTGATTTTTTTATCTAGGTACTTATATAAAATCTTGCTCTAAAGTGCACACTCAATTTGCATAGTTGTCATTAAAGAAACATACACAAATATTGAACGCACGCGAGAATCGCTTTATCAATGGAAAACTTGCAAATGTGGAGCAGGTTTCGGCTGCATAGACCTCAAAATGAGACGTAAAGTCCGTTTCACAAATGTCACGAGTCCCGCGGCAATAAATGAAACTAAATAACAGTAATATAAATGTCAATGCTAAATAATAAATAAGTGAATCGTGTCACATGACACATGTCAAACGTCAAAGAAGACTCGTGAGACGGACTCTAGTTATACCTACTTGAAGCATGACATTGCATAGTTCATGTGGGATGCTAGAAATAATTTTTTGACGTGTGTTAACGATTATTACGAAAGCTGGATTTTGACAAACACATTACAGTAACTGTAGAGTTTTAGACCCATATATTTGTGGTCCCAGGACGGATCTATGCAAAGTAATGCTAGCTTTCTCCGTAACAGCAGCCTTAATTATCAAAATTTTCGGATTCAAAACGGTCAGAAAACTCAGGTAGGTATCATTATTTGAGAAGGAATCCTGACTAAGCTTATTTAAATACCAAATATTATACCAATAACATTGAAACAGTGCAAATGAAGCATAAAACTGAGTTAAAATGCCAAAAAACAGCATAATAGCAGCGCCAAATATGGAACTAGCGATGTGGAATGTCTCTGCGTTTTAATTCACTTCATTTTTTTTTGTATTTAATTCATTTTAAAACCGATTTTCTTATGATGATGTATTTCAATTTATTTAGGTTAACAGACTGTAGACTCTTTTCATTAATTATCATGTTTATAAATAAAAAATACTTTCAGAAAAAAAAAAATGGTTTGCCACTTCTTCGTGTATTGCCACGGAGTATTGTTTTTACTCCGTGTGTATAGCTTAGTGCTAGTTCCATATTCCTCCTACAGAGGCGCTGTTGTCCTAAATACCACAGATAACATAACATTAAAATTTTAGCTAAAATTTTAACTTTTTCTTTGTATAATTTTATTATTAAAATACTGCCAATTGGACTGAAATCATGTCATTTACACATAACAGAACGTCGCCTGCATACCCTGAAGGAGTAGGCAGATATGTATAGTATATCCACATTTCACGAATTATTTTACCATCATGTTCATATTTTCATATGTTATTGTATAAAATCATGATAATTATCTAGTCATCATTTAGAATATTTTTTAGAAGCAGCAGTGTGGTTAAGGGTATTTGACAAGCAATTAATTAATCTAAACAATATTTTTAGTCTTATAAAATCTTTTTAATCTGTTTCGTGACTGACTGACGTATAAACAAGAAACAACGCATGGCCTTTGGACTACCAGAATTACTTTAGAGCGTTTACGACGTACGGCATTTCATACAAACTTTCAAGTTCTTGTTTTTCGAAATGAATGAACCGATTTAATGAAACTTCATACGCTTAAACAGGATACAAAGGAATTTGATTTTGAAGATCTAGCTATGCGTTGCAATGCCTTTTATTTTGTTAGAAAACTTCTCCGGCGCGCACACAACAACTTGCCAAAGTTTCATCACATTCGGTAGAGCCATATTAACTAGAGTTTTTATGAGACTAACGAACGGCAATTGATTTTTATTTATGAGATTTCCATGATCTTTCTTGAAATTGCGTGTTGTATCAATAAAAAAAACTTTAATTATTTTCTGTAATATCCTGCCTCATTGCTGTTATCATCGTTTTTAATATGTAACATCATAAGTCTAGCTCATCATTGCTCAAATTGTTATCATTCATTCAATAAGTGTTCACTCGTTTTTCTATTTTTATACGATTTTGAAAATTATTTTGTGTGAAATATAAAAAAAATACAAAAAAATCATTTTGGTTATTACCGCCAAAGTTAATTTACACATACACAGCTTTACCTATCCTTATTTATTCTGTCTTGTGTTGCCATTATAAAATATTTTTTTAAACAGGAAGATTGTTAAATTCTTTGCATACTATTAATTTTACTGCTAAGACACTTTTGAGTTACCCCTATTTTCTAACCTATTAATTTCCTTGAAAAAAACTGGCAACACCAATATCGCAACATAGGGTGAAATCCCCAGTTATCGGCAATCCAACACAAAACGTAGGGTGAAAACCCCAACTATCGGCATTGCATATAAATTAATTTCACACACAATTTAACTGTCTTTCCTTAACCGACTAACGATAGAGAGGCATTGGCGAGGGAGAAAGAGTTACGAGAGAAGAGATCAGAAGATGCCACGAAGATTAAGCAAGTGGAGAATGCTTCGAAGGACCAGATTGAGCATCTCACCAGAAAGTGTGCGTGTTTGAGGAAGCTGTAAGTACCTAGCCTTGAAGTATCTGCCATTTATTTTTATACTATCCAGCCAGTCGATTCTAGATAAAAATCTCATAATAAAAATTTAAGCGAAGTGACGTTGAAGAGAGCTGTCACTATTGACAGCTCACTTCATCTAAGGTTTTATAGTGAGGTCTTAGCAGAATAGATCTGCAGATTCTCAGAACGACTCTTACGTATGGTGCAGATAATATGGTAAGAGTTAAGCTTAAAAAGGTTTAGTATTCTCCACTCAAATCTAGTTTTAAATCGACTTTATGCTTTGCATTGTTCTTGCATTAACTTTCCTCAATTTTTTTTTTCTAAAGACTTTTTTTAAGTCTTTTTTCCAGTAACCACAAATTGTGTAACACACTATTAAACACAGTCTGTATCATTTTGAAGGATATTGTTAATCCATTGCTTCATAACAATAAATAATCTAATGTCGTTGCTTCATCATGTTCAAAAATTTGTCTGCTCAACAACGTAAATAACGCAATGAATTTTGTTGAACTGTCAAATTGAAAGCCATTGCTACTGTTGGTGTGGTCCGCAAATACCCCGCAGGATTCCTCGTGTTGGTTTGCTCGTGAAAGCCGCTAAACTTAAGTGGGACTGGGCCGGACATGTTTGCCACATCTCAGATGACAATTAGGCTAAGAGAACCACCGATTGGGTCCCACTAAACGCACGACGCCATCGCGGCAGGCCAAGACGAAGATGGCGGTACGAGCTTGACTCCTACCGCAGGGACTGGCCGACACTCGCAAAAGACAGAATTGTTTTGAAAAGGGAAAGGGAGGCCTTTGCCCTGCTGTGAGACAGTACAGGCTAGTTAGATTAGATTATTTACGTTGCTGAGCAGACAAATTTTTCGAACATATGAAGCAATGGATTAGCAATATCCTTCAAAATGATTCAGATTGTGATTGATAGTGAGGGTGCTGGAGTTATGGTTAATACAAGTCTGAAATCGTGGACAATGCAGCTTCTCTGTATGAGCAGAGGCCTTTGTCCTGCAGTGGCTCAATAATAGGCTGGTTATTAATAATATGCTGGTTATTAATAATAGGCTGGTTATTAATAATAGGCTGGTTATTAATTATAAGCTGGTTATTGATGTTCTAATCAATCATTCCCCACAGTTTCGATGACATCCGAGCGCGCCTCACTTCTCGGGAGAGGGAAGCTGAACAGGAGTCCAAAGCGAAGGATAAGGAGCTCCATCATCTGAGGGGCGAAGTCGCCAGGCTCACCAAGATACTCTTCGAACAGAAGTTAGTATCAGACATCGATAAATACACGGTGGCAGGGACATACGCGCAATCTGCTATCATGGATTCAGTTCATGATTTTAGACCTTGGAGTTCTAGAAGTCATTGAAAGGAGATTGAAGATTTTTATATACCTACCTACTGTCGCACCATATATTTTTATTTATTTTTTTCATTATAGCGGCCGCGCATATATCCCTTTTAAATCGATAGCTGGCATCAATGCTATCAGAAAACATTAAATGTATACCTTGATGTGCAACCGAGGGTACCTAAATTAGAAATCTTATTAATGCATGAGCTGGTAACACTGCACAAACTCACGCGCCATTTTTATCTCAGCACTCCAAAATTAGGTGCACGCACGAGGGCTGACGGCTGTGAGACTCTGCCCCCCGAGGAGACGCCAGCGGAGCCCCGGCGTAAGGGTATGTCACCCTGTATATAGGTGAGCACTCTTGTCGCTATTGTGTGTGGAATGTGCGCCGGTGAACACCTTGTATTATGGTTGGAGCTGGGCATGTTTTGATGGGTTCAATTACATTTTTGTTGAGAATCATTTTTTGTGGCTAAGTAATGTCAACCGCACGGATCGATCGATAAAGTTGATCTAACTTCCTAAAATCCTATTGAATGATTGAATGAATGATTTTAATAATTATAATTCTGTAAATACATACTTGTTACGGTGGCGAATCATAATTTCTTCAACATAGAACCTAACACTGACCTGCAAATTGCAAAAAACGTAAGAAATTTTGATATTCGCGGGTTACGGAGCAAAATAAGCGCCCTTTATTACAATTTCTGTGACAATCTCACAAATATTTGCCAACAACGCCACCTGTCAGTTTTATTTAAGCGGCAAAGGACCCTTGCCAAGAAAAGAAACTTGTGTCATTGTAGCACCACAGACAATCACTAAAGAATATGTAGAGCACAGGAAGCCTAAAAAGGCCACTTTGGCAGAATCATAAAACAATTCATATCACGCAATTTCATCTGTATGACAGTTTTATAAGGATATTCGTAAAATGCTATAGGTACACCTCTGCCTAACCCTTCAGGAACATATAGATGTGAAACTGTCAAACAGATGAATTGCGTGATATGAATTGTTTTAGGATTCTGCAAAAGTGGCCTTTATAGGCCCCCAGATCATAGTTTTAAATTATAGACATTCAAATCAAAACATGCCCCAGCTCTGGCCATATTCACAGGGGATCGTGTTAACAAAGGTGCTGGACCTATTGTGGTAATGTTACGTTGAACTTTATGTGCTTGAAATAGTTGGAATGCACTTTTCACTACTCCACTAAAGCCCCTTTATTCATAAACGTTGCATAAAGTTAAGTAGTGATTCAATAGTCATGCTGAGATAGGAGCCTTTTGGCCCCGTATGGGACTTTCTGTTTCATTTAATGTAATTTTGTTTATATAACTGTGTTTAGTTTAGTTTTTGATCTTCTTGTACGAGTCTCAATAAATAATTTTTCTTTCTTTTTAACCGACTTCAAAAAAGGAGGAGGTTCTCAATTCGATTTTTTTTTTTTTGTTACCTCAATACCACCATCATTTATAAACCGATTTGGATTTTTTTTCCTTTCAGATTATCGACTGTGTAACCAAAAATTTTTGATGTTACTTAACTTTAATCAGCGTTTATAAATAATTCCTAGACATCAGCTGGTCTATTCTGTAAAATTCTCATTGTGAGAACATAGTTGAAGTGAGCTGTCAAAAGTTTCTAGCATCAGGTGGAATGACAGCTCACTTCAAGCTTACTTCACCTAAGTTTTTACTGTGAAATTTTTACAGAATTGGCCGACTATTCTGTAAAAATCTCAGGTCAGTCAGTCGTAAAAAAATATTAATATTACAAAGGACTATGGGCGATAATGTATAAGAAAGTCCAAAGTCGAGATCAAATTTGATTCGAATTACAGCTACTTCGGATTGTTATTTCTCGGACTCAGGGGTTGCAGTGCGCAATTTCCCTTAATTTGCAAATATGTAATAGTGTTATGAAAATCCTTTATAAATATTAAATAATTATAAAAGGGTATTTTCTTCATGACTGACAGTAAGTCTAGTTTTCTCAGTGGAGAAGTAAGAAGGACATTAATTATAAGTGGTTTGCTAGATTTTCTTGACTCCACTCAACTTAAACAACGTTATTTTTTTAAATAAATTCGAATGTGACCTAAGTAGTCCATTATTGCACGGCGTGAAATTAGCTCCCGAGCGTGCTAAACGCCGTGCATTAAGACGTATGCTATTTTATAGCACGTGTGACCTAAACCTGCACGTAACTCACACTTTTCTGTGTAAAATGGACTAGTTAAGTCATAGAAAAGCGTGACTTAAGTGCGGGTTTAGGTCACATTGTTTAAATAATTCTACAATTAGATTTTTCTCTATACCAAAAATAACGTTGTATAAAAATAAAAGATCGATTTATTTTTATAGGTATTCGTGTGAATTGTATGTTGTGTATCTTCAAGCTAAGTTCCCTGCTAGGTATGCAGAGAAGCTTTCAATATTAAGTGTGTAGAATGTTATGAAATAGTTTTTTGTTGTAAATAAACTGTCATTAAAACATAATTTTAAAATAACGAGTTTATGTAAATATTTTCCGTTTTTTCTTTTTTTTTTTTTCTTCTTATAAATAAATATGAACAGTTTGTATATTAGCGGAATGAAAATTAGTATTGAATATTTTCTAAATTAATTTGAACATTCCTTTCTGGCCTAAATCTTTGCTTTTCTCTCTTTTTTAATCTTTAAAAGAACACACGTAAATAAATTTGTAAATAGATTTTTTTAAATGCCTTCTTAAAAAGAAACCAATACACCACAAGACACAAGCGGTTCGGAAGCGGTCTTAATTAAAGTTTTATATACACAGTCAGATTTACTTATACCTACATTTTCCTTGCAAAAATTATGTATAGATAGGTAGTTTTTAGTTATTAAAAATGTATAAGAATGGCTATGTTAGCTTCAAGAGTATCTTATATCTTACTATTCAGATAAAATACAACCAAGAATGTGGGTTAAAAGGATTACCAGTACCATCTTTCTTTTGCTTAATACAAAATAAGCATTGCAATTAGAACAATCCTATAACTTCATCCAATAATTGTAACTTAAATTATAATTTTCTTTATGAATTCCATACAAAAACCCTTCCGAACCGCTACCTGTAAAAAATAACAAGAAATAATTTCTATCTACCCTTCGCAGGTTCCCTTCGCACGCCCGAACTAGTCCGGAAACACTCGTTGATTCCCGAATTCGCACAAGCGCGTCTAACGCACGCAGAAATACAAAATGGCCGGCCACGAGCCAAAAGCGTGGACCTACCGGCGGTACAAGTGCCAGTTAGAATTAAACAATTGGAGGAGAGGAATAAATATTAAATGTATAGTTTTCAATACATGCTGACTGAACGAATTAAGTATAGATTTATGTGAAGCGGCCTATTCACTGTAATACTAGTACCATAGGCCGTTTTGAACTGAGTCATCGAACCATAAATCTTATTTGTCATCTTTCTCGGTCGCACGCATTTGACTTACGGAGGGCGCTAGTGATGTAGCAATTGTTTTGTTACTGTTTATGACCCGACGACTCAGTTCAAAACGGCCTAACTATAAGGGTTGGACCTCATCTGGCAGCACGGAATCGCATTTGTTCCGCCTGTGCTACCACGTGCTGCAGTATGCTGCCGCATGCGAACTCGCGCTGTCGCATTCCGCAGATAAAAAAGGTCGCACGCGTCAGCATGCTGCAGCATGGGTGGCATACTGCCGCGTTCATTCATGATCAGTTTGTTTTCATGACAACATGCGATAGCTTGCGGCGGTGAAAGGATGCGTTAGCATGCTATCGCGCGCTTCAGCGTCTCTTCGGAGTCTCCCTGCCGACCATTGCATTTTGTCCATGATGCCGATCGCCTCGAGGATTCCGCCGCGAGCTATCGCATTATGCTTTCTGTCTCGGTCTAGCAAATGGCAGCTCTAAGCGACAGAAAGAGAAAGGGCGACGGAAATAGGCGATTCCGTGCTGCCAGATGAGGTCCAACCCTAAACGTACTTTTAACACCGGTACTTTCTAATCAGTAACGGTATTGCACCGGTACCAACCGTAAGTTGAGAAAACGGATACAGTGGCAATGTTCCTCTAATTCAGTGCGTATGAGAGATATTGCCATTTCACAAGCAGCGGATACCTGAATTTGGTATTGGTACCCGTCTGGAACCGGTACTCGGTACCGTAATACCAAGAACCGGTAAGTACCGATACAGAACCCGTTCTTTTGGTACCGGCTTCAAGGCCTAATATAATACCACAGTTGACATAAAAATTAAACAAAATTGTACATTCACCGTTATGGGTCGCCATCGAATTTATGTTTGTGAGAATCTGTGCTTGCGACCATTCCTTCGTTCACTTACGATCATGTATGAGTAATATCGTTCTTTCAATATGTACTTTAGCTATTTAGTTTTAGTAAATGACTCTCTGATTAGTAATTTAGTCGTTAGTCGATTTTGAAGTCATTGTGATGGTAATTTTTGTACATACCTGAATCTATAACTTTTATTTTGAGCTCATTTGTTAACATACGACCAGTCGTACGACTTAATCTGACCAGCTGTAAGACCTTAGGCCCATGTCATAATGCTTGCAAAATATCAGCTGTCGACTGACAACGGACTGGTTACAGAAGCTCATAATTTAAGGTACTATTTTATCAGTGAGTATGTGATTTTTTAAATCCCAATCATCTTTTCAGTCATTAATTAAAAAAATCATTACAAACAAATCAATGATGCAAACAAGTTCTTTAAGCATTTTGTTTGTTAGCTAGACTAGCCTCTTCCAAGTGAATGATTTTAGCCTCTAACTTGCTTACTGCAGGTCAAATGCCTCTTTTCATACAGAGACCAAACAAGCATTGATCACCACGCTTGCTGACTGCGTGTTGGCGATCAGACCGTGATTTCATCATGTAGTTTGTCTTTATCCAGCATGCTAGGTTTGGAACCTACAATCGGGAAAGTAACAAATGGAATAAAAGTGATTATTTTAATCACAATGACTCTCCCGACTATTCCGACTGACTAAATGAGCTAAACCGTAAGATACTTTATACTCTTTTGCTAATTCGCATCTAATACCGAAGAGAAAGGGTATCAAACGTATACTAATATAATAAGTGCAATAATTAGTAAGTATTTATGTTTCTCATTATTATTTTAAGTGTATTTTAACATCTTGACAAAATGTTTAAGAATTGATGTCTTACTAAAAATATTCGATGAAACGTTTGAAGTCGACCATTGTTCTTTATGTGTGATATTATAATGTAACATCTTGGCAAAACCTATATGAATTATTGATGTCTTACTAAAAATTTTCGATGAAACGTTTGAAGTCGACCATTGTCCTTTTCCAAGACTTCGGTAAATAAAATATTCTCTAAATACTAGCAGAATAAATCGTACATTTAACATCGCCTCTGAGAATATAACGCAATCATTTAAAAATGTCAGTATCTTATAGGAACAGCCCATTTTACAAAAAAAAAATGAAGTGGTAATACTAGCGCAGTCCACTGCTGGACCGTTATTTTAAACACCATAATTGCGTAAAACACTATCAATAATAATCTGAACTAAATCATTTTGAAGTATATTGCAAATCCATTGCTTCATATGTTCGAAAAATTTGTCTGCTCAACAACGTAAAAAACGCAATGAATGTTGTTGAACTGTCAAAATGCAAGCCATTGCTACTGATAGTATGACGCAATTATCCGGTAGGTACAGAGGTCAGCACATCAAGCTACCCCAATCTGTCAAATTTTCCCAATTGAATATGAACCTTATTCCTTTGTAATAAAGTTGAAAATCTATCAAAAAAAAATTGACAGATTGGGGTAACTTGATGTGCTGGCCTCTGTACCTAATCACCACAATGGGCTGTGCTATTTATTAAATATCTGAAATAATCATTCTTATAGGTAACGCCTCTCTAACCAACTTCCTAATTTAAAAACATGAAATAAAAGCAAAATGTGTTATTATAAACCTATTTGAAATAAAATTAGGGCCAGCGTACATAATTATTCTATGAGCTATATAACTGGGTCCTAACAAATAAAATAAAGCAAAGTATGAATGAAATGAAAGGCTAAAATTGATGACCGAATCTAAAAGGTTGTATTGTGTTGCATTAATATAACGTTTCATCATTCTCTGTGTCCATGTCGGTGGCACATGACTTTTCTTCCATATTTCTCTCTAATGTATAATGTAAATCCCTTCTCATTATGTCTGTTACTGTGCTTTCAGCACGCGTAGCATGACCACCATAAAACGAGTTGACAGTTAGGTATAATACACAAGGGGGTATGTCTACCATAGACAATGGACTGAGCCTATATTATCTGTGTTATAAGCATTATAAGTCCATGCCACTGACTTCTAATAAAAAACTGTATAATACAGGTCAGTGGTCCATGCTAACAAGTAATGGCCGCACAATAGCTTTGTCTCTTTCTAGAGAGTGGTCACTTTTGTGAGGCTAACGCTCAGTCCATTTCTCTGTCTATGATGTCTACAATCTGTCATTTTGTCTATTCTTCCGTCGACAGAACCCGTTTCTGTACACGCGTGCAGAAAAGATATACATTTTAGTTAAATGTCGTATTATGAATAAGTTTCTTTATTTCAATTATCATTAGAATCCTTTATAAATGGTGATTGAATAAATGTGCAATATTGCATTAAAATGCATTCTCTTAACGTTTACATTAAAGTTGTATTTAATCATTGACTGTGTATGTAAATATTATGATTTTTTGTAATAAATATTTTGAAAGTATTTCATAAAGTGCATTTTATTTATTTTAGTTATTTGAAAACCGCAAGTTAAGAATTTAATATAGGTATTTATTCATTCCCGGCTGCCCGGTTGAAACCTTCTTCTCCATAGGTACAGAGGCCAGCACATCAACCTACCCCAATCTGTAAAATTTTCCCAATTGAAGAACCTTATTTCTTCGTAGTAAAGTTGAAAATCTATCAAAGAAATTTGACAGATTGGGGTAACTTGATGTGCTGGCCTCTGTACTTACTACGCTTTGGAATGAGCAACTATACTCCGACTTTTAATTAGCTGCAGTAAAATGACACTTAATAACTCATTTCGGACTGCGTTTAGAGATATGCATGTCAAATAAGTTTCGTTTGTTATTCTGTACTAGAAAAACAAGGTTTGGTTGATGGCCACGAAAAAACAAAAAGACGCCAAGTTCAGTCATTTATGTAACACTTATGCTGTCATTTTACAGCAGCTATTTAAAAGTCCGACTATAGCTTCATCTTTCTGACTGACCGACCCTTTGACAATTTAAAAGTGCCTGTAATTGGCTTGATATATATCACTGACCTCTATTAGACAACTTGTATAATACAGGTCAGTGGATATAAATGCTTTGAGTTTGATTTGATTAAGGAAGTATTCCTTGGCAGCAAGGACAAAATTCTTGAACAACCGAGATATTCATTTATTTTGGTAACAAATCATTGCTAAAATACAGCTATCAGAAATGGAACGTAATTTTCAAAATTACTGACAGTACTAAGGGTGCGTTCAGAGTTGCGCTGTAATCGATTTGAGCGTGTTTATTCCCGTTTCGAATTAGCGCGAGTGCGATAACGATATTTTTATCCCGTATCGTCCGCCATAGATGACATCATGACATGCGCCATCTTGCGATAACGCCGCTCATGCCATAAAATAATATCACCGTGAGCGCTGTAAAAATGAGTGTGTGTTTTGTTTTGAGTACTTAGCATCGCAATATCTTTAAACTAACATGGCATTTTCGAAATTGTGTTTCTGGCTGACAGTCGCCACCTAACCAAAGAAGAAGAAATGTGGTGTATATGTGTATATGCCTTTCAACTAAACGGCGGCCGTTCAACTAACGGCCTAAATGATATTCAATTACAGTTTAGGTTGTAAGTCTGTAACCAAACACGCGCGAGCCGAATTGGTCGCAGTAATTAAGGCATTGCACCCCGACCAAGTGGGTTAGGTTAGGTTAGAACTGTGATAAACCGCGTGCGAGCCGAGGGAGGAAGCGAGGCGAGCACTACTTCTAAAGGCCAGGCAGTCAACTGAACGGCTAATTTAACCAGTTGGCTGCGACATATATGTAGCAGCCAACTTGTTAAATTAACCGTTTAGTTAAAATAGTTAGTTACATAATTATACACAAAGAAATACTGTAATCCAACCGTAAGCATTCAAGTGAGTCAATAAAGTGAGCGCGTTCGTGAGCGTTCCCAATGTCATTATCGTGATATTATCTAAATCGGAACGCAAGTTATTGATGTAAGCGCTGAGCGATTATAGCTTAATTCGGAATGCAGCCTAAGCGACAACTGTCAATGTCAATTGTCAAATGTCACAACACTAGCCCCTAACCTCAAAATCAAATAAATAAAAGCGAAAAATTAACAGAATAATATATTAAAATGTCGGCTAGAAGCATTATATATATATATATAATATATAGCATATTACTGGTAATATATTTGCTAAAATTCACAAGACCCCTATCAAATCGTTGTAACACAACGCTTGCGAGTTCTAACTCGACGCCAACGCCATCTAGTTACGTCTTGCACAAACCTTGTCAAATACAATGTATTTTCGTTGAACTGATGAGCGGCTTTTGATCATGCATGATCATTAACATACCGCCCACCAAGGACATTACTGATGGAATGTCCTTCTTGAACTACATTATGGGTCCAAATTGGTAGCAAACAATTTGATCTTATAGTTTTGACGTAAAATCTTAAACATTTTAACAAGATAAACTTACATAAAATAACTTAACTACTAACATTATGTGAAATTGCAAAAAAAATATTAATTTATTGATCTGTAACCGGTAAAATACAAAGTTTGGATGTTGGCCTCTTAATAGTAGAGGTTTTAGTGCGCAATGTGACTACACGGGTGATATTATCATCACCAGGATGCTTCTCTATTACGCGACCCAACAACCAACGACTTGGCGGCAAATCGTCTTCTTTAATTAAAACAATGTCTCCAATGTTTGGCTCAGGAACCTTTGAAGACCACTTGTACCGATTCATAAGATTGGACAAATATTCTTGGGACCAGCGTTTCCAAAATGACTGTACCATCCCTTGAATGAATTTCCACCGCGACAAATAACTGACATTTGTGCTCTCTCTATCATCTGGTACATTGACTATCGGCTCTCCGATCAGAAAATGTCCAGGAGTTAAGGGTAACAGTTCACCAGGATCAGTAACGTTAAGGACACTCATTGGACGCGAGTTCAGACAAGCTTCCACTTGATTGAGAAGTGTGCTCATTTCCTCGTACGTCAAGGTAGCATCGCCAATGACCCGTTTAAGGTGAAACTTTGTAGACTTCACCCCTGCTTCCCAAAGTCCGCCGAAATTAGGACTATGTGGAGGAATGAAGTGCCACTCAGTACCGTTGGCCTCGACTTGTTCTGCTATTGATGCCTGAATAGATGACAATTGTTGCAATTCTCTGGAGGCTCCAAGAAACGTTGTGCCATTGTCGCTCCATATTTTGGCACAATGACCTCGCCTAGACACGAAACGTCTGAAGGCAGCTAAAAAGGCTTGTGTACTCATGTCGCTGACGACTTCTAAATGAAGAGCACACCTGCACCTGTAGGTGCAGTCGTCGGTGGAGGAAGATTCACCAAGTATTGGAAGGTATCTTCGTTGCGGTTCCAGGTAAGTCCCAAAATTTTGATTGTGCTATCTAATTTGATCTCTAACCCCTTCTCTTCTTTGTACTCTTTTTTCTCTAATTCATAAGTTTGTGTAATATCTCTTTGTCCTATTGTGTTGTCCTTATTTTCAGTAGTTCTAGTTTGATCTATTTGTTCTTTAACTTTTCTTTCAAGTTTATCTATTTTCTTCAGTATTTCTCGACTGTTGCTATTCCACTTTGTAATATAAATCCACCTTTTCCTAATAATGCTGTCATTTGCCTATATATTTCTATGCCTTCTTCTGCACTATTGCATCCTGTCATTAGATCATCCATGTAGAAGCAATTCAAAACCTTATCTGCAGCAAGTGGATAACTTGTGCCTTCATCGACTGCGATCTGACGCAAGGTTCTGACTGCTTGATACGGCGCAGAAGCTGTTCCGAAGGTCACGGTGACAAGTTCGTAATCTTGAATCTCCTTGTCTGGACTGTCACGCCAGAGTATCCTTTGGAACATGGCATCTTCTTCTGCGACCCTAACTTGGCGGTACATTTTAATAATATCCGCTACAAGTCCTATGGGATGAATCCTCCATCTTAAAACCGTATGACGTAAATCAGCCTGCAGTGATGGACCAACCATGAGCGTATCATTAAGTGACACTCCTTTGCTGTTCTTTTCAGAGGCGTTGAAAACAACACGAACTTTAGTTGTGGTCTTGTCGTCCCTAATGACTGCGTGGTGTGGCAAATACACTGCTTCTTCCTTCTTACTATCATCTTCTTTCACGTGCCTCATATGTCCTAACTGTAAATATTCATTTATAACTTCTGTGTACTTTTCCTTTAAATCTTTGTTCTTTACTAATCTTCTCTCTAATGCTTTAAACCTTAATTTAGCAATGCCACGTGAATTTCCCGACTTGCAAGGAGGATCTTCATCTTGGAAAGGTAACCTAACTATGTATCTGCCATTGCTATCTCTCCTAGTTGTCTCACTATAAAACTCTTCGCATTTTTTCTCCTCTGGTGTAAGCATCTTTTTATTAGTACTAAGTTCTTCAACTTCCCAGAATTTTCTTAAAATATCCTCAACCTTGCAATGCATTACATTTATGTTATTTAAATGACTATTTACACTAGTCGTGTCTCCAGGACCAACGGCACCAGACAGGACCCACCCTAAGGTAGTGCTCTGTGCGATCAGTGTACCAGAAGGACTCTTCACTAAACCTTTCTTAATGATGCAGCTATAAACATCAGCACCCAACAGAATATCGATTTTGTTGGGTGTGTTGAACTCCGGATCTGCTAAACATAGATTATTAATAGTTAACCAGTCGAAGGTGTCTGAGTAAAGACTTCGCTCAGGTAGGTAAGAGGTGATCTTCTTTAAGACATAAGCACTTAATGAAAACTTGAAGCTAGGGTCGACACGAGATTTAATCGTTAATTGTACCATGTACTTTGTCATGGTTGATCTATTATCTCCTAATCCCGACACAAGCCCTTGAATTGGGATCTTTTTCAAGCTAAGATACTGGACTGTGGCCTCTGTTATGAAACAAGCCTGCGAACCTTGATCGAGCAAGGCTCGGACCGTGTGGTATTCACCCGTCTTTGATGAGGCCTTTACTAGCGCAGTGGCTAATAAAACCTGTCTGGGTTTTGCTACTCTCCCTGTAGACAAGCAAGAGACTATCTGAGTTGTGCTAGTTGAAGGACTAGCACTATCAGTAGTAGGCTTTGCTTCAGGGTCTTGGCCTTTATTGTCCAAATGCAGCAAGGAATGATGACGCTTCTGGCAAACTCTGCAACTTGTATTTTTCTTGCAGTTGTAAACGGTATGGTTACTGCCTAAACAGTTGAAGCAAATCTTGTTCTTACCAACGAAATCCCGTCTATCTTCGAGAGATTGTTTGACAAACTTTTTGCAGAAACAAAGCTTATGACCCTCTGAGCAATATTCACATTTCATTGGTGATGACGAGTTTGTGGCTAACAATGTTTTAGTCGCATTATTGTTATTGACCTGGTGACCTGAACCCTTTTTTGGTTCTATGCACTCAAACGCGCGAAAACGTTGCTCTAAAAATACTTTAAATTGATTAAAGGTAGGAAAATCATTGCTGGAATCGTTACTACTGACACTTAATTCCCATTGCTTACGCGTTTCAGGATCTAATTTAAATGTCACAATATGTATAATAATAACATCCCATGTACTCACATTTATACCTATGTTTGTTAGCGCATTTAAACAGTCATTGGTGGTGTCTGAAAGCTCCTTTAATGATGTCGCCGATTCGACCTGCATACGTTTTATACCAAATAACCGTTTCAAAATGCAGTTGGCGAGATATCTTTTATTACTGTATCGCCTGTCTAATAGATCCCAGCACTGACTGTAATTGGCATCAGTTATTGGAGTATTCCGTATCAATTGCTCAGCTTCACCAGTTAGATGACTTTTTAAATAGTGCAGCTTTTGTACATTATCTAACGAGTTATTTTTATGAACTAATGATACAAAAAGATCATGAAAGGTCGTCCATTCTTCATATTTACCAGAAAACATTGGAATAGCAATCTTGGGCAATTTGACCAGTGAATGGGCAGACTTAACAGCAGTACTAGAAGAACCATTCCCATGAGGTGCTGGTTCACTTACAACTCTAATTTTATTGAGCGTTGTTTTCATTAAACTTTTATAAGTAATGTAAGTGTCCTCAGTTGTATCATAAATATCAACAACTTTTTGATCAATATCATTTAATTTATAGCCCTGATAAAGTTGAGAATTAGTATTTTTAAATGATTCCCAATCTTTTTCTAATAATTCCTGTCTAGTTTCAATGTATTCAATAGTTAATCTTTCTTTAGGACTCTTTTTAAAATTTGTGAAACCTTTAATAATAACACTTTGCGACCTCAATACATTGATCAATCCCTCCATATTTGAAACAATTAACCAAACAAAACTAATGAAAACAACTCAACAAGTTTATTAGAACAATATTTGTTCTGAAATAAAGCAAAACTAATTTGGAATAAAATAGAAAATTAAAATATTTTAAGTTCCAATTAGTTGCTCAAAATTTTACAAGTGTTTTGAAACAACTTATGATCTGGCGGAAATCGGGCATAGGTTCCCCGTTCCGTCGTTTTTTACGAAATTATTCTAAGTCGTAAACTAACATGCACAAATAAATACAAGTCTCTAATAACTAAACGTGAAATTTTCTAAGTCTAAAATATATTCAATAATCTTCAAAGCTAAACTCTTTGAATAAATAAAGTTTAAATTTGCTTGTCAATAGCTGGCTTAGTTTGTATAGTAAAATGTACTCACAATTTTCACTTCACTCACACAACATGAATGTGGCGCACCCTGGTGGCGACACGTTGAACTATGGATGTGACGTCAGTCTTCTGATGTCACGTTGAACTTGGCGTGACGTTCTTCTTATGACGACACGTTGAACTACGAGGGTGATGTATCACACAGTCACCTCACGCTTGAACTGGATGCAAGTGGCGCCGTCTATTGCGTCACTTTTCCGCCGCTGCTACTGCTGACCCCGTCCACTATACTGGACGAAGCTGCCGCTGCTCATGCGGGGAACCGTGTACTCTAGCCGCAGCGATCCACTGCGAGTACCACGGGCGGGCAAACTCAAAAGCCGAATCCGAGTCGATGGACCAATGTTAAATACTGAGTACCAGCCTTGGTGTTCGGTATTTAACACCAGGCAGTCAACTGAACGGCTAATTTAACCAGTTGGCTGCGACATATATGTAGCAGCCAACTTGTTAAATTAACCGTTTAGTTAAAATAGTTAGTTACATAATTATACACAAAGAAATACTGTAATCCAACCGTAAGCATTCAAGTGAGTCAATAAAGTGAGCGCGTTCGTGAGCGTTCCCAATGTCATTATCGTGATATTATCTAAATCGGAACGCAAGTTATTGATGTAAGCGCTGAGCGATTATAGCTTAATTCGGAATGCAGCCTAAGCGACAACTGTCAATGTCAATTGTCAAATGTCACAACACTAGCCCCTAACCTCAAAATCAAATAAATAAAAGCGAAAAATTAACAGAATAATATATTAAAATGTCGGCTAGAAGCATGTTCTTCAAGCCCGGATTCGTCCGGGCGCCGTTACAGAACGGTATTGGCCGATACGTGTGTCAGTTGCAACGAGTTGTGCTCAAATTCTGTAAAAGCAATGGATCTAGTCGTGGAATGAGGTAACTTCATAGACTATTTATTTATTTAGCTAGGTTAACTTTAGGCTCCTACTTCTAAAGCCTTCTATAATTATAGAAGGCTGTATATTCTACCGTAATTGATAAAGATATCGGTTTACTTTAAACATGAAAAAAAAATACACTAATACAGCTAAAACGAGATCATAATATTTTGTTTTCACAGCATAATCCCAATTTATGCAATATCCTGACCTCAACTTCAACGTTTTTATGCTCTATATTATAATTATAATGAGATATCCTATCACACCAGATATCACCTAACTAAAGTTTTTCGGGGTTTTTTTTTTCAGAGATTTTATTGAACAAGACTTAGTGGAATTTGCCAAGGTGAATCCAGGTGTAGTTGTATATTTAAAGCCCCGCAGACACAGAGGACCTGTGGTTGTTGCTGAGTATTGTAAGTTGTCTTTACCTACTTAACCAACCCGCACCGTGCCCTAATGGTTTACTGTGGCCCCCTCACAGTGAGGAGGCCAGTAGGAAAATAAAAGGGATTCCCCGATTTCGTCACGGTATAAGTAATGAAAAATTTCATCCTCATTTCAATCGGTCCGAATTGTAGTTGCGACAAAAATATGAAATGGTTCCAATATTTACAAGATATTATTATTATTTAAATTTTGCTGCCACTACTATGCTACGCCATTGTTTTTAAATCATCTTTTAATGAAAAACTGCCATTAATCAAAACGACATCTTTCCTAGTAAACGGAGACCGGGTATGGATGAACATGCACAACAAAACGCATTCTGAAATTACAAAATGGATGGACATCCTACGCACTCAACAAGGAGACAACTCCATGACAAGGCTGCGCAAATACCAGTACACAGACTTTCCGTCCATCCAAGGACCGTGGACTCCATTCACTTACAAGATACCTGAGTTAAACACTGCGGAGTTGCCAGATCCAGCATTTGGTGCTAACAATAGGCTAACTATAACTGCAACGGAGCAGTTACGCTTAATGTTTGAGGCCCAAAAGCTGGCTGGAAAGAGTGAGGACTTGAAAACGGCTGAGTGAATGTGATTGTTAGATGTGTAGTGTTGGTATAGTTACAATAAAGTTGTTAGTAAGATTCTTGGTGGTTTTTTTTAAATCCTTTTCGCTGGTTTAATGGCTAAAGAATACAGTTAATTAATAAATGTCGTTGCAAAAAGCGTGGTGCGGCGTACCCGCAAGAGTTAACTTGAGACCTGAGCAGTACCACTGCGAGGATCGCCCAGAGGACACGGTGGAGCATACGGTGGAGGTCTGCCCCGCTTGGGCGGAACACCGCCGTGTCCTCGTAGAGGCGATCGGCAGCAACGGCGACCTCTCGCGCCCGGCCCTGGTTCAAACCATGGTCCGGAGCGAGAGGGAGTGGGAGGCAGTCACCTCCTTCTGCGAAGCAGTCATGCTAGCGAAGGAGGTGGCGGGATGGGCGAGGGAGAGAGCCGAGAGGGCCGCCCGTCCCAGCCGCCGCGGGAGACGCCCCGGGCGTCGGGAGCCACGTGACGACTCCCGGCCACCGTAGGCGCGGGCCTGCGGACGGCGAGTAATGGGTAGCTCGCCGTCCGAACAGGACCAGGCCCGTGCTGGACGGCGCGTATGTGTTCCACGCGCGCCTCAAAGAGATGTCAGCATTAAAGGAGGGGCCCGTCAGGGCCGAAGCCTGCCGGGGCAGCGGGATTGTCCGAAAGGGTTACCGCTACCCTGGAACATAAAGGGCTAAGGAAGGAACAGTCCACTCAGAGCGGGAGGGGTCATTTGATGATTTCCCAACCTAAAAAAGAAAGGGTGGATAAACGGAATAACCCCGATTTGGCCTTCCTCTCCCTCTCCATCCATCAACATTAATATTCATCGCTCTGTTAGTTATATGGGACAGGATATATAAGGGACAGGAGAATGGGAGAAGACAACGTGAACGAACATGGAACAAGCATAAGGGCGAAGATGAATGCAAGCAAACGCGGGCAAAATCTAGTAGATCTTCTATAAATACATAAAACAAAGTCAGATTAGTTACACCATTTATAACTCAAGTACGGCTGGACAGATTTGTATGATGTTGGATTTGTCTCCGCTCCGAATAGCATAATAACTATTATTAAAACATGGTAAAATTTCACGAAAAAAAAAAAATAATAATAATAATAATAATAATAAATTCATTTATTTCAGGTAAATAACACCCATACACGTATAAAATCAAATAATAATAAAAATAAAATCAAATCCGCTAAAATACAAATTAAATAAAATCAATACAAATCAAATTAAAAGGAAACAGAATAATCACATAAAATAAAATCAAGATAAACTAAAATTAATAATCGAAGCCGCAAAATGAATATAGAAATTAAAATTAATAAATAAAATACAATCAAAACCCTCTCTCCGATACTGCTACAGCAACATGTCTGCTGGAACAATGCCGAATGAAGGGGCAGTCCAGCCTTCCCGCAATCATCGTGAGTACGATGTTGGGGCTACCCCGTACTCTACGCACCAAGGACGCGGCGCGCTTGCGCATGGTCGCATGAAAGCAGTCTGTACGCGCCTCTGCGAACATACCCGAGGCACTGCAGTATCGGGGTAGCCCCATCACCGCCCTAAACGCGTTATTGTACTGGACGCGGATGGCGCTATAACTTCTATTAGAGTAGTGAGCCCACAGACTGCACGAGTACAGCGATGTACAGTACGCTCTAAAGAGCGTAGCCTTCATAATAATGAAGATAATTCATTTTCTCATGACCAATTACGTAAAAGACATTATAATTCTTAGGAATAACAAATTTAAATCCTAACTTAACTAAAACTATACAAAAACTAAAATATAGCGTCGAAAAATTCATCCGCATCGCTGTCGACTGGTAATGTACCCAAGAGACTGGCAGCATTTTTTGAATACATTTAAGCGGTACGAAGTTCGCCGGGTCAGCTAGTAAATAAATAAAAACCAGTCAGTTTTCCAAATCGTTTATTTAACAATAAAATCTATTTACAAAAATATACAACGCTAAAATGAAAAATTTATAAATTAAGTAAATAAAAAGAAATTCATCACAAACCATCGTCTTTATTTACGAGATGGTTCATATTGTTACAATATAATCATCAAATTCAATTGTACACCTGGGAACAATTCGCATGCTTAATGGAATAACAGACGATTTTTGGGAAAGCGCAAAGAATATCTCGCTGAGGACTTATCCTGCTTGTTGACGCATAAAATTAAAACTGATTGGATTTGATTATATTAATTAATCTTGAATGCTTGAATTTTGGATGTATTGGAACTATTGAAGAAATCTGAGTAAAAAAAAAAACCGGTAATAATTCTGACCTATCTACTAATGGTTCAACGTTCCATTAAGCATGCGAATTGTTTTCATCAATAAAAAGCAGCTAACATAACCTGTATTCATACTATCAATGAAAACTACTTAGGTACGGTCAGCGGTCTCTTTAAAACATCACACGCTACCGACAGCGTGCGGTGACGTCAAGTCGGACGACCGCCACGCCGCCGGCGCCGGTTGCAAAACCATTCATTGCTGCTGTCGCACCTGGCGGTCGCGGGCGGCGTGCGAGCGAGACCGCGCCCATGTATTTACGAACACAGCATTGGACCGTCGTCGGTGACGGACGGCTACACGTCGTCGGTCGTGGTGAGCGTGTGGTCAGATTGACCGTAGCCTAGGAACAGTTGACCCGCGTCTGGCAACACTGTAATGGTTGATATCGCATAGTTTTTACACAGTCGGCGAATTTCTTAACAAAAAATCATGTCGCAGTTCTTCCACTGTAGAAATGCATTGTAATGATTTTTTTAATGATTTGTTATTTTATTGATTTAGTTAAACTACGTTATAAGTATATTACTTACTGTACATATGTAACTCAACTTACATAGCAACTTCATGTATTAAATATTTGCATGCCATCATTACATGGCGGAATGTGTCTGCACTGAAATTTTGTATACCTAATAATTATCATCTTTTGTACAGACGCCAGCACATCAAGCTACCCGAAACTGTCAAATTTACCCAATCAAGTTTGAACCTTACGCTATAGCGATAAAGTTGAAAATCTATTAAAGAAATTTGACAGATTGTAGTAGCTTGATGTGCTGGCGTCTGTACTTTCCACTTTTCATGCAAATAAACGATTTTGAATAGATTCGATCTGCGGTTTACCATTTAATAAGTCGACACGCACGGACGTAAACATATCAGCTCATAAATCGAAAAACAAATTAAATACATTTTTTTGGAATGCATTTTGCAAACTTAAGTAAAAAAATATAGGTATACGTATAAATTGGCATTACTTCCCGGAGGAGCCCGTGGATAAATAATAACAGCCGCACAGGTCGATCAGACAGGTTAAGCTACGCTTGCCGCGATTGGTCTGTGGATGGGTGACCATCTTTACATACCGAGACAATACGTGCTTCGGAAAGCACGTTAAGCCGGTTGGTCCCAGCTGGCATTCGTAGATCTTTGACAGTCGTTACGGGTAGTCAGAAGCCCGAAAGTCTGACAACCAGTCTTACCAAGGGGTATCGTATTGCCCAGTAACTGGGTTGTGGAGGTCAGATAGGCAGTTGCTCCATGTAAAATACTGGTATTCAGCTACATCCGGTTAGACTGGAAGCCGACCCCAACATAGTTGGGAAAAGGCTAGGCAGATAAGATGATGATGAAATTGGCATTATTTCATCGGCGAAAATAGATAAATAAATAATTTGTGGTCGAATGTGGCTGGCATGTTAATTTAGAATAATTTAAATACTTGTATAGGATTTAAGTAAAATATTATAAAAAAAGAGGGTGTGTGCTTATAGCCACACGATAGAAATGAAAAATTACGAATGGAGCCGAATATACGCGATTCAGCGCCAAGTATACGAGAATTCAGCTGCACCGACCGACTGGAGCCAAGTATACCTAATTCAGCGTCACCGACCCGAGCGTGACGGTTTCGTTCACTGTTTAGGAAGAGCGCAAAGTGCGCCAAAATACATTTTCACTTCACTAAAACTAATAAAACAGGGTCAAATTAAATTAGGTAGCGAAACTCCGCAGTCGTGATGGGTATCGTTATCTGAACACGATAACCCATCACGACTGCGGAGTTTCGCTAGACAATTTAATTTAATTTAATTAGCTAACGAAACTCCGCAGTCGTGATGGGTATCGTTATCTGAACACGATAACCCATCACGACTGCGGAGTTTCGCTAGCTAATTTAATTTGACCCCGCATAAAAACTCAAATAGGAATAACACTTATTTCTAATTTAGTCTAGCAACACTACTTAGATACTTTTATTTTATTAGTTAGTCCCACGGACATTATGATCAGTTTGGGAGTAAAGACACATTGAGATACACAAAGACTACCTTGTTAGTCTACTGGTCGCAAGCGCTACGGCTTAGCATAAGGCATCCATTAATTACGTGAGGCGTTTAGGGAGGGGGCATCATAATCAGCCTATAATGTTCCCACTGCTGGGACACAGGCCTCCTCTCTGTGAGAGGGAGTGGGCTGTGATCCACCACGCGGGCCCAGTGCGGGTTGGTAGATGTCACATGTCTTCGAATTTTTGGTTCTAGGACATGCCGGTTTAATCACGATGTTTTCCTTCAACGTTTTGAGAGCAGTGGTGATGAAATTATTATTAGATATAAGTATTTAAACTGAAAATACGCATTTTGATAAATCTCAAGTGAGTTAAGAGGGAGGGGGGAGGGGGTCGAGTCAAATCTCACGATATCTCACTAAGTGGGGTCCAAAAATCGCCAAAATCACCTCACGTAATTAAAATGGACGCCCCCTAAGGACCTGGATGCGATTTCCAGCACGCGTAACATGACCACCATAAAAACGGGTTCATCTTTTTAACGTGTCGATATTTATAAGTGTTTACTTATCATTGGTGTCGATAGCAATCTAAATGGGGTCGGCCCAGAATTCGGCTACTTGTTTGGCGCCGTCACACTTGCTTGGCAATTCATTTTATAACAATATTCATTACGTCATTTGCATTGTCGAACAGACGAATTCTTCAAGCATATGAAGCAATGGATGAGCAATTTCTTTCAAAATCCTTCGAATTATGATTGAAAGTGTGTTATGCAATCGAGTGCAGGATTAAACCATCGAATCAATATTTAATTTCAAACTTTATTCCTACAACGTTAAAGTTCTAATTACAAAATTTCACGTCAAACCCGAATCTAAGTTGTCAATTTTGTATTAAGAACTTTACTGTTATCGGAATAAAGTTCAAAATACAATTTCGGGTTTGAATTTTTGCGCTGTAGTGATGTTTAACTCGCTTTGTAATGTGACAATTAATAGATTTTTTTGTAACTTTGGTTTTTTTATTTTAAAATCTAATCTAATCTAACTAGCCTGTACTGTCCCACTGCTGGGCAAAGGCCTCCCTTTCCCTTTTCCACACAATTCTGTCTTTTGCGAGTGTCGGCCAGTCCCTGCGGTAGGAGTCAAGCTCGTCCCGCCATCTTCGTCTTGGCCTGCCGCGATGGCGTCGTGCGTTTAGTGGGACCCAATCGGTGGTTCTCATAACCCAATTCTCATCGGACATGCGGCGAACATGTCTGGCCCAGTCCCACTTAAGTTTAGCGGCTTTCTGGGTAACGTCGGTTATCTTGTGTTCCTTATACGGTCAGAAATTCGAACCCCCAGGATACTGCGCTCCATGGCTCGCTGGCAAACCTCGAGTTTGGACCTTTGCTGAAGTGTCAAAGATCAGAGGGGCAATTCTCGTAATTTTAAGAACGTTCACAGTCTGATCTCAGTCTCAATCTGTCGAAAATACCTCTAATTTCCCTACATTTTGGCAAGTTTTTGACATTCGTTTGTCGCCGAGATGAGATTGCGACTAGATTTTGAACGTTTTAAATTACGAGAACTGGCCTTCTGGTTTGAGCACCGTATGTGAGAATGGGAAGAATACACATGTCTCATTTTATGTCTTTTTAAAATAGTACTTAATTTATTACTCCGTCTTACAAATAGGAGGACTGTGTCTCAGCAACAAACTCCCCAGCAGCACAGCTGTCTGTTCCCACAACAGACAGCTGTGCTGCTGGACAGTTTGTTGCGCCACTTCTTCTCCCCAGCGAAAGCACTAGGAAGTGGTGAAGGGCGGGCGTGCCGGGGGACTGTCTTATGTAATTTTGACGTTCGAAAAGTGCTGATTATGAATAAAAGACTTTTAATTATTTGATTACAGGGTCAAATTAAATTAGCTAGATAAACTTCGCAGCTGTGATGGATATCGATAACTCATCATCATCTGCCTAGCCTTTTCCCAACTATGTTGGGGTCGGCTTCCAGTCTAACCGGATGCAGCTGAATACCAGTATTTTACATGAAGCGACTGCCTATCTGACCTCCACAACCCAGTTACTGGGTAATACGATACCCCTTGGTAAGACTGGTTGTCAGACTTTCGGGCTTCTGACTACCCGTAACGACTGTCAAAGATCCACGAATGACAGCCGGGACCAACGGCTTAACGTGCTTTCCGAGGCACGGAGGGGTCTCGATATGTAAAGATGGTCACCCATCCACATAACAACCGCGGCAAGCGTAGCTTAACCTGATCGATCGACCTGTGCGGCTGTTATTATTTAGCCAATGGCCCCTCGGGATATCGATAACTAAACACGATAAAATAAAAATAAATTGGTGTTTTTATTTTAGGGGTCATCGACACTGGTAATGTTGTAACTTGGAGTATGAGTTGATAAAAAATGTTTCAATATGGATAAAAATCACTAAGCAAATAAAACTTTTTAAACTAAATATTTCAACAAGTAAACACACTAACAGCGGTCGATGAACCCACAAAAAAAAAATCATCAAATTAATTTATTTTTGTTTTATTATGTTTATTATCGATAACCATCACTTCTGCGGAGTTTCGCTAGCTAATTTAATTAGACCCGCTAAAGGCTGATTACGCTTATATCCTCCTAGAGCCTCCTCTTAGGGGCCTTTGCACTCACATCTTGCAGTAAGTAGTGCATTTTGCGTAGATGTAAAGCATGTTTTCTCTCAAATTGTTTTTTTTTTTTTGATGCGTCATTTTTGCCGCAAATAAACGTATTTTCGTTCTAAGTACCTCTTGTTGGTCGCCTTTCGTTCATCTTCTCAACAAGACCAAACCACACACTCTTTTCAATCCTTAATCTAATATTCATCAGCCATGATGAGGACCACTAAAGCAGTCCATCCGTTGAAGGGCTTGCAGCCCGATCCCTTGCCGTCTTCACTTGAATATTGTTCGAACAGGTACCCCGTTCGTTTGTATTCGTTTAAAATGTTACCTGTGGAAAAAAAATAAAGCATAAATCCTACTATAATACTCTTAATAATAATATTTTAAATGCGAAAGTTTGTGAGGATAGATGGATGGGTGGATGTTTGTTACTCTTTCACGGAAAAGCTACTGAACGGATTTGGATGAAATGTTGTGCATACAGATATTTTATAACCAGGATTAACACTTAGGATACTTATTATACCGATTTCCCATGGAATCGAGACATATGCGGGTGAAACAGTGGGGCGTAGCTGGTGAAGAAATTTAGGGTGTAAAAAGACACATCACATAAACGTCAAGTTCTACGCATTCTGTACATCAAATTGCACAAAAATAATTGCTGGGAAATTACTTCTATTTTTGGTGTGAAAATTAGCTGATTGCGGTAGTGCGCTATGTAACGCACACAAAACTTTGTGCTTATGGACGCATGCAACGGTACAGGGGTCGTGGGGGTATTAAAAGTTGTTAAAAACTTGTTTTCGTCAGCAATGTTGGAGTTTTGACCTCCAATATGGAGTTTTTTTTTTTTTTTGCTGGACATTTTTTTAATTTAAAAGAAAAATTACAATGACGAGGAGCACAAGTGACTCTCGGCTTTCGTGAAGGAACTTTTTACACCCGTTATTGAATACTAAAAGGGGAGGTAGTTTACAGGAACCAAGCTCATAAGTACTAGGCGAACATAAAATAAAGAAGCCACACACACACGCACAAACACTCAACACTTGGTTGATATCCCGACGAGTCGTACTCAGCGCTTCTCCTCCACTTTTGTTATGCGCACAGCCAAAGTGTGGAACTCTCTGCTGTGTTCCATCCCACATTCAACCCGTCTGTCTTCAAATCAAGAGTGAACAGGCATCTTCTGGGCACGCTCGTTCCATCATAAACCTTATCCATCGCTTTCCATCAGGCGTGATCGAGGTCAAGAGCGGGCCTATTTAGCAATAAAAATATAGCAGGCAAGTGCGAGTTGGACTCGAAACCGAAGGGTTCCGTACCACCATACAATATTTAACACTACATATAAAATAACGGCAAAAATATCACGTTTGTTGTATGAGAGCCCCCTTAAATAATTATTGTATTGTTTTTTTAGTATTTGTTGTTATAGCGGCAACAGAAATACACATTCTGTGAAAGTTTCAACTAACTATCACGGTTCCTGAGATACAGCCTGGTGACAGACGGACGGACGGACGGACAGCGAAGTCTTAGTAATAGGGTCCCGTTTTACCCTTTGGGTACGGAACCCTAAAAAGAAGTCTTAGGAATACTCACGAACAACATTATCCCGCAGTCTCGCGTTCAGCTCGGCCGCTCTCACCGCATGCGGGCCCTCCACACTAGCGTAGTACTTCAGACTCGATAGCGCGAGGTAGTTTATAGGGACCCAGATTTGGCCCCTCCAATATGGCGGATCATGTTCTGAATTTCTCTTCATGTATAATGGAGCTGATTTTGAGAGGGACCTGAACACAAAATGATAATTCAAGGTCAAATTCATGATTTTCAAACTCAAGACTTAAAGCATTCGGGGTTAATTTTATTTTAGAAAAAGAATTAGGGTTACGCGCAAATGAAATAAAACCCATGATATACCGACATGCATCGCGGGCACAGCTGTTCATTTATAAACTTCGTATCAGAAAAAAAAATCTTGAATATTTAAAGGCATGAGGAAAAGGGTGTAAAGTTCACTTATCCTCTATAGAAAAGGGAGGATCCTCCGACCAGACGGGTGTTGTGTCCGGCGGGCAACTGCCCGATGATTCATGTCGGGCTATTGTTTATATTATTATGCTAGTCGCGCGGTAAACTCTGCTTGCGCGATGCAGGATTTTGCGTGACGTCAGAATGATGGGTTGTTCGCATGTGGCGGTGCAGATGTGGAACAAATATAATGGTGGACTTACCTTAAGCCATAAAGAGGATTGTGGCTAAGTAATAACAACTAAGCTACGCTTGCCGCGGTTGGTCGGTGGATGGATGCCCATCTTTACATACCGAGACCCCTCCATGCCTCGAAATCCGTTGGTCCCGGCTGTCATTCGTGGATCTTTGACAGTCGTTACGGGTCGTCAGAAGCCCGAAAGTCTGACAACCAGTCTTACCAAGGGGTATCGTATTACCCAGTAACTGGGTTGTGGATGTCAGATAGGCAGTCGCTCCATGTAAAATACTGATATTCAGCTGCATGCGGTTAGACTGGAAGCCGACCCCAACATAGTTGGGAAAAAGGGTAGGCAGATGACTTACCTTAAGCCATAAGGTGACCACAACAGTTCAGGTTTGTCTAAATCTTGCAATATTTTGCCTAACTTCTCACTGTCTGGCTTCAGGACTTTCAGCAACATTGGAAACAAGCTCACATATCCTGAAAAAAAAAATGGCGAATTTATTTGTATTCTTTAAAGGCGACTAATTACTAACAAAAGTTATTTTTACCAGGCAGATGTGAGTCGACGCCTTATAAGGACATGAAAGGGTCAAATTAAATTAGCTAGCGAAACTTTGCAGACATGATCGATATATAAATATGATAAAAAAAAATGAATGTAGTTTTTGGGATCAACGACAGCTGCCAGTGTTATTACTTGAAATATCAGTTTAAACGTCAGTTTTTTTTTTGTGAGTAAATTTCACAAACCTGATGGGTAAATACGACAAAATGAAAAATAAAACTTATCCGCAGTTACACCGGAAACCGACCCCAACATAGTTGGGAAACGGCTAGGCAGATGATGATGACCCATCACGTTTGTGAAGTTTCGCTAGCTAATTTAATTTGACCCTTTATATCCTTCTAGGGCTTACGGGCTACCTTGTAAATAACTTTTGCACGTAGTGTAACTTACCAAACGCAGAGGTGACGAGTCTTGGCTGAGGAGGTACGGTAACACTCCTGATGACCCTGGCACCCTCAGACGGATTCTTAGGTTGCTGTCGAACCAACTTGACACCGTCAGTGTGGAGTCCTAGAAAGAACACATCACACTAATATCAAAAAGGCGAAAGTTTGCGAGTGTGTTTGTATGTTTGTTACTTCTTCACGCACAAACGGCTGAACTAATTTGGAGGAAATTTGGCACACAGTGTTAACATTAACACAAAGGATGCTTTTTATCCCGATATAACCACGAGATTAACACTTATGCGGGTGAAACCGCGGGGCACTGCTAGTATAATATAAAATCACCGTCCACCAGTCCGTGGAGTTTCTTGCCCGTTCTTCTCCATAGGTACCTACTACGCTTTGGAATGGGCAACTAGCTTCATATTTCTGACTGACCGACTTCTTGACAATTCAAAAGTGCCTGTAAATGGTTTAGTTGAAATAAATGCTTTGAGTTTGAGTTTGAAATCCTATGCTATGATGATTGGACTCACCAAAGTCGGCATAAGTTTGCGTATGTGAGGACCAATGCAGGTCATTCAGCAAGTCCTCGTCGCCGAGCTGGTCTCTGGTAGCCTCATACCTGCATAAACAAAATAAAAAAACACAACACATTAAAATGATGAGCGCTTTTTCGATGGCAAAAGTTATAAAAGACAGCACCCAAACATTCACCAGTTTGGTGGAACCCACGCTAAATGACGATAAATATCACCTCTTCGTTAGCAAAAGTACTAGGCTGGCATAAGTTACCAGCAGTATCCACGTCGACGACGTCTCATTTATCCCGGTATCTTCAATACTAAGTAGAGAGGAACCCCCACTCTTCCTTTGATGACGCTTTCTCATTTTTAGGGTTCCGTACCTCAAAAGGAAAAAACGGAATCCTTATAGGATCACTCGTGTGTCTGTCTGTCTGTCTGTCCGTCTGTCTGTCACAGCCAATTTGCTCCGAATCTAATGGACCGATTAAGTTGAAATTTGGTACACATATGAATCTCTGTGAACACAGACGTGTAACGTAAATAAATGAGTTTTGAAAATAGGAGTCATTTTTGAGGGGTAAATAGACAATTAAAAAAAAAAGTTTCACAATATGTACCGTGTGACATATCAAATGAAAGGGCTTACCGTGAGGATCTCAAATATTTTCTTTTTCGTAATTTTAAAGTAAATTGTATTAAAGTTATTTAAGACAATAGACGGAAATTTACCATTCCCCCCCCTTATCTCCGAAACTACTGAGCCTAAAATTTTGAAAGAAATACAGAATATAGTTCTATACCTATAGATTACAGGAAAATTAATAAGAAGTCTGTGATTTTGAAACAACATGGTAAATCTCTCAATATTGTGCGTACAAACTTACATTTTCAGTTGGAATGTATGGAAGAACATGTTTTTCAACTACAATGTAGTTTGTTCTTGGGATAAATTCATTTCAACTACGGAACCCTTCATTGTGCGTGGTCCGACACGTACTTGGCCCTTTTTTTAAGCTATATTTTATGTCTTTTTAATTTGTAATGTGCGTTTTGTTTGTGTAGAATAAACAATTTTTCTTTCTTCTTTCTTTCTTTCTTTCATTGAGAAAAGTACTAGGCAAGCATAGATCCCTAGGAGTTCTCACGAGCCATACATCTCCGAGTTTACTCACTTGCTAGAATCCATATGTAGCACATCAGCTATGTTCATTATAGCGACTGATAAATGACGCTTTCTCATTGAGAAAAGTACTAGGCAAGCATAGGTCCCTAGCAGTTCTCACGAACAATACATTTTCGAGGCCACTTACTTGCTAGAATCCATATGTAGCACATCAGCTATGTTCATTATAGCGACTGATAAATGACGCTTTCTCATTGAGAAAAGTACTAGGCGAGCATAGATCCCTAGGAGTTCTCACGAGCCATACATTTTCGAGGCCACTTACTTGCTTGAATCCCTGTGCAGCACATCAGCTATGTTCATTATAGCGACTGATAAATGACGCTTTCTCATTTTGAAAAGTACTAGGCGAGCATAAGTTCCTAGCAGTTCTCACGAACAATAAATTATCAAAGCTACTTACTTGCTTGAATCCCTGTGCAGCACATCAGCTATGGTCATCATGGCGTCTGCGGCCGCGAACATCCAGCATCTCAGGTCGACATGTCGCTCTATGTCTGATGGATGAGATGCTCTGCAATACAAACATTATTTAACACGTTACCGTAATGAATGCGCTCTTTTTGTGAACATCTACTAATTCCCAATTTGGGGTCCTACAGGCTTACCTGGGATAATCATCAAGTCCTGAGGTCAAGGTCTTGGGGTTCAATTGTAGCCCATCATCTTCTCGTCCCCTCCATCGGTAGGAAGTAGGTTCATCCCCTCTCTGAGATACTTGGAACCATTGGTACCAGGCCTGCAGAAGTAACAGCAAGGTGAATAAGGGGCCATTGAATTATTAAGCAAGTACAACAGGGAGGCGGGGGGGTCTTTGCTTTGCTTATTTTTGATGACATGGGGGAGGGGGGGTCTGGATGGTAATTACGTCCGCAGTATTTTTATTTTTTTACTTTTTCGGATTTTCTACAAAAATTTAGTCGATTTTAGTTTGAACACATATGGCAACCCTACTTGTCTATGCTTGAAAACGAAACCCATTTTCAGGGATTCTACTGGGACTTATAACTGCTGCTCATGAATCAATAAAGAAACCAGAACACATTGAAAAATGCATGTACCAATGTTTACGTAAGCATGGGGGAGGGGGGGGGGTAAGATCTTTGCTTGCTTTTGGTGACGAGGGGGAGGGGGGCGGTTAATAATTGCAAGAAAACTGCTTAAGTAATACTTGAACGGCCCCCAAGCAACGTTTAATAACAGTAGTATCAGCTCTTTGCGAAGGAGCTCGACCGGGGAAGTACTCCCACCTAGAGATGTTACGGAAGTTTACCGGAACCGGAACCGGGGCGGAAGGAGAAGAAAGATGTATTAAAGAGCCTTCCCTTAACACATCTTTCTTCTAACATCCACAAACAAAACAATAAACTGAGACTTCGAGCGCGACCGTGTATAAAATAAACAAAAATTTTACTGGCGACAAGTTAACACTTGTTTGTAGGCACTCTAGCCACGTGTATCGCTGCCTCCAATTTCAGCAGAGCTCTTGCCTCCATTTTCACTAGAGCTCTTGCCTCCATTTTCAGCAGAGCTCTTGCCTCCATTTTCACCAGAGCTCTTGCCTCCATTTTCACCAGAGCTCTTGCCTCCATTTCAGCAAAGCTCTTGCCTCCATTTTCACCAAAGCTCTTGCCTCCAGGTACCAGGCTATCATATCTCTAGAGAAGCTTACCTGCAGTCTGCTAAACATCCTATCCAGCGTGCTGCGATACTTGGAGCCGCTGACGAACAGCTCGGGCCGTATCTTCACCATGTGAGCTAGTTGTATTAACAGCATAGGAGGATTCGCAGCTGCGTTGCTTTGTACAACAAACTCCTTTGGAACTCTTGCTAACGCCTCCGACCCTGGTACATGAAAAAAAAATTATTGAAATGAAGTGTATGAAAATTTTTTGATGTGTGTGTGTGCGTGTATGTGTTGTGTGTGTGTGCGTGTGTGTGTGTGTGTGTGTGTGTGAGTGTGCGTGTGTATGTGTGTGTGTGTGTGTGTGTTAATGTTGTGTGGCCCTAAGAATATTGGCTGCCTTGTTGTTCAGTGCTCGCGAGCGTGACGGTGGGGTCCAGGGTTAGATTCCTGTTGTTCTTGAGTTTTTTTGTATAAAGGAGAATTGTCAGTAGCAGCCCCCCGGAGTCTCGATTTAAGCCCCCGGTTGAGATGGCAAAAGTTGCAAATTAGTTCCCCTATAACATGGCACTCATAACTGGCGAATATGTTATGCATCTCTGCCAACCGCTTAGCAGGACAGGAGCGATGTCATATGTTATATAGATTTACAAAAGTTCGCCATAAACATAATGCCAGGCCTGCAGAAGTACCATGTGAGTAACATAACAAAAGATCCAGCAAACTTACCCAATATCTGTTCCCTAGGAATCCAACCCTCAACATTGATAAGGTCCATCCAATGAGCTGCTATGTCCATCTGAATGTCAGGAGACCAGCGGCCGATGAGTAGGCCGTGGAAACCTTCGTCCCAGAGGAAACCCCTAGGGAAGAATGATCTGGAAAAAATAGATAAATCATGCAAAAAATGTCCTTAACGTCATTAACATTAAGTTGAAATTCCCGGACACCGAAGTAATCGATTGTCTGAAAAACATGTCCACAGGAAATTAACCCTTATCTATATTGTTATAAGGAACAAACTCCCTGGCCATCACTAAATAAATTAGGAACATTTCACTTGATATTTTCCAACTAACGACCAGGTTGGCATAATCCAGTTGGAGTCTGTTTTTACCGCGAATTATGCCAATTTTGGCAAATATCTCGCATCAAAGTACCAGGCTGTCAGAACTCAGTAGGAAGTTTCACCGTCGTCATTCATCTAACTGTCGAGTCCACGCGACAATAACCCTTAACACTATCAACAAAAGGCTCAAAATGCCGGGTCAGCTTTAAAGAAGTAGTCGAACACCTGACTGTCGAATCCGTGCAAAAATAACCCTTAACCCTATAGACACAAGAGTCAAACTCACCTGCTAGGCACTGCAGTATACAAGGGCGCTCTCCAATACGGCACTGGTTCTTTCGTGTATTGGGACTGCACTCTGCTTGCCCCGAAGAAATAGCCCACACCGCCGACCATGTTGGAGAGCGCGGCCCGGGCTATCGCTACATCGTTGGGTGGGTATCTGGAATAAAATAATAATATTTATGAGCAGGACCTTTTTTATGTGGAAAAGGGAGATGAGGTCTTTGATTTCCAGTGGGACAATACAGGTTAGTTAGATTAGATTTATGACCATAACAAAGGTACGTGCCATACCTACTTGTCGCATCATTTTTTTTTTTTTTCAAAACTGCGTCCTCGCTCCAAAGTCTCCAAAGTGACACTTTACAGGGTTTGATCTTATTATATTTTCTATTTGCATTGAAGTCAGCTATCAATTTATACAGGAAGATTTTTTATCACCATCCAAATTTTTACAGGATGTTCTACCCATGAATATGAACAACATTCACTATGGGACCAACTCTGAAATCACGTAAAAAAAATCTGCTGTTTAATACAAAAGTTCAATACCTGCTTGACCAAAATGTATGAAACAGCAGATTACTTTTTTAGTCATTTCAGATTTCGTTCCATAGTGAAAGTTGTTCATATTCATGTGTAGAACACCCTGTAAAATATGGATGGTGATAAAAAATCTTCTTGTATAAATCGATAGCTCATCCAAACACACACACACACATCCATATTTTTTTACTTACATACATCTTGTTGCATAGATGTTTAAAATAATCAAACACCAGTAGATGTTTGATTATTTTAAACATCTAAAATAGTTAAGAACATTTTCGAAAAATAGTGTTACAGCCAAATTAGATCGATTTTAAATTTTCCATAAAAACATATACTTTAAATAAGACATTTCGAAAACGTTCTTTACTAGCTTTAAGACCTTTGTATCCTGCTTATGCGTATGAAGTTTCATTAAAATCGGTTCATTCATTTCGAAAAACAACGGCTTGAAAGTTTGTATGAAATGCCGTACAGCGTAAACGCTTACCCTTTCTCATCCAACTTAAATTTCTCCTCAAATTCAAGATCAAACGCCATCTTCTTAGCTTCTAGAGCCTTAGTGTATTTATCCCCCTTCAAGGGAGGGGTGGCTAGATCCTCTGTGGTATACACCATGTCTATACAAAATGGAGTTTCGACCAACATCTGTATTGGCACGAAGTTTATGTCTTTTTCCTGCGGAAGAGAAACAATGTCATAATAATCGTAAGGAATTGTTATGCACATTTTAAGGTAAAAACATTCTGTATTTATTTAATCTAACCTCAAATAATTCCCATTTTGTTTTTTTTTTTTTTTTCAAATATTATTAACCTTTTAACCGCTTACGTCGGATTAACCCGACAAATATTTTCGGGTCCATTTCGAAAGGGTCGTATATTTACGACAAAATACCATAGCTCTTTAATCTGCTTTTTTATTTAGGTAATTCCGCTGTATTCTATCAGGTATTTTTTTCGGGCGTTGGATGCACGACGTCTCATATGAAGTCGGGCGGTTAAAAGGTTAAACACTCTAAGAGGGACGTGTGGTGAACACGAATAAATGACCAGTAATAAATAAGAACACAAATGTAATACATTTCATCATCATCTGCCTAGCCTTTTCCCAACTATGTTGGGGTCCGCTTCCAGTCTAACCGGTTGCAACTGAATACCAGTATTTTACATGGAGCGACTGCCTATCTGACCTCCACAACCCAGTTACTGGGTAATACGATGCCCCTTGGTAAAGACTTTCTTGTCAGATTTTCGGGCTTCTGACTACCCGTAACGACTGTCAAAGATCCACGAATGACAACCGGGACCAACGGCATAACGTGCTTTCCGAGGCACGGAGGGGTCTTGGTATGTAAAGATGGTCACCCATCCACGGACCTACCGCGGCATGCTTAGCTTAACCTGATCGATCGAGCCGTGCGGCTGTTATTCCTTAGCCGTGCCGTAGGTTAGTTACTGCGCCCAATTCGGCCTTGTATAATCACCCACCTTAATATGAAGCTCATCATCTTGTCCTAGGACAGCAAGTTTCCCAAACATGGAGTGTCTTTCAATCTTCAGTAAAGAATAGAACTTCTCCTTTAAAAGATGGAGCCCTGGTGCGTTGGCCTCTGAATATGACGTGTGGAGGAGCTTCCCTGAAAAAAAAAAGCGCCAAGTACTTGTTAATTTATTTATTTACTAGCTGCGCCCCGCGGTTTCACCCGCATAAGTTTCGATCCCGTAGGAATATCGGGATAAAAAGTATCCTATGTGTCAATCCGGGTTATAAACTATCTGTGTGCCAAATTTCATCCAATACCGTTCAGTAGTTTTTGCTTGAAAGAGTAACAAACAAACATCTATCCATCGATCCATCCTCACAAACTTTCGCATTTATAATATTATTATTATTAAATTATTAATTATTACTATAGTAGGAAAGATAATAGGATATAACACACTTTTTATTAGAATTCTGCTCAGAAAGTCAAGTCATATTTCAATCATGATCCGAAAGACACGTAGCGCCATCTAGCGTTCCAAATGAATTGTGACTGTTGAAAGTTTTTTTTTTTGTGATTTTAGATTTTATAGATAGCGCCTTAATATTTTTTGCTTACCTTTATGAGGCACTAAGTTGAGTCTAAAGTTGTGCAGTTGTGGCGTATGTCCCAGTATGGAACCATCTTCATACCACAATTTGGAATGTGGGGCTGCAGGACCAAGGGACTCGTCCAGCGCAGCATACCAGATCAGCATGAACGGTACTTTGGCGTGACCCTGAAATTATAATATTAAATAATCTCTTAAAAGCTGATGAAGATAAATTAAGTATCTTGACTTAGCACACGAGGTTGACGACATGGACACTGCACTGTACCGATAATCATCACAGTAAATGGCCTAATAGGGGAGAGCTTCGAACAACAGCTCAGGAGGCTCTCATTGCGCGGCTGGATCAAGGGCTTGATTCAGAAAGCAGTACTCTTGGACACGGCACGCATGGTGAGGAGGTTCCTCTCTCTAGAGCCCTGACCACCGACAGCTTGGACCCTGTTCCTGATGCTGATGAGCCACTATTTTTTTTATTTTTTTTTACCTTTTTTAGGGTTCCGTATCTCAAAAGGAAAAAACGAAACCCTTATAGGATCACTCGTGTGTCTGTCTGTTTTTTTTTTATTAAAAAAATTTGATCAACATGTTTGAAAAGAAATAAACGAAAATAATGTAAGTATAATAATTTTTTCAAAAATAAATTTATTATAAAACAGTATTCTTCACCAATTTTGATGTTTTTTTTTGTGTGTGTTTGAGTTGGATGATTTGATGATTATGAAAAAACCCTTACCTTCGTAGTAATATTAATCCTAACTGTCCAATGACCCCCATGTTCACCCCCGGGGGTCTTAATAAACGAGGTAGTGATGTTGTGGGGGAGATCTGTGATCAGCTGCTCGCCGAATGTGACCCCGTCGTGTCTGAGCCAGCCGTATGTAGCTAGCATGTCATTTTGATCACACCAATGTCTGTTAAAAAGGTTTTTATTTTTTTTAACGTGTTTCTATAATGCGCTTGACCTTTGCGGTAGGAGTAAACTGGGAGAAATCGACATGAAACGAAAAAGCCTAATGCTCCTCTACATACGAATTTTTCTCTTTATCTCTCTCCGTATTTTTAATTTTTTATGTTATACGAAGAGAGAGAGGCAGTTTTCAAAATGAAAATCCAAGATGGCGGCAACTTTATAAGAGCTTCTAAAAACTTAATACTAGATGGCACTGTATTAAAAACGTGTTATCAATTTAATTGCTGTCTCTTTCTCTCTTTCAAGTTTCATTATTTAAAACGCAGCACCTTAATTGCGTCACACACTATCAACCACCATTTGATTTCGAAGGATATTACTAATCCATTGCTTCCTGTGTTCGATAAATTTGTCTGCTCAACAACGTAAATAACTCAATGAATGTTGTTGAACTGTCACAAAATGAAAGCACTGATAGTGTGTTAAGCAATTACCTTGCTGATTCTCCTATCCTGCCTTGTGTACAGAGGCCAGCACATCAACCTACCCCAATCTGTCAAATTTTCCCAATTGAATAAGAACCTTATTCCTTTGTAATAAAGTTGAAAATCTATCAAAGAAATTTGACAGATTGGGGTAACTTCATGTGCTGGCCTCTGTACCAAAACGTGCAGTCAAAGTGACCTCTGCGCTGCCACCGACAATGCGGTGGATGTGGCAAAGTTTTGTGCCATCAAGATTAAACGTCTTTCATTTGTGTTTCCTTTACATAATTTATATCCTGTTTTCTTTTACACCATTTGCTTATTGTTGAAATGCGTCCCGTTTAAATATAATATGGCTTTGTTTGTGACGAAGAATCACTGACTCTTATGACACAGGCACCTACACCTAGTTTAGGAGTCAGAGTATTAAAAACTACTGTGACCTTGATAAAAGTCTTTAAGCTCTTAGTTTTGGGTTTTTATTATGATATGGCTTTCGGTGAAATAAAGTTTTTTTTATTTTATTTTAAATACGAAGAAAGTCGTTTCGTTCGGTGAAAGTAATAGAATTGTTACCGTATTCCTTTATGGGTTGATGCGGACAGCTCATACCACATCATGCCGAACACTGGGGACCGTGGCTCTCGGCTCTTCATGCCCATGTACACACCAGGTCTGTACGTACCCCAGTACCGCTGAGGGACTTGTAGACCAGTTTCTTTTACTACCTAGAAGATTGATGGGAAAGGTTTTGAAATTAATGTGATGGTGCTTATCGCGATGACTGGTCGTGGTGGAGTGAATTGAAAAGATAGTGGACTGTATTACATTTACATGTCATCATCATCTGCCAAGCCTTTTCCCAACTATGTTAGGGTCAGCTTCTAGTCTAACCGGATGCAGCTGAGTTCCAGTATTTTACATGGAGCGACTGCCTATCTGACGTTCACAACCCAATTACTGGGTAATATGATACCCCTTGGTAACACTGGTTGTGGACTGTATTACATGTATACAAGGTCAATTTAAATTAGCTAATGAAACTCTGCAGAAGTGATTAGTATCAATATCTAAGCACGATAAAATTAAGGCTTAACAAATTAAGGCCTAAATAAAATCAAGGCTATTCAACATCACACTGGGACCCTTAGGAGCCGAGTAAAAAGAAATAAATCAGAGAGAACGCTAAGTGTAAACGAAGTAATAGCGCAGGCAGGCGATTCAATGCGACGGGGTGGGTCGGGACCCTGGGGTCAAATTTTCACGTGACAGTGGAAGATGTAGCGGGCAAAAGCTAGTTAATTATTATAATTTTATTTGTAAAGATGATGCACCTAGAAACACTCTAACGGAATGGTTAAAATCACAAACGTACGAGGAAATTGAACTTATATTAACCAGAATATGCTAATGAATAACCAGTACCCATTCATAACATAGGTACATCAGTTAATCAATCATTAACACACACACACACACACCTACTCACACCCATACACCCCACACACACACACACATTCAAACACCATATATACGTGAACATGCTACAACAATTTGTGATATCCTAGAAACAAAACTTTAACATTTCATTTTCTTTTAATTATGTCTCAACATTGCAGATAGTTCCCATGGGAAGTTGCGAGGTAACCCGTTCAGAAGTATCCTTATAACTTATCGGGGCTGCCTCAATTTTGTGCTGTAGATCAATTGTATGAGAAACTTTTTTTTTTTTCAAGAATAAAATTTGTATCCCACAATAGAAAATGAATTTAAAATAATGCAATGCCAGGTAAATTAATTATGTGATAGCTACATGGTGCTACCAGTGCTGTTACCCGCTTAAAAATTAAAAAACAGGAGAAAACGTTGTTTAAAAAATAGTAACACTTTTATTACCTTATCATCGTCGAACGGTGTGTTGACTCGCGTTTCTAAATATCCCAAAGTGCTGATATATACAGCAATTAGGAAACAAACGAAGCCGACGCCGGTCTTCCAAACAGAAAGAAATTTAAACGTCCTACTACCAAAAGATGATGTCTCGCTACTGCCTGAACTACTACTAGTATCTACTTTATCTGTCTTAAGCGACACTACTTTTCTATGTCTAACCATTTTAAATTATTAACTAATAACTAATCTACAATATGTATGTGGAATTGACACGATTTCTTGTATAATTTATCTGTAAATTCGTTTAATATTTTTATCGGCAAACGCGAATTGCAAGCGTCAATACGCGATCGCATTTGACGTTTCGTTTTGATAGTGAAGCGACATGGATACTAAAGGCACTAAAAGTAAACTCGACTTCTCCATTGAACACGAGGATAATGCACTGAAAAAATTATTATGACATGTTGCGTAACTTAACTATATGACAAAAAAACAGTGCCATTTACAAAATATGGCTAGATTAAGCCGCTTTATTTATCTTAATTTTTTTTAAGACCTTTAGGACTATTAAAAATTCACCGTGCATAGTGCATTGCTGTTAATAAAGAGGGCAGAGAGGAAAACGTCTACGGAGATGGAGACTCTCCATTAGTCCCCTTTGCCTTTGGTCTTAATCCTTAGATTCGTGGTTCATTTAACTGCATGACTTTCCAATCTTCATCATTATCGTGAAGAAGAAAAAACTCACTGTGCGTTGCTAGGTTTGTTTGAGACGAATACACTTTCACAATTGTTAGGAAATCCAAAACCAGCGACCTAATTCCGTAACACACTCACATGCTCGCTCGCTTTCATTTTGGCAAGTCAACAAGATACTTTTATTTAAATTTTTATTGAATACATTGAGTGATACAGTGGAAAAATAAATCAAATCGACCTAAAATAAAGTCGGCTTTTAGTTAGCAAACAACTGATTTAGTCGATTTTAATGATATACTAAATTCGTAGATTAGAGTAGTAATAAATGTTGCATCACTAACATCAATACGTGTGGCTTGTTGACATTTCATTTGATTTGTATCGTTTCGTTCGGAAATGATGTAAGTTATGTTTCTATCATAAATCAAAAAATACGAAAAACATTAATAATATTATTTTCCCCTTTAATTTTCGGCAAGCCATTCGGTACGGATACCTACTAACGTATACGCATTTTTTTTTTATTTGGTACAGAAGCAAGGTTTGGTTAATTAAATTCTAATTCAGTCCTTAAGAATTTAATTAACCATACCTAATTATCTTAAAAAAAAATTGTTCTGTAGTGTTTGAGAAAATAAGGACTTGCTATACTTACTGAATCTTCTTTTTTTTTAAGTACTTTGAAAAGTACACTGAACTATGAGCTATTAATTCTCTACTAGCTTCCGCCCGCGGCTTCGCCTGCGAGGTATGTCGATAAAAACTAGCCTTGTCCTTCCCCGGGATGCAATCTAGGTATCCCTCTGCCTTTATCGAAATCCGTTCAGTGGTTTATGCGTGAAAAGGTAACATACAAACAGAGACAGACAGAGTTACTTTCGAATTTATAATATTAGTTTGGACACAGGTTTGGATAAACTTCGCATCGAGAGATCTTCTAACTGATTTTTTTCATAATTCTTCTTGTCTACTGCAAATATACTAAAAATAGAGGCGTCAATGGAATGCCTGCAGTAAGCACGAAAGACAAGCAAAGGAAACGGGTGGGTGACCTGACCGCTGAGTACCTAGGTGGTTCTGTGGCTCTGACTGCCGCAGAGACCGTGTCAAACCGTGTCAAGACGATGCGATGCGGCTTAGCAATCCCAATAATCGTTTTCAAATGATTGATTACTAAACTAACGACTTATGCACTAATTTTCGCGTGAAAACCTTTGTATTTTTCATTCTCGACATCGATTTGAGCAAAGACAATCATTTCTCGAAAATATCTTTCTCGACGAAAAAAAATAAGCAATCTTGGTTTTTATCGTGGAACACTTCGAGCAAACATACACAAAATAATGCGCCATCTATCTACTACTAGAACAGCAATCTTATTTTGCTTAATTCTGTCTTTTAGCATTACATTTTTGAATTTCTACATAAAAACAGTATATTTAAGTTTTGTTAAGGTTGTAAATAAGTAAAGTCAGGTGTTCTTCAAAGCTTATAAAAAGTTGTAATTTTTTATTATTCTCTCCGTGACAAGCGCATCACTGATGTTTGAACATTCAGCCTACAAAGCCGCTTTATTTCAGCCGACTGTTTAAAACGGGAGGTAACGTCTACTGAAGCTACTGAACCGTTTTTTAACGGTACAATATTTATTTTACTTGTAACAGCAGAAATAACGCTTTTACAGTTTCCGTTAGTTAGAAATTAAGGATTAGGTAGTAGCTTACTGGCTGGTAATAATTCACGCTTTCTCTAGGATTTTACTTTCTTAGATTATGGTATCACAAGAACGGAAACATACAAGTAGGTCCTTCCCGCACGCAGCGCATCAATAAATTACAGTACTTTAACTAAATTAAAATTATTGTAAACTAGCAGTGCCCCGCGGTTTCACCCGCATAAGTGTCGATCCCGTGGGAATATCGGAATAAAAACTAGCCTTTGTCCTTTCCCGGGAGTCTAACTATCTCTGTACCAAATTTCATCTAAATCGGTTCAGCGGTTTGAGCGTGGAGAGGTAAGAGACAGAAAGACAAACACACTTTCGCATTTATAATATTAGTATGGATAAGAACTTCCCATTTTTTCTACAAAGATAACAACTTTTGTTAAGGAATCTATAATCTTTCATTAGCTAAATAAAAAAAATGAATCAAAAATCATAATTTTAATCACACCGCTGTATGACAAAAAAAAACATTCGCTTCAAGCGCTTTCTTGCTTCGAGCCACCAACCGCGCCACCTGTCCGTTCCAAAAGTAGATAAAACAGTTCAGAAATACCGTGCGTCGGTAAAACAGGCGTTCCCCCCGCGGCGGCGTACCCGACCCCCTCCGAGGGCGCACGAAACCAGTGCGATCGAGCGACACGTACCGCGCGTACCTGCTACAAACAGTAAACGCGCCACGCTACGCGATTATGATGAACCGAACACAACATTACACGCATTTATTCAGTGAAATAATGTAAATAATAACGTTAATCAACATTTAGTATAGTTTTAGTGTTGTGTAAAATCCGTGAGCATTGTTTACCGGCCGGCGAACGCACGCCACAACGCTCCCCGAAAAAAAAAACTCCAATGTCGGTGGAAGTGAGGATGCTTGTGTCAGTGTAGTGTATTAAAATAGGTAAATGTATAAACGGCGTGCTATGATCGTATGAGGAAGAAAAGCACAAGGAACATTGTAAGTGAGAGCGTGTGGCTCAGTGTTATTAAGTTGTGTTTGGCCAGAAATGCGGGGTAGCTCGCCCCAGACCACGGAGGTTTTATCCGAGTGGGGCGGCCGCTGATCAAAAACTGAGGTACGGAGGACTATCCCTCATGTCCTCAGTGTTTTTTTTAACCGAAACAGGTCCCACGTAACCCCTTTTTTGTGCGACGCGTTTTTTTTTGGAGGGAATGTTTACGAATCGATACTCTTGTAGGTTATAAGCGCCTAGTACTCGCGTCCGAGTTTCTACACGCGTTTTCGATAAATAAACACAAAAAAATCGATCGGTCGATAGTTCTTTTTTTTTTCGAAAACAAAGTTTGTTTTTTCCGTTGTCGGCTAACTTCGGGTTTTAGTTTTAACCGTTCAAAAGTTTAGGATCTCGCATTGGTACGTGTTTCTGTACGTTTATCTTTTATTCGTCGTAAGTATATTTTTTGAGAGGACCTTAGCGGTTAATAAAAACAAATACACATTGAAGGTTCTAATTAAATATACGTAATTAGTTTTTTTAATGGATATGGAAGTATGGAAATTCATAACCATATCCTACCTTGACTTCGGTGGCATAGGCAGAGCTCTATTCTCTCTAACGAGTCAATTTAATTTACGAACCACAAACTGTTCATTTCAAAACACCTCCTGTTTGATCATGATAGCCTAGTACCTTGAGAAAGCCGTAAATTAAAACTAAACCAAAAATCGAACCTACTGTTGTAATGACTGAATTTACCATAAAGATAAAAAATATTTTGTCAGAAGAAAAAGGAAAGAATCTACCAATTTTCTAATAACCACAAACTTTGATCGCCATTTCTTTCGATAATCGTGGTGATTATGGTAGTAACACCATAAAGTCAAAATCAAAACGTTTTAAAAAGGTTTTATGAATGACATGAAATTAAAAAAAAATAAAAATTGGGTCTAGTTGCTCCATCCGAAAGGTAGTTTCGTATGGATGAATGAAGAATGGGCGAGAAACTCCATACACACATAAAAACTAATCCGCCTATAATGTCCCCATGGCTGGGACATAGGCCTCCTCTCGGTGCGAGGAAGTGGGGCCGCAATCGACCACCAGGCCCCAGTGCGGGTTTCTCTTCACCGTTTTGAGAGCAGTGGTGATAAAATAATTTACTCAAAGTAAAGCGCTTGTCTGGGTTCGAACCTACGACCTCGAGAAGTCGCGGCCGTTACCCCTGGGCCACCGCTGCATTCAGAAACTTCATACCTAATTTTGATTATTATGATTGGAACCTACAGCATGACATCATGCCAGAAGGCGAATTCTCGTAATTTAAAACGTTCAAAATCTTTTCGCAGTTTTATCTCGGCGACAAACAAATGTCAAAAACTTGTCAAAATGTAGGGAAATTAGAGGTATTTTGGACAGACTGAGACTGAGGTCAGACTGTGAACTTTTTTAAAATTGTCCCTCTGTAGTCCTCAAATGGATAGGCAATGCAGGTAGAGGCGTATTTATAGTTCACTAGCTCCCGGCTTTGGCTTCGCCCGCGAGGTATGTCGATAAAAACTACCCTATGTCCTTCCCCGGAATGCAATCTATCTCTCTGCCAAATTTCATAGAAATCCGTTCAGTGGTTTAGGCGTGAAAAGGTAACATACAGACAGACAGGCAGAGTTACTTTAGAATTTATAATATTAAGTATGGATTCACACATACCACCTATGTTGAAGCCTTTTACACTCAATCAGCCTAGCCTTTTCCCAACTATGTTGGGGTCGGCTTCCCGTGTCATCAGATGCAGCTGGATACCACTATTTTACATGGAGCGACTGCCTATGTGACCTCCACAACCCAGTTACTGGCTAACACGATACCTCTTTGTAAGACTGGCTGTCAGACTTTTAAGTTTCCAACTATCCGTAGCGACTGTCAAAGATCTACGCATGACAGCCGGGACCAAGAAGCGCGGACGGGTCCCGATATGTAATGGGTGGTCACCCATCCACGTACCGACAGCGGCAGGCGTAGCTTAACCTTCGAACGACCCATTTGGCTGTAATTATTTATCCATGAGCCCCTCACCAAGCCTTTGCCACTGCCAGGCACAAATTCAAAATCCAGTGTTATTAAACATAGCAAAGAAAAATACGAACTCTTCTCCACCCAGGATGCTTACTCTCGAATATAATTCCGATAGATCGACATTGGAATTGTCAGTCAAGCGTCAGGGATTGGCTGGCATTTAACTCAACCAACTGACGTTTGACCAATGTCGATCTATCGGAATTATATTCGAGAGTAAGCACAGAGGAGACCCAAAACCCGTCCACTCAGCAGTTGCGTCATTGTTGCATCATAGGATAATCTAGGCCTCCAAAACTGTAAACATAGAGCCTCCAGAAAAGATAAAGTAAAATCAACCGCACTGATATTACTTGCCCAACGAAAATCACCTTTACGGCTACGAGAGAAAGGCGCTATCAGACTGGCAAATGTTTAAGACAGAGGGTCATCTAAGGCTTTCTGGGGTTTGGTTTTTAAGCTAAGCTCTATAGTTAGCGCTGATAAGAAAAAAAGGACTCTCTCGACCAATCCGTTTTGTATGAATGCGCCAAGGTAGACCGCGAAATTCGAATATTCTTACTGAATTATAATCATCAAAATCATCAATACAACCTAAGTTCATTATAATCCCATTAAATGACTATAATTTCACGAAATACCACTCAATAGGTTTTTTTTTAAAGGTCGATTTATGAGATTTTCGAGATAATTATGTTCCATGGCTAGGTTCTATCCGATCAGTGACGCGACGCGACGGTTGACAGGGATGACCGATCACAAGTAACATGGGTTTAGGGCAGAAAGATAATGATGAGGTCTCGACGACCATCTTTATGTGCTGACAATGACCTACGTGAGTTAGAACTAGTATTCTGATTTACTCTTGAAGTTTTGACGAATGAACATAACGAGGAAATGCGGTCGGAGAGATTTTTAATAAAGCCTAATTAAAAGTCATAATTCGAGGTTTGGCTCTCGCTTATTTCCTCCTCCAATATTGGACCAAATTAAAAGATATTTCATGTATCCCTATGTTTTTCTTTTTTCATTAATAGTTGTCAAATTTGTACGCTAGGCCACTGTTGACATCGATGATTTTGAGCATTTTTTGCTTATAAAAATAACGTATCATCAAAAATAAAAATGACCTTGCCGTACGTCAAATAATAACGAATACGCAATAGTTATTATTTGACGTACGTATGTTACATTAACCAACTGTTTGAATCAACCGGCGCTTAGACACCGCTCTCCACAGCAACCCAGGGTTAAGCTGCGTATCTGTACTAAGCTATTCATGAAAATCTGTAATTTTTATAGATTTGGTATATCCTATCACCAGTATTTGACATTTAGGTGCCCAGAAATGCTATGTATTTGGACAGTAGTTATTGTGAGAAGTATTGTCTAAATTATATACAAGTATGTAATAAAAAAACGAAGAGAAAAAGGGTTCCGTACCACCATACAATATTTAACACTACATATAAAATAACGGCAAAAAATCAAGTTTGTTGTACGGGAGCTTCACTTAAACATTTATTTTATTTTGTTTCTAGTATTTGTTGTTAAAGCGGCAACAGAAATACACATTCTGTGAAAATTTCAGCTGTTTAGCTATCACGGCTTATGATATTCAGCCCGGTGACAGACAGACAGACGGACAGGGGAGTCTTAGTAGGTAATAGGGTCCCGTTTTTACCCTTTGGATACGGAACTCTAAAAAGGCTCATTGGGCATCAAAAAATTCGTCCGCATCGCTGTCAGTGGAATAAGTGCCCAAAAGGCTGACAGCAATAATTATGCAATGTTTTTGAAGATTTTTTATTTCTGGCATGTAATAATTATGTAAGTACTAATACGCCTAACTGTGCGATAAATAACGTTTGTCCAGCACCTGCATTTGCTCACTGTAATGAATTGTTTTCTTTCATTCCACAATTGTTGGTCTTTCAAGACGCCTGACAAGCCAATGTTTATAAACTTCAACACGATGACTGCAATGGAACGGCGAATCAGACTGAAGTTGTCAAAATGTGTTAGTTATTTAACACCAGCAACCCGCCCCTTTCATCGTCTAGATTTCAGTTTAATGTTGACAGCCGCACAGGTCGATCGATCAGGTTAAGCTACGCTTGCCACGGTTGATCATCTTTACATAGATACCAAGACCTCTCCGAAAGCACGTTAAGCTGTTGGTCCCGGCTGTCATTCGTGGATCTTTGACAGTCATTACAGGTACCGAAGGTCTGCCAACCAGTCTTACGAAGGGGTATCGTGTTACCCAGTAACTGGATTGTGGAGGTCAGATTGGCAGTCGCTCTATATAAAATACTGGTATTCAGCTGCATTTAGTTAAAACTGGAAACCGACCAAATTGGAACCTATGAAATCCAGTTTGTTTTCCGACAAGTACGTGAACAAACTCGCAGGCACAGCTAGTCCAAAATAATTACGAAACTGCACAAACGACAAATAATATCAAGTATGTATCAGGTCAAACAGTATCACAAATACATAAGAATCAATAATTCGCTTAGCAAGTAAAAAAACTGGAACGCGCCGCCGACTGTTTAGGTAACCCAAAAACTTGTTTTTACTTAGTACGTACCTACACTACCTACTTGGCACATTGCTATGACGAAATTGTTTAGCCTTAGTATCACAACCGCTTGTGTTTTTGGGGTAGGCTGTGCTGTAAGAGCAGTGGTGGTCCAGTGGGAATGACCGCGAGTTTCCGAGTTACAGGTCGTAGGTTCGAACCCTTTTTTTTTAACGTGGAGAAATGCTCGTGCATTCTGCACTACCACGGGAAGATAGTGCAGTTATGTGGTACTCTAACCCACTAAAACTCCACGGTGTCCTCTGCCGCTTACGGCGGGAACACAGGCACGCGTTAGCACTTATCCTTGAACCCGCCGCGGCTGTCCGTCACCGGACCCTCCTCTAGGGATTACTCCCCATCACCGGCGCACCAGAGCACATAGCACGCCGTGACCACCCCAGGAACCAAGCCAGCACATGGACGCCAGACGACCTCGTGTCCTGGGCACCCTTGAACCCTGACAGGCACTTTAATTTTTGTAAATTATTTTATCGCCACTGCTGTCAAAATGGTGAAGGGAAACATCGTGAGGAAACCAGCATGTCCTAGAACCAAAAATTTGAAGACATGTGACATCTACCAAAACCAACCCTCACTGGGCCGGCGTGGTGGATTACGGCCCACTCCCTCTCACAGAGAGGAGGCCTGTGTCCCAGCAGTGGGAACATTATAGGCTGATTATGCTAGGTATTGCTACAAAATGTTACTAATGCTCAACATGTCTTTAACTTTTACGCTTTTTCTTTTAAAAGATCGCTCTTAGCGATAAGACCGCCTATTGTGTCACCCTATGTAAATTTAATTGATCTGTACGTTTTATGGTGTACATAATAAAAAATATACAATGGGCAGTGAGGCGGGGTCGCGCCAGACCACGTAGGAGACGGCGGGGCTAGCTGGATAGGTTCCGTCAAAACTGGAAGGAGAACGCGCGGTCTTGCGAATGATGGAAGGAGTGGAGGGAGGTCTTTGCCCAGGAGTTTGACAGAGCAGGCAAAAAAATAAAATGGGCCACTGACCACTCGCCATCAAGCAACTTGCTCCATCTAATACCGTATTAAAAACACCCATGAAAAGTTCACAAAAATTTCACGACAGTCAAAGCTTTGGCTGGCGGCTTCGCTCGCGCAGATGTCTGAGAATATCCCCATTGTTTTCATATTATAACCTGTTCATTTACTACGTAAGATAATTTTGACCACTTTCTGACCACCCCTCCCCCTACGTAAGAAAAAATAAGACTTGGATGAAGGATGAACCCCCTCCCCCTTTCAATCTTACTTAAGATCAATATCTACCAAAATTGCAAAGAAAAAGTATCAAAAAAATTAATAAGAACTATCTAGACCTCTTTCACCCCCCACGTAAAAAAAAATAAGACTTGATTGGACCCCCTCCCCCTTCAAATCTTCTTACGTAATAAATGAATAAATGAACAGCCCTAATTGGTTTACTTAGCGCACGCCAGTCTGTATGATTTTTTCTGATATCTTCAACAATCATCGTCATTTCAGCCAATTTACACAAAACCTTAAAGAATTATACACCTAAACGTTCCTCGTGAATCACTCCGTCCATTTGTGAAAACCGTATGATAATCCGTTTTGGCAGTTTTTGAGTTTATCGCGTTTAGACAGACAGACGCGGCGGGGGGGACTTATACAGCTCCCGAAAACGTGCTCCAACGTTGCTTTGTAGGTTTAGTCTGCACCAGTTTCAACTTAGAATCCTTTGTGTGAGAAAAGGACAGTTGAGAATACTGGAGATACTTTAGATAAACTCTCCTCTATAACTCTGTAGAATATCAGTTATGTCATACTCGGGGTGACCAGTATAGAAGTATGAGTAACAGGGTGTAAGGTTCACTCATCCTCCATAGAAAAGGTAAACGTTAGTTGTGCGGTAACTTTGCTTGCGCGATGCAGAATTTTTGTGTGACGTCAGTGTGATGCGTAGTTTCCATGTAGATGCCGCTACAGTACTCCCCAAACTACGCTAGGTATGTTTAAGTCCCATGAAATATAGGGAAATGAGCAATATGATGTGTGCGTGTGAGGCGAAATGTAGGTATACTAGTATAGGTTTACCTGCGCCTAATCCTTCGGGGATTAAAAGAGTGATGTTATGTTGTTGAAACACGAGACGAGCCCACTGCCCTTATTTTGACTGACACGGGATATTCGCTGCAGCGAAAATCCGCGAGGTGGTGTGAAACTACTAGCCATGCCATGCGTAGCGTTGACCAGTGAATTTTGCCGAGCGAATCGCAAGAGAGATAGAAACAAATGTATGATAGGAATCAGTACGGCGCATGCCACGGACTCGCGCGGTAGACGCGGCGAATAGTGTAGGAAGCCAAATAAGTTTATTTGTATTCGCCGCGAAATAATGAACACCGAAACTTTTAGCCCGTGGCCGAGCAAACTGCGCAGCGTAGATTGCCGTGCCGCCAGACGCACCACTGGCGCCGGTCGCGACGCCCTGTCCTGTGCTGTAGCTAGCGGGTTAGGTGTGCATACACACACGAGGGACACGGGTCAATAGCAGAGGCAACTGCAGATGTCGACAACGTGCCACTTGTGTATTAGAGTACAGTGCTCAAACGCACTGGCAGCATATTGTCGACGGCAGCCGCCGTCGCGTCGTCGGCTGCAGTTGTCTCTGCTGTTGCGGCGTGTCGCTCGTGTGTATAGCCTGGTATCCACATTTGGCGTGCGACATGTTGCACCAACATCTTGCTCAACATGTTGAAAGTTAGCGCGCAACTTTTGTTTAGCAACGTTGTCAGTCTGTCTACGCATGATCAGTCGTCGACATGTCGCCAGAGGAACTGGTGTTGATTTCAGCGGAGGTGGTTATAATTTTATCGAAAAATGCATAAAAAAAGAACACAGAAATTACTTACAAAATAAAGTATATTCAGTGATCTCCGTGTGGTTGATGACTCGACTCTCACACTCGCTCAACTGTATTCTATGTTGCACAGAAACAAACAACAAGCCGCGCGTCACATTGCGCGCCAGCTGCCAACGTCGCGCGCTGTTGTGCAAGGCTGCCGAACATGGCGTCACGTGTTGCGCGTCAATTGTTACCTAGTAGATACGAGGCTTTAACACTAACTAGGCACAAAGCTGGACTCCGGGCAGCTTATGAGAAACTGAGAAATTACTAATGGAAAAACGCAACAAACTGCTTAACTCAGCCCTCACACTCAGTGACCGCTAAACCTTACACTTTTACTTTGATGAGCTCGACACAACATACGGTCTACACGCCACAATCATGATAAACGGTCTTCTGTCCGCGACTTCACCCGCGTAAAATTTTTTGCTCCTACGACTCACCCTGTCGCATCGCATCGCCCGTCCGCTCTGTTACTTCGCTTAGCGTGATGTTAAATAGTCTAATAATTAACCTTCTATAACAATTGGGCTTTCAAATGCAAGAAAATATTCTAATTCGACTGAAAGTCCCAAATATTAGCGCGTTCAAACTAAAACAAACTCTTCTGCTGTATTAGGTACTAGCTGCGCATCGCGGTTTCACCCGCATAAGTCGCGATCCCGTAGGAATATCATGATAAATAGTATCCTGTTTCCTAATCCAGTTCATGGTCTACCCACGTGCCAAATTTCATCCAAATCCGTTAAGCCGTTTTAGCGTGAAACTGTAACAAAATCAATCAAAAGTCATTTATTCAAATTAGGCTGAGAATCCAAACTTTTAGAACCTTAAAATTACAAAAGACAGTCCCCCAAAACGCCGTTCCCCACTTCCTAGTGCTTTCGCTGGGAAGAAGTGGCGCAACAAACTCCCCAGCAACACTGCTATCTGGTAAACAAAAAAACATACAAAATATCAAATATTTTCACTTTATAATATTAGTTTATCATTTTTTATTTTTAGATACCATTGATCGTATGGTTTGAGCTGAGACCAACAAGGAAGAATTACTAGATTTTAGAGATCAACAAAAAACGGCGATAGTCTGCTGGCGCCTTAGGTCACCATAGTATAAATATCAGTAATTATAAAATGCTAGGCTACATTTTTTTGGCGTCAGAAAATTGGGCTTGCTTGGGTCAACGCTCGAAAGAGTCTGCATTACAGTTACACTGGCTGAATGCCATAAAAACTTCGCCTCATTCAAATTTTTTAAACTTGTCATAACACCTGCGGCGGGGTAATTGCGTAACACTGTAACAATGGCAATGCCTTTAATTTGGGCTATTCGAAAAATTCTAACAACAGCAGTCAGATTCAAAGAATTCAAATCAAATCTGATTCTGTACTTATAATCCTAACATATCCTTTTATAATACATAGTATAAAACAAAGTCGCCGAAATGTCTGTACGCGCATAACTTCCGAATGACTGCACCAAATTGGATAATTGTATTTTTTTTTCGTTGTGTTCGGTATTGCCAGGACAAGGTTTGTATGAAAGAAAATTTAGGAAATTCGAAAAAAAAATTGCACCCATGCGAAACTGGGGCGGGCCGCTTGTAAAGAGGTAAAAGTTTGTGTGTATGGGGCTAGGAGTAATGTCTGGAACTACCAGATGGATTTGAAAAATTATTTTTGCGTTTGATAGCCCAATTAGAGCAGTGGTCGCCCAGTGGCAACGGCCGCGACTTACATGTCGCAGGTTCGAACCCAGACAGACGCTTTACTTTGTGTAAATTATTCCAAAACGGTGAAGGAAAACATCGTGAGGAAACCGGCATCCACCAATGGGCCACTGGGCCCGCGTGGAGGATTACGGCCCACTCCCTCACCAAAAAGAGGCCGGAGTTCCACTATAGGCTGATTATGATACGATATGAGCCCAATTCTTGAGGTAGGTTATGGGCTTTTTAACTTCACGCTACGACCCGAAGGAGCCGGCCAAAAATAACAAAGTCTTAAAGAACGCTCTACGAAAACGAACTAACGGGGCACACCTATACAATATATTTTTATGTTAAAATAAGAAATATCACGCGAACTCCGTCGGCTAGTAAAAAAATTAATCCTCCGATCTAATTCTAGAAATCGCGAATCAAATGTATCAAATAATAATAAATCTAGTTTCTAACCGAAAAACCTGTTAAAATTAGAAATTCTATCATTTCTTTCTGTTATGCAGCCGCCTATTGATTACTAAAATTGTTTATTGAATTCGTTTTATATAAAAAAAATTGATTGGCCCAAGTATTTAGTTTAGATACGGACTACCAACGTAATCGACATAGCCCGAATAATTGCCAAACTAAGAACGTAAATATCGAGTAAAAGAATTACATGATTACCACGTTAGGTACCTCCTTATCATACTGCAAGTTTAATAAGTCAAGCTAATGAGGAAAATGATCGAAATACTAGACTGGGACTGCGCAGTTCCATCCGGCACGTGCCAAATAGCTGCAACACAGCTGTAGTTAACCTATAACGTTCCCACTGCTGGGATACAGGTCTCCTCTCTGTGAGGAGTGGGCCGTCATCCACCACGCGGGCCCAGTGTGGGTTGGTAGATGTCAAATGTCTTTGAATATTTTTTGTTCTAGGACATGCCGGTTTAGGTACTCACAATGTTTTCCATCACCGTGTTTAGAGCAGTGGTGATAAAATGAACACGAAGTAAAGTACCTGTCTGGGTTCGAAGTCACGACCTATACAACTCGGTTAAAACTTTTTCACTCGCGGGCTACTTTACTTTAGCGCATCCCTTTAAGGCGGAGGTTTCTTGAAAATGGTCAAAAAGTTGGTTTTTAAAGCAGTGTATCTCTTAAACCGTAAATAATTTTGACCAACAAAAAAATATTGTCGTATTTTCAAGTCTTATTTTAAAACAGTGATGGAACTCAAAAATCATAATTAAACATACATTAATGACAAATCTGCATTCAGTGATGGATTATTTATTACTAAGTAGTTTGTAAATAGATGATTGTTTCATATTTTGCAATAAATTACCAGCGTTGTGTCATCGCGCTTCTCTTTCTTTTCTATGCAGTCCGGTAGTGACCGCGCTTTAGGTCATGTAGTCCCATTAATGGTCTATTAATGGTCTGGACTATCGATGCGATTCTGGCGCCTTAACTTTGCGAATTTAAATCAATTAGCCGTTGGTCCCGGCTGTCATTCATAAATCTTTGACAGTCGTTACGGGTAACCAGACGCCCAAAAGCCTGGACAATCAATCTTACTAAACGACATCGTGCTACCCAGGGAAGCAGGATTGTGGAGCTCAGATAGGCAATCACTCCATGTATAATACTGGTATTCAGCAGTTGCATCCGCAATATATTTGGGAAAAGGCTAGGCAGATTGATTTTGAGCTCTTGAAAATACTAAAAAGAGTGTTTCTTTTGTATTGTTGTACGACAACAGATCAGAAGGCTAATTCCCGTAATTAAAAACGTTAAAATTCTAGTCGCAACCTCGTCTCAGCGACAATCAATGTCAAAAATGTATTGAAATTAGAGGTATTTTTGACAGATTGAGACTGAGATCAGACTGTGAACGTTCTTAAAATTACGAGAATTGCCCCTCTGCTTTCCGTATTTAAATTGATGCTACTAATCGTTCAGTATTGGTCGTGTTGGTAGCTAGCGCAGCACCTCAAGGTTCGAAACCCGTTTCGGTCGTTTTTTTTTTGTCCCTTCGACCCTTGTTGTTGTAAATTCTCGACAACTAAGTAGGAATAAATAGGTACCGTTCGTAAAGGCTCCCACCAGACAGGCGACGCGATTCTGTAAGAACAATTTCCATGAAGTGTTCATAGAGGAAAATTTTTCACAGTTCATAATATAAAGCCTGGTGACAGACGGACCGACGGACGGACAGCGGAGTCTTAGTATTGAGAGACAATTGTATGCTGTTCAGAAGATTCCTAGTTTGAATAAATGACTTTAGATTGATTTTGTCTTTAAATGACAAAAATAACTTGCACAATTAAATAATAATAATAATTTATTTCTCTCAAAAAGGTACAATTTGATTCATAGCATCAAATTACATTTTTAAAGTTTATCCTAAAAAACCAAACAAATACTTTAACCCATTGACATAAACAACATTTTTTTTAGTATATACGAAACCCGTAACACGTGTCTAGTATTTTTATGTAAAGAATCTATGTACAAAATTTCAAAACTGTATCATGAGAAATCACAAAGTTATAAGCTTGTTATGTTACCTGGGTAGTCCGTTCAAAAACATGCTCACCATGCGGTGCGGCGGCGCGGGGTGACCATGTTTTATGCTCCTCCAGCATCTCATTGATAATAGTTTGGCAGTAGGTACCTAACTGTACGGCGATTTTATTGTAATTAACTAGTGATTAAATATTTTTGGAACAAAATTATAACATGGAGTAAAAATTATTGAAATCGATTCAGTTACTTATTCTGAACAAACTATATTCAGGTTTCGCATATACTAAAAATAATGTTGTACATTACTCTTTTGAAACCATTGCTTTAACCGCTATTTTGTCGTTCCAAATGACATTGTTTTCACGGGACCACAGTTTTTGCAATGCTGCAGCCCAGGTAGTAAGTGAGTCATACCGACCTTCAAAATGATACATTATTTCTTATTGTTTTATGTTATGCTGACCAAGAGGCAATTCTAGTAATTTTAAGAACGTTCACAGTGTGCGGGGTGATTGTGTAACACACTATCAGAGCAATGGCTTTAATTTTGACAGTTCAAACAACATTTGTTGCGTTATTTACGTTGTTGAGCAGGCAAATTTTTCGAACATATAAGATGAGCAATGGATTGAAAAATTGCAGTTCCATACATTTTGACCACCCCGTAGGTATCGCACATTTCGTGCGTGGCGTAGAATTTTTTGTGGGTTATCAAAAAAAAATCAGCTGTTACATAATTACGCGGTCAAAATGTATGGAACAGTTTTTTTGGGTTCCGTATCTCAAAAGGAAAAACGGAACCCTTATACCACTTTGTTGTCCGTCTGTCAAGACCCTTTTTCTCAAGAACGCTTAGAGTTATCAAGTTGAAATTATTATCAAATAATCAGGGCTGCAATACCTTGAAGCAGTGAAAAAATCAAGCTTCTAAGTCAACGCAATCAAAAGATACGGGCGTTTATGTTCCGAAATCAAAACCTTTAAGGTACTTCCCGTTGATCTAGAATCATGAAATTTGGCAAGAAGCAATGTCTATGTCGTAGCCAACTGGTTAAATTAGCCGTTCAGTTAACTGCCTGGCCTTTAGAAGTAGTGTTCGCCTCGCTTCCTCCCTTGGCTCGAACGCGGTTGATCACAGTTCTAACCTAACCTAACCCACTTGGTCGGGGTGCAATGCCTTAATTACTGCAACCAATTCGGCTCGCGCGTGATTGGTTACAGACTTCCAACCTAAACTGTAATTGAATATCATTCAGGCCGTTAGTTGAACGGCCGCCGTTTAGTTGAAAGGCTAGGCAGTTAACTGAACGGCTAATTTAACCAGTTGGCTGCGACATCTACATGACAATGTAGCACAAGTAAAAGAAAAAATCCGAAAATTTTAAAGTAAATAATTACAAAAAAAAAACGGAGCTTTCGGTACCTACGCGAGTCCGACTTACACTTGACAGGTTTTTTTTTATTTATTTTTTCTATCAAAAACCCACCATTTAATATGGGTGTTAGTCAATTTGTCGAACAACAGTACCACCTGCACATCTGTTGAAAGTTCACGCCCTAAATTTAGCACGCGATAAGTTGGCACGCGAGTGATCGTCGATGCAATCACCTCGATCGTTATGCGCTCCTGGTATTTTAATTGGTCTCTCCTGGTTGCGGTTGACGGAAACCTGGCAACTGATTGTTGCTAATCTATAGATACTAATATCTACAGGGTCAAATTAAATTAGCTAGCGAAACTCCGCAGACGTTATGGAAATCTAAAGATAGCCTTTCGTCATCATTCTCCGGCGCAACATGTCTTTTTCTTCCATACTTCGCTATTAGTCGTCATCTCGGTTCCCATTTTGTCGAATAAAAATTGGATTGCATCCGAACTTGAAGACCAAAATGGCTTCCGCTCCTCGCAAGCGCGTCATAGTACCGGGATAGCAAAAACCCAAGAAGCCTTAGATCGAAAGATAAACGGCAACAAACAAGTAGCGACCTGCGACAGGTTGCTAGTTCATGGAAACCTGTTTCTCTCACAACACGGAAAGATAAGACCCTCTGCCTTGTATCTTGTAAGTAAAACGCTACGTTTATGGATTGCTTTGGCTTAATAAATCGTAATACTAGACCTCAGACCAAATAAAAACCAAGACAGAGCGCAGAGAACGATACAGTGAAGTGAACCAAAACTACACCTCCTCTCTGACCATACACGCTCACACGCAAACATTTACAATCAAACTACACCTCACTAAGTGCACACATGTTTACGAAACCGGCTTACTTTACTGTTGACAGCCCTCTGTCTTGGTTTTTTATTTGGTCTGAGTACTAGATTATAAGCTTCTTTTTCACATAGAAAATACGTTTATTTGCGGTAAACATGACGCTTAAAAAGAACAAAAACTAATAAAAAAAGTTGGGGCAAAACATGCGTCACATCTACGCAAACCGGCCATCGCTCAGCATAATGCTAAGACCCTTTGCGAGACAGGGCCCCAGCGCTGGTTTTCAGCGACAGCCGGCCGTGATGACGTCAACCGGTGCAGCATACGATTACATATTTAAATAAAAAAACCGGCCAAGTGCGAGTCGGACTCGCGCACCGAGGGTTCCGTACAAACCTGTAGGTATATAAGTAAAAGTTCACCCATCACGAATTCACGACAAGCGAGTTATGATATGAATTTTAATTTAATACCTCTACGCGTTCCTGAGGAAAGGGGTAGTAGTTTAAAAATATTAAAAAAAAAAAATTATTATATGTATGATGTATTTAAAAATTTACGGTTTTCGCAATTTTTCCTTTATCTGTGCTATAAGACGTTGCTTTGTAACAAATTTCAAGATTCTGTGTTCACGGGACGTACCCTGTAGGTTTTGATTCCCTTGCCAGTGTCGAAAATTTGCGGCATAAACGGCTGTATCTTTTGATTGCGTTGGCTTAGAAGTTTGATTTTTCCTTTCGAGGTACGGAACCCTAAACACAACAATCAAAATAAGAAATAAAATAAATATACATTACCTAGTTCTAAAAGGTGGTACGTATAAACATGAAATCGTTATCTTCGCATCGCATCGCATCGCATCGCCCGCCCGCGCTATTACTTCGTTTTCACTTATCGTTGTTTTTCTTTTTCTTTTTGGTCGGCTCCTAAGGGTCGTAGCGTGATGTTAAATAGCCTTTAACCTTCCTCATTCTTGAGTTTTTTTGGGCAATTGAATGCAAAAACACACTCTTCAGCTTATTAGTATAGTATAGATCATTATGGTTTGTAAAGTTCGCTTTAATAGCTTGTACCTAAATGCGCGGGCCCACCGCGACGCACGGAGAGGCTACGCAGCTTCGCTCTGTAAGAAAATGTATGTGGTTGTGTCCACTGCAGCCCACGGAGAGGCTACGCATGAATTGTCGTCGTTGAAACATGCGTGGCTTGCTCGAATAGGCGGTTACATAGCTCAACGCTGTCGACGTGGGTCTACGTTTCCACTGGAGTACACGAATATGACCCACGACTATGTACAGCTCCCTTATCGCAGAGCAGTTTCCCCGCCCGTCCCACCTCCCGCAGTGAAGCCCGTGTCCGTGGATTGCAGTGGCACGTGCGTAGCATCTCCGTGTGCCGTGTGTCTCCGTGTGTCATGGGTCTTCGTGTGGAAACGTAGACCCACGTTGTCAAACAAATTAATACACACAGCTAAAATGCGCCGCGTGCCCGTGCACAGCATGCGCCGCTGTGGGGCCGCGCCTTAAGCTAAATGAACGTATCCTTTTAACTACAACGATGCGCAAGAGTCGGATTTAGGTTGAAATGTTCAGGGGTCTCAGTGATAATGTCAATTGCTTGTCATCATAATCTCAACCGAAATACAGCTTACTGCTGGCGAAAGCAGTGGTGGCCCAGTGGTATGTGGCCGCGACTTACGAGTTGTAAGGTCGTGAGTTTGAACCCAGGCAGGCACGTGTAGTTTATTTCATCACCACTGCTCTCAAAACGGTGAAGGAAAACATCGTGTGGAAACCGGTATGTCCTAGAACCAAAAATTCGACGACATGTAACATCCACCAACCCGCTCTGGGCCCGCGTGGATGGATTACGGCCCACTCCACCTCATGAGAGGCACTCTGTGTCCCAGCACTGGGAGACAACATAATGGACTGATTATGCTGCTGCTATACTCTACCTACTTACACTGCCTACTCTCTCGGGGTATAAAAGCGTAATGTTATACTAAATTCACTGAACGCGCAAACGCAGGAAGTGCGTTAGACGTTACGCTTTTCAATTTCAGAATGCAGTTCTTTTGCAAAGTAACTGGCGTGCGTATAAAACTGTTTCGCCCTAGATCTATATATCTAAACTAAGAACTAGCTTCTACCCGCGACTTCGTCTGCGTTTCCTGTACCCCGACACACCCCGTCGCATTGCATCGCATGCCCGCGTTGTTACTTCGTTACGTTTTATTTTTGCTCGGCAGCTAAGGTCAACGTGCAATGGAGCGCAGTATTCTAGGCGTCAGATTGACAGACTGCGCTTCAAAACACAGATTACTCATGTTGCTCAAAAAGCCGCTAAGCTGAAGTGCGATGGGCTGGCCACGTCTGCCGTATGCCCAATGAGCTGTGGGCCAAAATAACAACCATGTGGAGCCCTGACACAGCTAGAAGGCGTCGCGTCAGACCCCGTAGAGGATGGCGGGACGAGCTGGACAAAACAAACGACCAGTGGCCCACTTTAGCCCTGGATCGAAAGAGCTGGAAGTCATGGGGAGAGGCCTTTGCCCAGCAGTGGGATGATGCAGGCTAACAGTAACCTAAGAGTGCTAGCGAACCTGAAGCCCGTAACTTTGGCCGTAACTACGGGCTTCGTGCTTAGGGTGAAGATCCACTGCGCTTCTCATATTCAGCGGATTCCCATGTCCTTCACTAGAGGGGCAATTCCCGTATCGTAAAACGCTTAGTTTTTTTGTCGCACAGTAACGCGTATTGGTATAAAAAAAAAATGTTCAAAGAAAAGACTCATTCAAAAATATTTCATAATAAAATCGTAAGTCAGAGTTCAAAAATTTGTTTCTTCACATAATTCTCAAAATGTTGAGCGTAAACGCTAATTTATGTAATAAAAATAAAGGGAATTCAATCGACTAAAGAAATACCTAAAAATAATTATCCCACAGAGGATAAGCGCGCACTACGAATGTTAATCGTAGCGGATAATAATCGCCAATCTGTGAACAATACCAATATTTAATAGACCGCGCACTGCGGTAAAAAAATCGCTTCAGAATTCGTTTGAAAATTTATTTGTGTTTGCGATTTTATTGCGCATGAACAGAAATCGCATCGCAGTGCGTGCTTTTATTGTATAATTGAGAGAATTTACAGGATCTACTCGAAAATTCCTGAAAAGGAGTGAATCAAAGATCGAAATCATACAAATCTGCCACGAAATCAATGCCACGTTATATCGCACGAAAAAAATTAATAAATAATACAATTTAATAGACCGTACACTTTCTATATTTAGCAATAATATACAATTTACTGAGCGTATGACGTAAGCTGCGCGTACGCCGCTGCACCAAAGTTGTGTAACAACTGTATAGAAATAGTTCAATAAACTCTACACAACACGAGGCGTCGATTGTAACGCTGATTCGCTGTCAGTGATGCTCGAATTTCGAATTTTCGAACGACGATTACCGATTTCTCAGAAAGCACGTTTATGCCGTTGGTCCCGGCTGCCTTTCGTGGATCTTTGGCAGTCGTTACGGGTCGTCAGAAGCCCGAAAGTCTGACATCCAGTCTTACCAAAGGCTTTCTTATTACCCAGTAACTGGGTTGTGAACGTCAGATAGGCAATCGCTCCATGTGAAATACTGGTATTCAGCTGCATACGGTTAGACTGGAAGCCGACCCCAACGTAGTTGGGAAAAGACTCGGCAGATGAAGATGATTACTGATTTGAAAAAAGGGATTCTTTTGTTTAACGTTCCTTCGTATTGTATTCAACATTCTTATTTGGAGAATCCCGACCGTAAATATGGCAGGCACATCATAAAAACAGTTCGGCTTTGTATGTAGAACGTTGTCATTTTCAATCACTCTGCCCAGCCTTTTCCCAACTATGATGGGGTCGGCTTCCAGTCTAACCGAATGAAAGATAACGACAGTCAAAGATCCACGAATGACAGCCGGGACCAACGGCTTAACGTGCTTTCCGAGGCACGGAGGGGTCTCGGTATGTAAAGATGGTCACCCATCCACAGAGCAACCGCGGCAGGCGTAGCTTAACTTGACCAATCGACCTGTGCGGCTGTTATTATTTAGCCACGGGCCCCTCTAGAATTACAATCTATACAATTCTCTAATTTTGTGGGGTACCCTGGCGCTTTCGCCTTTAGAGTTTTTTAAGGAGGAATTCGTTCATAGAGTTACAACCGTCATCTATCCTGCCGCGCCGGTGAACTTAAGATTTCCTATAACCTGTTATGAATTGTCATTGTCATACGCATAAGACTTGGCAGCTAGATTGAAGATTGCAAGAGACCACGTCTGCCTATTCGCAATTGCTTTAATTTTGACGATACAACGAAGACTATTGCTTTATTTGTTTATAAAATTCGTCTAATTGACAGCTAGATCAACGCAATTTACATTGTTGGTTTGTCAAAACGAAAGCGAGTGTGTTAGCCCACGTTCGCGCTGGGTAAAAATATAGCGGAGGGATTTTATCGCGCACTGGATTTTTAACTTTCAGTGTTGAGTCGAGCGTTGAGAATCCAACACACAGTTCGTTGAAAATACAGTGCGCGAAAAAAGTTCGACGCGGGATAACGCGCCCGTGCGTACCTGGGTCAAGAAGGCCCAATTTCCACTACATGGAGAAGATACTAAGATGTCTGTTAGAAAGCTACTAGGATACCAGTAAGTGAATAGATATTCGAATGTCGAGACATCTCCTCTCTGCCTTGGTGGAAATCGGTGCAGGAACTTCCTCTAGTTATAGAATAGGTGTTGTATGAAACTCTTAGGTAACCATGTCGTCCTGGTACCCAGATGTCGGTGGGGCTGCAGAGGCGCGTGCCGGCGCTGGACGAGACCGGCGGCGGCGTGCCGGCGGCGTGGAAGAGCGGCAATGCCGAGCCGCCGTTCGCGTCGTTCGCGCCGCCCGCCGGATCCCCGGCCGGGCCGGCGTTCGCCGCGTCCCCAGCCCCGTCGACCCCCGGCCCTGGCTTCGCGGGCCCGCCGTATGCGGCGCCGGGCCCGTTCGGCTCGCCGTCGGCGCGACCGGGCTCCGGCGGCGGGTTTCCACCGGGCCCGCCGCAGCAGCCACACTTCCCTGGGCCGGGCTTCGCGCCGCCGGGCTCCCCCTTCCACCCGCACCCTCCACATCCGCCTATGCCGCCTCACCCGCATATGATGGCGCCCTTGCCGCCGCCTGTTGACAGGTCAGTTTCTGTTTTTTCTTAGACCTAAGATTCGGAGACACAGAACACAGAATTGCCGCGTCTAGAAACGGCAGTACTAATAAATTCGTGGCTAAATTCAGTCACGGACCGCCATCAAAGTCATCAGTTTGTATACGCCATTAGTATTGTAGTACGAGTAGACCATGACACGCTTGGTTTGTATGGACAGTGTTGACGACGATGCCGTCTCTAGACGATGCCGGTGCGTCATCTCGTAGACCTAGGCGGTTCTCACACGGTGACGCAAGTCATACGCGTCAGAAATGCACTTGATTGTACGGAGTCTTATGGCAACGCCCACAGTCGTCATATAGACGCACGCATGCCTCTGCAGCATTTACGTAGCCACGAGTTGCGTCACCGGGAGTGAACCGCTTTAAGGCTGTCGCAGACAGGCGCGTCTCGATGGAGCGACGCGATTCTGGTAGAAGAATTTCCATGAAGTTTTCATAGAAATTGTTTTACTATTGTCGCGCTGTCGCGTCGCGTCTTTCTGCGGAAGGCTTTATACCACATAGTCAACGAAACCGCTGATTGTAACGGGATTCTTTTCCCAAAAAGATGAACCACTTAAAGTCTATCCAAGTCAAGTCTAGTTGAACCTTTAAGGGCAGATTTTGTCAATCGACAGATAATTTTTATTCCTGGAATGAAATTGACGTTTGACAGATTTTGTATGGAAGAACTGTCAATACTTAATTCAAAATTATTCCTCGGATAAAATTATCTGGTGTTGAAAAAAATCAGCCCTTAAAGGAATATCAACTTTATTTTTTAAGTGTAAATTAAGTTTATTTTTTAAATGACTAATACTGTACGTCAAGGCATTAAACATTTCGAAGTACATCTTCAAAATTTTCAAGTTCAGTTTGCGGTAGCGCAAAATGAACTTTATGTGTGGATTTTAAAGTTGTTTTTACAAAAACATAATAATTATATTTATTTAGGTACATGTTTGAAATCTAAATCGTGAACCCAGGATAAATAACCACGCCCTACCTCAGTTGATGGTAGAATTGGCTACTTTTGATTCTATATGTAAGCACTTGATGTTGCCCAAAGGGCCTATACTACCTCAAATTGCTTAGCATGATCCTCCGTTATGTCGAAAATACTGCAGCATTAATTTTGAAATAAATATATGGTAAAGTTGAGGATTAATGTAAGGTACTATGTTTGACGAAAACACGATTCCATAAAATTTTCTTGATAGAAAAAAAAACCAAAGTTACCTCGAAACTGAACAATAAACCGCTGGTATTAAAAAAATACTTCAAATTTGATCAGGAAACTTTGTATAATAACTAAACTAACTATAAAGCAGCGACTATGTGTTTTATTTTTTTTTTAATTACAATTATTTTCGCCGTACAAAGCAAAAACCTAAACTATTGGCGCTGCCTGCCGCCCAGCACCGCACTCTGTCTCGCTCACACTTAGTCCGCGAGCAGTATCGTGCGACCGAGACAAAGAGTGAATTTTAGCTGAGGTAGTATGGGCTCTAATTTTCTTTATCGCACGGCCTCTACGATTTGACAAAACATCGAGAGTTCTGTAATAGATGTAAGTCTAAATATTACTAGTACTAGCTGCGCCCCGCGGTTTCACCCGCATAAGTGTTGATCCCGTTGGAATATCGGGATAAAAAGTAAATGTTAATACAGGGTGTCGGCTACCTCCATACAAAATTTTATCAAAATCGGTCCAGCTGTTTGAGCGTGAAGAAGTAACAAACATATAACACTCACAAACTTCAGCCTTAATAATATTACTGTGATTATGCACTTACACCTTTCGGAATAAAATCTCAAAATTTTTCTTTTGATGCGTCATGTTTGCCGCAAATAAACGTATTTTCTTTCTTTCTTTCTTTATGTCGAAAGCCGCATCAAAATCCGTTGTGTAGTTTAGAAGAACAACGCGATCACACAAAAACACGAAAAGCGACTTCAATTTATAAAATACTATTTTCCGCCCGCGGCTTCTCAAATCGTATCGTATGTCGATCAAAACTAGCGTAAGCCCTTCCCCAGGGTTCCAAGCATCCCCATACCAAATTTCATCAAAATCGGTCCAGCCGTTTCGGAGATTAGCCGGAACAAACAGACGACAGACAAATATTTTAAAATTAGTTTTTTTTTTGTATTAGTACCGTATACTTTTATTTACACTTGTTTGTATACAGGGTATAAAAATACCCATCACATACTCAACTACGCATTCTGTAAAGTACATCAAACTTAAGTAACTGCACAAAAATAATTTCTGGGAAAGGATTTTTTTTTTTACTAGCTTCCGCCCGCGGCTTCGCCCGCGAGGTATGTCGATAAAAACTATCCTATGTCCTTCCCCGTAATGCAATTTATCTCTCTTCCAAATTTGGTCGAAATCCGTTCAGTGGTTTAGGCGTGAAAAGGTAACATACAGACAGACAGACAGATTTACTTTCGGATTTATAATATTAGTAAAGGATGTGAAAATTTGCTGTTTGCTGTAGTGCGCAATGTTACGCACGCAAAACATTGTGCTTATGGGTGCATGCTACAATACAAGGAGGTGTGTCGTGGGAGTATTTAAAGTTATATATTTAAGTGCCCTGTTATAAGTGTTATAATAACATCAAAAACTTGGGATTTTGACCTTCAATATCTCCGTAACCAGAAGGTTTGGTCCAGTACAAAAAAAATATTACAATGACGGGGACTACAAATGGCTCTCGGCTTCGTTAAGTATCTTTTTACACCTGTTATGTATTGTATGTATATTTATAGATAAAGAAAGAAAAATGCGTTTATTGACCCTAAAAACAGAATTCAAATATTATAATGCCAAAAGGGCCTCGGCTCAGCATAATGTCAGATGACAACACAAGGTGTACCACCGGACGCTGACTTTCAGCTGCAAGTTGCAAATTACTGCTGATAGATGAAACTATGACATAAATAGCCTGTCCATAAACACTAACAAAAAAAAAAAAAAATATTAACTTAAATTAAATTATTTCTTTATTAATGGCAACTAGGCCCAATTGTTACTAACATTGTTCTTAAAACTATTGATAGTAAACAAACGGCCACAAAAACAAAAGAAAATAAAATCGTGAGGCCAGCTGGGGTCACGGAGTAAATACAATGTATTCTGTCTGACCAGCACCTGCACAGCATGCGACAACCAGGGTGCGTTCTGTATCAACATAATAGAAAAGACGAGCATAATTTAATAATTGAAGAACATATACTATATTGTGAAAATAACGTTTAAAGACTAAAGTTCCGTGTTGCACAGTTGGACTGGCGTTTTGTCGAAAGAGGTGTGTTCTAACATGATCAGCCTCAGCCTATAATGTTCCCACTGCTGGGACACAGGCTTCCTCTCTTCGAGAGAAAGTGGGCTGTAATCTACCACGCGAGCCCAGTGCGGGTTGGTAGATGTCAAATGTCTTCGAGTTTTTGGTTCTAGGACATGCCGGTTTCCTCACGATCTTTTCCTTTGAGAGCAGTGGTGATGAAATAATTTACACAAAGTACAAAGCGCTTGTGTTAAGCGTACAGATCGAGTTAGAAACACCACGCTGCGCTCCATAACTCAAGTAGCGGATGTTGGAGAAAAAACAGCCAGGCTGAAGTGGGAGTGGGCCGGACACGTCTCACGAATGCACCCGGAGAGATGGCCAAAGATCGCACACAACAGGGAGGTTTGAAAGAAAAAAGGGCAATGTAATGTATAAATGTATGTAAAGATGGTCACCCATCCACAGACCAACATCGGCAAGCGTAGCTTAACCTGATCGATCGACCTGTGCGGCTGTTATTATTTAGCCACGGGTCCCTCAGCAGTGGGATTCAAAATAGGCTAAAAAAAAAAGAAAAAAGCGCTGTTTATGGTTCGTACCTATGTCCTACTGTCCTACAACTCTTTAGTCGCAGGCTGGGGCAGCACTGCTATATAACAGTCAGGCTCGCGATTACATCAACACGTTCAGTGGTGGTTGTGTTCGGCCAACCCCCTCTTAAAGGCCCTCGCCCACGGCGACTCTGTAGCGATGCTGTCGCGCGTTCGCATCGATACAGTCGCGATGCGGTCGCTAGCTGTTTGCCCTCGCCCACACCACGATTCTCAGTCGCGATGCAAACGCGATATTGTCGCGCTTCTATCGCGATGCAAACGCGATTCAGTAACGGCACAAAAATGCCACAGTTGCAAGATGGGACTCCGTTGAGGCAACATCAGTCAAGCGCTCGCGCGTTTGCATCGATACAGTCGCGATCCTGCAGCGCGTTGGCATCGCTTCTGTAGCGCGTTTCAAAGGCGACTAACGCGCGTTAGTCGCGATGTCGCTACAAAAAGTCGCCGTGGGCGAGGGGCCAAAGAGAGGAGGCCTCTTTCCCAGAAGTGGGAAGATTATTGGCTGATTATACTTATTCCCACTATAAAGTTAATGCCTACTATTACCTAAAGTTAAACGCAGATTTTTCTCAAACAATAGGCTACGGTCCATAAAGTCTGGTGGTCGTCTGTACTCGTTATCAATCTCTTATCAGTAGCTCAAAGTTCATTATGTTTTCTTTAGGGCGCGTCTTGAGTGATAAGCTTTCGCGGACGCTGAGGCGAGCGCGTCTGTAACTTAGAATTTATGTAACTTTAATTTATATATTTTGTTTTCCCCTTCACTCTGTCTACATCTATTTTTATGAACTCTCCTATCGCAGGGATGATAGAAGAGATTTCTTTAAAAATGATCATCAACTTTGTACGTATTTTTCTGTTCCTTTCATCTTGTCTTATATTATCTGTACATAAATGTTTAAAATGGCAATGGAGAGGGCTATGCTTGAGTTTCCCTGCGTGATCGAATCAGAAATGAGGAGATTCGCAGGAGAACCAAGGTAACTGACACAGCCCGAAGAATTGCCAAACTTAAGTGGCAGTGGGTAGGGCACATTCCTCGCAGAACACATGGCCGGTAGGGCCGAAAGGTTCTGGAGTGGCGACCGCGTACCGGAAGACGTGGCGTTGGAAGGCTTCCCACAAGGTGGACGTGGTGAAGGCCGCAGGAACCCGTTGGATGCGAGAAGCACAGAACCGGTCGAAGTGGAAGTGCTTAGGGAGGCCTATGTCCAGCAGTGGACGTCTTTCTTCTGAAATGATGATGATGATGACTACACTGGTAAAAAGTTACCAGATCTAATCTAGCCTCCCCTAACTCCACAAGGACTAACTCAAAAAACCTTACATCTCTACGAAAATGTATGGTTAACTAACGATCTGTAGTGCTATTCTGTGAAAATCTCACCGTGATAACTCAGGTGAAGTGAGCTGTCATTAGTATCAATCCCTACAGAATCAGATGGAATGACAGCTCACCTCACCTAACTTCTCACGGTGAGATTCTAACAGAATCGACCGGCTGATCAATGTACCAAAATCGCGCCGCCACCGCCCAAGTCACCGCATGTTCACCCTGACCGAGGTCTTAGTTCTGATCATTGGTGGGAGATAATATTTCTGCGTACACCTTTGCCTAAATGAAAGTAGCAAAAAAAAAACAATGATGGCGATTTACCAAAACAATTGAAAATAGTAAACCAGCAGACGTGTAATTGCGTAACACACATAAACAAATGCGTATGGAGAGGTCCTCTCAATCTGTGTGGTTCTTTCCTCAAAAGACCATCTCAGACATCGATCTACATGGTCTTCATATAACCTGACCAAGATTATGTCTGGACTTTAAAAGAGACTGTGACCTCTGAGTTTGTTTCGGCCTTACTTCTCAGAGTAGTCAGATAGGAAACGCCGACCTCATCTAGTTTAAAAAAAATATGATTGACGTGTAAAAGTGTTTGTGCAAAACTACTTACAGCAATAAAATTATTTATTATTTACACTCTAGCAGTAGCAATGACTTTTTAGTTTGGACAGTTCAACAACTTAGCTGTGATAGTTTTCCTTTTAATTTCGTTATTATTACGATACTACTGCAGTGATTTTTTTACATATCCGGAAGCAACCATTTAGCTGGCAGAGAGGGGGGACACTTACATAATCAGCCTTTAATGTTCCCACTGCTGGGACACAGGCGTCCTCTCTGCGAGAGGGAGTCGGTCGTAATCCACCAGTGCTGGTTGGTAGATGTCACATGTCTTCGAATTTTTGGTTCTAGGACATGCCGGTTTCCTCACGATGTTTTCCTTCACCGTTTGGAGAGCAATGGTGATGAAATAATTTACACAAAGTAAAGCGCCTGTCTGGGTTCGAACCTACGACTTACAACTCGTAAGTCGCGGCCGTTACCACTGGGCCACCACTGCTCTCATGGGCACACTTAACTCTAACAAAAATGAGCACTTTAAAGCTTAATATTTCACAAATGGATCCTTAAAGCGATTTATATTTTCACAAACCCGCAACAATTTTTAAAGACCTATCCAACGATAAACCACACCATGAGGTAGACGAGAGAAAAAAAATATCCCCACTATGTGTAGGTATCGTAATAATTTTTTTTTTTTTTTTTTATTTGACCACTTTGTCGGCGTTATGTATTAATAATAATTATGTATATCCATGATAAATTGTAGATTTCTAGTACCAACAGTCTGAGCTAAGCTGCGGACTGACAGACGGGCATGACGAAACTACAAGGGTTCCTTGTTGACTACGGAACCCAAACAACCAAAGAAAAATTGTATGAGTGGTTGCGCACTAGATCCGAACTCTATCCGTCGGAATTTAGACTGCACTTTACAGCCTACCCATTCAGAGAAAGGCGCAACATTATTTTATATTATTTCAAATAATACTTTTTTCTACCTTGTGGCTAAGTAATGACAGCCGCGCAGGTTTATCGACCAGATTAAGCTACGCTTGCCGCTGTTGGTCCGTGGATGGGTAAGCATATTTACAAATCAAGACCCTCCGTGCCTCGGAGTTGCTCCCGGCTGTCTCGTGGCAGTCGTTACGGGTCGTCAGTAGCCCGAAAGTCTGACAACCAGTCTTACCAAGGGGTATCGTATTACCTAGAAACTGGGTTGTGAAGGTCAGATAGGCAGTCGCTCCATGTAAAATACTGGTATTCAGCTGCATCCGATTAGACTGGAAGCCGACCCCAACGTTGTTGGGAAGACGCTAGGCAGAATATGACGATGATGACTATTTTTCTACCAATGCGTACAAAATAGGTTATACTATGACAAAAAAAATCTCAAAAATTCACCGTCTTCGTAAGAATAAAATATATGCCTTCCTATGTGTGGGTATCTCGCTCGAGTCGTGTCGGTGTGAGCTGGTGTGTGTGCGCGACTCGAGTCTCGGAGTCATAAAATTGTCTCTGTGTGTGTGCACGAATAAATGTAGGTGAATGTAGTATGTACTTATAGCTGGTACCGATAGAAAATTAGGTTAAATTAAATAATAATATTTTTTATTGTTTTTTTTTTGTGATTTGTTTTTTAAAGAAAGTTGTAAGTATACAATTTAGTCTATGTCCAATTTAGTATGTAATTTTTTTTTTTCATCGATATTGTCATGTTTTTAATATATCTGTTAACACGGTTAATTACTTACTATTGTATAAAATCAAGTTCTTCATACTGTTCAGACAACAGTAGGCCTACCATGATCTATTTAAAAACGATTCAAAAGCAAGACATTTCAGTTTAGGTTCTTAAACTGCATCGCTCACAGTCGTACTATGACGTCCAATACGCTCAGCGGCATTTAGATCGTTGAAAATGAATGAGGGTTAAGAGCTCGTGGTAGGAATCCAGATGGCACGGCTTAAATTGAATCGTTAAACTGACGTCATGGTACGAATTAGAAAAACAGTTCAGTTTAGGTCCTAAAGTGGATTGCGTTAAGAGCGTTTACGCCGTACGGCTTTTCATACAAACTTTCAAGCCGTTGTTTTTCGAAATGAATGAACCGATTTTAATGAAACTTCATACGCATAAGCAGGATACAAAGGTCTAAAAAGTTAGCAGAGAACATTTTCGAAATGTCTTATTTAAAAAAGATAACTGGAAATCTCTGTTTCTATGAAAACTTTAAAATCGGTATAATTTGGCTGTAACACAATTTTTCGATGTTGAATGTTTCCTGCTAACTTTTTAGACCTTTGTATCCTGCTTATGCGTATAAAGTTTCATTAAAATCCGTTCATTCATTTCGAAAAACAAGGGCTTGAAAGTTTGTATGAAATGCCGTACGACGTAAACGCTCTTAAGAGCTCGCGGTAGGTATCCTGTGCTGTTGTCGAGTTTGTGCGTCACTTCTTCCCAGCAACTAGCACTAGGAATTGCTGAAGGGCGGAAGTTTTGGGGGACTGTCTTATGTAATTTAGAAGATCATAAAGTGCTTTTTCACAGCCTAGTTTGTATAAATGACTTTTTATTTGGATTAATAAATTGTTGGACATTACGACTTTAATTTACGTTAACGACAACGTCGAATCTTGGGCAGAATGTATTAAACCATACATTCTGCCCAAGATTCGACGTTGTCGTTACTTTAATTACGTTACTTTAATTATTCACGACCTTATTTGCAAAACTGCATTCTACAAAAAAAAAAAAAATGGATTGATTTGACATCCATAGGTATTTTTTAAATAAATCTTATAACAATTTACACTTTTTAGGGTTCCGTACACAAAGGGTAAAAACGGGACCCTATTACTAAGACTCCACTGTCCGTCTGACTGTCACCAGGCTACAATCTCATGAACCGTGATAGCTAGGCAGTTGAAATTTCTACAGAATGTGTATTCTGTTGCCGCTATAACAACAAATACTAAAAACAATAAAATAAATATTGAAGGGGGGCTCCCATACAACAAAAAACATGATATTTTCCTTTATTTTATATGTAGTGTTAAAATATTGTATTGTGGTACGGGAACAATTCGTGTCACTTGGTCGGTTTTTTTATTGTTTTTATTTCTTATGCAGTAATGTGTCTTGAAGTTTATTTGCTTCGCTTTTGCTCTCTGGTAATAATCTTTCTCCTATCCTTAATCCCAATTTATTGTGGGTCGGCGCAACATGTCTTTTTCTTCCATACTTCTCTATTAGTCGTCATCTCGGTAGTCACCCCCTCTCTAACCATATCATCATTCACACAGTCCATCCATCGTTTCTTTGGTCTTCCCCTACTCTTATAGCCATCTGTTGCTCTTTGATAATGTATTTTTTTTAAATAATTATTCGGCCCCAACAAATAGACATTATTAATATTATTATATTTCTCACATAAAAATAATTCACTAGCTAAGCTAACATCACAAAAACATTAATTTATTTAATTCAGAAAACCACTAATATAATTGAACTAACACAAATGAACCACATTTTCTGTCGGTACCAGCCCACCCCGTACCTACATACCTAAGTATAACATCGGTACCGCTTCGTCCAACCCATCTTGATCCTCGCTGTTACCACAACCGTTACCTCCGAGGGGTCACGCTAAACTGGTTGACGATACATAGCTAGATTGAAACTCCACTTCGCTGGAGTGTCGTCTGCCGCACGCTCCACGATCAAAACGATTCGAAATTCGAATGAATATATTTTTTTTGTTATATTTTTTTTATAAGAAAATATGAAGTTTGAATTTGATAATTAATATTTTTTAAGGTTTTTTTTTGTGAAATGAAATAGTAACTGGCTTTGAAAAATGTTTAGATATATATATTTTTTTTTTTTTTCAATTCAAAACGTTCTTTGTTTATCGTTTCTCTATCAACACCATTTTGTAAAGATCACCTGTGGTTTAAAACAATACCCTACTCATTGTTTATAAAAGATATAAATACAATACCAACTCGAAGGCACCTTCATGTAAAGGAAGATTCGTTTATAAATTACTACAGAAACGTACGTTACTCAGCTTGATAACTCCAAATGGTTGAACAGACCGATGAAATTACGGGAACGTGACTCATTTTAAGTTTGTCTTTAGACTCTGCAACGCATCGGCAAATCCCTTGGCGTTGCAGGTGTCTGTAGGCGGTAACCACGGTCAGGTGGGGGCCGTCACTGTTGAACAACATATAAAATTAAAAAACTAAGATGTAACACACTAACTGTAGGAATGGCTTTCATTTTGACAGTTTAACAACATTCATTGCTTTATTAACGTTGCTGAACAGACACTTTTTTGAACATTATGAAGCAATGGATTAGCAATATCCTTTAAAATTGTTCAGATTGTGATTTATAGTGTGTTACGCAATTATTAGGGTACAGTTGGCTGTTATTTATCCCGTGATGACTGATGTGATCCTATTGGAATGAAGTTCCTTACGCATTTATTACTCTGCACACTTGGTGAATGAGAGCAAGACAGAAAAAAGTGCATCATTTTGACCATCTCATTCACGAAACTTTTTTTTCTTAATTTAGTTTCTCTTAAACGTTGCTAATTTATTTTTTCGAACCTGTTATTTAATACATAAAATTCAACTAAAGGAACTTCTTTCGCTGACTTTATTGGAGGAACGCTGACTCCCAAGTCACACAAATAAACCTAATTTGGGAGCCAGGAGACCTATGTTTAAGATACTACATATGTTCTAAAAGTAACGTCGCGTCTGTGAAAATGTTGTCCCTTTTTTGAAAGTAAACAAATTTATTTAATGTTTTTAAGCCACATAGTACAAGGGCTCCCTGCGACCTTCAACATTGCGTTGTTTGACCATCAATCAAGACATGAACCGAATTATATTAAATCGTGATAACAGCTTAAAAAAGAGGCTGTAAATTAATCCTAGGGAGCAATACATTTTGCATTATGAAAAACTCTGCAGTACATTTTTTTAAATAAATTTAACAAGAACCGGAGAACATGAGTGTGGAATTGATATTTTCTGTATGGTAGGCTCTAGTGTTGACTTTTTTCATGCGCTGTATATCATATTCTGGTCCTTTACGTACATTCATACTGCCTAGCCTTTTCCCAACTGTGTATTTTGGGGTCTGCTTCCAGTCTAACTCGATTCAGCTTAATACTAGTATTTTACATGGAGCGACTGCTTATCTAACCGCCGCAACCCAGTTACTGGGCAACACGACACCCCTTGGTAAAACTTTTTGTCTGACTTTCGGGCTTCTGACGACCCGTAACGATTGCAAACTACAAATAAACAACAATACATGTATACAAAGCTAAAGGAGTTGTAACTATCGTAGGAAGAAGCGTTCCATAGTGTCTGCTTAACCCCATGGGAAAAATACGTGAGTATACATACATACGTACTTAACCAAGAGTTTTACCGACCCCGAAGTAGAACAAGCGGCTATAGCCATAGTAAGTTCAAAAACGTGGTTAGCAACTCCACACAGTGACAGACAAGCTAACCTATATTTAAGTATATAATAGTACATAGCTGTAGGTATGTACGCGAGGGTGGCGAGCACGTGGCGAACGAGGGGTGGTTGCAACCCCCTCGGCTCGCTGCGGTCTTGGTACTTTGATGGAGCGAAAAAGATATGTTTTTTTTTTTTATGGCGACTTAATTTTGTACAAGATATTATGTACATGTGACATCTACCAACCCGCACTGGACCCGCGTAATGGATTACGGCCCACTCCCTCTCACAGAGAGGAGGCCTGTGTCCCAGCAGTGGGAACATTATAGGCTGATTATGTGTTTTAATATGTACAATTACATGCAGTGGTCCTAATTATATTCATAAGAAAGTTCTATATTCATTTATTTACTTATTGATAACATTTTAAAAACTTACTTCTTAGATCGACCTTTACAAATAGTAAAAATCTAACTCCATCATTCGATATTAGGAACTTGGCGATCTATTCTGTAAAATCTAACTGTGAAAACTTAGGTGAAATGTCATTCCACCTGTGGCTACATTCCGAATTATGTAATCGCTCACAGCACTCACATCAATAATTTGCGTTCCGATTTAGATATCACGAATATGATAGCTGATATCTGTCAACAATTCGGAACGCTCGTGAACGCGCTCACAGTGTTCGTTCAATTCAAATTCTTTATTTCAGACATGAGTCCATAGTGTTAGTATCAACAAAATAACTCAATAACTAGTGTTAGTAATAAGGAGATAATATGTATAAATATCAACTGGTATGGATTCTTACCCAGAGGCGCAGCAGAAGGGAGTCCCATCAATCTGAGAACACGCTCAGGAGACCGTTGGTGGTGGCGCGTAGCCGGCCGGCTAAAGAGGCGGTCCTTTTTCTTATTATGGCGTAAAAATCGTCTGTGCGCGAATCCGCAAAAATTTTGGACGCACTACGACGCCACGACTGCCCTAACAGTATCCTAAACGCGTTATCATACTGGACACACAGATCGCTGTATGTCCTCTGCGTGAAATGGGTCCAAAGAGTGCACGAGTAGAAAGACTGACAGAAAGATTTAAAAAGAGTGACTTTAACTTGATTTGTACAACGTGCAAATCTTCGAACCAGCAGGGATTGTCCGAAAGGGTTACCGCTGCCCCGGAACATAAAGGGCTAAGGAAGGAACACGGTTGGGTTTTAGTCAGTAAGAGTCTGACACTCCCTTCCGCTCCACCCAGAGCGGGAGGGGTCATTGGATGATTTCCCATCCTAAAAAAAAAAAAAAACATCTAACAGCCAGCGACCTGCGCTCCCTCTCTATATCCATATTGTCCTTAAGATCATCAGTGGCATAATGACCCAAGTACTTAAACTTGGTCACCCATGCTAAAGGAGTGCCACAGAGCGAGACACCGGGAATATCCGAATAGTTTACGGTACTCGCTTTGAACATAATAAGTTCGATCTTCATAACATTGTACTCGAGCCCATGGGGCACATAGCCACAACAAATAGCCACCAGTTTCCTCAAAGCACCGATCGATGGGCTTAGCAGCACCATGTCATCCGCATAACTAATATTATTCAAACAATGTCAAAACTATATTTTTTCAATACTCATGGTTGGATTACAGTATTTCTTTGTGTATACACTATACACCACAAATTTCTACTTTTTCTTCGCTTAGGTGGCGATTGCAGCCAAAAGCACAATTTCGAAAATGCCACGTTAGTTTAAAGATATGATGCGACACAAAAAAAAACAGCACCACTGTCATTTTTGACAGCGCTCACGGTGATATTGTTTTAGGACTTGGTCGGCATTAATTAATCTCGCGCTCACGTTAATTCGGAACGGGAATAAGCACGCTCAAATCGATTCTGAACGGACCTATTGATTGACACTATTGAAAGCTCACCTAAGTTTTCATGGTGCGATTTTTACAGAATAGTTTGGCTGGACTAGGGCTCTTGAAGAGGCCCCTTGACATTCTATTGATAGCGACTTTAAGGTAACCTCATTATTTTCAAATATTACTAATAAAATATCCACTATGTTGAATCTGCCTAGCCTTTCCCAACGTTGATAAAATGTGTAAAAAAAAAACAATCTAAACTACAAATGTATGCGAAACCCCCCACATCGTTATTACCTATTTGACAACTACTTAGCATAAACTGTCACCATTTACGTTTTAAAACGCATTAATAATAATTTCCTATTCCCTGTCAAATTTTATTTAATTTTCATTAATTTTTAACAGTTTTATTATGTTTTTGGCAGTTTTATTGGTCTTTTAAGTCGTTGCATAGATTATCATAATAATAGGAGCTACATTCTTTTACTCCAAACAAGCAATACAAGATTTCGACAACAAAATGATAACAGAAAAAAATTAATCGTGACTGCCGAAAGAAAAGCCCTTTTCGCGACTGATTTAATTACTCAAGGATCAAGATTACTTCATCGCAGTATACGAGATCCCCTCGATCGCGTGCCCCCTGCGAGTACGGTTTGCAAAAATGCTGAGCTACACAAAAAATATTATCATCATTGGCAGAGTCAGCATCACCTGGGTATTGCGGTGTGGCTATGCGCCTAGTACTTTGTGTCCGAATGAATGTTTTTTTTTTTTGCCCCCTGACAAATTGTAGGTATTGATTAAAGTTAATTAATTAATGGGATTGGTTCAGTCTTAAACATACATGATCCAGAATTGGAGACGAATCATTTTTGTGGGCAGCAACTAATTCTTTGGTAAATTGATTCGTTAGTTATCAAATCATTTGTCCAGTAAAAACTCGACCTTGTCGAAGGTTACACAGTATTGTAAGTAGAATTTTCTTACTCAATAACGTTGTACAATTAGCTAAATCTATTTTCATTATAGTGTAATCTATTAAGATAGAGAATACTGTGGGTGTATGCCATTGCTAAAACACCAATTTAATATCACTTAGCCATCTTTCTCCTCCGTTCTCACAATTTCTCCGTCCAACTCGGTTCAATGTTTTGACATTTGACGTATCTATGCTGCCCTAGTAGTTCACGGCCAACGTGACAGGTGGCGGCATGCAATGCCCACAGCCGCGCCGTTCGCTGCCTTCTGTAACTTATGAGTGCCTGGTACTTGCCGGGCGGTATCGATCGCTGTTACGGGGGTAAGCAGGCATTTAGGTTATTTTGTAACACGTAGTGAATAGACAGAAGTCGTTGTTTAAGATTTTTTTCATATTTTTTTAGCATTCGTTGCTCATTCGTAACCCGGTTTCGAATCCAGACAGGCGCTTTACTTTGTGTAAATCATTTCATCACCACTGCTCTCGAAACGGTGAAGGAAAACATCGTGAGGAAACCGGCATGTCTTAGAACCAAAAATTCGAAGACGTGTCATCTACCAACCCGCACTGGGCCCGCGTGGTGATTGCTAACTCCCTCTCACCGAGAGGAGGCCTAGTGTCCCAGCAGTGGGTACATTTTTTTTTAGTATCTCGTTGTCCCACTCCTGGGCAAAGGCTTCCGTCCATTCCTTCTATCTTCTCCTTTCTTTTTCGTGGGAAGGTACATTATAGGCTTTTTTTTTTTTCTAAATTTGTTATGACCTGCCGATTCTGTTAGAATCTCACCGTGAGAAGTTAGGTGAAGAGAGCTGTCATTCCATCTGATGTTATATTGATTTATACTAATGACAGCTCACTTTAAGCTCACTTCACCAGAGTTATCACTGTGAGATTTTTACAGAATAGCACTACTGCTGTGCTATTCTGTAAACATCTCACCGTGAAATCTTAGTTGAAGTCATCTTAACTGAGCTGTCATTCCACCTGAGGCCTTAGGGCGAGTTTGTTCGACTCACGTTCGATTGCGTGCGCATTAGAATTTTGTATCGGAAATTAGGTTTCTCCTAGTGACCATGAGGTCGCGCTATAACTTTTTCTCATATATAAAATTCTAACAAAACTCAGATTTGGTATTGGCACTAGTAACAGTAGGCCAATTCTCGTAATTTAAAACGTTCAAAATCTAGTCGCAGTCTCATCTCAGCGACATACAAATGTCAAAAACTTGTCAAAATTTGAGGGAAATTAGAGGTATTTTTGACAGTTTGAGATTGAGATCAGACTGTGAACGTTCTTAAAATTACGAGAATTGCCCCTCAGCTCACTTCACCCAAGTTATCACGGTGAGATTTTTACGGATTAGAGCGCTGAACATATAAATGATATTCGCGTAAAGGAACGCTGTTTAACGAACGAACGAACATGTCGAAACGTGTCGTCAAGAGCCATTTTGATAATTGATTTATTTCAGTATTTCCCGTTACCTACAAAATAAGTTACAGTAAATTATAATTTATTTTCCGCCTGCATACCTACCACGAGCTCTTAACGCGATCCACTTTAGGACCTAAACTGAACTGTTCTGCTAATTCGTACCATGACGTCAGTTTAACGATTCAATTTTGGTCGTGCCATCTGGATACCTACCACGAGCTCTTAACGCTCATTCACTTTCAACGATCCAAATGCCGCTGAGCGTATTGGACGTCATGGTACGACTGTGAACGATGCAGTTTAAGAACCTAAACTGAAATGTCTTGCTTTTGAATCGTTTTTAAATAGATCATGGTAGGCCTCCTGATCTGGGAGTGAAACCTAGCAGACGCGACTCGCTACCAACCATAGAGCTATGAGCTATATATATATTTTTCTAATAACTATTATGACTTGGCCAATTACCCGATCCCGGCTTGACGTCGACTTCTGGGACACCCTGTCTGTATACGGGTGTCCCAAAACATTGTGTCAAGCAAGCGGAAGTCCAGAGACAGAGCACCCCTTGGGGTACCCGAATCACCCCCATGTATGTTACGCGATTTTTCATAGTTTTCGTGTTGTGATTTTTTTTTCTGAATTTTTGAGAATTTTCGACCTAAAAAACTTATGTACCTATTTTTTTTAAAGTAGAAGACTTTTTTTTTCTCCAACTGAATCATCTTAAATTGTATTTTTATGCAAAAAAATCAGCTTCGTAACTTTGACCAAAATCATGAAAATGTTCGTGTAAAGCCAAAAATTTATGGTTGGTGAATAATGACTTAAATTTTCAACTTTAAATTAAAAAATCTAAACAGGAGACTTCATGGGGGCGATTCGGGTACCCCAAGGGGTGCTCTATCTCTGGACTATTTTTTTGACACCCTGTGTAAACAAAATATTGTAAAACATTTTAAAAGAGTAATGTTGAAGTTTCTTGTACATTTTTCACCATACGAACACTACCTTTTGGAAGGGGCGACTAGAATCAACTTTATTTTCTTGTAAATATTGAATTTAAAGTGTGTTTGAACGTCCAAATGAGCTTATTTGAAATAAATGATTTAAGTAATTGTATTTTTTTTTTGTTATATTATAGTGAATGTTTACTCGATATTTATAATTTACATGCTTATTAAAAAATCTTAAACACAATGTACATTATATACAATCTAACACTAAAATATGCAGGTTCAAATTAAATTAGCTAGCGAAACTTCGCAGGCATATCTCAACACGATAAAACAGATTTTATCAACTCATACTTGAAGTAAAATCATTACCAGCAGACCCTAAAATTTTTTTTATCGTTTTTACTTTTATGTTGTCGTGTTTAGATATCGATTCACATCACGTCTGTGGAGTTTCGTCAGCTAATTTAATTTGACCCTGTATATTATGTAGATAATTATAAAGGGAAAAAAAGTAAAGAACTCACTGAGCATCAAAAAATTCGTCCTCATCGCTGTCAGTGCCCAAGTGTTCAAAAGCACAAAATACAGAGTCTGGGCAGCGTTTCTACGTTGGATGGATATGCTGATTAAATTTGACTTACCACTGTCAAATTGGTATCACTGATGTGCCGTTGACAGCCATCAGCCGTCAGTCATCAGCTGCCAAGCCATTTCCCAACCATGTTGGGGTCGGCTTCCAGTCTAACTGAATGCAGCTGAATACCAGAATACCAGTATTTGACATGGAGCGACTGCCTATCTGACCTCCATAACCCAGTTACTGGCTAACACGATACGACTTGGTAAGACTGGTTGTCAGACTTTCGGGCTTCTGACGACTCGTAACGACTGTCAAAGATCCACGAATGACAGCCGGGACTGTGCTTTCCGAGGCACGGAGGGGTCTCGGTATGCAAAGACCCCATCACAGACCAACCGCGGCAAGCGGAGCTTCACCTGATCGATCGACCTGTGCGGCTGTTATTATTTAGCCACGAGAGCCCCTGAGCGGATGTGCCGTTGACTGTACTTAGAAAATGTAACCTATAGCAGTCTTCACAATCTCAGATAATTTACATTCCATCGCCACTTAATCAGTTATCTACTTTAGTGACATGTATTTTAAGTTGATTTTTGAGTGACCATTTGTAGCGAAAAGGTCTTTTGGTTGCAATGGAATTTGAACTTTGTTGTGTATGACATTCAATTTGTTGTTCCATAACTTGAAAATTATGTCAAATTCCTATTCTAAGTATACTGTAAAGTTATTCACCATTTATAATTTCACTCCTAAAAACTTTAAAACATTTAAATCAATAAGAGAAAAATATTGATTTCAAAAATCGACATCAAGTTTCGAGTGAAGGGTGCGGAAAGTCACCCCTATTAATATAATAAATACACTATCTTTCTCGCTCACGAAGCAGCGGTATATATCTGTCTCAATTGGCATGTAAATGAAAAATCGATGACTGCACCAAGTATGGGGATTACTTTTGAAAAGTTCTACTTATACTCAGAGCAGTGGAATCGGCCCCAACTTACGATTTGTAAGGTCGTGAGTTCGAACCCAGGCAAGCACTTCATCACCACTGCTCTCAAAACGGTGAAGGAAAACATCGTGAGGAAACCGGCATGTCTTAGAACCAAAAATGCGAAGACATGTGACATCTACCAACCCGCACTGGACCCGCGTGGTGCATTACGGCCCACTACCTCTCATAGAGAGGAGGCCTGTGTCCCAGCAGTGGGAAAATTATATAGGCTGATTAATTACGCAACTAATAGTCAAATAGTTTCTGCCCGCGACCACATTTCTTACGGGTGGTAGGGCTAACGTCCGCCTGGTTTGCGACCACCCTCCCACCGGCGTCAAGCAGCCTGCTGTATTTCGTCGATGCGTGGAAATTCCAGTGCTTTAGGCATCTTCTGGGTACGCTCGTTCCATCATAGCCCTCATCCATCGCTTTCCATCAGGCGTGATCGGGGTTAAGAGCTGGCCCATTCAGCAAAAAAAAAATAACAGCTGCGTCCGCGTTTTTTTTTTTTGCATGGCTTCGCCTGCCATACCTACGTTTCGGCTCAGCATTCTTTCTGACTTTTTCTTTTTATGTTGGGTCAGCTTCCAGTCTAACCGGATGCAGCTGAATGCCATTATTTTACATGGAGCGACTGCCTATCTGACCTCCACAACCCAGTTGCTAGGTAACGTTAACGTTTTAAAGAGATTTTTTCAACTTTGTACTAATGAAGGTTCGTAGTTTGGGCACTAAGTCAAGGGCTGCCCCGTTGGTCTTGTGGTTGCAAGCGCGACTGCTGAGCAGGACCTGGGTTCCATTCCCAGGTCGGACAAAGTGTTATTGGGTTTTCCGTAGTAACAGCCCGGAGTTTGGAAGTTGGCGGTTTAATACCCCCTTGCCTCGGATAGCACGTGTTCTTAAATTTTAAGACCTTTTTATCCTGCTTATGGCGTACGATCGGTTCATTCATTTCGAAAAATAAGGGCTTGAAAGTTTGTATGAAAGTCGTATAGTAACATTTTCAAAAACAAATGTTACACTAGCAAGAAAATATACTTAAACACATCCATACTAATACTAGCTGCGCCCCGCGGTTTCACCCGCGTAAGTTTCGATTCCAAAAAAAAATCTGTAGAGGGCCACCCTTATCACTTAGGGGTATGAAAAATAGATAGTAGCCGATTCTCAGACCTACTGAATATGCATAAAAAATTTCATAAAAATCGGTCAAGCCGTTTCGGAGGAGTATGGTAACTAACATGTGACACGAGAATTTTATATATTAGAAGATTATAAATTCGAAAGTAACTCTGTATGTGTTACTTTTTCACGCCTAAACCACTGAACGGATTTCGATAAAATTTGGCAGAGAGATAGATTGCATCCCGGGGAAGGACATAGGATAGTTTTTATCGACATACCTCGCGGGCGGAAGCTAGTTTTCCTATAATATGACTGCCCCGTTGGAGTAGTGGTTTCAAGCGCGACTGCCGAGATTGATGTCCTGGGTTGGATCTTAGGAAAAGTGATATTGTGGTTTTTATTTACAAATTCTCAGTAGCAGTTGTGGCCCAGTGGCAACGGTCCCGAGTTACAAGTGGTACGTCGTAAGTTCGAACCCAGATTGGCGCTTTAGTTTGTGTATTTAATTTCATCACCATCATCATCTGCCTAGCCTTTTCCCAACTATGTTGGGGTCGGCTTCCAGTCTAACCGGATGCAGCTGAATACCAGTATTTTACACGGAGCGACTGCCTATCTGACCTCCACAACCCAGTTACTGGGTAATACGATACCCCTTGGTAAGACTGGTTGTCAGACTTTCGGGCTTTTGACTACCCGTAAAGACTTTCAAAGATCCACGAGTGACAGCGAATTTAATTTCATCACCACTGCTCTCAAAACAGTGAAGGAAAACATCGTGAGGAAACCAACATTTCGAAGACATATCGCTCATTTGGAGAAACATCGACGGAACTGGTACATTGTTTTTTTTTTTACGTCTAGCATCCATAGACGTAATTTATACGCGTTCTAAGTGCTTTTGCATATTTAACTCATTTTTGGGAAATTAATACATTTACGTCGATGTTTCTCCAAATGAGCGATGTGACATCTACCAAACCGCGTGGTGGATTACGGCTCACTCCCTCTCACCGAGAGGAGGCCTGTGTCCCAGCAGTGGGAACGTTATTGGCTGGTTTTACAATAGCAGCTTGGAGTCAGGTTTCCAGCCTTTTGAAGAAGATTTAAACATCACACTATCCATAAATTCGAAAGTAACTCTGTCTGTCTGTATGAATGTTACCTTTTCACGCCTAAACCACTGAACGGATTTCGATAAAATTTGGCAGAGAGATAGATTGCATCCCGGAGAAGGACATAGGAAGTTTTCCTTGTCACGATGTTTTCCTTCGTCGTTTTGAGAGCAGTGGTGATGAAATAATTTACACAAAGTAAAGCGCCTGTCTGGGTTTGAACCTATGACTTACAACTCGTAAGTCGTGGCCATTTTTGAGCAGTCAAACCAAATATAAATAAACAATTTGTTATCTATATGGTAACAATTGTTTTTTTTTTTTGAAGTGAGATCTTTATGCGCGTTGGGCATTTTTTGAGATGGGAGAAAACAATTGAACTCGCGCTACTGTTACCGTAAGCGACACCGCTTCGAATGTGTCCGGCTGCCCTCGGGATGTTCTCGGTTTTAATGTATATCCGATATGAAAATAAGTGATCGCAAAGTATTCTGTTAGTGTTTTGTTTTCACTTCTGTCGGCACTCCCAGAGTGCCACTGTTTTTTTAAACCTGTTGTTAACTGTAATATACACCTCTGCCCGCCTCTTAGGGCCATACAGGCGTAATGTTTTATATTATCCCGTAGTATTATTTTGCCCAAAAACTTTACCCCATTACTATTAAAATAATCCCGCCTGCAAGTATCATAACTGTGCGGTCGCGGTATACATCTAGACATCGCACTCACACATACGTATTTTATTGTCTTCACTCTTCACACACACGAGACGTTCGCACCTGTGTGTGTGAGTTCAACGGCGCACGACGCATCGTGGTAAGGTTATAAGTGAATTTTCTGATTATTATTTCTTTCGTTGTTTTTATTTCGTGTATAAATGGCTGTCATTCGTAGATCTTTGACAGTCGTTACGGATAGTCAGAAGCACAAAAGTTTGACAACCAAGGGTTGTCGAGTCACCCAGTAACTGGACTGGGTTGTGAAGTGATAGGCAGTCGTTCCAAGTAAAATATTGATATTCAGCTGCATCCGGTTGGACTGGAAGCCGACTAGAAAATAGTTGGGAGAAAGCTAGGCAAATTGATTTCGGGTAGGTAAGTATGTAAATAAAACATAAGTGTTGTGTAGTGTTTTTTTTTATGACTGGTGATAAATGGCTTGACAGTTTCATACCTGCTTGTGATTGATTATGTAGAGTTTTGTAGAGTAGACAGACTATCAACAGCTACATAGCTGTTGATAATCTACTCTTATTATGATTCAATAATTATTCAAATTAGGTTGAAGTTTAGCACTTCTTGAACATAAAAATTCACAACACCCTGCCCTCAAAAAGCGAACAAAAACTTTGGAAAGAAGTGGTTCAGAACACCCCAGAGACACGCCAGTTTTCTAAAATAAAATATTATGTGCCTTCACAATAAAATTCCTGACATTACGTTTTCGTTAGAATAATATAAAAGATTTGAAATTTCTCTACTTACCAGTGTTATTGTTTGGTCTAAGCTTTGTTCTGGCAATTTTATCGTATTTTTTTTTATCTATAATAATTTTTTTTCAATGTTACAATAAATTTTCAATCTTCACATTAAAATCATTCTCAGATTCTCAAGAAAACATTTTTCACTTACAGCATTATCTATCTGTCGTGTCCTGTAATAATAATAATTCCTGTCTGTGTGCGTGCGACGTAACTCTCCTATGTGTGCGTTCGGCTCGTGCCGCGTTTGCATCTTGTCATTGTTGGAGGCAAGTTGTTAGGCGAGCGGATGGGCGAGTGGAATGTGTAGAACTGTTTCAAGTTTATCGCAGATAATAGTGGAATTAAGATAGTAATCTTGATATTTCAAGCCAGACTTTGACTGATTGATAAATTTAGATTAGGTAGAGTGGTTTTAAAAGATTTATATTTCTAACGACTCTAAACGGCAGCAACAATTAACAACGAATTAGCCTGGGATTGTTGATGTCCCCCCAAAAACATGGCTTCCTTAAACAATCGACTATTTTTTTCTAAATAATTTGAGCCAGATTTTAAATTATAAATATAGAGTACGTCTAATTAATTCAGCATCTACCTTGAGAAAATGTCCAACAACAATGCTTAACTCAAACTTCCCACACTTCCCATACACCTCTATTTCGTAACAATATCACACTACTGACCGCGCACTTGCCAGAAAAACCCGTCACAAAAGTATTCAAGTAAAAAAAACAGTTCGAACGCGCACGAAACTGCTGATAGCCCCTTATCTCATCTACTACTACGTCAACAGACCATCGCTGTCCCTGTCTAGCGCGGGGTAGTAATGTATGTCTGTCTCTCTCGCTCGCCGGTGCCTTTCACTCATTCAGTGTTAAGAGGGTTATACACTGTTGAGTTTGACGTCAAGATTGACAAAGCGTGGAATGGTTGAGCTGCTTTTTTTTGTTTTTGTAATGTTTTTACTTTTATGTTCTGAATAGTTCTGATTGTTTCTGATCTGCGGCTATATTGTTTAAGAAGGCATGTTGATACAAATTTTACTAAAAGATTGACAGCGGTGTAATTGCGTTATAAACATAAAATTAGTATAGATCTCAATGTCCTTTATTTTGACAATTCAAAAAGATTCATTGCGTGATTTATATTGACTCGCTGATAAATTATTCAAACATTTGAAGCAATGGATTAGCAATATTCTTCAAAATCCGTCGGATTGTGATTGAAATTGTTTTGAAATTGGGGCTACTTTAATATAATTTCCATTGAGTATCAAATGCAACAGCAATCCGAATGGCCCGCGATAACGAACGGGATGGCATGGCATGGCGAAGGATTCTTAGGTATCGCATAAATATACAAGGTCAATTTAAATTAGCTAGCGAAACTCTGAAGACGTGATAGGTATCGATATCTTGTAAATACGTTAAAATAAAAATTATTGATGTTGGTTTGGATAGTGGTCAACGACCGCTGGCAGTGTTGTTACTTGAAGTATGAGTTGAAAAAACCTGTTTTCTTTTGTTGCAGTCAAAAAGTCATCAAATTAGCTTTTCTTTTGTTTTATCATGTTTAAATATCGATACTCATCTCGTATGCGGAGTTTCGCTAGCTAATTTAATTAGACTTTGTATAACTGTGCTTCTTAAAAAACTGAATTAAGAAAAAAAACACAAGTCGTCTACAATATCGTGTTGTGCCGTCCTCACTATGACCACTCAACGATTCCTTACATCGAAACCACGTCAATTCCTTACTTCCTTAGCTAATCCCACCAATCTCGCGTTCATTTCGCGCGGTTTCGTTCATTGTGTCATAGAGAATACGGCCCCTGTTGGTGAGAGCCGGCCATAACCATGACTATTTTAATTAATCGTTTTGACCTTGACCTATTTTTAAAGTTAAAACTTCTTTATGCCCTCTTTGCATTATTTCTGATCAGCGAGGGTAATTGCGTAACACACATACACACATAAAATGATCGCAATGGATTTCATTTTGACAGTTCAGCCACGTTCATTGCGTTATTTACGTTGTTGAGCAGACGCTATTTTCAAACCTATGAATCAATGGATCAGCAATATCTTTCAAAACTGTCAGACTGTGATTGAAAGTTTGCTACGCAGTTAGAGTGCGATTATCATAAACGTAGGCAAGAATGCTACCAGGCTCAAATGGGATTGCACGATTACCACTGGGCTAAAGTCTCCACACAACGAGTGCCTGAAGATGGCCGGCGCGGCGCCGCCGAGGCCGCCCAATGACACACACACCAGAACCAGACGAACAACAACAACAACAACATTCAACAACATTCATTGCGTTATTTACGTTGTTGAGCAGACAAATTTTTCGAACATATGAAGAAATGGATTAGCACTACCACTATCCTTCAAAATGATTCAGATTGTGATTGATAGTTTGTTATGCAATTAGGGTGTGAAAGGACTTGGGGAAGTATTAGTCCAACAATGAGACAGTAAAAAAAACCGGCCAAATGCGAGTTGGACTCGCACACGAAGGGTTCCGTACCACCATACAATATTTAAGACTGCATATAAAATAACGGCAAAAAAAAATCACGTTTGTTGTATGGGAGCCCCCCCTTAAATATTTATTGTATGCTGATTTTAGTATTTGTTGCTATAGCGGCAACAGAAATATACATTCTGTGAAAATTTCAACTGTCTAGCTATCACGGTTCATGAGATACAGCCTGGTGACAGACATACAGACAGACGGACAGTGGTGTCTTAGTAATAGGGAAGGGTCCCGTTTTTACTCCTTGGGTACGAATACCCTAAAAAAAACTACGATTTCACGCTTTTAAAAATTGCGTCGCGTTTTTCTGCACATGGCTGTCCTTTGCCATTATGTTAGGTATGCAGTTATACTGTATTCATATTCGCACCAAAAACAGTCACCTGTGAAAATTCAACGACACAGCCGGACAGTGTACAAACCGCTTAACTCATCGTAATGTCGCTATCTCATTCGCACGCCGCTATTGCCGTCTCTGTCCCGCTAATGAATTAAATCAACAACCTCGCTCGCTCCCTCTCGATAGATGATCGTTCCATATTTGAATTTATTTCAAAATAGGAATTCGATCTTTTTTTTATTATACATACTTCGTTTTGTGTTAAATATTGGTTCCTTATGGTACTAAAAAATGACGATTTGTCTTTAAATAATTCACAAAGGACTTTACTTAAGAATATCCATCACGCATAGCACAATCAGCCTGTAATGTTCCCACTCCTGGGACACAGGCGTCCTCTCTGTGAGAGGCAGTGGGCTGTAATCCACCACACGGGCCCAGTGCGGGTTGGTAGATGTCACATGTCTTCGAATTTGTGGTTCTAGGACATGACGGATTCCTCACGATGATTTCCCTCAGCGTTTTGAGAGCAATGGTCATCATCTGCCTAGCCTTTTCCCAACTATGTTGGGGTCGGCTTCCAGTCTAACCGGATGCAGCTGAATACCAGTATTTTACATGGAGCGACTGCCTATCTGACCTCCACAACCCAGTTACTGGGTAATACGATACCCTTTGGTAAGACTGGTTGTCAGACTTTTCGGGCTTCTGTCTGACTACCCGTAACGACTGTCAAAGATCCACGAATGACAGCCGTGACTAACGGCTTAACGTGCTTTCCGAGGCAAGGAGGGGTCTCGGTATGTTGTGATGGTCACACATCCAGAGACCAACCGCGGCAAGCGTAGCTTAACCTGACCGATCGACCTGTGCGGCGGTTATTATTTAGCCACGGGCCCCTCTTTTGAGAGCAATGGTCTTGAAATTATTTACACAAAGTAAAGCGTTTTAAAGGGTTCGAACCGTCGACCTACAAACTCGTAAGTCGGGGCCATTACCGCTGCGCCACCACTGCTCCTTCAAAAAGACAACACCGTTGTTGTAATACAACATTTTGTCTTGTAATGAATAGTTTATTGTTATTCTATCGAATTTTGTCTAATTTTAATTAATACTCAGGCTGGGACTGCCTATTTGTCAAATTATATACCTAACGATCTGAATAACTCCCTAATTACGTAATACTTAGTTTCGTCCGAAGTAATATTTACGGACATAAGATTAGTTTGGGTACTGAACTAAGAATTAATGACACCACCAGATTTGACAGTTCTCGTTACTCCCGATGTGTTTTTGCTCGTCTGAAAAAGTTAATTAGTCGGGTGTAGGGTTCATTCCGAAGTTTCGAACTATTTTCACACGGGCTCGTATCTTCGTTGACGGACTTGAGATCAGGCTCCCTGTTCCGTCATTGAGCTTAGTGGTTAGGTGTGAAAAGGTAACTGAAGGACTGAAAGAGTTTTGCATTTTGTTATTTGTTTTTTTTTGCCGTTAATGTCCAATTGCTGTGCAAAGTCCTCCCTACTCTCTTTCCATCTCTCTGTCCAGAGCTGCCAAGGACCAATCCTTATCAAAGGAGTCCAGTTCATTCCGCCACTTCCGTCTGGGCCTACCGCGATGTCTCGTAAGTTTGGCCCACAGATCGTCTGACATGCGGCAGATGTGTCCAGCCCAATTCCATTAGCGTTTACGCCGTACAAACAATTTCATACAAACTTTCAAGCCCTTGTTTTTCGAAATGAATGAATCGATTTTAATGAAACTTCATACGCATAAGCAGGATACAGGTCTAAAAAGTTACTTAAGAGCATTGCCAGAGAGCTATGGCTCTCCGGCAAACCTCGAACGTGAACCGCCGTATGGAAAGAATACACACGTCGTCGATGAGTCATCTCTTCTATTTGTAATAATAAATTGCGGATTTACGCCATATCAAAAAATTATAAATTCATGACAAATTCGATACCTAATTGAGACAACATTTTTCACGGTCGTCGAGAGAATCGTATCTATATTAATAATAAAGCTGAAGAGTTTGTTTGTTTAACTCGCTAATCTTTGAAACTCATCATCTGCCTAGCCTTTTCCCAACTATGTTGGGGTGTTCTCAAAAGACCAGGAGACCTAATCAACTTGTGGAGGGAGGTGGGCTGGTTGGAATAACCACCAACGGCCGCCATGGCCGACGCACAATGGTTCACTGAAGGACTAAGTGCGGAAACCTAACCCATAACATAGAACTATGACGTAACATAGAAATATGAAGACTGGTTGTCAGACTTCCGGGCTTCTGACGACCAGTAACGACTGTCAAAGACCCACGAATGACCGCCAGGACCAACGGCTTAACGTGCGTTCCAAGACACGGAGTGGTCTTGGTGTGTAAATAAAGATGTTCACCCATCCACAGACCAACTGCGGCAAGCGTAGCTTAACCGGGCGGTTCTTTGAAACCACCAGTCGGATTTGAAAAATTATTTTTGCATTTGATAGCCTAGTGTTTGAGGAAGGCTAGGCTGTCTCTTGCCTTTGCACGCCTAACCACAAACTTTGGAACAGCAGGCCTACCGTGATCTATTTAAAAACGATTCAAAAGCAAGACATTTCAGTTTAGGTTCTCAAACTGTCATCGCTCACAGTCGAACCATGACATCCAATACGCTCAGCGGCATTTGGATCGTTGAAAGTGAATGAGCGTTAAGTGCTCGTGGTAGGTATCCAGATCGTTTATGACTGACTAGCTGCGCCCCGCGGTTTCACCCGCATAAGTGTCAATCCCGTGGGAATATCGGGATAAAAAGCCTATATGTTAATCCAGGGTGTCAGCTACCTGCATCCAAAATTTTATCAAAATTGGTCCAGCCGTTTGAGCGTAAAGAAGTAACAAACATATAAACAGACAAACTTTCGCCTTTATAATGTTAGTGTGGTGTGATAGACAGCCACCCAGGTCAGTAACTGGGTGCTTACTCTCGAATATAGTTCCGTTCGATCGACATTGGTCAAAAGTCAGTTGGTTGAGTTAAACGTCAGGGATTGGCTAGACTCAGACGTTTGACTGACAATTCCAATGTCGATCTATCGGAATTATATTCGAGAGTAAGCACCCTGTACCTACTTGTTTATAGAGGTCAGTGTAGACAGCCCAAGCTGGGACCTTATTTTTTATGGATGGGAAATCATCAAATGACCCCTCCCGCTCTGGGTGGAGCGGAAGGGAGTGTCAGACTCTTACTGACTAAAACCCATCCGTGTTCCTTCCTTAGCCCTTTATGTTCCGGGGCAGCGGTAACCCTTTCGGACAATCCCGCTGCCAAGCTGGGACCTGCGGGGTATTATTTAACACTAGCTTCTGTACGCGACTTCGTCCGCGTGTTTCTTGTTCCCCCGACCCACCGCGTCGCATCGCATCGCCTGCCCACGCTATTACTTCGTGTTCGCTTTGCGAGCTTTCTTTTTTTTTCTTTCTGCTCGGCTGCTAAGAGTCATAGACATTAAATAGCCTATCGCGATAGAGTGATGTTAAATAGCCTTTAGCCATAGATATTCCGTGCCTATAGCCGTCCCCAAAAATGAAAAAAGATTTTTCAAATCCGGCCGGTAGTTCCGTCAAACAAACATAATTATTTTACCTCTTTATTATATGATGAGTTTGATTTAAAAAGAAAAAAAAAAGTCAAAGCGAACGCGGATTAAGTCGCGGGCAAATGCTAGTTCGATAATAAATGTCGATAATTTATACTGTAGACATTTATCGTTTTCATGCTTGACGCCACCTAATAGTGTCAAATGTTAGCCATTTGTCTCTTGTTATTTTATTATCTCGGAAACTTATGTTTTTAACCGACTTCAAAAAAGGCGGAGGCTCTCAATTCGGTTGATTTTTTTTTTTGTGTCCTCAATACTCCGTTATTTATAAGCCTATTTGCAATTTTTTTTTTAATTTGAAACGAAAAAGATCTTTTTTTAGCTCTAGGACATGCCGGTTTCCTCACGATGTTTTCCATTACCGTTTTGAGAGCAGTGGTGATGAAATAATTTACACTAAGTAAAGCGCCTGTCAGGGTTCGAACCTACGACCTATATCTCGTAAATCCCGGTCGTTGTCACCAACTGCTCCGATGTCCCTGCCAGCCTGCAAACATCGCTGCCCACTCCTTCCTGTATTATAGGCGTGGTGTTACTCGTATTCAGAGCACAAGTGATTTGTTCGACAATTGTGAGAAAGTTAGAAAGTTCGACGTGGTTTTGATGCTTCACTGACGACTGGCGCTGTTGCTCTGTTCAGACATAATTGTTCTTGTTGTGTTGTGAGCAAAAATTTTGTTTCACAGGCTTCATCATCTGCCTAGCTTTTCCCAACTATGTTGGGGTCGGCTTCCAGTCTAACGGGATGCAGCTGAATCCCAGTATTTTACATGGAGCGACTGCCTATCTGACCTCCACAACCCAGTTACTGGGTAATACGATGCCCCTTGGTAAGACTGGTTGACAGACTTTTCGGGCTTCTGTCTGACGACCCGTAACGACTGTCAAAGATCCACGAATGACAGCCGGGACCAACGGCTTAGCGTGCTTTCCGAGGCACGGAGGGGTCTCGGTATGTAAAGATGGTCACCCATCCACAGACCAACCGCGGCAAGCGTAGCTTAACCTGACCGATCGACCTGTGCGGCGGTTATTATTTAGCCCCTCTCCTTGTTTCACAGGCTTCTGTCCGCGAATTCGTCCATATGTTTGTTCTTCCAACCCACACCGTCGCATCGCATCGCCCGCGCTATCACTTCCCATTCGCTTAGCGTTCATTCTGACTTGTTTGGTTTTTACTTAGCGTGATGTTACGTAGCCTTATAGCCTTCCAAAAAAATATATTTTACAAATCCGACTAGTAGTTCCAAAGATTAGCGCGTTCAAACAAACTCTTCAGCTCTATTATTACTAGCTTCTGCCCGCGACTTCGTCCGCGTGAAATTTCTTATTTTCTTTGTTCCCCCGACCCATCTCGTCGCATAACCTCGCCTCGGCTCCTAAGGAACTGTAGCGGTATCTACAACGCAACATGCGAACAACGCGTCATACTGACGTCACGCAAAATTCTGCATCTCGCAAGCAGAGTTTACAGCGCAACTAGCATAGATACAACGGCCCGACATGAATCATCGGGCAGTTGCCCGCCAGACACAACACCCGTCTGGTCGGACGATCCTCCCTTTTCTATATAGAGGATGAGTGAACTTTACACCCTGTTCCTCATACCTCTAGAGATCCTAGTGTAATGTTTAATAGCCTATAGCCTTTCTCGAGAATTGGGCTATCAAATGCAAAAAGATTTTTTTCAAATCGGACTTTATTATAAGTAAAGACAAGTCCAGGTTTTCTCACGAAATTTTCCACTTCAGCGTTCTTATCCTGTGTGTCCAGTTATGTTTGGAAGCACTTGACAATCTGCCACAATCTTCTACATCCACACTCTTTGTTTTTCTTAATCTTTATTTGCTTTAAGATAAGCAGGCCTGAATACTGACATACTCCAAATTACTCTTTCGCTATCTTCTATCACCCTCTACGTTGTATATTTTAAAGATAACAGAGCTATGTGCTCCTAGGCCAAAATTCACTATAACCACTTAAAGATTCTTCACTTCGAAACCACTTCAATTCCTTCGCTAATCACGACATCTGCTATTAAACGTATACTCTATGACACGAACGAAACTGCGCGAAATGAACGCGAAGTTAGCGTAGTTTGAACTGTCAAAATACATAAATTGATGTGTTGTCTGATAAGGTTGACATTTCGTTTCCTTCCATTTCGGTTCCTATAATGGCAAAAAGTTTATATATCTTTGGCCCAAAATTCAGTTGCGCGAACTCCGCTCACAGACGCAGTCATAAGCGTCAGTGAGCTGGTAGAACTGATAGGGCCCGATGGTATCACTTACGGGCATAATATTGGTTCAGTTTCCGAACTAAGAATGAATGAATGAAAACACGATTTGACAGTTGTCCCCTATGCTCGATATGTTTTTGCCTGTCCGAAAAATTTAATTTGTATAGTAGGTACACCCACATTTCAGTTATGTAAAAAAAAATAACATACATACATGCAATCGAACATATAAACTCCTCCTTTTTGGAAGTCGGTTAAAAATGGGGTGATCCAATTGCCATCAACCGGGCACAAATCCAGCCAACGGCAAAAATATTACTGCCTGACTTGGAAATCGAACCCAGGGCCTCATACTCAGCAGTAGAGCTTGTGACCGCTAGACCAACGCGGCTATGAAAAAAAGTAGTTGAGACGAAAATAACTCGAAGTTATTTTAATACTAGCTAGAGGTGTGCCCCGCGGTTTCACTCGCGATAAAAGTCTTATTACTGTCTCATCTCCGTACATTTTTCTGCTTACTGTAACCTTCTTTAAACCAACGATGCGCGTCATGATTAAGGGTCTACCTAAATCTAAAATCCCCGAAAACCTACGAAGCGAGCGAAAGTGATGCAATTACTTTAAAAACGGAAAAGAAGAGAGATGGCTATAATGTGCGTGCGCTCGGAATAAAACAACGTATGTGCCAAAACGAATTTACTCCTTTACAACAAAATAAAACTACTTTGAATAAACTTTGAAATGATAATTATCTGTTTTAAAGTAAATTCCATTGAATAACTCTTAAGCGTTACGCCGTGATGTCGAAAAAAGTAAAAAATAGCAATTTTTTTGTATCGAGAAAAATTCATTGAAATGTGTATTCCTTTCTAGATGCTAGATCAAAGAGTCAAAAAACATAAATACCAAAATGTTAAATCCCTATTCCACATACTTAACAAGTTACACGAAATAGAAAAAATACTTATTTTTCAATATTGCCCCATAAGCATAATACATAAAATGACATGACTAACGAATTAACATATGTATAGTGAACTTACAAACGGGGAGCTATCAACAACTAAGCGAAATAATCGACTTCCACTCCAGTACTGTTACTTATTCTTAACTTAAATAAACTTAACTACTTAGTGCATCTCAGTGGAACGTGTTTCTCTATCTATACTAACTTAACTTACCAACTTATAGTATTTATACATAGTCCTTTTTGTCTTTAAAGTAAACTTATAGTCCTTTTTTATTTATTGATTCCCTTTACAAATTTCCACCCCCCTTTTTACACCCTTAAGGGATAATTTCTATATCCTTCCCCACAACTCAAACTATCTCCATACCAGATTTCATCTAAATCGGTTCAGGGGTTATTGATTCTCTATACAAACTTCCACCCCCCTTTTCACCCCCTTAAAGAATGATTTCTGAGATTAAAACTATCCTATGTCCTTTCCCGGGACTCAAACTATCTCTATGCCAAATTTCATCTAAATCGGTTCAGCGGTTTAAGCGTGAAGAGGTAACAGACAGACACACTTTCGCATTTTATAATATTAGTATGGATCATTCATTAATCTAGTACCTGCATAATATATTACCTCGATGTTTTGGATGGGTAAAGTACCTACAAGAAACAAGTTTTCCCACTAAATTGTGACGACACTGCATCGTTTAGTTGCAAACAGATTTATCACCCGCTAATCGGTGTCAGATGACCTCAGATCGCGGAACCACTTGCCCACCGCCAAAACTAGCCAGCCATTGTAAATTTGTAACCAGTCGATGTGATTGACCTAACTATAACCGGTTTTTATTAATCATTTTGACATAATCTAATCGTGTATCCGAACTCGCCGCCTGGCGACGCTACCCGACCGCGCCGCCGAGAGCTCACGGAAACGCCCGAGCGTTGACAGTCCGTCACCCGTCAGAGCGGCACACTTCTGCTATGTACTTTACATAGGTGCAGTACGCCGTCGCGCCGGTAACTAGCTAGTGTGCATTCAAATTTGGAATCGCTTTGTATTACGCTTTTTTTTTTTTCAATCGATTCGTTTGATAATGTTTATGTGTAATTATTAGTGTTGTAGCCGTCGGGTGCAACGCACGCGTGTCGCGATGTTCGATCGGGCTCGATTTCCACCCCGATTTTCTTTCTGCACGTGTATAACTTTACGTGTAACTCTGTACTAGCTAGAGTGAAGTCAATGACTCGTCATGACACACATTCTATCCGACAAAACTGCACGTCGCCGGCTCCTCGCGGACGTTTTTTTGTCTAATTTTATTGTTTTATGAGCGTTATAGTTTCTTGTGTACTGCGCCGCGTTGTTTGGTGTTGTTATCAGTGTATCTAGATAACGCTTCAAGGCAACATCCTTGGGTTCGCGATTCGACAATTGTGTGAATTGTTTTTTTATGCTTTGCTACAATGAGGTTTTTTGTAGTACTTAATTGTTGAGTCGTCCTTGCTAGTTTTGGACGATGTTTTAGTATTTTTTTTTTACAATGTAAATAAATAATATAAATTGTTGTGGTTATCGTAAAATTATAAAGTAAGTTTCGCATTAATTCAAATAAGAAACCAAGTAACGTGAACATTAAATAGATACCGGAAAAAATGCTACTTTCATCGACCTAATTATACGAATTTAGATTTTCAAATTCCAAAACTTTCCCATGCTCTCACTCGACTAAACAGCGACGGTTTGCGAAAAAAAAAAATTCCCACGTCACTATGATGTTCCACCCGCCATGTTCGAATAAATTCGAATTTCATCATTTTCCTAAAACAATCGAAGATGCGCGCGTTTCATGGACACGTCTGCATTTTATTTATAGACGCGATGTTTGATTTGTACAGCGACGTAGTTTACCTACATATCTACCGTCGCGGAATGTACATTATATACCATCTTGCACTATGTACTGCGGATACAACAATATAAACGCTGCCTGTCTGTGTGCGTGCCAGCGTAATGAGCGTTTCTATGTGCTAAGAAACAGTAAAAAGTATGGCGCGAACGGTAAGAGCGGCAACGTCGCGTGCGTTCCGAGGCCGCGGTGAAAACAATAGTCTTTTATTATTTAATTTTTCTTGAATAAATTATTTTATATGATAATTTTTACATTGATGAATAATATATTTTGAAGATTAGCCTTATTTTGTATTTGGAAACCGGGTTTTTGGCTAAACAAACAACGCTACGGAAACGACGCCATAATTATCATTATGCAGTCTATTATGAAATTCAATACAGACATTCTTGTATGAAAATCGATACACAAATACAACAACCGGAACTCTTTAGCCATGTTTTTACTCGATGATTTCCAATCCACATTCCAACCCAAAAAAAATCAATATATCAATGATAAAAAAACAAATAAAGCCAACGAAAATAGCCGGTGGGATAAAAAAAAAAATAGTAACCGATGTTGACCTTTTCGAACGCGTCTCGCTAGTAGCACGGCCAGCTGACGCGACGTTGCCGCACTTCCTGCCGTTCCCTGAACCGTTCACGCTTATCGCCTCTACTGCCAAGCGATTAGGCCCAAATTCGCGTAGCAACATTAAGTATATAAAGGATTTAGGACGTTTCACGGTACTGTGACACTTACCGCGCGAAAAATTTGAAAAGCTTTATCAGTCGAACTTCGTGATGCGCGGCGCGTAGTGAATTCTTGGAACGTTTTATTTAAGTACCTAATAATAAACAGTTTTTTCTTTCTTTTGGTCGCTTTTAGATTTGAAGAAGTGTTTTAGTAATAAATAAATGTGATACAAAAACCAAAGTGCCCAAAGCTAGTGTGTTTAAACAAATTACCTATTTATTAAATAAGAAATAAAGTCTATATTTATTCAAAGATACTTTTACTAATAAAGTAAGAGAAGAACTCTGACTAAAATAGTGTGCAATATTAATAAAAACTAAGTGAAAAATCTGAAGAAAATAATCTGTGAGCTACCGGGAGCGCATATCGTCAAAGTGTTTTCAACGCCCAACAAGTGACACGAAGATGGTTCGGTGACCAAGGTGGCCTACATGCCGGTGGCGCTGGGCTCGCTCGGCGGCGAGGGCGAGTACCGTGAGTACGGCCACCATGTCTCGCCGCACCACCCGGCGCACATACAGTACCACGAGTACGCGCCGCCGCCGCCGCCGCCGCCGATATACCATCCCATACCGGACCCCTATTTTAGGTAAACTGTTAAAAACTGCTACGAAGTATGTGCGCCTAGTACATTTATAAAAAACTAGCTGACATTTTCAGCTTCGTACATTTGTTTCTGCCGACTTTGTCTGTCGTATGAGTCCACACAGTCGAACGTGGAGATGAAAAATGCAGAAGCTAGTTATTTTTTTTTATTATTGAGTCACAAATCGGGCATTTTTTTTATAATAACCTATTTTGTCCCACTGCTAGGCAAAGCTCTCCCTCAAACTTTTCAATTTTCCTTATCTTGTGCCTTCTTAGACCAATCGGTCAGGAACTTGTCCAAGTCGTCACGCCAGCGTTTCTGAAGCCTGCATGCCGCGGTGACGACGTCCGTCCAGGCACCCACTGTGTGACGATCCTAGCCCATGTTTTGATGCATTCTCTAAGAACAATACAATAGATACTTAATATTCATCATCATATTGTTTCTTAAATTATTAGGTAAACATTTTTTCAAAAAAAAAACAAAACGACTTAAAAAAAATATTAAGTACAAGTTAGAAATAACTTTGATTTCGAAAGTGGTGTCAAAAAACGAAAATGCGGAATCTTTCGACATTTTTTTTTAAGCTTTTATTTTCGATTTTTAATGTGCCTACCCCACACTTATTCCTATAACACTGCTTGCTATGTAAATATCAGTGCCAGGAAGCTATTAAAACATCATCAATATAAACTAAGTGGAAAAAAGTCGTTTTATTGAAGCTAACTCAAAAACTACCCAAGTTAAAACTTATATGGGACCACCCCTGAGGCATACCTTATCCATTAAAGAAAGAATTTTGCAAATCGGCTTATAAATAACGGAGTTCTGAGGTTAAAAAACATAAAAAAAAAAAAAAGTCAACCGAATTGAGAACCTCCTCCTTTTTCGAAGTAGCCTAAAAATTGTTTTAACGTAAATTGACAATAGTCGTTAAGCCATGTCATTTACCGAGATAAATGTGTTAATCCAGGTTATAAACTGTCTGTGTGGCAATCGATTCAGTGTTCCCTCCCACATTTTACCTGGCAGCCTTAAAAGCAAGAGTGAACAGACATCTTCTGGGCACGCTCGTTCCACCATAGACCTCATCCATCGCTTTCCATCAGGCGTGATCGAGGTAAAGAGAGGCAGGCCCGTTTAGCAATAAAAAAAAGATTCGCTAGTTCGTAAACCAGCGCAACAAAGACTTTACCATCGAAGATTTAGAAGACTTTCGGCCTTATTACAAAACAAGGTTTATCTTTAGACCCATTATCAAACCAATCGAGCCATTTTTAAACCGAATACAAAACTGACGTTAAACCCGAGTCTAAGTTGTCAATTTTAAGTTTACGTTTGTCGGAATAAAGCTCAAAATACAATAAGTGGCTTGGGTCGAAGGTTTGGGCTAGGTTTAAAATTTAAAGTTAGAACACGTTTCGTGTTCCGTAATAAGACGGTTTAAGTTTTCTCGTATTCTCAATATACTTGGTCCATTTTACCTGTTGCCTGCCTGTTCCGCACTGCAACAATTTTTTTTTTTTTATATTTTTAACATTTTAAATTTATTGGATGCAATTTTTATTAACAACTTATACGTGTTTATGTAAATTTAAATGAAGTTCCTTTTTTTTATTTCGCAAAAAAATTGGCGCCCGAACAGGGACTTCAAAAATTTCATCCAAAAATACATACTTTCACATTTATCGATCGATCAGGTTAAGTTACGCTTGGCGTGGTTGGTCTGTGGATGGGTGACAATCTTTACATATCAAGACCCTCCGTGTCTTGGAAAGCACGTTAAGCTGTGGGTCCCGGCTGTCATTCGTGGATCTTTGACAGTCGTTAAGTCCGACAACCAATCTTACTAAGGGGTATTGTATTACCCAGTAACTGGGTTGTGGATGTCAGATAGGCAGTCGCTCTACGTAAAATAAGGATAGGCAGATTGATTGAAATACGTATTGATAAGACACATTACTCATGCATGACGTATATTTTTTAGCCGTTGGTCCCGGCTGTCATTTGTAATTGTAGATCTTTTGACAGTCGTTACGGGTAGTCAGAAGCCCAAATGTCTGACTACCAGGCTTACCAAGGTATCGTGTTACCCAGTTTCCGGGTGGTGGAGGTCAGATAGGCAGTCGTTGCATGTAAAATATTAGTATTCAGCTAATTCAGCTGTATCCAGTTAGACTGGAAGCCGACCCTAACATAGTTGGGAAAAGGCTAGGCAGATGATGGAGATCGTCAGATTATTCTAGCACTTTAGAAGTGGACCGTCGACTTGTACAGAGGCCAGCACATCAACCTACCCCAATCTGTCAAATTTTCCCAATTGAATATGAACCTTATACCTTTGTGGTAAAGTTGAAAATCTATCAAAGAAATTTGACAGATTGGGGTAGCTTGATGTGCTGGCCTCTGTACTATCCAATTAGCAAACCTTTAGTTCTTTGCTCTCATAACTACACAAACTCGTACAAATGGTATTGTTTTTGTCAATTGGGTACGGACGTAAGGCTTCGACGGGGTGACGTCATTGTGTGATGCTGATGACGTAAGTAATAGAGACGTTGAACTGTGTGGATGGAATAATTGTGTATTTCTGGAACGTTTTATTCAGCTTATGTAAGGAGGAAAAAAATGGTGTGATATATTTTTATAGAGATGTTTCCTTAGGAGGAGGTTGTTACAAGAAAAAAAGAGGGTCTATATGCTTATGACTACACGATAGAAGTCACAGAGTACTTTTTGATAGAGTATAGAAGTGGAAACTTACGACTGGAGTCGAGTATACGCGATTCAGCGCCGAGTATACACGATTCAGCGCTGAGCATACACGATTCAGCGCCAGGTATACACGATTCAGCGCCGGGTATACGCGATTCAGCGCCGGGTATACGCGATTCAGCGCTGAGCATACACGATTCAGCGCCGGGTATACACGATTCGGTGTAAAGCTACGTCCTAAAATAACGTTACCGCCATATTTATAACGGACGTCATTAAAAACTGTAATTTTATTAACCACCACCAGTATTTAAGCCAGTATTTTGCCCAAGATACAGGCTGTGCCTAGTTTGGGACCAACGAATAACGATACAGCCTCCAAATTGTAATTTTGAATCAATAAATAAACGATTTTTACTTAACTTTTTTTTTGTATTTGACATTAATAAAGTGTCAAAAAACGCTCTGTATTTGGACCACAGAGTACTTTTTGATGACATTACGGCCGCATGTCGCGGTCACCGGTCTTTTAGGACACCGTAGCTTAACCAACCTAAGCGTGACGGTTCAGTTTCGTTCACTGTTCAGAAAGACAAAGAAGTATTCAGTTGAAAATAAATATGGGCAGTCATGGAGACTGCCGAGAGAAGGGACAATTTAATACAATAAAACCACATGAAACGGTAGACTCACTGCTGGCCAAGCGCAACACGTCATACTCATAGCTACATGTAGTGTATACCTGTTAACGTTAGCATCTCGGTCGAGAAGTTTTCACCTCAAAAAAATGTTATTTACGTCAACTAAGAATCGATACATCGCGCGCTAGCACATCAAGCTACCCGAAACTGTCAAATCTTCCCCTCAGACCAAATAAAAAAAGCAAGACAGCGCTGAGAACGATACAGTGAAGCATGCCAAAATTACACCTCCGCTCTGTGCATACACGCTCACACGCACACAACTACAACCATTTACAATCAAACCACACCTCACTAAGTGCACACATGTTTACGAAACTGGCCTCACTTTACTGTTGACAGCCCTCTGTCTTGGTTTTTTATCTGGTCTGAGATCTTCTCTATCAACTTTAAACCTTATGCTTTAGCGATAAAGTCGAAAATCTATTAAATAAATTTTACTTTTTTTTGAGCTTGATGTGCAGGCTGGCGTCTGTACTTGATTTGTGTGTACTCTCCCCCATACCTATTTATCTTCTCTATAACTTTGCCAAGATTATTTATACCCATAATGCGCTGAAGGTGTCCCCACTGCTGGGACGCACACCTCCTCTCTTCGAGAGAGTGGGCTGTAATCTACCACGCCGGCCCAGTGCGGGTTGGTAGATGACACAACATGTCTTCGAATTTTTAGTTCTAAGACATGCCGGTTTCCTCACGCTGTTTTCCCTGACCGCTTCGATTTGTGTATACTTTCCCTTATTTATCGTCTTTTGCCCAAGACTCTTTTTACCCGACTGCACCCAAACTCGAAAAGGAGGGTGCGTATTGTTTTTTTTTTTTTCTTATATTATTTTAACACTTTCTTTTTCTATTATTTCAGGCGGCATGCCCCTTACTTCGGTCAGCCAGACTACAGAGTTTACGAACTCAACAAACGGTTACAACAGAGGACAGAGGTTTGTACCATTTCGCTTTATTTTTAACTATCTGTTGTCCGCGACTTCATCTACGATCCAAGATAAAGGTATCCTATATCCTTCTCCAGGTCATGGTCTACCCATGTGCCCGGTCAGCCGTTTTAGCGTGGAAGCGTAAAAAACAAATTCACTTTCGCATTTAGAATATTAGTTAGGAAATTAGGATGATATAAGGCTCAGCGGAATTGTCCGAAAGGGTTACCGCTACCCCGGAAAATAAAGGGCTAAGGAAGGAACACGGATGGGTTTAGTCAGTAAGAGTCTGACACTCCCTTCCGCTCCACTCAGAAAGGATGTAATAAGTCTGTAATGTCTAAGCCGACGTTCGCACAGAAGTTAAAATATCGCGGCGATATTTTATCGGGCACTGGTATTTTTAACCCTCGGTGTACAGCCGAGCGTTGAGAATCCAACAGAGCGCATCCGAGGCGCGTTAAAAAACAGACTGTTTAATTTTCAACTCTGCACTAAGCAGTGCGTTGTAAATCCAGTGCGAGAAAAAAACATGACCCCTGCTACCTAGGCTAAGAGAGCCACAGACAAAAGTATAACTTCAGGAAGATCCGTCAATGTGTAGCTGACGAAAGAAACTTAGTTCATGTTGTTTATTATTGTTTTATTTATCATCACTGTAATATTTTCAACACAATGTATTTTGTTATGAAATAAGTAACTGATGACTTGTGAGATTTAAAAGGACATTGGTCGGAAATGACTACACATTTTTACCGAATGGTTACGAAGACAAAAAAACAAGTGGCAACATAGTCCTAGTGTCGAAATGTACAAATTTTATTTGAATGTAACGTCTTCCTAATGACGATTTGAATTTCTTGGGTCACCTACCCAAATATCAAAACGGTACCGGGGTAACATTATTTTTCTTACGTTTTTTTTTAATTTGCAGTTTGTGTTAATGTTGATTAAAATATGATTCGCTGCCGTAACAAATATTACTTTAAAGAATTCTAAACATTAAACTCATCAAGACAAGATAAAACCATCTTAGTTTATAATAATAATCCTTCTAGCAGCGCCGCGAAGTGTCACCCGCATAAGTTTCGATCCCATTTGAATGTCCGGATAAAAACTATCCTATGTCCTTTCTCGAGACTCAAACTACCTCTATACCAAATTTCATCTAAATGGGTTCAGCGGTTTAAGCGTAAAGAGGTAACAGACAGAAAGACAGACAAACTTTCGCATTTATAATATTAGTATGGATTGAATGACAATTTTATGAAATATCAATCAACATACAACCTGAAAATTGCAAAAACGTAAGAAAGTTTTAATTTCGCTGGCGGCTCTCCGATTTGTTATGTTACTTTTTGCACATCAGTGTGTGATGTTTTAAGGTACCAGGATACCATGAACTCAAAGTGTATCATATACATTCCAGGACTCCGATAACCTGTGGTGGGACGCGTTCGCAACAGAATTCTTTGAAGATGATGCGACGCTGACCCTTACATTCTGTTTAGAAGACGGACCTAAGAGATACAGTGAGTACGCTTCGAACTTATGCTCGCCTGGTACACACGGGCGTTATTAAAACACACTGGCTTCTGCCTGCGACTTCACTTGCGTGGAAATCGTAAGATACACGGTATATATTGCATGAGCGACACGTGATCACAACATGCCGCTCGTGTATTTGAGCACCGTACTCATATACACGAGCGACACTTTGTCGACGCGCTTCCCTGTGGTGGATGCCTCAATAAATTAAGGCCAGGGCTTAAAAAAACTTAAAAACTAAGCGACTACACACAGCCGAACAAATCCGAATGTAGCGCGGTAGCAGTGTCGCGAGTTCAATGGTTTTTTTCCCCATCTCAAAAAATGCCCAACGCGCCTAAAGAAGTTGTCACTTCAATACTGGCTTCAATAATGGTATTCAGCTGCATCTGCTAAGACTGGATGCCGACCCAACATAGTTGGGAAAATTCTAGACAGATGATGGTGAATGCGCCTTAGGGTGAAGCCAGATGAGAGTATTTTTTTGAGTTGTGTAATTTCAGTCGCGTAATTTCTGCTACATTCGGTTTCATACAAAAAATCCTGTTTCGTTCACACGGCGACGCTAAATGAGTTGATGTTGTGTGTGTTGTTGAAATTACGCGACCAAAATTCACAACTCAAAAAAATTACGCTCGTCTGGCTTCACCCGTACTGTCTTTACGTTTGCTAAAACATATGCATGTCCATGTTTCCAGCGATAGGGAGGACGCTGATACCGCGGTACTTCCGTAGCATCTACGAGGGTGGCGTCTCCGAACTGTACTACACGATGCGGCAGCCCAAGGAGTCCTTCCACAACACAAGCATCACGCTAGACTGCGACCACTGTACCATGGTCACGCACCATGGGAAACCAATGTTCACTAAAGTAAGTGCTCATTTATATTTAAAAAAAACTGCCCAAGTGCGAGTCGGACTCGCGTACGAAGGGTTCCGTACCATGTTCTATAAAAAACGGCAAAAAAATCATGTCTGTTGTATTGGAGCCACCTTAATTTTTTTTTTATTTTTTTTCAAAATGGCCTCCACTTGGCCGCGCTATTACCTATTTCGTTTTCGCCCAGCGGTCTTTCTGGCTGGTTTTCCTTTTTGCTCGGTGATGTTAAATGGCGTTCCTAAAGAATAAAACAAAACCGACCGGTAGTTTCAGAGATTAGCCCGTTCAAACAAATAAACACACAGACACTTTAGCTTTATTATTAGTACTTATACATAGACATTCCAACTTCTCGGTTAAAAATAAATTCTACAAGTCCCTATGTAAGGTCCATAAAAATATATAATAAACTACCTGAATTAATAAAAAAAGAAGACAAAATTAATACAGGCTGTCCCAAAAGGTTACGTGGCTGGGAAGGGGGGTGATAGGGGTGGTCACAAGGGTCACCAGAAAAATAAAAAAATAAAGACCCTCTGGGTATTTAAAAAAATAAACGGCATTTTTTTTTAAACTAAGATTTTACACCTTGTGGGGCTATTTTGCTAACTGTGCCTTTTTATTATATTTTTTTTTTTTTTATATATTATTTTTATTAAAAAAAAAATCTGGTGACCCTTGTGACCACCCCTATTACCCCCCTTCCCAGCTACGTAACCTTTTGGGACACCCTTTATATTTATAAAAAAAACTAAAACAATTTCTAATAAAAAAATGCTATTACAGTGTAAACGAATATTTAAACGATAAAAATATATTAGTGCTAACAAAATTAAAAAATCCTTATAATTATATTGGATCAAGTTCAGAAGACTGATAGATATTTAGTTATTCCAAAGCTTCCTCTCTCCTACTATAATTTTGCTGTGCCCGACAGGGTCCACAATGATCACATATTTTAAGTTACCACCTAAGTTCACATTGTGGAATGCAAATAAATGATTGAGTATTTCTCAAGGATAGTCTGATAGGAAATGTCAACTCAAAAGTGATTGCGATATCGTATTTACAAAGTAAACAATTTCCTACACAGGTATGCACAGAAGGGCGTTTGATCCTGGAGTTCACGTTCGACGACCTCATGCGCATCAAGACGTGGCACCTCGCCGTGCGCGCGCACCGCGAGCTCATCCCGCGCGCCGCCGTGCACCCGCCCGACCACGCCGCGCTCGACGCGCTCGCCAAGAACATCACGCGCCAGGGCATCACTAACTCCACACTCAACTATCTCAGGGTCAGTGAGGGACAGGTCTCTGTTCGTCGCGTCGCGGTCACTCGTGCCATGCGTCATGTTCGTGAACGAACGCCGTCAGTTGGGGCTGGTCATCACTTGGCTGCCTCGGCTTATTTTTAATTATTTTATTTTTGATTATTGTTTTGTTAAGTACTGTATTTGCTGTACTCTGGACACTTTTAACGCGTACGTAATTTTTTTTTTACATTGTTCTCACATATAATTATAAATTCAACATTAATGATGTAACTAATATTTTTGTAAAAATATAATTTAAAAGAGTGTCCATGGAGTTTCTTGCCCGTTCTTCTCCATAGGTACCTACGCTTTGGAATGGGCAACTAGCTTCATATTTTCTGACTGACCGACTTCTTGACAATTCAAAAGTGCCTGTAAATGGTTTAATTGAAATAAATGCTTTGAGTTTGAGTTCATGTAGGGCCGGATTAGCCAGGTGACACGGCTACACATCAAGTTACACATAACCAGTATAATCTGACTTCTGATTGCACGAAAAACTCATACAATGCGAGATCAGCTAAAACTGGAAATGTATAGCTTGATGTGTAGCCGTGTGTACAACCTGTAGGTCTGATGGAATATTAAAGGTGTGAATGGCCAAAAGAAATCTAACTTCCCAGACGAAATGGTAATAATTTTCAAGCTTACTTCGCTCGGTTTTTACGATAGTTTTTATTATTTCTTCAGCTTTTTTGGGTAAGTCGACAAATAAACAGTGTTTCAGATTAAACGAGGGACATACTTTAAGGGAGTGTAGTACCCATGAAAATGAACTACTTTTACTAAGAGATCAACACTGAAATCGAGAAAATAAAACCAGCCGCTCTATACATTTATGTTCGCATAACTGGACAAAATTTAGGGAACAGCTGTTTTTTTTTTTTTCATATTTTTGAGTCCGCCCCATATTAAAAGTTGTTCATTTTCATGAGTACTGCACTCCCTTAAAATATGTCCCTCGTTTAACCTGACACACTGTAAAATATGGGCAAAATAAAACCTAACCTATCTCTATCTGAGATGCAAAACATTTTCAAGTTCGCTTAGCTCGCTCTTGCATCCAAGGTTTTCTTCGAGGTTCAAGAAAATCACCGTCAAACCATTGCTCGCGACAAATATGGGTAAAATTCATTGGAATCAATGGCGGGATGAGCTGGAGTCCTTTCATAAAGATCTGTCCTTGGCAGCTCTCGACAGAGCGAGGTGGAAAAAGAGTAGGTTGGCCTTTGCCCAACAGTGGGACACTAACGGCAAATATAAAAATAAAGTAAGGAAGAAAGCCTCGTTGGTCTCGTGTTCGCAAGCGCGACAGTTGAGTGTGGGGTCCAGGGTTCGATGCCCGGGTCGGGCAAAGTGTTATTGGGTTTTTCCATTAGGAATGGTTCAGTAACAGCCCGGAGTTGGGAATTTTGTGTTTTAATATCCCCGTGCTTGGGTGCGCATGTGTCGCCTGCGCCTGCGCCTGATCTTTCACCGCGTGTGTCGGATTGCCGTGCTATCAGACTATGATGAGAGTGAGGGAAGAGAGAGTGCACCTGTGTCTGCGCACACGCCTGCACTCAATATCTCCCACGTGGATAGCTGGTCTCCGTTGAGATTGATCGCCTTGGCCGAAATTTGATCTGGAATACTTTTTTTTTTATGTAAAGTGAGTAATTATACTAAACTGCTTTTCCCCTATGTTCCAGTTATGCGTGATCCTGGAGCCGATGCAGGAGCTAATGTCTCGACACAAGGCGTACGCGCTGTCGCCGCGGGACTGCCTCAAGACCACGCTGTTCCAGAAGTGGCAGCGCATGGTGGCGCCTCCTGGTGAGTCAATCATAGAAATAAAGGAAGAAAGTAAGCCAATACGTATATCTGCGGTAAACGTCACGTAGACAAAAGAACACAAACATGGGCGTAGCTAAGGGGGAGAGGGGGTTGGGGGGGCAAGGGTGGCCAATTCCTACTCTAAAATCTTCTTTGTCCATCCTAGAATAATCGACAGTATGGTAGAGTTAAAGTTGAAGACTAGGAGAACTGTTTAACCGATTCTCCTTATAGGATCACTTCGTTGTCCCTCGGTCTGTCTGTCAGTCAAGACCCTTTTTCTCAAGAACGCGTGGAGGTGTAAAGTTGAGATTAATATCAACACCTAAGGAATTCTTAAAAAAAACAAACGTGATTTTGGTAGGAGTATTTATTACTAAGATCTCTCATGGTTAGTTCAGCTGGAAGGCTGCCCCTCCTAGCTACGCCAATGAACACAAACAATAAAAAAATAAGAAGTTGGGGGGAAACATGCGCTACATCCACGCAAAATGGCCATCGCTCAGCATAATGCTAAGACCTTATGCGAGACAGAGCCCCAGCGCTGGCTGACTCGCACAGGAAGATCAAAAATAAAAATAAATAGCAAAATGAAATTATACAACATGTAAATGATTTTATTTTCTGTAAGTAGGTTTGCACAAACACTTTTACACGTCAATCATATTTTTTATAAAACTAGATGAGGTCGGCGTTTCCTATCTGACTACTCTGAGAAGAAAGGCCGAAACAAACTCAAGAGGTCACTTTTTCTTTCTACAATAAAAATGGCATTGTACTTATATGTAAATAGATATTTAGAAAAAAAAAAAACAGTCAAAATCACTGACCTGACCATCAAGTAAAACCTATTGGAGCAGCTCAATCCCTTTTTGTCCTCAATATAGTCTTTTACAGCAAAATAGGCTTTCTGGCATAGTGTTTGCTTTATAAAAGAGTCAGCTTCCGCCCGCGGCTTCGCCCGCGAGGTATGTCGATAAAAACTATCCTATGTCTCTCTCTGCCAAATTTTATCGAAATCCGTTCAGTGGTTTAGGCGTGAAAAGGTAACATACAGACAGACAGACAGAGTTACTTTCGAATTTATAATATTAGTATGGATTTGAATTTATTAAGGCTTAGTTCTTGAATGTGGCTAGGAAGTTTATTATAAAAACGTAAACACCGAGTCACCTATTTTCTAAAATATAACATAATTAAACGCAAGACCTCATACACCCCAATTATAGTATTGAGTTCATGTGCCTAGCCTTTTCCCAACTATGTTGGGGTCGGCTTCCAGTCTAACCGGATGCATCTGAATCAACCCAGATACTAGGTAATACGATACTCCTTGGTAAGACTGGTTGTCAGACTTTCGGGCTTCTGACGACCCGTAACGACTGTCAAAGATCGTGGATCTTACCAAGGGGTATGAGAAGAGGCCTGCAGTGCGCTGGTATAATTAATTTAATGATTGTATGACATGTGTAATTACTAATATTGACTAATAATTTGTATGCGTGGTGCAAACTGTAAATATAAATTGGTTATTAATAAATAAAATAATGTTACTGTCCGCACAGAGTCGCAGCGGCCCGCCAGCAAGCGGCGCAAGCGCAAGGGCTCGGCGGGACCCAACGCCGCGCCGCCCGCGCCCGCCAAGAAACGATCTCCGGGACCCAACTTCAGTTTAGCGTCGCAAGTACGTGAACGTATACATTTGTTATTATTTGTTAGTTTAGTGCCCGCAAGTGCTAAAGCTGAGCGTAAGGGTTCGATTCCCAGTTTAATTGGGTTTTTACCCGACTACGACGAAGCAAAACGGAAGGTTATGATTTTGACCAGTATGTATGTATGTTCATCTGTTCCCTCATAACTTCAAAAGTACTTACAATAATTTGTCAAATGAGGTATTGGTAGAAGTTTCTTGACCATGCGCTGGTTATAGGCTATGTGACGTCACACTAAATTCAATATGGCGGACGGTGAATTCTAAATAAATATTTTGGGATGGTGCCTTGTGGGGTATTGAACAAGTTTCAAAACTAAAATCCGACTACTGAAAAGGATGAAACAAGAAAGTATTTTCCCGTGGTCGCATGCCGCTGTACTAACATATTATAAGCTATTCATTCGTTTCATCCTTTTCAGTAGTAGGGTTTTAGTTTTTAAACTTTTTTTCATCTGGAATTTCTCAGTAGCAACCCAGAGTCCTAACCCTTTGGAGAATGCAGGCGTTATGTTATGTAGACGTAAGCGCGATGGCATTCCCTTTGGCAAAAATAATGAACATCCATACAAAATATCACCCTATTAAACATTTTTAGGGGATGAATCTTAACAGGGAAAAATTTAACGCAGGGGGCGTTGTGCGCTGACACGAAAGTCTGCGAATCTAACTCGTACTTAGCCGCTTTTAAATTTTGACCAGGGGCCCTAAAAAGGCCACATTGGCAGAATCATAAAGCAATTCATATCACGCAATTTCATCTGTATGACAGTTTTGTATGGAGATTCGTAAAATGCTATAGGTACACCTCTGCCTAACCCTTCAGGGATATATATGTGTGAAACTGTGAACATTTTTTAGGCACCCAGTTCATCTGTTACTTTCAACAACAATATCCTATTGATCCTGTGAACTGTCCCCAGGACGTGATGGTAGTCGGCGAGCCCTCGCTAATGGGCGGCGAGTTCGGCGACGAGGACGAGCGCCTCATCACGCGGCTGGAGAACACGCAGTACGAGGGCAACGACGACTGGAGCGCGCCGCCGCCCGCGTCGCCCGCCAAGACGCCGCCCGGCCACTGACCGCGTACCGGCCCCGACTGCCGGAGAGAGACGGAGCTGTTCATCACCGGTAGCGCCGTCCCTTTTACGCACTGGAATCGTGAAGACATTAATACTAAGTAATACGGCCCCTGAGCGAGCTCCTTGTCCAGTTATTTTACCTCTGATTATGCATTGCTGCCAAAAGTATAGTGATAATGTTCAGCGAAGATCGCTGTTGGGTTGCCTGTGAGAAGGCTGACAAAATCACAGTGATCTTTATGATTATTGAAATAAGGTAGCTGCTGTCAGAGATGAAAGTACTGTGAATGGACTCTATCTCAAAAACTAGCCAATGCAGGACATGCACAAATGTGTGCGCAAACACACGTGTATAATTCTACACCTAATAGTTTCCCAACTATGTTGGGGTCGGCTTCCAGTCTAACCGGATGCAGCTGAATACCAGTATTTTACATGGAGCGACAGCCTATCTGGCCTCCACAACTCAGTTACTGGGTAACACGAAACCAAGCGGTGCGACTGGCAACCGTCTAAATAAATTCATAATAAAATTTGAGTGAATTTCTGCTAATCTCAATGGAGACTAGACAAGTATAGTGTTGCAAGAATCTTTTGGCTCCTGAATGACATTGACGGGGCGGTAAACATTTGTAGAAACTGTCACTGTGTGTCGACAAGACGTTAGTTCCGATTTTGGCCACGCCTTTAAGAAGCGTTGTGCGCAAGAGATGTTATATAGTGCACAAGTGTACATGTGCGCAAACTCAGATGTATAAATTATACAGACATAACACAATTTACTTTATTGTACATATAAATATAAATAAAATCAATTGTTATGAAACATAAATGTAAAGCGGGAGTCGTCTCAGTTTGAACAGTAAGGACTGTATGTATATGGGGTTTATTTATAAACGTTGCTAAAATTTAAGAGACGTGTAAACGTCAAAAATTTACGGTTAAACAATCGCTAAACATTACTTAACTTCAGCAACGTTTATAAATATACCCCTTATGGTTTATGGCGCTTTCTGTTACACAAAATAAGACAGTGTGCACACCAAAGTCAAAATAGTTTTGTTTGTCAAAAGAAAACGGTTTTGGTTCCAGCACGCATAGCATGACCAGCATAGTGGACACTTTTAATTGGCTTTCTTCAACATATTTCTTGTGACTACTCGAATGTATTAGCTGTATAGTTTCCTTTAATACCTATAATAAATAGAAACGGGTTTTGACAAAATGACAGAATAGACAAAATTACAGAAAAGTCAAAATGACAGATTTCCTTGGAAATCTTCGTACGATCTGTCATTTTGTCTATTCTTCCGTTGACAAAACCAGTTGCCTATGGTGGTCAAGGCACGCGTGCAGTGCGCGCCGTCATCGTGTTCATAGATTCTTGACTCAGGTCTGTGCACAGTCTAATAAGTCCATTCTAGAATAGTATATGTTTTTACTCAACTGCAGCGAAGCCCAAAGAGAGGGCAATGTTTTTAACTTATATGTTTTTGTATGTATACTTTCAGAGATTTCGAAGGAATCATATCCGGTACTGTCAAACACTGGTTGGTTGAAAATTGATTTTATGTATTGACTCTGCTGAACAGAAATTGATTTTTACATTTTTTATTACACAAGATTTATACTGCTCCATTTTTATCGTCTTACTATAGTGATGTTAATTAATGTTTCCCATTGCTGGGACACAGGCCTCCTCCCTGTAAGAGTAAGTAAAAAATAAAATATATCGCTGCTGGATTTTATCGCGCACTGAATTTTCAACTCGTGTTGAGCCGAGAGTTGAGAATCCAACAGAGCGTATCAAAAAAGCATACTGTTGGATTTTCAACTCTCAGCGCTAAGCAGTGCATTGTCTAACATAGTTTTTCCTTCCTTCATTTCGTAGGTGTTACCGACATGTCATATTGACCACAATTGCCAAGAACTGCTCAATTAGAATGCCTTTTCTGTTGGCGTGTTGCCAAATCGGAACTAACGTCGCCATCTTGCACAGACTATCGCCCGACCACGTACGTGTTGTCGTTGTGATGTGCGAGCACGTAGGACTGATCGGGCTCAATGCTGCTCCAGAAGCCACATAGTACCTTAAAACTGACAAGGACAGCATGAGAATGAATGGCGACTCAAACGAACAGTCAATTTTTCACGGTACCTCTTCAATCAATAATAGTACTAGATTTCAGATGAGCGCATCAAAAATGGCGGGAAAAATAAGACCACAGATAATGTTGTGGTTTTATTGTGCAACGTATAGTTTTTACAACCTGCTTAGAAATTATGTTTTATTTTTCCAAAAATATTTTTGTTGTTAATGTAAAAATACGTTTACTTTTTAATGAAATTAGTAAATATAATGCAAACGATAATATACTATGTTTGAGTGTTAAGGTTTATAAATCAAGATATATGCAATCGCGGCCACTTCAATGATGTGTTTTTGTTCCTAATCCTTCATCTAGTGCTATTGTTGATCGAAGCGGTCGCTTTAAAGATTCTTGATCAAATGTACTAGGACACCATAAACACAGAGATTAGATATATTGTTTGTAAATGTGAATATTGTGAAGTTTGGACTTGTAAAGCGGTTGGTATGAAGTCAGCGCGGCTGTTCTAACGGCTCTCGGATTATTGAACGGGCACACATGGATTATGTCAACAAAATATAAATAAATCAATAAATATAGGCCTTTACGGATAAATTATCATTATGACTTTAATTTTTTTCTTCCTCCTACATGACATCCGTTAACATTTTCATTGTCACTTCTATTTTGATGAAGTCCTTCAAGGGTACCGCCAGTGGCGAGCAGGGCAACCGCCAGGGCCTCGCGCAACAACCCGAGTAGAAAAGTTTACATTTTATGAACTGATGAATGAACGAACCGAGTACGCTTAAGCAGGATACAAAGGTCTAAAAAGTTAGCAGCTAAATTAGACCGATTTTAAATTTTCCAAAGAAACAGATTTCCAGTTATATTTTTTTAAATAAGACGTTTCGAAAATGTTCTTTACTAACTTTTTAGACCTTTGTATCCTGCTTATGCGTATGAAGTTTCATTTTTAAATCGGTTCATTCATTTCGGAAAACAAGGACTTCAAAGTTTGAATGAAATGCCGAACGTCGTAAACGCTCTTAAGTATTAATTAAAGCAATTAAATAAGTTTGCTATAAAAAATCATTAAAAAGTAATATTAACGATTACAGATTTTAAATTATTGGAACTTATTTCAGAGATGACACAAGATCGGCTTTCAGCTCTTGTAATTCTCTCAATTTAATTAATATTGGTCTTAGGTAAAGTCGTAAACATCTTTTTCAAATCTCTGCAAATGGCAAAAAAAAAAAAATATTGGAATTTTGCGGGATACCTTTAAAAAACATAACCTTCCTTCTGACGCAGTCGGGTAAAAGAACGTGTGCGTGCGAGTGTCTGATAAGGAACTTTTTAGGATGCATGAAAGAAGCCTCCTCGTGTAGTTTGTTCCGTCAGTTACTCAACTGAACCGTCATGTCCTGGACAGTCACACCCAACACCTTATTTGACTGGCCAATTCTTCCCTTGCGGTGGTAAGTCTAACGCCTGCCTGGCTTGCAACCACCCTCCCACCGGAGTCCGGCGTCAAGCAGCCTGCTGTTTCGTCGATGCGTGGGAGTTCCAGTGCTTTATGCATCTTCTGGGCACGGTCTTTCCATCATAGACCTCATCCATCGCTTTCCATCAGGCTTGATCGAGGTCAAGAGCGGGCCCATTCGACAATTAAAAAAAAACTTCAGTCCTGACCGCAATTATGTTTTTTTTTTTATTAAGTATAAAATAATGATGAACACAGAAGCTATTGTAAAAAGGATTCTTTTATACGAACGCGTTCATTATAATATTATGAACGCAACTGAAAGGCCAAAAACATAAACTTGGCATTTTCGTCACACGTCATCGCTGACGTTTGGAAAGTGCGTTCGGAACAAAATTCCGGTTAAAATCTACCTCCTCTATCTTATTTTAGTGCAATTAGATTTAACAACAATAAAATATCAAAGAACTGAAATCAACATAAAAGAATCAGATTTTATATAAATTTCATAAATGGTTGCTTTATTTCATTTTTTTTAATCGAACCTAACTTAATCAAATCGAGGTTCCTTTCACTATTATGAATGAAATCCGATCCGACGAACTTTTCGAACGCCACATTAAGAACGAAGTACGTGGAGCCGGAGCGAGTGCTATTATTGCTGTAACTTTATTTAAAAATATTAAATTAGCTTCAACAAGTCAGAATTTGTTAGTAATTGAGCAAAATGGTCACAAAATACGCGATCTCTTTGTTGGCCATTGCGTCCGTCGCATTTGCGCAGGGCTGCACAAATCCACAAGTTGAGGCTTCATCTTTCACGAGCTTAGACGCGACTGTAGTGACACATATAGCGTATATTACTGAATTTACGCTGAAATGCGACAACCCTTTGCCTGAAAACTACGCATTGTACGCCGAGGTTGAAGGAAAGCCGCTGACTGCTGCCCGTGTCGGCGATAATAGATATCAGGCAAGCATAACCTTTTTGTTGTATTTTTCACTTTCTAAGTCCCGTTTCCAGCGCTGGTGACGCTGGCAACTTTTTCGTATGCCTTCTGAATTTATTTGTTATGTTCTGGGCGCTTAATTTCATATAAAAAGTTGCGAAATACTAAATAGAAGTGTCCATCTGTGCACAGTGAACTCATTGAAGGAAACTGGAGGAGAAGACACAAAAGTTTGATTTTTATTACGTCTGTGCCCACACACTTTTTCAATTCACTGGCTTTATTTGCCATAACAAAAAATAAAATAATATAAATACCAGATTTCGGCCATTGGGACCAATCTCAGCGGAGACTAGTCATCAGCACGGAAGATAATATTATAGTGCACAAGTGCATCGAAGACAGGTGCACTCTCTCTTCCCTCACTCTCATTGTTCGATGGGACGGCAATCCGACATGACCGTAGAGAGATCAGGCGCAGGGCAGTGGCTCTTGTTACTGAGTAACATGATACCCCTTACTAAGACTGTTTGTCGGTCTTTCTGGGCTTCTGAATACCCATAATGATTGCAAAGATCTACGAATGACAGCCGGGACCAATGGCTTAACATGCTTTTCCGAGACACGGAGTGGCCTTGGTATGTAAAGTTGGTCACCCATACACGGACTAACCGCGGCAACCTGATCAGCTGTGTGAAACGCTGCAGTCTACAATCGCCTTCGTCCACAATGCATCTGACATGCGGCAAACTTGACCGGCCCAGTCCGGACATAATTATGTACTTTCACACAAACATTCTCTACCTCCACTAAGGGTGGGTTGTTTTTGTTTCATGTCCACTTCAAATGGCGCTATCGTTAAACCAAAAAAAGCGTTATTTAAAATTATATTATATAATACATATATAATTACAAAATTATGGTCATGACATACGTAGTCAAATTTAATAATAACATACATTTTTATGTTTACCAACCGTTTGAAACAACCGGCCTTTCCTCTCTCTATAATTTGTTAGTAGCAAAATTAGTACATTTCTCATACATTAATTTTGTTGTCTTCAGGTGTCTTGGACCGAGGAGCCAGCGAAGGCCCGCTCTGGTACGCACGAGGTCCTGGTGTTGGACGAGGAAGGCTGGGCTTCTCTGCGCCGCGCCCGCCGCGCCGACCCCAACGCTGCCGTCGCTCCATTGATCGCCATTCAATTACATCATCCTGGAAGTAAGTGTCCACATGCTGTCTTTTGGCATAATTTATTAATAAAAAAAAAATACTCCCTGTTTCTACATTATCTGTGGCGGTAACGGCGGCATGGCGCGTAGTCCGTTTCACGAAAGAAGTCCCGCTGGAATAAGTAGAGCTAATTATTATTATAAGTATAACCCGGAAAACACATGCCTGTAACTTGCAGAAAAGTATGCAAGTAGCTTGAACCCTGTAATTCCTGATTCAATATAGCACGGTGACATAATACACAACGTTATTCCCTTAGTGAATAATCTATTATTACATAACATTTTACCAACTTATTTCTATTCTGCAGGTTACTCCGGCCCCTGGGTTAACTCAGAAGTGTTGGCAACTGCACTGTCCATCCTAGTCGCTTACACAGCTCTTCGTAACAAAAGCAAGATCTTAGCCTAATATTACATAATCATAGTAGTTAACTGTTTATTTTTATAATTAAATAAATGAGAAGTTAAGTTATTTATTACTTCGTTTTATTTTACACATCTGTAACATATCCTACTTGAGAAAATAATCGAAAGGGCGTAAAAGATCCGCGGCATACTTGCAGGTCCGCCATTTAGATATTTTTTTAAAATGGCGGCCACGCATTGAACTTTTGTAAAAATCGATAACGGACTAAGTGACTACGCTGTTAGAATACAACAAGAACAAGATGTAAGCAAGTTCAAAAGATATGGATGTCACGTGATCTCTGAAACGTGACACATTACAGGATTTGGTTCTATTATGTTTTCTGTTTGCATTGATGACAGCTATCGATTTATATAGGCTTCATGCGTAGCCGCCATTTGGAAAAAAGAAATTGCCTGAGATAAAATGGCAGGGGGTGACTGAGTTGCACGCTCAATTATGGGCCTCCGGAAACGTCGCTAGCACATAGTGTCGTAGCGATAATGGGGCAACATGTCCTGAGATGCTTGAGGAGTGGAGAGGTATTCCACGGCATTCAGAACAATCCAAGAGGCCGGAAGATTACTTCCTTTCCTTCCTACGAGCACGTTAGCTCTTGCGAATCTCCACTCAGGCCGGCCAATAAAGAGGTGGGTGCCCTGTGCCTCGTCAGTGTTCACTCCAGCCGGCCAATAAAGGCATGCCAGGGGTGAGGAACAATACTACTCCCGGGAGATAGGGGGTCACTACTGCCCAACAGCTCGCCACATGCTGCCCTGCGGTATTATGTGTCTCTCTTGGTCTGGCTCCTCACCCTAGACTTGTTTCGGCAAAGTAAACTTGCACAGACCTAGAGTTCGGAGTGCGCAAGCCCTACCACGACGTCAACGTAGAGTTAAGGCGGTGGGGATTATTATCATAATAACATGCACAATTAAATAAATTCACGTTAGAGAGTAAGAAAATAAAAAAAATACTTGTATGTGTGGTGCAAATTGTAAATATAAGTAGGTTATTAAATAAATAAATACTCACAATTTACTTTTCACTAGACGAGACAACTTCTAAGCGGCACACTGTCTGTAGTTACCTTTAGCCTTTAGCCATATTAGTATGTTGATCTATGCCTTTAGCTAAAAATGAGAAACGAAACGTTGGCCGTTGCTATAACCCGGTTAAATTAAAATACACTATAATACAAGTAGTTGCCATAACTTGGTAAGACTTTTTGATTTGGTAGCATAATACGTCACTCTGCTCAGCTGATAATAATTTTAGAGGTTAAGTTGTTTTTGAATTGATCTGTGTTGATTATTATAAAGAACAATGACTGTGAAGCCTCGTGAGAAACCAGTGGATTCCGATGACGATCCAGTGGAGAGCATGTTAAAGAAGACAGGCTGCTTGGAATTACATTATAAAGTTCAGGTACCTAATAATTTACCTAGGTACTTACGACAATAAAACAAGTCTTGTTTAAGTTTATTTGAATAATCTAAAGACTTTTTACAACGAATACTAAATAGTAGACAAATAAAGTGTTTGTTTTGGTCTATGTTACTTTAGCAAAACATAGTACCTACCTACAAAAAATTTGTTTTTCAAACTCTCAATACTTCTGTTTGCCTTCGTTTCATGAGCCAGTTTTATTAACAATTTAGGTGAAAAGCAAAAAAAAATATTGGAATGCTATCTTATTATTAAGTTAGTAATTTATGTACAATTTTTTTATTGTACAAAGTTGTACGTATCAGCTAACGCTATACGCCATCTAGTGCGGAATTATGTAAGCGAAAGCGACTGAAGCGCTAAACAAGCGCAATTTTATTGTGACAGTACCTAGTGTAGTGTTGCCAGATCCGCTTTTAAAACTCCGAAGGACGAATCTAAAATACCGTGGAAATCCATAGATTGCCTCTATCAAAGTCCGTAAATCTCCGGACTTTTTTAAAAGCTGTTGAATTTTTTGGAAATTGTTTTTATGTACTTTCAATACTTATAAACTTTTTTTTCAGGAGTGCATAGCAACAACTAAGGATTGGAGAAAATGCCAAACAGAAGTAAATGATTTTCGAGATTGTATCAATAAACATAAGAAACCTGAATTAAAAAGTTAAGTTAATCGTTTGTATTGTTTTACTAGCTTTTAACAGGCACGTTTTTATTTAAAATCCTTCTCCCCCCAACCCACTGCGTGGCATCGCCCGTACGGGTCTTGATTTCCGGTTCTTCCTTTTCCCAACTGTGTTGGGGTCGTTTTCGTGTAGTATTTTACGTGGAGCGACTGCCTATCTGACCTCCACAACCTAATTATCGGGTAAGTACGATGATACCCCTTGCTAAGACTGGTTGTAGACTTTCGGGCTTCTGACGACCCGTAACGACGGTCAAAGATGCACAAATGACAGCCGGGACAAAGAAAGATGGTCACCGATCCACGGACCAACCGCGGCTAGCTTAGCAATCGATCGAACCGTGCGGCTATTATTTCTTAGGCCGTTCGCTGCGTAAGGCCCGGTATCCACCAAAGCGGAGAGGAGCGAAGACGTGTGGAATCGACCAATCACAATGGTTGAAATCCTCATCCCGTCAATCGTCTCGTCTGTGGATTGGACGACTCTACACGTCTCCGCTCCTCTCCGCTTTGGTGGATACCGGGCCTTAAGCGGGAGCACGGAGAGGGCGCCCGCGCGGCGTGCTGTTTTCTATTATCATCCTATCTATTTGTATTCGCAGCGCTGCGTGAGGCGGGTCGCCCGTCGCACGCGGCTTAATAGAAAACAGTACGCGTGCGGGCGCCCGCTTAACGCAGCGGACGGCCTTAGCCCCAAGCCCCTCGCCCGCCCGCCCGGGCTTATTACTTCGTTTTCTCTTAGCATTTATTTATTTATTTTCAACTTTTCGCGCGTATTTTTCTTATTGCTCGGGGCCTAAGGCCCGGATTCCACTGAAGCGGAGCTGGGCGGAGACGTGCAGGAATCGTCCAATCACAGACGAGACGAGTGACGCGATGAGGATTTCAACCATTGTGATTGGTCGATTCCTGCTGCACGTCTCCGATCCGCTCCGCTTCAGTGGAGCTTACCTTCCTCAAGAATATGGAAAAATAATTTTATGCTACTGGTAGTTAGAGAGTCGTAATTATTAAAGAATTTAAAAAAAACCATCATCAGCTATTCAAAGTCATCTTTAATTGTACTCCACTTTTCTACACCTTGACTCAGTGCTACTATTCATCACCCGTCTGGTCAAAGGATCCTCCCTTTTCTGTGGAGGATGAGTGAACTTTGCACCCTGTTCCTCATACCTCTATAAAACTAAGCGACTACACGCAAGGGCACCCCCTGTGGTGTATGGACCTCGGCTAAGGGCGTCACTGGGAGAGTGCTGGGACAGGCTGGATCGGATAATTAAAACACACAAAAAGTGAAACATTCTATATATTTGCCTCGTTTTATTTACAAAGGATTGCCGAAACAATTCTGGCTCTAACTTACGCAAATAAAAATACAACTTATCATCTATAGTAGAGCAGTAAAAAAAAATGCGAAACTTTTTGAATGCCGACCTTACGACCTGGAGAGATTTGGTTCAAATTTCTAAACTCGCATGGTCTGGGATACAAAAATTTCGTACACTTTTTTTTTCAATGAGCTGTCTTTTGATTTACCTTCCATTAATGTATGAAACATAAATTGGCGACAAAAATCTAAAATGGATTCTGATAATTTCTTTCTTAAGTTTCCCTAGCAATGGAACATCCACGCAATGGTAGTCCACGAAATTAAAATTTTCTAAGTTTTTTGCAATTTGCAGGTCAGTGCGAGGTTGCATGCCCTGGCGCATCTCTCTTAAATGGACTTGTCACAGCATACAACTGCTGGGTTCCGAAGTATTCAAAAGACAGCCCCTTTAACGGGGGCTCATTAAAAAACTTTAATATTAAAATGCACTTTAAATTTGAATGGCAAAATGGATCTTATAATAATTTTGTCATTAAATTTTTGACATTTCTGTCAAAATGGAATCGTTTAAAATGCACAGGATATAATACTAGCAATTTTGGATTAGCAATTTTAGTCTCTATGCATTGTAAAGGGTGTACAAGCCGACCATGTTCATTATATTTGAATTTAGAGTTTTGAGATAATTTTCACTGAATGTCATAACTAAACAAAGTTCAAACTTATTAGGACTTAAACTTATTGTTGCAAATGGTCTAAGCCTTGTAAGTTTCTCAAAATAGTTAACCACAATAATATTATGAGTAAAAAGAGGTAAATAGGTACACATTAACTCAGTGAGTCTGTATCAACGAAAGCAACATATTATACTTGTCTCTTTTCCGCTCCCGACAATCACGTGTCACTTCCACGTGTCCTCTGTAGTATGACATTACAGTATAACGTTGTTTATGTGTGCGTATGTGCAGACGCCAGCACATCAAGCTATCCGAAACTGTCAAATTTTCCCAATCAACTTTGAACCTTGTGCTTTAGCGATAACATTGAAAATCTATTAAAGAAATTTGACAGATTGTATTAGCTTGATGTGCTGGCGTCTGTACGTTCGCACAAACGTAAAAATATCGTGCACTGTATTTTCAACTCTCTGTGTTGAGCCGAGCATTGAGAATCCAACAGAGCGCGCCAAAAAAAACAAACTGTTGGATTTTCAACTCACGGCGCTAAGCAGTGTTGAAAATCTAGCACGCAATAAAAAAAAAATCGCCGTGAGAAAAACGTGCCCAGCTTAGTGTGTCGTTTTTTAAGATAAGTTTGTCGCTTAGGTAACCTATCCAAACTCTTTCTAAATATAATATCATTGGTTAGTTATAACGATCGATTTTGACAGAATACAAAAATATATAATCTCAGCCAATCGCCCAGACATACAAAACTTTTAACAAATTAAAAAAAAAAACTTCCGATGATTGCCGAATCTGTAGCGTCAAACATTGTTTTTTTTTTATATAAAATACTAACTTATGCCCCTGTGTTCGCACGCGTTTACATCGGAAATTATCCCTTGGGACTACCAGGATAAAAAAGTATCCCATTTCATGGTATATCGTATACACGATTTAGCGCAGAGTATTCACGAATCAGTGAAGAGTATACGCCACTCAGCGCCGGGTCAGCTAGTTTTAAAATAATAAAAAAACAATGTCCGACGCTCACTGGCTCAAAATAAATGCCTCAATTGGAATCATTATTACATAATTCACTTTCAATTAAAAAAGGATAACTATTGGTGGTCGTCGATAAGAATAATATGACTCTTATAGCTTCGAATTACGGTTTAAAATCGATTAATACGGGAGTGGTTGGCATAAGTAAATTAGATCCAATGTCACTAATCTTTATGCAACTTAACAGACCACCTGAAACTTAAAATTTTGAACACACAAAAACATCTTGTACTATTTTATAATATTATTAATAACTAAGTTTACAAAAAAAAGAGAAAAATATCGAATGCAGTGCGAATAAAGTTAACACAGTCATTTCGCACAATTTTTCTACAATTCTGTATAGAAATACCATGACAACATCATGGCTGTACCTACTTCCCAAATCAATAGGCAAACTATGTTGGGGTCTAACCGGATGCAGCTGAATACCAGTATTTTACATGGAGCGACTGCCTATCTGACCTCCACAACCCAATTACTGGGTAACATGACAGACTGATTATCAGAATTTCTGGTATCTGCCAACCCGTGACAACTGTCAAAGATCTACGCATGACAGCAAGACGGAGGGGTCTCGATATCTAATGTATGGTTACCCATCTACGAACCGACCGCGGCAAGCGAAGCTTACCACCTTAATACCTACGATCAACCCTTGCGGCTGTTATTATTTAGCCACGAGCCCCTCAGCAAAAGGCAGACGATGATGATTATTTCTATACAAAATTGTACAAGGAAGAATATTAAAAAACAAAAAAAAAAAATGTAAATTTAAAAACCTATGCTATGACGTGAATACGCCGCGTATTAAAAATATCAACGTCCAATTATGAGGCGTAGTATGAATTTATTTATTTTATTAATTTTTATTCTAATTAATATAAACGCTTTACTGCGGCTATCAAATAATTATAACTTCTAACAATAACGGTATTGTTTTTAAAAGGGGTTTTGAATATTTTGAAGCTTGGCGTTTTCAAAATGGTGCGACAGTAGGTCACCACGCCATGGTATACGACGGATCTTCAAACCCCTTTAGTCACACTTGAACTACGAAAACCGCGCTTACTGCTACGACATAAAGGTGCAGTAAGGCCCGTTGTACAGAGGCCAGCACATCAACCTACCCCAATCTGTCAAATTTCTTTGATAGATTTTCAACTTTACCACAAAGGAATAAGGTTCATATTCAATTGGGAAAATTTGACAGATTGGGGTAGCTTGATGTACACACGTTTCTCTTACCGTGCAATACCACGGTTTTGTCGTAAAAGCTACGGTTGATACGCCGTGTATTGTCACGGTCCCGGTCGTCAGTAGTCACGTGATTTTACAAAACCAGAAAACTTTGTCAGTTTAAGGGGGAAGCGCTAAGGTAGCTCGCGAAATTCAAATTTTCTTACGTTTTTTGCAACTTGCTGGTCAGTATTAAGTTGTACGTTGATTAAAATATGATTCGCGGCCGTAACAAATATGTATTTACAGAATTATAATCATTACAATTAGTAATACAACTTGCTATTATGTTAGTGTAATCCTAAAATGTCAAGATTTCATGAAATAGTCATTCGGTAGGATTACTTGGTCTTAGAGAGTTGTGTTGATGACTTTAATGATTATAATTCTGTAACTACATATTTGTTACGGCCGCGAATCATATTTTAATCAACGTAAAACTTAGTACTGGCCAGCAAATTGCAAAAAACGTAAAAAAAAAAGAATTTCGCGGGCTACCCTGGCTTTTTCACCTTAAGGGCTGATTTTTCCAACGTCAGACAATTTTTTCCGAGAAATAATTCTGAATTTTTGGAAGTTCTTCCATACAAAATCTGTTTAGAAGTAAATTTTATTTCAACAATAAAAAATGATCTGTCGATTGAAGAATCAGCCCAAAATCAAAGAAACGACTGCTATTCTTTCGACAGCTGTTTGCTGTCTGAGGCAAAGTAAATCAGGTTATCGAAATGTGTCATTTTCAATACGACAGCCTGTCGGATGGTTGTGAATAGCTATGCTCGGCTAACTACTGCACTCAGAGTAGTCAGAGTCGTTACTTATAAGGAACTTAAAAATGAAATGGACAACTTAGTTGAATCAATAGCTATAGTTTATTTAAGGAGTTTACACATTTGTTCGGATCGGCACATTCGGCAGTATTTGTTAAACAAATGAACAAAAATTACTAAACTCTGTTCACGATTTAACTAATTTCAACTTTAATTCGTACACGTAAAGTTCAGTTTGCGCTACAACTTCAAAAATTTTTATGACTATGAGCTCAACTGTGACTAATGAGGCACAATTACTTGTTTTATTGCAAATTTTGATTTTCCCAGTTGGGAGAAGTCATTCTGAAATTAATTTAATTTACACTAGCATAAGGTTGATATTCGTTTAAGAAGAAATATCGGCAGACCTTACAAATATTTGGTTTTTATTCGGTTCAGGACGCTTTTAACTCGTTTGTCTTTTTTTTACATCGTTCTCACATTTAATTATAAAATTAAACATTAATGATGTAACTAATATTTTTGTAAAAATATAATTTAAAAGAGTGTCCATGGAGTTTCTTGCCCGTTCTTCTCCATAGGTACCTACGCTTTGGAATGGGCAACTAGCTTCATATTTTCTGACTGACAGACTTCTTGACAATTCAAAAGTGCCTGTAAATGGTTTAATTAAAATAAATGCTTTGAGTTAGAGTTTGCTCGTGCCGATCGACATCTACCCTCACAGAAGTAATAGGGGTAATTGCGCAACACACGTAAAATTAAAATTTATCGCAATGGGTTACTACATTTTGACAGTTCACCCATGTTTATTGCGTTGATGATTTTTTCAAACATATGAAGCAAAGGATTATCAATATCCTTCAAAAGTCGGAACGTGATTGAAATTGTGGTTGGCTAGACACAATTCGAGCTAAGCCGAGCGGTTTTTTCCCGAACAAAACGCATGCTTAATGGAACATTGACCCATTAGTAGATAGGTCAGAATTATTTCCGGATTTTTTTTAACTCAGATCTCATCTATAGTTAATCATACGTTCAAAATACAAGCATTCATGATTAATTAATCTAATCAAATCAAATCAGTTTTAATGTTATGCGTCAACAAGTAGGATAAGTCCTCATAGCAAGATCTTCTTTTGCGATATCCCAAAAATCGTCTTTTTTGAGTTAAGTAAGTATTCCATTAGGCATACGATATATTCGATTTTGCCGCCCAGTTATTCCGACACATGCCGACCCGAACAAATGAATGGACACCTTAGTATAAAAAAAAAAAACAAAATAAGGAAAAGAAAACACATTTGTAAAGCGTTCATATCGATGACATTTGACTTGAAACAACATTTTTTTTTTATTAAAAAAAATGTCTTAAAAAGCTTTGATGAATCTAATATATCTAATATCTATTGTCTAAAGACGACACGAAGGGCGATTAAGTTTAAACGCCTTTTGTACACACGCCGTGACCACGGAGCTCGGATATGAAGAAGTGAAAACTTACGACTGGAGCCGAGGATACGCGAATCAGCGTCACCGACCCGAGCGTGACGGTCTGCGATCGACAATAGTACTACATTTCCGATGCAACAACACTGTGCTGGGACACAGGCCTCCTCTCAGTGAGAGGGAGTGGGCTGTAATCCACCACGCGGGCCCAGTGCGGATTGGTAGATGTCACATGTCTTCGAATTTTTGGTTCTAGGACATGCCGGTTTCCTGACGATGTTCTCCGTCACCGTTTTCAGAGCAGTGGTGATGATATAATTTACACAAAGTAAAGCGCCTGACTGAGTTCGAACCGACGACCTACAACGCGTAAGTCGCGGCCGTTACCACTGGGCCTTCACTGCTGATTTTCGATGACAACATCAAAAACGGCCCGAAAATAAGACGACATGTGATGTTGTGATCTTATTTTGAAAAATAGTTCTTTCAACCTTATTGCTTAGGAATTATGTTTTATTTTCCCATAATTCTTTTTGTTCTTATAAAAAAAAATTCGTTTACTTTTCAATGGAAGCAGTAAATATATTGCCAACGATAATAAACTGTATGTTTCGTGTGTTAAGGTTTACAATCAATTGCGGCCACTTGAGCGATGTGTATTTGTTTCTAATCCTTCACCTAGTGCTATTGTTGATCGTAGTTGACGGTTCAGTCTCGTCTTATATTATCTGTGGTTTCGTTCACAGTTAAGAAAAAGCGCAAAGTTCGCCAAAATAATCACTTTTTCACTTAATAAAAAAAAAACGGGATATCAAATAGGTACTGTATTAACAATTAATTTTCTCAAAATTGAAAATAAACTCCGTATACACGGTTACTAAAAAAAAAAGCTTTCTCATAAAAAATGCAATACCTACAACACGGTAAAAATGTATAGAACAGCAGTTTTTTTTTAAACCATCCAAAAGTGGGTTTGTAATTATCATATGGAGCCTGAGGGCATACCTACCTGTCTGTCAATTTGATTTTTTCAAGCATCTATGCAACGAGATGTAAGCAAGTTCAAAAGATATGGATATCACGTGATCAATTTTAAACATTAATATCTCTGAAACGTGACACTTTACGGGGTCTTACAATGTTTTATGTTTGCACTGATGCCAGCTATCGATTTATATAGGTTACATCGCGTTGCCGCCATTTTGAAAAAAAGAAAAGCAAATGGCGGACAGATGAGTATGTCACGGATCTTAAAATCCCTTTCAATGCTGGTGGATTTAGAATCATGTACTAAATTTGTGGTTACTGTATTAAATGACTATATAATTTTAATTAAATGGTAGGTATATAATTTTCTCTGGGTCTTTTAACGCCCCCCTGAAAATCTCCCCACGAGGGGGCCGTTATCGCCGTTGAAAAGTAATGATTTGGTTTTTTTTTGTTTGGATTTAGGTTTTCAACGAAGGTTTGGCAAAATTCCTATATGCTAGTATAGCCAATATTTTCATTTATTGTCTTATTACATCACCCTGTACCTATATTATTGTTCTGAGAATACAATTTTGAGAAAATTAATTTGTATACAAGGACAAATTAAAATAATTTGACTTTATCATCATCAATAGGTACCCAGTCTGTGAAGTTTTGCTAGTGAATATAATTAGACCTTGTTTATTATAAAGAATTTTAGTACTTACTATAGTCGTCGCGTTTTAGCGTGGCAATAGCGGTCATTGCCCTTTCCCTAATATCTTTCCATTGAAACCCTAAACAATAAACTATGTATGGTTTTTCGTTATTGGAACATGTTGAAGTTCACGATAGATATTGATTTAGGACGTTAACGGACTTTATTTCAGTTTTTCAGTTAAATAATGCTAGAAAATGCAGGTGGGGTCAATGACCGCCATTGCAATGCTGAAACGCGACCACTATATTAAACAATAGGAGGGAGTATCTCCAATAGTGAGTCTTTTGGCTGAATTTTGATGGTGAACAATAATTGTTTCTGATACTTAATCCTTTACGTCTGGGTCTTCGTTAGGGCTCCAGGGCTCCGTCGACACGAGTGTGTGGCTGTTTACTCGCGCAGTTTCAGTGCGTGATCCTTGATGATACCGCCATCGCCTTCAGAGACAAACCTTTTGCGGCCCCTGAGGAGAAAAGTACATTACAGTGATTTCTTTAACTCATTGAAGGAATGAGACACAAGTAATGTTTGTTTCCATCTAGTTAGCTCGGAGGTTTTAAGTTCGCTTGAAGCGGATATGATTCAAACTCAAAGTATTTATTAGTGCGATTTTTTGTGATATAACAGGTCTTACAGATATTTTAAAACTCAAAATGTACCCTTTAGCATACATAATTTAACAATATTATAAATTAAAACATTATACGATATAATTCTAATAAATTAAGACTTTAGATAGGAATATCCATACTAATATTATAAATTCGAAAGTAACTCTGTCTGTCTGTATGTTACCTTTTCACGCCTAAACCACTGAACGGATTTCGATCAAATTTGGCAGAGAGATAGATTGCATCCCGGGGAAGGACATAGGATAGTTTTTATCTACATACCTCGCGGGCGAAGCCGCGGGCGGAAGCTAGTTACATTATAAATCATAAATACAGGATCCGTCACAAGAAATTTTGTCAGCAAGAAATTCAACAAGTCCATTTGTCTAATAAAAAAATATTGAGTCTAAATCTTTTATGTCATTTGGTAGCTTGTAACGGATTGGAGTTTCAATTCTAAATAGGCCACTGGCAGAATCATAAAAGGATAACATTATGAATCATCAACATCATCATCATTATGAATCATGAGTTTCATTGATGATTTTTATGGGAAAAGGCTAGGTAGATGATAAACTGACCTGGTAGGCATCCGCTTGAGCACGGCGTCTCCGAGACGAAACTTGTGCTGGCAGCGCTCCATAAAGCGATCCAGCATGATATAAGCGAGCGGTACGTCTAGAACTATATCGCTCATGTCTTCCAGAACTCGAAGGAAACCCTGGCAGACAAGAACAAGCATATTATAATACCGGCTGCATTTTTTATACCATCTGTACAAAAACAGGGTAAAAAAGGTGAACGGAGCAGAAGCCTATGGCACAGTAATTTGCTTTTTGTGTGGGCTGCATTCCACCACGCGGGCCCAGTGCGGGTTGGTAGATGTCTTCGATTTTAGTTCTAGGACATGCCGGTTTCCTCACGATGTTTTCCTTCGCTGTTTTGAGAGCAGTGGTGATGTAATAATTTATATAAAGTAAAGCGCCTGTCTAGGTTCAAACGTAAGACCTAAAACTCGAAGATCGGGTCCGTTAGGTCACCACAAAACGTTCAAAAAGTTTGAATTTCGCGGCTTTTAGCCTTTTTTCAACATACCCTGTCCATCTGGTCAGGGGTGACGATGACACATCTCCGGAGCTCTGCGAGGAAGCCACACAGCTGCTCTTCAACGCTTGAGTTCACTGTCTCGAGGGCAAGTAGAACAGTCTGTAAAGAAATACAAAATTATAATAATAAAGATTTGGGACGCGCACAGGAAATCACTAATATTATAAAGGCGAAAGTTCGTGTGTGTGTTTATATGTTTGTTACCTTCTTCGAACGCTCAAACGGCTGGACCAATTTTGATAAAATGTAAATTTGTATGGAGGTAGCTGACACCCTGAATTAACATATAGGCTACTTTTTATCCCGATATTCCTACGGGATCGACAGTTATGCTGGTGAAACCGTGGGCGCAGCTAGTAAATAATATAATTGGACCAAACCCCGTAAAGCGTCACGTTTCCGAGATATTAACGTTAAATGTTGATCACGTCATGACGTCACATGCATACAAACTCTGATGCCAAATAAAAATCTTCAATCCACTTTCTTGTGACGCCGACCTACCCCGTCGCATTGCATTGCATCTCCTGCCCGAGTAATTACTCACTTAGTGTTCTTTTTAACTTTTTGCTGGGCTCCTAGTAGCCCTTGCGTGATATTAAGTAGCCTATAGCCTTTCTCAAGAATTTGGCTATCGTATGTTTTTTGTTTGCATTAATGTAAAATATTAATTTATACAGGGTTATTGGAAAAACACCAACAACCTCTTAAGGGGCCATTGTACTCATCATTATGAACAACTTTTACTATGGGACGAAAGCAGAGGGGCAATTCTCGTAATTTTAAGAACGTTCACAGTCTGATCTCAGTCTCAATCTGTCAAAAAATACCTCTAATTTCCCTACATTTTGACTAGTTTTTGACATTTGTTTGTCGCCGAGATGAGACTGCGACTAGATTTTTCAGTCAGCAGTTTTTTTTTTTTCTGTATCAGATACAAGCGTGGCAGCCATTTTGAAAAAAAAAAAAAAAAAAAAACAAAGTGCTGGGCCAGCAGGTATGCCACGGATCTTCAAAGCCCTTTAACGCGGACGAAGTCGCGTGCAGAAGCTAGTAAAAAAAAAAACGAATGAATAAAAATAATTAAATATAAATGTTTCAGAAGTCGGTAATTACCTCATAGACGAGCTCGTGATGAAAGTGCGGCACTTCGAGATCTCGGACGCAGCGCATAGCTTCCGTGAGGTCACTCGAGGTCAGGTACTCCTTCAGCAGCAGCTGTATCTGACGGATAAGGGACTTCACAGGCCTGCAAACGATATTTTTGATAAAAAAAAAATCATCATCTGCCTAGCCTTTTCCAAACTATGTTGGGGTCTGCTTCCAGTCTAACCGGATGCAGTTGAATACCAGTATTTTACATGGAGCGACTGCCTATCTGACCTCCGCAACCCAGTTACTGGGTAATACGATACCCCTGGTTGTGAATGTGGTATAACATTAAAAACATGTTATCATAAAAAAAAGCCGGCCAAGTGCGAGTCGGAGTCGCACACGATGGATTCCGTACCACAAGGCAAAAACGCCGAAAAAACCGTTTCTTTTATACCCATTTAAATTTTAACTTTATTTTATTTTTATTATTTGTTGTTATAGCGGCAACAGAAAAACATCATCTGTGAAATTTTCTACTGTCTCCATCACGGTTCATGAGATACAGCCTGGTGACAGACAGACAACAATACCTAAATATTATACTACTATGTGGTGCTGTTCCACAAACGATGGCACACTTAATATCGTGTCCTGTGTGTCCTGTCAGCTGCACGTTACAGGAACTGATGGACGGTGGTGATGGCGCCAAACAAGTAGCCGAATTCTGGGCCGAGTCCATTTAGATTGCCATCGACACGCCATGAAGAAGAAGCATAGGTACATAAGGCTGGGACATCAAAGCAAGCCGGAGTATTACGTAATGACTACCGAAGCACACCGGAGTATTCCCCAGCGCCTGACGGACAGTAGAGTCTTAGTAATAGGGTCCCGTTTTTACCCTTTGGGTACGGAGCCCTAATAAACTTCAGTAAAAGTTGTAATATCTCCGTAACCAGGTATGGTCCAGTACAAAAAAAATTAAAAATACAATGACGAGGAGTACAAATGACTTTCGGCTATCGTTAAGGGTGTTTTTACACTGGCTTTTTTTATTACCTGATGCCACCTCCAACGCCCCAGATGTTGTCAAGCCTCACCATTCCTTGTTTTAAGGAAAGCAACGTCTCCGCCCTGTGGATGGCTTGTCTGGAACAAAATCATTATTAACACTCTAACATTATAAAGGCGAAAGTTTGTGAGTGTGTTTGTATGTTTATTACTTCATCACGCACAAACGGCTGAACGGATTTGGATGAAATTTGGCACACAGATAGTTTATAACCAGGATTAACACACAGGATACTATTTATCTCGATATTCCTACGGGATCGACACTTATGCGGATGAAACCGCTGGGCGCTGCTAGTTTTAGTATATAAAATCAAGTCATTTACATACGACAGTCCCCGGCACGTCCGCCCTTCACCACTTCCTAGTGCTTTCGCTGGGGAGAAGAAGTGGCGCAACAAACTCCCCAGCAGCACAGCTGTCTGTTCAGTTAGAGAAACTTGCTTCTATACAACAGTAGGTCATCATCTGCCTAGCCTTTTCCCAACTATGTTGGGGTCGGCTTCCAATCTAACCGGATGCAGCTGGATATCAGTATTTTACTTGGAGCGACTGCCTATCTGACCTCCACAACCCACTTACTTTCCCATGCACCCACTTATTTGCTTACCCTCCACAACTACGTTACTTGGTAATACGATACCCCCCCCTTTTTTTTTTTAAGGATGGGAAATCATCATATGACCCTCCCGCTCTGGGTGGAGCGGAAGGGAGTGTCAGACTCTTACTGACTAAAACCCATTCGTGTTCCTTCCTTAGCCCTTTATGTTCCGGGGCAGCGGTAACCCTTTCGGACAATCCCGCTGCCCCGGAATACGATACCCCTTGGTCAAACTTAACGTTATGAGACACAGAACATTCAATTAAATTATTTGGCATAAATGCCAGCTAGACACGCCTTCCACACAGTAATTTGGCAATGGCGGACAACAACATCAACCTACTAAAATCTGTCAAATTTCTTTAATAGATTTTCAACTTTTTCGCTATAGCATAAGGTTCAAAGTTGATTGGGAAAATTTGACAGTTTCGGGTAACTTGATGTGCTGGCGTCTGTACATAATTGGTTATATAAACTAACTTGGCATGCGCGTTAACGTCGATCTTCTTCGAAGCGGTCTGCACGAAGCGCGGCGGAAGACAATCGTCGGCAACACAGCGCGCTATGAAGTTCGACAGCAAGACGACCGCGTCTGGAGTGTCCAGCACCAGGTCTGGAAGCTTCTCCAGCAGGCGGTCGAAGGCTGGAATGGTACGGTGTTGTTAAGAGTATCTAGAGACAATCGTCGTCGACACAGCGCGCTATGAAGTTCGACAGTAACACCGGCCGCGTCTGGAGTCTCCAACACCAGGTCTGGAAGCTTCTCCGCGTCGAAGGCTGGAATAGTACGGTGCAATTAGAAAACCTACAAGGACCTTTGACCGTCTTCCGGTGCTCCGGGATTGTCCTGATAGCTGTGGAACACCTCTTCACGGCTCAAAGAAAAATAAAAAACTGCTGGCGTAATCACCATCCAGACCCCTCCATACCCCATGTCATCAAAAATAAGCAAAGCAAAGACCCCCCGCCCCCCCGTAGTGCTTACGTAATACTTGAATGGCCCCTTAGATAGTCCTACTAATAATATTATAAATGCGACAGTTTGTGAGGATGGATGTTTGTTACTCTTTCACGCAAAAACTACTGAACGGATTTGGATGAAATTTGCCACATAGAAAAAAAAAATGAACACTTAGTATGCAAATAAATCTTTGACTTTGACTTCAGATAGTTTATCACCAGGATTAACACATAGGAAACTTTTTATCCCGATATTCCCACGGGATCGAAACTTATGCGGGTGAAACCGCGGGGCGCAGCTAGTAAGGTGATAAACTCACCGAGTCCTATATCCTTAGCGGAGAACACTCTTCCATAGAGATCGGATATGAGTACTGAGGCCATTTCGCAGTGCGACGGCTTGTGGTCCAGAGCTATTTCCACAATCGTCTCGCATACCTGTTGAAAAACATTACACTTTATAAAGGCGAAAGTTTGTGTGTGTGTGTTTATGTGTTTGTTACTTCTTCACGCTCAAACGGCTGACAAATTTTGATAAAATTTTGTATGGAGGTAGCAGACACCCTGGATTAACATATGGGCTACTTTTTATCCGGATATTCCCACGGGATCGACAGTTATGCGGGTGAAACTGCGGGGCGCAGCTGGTAATAAAATAATCCATACTAATATTATAAATTCGAAAGTAACTCTGTCTGTCTGTATGTTACCTTTTCACGCCTAAACCACTGAACGGATTTCGATAAAATTTGGCAGAGAGATAGATTGCATCCCGGGGAAGTACATAGGATAGATTTTTATCGACATACCTCGCGGGCGAAGCCGCGGGCGGAAGCTAGTTATAAATAAAACAAAGTCGGATTAGTTACACCATTTATAACTCAAGAACGGCTGGACCGATTTTTATGATGTTGGATTCGTTGGATTTGTCTCCGCCCCGAATAGCAGAATAACTATTAAAACACGGGTTTTATTCACGAAAAAAAAAAAAATACTTGAAGGTAACTCATTTTGTCACACATTTTACTATTTATTAATTCTGATGCGGTACAAAGTTCGCCGGGTCTAGTAAATAAATAAATTAACTTCGTGCCATTTGTGTTATCAGTACTCCTAAGCGCTGAGGTGATTACGAGTGAGGTTTTCCCTAATCCATTGTGATTAGGGCTCTGTTACATGACCTAAAGCGCAGTCTTTGTCGGACTGCATAGAAAAGAAAGAGAAGCGCGATGACACAACACTGGTAATTTATTGCAAAATATGAAACAATTATCTATTTACAAAAAATCTATTGTTTGGACTAAAAAATTAAAACACTAGTGTTTTAGCATGTTGCTTGTAGAACCTAACAAATAATCATAATGATTGTATGTATATTAGTACGGTTTTTATTGTAAAAATAATGTTTTTAGAGGTATGTTCATGTTTTTTTTTCTATCTTATCAAATTAGTTGTATTACGTTTTCAACACACTATCTACCTAGCATATATCCTGAAGAATATCATATATTTTTCTGATTTTGTTTACTGTAGTCGATCATTTACTTTCATTGTTTCTAAAACTTGCGTTTTTTTGCGTTTAGGTCCTGTAAGCCCCTTAATAAAATGTCTCACCAAATGGCTCCTCTTCGCCGTGATGAACTCCAAGAGGTCCTCGGCGGCCGCGTTGGTGTCTCCATGCTCAAAATACTCCAGGATAACAGGCTCAGCCTTGCGCTGAAAACAAGAGAAAATCAACTTAATATAAATCTTAAATTCATTCGTTCATTCACTGAGAACGCACATACTAAATCAATGAAATGTGTGTTATGCAATTTTCCCGCACGCTGCATTACAACACCAAGATTTTTTTAAATTGATGAATGGGCCCGCGCCCTTGGCCTCGATCACGCCTGATGGAAAGCGATGGATGAGGTCTATGATTGAACGAGCGTGCCCAGAAGATGCCTAAGCGCTTCTGTACACGACGCCGCTACCGCGCCGACACCGCACCGCCGCCGCACCTCTGCGCTGTGTATACGAGACGCGTTGTAGGCGTCGTGTACAGGAGCGCTAAGGCACTGGAACTCCCATGCATCTTTTGGGCTAACAAATGCAAGTTTTTTTTTTTTTAATCTGTTTGGTAGTAGGTACCAGAGATTAGCGCTGACAGACGTTGTCCACGTCTCAGTTAGTCTACATTTAAAATACAATATTATAAAGAGAATGCGATATAGGCTACTTTTCATCCTGGATCGCAGGCAAAGTCGCGGGCAACAGCTACATCTAAATAAAAAGAGCTATCCTTAGCTAAGAGGATGGATGTATGTTTGTTACTCTTTTACGCAAAAACTACTGAACGGATTTGGATGGGCACACATATAGTTTATGACCAGGATTAACGCAAGATACTCTTTATCCTGATATTCCCACGGGATCGAGACTTACGCGGATGAAACCGCGGGACACTACTAGTATAAGTATACATTGTAGTTTAGTAGATTGTATACATGGTCACAGAGGTCGTTGACACCAAGATAAGGTCACAAGCATTGAGTAGCTTCGCTAAGTGACGATACTTTTCAAGGCATGTTCAGATGGTGCAACTTCATGCAAATACCAACAATTTTAAGTCGGTAAAAAAACCACGCAATGCAATGCGCTGTAAATCTGTATTAGAGCTCTGCCTCATTAGTGCGTTGCGTTGTCACCGCTTCAACTCCATACACATAAAACACATAATCAGCCTATAATGTTCCCACTGCTGGGACACAGGCCTCCTCTCTCGAGAGAGTGGGCTGTAATCCACCACGCGGGCCCAGTGCGGGTTGGTAGATGTCACATGTCTTCGCATTTTTGGTTCAGGGACATGCCGGTTTCGTGACGATGTTTTCCTTCACCGTTTGGAGAGCAATGGTGATGAAATAATTTACACAAAGTAAAGCGGCTGTTTGGGTTCGACCCTACGACCTTACAACTCGGTAAGTCGCGGCCGATACCACTGGGCCACCACTGCTCTCGTCTGCACATCGACTCAATAATGACTATTAATTAAATTATGACAATTTAATTATTATTTCAATTAAATTAGTCAATCAAGTCTAATTTATTAGTCATTATTATATTCATAATGACTCAACGCAGGTGTGGCATAGGGCGAGTCCACAACACTGCGTTGCGGCGTCGCTTCGTAAAAATCTACGACGATTGTATTGCTGTGCGACGTCGTTTTTGCGATACGACGCCGCAACGCAGTCTTGTGGCCTCCCCATACAATACAATGCGTTGATCCGTTGCAACGACGCAACGCAACGCACTAATGAGGCATCTCCCTTAACTCACGTACGCGCGAACGTAAATATATCGCGACGAGATTTTATCGCGCACTGAATTGTCAACCCTCAAGTGTTCTGCTGAACATTAATAATCTAACAGAGGATTTTCAACCCTCGGCGCTAGGCAGTGCGTTGAAAATCCAGAGCGCGAAAAAAAAAAAAGCCGCGAAAAAACCGGCCAAATGCGTGTTGCACCACGCACAATGTAGGGTTCCTTAGTTGAGATGACTTTATCCCAAAAACAAAGTTCAAAAACATGGTTCTCTCATCTAAAATTCAAAGTCCTGACTGACTGATAATATATCAAGGCACAGCCTAAACCGCTGGTTCTAGAGACATGAAATTTGGAGGGTGTGTTCTTTGGGAAGAGTATCCACTCAGAAAGGGTTATTCGAAATTCTACCCCTTCCGCAAAAACCCGCTTCTTTATATAAGCACCCTTAGAAAAAAAGCAAAGTAAGAGAAGCATATTTTTATCAATGGGCGGGCGCAGACAATTTTGTTTTCACTACCTATAACAAACAATGAATTTAAAACAATGAACTACCAACATTCCGAGTGCCGTGGTGTCTTGTTATACTCATTAAAAGTTGCATTTTGGATTTCCCAAAGTAAAAAAAAAAATCGCTTGGGGCAGCCTGGCTGCGGCAGCCAGTCGAACATATCGCTCATTTGGAGAAACATCGACGTAATTGTCTTTTTTTTTTTTTCATAAATGAGTTTTAATGCCAAAGCACTTAGCAAGCGTATTTATGTTAGGAAAGCAAAGACTTAAAAAAAACCGGCCAAGTGCGAGTCGGACTCGCACACAAAGGGTTCCGTACCACCATACAATATTTACACTACATATACAATTACGGCGAAAAAATCACGTTTGTTGTATGGGAGCCTACAACAAACGTGTTTTCTTTTGCCGTTATTTTGTATGTAGTTACACGAGATAGAAAAACAACATTTTTTTCAACATAGCCCTTTATAGGAATCCAGCTCATCCCGCCATCTCCGTCTGGGCGGGACCCACTAGATGAGACGAAAATATGATTGGGTTGCCTCCGTTTACCCTTTATGCGAGTACAAGGTACAAGCGTGAATGAAGTAGCCGAAGAGCGCATGAAACAAATGAGACCGCGGCAAATGGCATGTTTAAGAGGGAATCGTCAGTATAGCCCGCGAAATTCAAATGATCTTACGTTATTTTGCAAATTACAGGTAAGTGTCAGGTTGTATGCTGAACAAAATGAAGTTAGACATCATCATCAGCCTACAGCTGTCCACTGCTGGACATAAGCCTCTCCTATTGCACGCCATTCAACTCGATTTTGGGCAACTCTCATCTAGCTGCTACCAGCCATCCTGCGAAGATCGTAGCTCCACCTAGCCTGAGGGCGTCCTATCTTACGTCTGCCGATTCGCGGTCTCCACTCAAGAACACGTCTACTCCAACGGTCATCGGTTCTACGGCTAATATGGCCGGCCCATTGCCACTTCAGCTTGCTTATTCTATGTCGACAACTTTGGTTTTCTGCCGGATCACCTAGTTGCGGATTCGATCAATCAGACTCCAAGCATGATAAATAAATGATTAATGATTTATTTTCTGTAAGTAGGTTTGCACAAACACTTTTACTCGTCAATCATATTTTTTTAAACTAGATGAGGTCGGCGTTTCCTATCTGACTATTCTAAGAAAAGTCGAAACAAACTCAGAGGTCACAGTCTCTTTTAAAGTCCAGACAAAATCTTGGTCAGATCACGTAAAGACCATGTAGGTCGATGTCTGAAATGGTCTTTTGAGGAAATGAACCACACAGATTGAGCGGACCTGTCCAGTCAGTGCACGCATTTGTCAAAAATCGTGCAGCTGAACTTAAGATTATATGATTATAATTCTGTAAAGTCATATTTGTTACGGTCGCGAATCATATTTAAATCAACATACAACCTGAAAGCCTGACACTGACCTGCAAATTGCAAAAAAAAAAAAACTTAAGAAAATTTGAATTTCGCAGGCTGCCTAGCGCATACCTCTTAATATAATTCATGCAAATGACAGCATGCCAAAGTAAGCCAAGAATAAACGTGAGAAGTTTATTAATGGCATGTCGGGGGCTTGTACCTAAAAAAGAACAACCACAAGGGTCGATCGAAGGTTAAGCTACATTTTCCGCGGTCTGTTCGTGGATGGGTGACCATCTATATACATACCAAGACGCCTCTGTGCCTCGGAAAACACGTTAAAAAGAACACGTCCCGGCTGTCATTCGTGGATCATTGACAATCGTTACGGGTCTTCAAAAGCCCGACAATCTGACAACCAGTCTTACCAAGGGGATACCCGCTCCACCCAGAGCGGGAGGGGTCATTTGATGATTTCCCATACATCAAAAAAAAAAAACCTTTTCTGTTTTATCCTGTTTAGATTTTTCCGACAGATTTCGTTAGTGTCGGAGTTTCTATAGATAATTTCATTTGACCCTGTATATATTTGTTAAATTATTCAAAGACATATTATTGTGACATCTACCAACTTGCACAGGGCCCGCTTGGTGGATTACAACCCACTCCCTCTCAATAAGAGGAGGCCTGTGTCCCAGCAGTGGGATAATTATAGGCTGATTATGATATATTCATAAACCGAACAGCGTGTATAGGTTTTATATTTTCTTGTCGGTCAGTCAGAAGTCAACATGTATTAGGTTCACGATTCTTGTAAACACATTATCTCAAGGTCGATTGTAAGAAATAAGTCGAAATCAACTCGGCATTTCACGCCTCAAATTCACTCGATTTTAAACTTCAATGACAAAACGATAGAGCCCAATACTGCTTGCTTTGTCTAATAATATTCTGTGAGTGATAAAATCATTTGTTATTGTTCTTTTATTTAAAGATAAAGTTGTATTTTTGTAATTCCCGAGGTTTTTGAAAAACTCTTCAATGACAATTGGGGCCCGTTTCATAAAGGAAGATGCGCTAGGTCGCCCGCGAAATTTTAATTTTCTTACGCTTTTACGAGGACGGCCCATCTGACCTCCACAACCCAGTTACTGAGTAACACGATACCCCTTGATAAGCCTACAAATTAATAAAAAAAAAAAAAAAGAATAATGCATAACATAATCAGCCTATAATGTTCCCACTGCTGGAACACAGGATTCCTCTCTTCGAGAGAGAGTGGGCTGTAATCTACCACGCGGGCCCAGTGCGGGTTGGTAGATGTCACATGTCTTCGAATTTTTAGTTCTAGGACATGCCGGTTTCCTCACGATGTTTTCCTTCACCGTTTTGAGAGCAGTGGTGATGAAGCAATTTACACAAAGCAAAGCGCCCGTCTGAGTAACTACGACCTATATTGTATAACTCGTAAGTCATAGCCGTTACCACACTTACCGTTACTACTGGGTTACCAGCAGAACTGCTCCCATAGCGTATATTATCATCTGCCTAGCCTTTTCCCAACCATGTTGGGGTCGGCTTCCAGTCTAACTGGATGCAGCTGAATACCAGTATTTTACATGGAGCGACTGCCTATCTGACCTCCACAACCCAGTTACTGGGTAATACGATACCACTTGGTAAGACTGGCTGTCAGACTTCCGGGCTTCTGACGACCCGTAACGACTGTCAAAGATCCACGAATGACAGCCGGGGCCAAGTTTTTTTTTTTGTCAAGTATCTGGTACTTGTTGAAAAGCCTGACGCTGTCTTAACATACTTACTGTAATTTGAAAACATTGTAAAAGCCAATTATTTTTAAAAGAGTAACCGTGGAGTTTCTTGCCGGCTCTTCTCCATAGGAAACGACCAATTGGAACCGTGCACCTAGCTTCTGACGTTTCATAAGTGCCCATGTAGGTTTATGTGAAATAAAATATTTTGATTTTGATTTATGTAAAGATGGTCTCACCCATACGCGGCAAGCGTAGCTTAACCAGGGTGGTTACTCTCGAATATAATTCCGATAGATCGACATTGGAATTCAGTCAGTCAAACGTCTGGGATTGGCTTGACTCACTGAGCCTAGCCAATCCCTGACGTTCAACTCGACCAACTGACGTTTGACCAATGTCGATCTTTTGGAATTATATTCGAGAGTTAGCACCCTGACCGATCGACCTGTGCAGCTGTTATTATTTAGCTATTATTGGGCCCTCGGCGTATAATAAGCTGGTATTATATGACAGTAAAAGAGACTCACGACAATCTCATCGGGCTCGGCCTCGACGATGATCTGTTTAAACTCAACATCGCCGTTGGTGATCGCCTCGGAGTCGTAGTTGGGATCATTGGCGTCTTCCACGTATTCCTCCAGCAGTTCCGAGCCTGGCGCGCCCCACACGCCCTTGCCGCCAGCGCCACCTAGGAGAATAAGTACTAATGTTTTAGGTTGGCTCGTAGATTACGGGGCAAGCGTCAGGGTAGCCAACGAAATTCAAATTTTCTTAGGCTATGCGCGCACTACGATTTTGATCGTTGCGATTTAGTGATAACATCGCAAATAAAAATGTTTCAAGCGAATTCTCAAGCGATTTTTTTCCGCAGTGCGCGGACTGTAATACATTTCTATTGTTCACAGAGTGACGAATTTTCTTCGCAACGATTAAAATTCTTAGTGCGCGCTTAGCCTTAAGTGTTTAGAAAATTTGCAGATCAGTGACATGTTGATTAAAATATGATTCGCGAGCCTAACAAATATGACTTTACAAATTTGTAATCATCAATGCAACCTTCAGTTTAATATAATCCTCAGACCTAATAAAAAACCAAGACAGATCGCTGAGAATGATACAGTGAAGTATGCCAAAACTACACCTCCGCTCTATGCATACACGCTCACACGCACACATTTACAATTAAACTACACCTCACTAAGTGCACACATGTTTACGAAACCAGCTTCACTTTACTGTTGACAGCCCTCTGTCTTGGTGTTTTATTTGGTCTGAAATATAATCCTATTGATTCATACTCATGAAATATCAATCAATACGATTATAATTATGAACTTAGAGGGTTGTATAATTATGTAAATAAATTCTTGTTACGCTCGCCAATCATATTTTGTACATGTATACAACCTGAAATTGACCTGCAAATTGCAAAAAACTTAAGAATATTTGAATTTCGCGCATCCCGCATAATGTTGCATCCAGCCTCATCGTAGTTTTATTTATGTGCTGCATCGCTTCAATTTAACATGTCGACGGTTAAGAGAAAATAGGGTATAAGTGACAAAAAAATAAATGTTCACGAGAGCCGTTCAAAGTTTTAAATTTTAGAAAAACTGACGTATTTTGACATTCATGATTTTTTTTTGCTAGGGCCTAAACGCCTTAAAAGTCATCGTAGAACCATGGGAGTAAGCGCATTCGAAAGAGCGGAAAATTTTACGTAGGATGGCATATAGTATAACTGATTTTTGACCAAAATGTCGCTTATACGCCCTACTTCCTTTTTACCGTCGATGTGTAAACGAGATAGACAGAAGACCGAGCGGTTGTGTATGCGGTGAAGAGCGAGATAGCGCGAATCGCGTGACCCTGGCCGTTTTAAACGAAGCGTTACCATGGAAACGCAGTGTAGGATGTCTTACTGTTTTTTGTGTAATGTTTAGTAGTCACCCTACATTAAATAATACCTTGAGTTTTACATGGCCTTAAGGATTAGGACTGAACAATCTCAAATGGATAAGATAATAGTTTTATCTTGTTTTGTTTTGAACACTTAAAGCCAGCAATATTTATCAGATAAAATAGCTTCTGCCCGCGACTTCGTCCGCGTGAAATTTCTTGTAGGTACCCCCGACCCGACCCACCCCATCGCATCGAATCGCCGACCCGCAGAAAAGACAGTTCAATAGCTACTAGATCAAAATGTATGAAACAGCAGTTTTTTTTTTTTTTCGTCATTTCAGGGTTAGTCCCATAATGGAAGTTGTTCATATTCATGGGTAGAACACCCTGTAAAAATTTCGAGATGGTAAAAAAAATATCCGGCATAAATAAAAGGATAATAGACATATTATTGAAATCCTTAGAACGGCCTTTCCTTGGGTGTTCCTCCATTAATAACCCTAACAAGGACAAAGTCTGTTGGGTCGACTAAGTCTTTAGGATAACAGGCCGTAGTGAGAGCCACTAATTTGATTCACAAGTTCGTGACATAATATCACACATGTATTCAAGGGTTAGACAGAGGTGGACCTATTCTACACCCACATATCACCAGTTATGTTTAAGTCCCATGTAATAGGGGGCCAGCCTATTGCCATTAACCGGGCACAAATTCAGACTCTGGGCTGGTACTGAGAAATTCCACAGATAGGAAAATCCAAAAAACTTCTGCATGATCTGGGAATCAAACCCAGGACCTCATTTTCAGCAGTAGCGCTTGCAACCGCTAGAGAAACTAAAGCCTTAGAATTTAAGTCATAATTTTATAACCTGAATTCGTGAAAAAAAATCAGCAGTTCCCTTCATTTATGTTCGCATAACTCGTCAAAATGTAGGGAACAGCTGTTTTTTTTTTATCACTATTGCAGCTTTGGTCCTGGTTATTTCTCCAAAAACACATGCTTGTTTACATTATTTGAAACTAAGGTGTTTATTTATAAATGTTGCTTAAAGTTAGAGACATTGAAAATTAAAAAATGTATTGTCAAACAGTAGCTAATCATTACTTAACTTTAAGCAACGTTTATAAATAAAGGGGTAAATTGCGAATGCAGGATAGTTAAATGTGCCTATCAAGATTTATTTATTTATTTATTTATTTATTTATTTATAACAATCTTACCTACACTATCATTACAGATCTATAATCCAATGCGACAGCTTGGCCTTAATAACTAAATCCTAAATCTACACCTTATACTTAGTAAAAAAATATCTAAGATAAGAAAGGTAAGATAGTAAGGGGGTAAGATAGTAATATGTAGTACATTATTTATTACAATTCGCAACACTGTGGACGACTCTACTTTATTTAAGTTTTTTAAGTTCATCCAAAGGTTGGTAGAAATCGTTATCTGCAATAAGATGGCATACTAATAAAAAAATAAATATAAGTAGTAGGGTACTAGTAAATTTTTTTTGGGATTTTTTTTTATACACCAGAAGGCCAATTCTCGTAATTTAAAACATTCAAAATCTAGTCCCAATCTCATCTCAGCGAAATGTCAAAATGTAGGGAAATTAGAGGTATTTTTGACAGATTGAGACTGAGCTCCGACTGTGAACATTCTTAAAATTATGAGAATTGCCCCTCTGATCTGTAGTTTCGAAGATGAACCCCTACATTGAAACCCAAATTTAACCTCTTTAAAATAATAGTAAGTATAGTTATGACAAAACCACAAACATTAACTGTGACATTTTACTAATGTAGATAGAGCCAAAAATTAACTTTTATTTGAGAATAATTTGTTAATGTCTCTACAAATGAAATAAAAGATAACAATGAGTCTATAATTATTCATTATGGTCAGTGCTTTCAATAATATTATTCATTTACCACATAATATTTTTTTTTAACTATTAACCTAGTTATTGGGTAGATAAAAAATAATTATAAAGTTATAATTTATGAAAAGAAAAACTTGGCATTTACAACATAAATCAACATATGCCTACTCTGATAGAAAAAAAAAAACGCGCAGACACTAACAACTGATGACAGCAGGCAGCATGGTCCCTGACCCTAGCCTGTTCCACAAGGAACAAAAGAAAAAAAATATATTTGCAGACTGATTTGACAGAAAAACAACAACAAACGAATAATTAATATTGGTATCGTTGCCGCGTTGTGCCCTCGGCCTGCCATAACCCCGTCATCTAATATGTTTATAATTAACCGCGTGGCGGCGACGACGCTACAAAAATAGCCTTGATATGCGAAAGTTGTTTATATTATGGTGTTGCGTAATAGCACAGTTATGATATTATTACCGTGGTAATAGTCTCGATCTCATACCATGCGCCCGGGGTTCAATAACAAAACTTGTAGGTAATAATAATAGGTAACTGCGCAAAAAGATACTGCGTTTGCGTGACCTTCGAAACGTAGCCCGGATGCCCTATATACAGAGGTACATTACGTGACTCGCTGTGTAGTAAACATTACGTAAAAAAAATAACCCTCCACCTCAAATGCACCTCTGTTCATGGTGTAGTCCGAAGCATTTTCTAGAACTTTCAAAACAACCGGTCGGAATTAGTTGGGATGGAAATAATGTTGAATGCAAGGCGTGGTGTCGCCTACCTTTCTTTGGCAGCCCTCGTCCATGGCCATTGCGCGGTCTGCGACTGTTCTTCCAGCTTCGGTATTTTGGTAGCGGCGTCACAGCCGAGGCCGTCGCGTTTGCCGGACCCTCCTTGCTATTAGAGCGCCAATACTTCTTATTCTTGCGACGTAGACGCTCCGAATGGGAGGTGGCCGCATCTCCGGCGCCTTCGTCCACAACCGGCTTTTCGTTATCGTCTACCGCCACGTTTTCAGAATCGGAAGCGAAACGCTCGACTTCCATGACGGCGGCGGAACGAAGGTTTCTTAGTGCAAATCGACGTTAAAAATCTAAAAAGAATTCGAAATAGAATAATTTTTGTGCGAGTCCCTCGCACAAACAATGTGGGTCACGTTTATTTTGTTTATAGGTACGATAAACAATGGCTCTCACGACGCACGTATTTGTTTTGGGAGCACAGCACACCGACGTGAAGTTAGTCAAATAACATGGCGGACGACACAGATTTTTTCTTTGAGTGTTCCTTAACCGGACTCTAGTCTTTTCATCTTGCCATTACTTCCGTCGCGTGGTCACGGTGACACCATGTTTTTGGACATTAATTTATATATCTAAAAACCCATGAAAGTAATTAATGATGCAAGTTTAGAAAATATAAAACCTGTGGTAGGGGATACAATCCCAAATCGATAAGAAATTAAAAGACTTTAATCTACAAGATTGACCCGAGTATATCACGAAGCCAAGCGAAGCCTAATATAGAGCGGTAAAAGCGCCAAGCAACAAAAATAATTCCAAGCAAGCAACAATAAATGAATAAGTCCAAGCAAGCAATAACAAGTCCAAGCAGGATGGACTGAATTTATTTCTGACAGACTGACAGGTGACAGCCATGAGAATGGTTACAAAAAATATTAGGTACTCCATTGGAATTGGAATACCTAATATTTTTAATCTCACATTAATTCGGTTTTTTTTTCTATGGAACCTGTATAGTCTCCTTTGAAGATCGCAGTTGTAGATTTGATGACGATTCCTACTTAGAGCATTTAACCTAAATGCTCTAAGCGATTCCTACGACTTTTAGTATTATATTCTGTTAAGTTACTAGTACTATATACTGTATATTTTGTTGTTATTTATTTATTAGAATTAATTTTATCTTTTTGTGTGCACTTGTTTCTGTGACAAATAAACCTATTTTTCTTTCTTTCTTTTCTTTCTTACTTCTATTCTCCATGGTCCAACACACGACTTCACAACATGAACATCTTTTCACGTCACTAGCAGTCACAATTTGACGCTTGTTTGTTTATTGTTTTGTCAGTCACGACAGTCACTGTCAGTGTCACAAGAAAGAACACCTACTATTTCACGAAGCCATTTGATTGTTTGTTTTTGTGTTCAATCAATAATTTTTTGTATCATTCTGTTTCTTGAAAGATAATTTTATTGCAGGCTGCGATACAAAAATGGATACTGAAGTCGTAGCAGCCGCTGCTCTTTATTTGTGTGCTTCATATAATTACTATTTAGCTGTTTATCGGCGCCACTTAACCGCTAAAAAGAAACTTCGTCGAAGGCGTTGCTGGATGCAGGCTATACATCACGAAAGAACTAGGTAAACTCAATTCAAGATCCAAGCCTAAATAAATTCAAATCATACATTAAACGTAAGTTGTGCCAGAAAGCCTTTTATACTGTTAAGGATAATATTGAGGATAAAAAGGCTTGGGATTGAGTTGCTTCCAATTTATACATTTTGAATGTTTTTTTTTTCTATATACACATTGACATTGAATTATAAATAAACATTTACATTTGCTTACTTTGTAAAGTATTAATTATTTTAATAATTGTACATGTGAAGACAATGTGGGTCATTTTATTATTATTTTTTTGTTTAATTTTTATTATTCTCTTTGTTCTGTTAGTTTTTTTTCTAGGTCTGACAGTTTGAGTAATTTATGTGGCCTACCCAAATGTCCTGTCTTTTGTATTGTTCGTGGAATCGTTGAGCTCCTTAAGTTTTGAGTTGAGCTTCACAATTTCTGACAAATGCGTGCACTGACTGAACAGGTCCTCTCAATGATCTCAATCTGTGTGGTTCTTTCCTCGAAAGACCATCTCAGACATCAATCTACATGGTCTTCATATAACCTGACCAAAATTATGTCTGTACTTTAAAAGAGACTGTGACCTCTGAGTTTGTTTCGGCCTTTCTTCTCAGAGTAGTCAGATAGGAAACGCCGACCTCATCTAGTTTTATAAAAAATATGATTGATGTGTAAAAGTTTTTGTGCAAACCTACTTACAAAATAAAAATCATTTATCATTATCTTTTGTCATTCATTTATAAAAATAATTTATCATTTGTCATAACTATAATAGGGTATAAATAAATACAAAAAATATTCTAAGATCACCCTCTGACCCATAATATCAATAAAAATATCATAGGTAGGTACGAAAATATGTGCATGATATAACATGAACATGAAAAAAAGATACAAGAACTTGGAGGAGGCCTATGTGGGGCAATAAAGGAAAATATTATTATTAATGTTCTGACTTTCTGAGGTAATAAGTGTTTGGTGTTGGGCTCAATTACAAAAATTTTGAATGTATTGGTTAGTTAAACTAAAAATGGAGTGATTGGTTTTTACTAAATCCATCACGCTTGAATATTTTAGTTTTATTCACAGCGTCTTTGACACTTTGTAACCACAACTAAAGCGCGCGTCGCTTTTTGAAATCGCAAGATCGTTTTCAGCAGTGATGGCCCAGTGGCATCGGCCATGACTTTCCGAGCCGTAGGTCCTGAGTTTGGATCCAGTCAGGCACTTCTTTGTGTACTTAAATAATTGAAAACAGTGTGGAAACCGTCATGTCCTAGAACCAAAAAATTCGAAACCTTGTGACTTCCACCAACTCGCACTGGGCCTGACTGATGGATTACGGCTCTGCCTGTGTCCCAGCAGTGGGAACATTATAGGCTGATTATGTAAAAAACTATAATAACTATTACCATCATTTCCAGGTCCAGCCTGAACAACCGTCTTGTTGAGCTTCTAACGGAGCTAACGGGTGAATACTTCGTTCACATGTCATCAAGTGACTTTGAGTACTTACTGCAGAAAATATCCCCCATTATTAAAAAACAGGACACTCATTGGAGGGACTCGATACCTGCTAAGATCCGGCTTGCAGTCACTCTGAGGTTTTTGGCGACTGGAGACAGCTACACCACTTTACATCGGTTTTTCAAGATTTCCAGTTCTTTGGTGTCAAGAATTATACCGGAAGTCTGCAAAGCTTTTATTGTCATTTTCAAAGACTTGATTAAGGTGAGTTCTTTAAATGTTTTACAATAGCTTTCACACATGGAGAGATCAATCAAACCAGCATCAACACTCTAATTGTGTAACACGCTATTAATCACGATCTGAATAATTTTGAAGGATATTGTTAATGCTCAATTAAAAGATAATTGCTCAATGAATGTTGTTGAACTGTCTAAATGAAAGCAAAACAGATATGCACGAGATTTTTGAATTACTTACATCATAGATTCTGATACTTACTGTAAAATTGTATACACATTAAACATTAAAACTGTAAAAGTAAAAAAAAAATCAATTCATGTTTTCAGATACCAACATGTCCCGAAGAATGGCTGGAGAAAACCCAAGAATTTAGTTTCCCTCATTGCCTCGGGGCATTGGATGGGAAACATATCTCCATATGGGCTCCGTCACACACAGGTCTTGAAGATATGAACTACCAGGGAAGCTTCAGCATGGTTCTACTAACCCTAGTGGACAGCAATCACAATTTTATGTACGCTGACATTGTGCAGAGCCAAAATATGGACAACAAAGTGTTTAATGAAAGCGATTTATGGCTAAATATCAATACTGACAATTTAAATTTACCTCCATACACACCATTGCCTGGAGACACTAACAATATGCCTTATATCTTTGTAACAGACGGAGGGTTTCCCCTCGAGAGACACATCATGAATCCGTTCCCTGGCCACCATGATTCCAGCTCCCCTGAAAGTATTTACAATCAATTGATTGCTCAGTCTCACTCGGCAGTTGATAATGCCTTTGGTGTCCTTTCAGCGGTTTTTAAAGTTTTGAACAAACCTATTATATTGGAGCCAGCCAAATCTGCCATTATAATACGCAGCTGCCTGCTCCTGCATAACTTTTTGATGAAAAGCGACTCATCTAAAGATATTTATTGTCCTCCGGGCTCGGTGGACACTTATATAGATGGTGGGATAGTGGCTCAAGGTTCTTGGAGACATGAGAATCAGGACCATTTTTTGCCGTTACAAACTTTGCCTTATGAACCGGAGGAAGATGCCATTCAAATTAGGCTTAATTTCCTTGATTATATCAAGAAGAATGCGCTCATAATTAATTAATTTATCTGGGATCCCTATTGCACGAGAATTGGTACAGAGAGAAAAGAGATTCTTATCCTAAAGAGGTTTAATTAATGGATGTCTATGAGAAATGAGACGTATCAAAGACGTTGGTTGGTTTGTGTGAAAGATTATATGGCTAAGGATGAAGTAAACTGAGATTACGGCCGCGCCGCGCCAACTACTAATTATTCGGGTGAGGCATGGGTGAAGGCAGGAGGTAATGATGATGACATCACATTATATAAAGTCTATTTAAAACCGTGATTCAAACTTACGTATCAAATTAATATTATTTCAAGTTATCGCATTAAGTGCGGCCAACGCGCATGCGCGTTTTTCGTACTTTGACCATGTGCTGGCGGCGCGTATGCGCGTTGTTACAATTTATTTTTAATGCAATTATCAACTTTATTTTTAATGCAACTAAGTTGATTTCAGAGTGACTAGGACTATTGAAAAAGTTATAAAAATGTTTGAAATTGTAGCGTAAACTGAACTTTATTGTGTAGGATTTAAAGTTTTGGATTTTTCCATAAATATTTGTTTACATTTTTGGCAAATAAGTCGCGAATGCAGATTAGATAATATTGCACTACGCCGACTGGTTCCGCAGTTCGGTTCGGTAATTTTTGTATTACCTATCAGTATTGTATTATTTGGGTTAAGTACAATAGCATTGAAATAAACGTATAATTAAAATTCCTTTTTATTTAAGTAAGGCGGGGAGAGGCCTGGTGTGCCCCGGGCCAAATCCAAATCTCGTGAGCATTTCCCGAGATTTGAATACTTATTTTTTTGAATACTTAGAGATTTGAAAGCCCGAGATTTGAACTCAAACAGCCATGGCAGTTTGTAGTTGCGAGACCCCCTACGTGTACCTACACACGACATATCAAGCTATACATTTCAAGTTTTAGCTGAACTCTCATTGTATCTTTGCTTTTCGTACAATGAGAATTCAGCTAATACTGGAAATGTACAGCTTGATATGGCGTCGTGCGTACGTTTATAAAATATTAACAGGAGGAAGCACCAGGGTAGCCCGCGAAATTCAAATTAGAGTTTTGCAATTTGCAGGTCAGTGTCATGTTGATTAAAATATGATTTGCGACCGCAACAAATATGACTATAGAATTATAATCATTAAGTTCATCAATACAACCCTCTAAATTCATATAATCTTATTGAATAACTATTTCATGAAATGCAAAAAAATAAAAATAATTTCGCGGGCTACCTAGCGCATCCCATTTTTTGAACTTGAAAAAATAATCAAAACTATTCGCGAGCGAGGTGCGCGGGTGTCGTACAGACTCGCGTTCTTTCGTCCTCTGTCTAAAAGGTTACATGCTCTGTGCTCTGTCGGTTAGCGCGGGCGAGAGTGTGCTCCCCGTTGCCGCACATAAGAGCACGTACACACACATTTGATGAAAGCCGTGTTACACCTGTATTCTCGCTTTTCTGCAAAAGTCGACAAAGCATCTCTTATTTCTATATTAATAAAGATACCAAAATACAATAAGAGTGTATTGGTTTCGAAGTCACTGTAAACCACAGATAGTATATCTGTTTACCCAAAGACTGAAATTACATAGAAAAAAATATTAAGAAAAAATCTAACTGTCATTTCACTTTCACCACGTCAGTTGTCAAACTTGTCATTGTCATTTGTCAGTTTTGCCGTGGTTTTGTCATCTGAATCGATTTGGTCATTGTTTACAAAGTTTTAAATCATGCAAAAACATAAAGAAAAAGTGTTTCTGGAAAAATTCAGTTTGTTAAACTCACAAGATAACAGTGAAGATATCAAATGGTCATCGAGTTCATCTAGTGATTATGAAAATACATCGCGTAATGACAAATTGTGCAACAGTAGTAAAACTCTCAGCCGGAAACGAAAACGTAAGAAAAAAACAATAAAGAACCTATCTAACTTAGATATCACGATCATAGATGCGTCTAAAGACCATAAAAGGGTTAGCTACAGAGAGAAATCGCCGATTTTGGTGACGAAAGGTGTCGTTGTCGGCACTCCCACATCCCCAATACTTACTTCATCCAGATTCCCGCCAAGCAAACGCTCTTCTCCCATATTATCTATGTCTATGAAAAGTTTACAACAAAAAAGTCCTATTTTGATATCAAAAAATGCTTCACCTAAATATTCAAGCAAAGTGAAAAAAAAACTGGCTTACAATGAACAAAAAACCTCGAGAGAAGATAATGGCTATGACATTATAGGAAGAATACTTGATTCCAATTTCAAAACTCCAGACAGAGGCAAAAATCATGTATCAAAAGTCGACAATTTAAACTTTAGGAGAAATCAAATGGAATCAATCAATCTTAGCTCTGAAGTTTGTAATGCAGATGACAAATCAGATTTACTGAGCTCAATAAAATCAGACAAGAGTGGATCTTCAATAAATGCAAAACTAAAACTGATGAACAATGTAAAGAATTACTTTGACAGTCATTTTAGCTCAGAAAATACATCACAGAATATCAGTGACACACCTACTCCTGAAGAAAGTTTAAAAAATGAAACTATTGATATTTTAAGCTGTAGAACTCAACCAGGTTCAATAACAATCGTACAGACCTTATCTAAACAAGACAGTACCTGCACTAGCAACTCTGACACCTCAACCTACTTTGAGAAAAATAAGAAGGCGAAGTACAAAAAAGGAGGGCTAGCAAATAGGTTGGATGTGCTTTTAAAAAAACAAAACGCTCATATTTCTTTATGGCAACATGAAAGATTTTTAGCGGGAACTTCAAACTTTGTCATTCCGAAAGGAGAACATGTGGTTTTCTTTATAAAAAAAATTGATTTTAAATATGGATGCTACTTACTTGAAGCGGTTGATGTGAAATATGACAAATATATTGTTTTTATGAATAGTTTATATGTAAATAACAATGTTACTGCCGAATCTGTTTTGAAATTGTATGAGCCCTATAGAATTTTAGAATTTGAAGACAAAGATTATAAAATTATTGTTAATGTTTGTAAGTTTGAATGTTTTGATTTGAATAATAGGTAGGTGCAAGAACACAGGCATTTGAACACTTGATAATGTGCCAAAGAGACGAATTAATAGAATTCAGAATGACATAACTTGACTTCAATAAATGTAAAGCAGTGTTCATAATCTCAGTAAGAAACCACGTAGTAAAAAATCTACTTTAATGAAATGTATTCTAAGTTGATTTTTGAGTGACCATTAGTTACAAAAAAGTCCGAGTTGCAATGGAATTTGAACTTTGTTAAGTGTGACATTTTTATTGTTCCATAACTTGAAATTTTTTTCGAATTCCTGGTTCTGATATAAATTGTTCTTGACACAGCCAGTGCCTGATTCAGGCACTGGTACAACAAATTGTTCTTGACACAACCATAGATCTATAGTGTCAACTCACTTTTATAGAGGTTTTATTTTGTTCAAAGTGGCGAATTCGAATAGTCGCGTGACTTTTTAGGCCGTTTTCACATAAGGACCTTAGCAGCGCGATAGTAGCGCGGTAGAAGCAGATGCCTTCACATTATAAGAACAGCTGAGCGATAGAAGCGCGGTTGCCGCGCCGCAGTTTAAAATTAAATCAGTGTAGCGCAATTCATTTCAAAAATGGATTCCGACGGGGAAACATTGTTGGTCCTGCATTTGATAGTATTCCAGCTCATCGGCGATTGAGCGCACGCAGCAGCTGCCGCACTTCTATTTATATTATGAAATTCTGATTATTTTGACTGGGCGACAATGGCAGTCGCCACTGCTATAGACGCCTAAATTGTGTGAAACTGGTCTAAATCATTAAAATAATCGACACATGCAGTGCAGTCGCGTCCCGCATCCCGGGCGAGACTTGCCTCAGTGCAGCAGTGTGGCGAGGGCTTTAATCTTTCATAATAATTATGCTATAGCACTACAGCCCATCACAATGGTTTTAACAGAATGTCGTATGTGATATTGTAATTAAAGTATAAGTAAAACATTGTTATTAAGTTTATAATATTTTATATCTAAAAAATAAAATTAACATTGTTTTAAAAACATGTTGTGTTTTTTAATACTTAACTCATAAATTAACGTGAATGCGCTAGTAAGGTAGCCCGCAAAGTTCAATTTACTTAACCTATTATTAAATTTAAGCAAAATATTTAAGTTCTTCAGAAAGGTCTGGGGGCCTAAAAAGGCCACTTTGGCAGAAGCCAAAGTGGCCTTTTTTTAGGGGGGCCTACCCCCTTTGGCCCCGTAGACCTTTCTGAAGAACGTAACTATTTTCATAAAACAATTCGTATCATGCAATTTCATATGTATGACAGTTATGTATGGAGATTCGTAAAATGCTAGAGGTACACCTCTGCCTAGCCGTTCAGGGATATATAGGTGTGAAACTGTCAAACAGATGATTTGCGTGATATGAATTGTTTTATGATTCTGCCAAAGTGGCCTTTTTAGGCCCCCTGATTGATTGATTGAGACTGTGAACGTTCTTATAGTTCTCACATAAACGAAGCAAAAGTTGTAGCAGGTGGCGTTGTCTAGTTTAGAAACTACTAGTTTCTGTCTACCTTCAGGCATGGGAAAAAGGCGTGAGTTTATTTAAATGTGTACATGTGCTAAAAGCAATCTTGATTGCCTTATTTATTATTAGCTACCAATGATTTCAGTAATTTAAATGTCAATGTTAGCTAGGTACCTTTAATATCTCTTGAGAGGAAACGTCATATTTTCATTAAATCGCTTTGTTTTCATGAAATGTACCCAGGCATACCTAGTATTTCAATTCAGGAAATACCTATAAATGTTGCGGTCACACATCATACTTTAATGAACATACAATTTGACATCGACCTGCAAATTGCAACAAGCCTAAGAAAATTAGAACTTCGCGGGCTATCTTACTCGCAACAATTTTGCAAATGTTTCTGTTTCTAACGACATATGACAATGCCAATGTCATTGTCATTGTCATAGAAACACCAAAAGACCTTTTCATTTCTCATGCTCATACTCGGAAAGGAGACAAAGCCTTTGATCCGAATAACGGGTGGAAGACGCTGCTTCCCACCTTTGGGCGGGAAAGCAGGGAAAGACTCATAGTAGTAGGCACACTGACCTTTAATCGTAGCCAGAGAAAGTGAGAAACTAAATAAACAAGTGTTTATTACAGGTCAGTGGTAGTAGGTAATTGCTTCCCTCTCTAGGGCGGGAATGTTAAAAATAGTATAATGGAAATTTAAAAAATAGGAACTATGTTTGGTTAGGTAGTCAGCTACGAAATTACATACAAAAGTAATTAAAAAAAGTCTGCGGTTTTGTGAGTGTATACGATAAACAGACAGTGTGAATCTATAAAAATACCTAGCACAGAGTACATTTCGAATATAAAAAAAAAATATTTGCAAATTGTTCTAACTTCAATTTTAAATAGGCACTATTCATGTTATTATCATCAATAAAAATATTATAGAAAAACTACTATTTTTTATTTTACAATCTACTATTAACTGAACTAATAGGCTGAAGATAATAAATTAAATATTCCCGTACAATGGAACGCTCTATAATTTTGACTTTGACTTTAGCTATTCGTGTACGAAGATTGCTATTTACTAAGAATAAATATTAATTTTTAACTCCGAGTGACGTTAAAACAGGCTTTAATAATAACAGTAATAGCAATTATCTGGCTAACGTTTAAATATTTAATTACGATATTAAAGATTTCATACCAAATACAAGTCAACAAAATCTCCCTAAAATAGTTTTTTTCTGACCTGGCAACTCCGATTTCAGTAGAGGTCCTGAATTCAGTCGATATTTATAGCACAAATTTGATACACGCGTCCCGGTCGTTCCAAAACAAAATCAACACAATAAATCAAATGATAATAGTGTTTTATATCTGAAATAAAACTACAGTTTATAAAAATGGTTAGCTATTCTCAGAAAAAAGCACTAATTTAAAAAACAATGCGTTCATTTTGATAAAATCTATTTTGAAGTGTTCTAGAGTATTTATTGATTGATTCCTGTATTTTGATTCACGGAATTTCGGTAAGTTTAGTTTATTAACAGCTCTAAATATAAATTGTAAGCATTTTGAATAAACAATCTTGAGTTTTGTTTATTTAGAAAACGCTGCTCTCGAATTAGCTACTTCATAAATGTATAATAAAATAAATAATTATTATAATATACATTTATGAAGTAACAATGTCGGTTTTGCTATTTTGTATATAAATACTAAATAGCAAAACCGACATTGTAAATGAATTCAGAATTTTTGTTACTAAGTATATTAAATTATTATTAAATAAGTATATTTTTTAAAGTTAATATTATGATAAAAAAAGAAAAAGTCAATTAATACCACGTGGCTTTTTTATAAAAAGACCTTTACAACCATCTTTTAAATATAAAAAGGCAGTGGCCGCAGTGGGCACAGAAAGAAGTAGGTAAGATACTTAGAACTAATTATTATAAAGGCGAAAGTTTGTGAGTGTGTTTGTATGTTTGTTACTTCTTCACGCACAAACGGCTCAACGGATTTGGATGAAATTTGGCACACAGATAGTTTATAACCAGGATTAACATATAAGATACTTTTTGTCCCGATATTCCCACGGGATCGACATTTATGCGGGTGAAATCGCGGGGCGCAGCTATTATCATAATAGGAATCGAACCCAGCACTCTAATTGCGTAACAACCCATCAATCACAATCTAAATTATTTTGAAGGATATTGCTAACCCATTGTTATAAATAAATGTTCATTTTCCATACAGGTTCATTAGAAAACCAGCGTCAGACAGCATCTGTCTGGCATTAATGCTGAAATGAACCTTTTTGGCGCAGCCGTGAGACATTATTGTTGTTTGAAACATTTTTTTTTTTGTAATTTTGTGTTTCATGAACTGTGTCCAAATAAACTTTATTCTTTCTTTCTTTATTTCTAATTTGTCTGCCTAACAACGTTAATAACGCAATGAATGTTTTTGAACTGTCAAAATAAAGCCATTGCTTCTGTTCGTGTGTTTTGCAATCACCCCGCTGGATTAACACATAGGGTACTTTTAATCGATTTCCCATTGTTGTATACTTTTCGACATCCACGCGGGCGAAAGATAATAATAGTCTTCCGACCGATTTCGGTCTCGGTGGCCAATCTCAACGGAGATTAGTCAAGTACGCAAGAGATAATATAGTGCACTGTAATGTGGAAGACTAAAAGTACTGGCGTTGAGTTCTCTTCTTAAGACTTTTACTGCGCTCTTTTGGCACTTTTTGGCGATAAAATAAATTGCTCCGACAAGTAAAACGATCAGAATTATAATCAAAAGTATTTTCTCAATACTGATCAGTGATCCAAAGTCTTGACTGGTGCTGGCATTGGCTTCCCCGTTTGCATTTTGAGCTATAGCCGCTTCTTTTTTTGAATAAGTTGCCTTACAGCACAAGTGTGCGCAAACACAGGTGCACTCTCTGTTCCTTTACTCTCATAGTCCGATGGGACGGCAATCCGACACGACTGGGGAGAGATCAGGCGCAGGTCCAATGGCTCTACGTGGTTTCCGAGGCGAGGGGGTATTAAGGCGCTACCTCGAAAGTCTAAAATCCTTGAAAACCTTCTAAGAGAGCGAAAGTGATGCAATTACCTACTTTTGAAACGCAAAAGAAGAGAGATGGCTATAATGTGCGTGCGCTCGGAATAAAACGACTTATGTGCCAAAACAAATATACTCCTTTTTAGTAAACTTTGATATGATAATTCTTTATGTTTTAAAGTAAATTCCATTGAATAACTCTTAAGCGTTACGCCGTAATGTCGAAAAAAGTAAAAAAACAGATATAGGTACTGCAATTTTTTTGTATCGTGAAAAATTCATTGAATCGTGTTTTCCTTTTACTTTATACTAGACCAAAAAGTCAAAAAAACATATACCAAAATGTTAAATCCCTATTCCACATACTTAACAAGTTACACGAAATAGAAAACCACATTTTTTTCAAACCGACAATTTCCAAACTCTGAACTGTTACTAAGATTTCTAATACTTAACACTTTGTCCGACCCGGGAACCCCACACTCAGCAGTTGCGCTTGCAAACAATCAACGCGCGCTGGTAGTGTTGTTAGGTTCTTGAAATATGAGCATAGTATGAGTTAAGAAAATCTATTTTCTTTTGTGTTATCGTATTTTAGGTAACGATAAGCTATCACGCACGTCTGTGAAGTTTACGCCTAATTTTATACATCAATGGTTTACATATAAAAAGTTCTCGTTAATCAGTGGTACAGGTGCCTAAGGTCGTTCTACAGTGGTTTTCTACCTACTCGTTCTATAAATTATCGATTTACGCAGAAACTCGGGATAAATATGCCATAAATCAATATTCTTGTTTTAAAGGCTAACTAATGTGTTTACATAACTGTCAATCCCGCCATTTAAAACTCTATATTGTCTATGCCGATGTGTCCATTAACAGCTTGTCTGTGGTATCTATTTCGTCGACGTTTTTCCAGGAAATTCTTCATCATGTTACATTTGTTTTTAATTAGGTTAACTGTACCTTAATTCACAGTACTTTTCCTCCGGGTCTCGGAAAGTATTTTAAGCCGTTGATCCTCTGCCTGATATCTCTCCGGTCGTGTCGGATTGCTGTCCCAACGGACTTTGAGCGTGAGGGAAGAGAAAGTGCACCTGTGTGACTGTGTCTGTGCACACACTTGTACACTATAATATCTCCTGCGATTTATTTAGATGAGACTTACATTCACGATACATGTTCTGTGAACAAGTGCTGGCAAAGCAGAGATACTGCAGTCCGTCTAAAAGTATTTCACTTTGAGCGAGGTGGATCATCTGTAAACGCTGGTGGAGAAGACGGCTTTGTACCAAATTGTTGTCTGGTGTACAGCAGGTCAACAAGTATATATGCTGACTATCACCACGATATGTATAAGGACAATTTTACAAAATGGGTGACAGAAGCTAATTTCAAATCTGACAAGACCTGCACTAATTGTTAAGGATAATGCTAGTTATCATTCCGTACGTATGAACAAACCGCCCACACAAGCCAATCGTATCGCTGCGCGCTGATATAAAAGAATGGCTTCGTGTAAATGCTTCAAGTAGTGAAACAAAACATATCTGCGCCCTTACATGAGATTGGTGAAGTATTAAAATCGCACGGTCACGAAGTTTTAAGGCTCCCACCTTATCATTGCACATTGAATCCCATAGAAATGATTTGGGGTATAATGAAATAAAAAGTTGCTGATAAAAAATGTAAATAGGCCTGCATGTGACATTAAAATATTAACAGAAGAGCTTTCTCACAAATTGGTGCAGATGAATAGCGATAATGTTGTGAACATATAAAGAAAATTGGAAACGATTTCATCGAGCAAGACAGAATAATTGAAATGCTGGAAGAGCGATTTTAATAAAATACTTACGTCTTTTTCTTCTATAAATGAATTTTTACTTTACTTTACTTTTACTTCATCATCTGATGAAGAACAAGAAATGCCAGTGGAGTTCTTGGAATCGTTTTCTAGTGTTGAATGAGGTTATAAGTTATTAGTATGATTTAAATGATAATAGGTATAATAAATGAAAACATAAAGTAAATAAACGATTGATTTATTTTTCATGACATATTTTTCTATCTTATGAACCCGATGTTTAACAACATTCTTCAAACACATACCACTACTACTAATACGAATACTTAATACTTAATACTACGAATACTTCATGTTCATAAATACTAAAGACAAAAATAAAAATTAAACAGTATCAAGATCGTTTAATCCAATTTCCCCAGTATTGCACACAACTAATTTTTATTTCCCCATTTGCCATGAGATTCCGGTTTAAGTACACAGTAGGGGCTCGTGGCTCAATAATAACAGCCGCACGTTAAGCTACACTTGCCGCGGTTGTTCTGTGGATGGGTGACCATCTTTACATACCGAGACCCCCTCCGTGCCTCGGAAAGTCCCGGCTGTCATTCATGATTCTTTGACAGTCTTTACGGGTAGTCAGAAGCCCAAAAGTCTGAAAACCAGTCTTACCAAGGGGTATCGTATTACCCAGTAACTGGGTTGTGTGGAGATCAGATGGACAGTCGCTCCATGTAAAATACTGGTACTCAGCTGCATCCGGTTAGACTAGAAGCCGACCCCAACATAGTTGGGAAAAGGCTAGGCAGATGATGAGTTAACTAAATGTATCTATGGTAGGTACTTACATACCTACGCATAGACATTCTCTTGTTTTTTTTATTACGAAGGCAGTTGATTAGAGATAAAGGCTTTTTAGATTAATTGCTTTTTCCGAGTATTTTCGGGTTCGGCTGTCTGTTTGTTTGTATTCTGGTGACTTAGATATTACTGGTACTCGCAAAGAGGGCACCGAAATATCCAATTTTAAATGTTGCTGGGACACGGGCGTCCTATCTTCGAAAGGGAGTGGGCTGTAATCTACCATGCAGAAAGAAAACCTTGATTTTCTAGACAGAATAGTGTAACAAACGAAACTTATTTGACATGCATATCTCTAAACGCAGTCCGAAATGAGTTGAAGTGTCATTTTACTGCAGCTAGTTAAAAGTCGGAGTATAATAACGAATTTTTTTTTACCGTTGTTTTTTTATCTCTTTTATTACGGACGCTTTTAAAGTGCACGTGTTTCTACATCGTTCTCACATGTATAATTTCAACATGATTGATGTAACCAATATTTTGTTACAACAAGAGTGTCCGTGGAGTTTTTTTGCCCGTTTTTCTCCATAGGTACAGACGCCAGCACATCAAGCTACTACAATCTGTCAAATTTATTTGATAGATTTTCAACTTTATCGCTAAAGAATAAGGTTCAAAGTTGATTGGGAAAATTTGACAGTTTCGGGTAGGATGATGTGCTGGCGTCTGTACCTACTACGCTTTAGAATGGGCAACTAGCTTCATCTTTCTACGTGACCGACGCCAAAAGTGCCTGTAATGGGTTTATTTGAAATAAATGCTTTGAGTTTGAGGGTGGGTACGGATCTCTAAAAAGAAGATGGCGGCCTTAGTTCCAGTTTATTCCACGCGTCAAAAGATCCTTTAACACTGTAAAGCTATAAGTACCTCTGTGGCTGTGTTGTACATAAATCTCTAGCTAAATCAAAGTATTTTTGTTCCAGAGTCGGTGTTACTATGGAGAAGCTTCCAGACCGCGCTCGAAATAATATTTTTATAGCTGCTTTTATTGCACTGTGTTGGGCGACTACAGGTAAGTTTTATTATCTTACTCATAGACTTATAAAAAAAGATGGACTTCGCGCCACGCATATCGAAAGTGAAGCACAGTAAGTATGCCGGGACCGCTTGTACACACGGCTACACATCAAGCTATACATTTCCAGTTTTTGCTGACCTCGCATTGTAAGTATAGGTTTTTCGTACAATCAGAAACCAGCTTATACTGGTTATGTATAGCTTGATGTGTAGCCGTGTGTACAAACACGCCTCACGCTCACATTTACATCATAGTATGCCGACCGGCGGCCATTACGTGACACGACAGCGCCAATCGTCAATCACGCACACATAGATCGGTACGGTGCTTCACTTTCGATATGCGTGGCGCGGAGTCCATCGTTTTTTATAGGTCTATGTCTTCAGCTTTATTATTTATATGGATTTATCAAGCTATTTAAGTAGGTGCAGCAAGCTTCGGTGGCTAGAGTAGATGTCATGATCATGAAAATATGGCAATATTTTTATTACTTTATCGATAACTATCCATTTATGAACTCCTCTTTGGTTTATAGACCAATATCTATTACCATAACTTTTTTTATTGCTTCTTTATAGACGGCAAACATTCGCACGGCTATTTTCGTTTTAAGATTGCAGGTATTCCAGAAAGAATGCCTAATCTTAAAACTTTCAGACAGAATCACATTAAAACGAAATTGTTAAGGCGCTGCCTAAACGTAGGACACCGTAAAACGCTCAGTTTTTTGTCGCTCAGTTAGGCGCATAGAAATGAAAAAAACATCTGTGGTTTTGCGTATTGGTCACTGACCTGTATTATACAGTGGTATTGGTACAGACGCCAGCACATCAACCTACTACAATCTGTCAAATTTCTTTAATAGATTTTCAATATTATCGCTAAAGCATAAGGTTCAAAGTTGATTGGGAAAATTTGACAGATTGTAGTAGGTTGATGTGCTGGCGTCTGTACATATTACAAGCCAGATTTTTTTTTTAATTGTCAAATGATCAATGAAAATACTTTTTCAAAAATATTTTAAATAAGTACCTAAATAGAATAGTATCATCTATTCTAAATAATATATATGTATTTACAGAATTATAGTCATTAGAATCATTAATATATCTCTTTAAGATAGATTTGTAAAAATTTGTGGAAAAATTTAATTTCGCGGTCTACAACTGTGTATTCACCTTGAGGACGATGCGCTATACTCCGACTTTTAATTAGCTAGGTACAGTAAAATGACACTTCTTAATAACTCATTTCGGACTGCGTTTAGAGATATGCATGTCAAATAAGTTTCGTTTGTTACATTATTCTGTACTTGAAAAACAAGATTTGGTTGATTGCCACGAAAAAACAAAAAAAACGCCAATTTCAGTCATTTAGGTAACACATAAGCTGTCATTTTACTGCAGCTAATTAAAAGTCCGAGTATGGGTAGCCCGCGAAATATTTTTTTTTTGCGTTTTAGTATTTATTGGTATTTCATGTAATAGTTATTCAATAGGATAATATGAAGTTAGAGGGTTGTATTGATGATTTCAATGATTATAAGTTTTTTTTTTGTAGCGCTATAGGTACCTTCTTCCTAACAGTTATTAATTTTTGTAGCGCTATACTTACTTCCTAACCGTTATTAATTTTTTGTAGCGCTCTACTTGCTTACCAACCGTTATTAATTTTTTGTAGCGCTCTACCTACTTCCTAACCGTTATTAATTTTTTGTAGCGCTCTACCTGCTTACCAACCGTTATTAATTTTTTGTAGCGCTATACTTACTTCCTAACCGTTATTAGTTTTTTGTAGCGCTATACCTACTTCCTAACCGTTATTAATTTTTTGTAGCGCTCTACCTGCTTACCAACCGTTATTAATTTTTTGTAGCGCTCTACCTGCTTACCAACCGTTATAAATTTTTTGTAGCGCTATACCTGCTTACCAACCGTTATTTTTCAGTACACAGCATCGATTGTTTCAAGTGCGTGTCCATGAATGGCCGGTTCCCTGCGTGTGACGACCCGTTCCACAACAACCACAGCCTGCAGATGCTGGAGTCACCCTGCATGGGCGGCAGGAAAGGACGCGATGGGCTCTTCCCTGCTACTTCTTGTATCAAAATAGCTGGAGTTTTTGGTAAGAACTTTTTATTTTATTGATCGGTGTGCAATCTCAATCTGAATCATTTTGAAAGATCCATTGCTTCTTATGTTCGAAAAATGTGTCTGCTCAACAAGGTAAATAACGCAATTGAAAGCCAATACTACTGTTAGTGTGTACGCAATTACACCGCAGGAAAGTCTCGTAAAAGAACCTGTAACTGTTTCAGATGACACTGGAGAGACTATCACAGTCCGCGGCTGTGGGTTAGATTCTGGCACGGCGACGACTGACACGGAGATCATTAGGATGTCACACTGTGGCCGATTCTACTATGATGACAGGCAAGCGAGATAAATAAAACTCAATTAAGCTGATAATAATCAAGCTAAGAAGTAGTGGGCCCTATATATCTAGTAGAGCTCTTGCTTTATTTTGTTTCTGTGCCTCGGAGCACGGGCCCCGGGCCCCCAGCTGTCAATAGTATATCTTTGACAGTCGTTACGGCGGGTACAACCGGGTACATCTATACAAGGATCAAAGATGCATAACATTGTTGCCAGCAACATTTGAAGTTTCGGAAAGCAATGTTGCGCGACTGTTGCTCAACATTTTTTCCAATTGTAATCATTGTTCACGTGGCCTCTTAATAACATAAAGATACTGAATTGTACTAATTTCTACCTTATTCTCATTATTATACGATTGTTTTTTCTTTCAGATACGTTCACGGTTGCCTGCAAAGCTGCAACGATGCGGACGCTTGCAACAAATCTGAACAACTCCTGTCTAGTTTCCCCGCCATACTTCTTATTTACCACGCATATCTTCTGTTAGTAAGCTAACAAATATCCTAAGAAATATAACTAAATATTTATAACGCTATGTAGTCATGTACCTAACTTTTAAGTTCAATTAAGTTATAAGATTAAATTAAACCTGACTACGATTAAAAAGATCGCTTAATATTACAAAAATCTGAAAACTAATATAGTTTTCAGATTTTTGTAATATTAAGCGTCCGCCATTTTGAATTTTCTATGACGTCATCTCGGATACAGTATGGCATGGATCTAAACGTCGATGGTAGCTCTGCTTGTTAAGGAAGATGTCAAAAATCTGAAATCCCTTTCATGTTAATTCTCTATTTTGTCACGTTCATTCAGATACTTGTCGGTCTGTATCTACATAATACTGTTGCCTGATTTATTGATTAAGGTTCAGTAGTTTCGGCTGTAACGGTAACAAATACTATCCGACATACAAATTGTATTAATTCATTACCCTTCCTTGCGTTGTCGTTGTCGGATAAAATTTATGTTTTGCAATAATTTGAAGGCGGCAACAAACGGGCGATAGTTGCCGTCAACTGAAGTCGCCAGCAATCTAAAGCTGCGTTTATATTGTAGAAAACAACATCACGCCCGTAACCTCCGAAGGGGTAGGTGTTTTAACACACTAATAGTACCTACCCGGCCGTAAAAATATGGATAAGTACACTTAGCAAAATTCAAATGCGATATTTACCAAAAACGGTGACTAATTGTTCGATTGACATACTAGGGGCTCGTGGCTAAGTAATAACAGCCGTATGGTTCGATCAGGTTAAGCTACGCTTGCCGCGGTCGGTCCGTGGATGGGCGACTATCTTTACATATCGAGACCTTTCCGTGCTTCGGAAAGCACGTTAAGCCGTTCGTCCCGGCTGTCATTCTTGAAAGTCGATACGGGTAGTCAGAATCCCAAAAGTCTGACAACCAATCTTAGCATGGGGTATCGTGTTACCCAGTAACTGGGTTGTGGAGGTCAGATAGGCAGTCGCTCCAAGTAAAACACTGGTATTCAGCTGCATCCGGTTAGACTGGAAACCGACCCCAACATAGTTGGGAAAAGGCTAGGCAGATTGATTGATCCTAGGTAGCCGGTAGGTACATTATTGTAACGATAATTTTGTTATTATGTTTTATATCTCACAATTTCTATACTTATATAATTCAGCAGAAAAGAGCATTTGAAATTCACTAAATGTGAACATATTTTTCCCTTTTTTTTTTTTTTTTTTTAAGGATGGGAAATCATCCAATGACCCCTCCCGCTCTGGGTGGAGCGGAAGGGAGTGTCAGACTCTTACTTACTAAAACCCATCCGTGTTCCTTCCTTAGCCCTTTATGTTCCGGGGCAGCGGTAACCCTTTCGGACAATCCCGCTGCCCCGGCAGGCTTCGGCCCTAACGGGCCCCTCCATGTCTGCTGACATCTCTTTGAGGCGCGCGTGGAACACATACGCGCCGTCCGGCACGGGCCTGGTCCTGATCGGACGGCGAGCTACCCATTACTCGCCGTCCGCAGGCCCGCGCCTACGGTGGCCGGGAGTCGTCACGCGGCTCCCGACGCCCGGAGCGTCTACCGCGGCGGCTGGGACGGGCGGCTCTCTCAGCTCTCTCCCTCGACCATCCCGCCACCTCCTTCGCTAGCATGACAGCTTCGCAGAAGGAGGTGACTGCCTCCCACTCCCTCTCGCCCCGGACCATGGCTTGGACCAGGGCCGGGCGCGAGAGGTCGCCGCCGCTGCCGATCGCCTCTACGAGGACACGGCGGTGCTCTGCCCAAGCGGGACAGACCTCCACCGTATGCTCCACCGTGTCCTCTGGGCGATCCTCGCAGTGGTGACACCCGGGCGTTTCCTCCCGCCTGATGATGTGCAGGAACCTCCCGAAACATCCGTGTCCGGTGAGGTCCTGCGTCAGGCGGTAGGTGAGGGCGCCGTGACGCCTCTCTAGCCACTCCTCAAAGAGGGGCCTTACCGCCGCTATCGCGGCGTGCCCTACATATTTTTCCCTTGATTGTAAAAGTTTCCATGTAAATAATACTCACAAGAATTGCAAATGACTTCCAAATCTGTTACACCCACTTCGTCAGCACTATAATTTGTATACTTACTAGTAGTGATGCGCCGAGTATAAGTTTTACCGAATATTGCTCGATATTATATTTACCGAACCGAGTATTCGGCCGAGAGGAACTCGGTTTACTTAAAAATATAAGTAAAAGTAGTTTATATCAACATTCAAAATTACAAGGAGGTAACGTTGGTCCCAAAATAGGCACAGTTATAGATACAGACATAAATAGGCCAGCACATCAAGCTACTACAATCTGTCAAATTTCTTTAATAGATTTTCAACTTTATCGCTAAAGCATAAGGTTCATAGTTGATTGGGAAAATTTGACAGTTTCGGGTAGCTTGTTGTGCTGCCGTCTGTATATTTGGTAATTTTAAACAAAATGAAGTAAATTTTAAGTTGTATTTGTCTACAGTTAATCTTATAGTTAGCCTCATCGAGACTGCAAGACTAAATATACAAAAAAAAAAAAAATGACTAAGGACGGAAGTTGACGTAGGTATTGGTATGCAATGCTTCAAATATCTATTATGTTCGTTTTTTTCACGTAATTTTTCCGACAATGTCTAATCCACATTAATATTGTAAAGGTTATATTTATGAGTTATTTTCGAGTACCTCGGCAGTCAAACCGATTTATTCGGCCGATATTGAGTAATACCAAAATGGCTGAGTTTGCCGAGTAGGTGCCGAGTAATAAACGAGTACAATACAGTAATCGGCGCATCTCTATTTACTTGAGAGAACATTGCCATATATCACACACACAACAGCCGGTCGATTCTGTTAGAATCTCACCGTGAGAAGTTAGGTGAAGTGAGCTGTCATTTCATCTGATGCTATAGGTATTTACACTAATGACAGCTCACTCCACGCTCACTTCACCTAAGTTTTCACGGTGAGATGGTTACAGAATCGCACTGCAGAACACCACTACTTTCAATTCGTTACTTCTTCTAAACACAAATCCTTATTTCACTTCTTAAATAAATCGGCCAACTGTTGCCCGCAACTTCATTCACAAACTTGGGACTAAATTACTATCTTAGTGCACGTTCTTTATGTCAATTTTTTGTAGAAGAAATATTTATAAATGTTAGTTAATTATGTAAATAAAATTATTGTACATTACGATACGTGTGAAGCGGCGTGAAATTAGCGCCGAAGCGTAGCGAGGATGCAAACGCCGTTTAATAACACTATTTATGTCACACGTATCGTATACTATTTTATAGCACGTGTGACCTAAACCCGCACTTAAGCTGCGCTTTTCTGTGTAAAAACGGACTACTAAAGTCACAGAAAAGCGTGACTTAATTTCGGGTTTAGGTCACACAGTGCTATTTAATAAATATTATTTGTAACCATCATCGCTAGGCCCACATACATATCCGCATGTATTTGCAAAAATCCAAGTGATTGTTTATAATATGCTTGTTCCTAAAATAATACCACTGCTGACTAGGAAGCGAATAGCTATCTACGATTTACTCGCTCAAGAAACGTACAAAAGATTGTAGGTACTGTGTAAGTAGAGATATACAGGGTCAAATATAAATTAGCTAGCGAAACCGCAGACGTGATGGGTATATAAACACGACAAAATAAAAAATAAAAAGATTTGATGATTTTTTTGGGATCAATGCCCGCGGTACTTGAAGTGCGAGTTGATAAAATCTGTTTTATCGTCTGTGAAGTTGACGCAAAATAAAAAGTGATTTTATTAAACTGATATTCTAAGTTACTACACATTATTGGCGGTTGATGACCCCAAAAAAACCATCATATAAATTTCTTTTTTGTTGTAACATGTTTAGATATCCATACCCATCACGTCTGCGGAGTTTCGCTAGCTAATAAACTTTAACCCTGTATAACGTCTTCAGGATGGTGACGCGGCTGCTTCGCTATTGTAGTGCGTCCGGAATGTTTGCGGAGGCGGAAGTGGATGCATATTGTAACATAGTACAGTCAACAAAAGAGATAAGAATGCAGAATCGTCGGATATAGTTGAAGTTTAGTAAGAAACCGATGGATGTTCTCGAATAAAATTTAATTTTATTAAGAGAAAACAAACAGCTCATTTATCTACTCACATGCCCGGGTTTTTCCGTGACGCCCTCTAGACTGTTCCCGAACACTTTTTTTCTACGCGCCGCGGGTGGTCTCGCCACTTATACACGACTCCTACACAAAAAATTTCTATGTACCGATACTATACTGTTGATTGTATCGCAAGGGTACAAAACAGACAACATTATAAAGCTTGTTTCGTAACTTTAAATGAATTTTATTTTTTTTCAAATATATCCGATGATTCTGCATACTTATCTCTTTTGTTGACTGCACATAAGATTTTATTAACACAATAGGTACCTATAATTGTTATAACTTATTTCTCTGGATTTATAATTTGTAATTGTAGGTATGGATTGATTTTGTCTGAAATAAACTGATTATTAATATTTAGTTGATCGCTGACTGTTCACACTGCTGGCGAGTACTCGTTTTTCGCAGCTACACAAGCCTGCTATCAACGAGAGTACTCGCTCAGCGACGCTCGCGGGCAAAACGCTCGCTGAGAGACTCATGCTTGGTACCATCGCGGCCTTTTCCGCCTGATCACTTAAAAATTTCGCCTAAGTCCTGCGGCAGCGCCAAGCCACGCCCCCTTTTTTCGCCTTTAGGAAAGCGATAACGCAATTAGTTGCAACCTGCACTGCGCAGCTTAGTGACGCATCACGTGTACTCCTTTGTGAATTTTAAGAACGAAAGTAACTGTTTGACCTTGGCACGCTTACTAGAGAGCGCTTCTATTTTTTGAGTGCAAGCAATAATGAACTTAGTGGTGGTCAGGCGGGAGTGTCCGCGATAGTACATACGTCTGTCGTTACTTGCCAACTCTTTTTTAGTTGCTCGTTAATCGCCGACAGTGGTCCCGGTGCGTTATAGCGATCATGGAGAAATAAGTGATATAAAAACTGAATTTTTATTTGACAATTTTGTAGATATTTGACATACTTTGCTATTTAATTTTCTAAGTCTTTTTTTGTCAACTGCGGGGTATGATTATGCGTTAGCCAACCGTTGTCTGCCGCTAATATTTTACGGATTTGGAACAGTCTTACCAAGGGGTATCGTGTTACCTTAAACGCTGCCCAAGTCATACTGAATCCTTCTGTCGGCTTCTTTCTCAAAGTTGTGTCTAGCGAGCTGGATGATTTGCCCTTCAAAGGCCGTCACTCCGTGTAAACTCAAACTCAAGCAGATTTTTGTAGTTCAATTGGTACTAGTAGGCTGTTATATTCACTATAAGCATTGCGTTTATCATGCGTGCCGAAGTTTTAAAACTTTAAAACCGTTTAGAGGTGGTTAAGCCCGCAGGTGACTTATCTCGCATCTGTTCCCGCAACTGACTATGTTCTCGCATTGCTCGCAACTGGCTATCTTCTGGCAACTATATTTTTCTTTCGCTTGGCTGTGATAATTTATCTGTTTCTAACATTATACACTTCTATGGTACTTAATGTATAAAATATACAAAATACTTAGTATAAATTGTACCAAAAAACTATGAGTCCGTATTTGTAACAATCATTATATTATATAACTTCCAACACAAGATTATTTTCCAACCATTTTTATTAAATAATTAACTGACGAAATAAATGAATATAATAATACATATGATATTTTTAGGGTTCCGTACCTCAAAAGGAAAAAACGGAACCCTTATAGGATCACCCGTGTGTCTGTCTGTCTTTTAAATTAAAATGTGAGATTTTAATATGGATTCACAGTTAAAAAAATTAAAGCTACTTTATAAAAATAAATGATTTTATAAACTGCTATGAGCACACATTATGTATTGATAAATTAATAAAATATAAGAATGCTCTAAATATCTTGTTTTATTAATTAGTTTAAACTCTCAGCGCCATCTTTTGATGGTAAAACGTAAACTCGCATGGTCTTTTAGCAGACTTCACAGAAATGAGGAAGGTTCGCGAGATGTTGCGACCAGAAGGCCAATTACGTTCAGAATCTAGTCGCAATCTCATGAAAGAAAGAAAGAAAGAAAAAAAACGTTTATTTGTGGTGAACATGACGCAAAAAAAAGAACAATCACAAAAAATAATAAAAGGTAGGGGGGAAACATGCGTCACATTAACGCAACTGAACGAATGTCAAAAATGTAGGAAAATTGAGTTATTTTTTACAGACTGAACGTTCGAGAATTGCCCCTTAGATGTTTGATTTTGGGTGCGTTATTTAACTTGGCTGGCTCGGACAAACTGGGTCCGAGTTGCACAGAACTGGTACCCTGAGGCAGTGAGGCGCTGTCTTGGTAGGCTGGCCAAAGTTGATGGACTGATGGGGGAGCGTGAAGAATTGCGCAACTGCTCCAGCACCACGGACATGTTGAAATAAAACAAATAATTTTAAATAGACATTTATTATTTCATTAAAGTAGGTATACAAATCAAAGTGAAAGCTTTTATAATAATAAACATGATTGCACGAATTCCAATTTAAATAAATATTTTTTATCTAATATTTTATGCCTAGTAACGTCGCGTGACTTCGCCTAGTTTAATTAAATCCAGCACACCAATTGCGTTAACAAACTGTCTTACACAATCGGAAGGATTTTGAAAGAAATTCTTTGTCCATTGCTTGCTATGTATCAAGTTATACAAATATCAACTTTATTTCAACGACGATTAAGTTGATTTCAGAGTGACTAGCATTATTGAAAAAGTTATAAAAACGCTTGAAGTTGTAACGTAAACAGAACTTTATTGTATAGGAATTAAAGTTATTTTTCCATTAATTCATATTTGTTTACATTTTTGGCAAATAAATCGCGAATGTACGGTAGACTATTGGACACTTGTTGAGAAGAAATGTTTCTAAACCCAGGTGTCAAAAGTAGAGAAAAACTGGTCGCCATGCCAGACATTGTAAAAAAAAACAGTGGCACTCCGGGAGTGATGCCGACAGAAGTGAATGAAAACAAAACACAAACAGAATACTTTGCCATCACTGACTGACATATCGGATATATGTCGCAGCCAACTGGTTAAATTAGCCGTTCAGTTAACTGCCTGGCCTTTAGGAGTAGTGCTCGCCTTGCTACCGCCCTCGGCTCGCACGCGGTTGATCACAGTTCTAACCTAACCTAACCCACTTGGTCGGGGTGCAATGCCCTAATTGATTGGTTACAGACTTCCAACCTAAACTGTAATTGAATATCATTCAGGCCGTTAGTTGAACGGCCGCCGTTTAGTTGAAAGGCTAGGCAGTTAACTGAACGGCTAATTTAACCAGTTGGCTGCGACACATACATTAAAACCGAGTACATCCCGAGGACAGCCGAACACATCCGAAGTGGGTATTTTTTGTTTTATAAACAAAACACGCGCCTATGGTAACAGTGGCGCGAGTTCAATGGTTTTTTCCCATCTCAAAAATGCCCAACGAGCCTAAGAAGTTTTTACTTCAAAACAAATAAGAAAAGAAACATTTCTTCTCTTCAACGCCATAACTGTCATTTTGTCAAAACCCGTTTCTATGGAGGTCTGTGGTCATGCTATGTGTGCTGAATGACCAGTACCATTGAAAAAGTCATAAAAATTATAGAAGTGTGTAGCGTAAACTGAGCATTACGTGAGGGTTAGCTCAGCCCTCCCCCTCGAAATCCCCGTCTGCCCGTCCCTCGCCTGTAAATGTTGAAGTGTATTCCGTTGCGTCCGTGTAATCCGTCAATTCCTCAGACATTTCATTTAGTTCTGGAACAGAATTAGATTAATACGATTATTTCCGATGTCCACCGCTTGTTTGGCCACCACTGGGGGACAAAATTATTGTAACCTAACCTCAAAACACTTTAAAGTTGCTTCTGCATCATCTCCGGCGCTGCGGGAAGTGCAACCCCTCCGCCCTTACGTAACAAAGGATAGGCCGCAGCTCACCTCAGCAGCTTCAGCTTGCTGCAGCCTCAGCCGCTGCAGCTCGCACGGGTGCCTATGCTTTGTTACAGCGGGCGGGGGTTGCTCTCCCTTCGCGCCTCCGGATTTTATATACACTCTAGGGGTAGCAGCCAAAGACTACGTGAAGTCGGGGGTGCCCCGGTTCGGTAATTTTGGAACAGATTCAAACTATTCAAACCATGATGTGTCGCCCAGTGGTGGCCAAGCAAGTGGTAGACATCGGGAATAATCCGATCATTAATAAGTTTACTTAGCGTCAGCACAGACAGAGTAGCAAACTGCTCAAGCAGTTTTTCACTGTTAAGGGGATGCACTAGGTAGCCCGCGAACTTAAACGGGTTTGAAGATTATATGGAAGACTGGCATACCTACTGCCACGCCATTTTGAAAATGGCGGCCATGCTTGAAACCTAACCACTCACACGCCCATCGCCACTCAGTATAAATGACGTCACGGGAAAACCGGGGCGTATGAGTGGATAAATTGATAGCTGACATCAATGCAAACAGAAAATATGAAAAGACTAAACTCCGTGAAGTGTCACGTTTCCGAGATATTAACGTTAAAAATTGATCACGTGACTCAATCATTAACTTTAACGTGACAATTTACGGGGTTTGGTCTTATTATGTTTTCTGTGTGCATTGATGTCAGCTATCGATTTTTAAAGGAAATATGCGTAGCGGCCATTTTGAAAAAAAAAACAAAAACAAAATGGCGGACATTCCCCTTTCGGTTTCGGTCTTTGAGAATAACACATAAATACATTTTATAAGATTATTACTAGACTACACTACCCTACCGTGATCTGGTTCCTCCGTTTCGGTGTCACACTTGCATTTCTTCAACTCCTCAAGCACCCTCAGCTCTGAAGGCAGCAGCCTCTTCTCTTTTTCAGGCGGTGGGGCTGAAGAATAGACAAATTATTTGAAGTTTCGTAACTTGAAAACAGTCAACGAGATGTCGGTGATAGGTTCGAACCCAGAGAGGCACTTTCCTTTGTGTAAATTATTTTATTACTGATCCTCTCAGAACGGCGAAGGAAATAGATCCAAAAACTCGAAGACATGAAGATATAGTTGTATGAGGAACAGGGTGTAAAGTTCACTCATCCTCCATAGAAAAGGGAGGATCCTCCGACCAAACGGGTGTTGTGTCGAGAAGATTATTTTTAGTTTAGGCGAAACCCGAAACACGTGTCTAGTATTTTTAAGTAAAGAATCTATGTACAAAATTTCAAAACTGTACCACGAGAAATCACAAAGTTATAAGCTTGTTATGTTACCTGGTTGTCCGTTCAAAAACATGCTCACCACGCGGCGCGGCACGGTGTACCATGTTTTATGCTCCTCCAGCATCGTACGCTCATTGATAATAGTTTGGCAGTAGGTACCTAACTGTACGGCAATTTTATTGTTATTAACTAGTGATTAAATATTTTTGGGGCAAAATGTAACATGGTGTAAAAATATTGAAATCGATTCTGTTACTCATTCTGAACAAACTATATTCAGGTTTCGCATATACTAAAAATAATGTTGTGCTAGTAATTCTGCTTGTGCGATGCAGGATTTTGCGTACCGTCAGTGTGATGCGTAGTTCACATGTGGCGATATAGATGCCGCCACAGTGTTACGCAATTTTATTTTTTACCGTGTTTAGTTTGTTTTTTGACCTTTCTGTACGAGTCGCAATAAATACTTTTTCTGTCTTTCAATAGGGTTAAGGTTTGCGCTGGTCAAGACTTACCGAATCCTATTCTTATTTTTTTGATAGGCTTGGGGGCGGGCTCTTCCTCCTCTTCCTTGCAATAACAGGGCCCCAGGGCTGCCAAGCGCGCCGCTTCCTCCTCCGCGCGACGTCTCAGTTCTGAAGGCAGCTCCTTAGGACCTGGGTAGTGTTGCAAGTTGTTGAACACAACCACGACCAAAGAAACGATGGATGGACTGTGTGAAAGATGATATGGCTAGAAAGGAGGTGACCACAGAGATGACGACTGATAGAGTAGAATGCTCGGGTCAGCGTGCTGTGCTGGCGCTGGTGCTGCGGCTGCGGAAAACTTCAAATGGCGAAAGTATAATAGCCTTATCGGTAATTATACTTTCGAGCCGTTTGAGGTTGAAGTTCTCATGGCTTGTTCGTACTTCACGGCTTTGAGAAGATAATAAAGAAAAAGAAGTATGGACGAGAAAGATATGTTGCGCCGACCTCAAACAAAGGGTGATTTAATGAGAGAATAATAATGATACCATCCGTACATTGGGACCGTTCAAGTATTACGTAAGCAGATTTTTTGCAATTATTTACCCCCCCATCCCCCTCGTCAGCAAAAGCTTTGGTCTTGGATGGATTTCCTTCAAAATGGATCAGATTGTGTATACGCAATTAGAGTGCTGGGTTGTGGAAGGCAGGTAGACAGTCGCTCCATGTGTCATACTGGTATTTAGTTGCATTCGGTTAGACTGGAAGCTGACCAATAACTTACATGTTCCTGGAGGTTCGTAAGTTGTGAACCGCGGTAGCGCCAGTTGCATCCGGTTAGACTGGAAGCTGACCAATAACTTACATGTTCCTGGAGGTTCGTAAGTTGTGGACCGCGGTAGCGCGTCGATCCGATTAATTTTTGAATAGTAGTAATATTTATTTTCCTTCACTGGTAGAATCTTTTCACCAGTAGCTATCTCAATCGCTGAAAAATTGCAAAAAAAATCAGTTTGTAAACAGACTCCGTGGTTTACTGCATACCTACCACGAGCTCTTAACGCGATCCACTTTAGGACCTAAACTGAACTGTTCTGCTAATTCGTAGATTCAATTTAGGCCGTGCCATCTGGATACCTACCACGAGCTCTTAACGCTCATTCACTTTCAACGATCCAAATGCCGCTGAGTGTATTGGACGTCATGGTACGACCGTAAACGATGCAGTTTAAGAACCTAAACTGAAATGTCTTGATTTTGAATCGTTTTTAAATAGATCATGGTAGGCCTCCTGGTCGTAGGCACGACTGCTATGCGTGTGACCCCAGCATCGTTTTTATTTACAGCCCGTTAGATGCATTTCCGTGTCTTACTGTCTTAACAAATATAAATCAATGTTTCATTTATTTATAGTTAACTAGCTTCCGCCTGCGGCTTCGCCCGCGAGGTATGTCGATAAAAACTAATGTAATCTATCTCTCTGCCAAATTTTATCGAAATCATACAGACAGACAGAGTTACTTTCGAATTTATAATATTAGTATGGATAGGGGCCTGTGGCTAAATAATAACAGCCGCACAGGTCGATCGATCAGGTAAAACTACGCTTGCCGCGGTTGGTCTGTGGATGGGTGACCATCTTTACATAACGAGACCCCTCCGTGCCTCGGAAAGCACGTTAAGCCGTTGGTCCCGGCTGTCATTCGTAGATCTTTGACAGCCGTCACGGGTAGTCAGAAGCCCGAAAGTCTGACAACCAGTCTTACCAAGGGGTATCGTATTACCCAGTAACTGGGTTGTGGAGGTCAGATAGGCAGTCGTTCCATGTAAAATACTGGTATTCAGTTGCATCCGGTTAGACTGGAAGCCGAGCCCAACATAGTTGGGAAAAGGCTAGGCAGATGATTGATGGCTTAAAACGGTACAGCACCTATTAACTACATTAAACATAGAAATTATTATTACGTTGATAATAATTATGTTGTACATACCTGATTTAAGAGCGTTTACGCCGTACGGCATTTCATAAAAATTTTCAAGCCGTTCTTTTTCGAAATGAATGAACTGATTTTAATGAAACTTCATACGCTTAAGCAGGATTCGTCCAATCACTTGTTATAAAACAACTGTCTATGAAGATTCCACAAGGCAATTGCGGTCCTCCTTTTTTTAAAAGGACTTGAGTACTCACCGACATTTAAGTAGTGCTTCACATCCAATGTTATTTCAACTTGTTCATCCACGATGTCTTTGGCTGTGCGCAGTTTTTCCAACGCGTCTGCGCGGTCGGCGCGTGACTTCTTCACAACTGTGTTACAATTTATTTATTTATATTATATTTAATATAATCAGAGGAGCTTGTGGCTAAGTAATAACAGCCGCACGGGTCGATCGATCAGGTTAAGCTATGCTTGCCGCGGTTGGTCTGTGGATGGGTGACCATCCCGTGAATGGTTTTTTTTTAAGTCATTGACAGCGTTTACGACGTACGGCATTTCATACAAACTTTCAAGCCGTTGTTTTCGAAATGAATGAACCGATTTTAATGAAACGTCATACGCATAAGCAGGATACAAAGGTCTAAAAAGTTAGCAGAGAACATTTTCGAAATGTCTTATTTAAAAAAAGATAACTGGAAATCTCTGTTTCTATGGAAACTTTAAAATCGGTCTAATTTGGCTGTAACACAATTTTTCGAAAATGTTCTCTTTACTAACTTTTTAGACCTTTGTATCCTGCTTATGCGTATAAAGTTTCATTAAAATCGGTTCATTCATTTCGAAAAACAAGGGCTTGAAAGTTTGTATGAAATGCCGTACAGCGTAAACGCTCTTAACTTTAAAAAAATCATAACATGAAAAATCGCGGAACATACATGGGGGTGATTCGGGTACTCCAAGGGGTGCTCTATCTCTGGACTTCCGCTTGACACTATTTTTTGTGACACCCTGTACACATTTTTTTTTGTTAGCCTATACTGTCCCACTGCTGGGGAAAGGCCTCCCCCAAATCCTTCCAGGCACTCTTTTCCCGCGCCACCTCGGACCAGCCCTCGCGGTACACGTCCAGGTCACCTCGCCATCTCTGTCTAGGCCTCGGCGGCGCCGTCCATCTTCAGGCACCCATTGTGTGGAGATTTTTGCCCAGCGGTCATCGTACATACAGCTGATGTGTCTTTCCTACATCCAGTACGCCCGTTTTGGAACACAGCGTGGTGTACCGAATTCTGTCCTGTCTTTTAACACCCGGAATGCTGCGTTCCATCCCTCTTTGACAAAAATTTATCATTTAAATCATCATTTATTATCTATGTGTCGTGTTCTTACCGTCATCCACTAGATCTCTCAGCATACACCTCATCTCGTGCGGCATCGGGAACCGTTCTGATAGCGTCTTCTTAGATGGCATCGCATGGCGAGCTGAGAAATATTAGCTATTAAATTACACGACAATTCATTGTATAAAAATATATTTGCAAATACATAGTGTAAACAATAAAAACAGTTGACACTGTCGTCGATGCGTGTCGGTCGTGTTTATACACACTTACCCCCCCCCCCCCCCCCTTACTAATAAACGTATCATATCAGATGAATAGTTACACACCGATTTCTCTTGTTGATATTTATTGATAGTTAGTAGAAGTTGATATTAGAGGGGGGGGGGGGGGCAGCACTGTACACTTTTACTATAGATAGATAGATTAAAAGTTTATTACAAAACAAAGGACACAATACAAGTATTAAACAAACATCAGAAAGGTGAGAAAAAAAAAAAAGGAAATCAAAGATTAAAAAGATAAATTGATCCATAGACACGTCATATCTATAACGGTCGATCACTACTGGGCGGTGTGTGTCTCTCATGGTTGCACCAAATGGGAGTCCAGCTCAGCATATGCCAGGTACAATACCCTGACGCTGGTATTCTGCTGCACGGATGTCGAGAAGACACATCTTAGTTTCAACAAAATGGTACCTACATAGTGCGGCGTGTATATTATAAAGGTGGTAAGTACCCACGTGATGTGGGTTAATTGACTTACTTTTAAAACCGACAGAAAGAATATTGCTATAGTTACATTCTGAAACTCACCTCCCGCGAGCTTCCACCTCCTATCATGCCTCGAGGCTCTCTCTGTCGGCTCCACCTTGATCGGACAGATTGGACATCGACAGTTCCCATCCAAGGCTTCGCCGCAGTTAGTGCACATGTCTGCAACAAAACATCAAACTCAAACTCAAACACAAAGCATTTATTTCAATTAAACCATTTACAGGCACTTTTGAATTATCAAGAAGTCGGTCAGTCAGAAAATATGAAGCTAGTTGCCCATTCCAAAGCGTAGGTACCTATGGAGAAGAACGGGCAAGAAACTCCATGGACACGCGGACAGAAGTTTAAAAAAAAAAACTAGTATTATCTAAAAATCAGTATTATCTAAAAACTAGTTTTATCTAAAAACTAGTATTATCTAAAGATACAATATGAAAGAAAATCGATAATCGCGAGTCTGGTTCTTACCTATCTTAGATTCTGCACTGTCGAGGAGCCCGAAGATCGACTTCCTCGCAGTCTCAATACTCTTGTTCTGAAGCTGAGTGATGTGTTGTCTTGTGGCCATCTTCGTGGTGTGAGGCAGCAAGAATTGCTGGACCAACTCGGCCACCAATTCGTTTGTAGTAGCCGTATTTCTGAAAAATTCCAAAAATTTGTACAGGTTCAAATTAAATTAGCTAGCGAAACTACACAGATGATGGCTATCGATATCTAGGTAAACATGATAAGGATAACACAAACAATAAATTACTTAAATGGTTTTTTTTGTATGTTTACCGATTTCTAATACATAAAGTCGAACTTATAAACGAAAAACATAAAGTCGAACATATAACCTCTTCCGTTTTGAAAGTCGGTTAAAAAATTATAATAAAACAGAATAATTGATTCTAGTCGCCTGTTCCAAAAGGTAGTGTTCGTATGGAGAAGGATGGGCAAGAAACTAAGACGTTACTCTTTTAAAATGTTTTACAAGGTTTTTCATTATATAATCTTATGTGAAGACGATGCACCTAGAAATGAGTCTACCTACAAAAGGTAAAAAGAATTAAAAATAAAGCAATGACAGGTAAATCAATTAAGTAATAGATATGTCGCAGCCAACTGGTTAAATTAGCCGTTCAGTTAACCGCCTAGCCTTTTAACTAAACGGCGGCCGTTCAACTAACGGCCTGAATAATATTCAATTACAGTTTAGGTTGGAAGTCTGTAACCAATCACACGCGAGCCGAATTGGTCGCAGTAACTAAGGCAGGGCACCCCGACCAAATTGGTTAGGTTAGGTCAGAACTGTGATCAACCGCGTGCGAGCCGAGAGAGCGAAGCGAGGCGAGCACTACTTCTAAAGGCCAGGCAGTTAACTGAACGGCTAATTTAACCAGTTGGCTGCGACAGATACATGGTGCTCACATATTTACAAATATTATAAAAGTAGATGATTTTCCTAGAATTTTAACATGTGTGTGTGTTACTGTAGTCACAAAATGTAAGAATGTCAGAAAATTAAAAAAAAAAAATCAGCAACCAGTTTGATTTTGTCTAGACTCTAGATTGTCCTATGGAGCAGGACCAGCATGTTTCCAAGCATTATTATCTTGGATATAATCTTCTAATTTGTAATATCCTTGTTTACAAAGTGTACTTTTAATATGAGTTTTAAATTTTCTTTCATTTAATTATAATTATGCATATCTTTTCTGTGTTAACAATATCTAAAGTACTTACAAGTCAGGGTTCTCGATAAACGTGTCAGTGTATTTGACAGCTTGGGCCTCTGCCCTGGTTCTAGCATCGTCCTCAGCGGCCAACTCCACTCCTTCCTCTATGATTTCTTGCAAATAGGCCTCCACTGTTCCTTGTGTTACCCCAAGGACCTTATAATTTGAAATTGTGTGGATTTTAGAGGATGAACTGAACTGGGGGAGTGTGGTAAAAAATGTACGCTGCAGTAAATGTTAAAAGATTTATTTTCTGTAAGTAGGTTTGTACACACGGCTACACATCAAGCTATACATAACCAGTATAAGCTGACTTCTGATTGTACGAAAAACCTATAAAATGCGAGGTCAGCTAAAACTGGAAATGTATAGCTTGATGTGTAGCCGTGTGTACAAACACTTTTACACGTCAATCATATTTTTTTAAACTAGATGAGATCGGCGTTTGATATCTGACTATTCTGAGAAGAAAGGCCGAAACTAACTCAAGAGGTCACAGTTTCTTTTTTTTTTCTAATCCAGACGAAATCTTGGTCAGATCATGTGAAGACCATGTAGATTGGGTCTGAAATGGTCTTTTGAGGAAAGAACCACACAGATTGAGCGGAACTGTCCAGTATTTGAGTTTCTTTATTACTAAGATACCACCACCGTTGTGGAAGTGACAAGCCATCGACAATTTCTAACTTAAGAAATGTACAAACGCCAGCACATCAGGCTACCCGAAACTGTGAAATTTTCCTAATCAACTTTAGCGATAAAGTTGAAAATCTATTAAAGAGACGGATTGTAATAGCTTGATGTGGTGGCGCCTTTTCAACAGATGTAAGTCCCGTGTTAGTAAAGGACATACGAGTACATACAGGGTGCAGGGGGCATCAACGACCATGGTTTTCAAAGGTGCGAACTTATAGTGAGGCTAAAATGAAAATCCAAGATAGCAGATGCAAAATATTTTGCAAATTTTTCGTCATGGGTGTCGTTTTCATGTTTTTCGAGGGTGCTGAAGCCAATATTGAGGCTAAAATGAAAATGCAAGAGGGCGGCTGCGACATTTAAAAAAAATATCATCGTAAAGGCCGCCATTTTCATGTTTTTCGAGGGAGCTGAAGCCAATAGTGAGGCTAAAATAAAAATGCAAGATGGCGGCTGTGACATTTTTAAACATTTTTATCATAGGTGCAGTTTTCATGTTTTTCGAGGGTGTTAAAGCCAATAGTGAGGTCGAAATGATGAATCCAAGATGGCGGCTGCGAAAACTATCAACATTTTTCGTCATGGGTATTCATGGTTTTTGAGGGTGCTAAAGCCGATAACGAGAAAATCAAAATGAAAATCCAAGATGGCGACGCCTTATGAGAGCTTCGAAAAAAGTTATACTAGGTGGCTCTGTATTAAAACACTTTGTCTCTATCTATTATATACGAGTGTGTGTGCGGAACATAGTTCCTGACAGGACAGGGGTCCCTCGACCGCACACGTTTTTTTTTAAATGTTTGTCTTTGTTTTTAAATGTTGTCATCAGAATGTGTCAGTGTCACATTTTTAATTCGATCTGACATGTAAAGAAAAATGGCTGAATGCTGTTCTGCGGTATTGAAATTAAGAGGCAATTTTATAAAGCTGAGTCGGTAAAACGGATTTCTGTGATGAACATATTTTGGCAGTAACTGGTACCTGTTTGAACATCTCATCGTGCTCTCTTCGGCGATGTTCTTCTCTCTGCCTCCTGCCAGCCTCAGCGGCCTCTCGCATCGTCTTTTCACGTACTGACAACAAAACCAAATAGCTTCAGAAGTGCTTCACACATTCACATGTTCGGGACGGCATGATTCGACACAGCCGGGCGTCGAAATCCTAACTATATACAATCCATACTAATATTATAAATTCGAAAGTAACTCTGTCTGTCTGTATGTTACCTTTTCACGCCTAAACCACTGAACGGATTTCAATAAAATTTGGCAGAAAGATAGATTGCATCCCGGGGAAGGACATAGGATAGTTTTTATCGACATACCTCGCGGGAGAAGCCGCGGGCAGAAGCTAGTAATATTATAAATGCGAAAGTAAGTTTGTTTGGTACCTTTTCACGCTTAAATCAATGAACCGATCATCCTGAAATTTTGCATATACGTTGTCAGGTGTACAGAAACGAACATAGGGTACCTTTCATCCCGAAAAAAAGTGCTGTTCCCGAGGAAAACAACAATAACATTATTATGATAATAGATGGCGCCACGTGTCTTTTGTCTTGATCGCAGACGAAGTCGCGGGCAACAGCTAGTCGAATATAAATGTAGATACACGTTCGGGAAATAGGCGGAATGATTAAGCGAGGGTAAATGTTAAACACAGTTTGCCGATCAGCACGAGCCGAATGAAAGCCGAATATGTACAGCAATTGCTTCGCTTTGTTGATCAGCATGTACTGTTGAATCGAATGTGTCGACACGAATATAGGACAGTGGGCAACTTTTTACTATGTTCGGGCCGATCGGCACATTATTATAGTTCAGTAGCAAATATTACATTTATTTTTTACTGTCGCGCTATTTTGAAAATGGCGGCCACGCATGGGACCTATTATAAATCGATAGCTGACATCAATGCAAACAAAAAACAAAATAAGACCAAACCCCGTAAAGTGTCACGTTGCCGCAAAATTGATCACGTGATTCAATAATCAACTTTGAACGTGAAAGTGATAAACGTGACATTGAAAAGGCGCGAAAACATCTTCAAATCCCTTTCTACATTTTTATCTGTAATTTTTATGGTGTACATAATAAAGGATTATTCTATCTATTTATCTTGAAAAAATCATTGCATGCACACCTGTCTGTGGTACAAGTGTCCAAAAGAGCAATTCTCGTAATTTTAAGAACATTCACAGTCTGATCTCGGTCTCAATCTGCCAAAATTTTTCGCTGAGATGAGATTACGACTAGATTTTGAACGGTTTTAAGGCGTTGACTGCCAACGCGGTCACCGGTGACCGCGAACTATAGATTTTCTATTGTGTCTGTTGCCTGGCAGTCAACGTGTTAATTACGGGGATTGGCCTTCTGGTAAATGAATCACATGGGCACAGTTTGTGGTGTTGGGACACTTACATGCTATCAAGAGGAAGGCGTGCTGTCTCCTCTCCTCCTTCAATCTTCGCAGCTCTTTCTCCAGAAAATCAAGCGCAGCCGCCACGGCGCCGCCACACAGTTCGTCCACGAGAGCTGAGATAGTATCCTCCTGTAAACATACTCCTTTGTTTTATGCCACCCTGATACAGACCGTCTCAAAAAGATGTATATGTCGCAGCCAACTAGTTAAATTAGCCGTTTAGTTAACTGCCCGGCCTTTAGAAGTAGTGCTCGCCTCGCTTCGCTATCTCGGCTGGCACGCGGTTGATCACAGTTCTAATCTAACCTAACCCATATGGTCGGGGTGCTCTGGCTTAGTTACTGCGACCAATTCGGCTCGCGCGTGATTGGTTACAGACTTCCAACCAACCTAAACCGTACCGTTACCGTTAGAATATGCGCATTAACTAGGCAATCTGAAAATTACCGGGTACAATCCGTTTAAGTGTTAAATGTGTTACCGGCAAAACCGATTTTAGGATGAACTAGTTATGCCTAGGAAAAAGTTCTCATTTGCAGCTAGCTCTTACACAACCATGCAACCTCGTGTAGCGAGAACTGGTTTGGCCTATGCGAAACTAGTTCATCCTAAAACCGGCCCCGGGTTGACAAATATTTCGTTCCACTTTAACGGACTCAACCAGATAATCTGCAGATTAACTCTAACTGATTTACGCACATTAGCGATAACATATACACGGACAAGGTACCATTTTATTGTCAACAACCTTTGTTCCATATCATTGTATCCACCGTAGAGATACAGAACATAGTATGTAATTTATTTTACCAAAACAAAGTATACAGTTTGATCCAAAAAATCTATAAACCCTATAGCCAAAACAAAGTGTGAATTTTGTTTGAATTTAAATAAATATTGAGTTAATTGTTAGCAGAATTCTGTTACTTTTCTCTCTTTCTGTATTATAATTTCAGAAATAATGTTTTCTGTTTGCATCGATGTCAGCTATCGATTTATAAAAGTCTCATGCGTGGCCGCCATTTTGAAAACAAATCAAAATGGCGCGGCAGTAGGTATGCCAGGTTCCATATAAAAATCTTCAATACCCTTTTGATTCTCTCATCAGCTCGGAGTATGGACTCAGTTGATGGCCATAAGCTCGACCTCTGTTACATGGGACTTAAACATCACTTGCGAAATGCAGGTGTACTATTAGGTGCACGTCTGCGTAACCCTTTGGGGAATATATACGTGATGTTATAGAAAACTGAATCACTAGCTAGTGTATTGTGTGAGCTGTCAGTCATGACAGCTTACGACAATCTGAATTTACATTCAAATTAATATAATTCAAAAAATCAATCATTAAATCTTCAAAAAAAAAACATGTTCAAAACATGTTACGTGTGTGTGAAATCATGTTCTTCACATGATTTTGATTACTTTAAAAGCTCCAATCTATCTGATGCTGACTGTACCTTCATTTCAGTCTCAGTCCTCCTCGCGTTAAATTCTCGAGCCTTCGACTCCTCGTTAGCAATCCTGACTTTGTCCTCCCTTTGCAGACCATGCGTTGTTTTCAACTCCTCAGTCAATTCCGCAGCCCGAGTGCGTCCTTCATACATCTATAAAATTATGAAAATGTTAGTATACTTCTTTTTTTTAAACTAGAGCTTTTGCCTGCGACTTCATCCGCATAACATTTCGGCCCCTGACCCATTGCGTCACATCCCAATCACTCCCACATTGGACGGCCGCCTCACTAAACAGGTTCTCCGTCTAACTAAACAAAAGCTGCGTATAGTTACTGCAGCTTTAACCGGCCATGGGTCATTTAATAAACACCTCTTTGTCATAGGAGTAACAGACAGTCCGCTGTGCAGAGCCTGCATGGAGGACGACGAGACAGCGGCACACGTGCTTCTAAACTGCCCGGTGGTCGCCACGTACAGGGCAAAGTACTTCAGTAACCCAGGTACCCTACGTGAGACGGTCAGTAACATCAAGGCGTTGCTGGCCTTCCTTGAAGAGCTAGGGTGGATCGAATAATCGAAATTCCCACCCGCACGCAAAATACGCGCATTGACGTGGAGTTGCGGACAACAGCCCGTATTACCTATTACCTATTACCTATCCCAATCACTCGCTTGTGCTATAATATTACTTTGTTTTCGCTTAGCGTTCCATCTGGCATTTTTATTTTATTTTTGCTCGGCTCCTAAGAGGGCTAGCGTGATGTTAAATAGCCTATAGCCTTCCTCAAGAATTGGGCTATCAAATGCAAAAATATTTTTTCAAATACCACTGGTAGTGCAAGAGATTAAAGCGTTGAAACAAACAAACTCTTCAGCTTTGTTAATAGTACTAGCTGCGCCCCGCGATTTCACCCGCATTAAGTGTCGATCCCGTGGGAATATCGCGATAAAAAGTAGCCTATATGTTAATCCAGGGTGTCAGCTACCTTCATACAAAATTTTATCAAAATTGGTCCAGCCGTTTGAGCGTGAAGAAGTAACAAACATTTAAACACACACACAAACTTTCGCCTTTATAATATTAAGTGTGATCAAACAATCCTACAGGCAATTTTAAATTGTCAAGAAGTCGGTCAGTCAGAAATATGAAGCTAGTTGACCATTCCAAAGCGTAGTAGGTACCTATGGAGAAGAACGGGCAAGAAACTCCATGGACACACTTTTAAATGAAAACCCTATTACTTATTATAAACGCGATTTGTGAAGATAAATGTTTGGATATAATAAGGATGATTTTGTTACTCTTTCACGCAAAAACTACTGAACGGATTTTGATGAAACCTTACGGTAGGTAAGTAGTGAAGTTTATACATGACATCAGAATAACAGATAGGTTACCATTTGTGTTCCTCAGGGATAATTTCCGACCTCCATGCGAGCGAAAGCGCGGGCATTAGCTAGTATCGTTATAAAGTTGTTTAAACAGGGTCAAATTAAATTAGCTAGCGAAACTCCGCGGACGTGATGGGTCGATATCTAAACATGATTAAAACAAAAAGAAATTAATTTAATGTATTCTTTGTGGGGTCACCGACCGCACTTAGTGTGGCCACTTGCAGCTTTTTATTGTATGAACTTCACGGACGTGATGACTATCGAAATGACAACACGACAAAACTAAAGAATACAGATTTTCTGAACTCGCACTTCAAAAAAAAAAGTTTTTTTTTTTCACATAGTGTAGATAATCGTTACCCATCACGTCTGCAGAGTTTCGCTAGCTAATTTAATTTGACCCCGTGTATTTCTTACCAGATTTTGCACGGCGCGGCCTCGAATGATTCTCTGCAGCACTAACGCCGCTTGGTGGGCAATTTCATCGGATTCGTCCAGCGCCTCCACCTCAGGCGTGTCTGGGCGAGCAACGACCGGCTCTTGACGAGCTTTGAGCACGTGGAGAGGACCTGCCGTCTGTTTAGCAGCACCTAGTCGGGCTTCTGAGAAGATAGGAGTTTCGTTAGTCTTGCTGGACCATGGTTTTATTGTTGTTATTAGTAATAACTTGTTTATTAATTTTACTTTGATGGTCCTAATTTATCATTTGTGACTTCAAGTGACATCTACGTGAACAGAACCCAGCATTGCATAAATATGTAAGTTTTCACGCCCTTTATACCTGGAGGCTTTTATTTAGATAGTTTTTTTTTTTTTTTTTTTAGTTTTGATTTAGTATTTTTATTTTAGATTGAGTACGTATAGATTTTATGGTATTTGTTGGTATATTGGCGTGGCTAGCTAACATATGGCAAATAATTTAATTGAATGTTCTGTGTCCTGTAATGTTAATTAGATACTTTGCAGATCTAGTTTTGTATACAGTCGAGTATTTTCTAACTGAACAGACAGCTGTGCTGCTGGGAGTTTGTTGCGCGAATTCTTCTCCCCAGCGAAAGCACTAGGAAGTGGTGAAGGGCGGGCGTTTTGGGGGACTGTCTTATGTAATTTTGACGTTCGAGAAGTGCTGATTCTCAGACTAGTTTGAATAAATAACTTTTGATTTGATTTTGATTTATACTCCTTTGGTTTATGCCGGTGGGAGAGGTGCCTAAGGGCTTAGGCATCTGTCCTACCTGCGGCAAAGATGGAAAGTCAATTCTGTGTATGTATTTAGTCCGTGAGCCTTTAAATTTATAAATAAACCAGCTTCTGCTCGTACGCGTCAAATTTATTGTTCCTATGCCCTCCGCGTCGCGTCGCATTGCATCACCCGCCCGCACTATAAATAACTTCTTTTTCAAAATAATTTTTAAATTCGGCTGGTAATCCCAGAGATTAGCGCCCTCAAACAAACAAACTCTTCAGCTTTATTATTAGTGTAGATAGATAAATCTAAATGAACCTTCATTCCGATATTATTTTGTTAAGTACTGTTAAAAAATATTATTAGGGTTCCGTACCTCAAAAGGAAAAAACGGAACCCTTATAGGATCACTCGTGTGTCTGTCTGTCCGTCCGTCTGTCACAGCCAATTTGCTCCAAATAATTCTAATGGACCGATTAATTTGAAATTTGGTACACATAATTATGAATCTCTGTGACCCAAACACAGACGTGTAACAAATATTGTATGAACCTTTATAAAAGCAAAAAATCTCCACTTACTCATCAAATCATTATGAAGGTTCTCCAAGAACTGCTCGCTCCACTTAGTCTCCCGCTCACACAGCACGGTGGGGTCCCGAAGCAGATGGTGTCCGGAGCAGGTCTTTGTGAGGTCCTGGCCGCAGGTCTTCAGCCACGGGGGAGGCTCTGACAGCGCCTTGTGGTCTTCCAGAGCTAACAATTGACATACTCAAAATCAAAGCATTTATTTCAATTAAATCAATTACAGGCAGAGTTCCGTACCTCACAGGGGATGCTCTTAACGCTTAGTATTTAAGTTTTTTAAACCCTGACTGGAGGCCTTAATTTATTGTGGCACCCACCCACAGGCAAACCTGGTTACGCAAATGACAACAAAAAAAACACAATTACAGAGCTACAGTCAAGTACTTACCGAACTGAAAGAAGATTGAGAGCAGCATGATTTTGTCAACCATGAATAATGGGGTTACAAAGTACCAGGCGATAAAAATAATGTAGGAGATTGCACAAATGCACAGTAGTGTTGGGTTGTAAGTAATCTCCGCATGTCTCTTGCGCGCCTGGTACCCGTGCCTGGCGAGCTGACAAGTACTAGGAGATAAGGAAACCACAAGAGCTCACACAGCAGCGTTGGGTTGTAAGTAATCTCCGCATGTCTCTTGTGCGCCTGGTACCCGTGTCTGACGAGCTGACAAGTACTAGGAGATAAGGAAACCACAAGAGCTCACACAGCAGCGTTGGGTTGTAAGTAATCTCCGCATGTCTCTTGCGCGCCTGGCACCCGTGCCTGGCGAGCTGACAAGTACTAGGAGATAAGATTACCACAGGAGTTCACACAGCAGCGTCGGGTTGTAAGTAATCTACGCATGTCTCCTGCGCGCCTGGTACACGTGCCTGGCGAGCTGACAAGTACTAGAAGATAAGGAAACCACAAGAGCTCACACAGCAGCGTCGGGTCGTATGTAATCTCCGCGTGCCTCCTGCGCGCCTGTCTCCCGTGCCTAGCGACCGGGGCGTGCAGATCTGACGTGGGATCCTTGGCCGCGTACGTCATTGGGCCGCAGCCGCGTGCCGCCTTCAGACGCGCCACTAACCCCACGCGACCCCCGCCCTCGTGTATCGCTACTAGTTTTCGGAGCTCTAGAAATAAAGAACATACAAATGATCAGTCTATAATCCACCACGCGCTCATTATTGTCTGCCTAGCCCTTTCCCAACTATGTTGGGGTCGGCTTCCAGTCTAACCGGATGCAGCTGAATAGCAGTATTTTACATGGAGCGACTGCCTATCTGACCTCCACAACCCAGTTACTGGGTAATACGATACCCCTTGGTAAGACTGGTTGTCAGACTTTCGGGCTTCTGACGACCCGTAACGACTGTCAAAGATCCACAAATGACAGCCGGGACCAACAGCTTAACGTGCTTTCCGAGGCACGGAGGGGTCTCGGTATGAAAAGATGGTCACCTATCCACAGACCAACCGCGGCAAGCGTAGCTTAACCAGATCGATCGACCTGCGCGGCTGTTATTACTTAGCCACGGGCCCCTCGCCATATCATGTCTTCGAATTTTTGGTTCTAGGACATGCCGGTTTCCTCACGATGTTTTCCTTCACCGTTTTGAGAGCACTAGTGGCCTTATTTTGCAACACAGTTCTTCAACCTTATAACTTAGAAATTATGTGTTATTTTTCAATAAAAATTTTATTTGTTATTTTCAAAATACGTTTACTTTTCAATCAAAGTAGTACATTAAACGCAAACGATTATAAACTTTATGTTTGCCAGTTAAGGTTTATAATCAAACTGTATGCAATCGCGGCCACTTGAGCGATGTATTTTGGTCCTTATCCTTATTCTAGTGGAGTTATCCTTGTTCTACTCACCTCTGTCTCTCGTCTTTTTAATATTGTTGACTTTCCTGTCCATCTCCTGCTTCTTCTCGGTCCAGAGCCTCGCCAGCTTCAAGCTGGTGCGGTTGGTCCTTTTCGTGCGCTGTTCCATCTGCAGACGATGCAGTAGCTCCAGGCGGATGTCTTGGAGCTCGTCTATCTCCTGTAAAGTAGATGTTGGTTTGTTACAACGACTTGGAGCTGTTCATGAAGACTTCTTTTGTCTGCATTTATTTTTGTTTTATAATATAAAACTGGCACCGCCATCATCTAAAAAGCCGTCCTATACAAAATGTTTGAGAAAATGTTATATTTTTTTTTTTTGTAAAATTTTCTCATGTTTTAATAGTTATTCTGCTATTCGGGGCGGAGACAAATCCAACAAAGCAAAGATCATAAAAATCGATCCAAGCTCTCTTGAAATTCAAATGGTGTAATTAACCCGACTTTGTTTTATATATCGCTTATTTGGAGAAACATCGAAGTAAATGTATTTTTTCCCAAAAATGAGTTACATGATAATATGCCAAAGCACTTAGAAAGCGTATTTTTACGTTAGGAAAGCATACACGTAAAAAAAAATTGCAGTTACGTCGATGGTCTAATTTTAAATTGCGGCTACCTTCAGCGTCATTTGAAGTTGTTTTTTTGTCAAGTATAATAAGTTTTTTGGAAGGGTAAGAGAGAATTTGCGAAGGTGAGAGTGAATAGGCTTTTTCTGGGTAAGCTCACTCCATCGTCGACTCTGTCTCTGTCACCTCTGACCTAGACGAGAGTATAGAGCAAACCCATTTCAAATAAAAAAAAGGGTGCGCAATTTAAAATTAGACGTTCTATACTTTGGTGAGCACAAAATGTTTTTCTCTGCCATTCACCCTTATTTACCTTCACACCACACACACACATTCCGATTTCTTTAATTCCGTACAAAACCCACCTTTTTTTTGGTTTCACCTTCATCTATCAACATTTATATTCATCACTCTGTAGTCGCGTTTCATATGACAAAATAAACCTTTCAGCTTTCCTGTCAAATAATTTCCGACTTCATTTATTCAACATCGGAATAATTGTTTAAGTATAATCCTTTGGCATCATCCATGAGTTTAAAATGACAAAAAAGTCCTTACCGCCTTTCTAAAAAGCCAGTCTTTTACGACCACATCATCGATGATGGCATCTCTCTTTTTCATCCATCGAGGGAACTGTCCTGCTTCCACCAGATTCATCCACGCGCGAGCATGACGCATCCTGGGAAACACGAAGACAGGTACTATCGCGGACACTCCCGCCTGACCACCACTAAATTCATTTTTGCTTGCACTCAAAAAATAGAAGCGCTTTAATAAGCGCGCCAAAATAAAATAGTTCGTCCGTAAAATTCACAAAACGAGTACACGTGATGCGTCACCAAGCAGGGTGCAGGTTGCCAAGTGTTGCAACTAACTGCGGTATCGCTTTTCTAATAGGCGAAAACTTTAAGGGGGCGTGGCTTGGCGACGTCGCAGGATTTAGGCGAAAAAAACTTTAAGTGATCAGGCGGAAAAGGCCGCGATGGTACAGGACCTACACATCATTTGCCTAGCCTTTTCCCAACTATGTCGTCGGGGTCGGTTTCCAGTCTAACAGGCGCAGGAACGAGCTACCTCAGACCAAATAAAAAACCAAGACAGAGGGCACTGTCAAAAGTAAAGTGAAGCCGGTTTCGTAAACATGTCTGCACTTAGTAAGGTGTAGTTTGATTTTAAATGGTTGTAAATGTGTGCGTGTGTATGCACAGAGCGGAGGTGTGTTTTGGCATACTTCACTGTATCGTTCTCAGCTCTCTGTCTTGGTTTTTTATTTGGTCTGAGGTAGCATGGTGTTACGCAATTATAGATGATAGAGAATATAAAGAAAAGATAAAGTAAATCTTACTTGTTAATAATGGCCGTGGTATGGAAATCAGCTGGCAAATCTCCAAGGCGGTAAGGAGAGCCTGGACCTAAACACAAAATAATTACAAGGAGATTTTTTAATCACCCATCCAAATTTTTACAGTGTGTCCTACCCATGATTATGAAAAACTTTCACTATGGGACCAACTCTGAAATCTCGAAAAAAAAATGTTCTGTTTCAAAATCTTCCTGTATGAATCTTCATCTGCCTAGCCTTTTCCAAACTATGTTGGCCGTTGGGGTCGGCTTCCAGTATAACCGGATGCAACTGAATACCAGTATTTTACATGGAGCGACTGCCTATTTGACCTCCACAACCCAGTTATTATGGTCCTTTGTAAGACTGGTTGTCAGACTTACGGGCTTCTGTCCGTTGTCCTTCTCGCCGTTCAGGCTTCATTCATTCTTCTTTCTTTGTCCAGACGGTCTTTCTGTGGAATGCGCTCCCTCTGAACATGAGGACGGCAACCAGTCGGGTTTGTGAACATGTCCGTCAGAAGGTGGCCGTCACATCCTAGCGCTGATTTGCTGGATTCGTTTTCTCCTCTACCAATAATTTTTCTCCTGACAGTTCATTTTGTTTATAATGTATGTACTAGCTTCCGCCCGCGGCTTCGCCCGCCAGGTATGTCGATAAAAACTATCCTATGTCCTTCCCCGGGATGCAATCTATCTCTCTGCCAAATTTTATCGAAATCCGTTCAGTGGTTTAGGCGTGAAAAGGTAACATACAGACAGACAGACACGACAGACAGACAGAGTTGCTTTCGAATTTATAACATTAGTATGGATGTAATGTATTAGTATTTATTCTTGTATTTTATGGTAATTTCTTAGCTATTTATCACGTATGTTGCACCTGCCGTGATTTGTCTCTGCTTCACCCAAAGGTTGACTGGTAGAAAATGCTTCAGGCATTAACTCCGCCTTTGTACAGTATTTTTAACAGACTTCCAAAAAGAAGGAGGTTAGATGTTCGACTTTTTTTTTAAGGGTATACTCTCGATGTGGTCCCATTGTCATCAAGTTGGAATCTGATGAGAGGATCCCATGGCAAACCTATACCGATTTGGGTTTTTTTTTAAGTAACTTGAGCATTTGCTTTTGAAAAAAAAAAAACCTAACATACAGATCCAAAGACACCGACTTCCGAAATTAAAGTAATTTTTCACTTTGTTGTGTTTTTTTTGGAAGTTGTTTTTTTTTATACGTGAGCATAAAGTTTAAATAAAATAAAGAATACGCACCCCATTCCAATTTATCAAGGTACAGCACTTCCGGTGTTTTCTCGCACTGTTCAGCTGCCTTCCCATCAGGTTGCCAAGGTATCGTCTGTGCTGAAGACTCCCTGAAACACACACATAATACAACATTTTAATTTTGATTTGAGTTTTTTAGAAAAAAAAAATCGTTGGTTATAAAAAAAATGCTGTTTCATATAAAAGTTCTTTTACTGACGAAACTGTCAACCCAGGAGTTGTTCAGCATCATTTACTGAATTCATGGATTCAGTTTTCGCGTTGATGTCCCTGTCACCCTTTCATTTCAAACAAACTTTCAAGCCCTTGTTTTCGAAATTAATGAATCGATTTTAATGAAACTTCCTACGCATAAGCAGAATACAAAGGTCTAAAAAGTTAGTAAAGTTTACCATTTTTTTATATCACGCAATCACTGTCCATTCCAAGGTTGCCTGGAAGAGATCGCAGAAAGCGATAAGGCCGCCCATTGTATGTTTTGTATTAATAATCGTATTTTTTGTTATGTATTTTCTGGTGTACAATAAAGTATATATAAATAAATAAATAAAGAACATTTTCGAAATATGGTATTTAAAAAAATAACTGGATATCTGTTTCTATTGAAAATTTAAAATCGAACTAATTTGGCTCTACTTAACTAACTTTTTTTAGACCTTTGTATCCTGCTTATGCGTACGAAGTTTCATTAAAATCGGTTCATTCATTTCAAAAAACAAAGGCTTGAACATTTGTATGAAATGCCGTACGGCGTAAACGCTCTTAAGAATTTCTAGTTTAAAAACTCTAACTTACACGTTATTGCAGACGGGGCATAATATTTAAATAGTCTGAATTAAATGTTTTTATTTTTTTATAAGTATCCTGGTTGTCTTACCTGAAGAGGCTCTGGGTAGCCCGGTTCCTCGGTTTGCCGGGTGGGGGTGGCTCCAATATCGGTGTGTTGGGCCGAAAGTCCGGGGTGATAGACGGTATTGATATTACTCTCTTCGGCCTAAAAGAAAAAATGTTTGACTAGAAGATTTCAAAGTATTAGCGAAGGCTGTGATGGCTGAAAGTCACTTATAGGGTAATGGAGAGCTATGCTTGGAGTTTCCTTACGCGATCAGAAATGAAGAAATCCGTAGGAGAACCAAGGTAACCGACATAGCTCGAAAAATTGTGATAGTGGGCGGTGGTCTGCGGGCGGCGGACCAGGAGCGTCCGTCGTTCGACCAGACAGGCCCGAGTTGGCGCCGCAGTGTTCCACGCGCGCCAGTCAAGAGTGGGTGCGGCCATTATGGGAATGGCCGCACGGGGAGGTGGAACCCGCTGAGGAACAGCGGGTCGAGGCCTGTCGGGGGAGCGGTGAATGCTTATGCGAATCCTGCACCCCCGGCCACAGGCAGAGGTAGAACACCGCAGTGGTTTTAGCCGGTAAGAGAGTACCCTTCTGTCATCCCCACGATGGACAAGAGGATCCCCAGCACGCACCAAAAAATAGGGCACATTGCTCGCAGACCATACAGCCGAAGGGGCCGATAGAGATTCTGGTGTGGTGACCGCGTTTCGGTAGACATAGCGTTGGAAGGCCTCCCACAATGTGGACCGATGACCGAATCCGCTGGATGCGAAAAGCACAGAATCGGTCAAAGTGGCCGTGTTTGGGAGAGCCCTATGTCCAGCTGTGGACGTTTTTCGATTGAAATGATGACGATCATGATGTGATGGCCCAATAATTAAGGCCTCGTCTCTCATGCAAAAGGTTGTGAGTTCAAATCCGGATAATTACCAGTGTGACTTTCAATTCATATGTACGTATGGACCACCCCTATGTGCTGATGGTGATCACCGGGGTGGTTTTAGTGAGGTAAAAATCCCACACTCCCCAACCTCCTTCCCTAGAGGTCGGGTGCCCTTTGAAGGTTTCCTCCGTCAACAAAAAAAAAAGGTACTTACATGGCAGTGAATTTATAGCAGTCCTTCCCGCTTAACTCAGGTGCTGGCTGACTTCTGACTTCCTCCATACGATTGACATAGGCGGTGTAGGATCTGTCAATATGTTCGGGCAGTCGGCAGTTTGGGTAGTAGACTGTAGGACAGTCAATGTTAGTAGGTAAACTGGCACTTTTCAAACGACTTTAAAAAAATTGGTTCAATGTTTAGGTGCTACGGTGGACATACATACATAGACTGCTAAAATCTTATCCCTTCCTTTTGGCTTTACCGTAGTCGGGTAAAAAAGGGGGAGTTCTCAGTTCCTCAAAATCATTATTTTAACACGCTTTTATTAGCTTCACTTGTAACTAACAAACAATGTAATAAAATCCTAGAAGTCAATTTTAACCTACTTCTAATTGTCGTATCGAAATGAAACTTTGTATGTATGTGTAGTTCGGATGACAAAACTATAATTTGGTATCTTGGAGCTGATCTGACGATGGAGCCAGGAGGTGGGTAGTGGAACTCTTCAGTGGCTACTAGTAAACCCCTTGAGTTTGGGCTCATATGATTTGTCTTGACGACTCCAATAGATGGGATGCCTATTTTTTTATATCTTTAAACTACATATTTTTGAATATAGTAATTATGTTCCCCAATCACAAGAAGACGGCCAGACCGATTTGGAAAAATCTTTTTTTTGTTTGAAAGGGGTAAGGGGAAGGTTTGTTCCTCAGGTTGGTTCCCATTGTCATCAAGTCAGGATCTGATGGTAGGATCCTGGAGAAATCGTAATTTAAAACGTTCAAAATCTAGTCGCATTCTCATTTCGGCGACAAATAAAAAATCTTGTCAAAATCTAGGGAAATTAGAGGTATTTTTGACAGATTGAGACTAAGATCAGGCCCAGGGGGCCTAAAAAGACCACTTTGGCAGAATCATAAAAGGATAACATTATGAATCATATTATAAGTCATAGTATTAGGTGCTACGAATATTAGGTGATATGAATTGTTTTATGATTATGCCAAAGTGGCCTTTTTAGTCCCCCAGATATCTATGGGTTACCTACTTTTAAGCAAACTCACCAACTTTCATTCTGGGTCGGAGACTATGCTCTGAGAACATAGTATTGTATATTGGCTGTAAAACCTGGAAATAGAAAATACAACATTTCAAACTCAGTATAATATTATTGGGCCTTTCAAGTATTACCTATGTAAGCACTACAGGGGGGGCGGGGGGTCTTTGCTTTACTTATTTTTGATGACATGGGGGATGGGGGGTCTCGATAGTGATTACGTCAGCAGTATTTATTTGAAAAATGCATGTACTTACCAATGTTTACGTAAGCATGGTAAGAGCTTTGCTTACTTTTGCTGACGAGGGGGGGGGGGGGCTGGGGCAATAATTGCAAAATACTTGAATGGCCCCCCTGGATTTAAGGCTCTCCTCCACTGGCGCGTTATTATAGATCCATAATATCGCATGCGTTATTGCGATAATGTGACCCGATTCCTTGCCATACGGCTGCGTTTTTATCGTCCGATATTTCTAATGTGTGTATTATTACGATACCCTTTGGCAACACTGTTTAGTCTGTTAAACAGTGTTGCCAAAGGGTATCATATTCAGACTTCCGAGTGTCAAAGATCTACGAATGACAGCCGGGGCCATACTTACTGCCTACATGCTTTCTGAGGCATGTAATGGATGGATACCCATCCACGGACCGACCTTGGCAAGCGTTGTTTAAGTTTGCTACTCTAAGGCATAAAAAGTTTGTAATACTGATGCTTACCATTTGTGAGGACGCCATAGCTGCTTTGAAAGCTGTCCGCGCGTAGTCTTTGGCCCCTGACACGATGAACGCGGAATCTGACGCCATGATACAGAAATAAAATCAGTGAAAGGTAGGCTTTAAGCTGGCGGAAATTAAAGCTTTCACACGTCATGCTCCGTTTACCATTTTATATAATTCGTCCGCCGACTATCTCGAAGCCTTTGTAAATATCGCAGCATTATGCTGAGATAGGAGCCTTTTTGGCTTCGCACAGGTCTTTTTAGGGTTCTGCACCAAAATGGTAAAAAGGAACCCGTATGGTGCGACTCAGTCTGTCTGTCTGTCAAAGCTGGATATTTCAAGAACTAGTAATGCTATCAATTTGAAATTTGGAATAGTTTTAGATGACGTTTGCCCATCTATTTTGCAAATAAGAAAGAAATAAAAATATAAGTAAGTAGGTACTTATATTTTTTTTTTGCATCTGTTACGTACTGAAAGGGGGTCGAAAAATTCATAGTGGGGTTAGGTACTCGGGCATGCTTGCAGCGCTCGGCCGTTATAGTAATGCTTGCTAGGTCATCGTGTGCACGGGATTTTGTTTTTAAATTGGGCAGATGTAAGTTTCGGAACAGCGAAACATACATCTACTTACATCTCTAAACCGTAAGGGCTATTTCTTAGTTATCTTGTTATAACAGTTTCAGAGCTCTAAAAAAAAATTTCATTTTACCACAGATAATGTACGAATTTCATTTTTACTATCCCACCAATTGCGAAAGAAACTGGCGATTAATTAATTTTTCTCGGCATCTACCTACTTAGTGTTTTACGCATTTTGGGGTTTTTAAAAATACTCTAAAGCGGGTCCATTTTAACAAAAAAAAAATGCTACTGTAAAAAAGCGCCGGGTGCATTGACATATACAACATTATTTTTAGTAGGTAGGTATATGCGAAACCCGAAACACGTGTCTAGCATTTTTATGTAAAGTATATATGTACAGAGGCCAGCACATCAAGCTACCCCAAAGTGTCAAATTTTCCCAATTGAATATGAACCTTATACCTTTGTAATAAAGTTGAAAATCTGTCAAAGAAATTTGACAGATTGGGGTAGCTTGATGTGCTGGCGTCTGTACAAAACTTCAAAACTGTATCATGAGAAATCACAAAGTTATAAGCTAGTTATGTTACCTGGTTGTCCGTTCAAAAACATGCTCACCACGCGGCGCGGCGCGGGGCGACCATGTTTTATGCTCCTCCAGCATCGTACGCTCATTGATAATAGTTTGGCAGTAGGTACCTAACTGATGGCGATTTTATTGTAATTAACTAGTGATTAGGTAAATATTTTTGGGACAAAATATAATATGGTGTAAAAATTGTTGAAATCGATTCAGTTACTTATTCTGAACAAACTATATTCAAGTTTCGCTTATACTAAAAATAATGTTGTATATTACTATCATTGGCCGGGAGTGTTAAAGTACGGTGGTGCCGATTCCGGGACCTATGACCCTATGACACAATGAAGGAAACTGCGAGATTGGCGGGATTAGCTGAAGAACTGACGTGGTTTCAAGTAAGGAATCGTCCCGAATCATTAAGGCGACTACATGACCTAAAGCGCGGTCACTATCGGACTGCATAGAAAAGAAAGAGATGCGCGATGACACAACGCTGGTAATTTATTGCAAAATATGAAACAATCATCTATTGTTGATTTATCAAACACCAAACAAATAAAAACCGTATACTAAAATTCGAGGAATTAAATTGTCTTTTATATGGTGAAAGTTTTATGAAAATACACCCGATAGTGTTTGCGTGATTATCGTTTTTATGTCCGCGGTAGACATTACTTTACAAATTAATTACACTATGTTAAAAAAATATAAATGCAAATATTCACATATCAAATTACGAAGCAAATGGTCTAGTACCTATAACATTTATTTTTTTCAAAGAAATCAGTCCGGTCGATTAGACGTGATGTTGAATTTAAAATCATTAGAAGTCGTATTTCTGCGCCTTAAGTGGTCATAGTTAGTGAATTAGGGCCCGGGCAGTGAACGGGCCCAGGTGCTTTTTCGCGTAAAAGTTAAATTATAGCACTTACCGTAAAGATAATCATGACACCGTATTTTAGACACAGTTTGTTTCTTTCTAGGTGCTTCGTATAACGTGTCGCCACTCATTTTGTCACTAAAATATTGCTAATAACAAAATCATTGGTTATCCTATCTCTTGATGTCAATATTGAATTAACAAATATGGTTTCCATGGCAACGGGTGGTTTGTGAAGGTCGCTTTTCATCTGTGACTATCTTTGTAGATTAGAATGATAACAGCCCGTTGACATTTATTTTACCTCTGACAGCAACCGAACAGTAACCATGTCTTAATGAAAATAAAGATCATTGTGATTTTGACAGACTTGTCAATGGTAGCAAACCAATAGCAACCTTATTGCTACGACAGTACCTACCTAATGATCAGATGCAAAATCCGAGGTACCTACTTAAAATAACTGTGGACCTACCTGTGGAAGGTTTTTCCACTTGAGACTTACTGCCGCACTCAGAAACGCCACATAAAGTAATCATCCATTGAAAGTCAACAACAATGTTGAAAAATTTATCTCAAGCCATGCTTTATATAATATTACTAGCGTCTGCCCGCCACTTCGTCCGCATGATATTTCTTATTCTACCAACACCCCCTGTCACATCGCCTGACCGCGCTATCCATACTAATATCACAGATATTATCAATTCGAAAGTAACTCTGTCTGTCTATCTGTATGTTACCTTTTCACGCCTAAACCACTGAACGGATTTCGATAAAATTTGGCAGAGAGATAGATTGCATCCCGGGGAAGGACATAGGATAGTTTTTATCGACATACCTCGCGGGTGAAGCCGCTGGCGGAAGTCAGTTACTTATACTCTTAGCGTTCTTTCAGACATTTTTTTTTTTGCTCGGCTCCTTTGTTTCATAGCGTGATGTTACATCCGCGCGCTTCAAGCGAGCAGTCCGGTCCCCGGTGAGTGAAACGCCTGTAAGCTATATGCATGCGCCACGCGACCCGCGCGCAGTCTTCCCGCCACTCGTACGGCCGCTTCAAGCGAGCAGTCCGGTCGCCGGTGAGTGAAACGCCTGTAAGCTATATGCATGCGCCACGCGACCCGCGCGCAGTCTTCCCGCCACTCGTACGGCCGCTTCAAGCGAGCAGTCCGGTCCCCGGTGAGTGAAACGCCTGTAAGCTATATGCATGCGCCACGCCACCCGCGCGCAGTCTTCCCGCCACTCGTACGGCTGTTTCCCCCGTAAATTCTCACACTCAACAATGTTCACAAACCCGTCTGTAAAAATAATAACAATCCTCCGAACCGAATTTTGGCCATAGTGACCAATCTCAGTGGAGATCAGCATTCGGCGCGGGAGATATAGCGCACGCGTGTTTGCGCAAGCATAGGTGCACTCACTCTTCCCTCACTCTCATAGTCCGATGAGACGGCAATCTGACATGACCGGAGAGAGATCAGACGCAGGACCAACGGCTTAGCGTGAGCACCGAGGCACCGCCAACTTTCTAACTCCAGGCCGTTAATAAGAAATTTCCCATTATAATTATATCTACCTAATGAACAGTTAAAGTAAATTTTTGACAGATCCTTATGATAAACGTTCTTTTAACCTTTTGAACGCCATTGTCACATATATGTGTCAAACGAAATCTTACTCTGAACGCCAACGTCACAAATATATGACAATACACGTCGCACACTCGCACCATATTATGAAATAAACAATTTAATCATTACTTTTTTGTGTTTTTTTTTATATAATTTAAAAGTTTAAGCTTCCGTCTATATTGTATTGCATGAAACTAATATAAATAAACCACCAATATCGAGAAATTTGTTGTTTTAAAAGTAGATGTTCATTTGACAGAAAAAGTGGCCTGGCGTCAGGGGGGTACGGCTATACGTTTATACTCTGGCGTTCAAAAGGTTAAATACCTGAATTTGTGCCTCTAGTGAAGGTCGCGGCAATCCGCTGGATGCGCAGAACTGTGGGGTAATAACGTAATACACTAACGGTAGGAATGACTTTAATTTTGACAGTTCAACATACATTGCGTTATTTACGTTGTTGAGCAGACAAATTTTTCGAACATATGATGCAATGAAATAGCAATATCTTTCAAAATGAACCAAATTGTGATTGAATATGTGTTAAGAGCGTTTACGCCGTACGGCACTTCATACAAACTTTCAAGCCGATGTTTTTCGAAACGAAGGAACCGATTTTAATGAAACTTCATACGCATAAGCAGGATACAAAGGTCTAAAAAGTTAGCAGAGAACATTTTCGAAATGTCTTATTTAAAAAAAGATAACTGGAAATCTCTGTTTCTATGGAAACTTTAAAATCGGTCTAATTTGGCTGTAACACAATTTTTCGAAAATTTTCTCTGCTAACTTTTTAGAACTTTGTATCCTGCTTATGCGTATGAAGTTTCATTTAAATCGGTTCATTCATTTCGAAAAACAACGGCTTGAAAGTTTGTATGAAATGCCGTACGGCGTAAACGCTCTTAAGCAATGGTGGCGGTCGATGTGGTGATGCTAGAGGGAGGCCTATGTCCAGCAGTGGACGTAAATCAGCTGTTAGATTCCTTACCTATTGTGCTTCATCCACGAAAACCCAGAAAAACATCTCTTGCACGCTATTTTGAACTCGTTGACATTTAGTTAATTTTTAATTTATCAAGAACACAGCACAAAGAATCATCACTTCCACGATATTTTGAACTCAAAATCTCAGTTGCAGTCCATTTTGAATTATGAAGAACACAGCACAGAGAATCATGTTGCACGCTGTTTTGAAGTTTATTGCAATTTAAATTTAGATTATTTTCAAGTTATCAAGAACACAGCTCAGCATAATTTTAAACTCTATTTCAGTTGCGGTATATATCATTGGCAAAGAAAACAACATTTATTTCATTTAATAACTAATTTATTTTCCTTCAATTAATTGTAGTATTTACAAAACTTACAACTACCTTACATTAATTAGAATTAAGTTTCAGTTTTAAATTGTATTGCTTTTGCCTTCCAGAATGCATTAAAATAGCGTCCATTTTTTTTTTCTGAATTGTCCTGACCTCAATCACGCCTGATGGAAAGCGATGGACGAGGTCTATGATGGAACGAGCGTGACCAGAAGATGTCTGTACACTCTCGCTTTGAAGGCAGACGGGTTAAACGTGGAAGGAAACACAGACGCCGTCAGAGTTCCACACTTTGGCTGTGCGCATAATAAAGTACAGTCTGTAGAAGACCGACAGACAAGCAAAATAACGCCAATGAGCCAGGCTGTGAAGCGTAGCCACCAACGTCTCGTCGCCAATGGCTCAATGCCAACGATAAGCTTAATAAGCGAAGAGCCAAAAACCTTAACATGGCGAAAGTTGAGCCACTCGAAAGTAGGTTGTATTCAGTTTCAAAAGTCGATGTTAGAGTCAGACGAATTCTAACTTTATTGCTAAAATCATAAAGATCGAAATAGCTGGACAAGTATATCCTAAACATCATGTTCACTATATATGGTAATACCATTCATGGACTCCACGACACAGGCTCGACCTAGTGTGGAGTTCATAAGCAAAATTCTTCCTTTGCGTCTTATTTTCTTTTTTTGTAAACCTAGCTATTAATGTAGACTTATAAGGAAACATAAACACTGTTTTTGATAAAAAAGAAAAAAAAAAACCCACGGACCCATGATTTTGATCTCTACGGAGTTAACAATAAAGTGTAAAACAGTCATGAAGCTTCTTGGCCCTAGCTGACTACTGGCAGTAATAAAATTAAAATAAACAGTACCCGAGCGTTAATATGACATTGAGTGTTAAAAAGAGACCCAGGTATGAGCGACAGAGACAGCGCTCTATAAAAATATAATCAGCCTATAATGTTCCCACTGCTGGGACACAGAGGCCTCCTCTCTTGGAGAATGAGTTGGCTGTATTTCCACCACACGGGTCCAGTGCGGGTTGGTAGATGTCACATGTCTTCGAATTTTTGGTTGTAGGACATGCCGGTTTCCCCACGATGTTTTCCTTCACCGTTTTGAGAGCAGTGGTGATGAAATAATTTACACAAAGTAAAGCGTCTGTCTGGGTTCGAAACCACGACATAAAACTCAAAAGTCGGGACAACCACGCTCTACAAAGACGAACTTTTTTAGGGTTCCGTACCCAAAGGGTAAAAAGGGACCCTATTACTAAGACTCCACTGTCCGTCTGTCACCAGGCTGTATCTCATGAACCGTGATTAGACAGTTGAAATTTCCACAGAATGTGTATTTCTGTTGCCGCTATAACAACAAATACTAAAAACAGAATAAAATAAATATTTAAGGGGGGGGGGGGGGGGGGGGGCTCCCATACAACAAACGTGATTTTTTTGCCGTCATTTTATATGCAGTGTTAAATATTGTATGGTGGTACGGAACCCTTCGTGTGCGACTCGAACTCGCACTTGGCCGGTTTCTTTTTTTTTTAATTCGCTGTGCCACCTTTAAGCGCACGATTTTTTTTCCTACGTGGTGGATTATGGCTCACTCCCTGTCACACACAAGAGGCCTGTATCCCAGCTGTGGGAACGTCATAGGCTGATTATGGCATTTTTACGGCCAGGTACTGTAAATAATTTACATTATCATTTAGGCAGCAGTAACAAAAAACAATATTGTAGCGGTATCTACAAACGCCACATGCGAACAACGCGTCAAACTGACGTCACACAAATTCCTGCATCTCGCAAGCTGAGTTTACCGCGCATCTAGCATATATACAGCACCCGACATAAATCATCGGGCAGTTGCCCGCCAGACAACACCCGCCTGGTCGGAGGATCCTCCTTTTTCTATGGAGTATGAGTGAACTTTACAACCTGTTCCTCATACCTCTATAATATTACAAATTCATTGCAAATAATATTAAAATCAAATTTAAAATCATTTTGTTTACAAGTTAAATTTTTCACGCGTGCATGATAGCCTAATCTAAAACCATGTGAAACTGGCTAGGGAATTGAAGATTTTTATATGGAGCTTGTACATACCTACTGTCCGCCATTTTATTTTTTCTTTCAAAATACCGGATTTAGCGTCACCGACCCGAGACGGTTCACTGATCAGAGAGAGCTCAAAGTACGCCTAAAGAAGTATTCACTTCAAAAATGTGAGTAAACCCGCGGGGAAGACTACAGTAGCCTATTTCACTTATGGGTAGTACCAAATGGTAGTAATAAGAGCCGCACAGGTCGATCGATCAGGTTAAGCTACGCTTGCCGCGGTTGGTCCGTGGATGGGTGACCATCTTTACATAACGAGACCCCTCCGTGCCTCGGAAAGCACGTTAAGCCGTTGGTCCCGGCTGTCATTCGTAGATCTTTGACAGTCGTTACGGGTAGTCAGAAGCCCAAGTCTGACAACCAGTCTTGCCAAGGGGTATCGTATTACCCAGTTACTGGGTTGTGGAGGTCAGGTAGGCAGTTGCTCCATGTAAAATACTGGTACTCAGCTGCAGACTGAAGGCCGACCCCAAAATAGTTGGGAAAAGGCTAGGCAGATGATGGGTAGTACCAAATCCACCAATCTAAAGTTAATATCTGTGGTAGGTCGAGTCCTGGAGTGGAGACCGCGCGCGGCAAGCGTAGTGTGGGACGCCGCTCAGCTAGATGGACGGACGACCTTACAAACATGGCTGGGACAGACTGGATGCGGAAGGCGGAGGACAGGGTGTTGTGGCGCAGTCTGGGAGAGGCCTATGTCCAGCAGTGGACTACGATAGGCTGAGTTGATTGATTCATCAGTGGTGTATAAGGTCATGCGGCTCTCAGAGTGTCATCGATTTCTGCTAGAGCCATCGCAGCCGACCGCAGCTGGTCGGCTTGACGCCGCGCACTGTCAGTCAACGCTGACAAACTTTGGCGTAGTGTGTCCACTTTTGCACTGACGCGGCGACGTTCAGCGATGAGTAAGTCGCGGGCTTTTGCACCTAGGACATGAATAGTAACGTTAGAGCTTGGCCAGCGAGTCGTGGCACAACAAACGGCGGAAATTTTAAAATTCTTCAGCTTGCAACATGAAATAACGGGTGTAAAAACACACTTAACGAAGCCGAGAGTCACATGTACTCCCCGTCATTGTGATCATTTTTTTGTACTGAACCATACCTGGGAACCATCTGGTTACAGAGATATTGAAGGTCAAAATTCCGATTTTAACTAAATAATCATTAATTGACTGAAATCATACTAATATTATAAAGGCGAGCGTTTGTGTGTGTGTGTGTGTTTATATGTTTGTTATTTCTTCACGCTCAAACGGCTGGAACAATTTTGATAAAATTTTGTATGGGGGTAGCAGACACCCTGGATTAACATATAGGCTACTTTTTATCTCGATATTCCCACGGGATCGACACTTATGCGGGTGAAACCGCGGGGCGCAGCTAGTGTTATCATAATCCTATACTACATTCATACTCATGTCATCAAACTAATTAGCATAAAAAATACAAAAGCATTGTCGCTTTTTTTTAAGACTATATTTCATGTTGCGAGCAGAACATTTTTTTTTTAATTTGCCGCCATTTCCTTGTGCCTCTTACAGAAGGAAGAAATAAATGACAAAAAATGTTAATTCTGCACAAATAACTTACCTAATAACGGCAAATAGTCGCCAGCTCTTTCCGCTCGGATGTCCAGGGTGAACCAGTCATCTAAGTCTTCGGAATCCGAAGACGGCAACTCCTGAAAACAGTCCATAGTAAAACCCAACTAAAACAAAAACAGGCCAAGTGCGAGTTAGACTCGCACACGAAGGCTTCCATACCACCATACAATATTTAACACTACATATAAAATAACGGCAAAAAAATCACGTTTGTTGTATGGGAGCCCCCCTTAAATATTTATTGTATTCTGTTTTTAGTATTTGTTGTTATAGCGGCAACAGAAATACATCATCTGTGGAAATTTCAACTGTCTAACTATCACGGTTCATGAGATACAGCCTGGTGACAGACGGACGGACGGACAGCGGAAAATGAACTTTACTAACTTTTTTGACCTTTGTGATCCTGCTTATGCGTATGAAGTTTCATTAAAATCGGTTCATTCATTTCGAAAAACAAGGGCTTGAAAGTTTGTATGAAATGCCGAACGTCGTAAACGCTCTCAATTTTGTACATTGCTTTCTAGATCTTGATTTTTAGACTAGAACCATCATCATCTGCCTAGCCTTTTCCCAACTATGTTGGGGTCGGCTTCCAGTCTAACTGGATGCAGCTGAATACCAGTATTTTACATGGAGCGACTGCCTATCTGACCTACACAACCCAGTTACTGGGTAATACAATACCCCTTGGTAAGACTGGTTGTCAGACTTTCGGGCTTCTGACTACCCGTAACGACTGTCAAAGATCCACAAATGACAGCCGGGGCCAACGACTTAACGTGCTTTCCGAGGCACGGAGGGGTCTCGATATGTAAAGACGGTCACCCATCCACAGATCAACCGCGGCAAGCGTAGCTTAACCTGATCGATCGACCTGTGCGGCTGTTATTATTTAACCACGGGCCCCTCTTTAGCCACGGGCCCCATGTCTCTGAAAAGTTTGTGTTGTGTTGCTACTTACATCATAAAGACTTCCATCTTCAGATCGACTTTCGGCGTCGCTCGGAACCTCCTCATCCATCATTTCAGGTCTCATGATGCGCTGCTTCTTAGAACCCTCGCCTTCCGAGTCTTCGCCGAACTCCTGAGAGCAGACCAGATAATTAGCAACATAACTTCACGCATAAACTCACCAAAGAGGTATGCTGAGGTGTCTAGTAGATAATTTTGAAGTTATGGAACAACAAACTGAATGTCATACTTAACAAAGTTCAAATTCCATTGCAACCAAAAACATAATAGGCCCTTTTTATTACTAATGGTCACTCAAAAATCAACTTAGAATACATTTCATTAAAGTAGATAACCGTTTAAGTGGCGGTGGAATGTGAATTATCTGAGACTGGCAGCGCCCCGCGGTTCCCTTGGGAATATCGGGATAAAAAGTATCCTATGTGTTGATACTGGTTATAAACTATCTGTGTGCCAAATTTCATCCAAATCCGTTCAGTAGTTTGTGCGTGATGAAGTAACAAACACACTCACAAACTGTCGCCTTTATAATATTACTAGCTTCCTCCCGCGACTTCGCCCGCGAGGTATGTCGATAAAAACTATCCTATGTCCTTCCCCGGGATGCAATCTATCTCTCTGCCAAATTTTATCCAAATCCGTTCAGTGGTTTAGGCGTGAAAAGGTAACATACAGACATACAGACATACAGACAGACAGACAGACAGACAGACAGAGTTACTTTCGAATTTATAATATTAGTATGGATTTGTGTGATGAAATACGCACCTCCTCATCTAAATCCGAGACGCCTTCTTCCAAGAATTCCTCTTCATCGATGATTTCATCGAACTCCTCATTTCTGGAAGCGATTTTGCCATCTTTGACTTCCGACTTCGAGACTTTCTCTTTGGAAGTCAATTTGTCTAGCGGCTTGAACGGTGTCGGAGTTTTGACTTCGACCGGTTTTGACGACTTCTGGTTAGAAGGGGTGGCTGGCTTAGGAGTCGACTTTTGGCTGACAAGCGGCTGCTTGCTGTTGAATTTTTGAGCAGGATTTTCTGTAATACAAAAAAAATATTTGTTTTTTATTTTACTAGCACTTTGCCAGCGACTTAGTAAGCCTTATACTCCCTATCCCGCGTAATTCCAAAAACACATAAGTACATACACTGTATTCGGGATTTATTTGCCAAAAAAGTAAACAAATATGAGTTTATGTAAAAATAACTTTAAAGCCTACACAATAAAGTTCAGTTTACGCTACAACTTTAAACATTTTTATAACTGTTTCAATAGTGCTAGTCACTCTGAAATCAATTTAATTAACATTAAAATACAGTTGATATTTGTTTAGCTTGAAATAATATTAATTTGAAACATAAGTTTGAATCCTAGACTTTACACATATGTACATATTTATTTATTTATTTATTTTTTGGAGAACCAACAGCTATAACAGAAAGATAACAATAGTATATGAGACATAAAGCCAATTACAGGTTCTCACGGGTAAAAACAGAAAATATAGTAGAAATCTTAGGATCACTTATAAGCACGATAGAATACAATACAATATATATACAGGATGTTTTTTTTAAAGGTTCCAAATAGTTCTACCCATGAATATGAACAACTTTCACTGAGCCCTGGCAGTTAAAAGTTGACCAGTCTCCACCGGCAGCGCATCTTCTCTACATGACGCGTGGAGCAGCACCATCCAGCTCAACCATTTTGCTATAAGAGTAGACCAAATAAACGATGGATGGACTGTGTGAATGATGATATGGTTAG